>OW386292.2:24996866-26259561 GCA_936432065.2 Rutpela maculata | reverse complement strand
TTTGTTCTACACCAAAATCACAATTTCTGGAGTTTAAATAATAGTGTATTATATATATTTATATTATATATTTTTTCTAACGGCAAAAGAAATTAGTTCCTATGTGAAGTTTTGCATTTTGTTCTACACCAAAATCACAATTTCTGGAGTTTAAATAAAACCTTACTATTTTACAGTATGAATGTTATTTAATTACTTATATAAAAGAGGCAGCGAGCAGAATAGTAAAAATAATGAATATCTTAAAAGGTTATTCTCTTTATATCCTTAGTAACAATCTGGCTGTTTAGAAGCTTTTCATATAAGTATTATACCCTAAACCATTTTTAAATCAAACTAGTTTCATGATTGGATGTTATTCCACAAGTATCGATCCATACATATCACTTTATTGATAATCATTTTGCAATTTTAAATGTATCGTATTTTTAGAAGCGATTTAACTGAACAATTATCACATTTTAAAATCTAAATACAAAATGATATTACATTATATTTTTTAGAATTTATTAGAAATAACACCTGTTTATTTGATGTACAAATTTCATGAATAAATGGTTTGATGAAGAGCTTTAATTTCCTAACCTGGATTTACTTATACAATATAATAAGGAAGTAGTTGAAATATGAAGTTACTCGTGTATATGATTTTTGCCTTGGGTTTGTCAAATAGCTACTCTTTCCAAGTAAGTACAGCACCTTTTAAACCTATGTAATTTGGTATTTTATAAATTTTATAAAAGCTGCAGAAGTGTATCCGACACAATTTTATAAAACAACATTACTTTCAGAACCCTTTAGAAACGTTATTACGACAGCTATAAATGTAAAATTAGCACCATCTTATAAAATAATTCAGTCACTGTTGATATTTTGTAAAGCCTATTGTTATCATTACAAAATAACTGTATAAACATTTCCGCAGGCTCTAAGAAAATTTGGCACCACCACTATAAAACAGTTTTATTGAAGCTTCATTTAATAATAATAATAATAATGCCTCCACGGGAGGCACCCCCACGACCTGAGCCAAGAACATGTTGATAAAGTAGCGTCAAACTACTGGCTCAGTTACGGGGAGCTGTTCCCCGAAACAGAGGGCTTTGTCATGGCGATCCAAGATCAGATAGTCGAAACAAAGAACTACCTCAAAGTTATCGTCAAAGACCCAGGCATGCGAAGCGACACCTGCAGGAAATGCGCTAGCGCATCCGAGACTATTCAGCACATAACAGCGGGGTGTAGGATGATGATGGCCACTGATTACACCCACAGACATAAACAGGTAGCAAAGGTTGTCCATCTGAAACTAGCACTTCAGTACGGGCTCTTGACCTCTAACACACCATATTACGAGCACAACCCATCACCTGTTTTAGAGAATGAGGACTGTAAGCTATACTGGGATCGATCGATTATAACTGACCGAACCATCCTTGTCAATAGACCAGACATCGTACTTACCCTGAAGAAGCAAAGGCACACTTTCCTTATAGACATTACAGTGCCCAATGCACATAATTTACAGCAGTCCTATGGTGAAAAATTAAATAAATATGGTAAACTCGCTGAAGAATTTAAGAAAATGTGGCAACAAGATAAAATTACTATTCTTCCCATAGTTATATTGACAACAAAAAAAAAAAAACAGTCAATAAAATTGGATTTTTCAGGTCCTCAATTAATGGCTATTTCGAAATTGAAAGAATTCGGATAGGGAATAAAAACACTGATTTTTTAATAGGTTTTTAACATGGTTTCTAAAGTGTTTGAAGCTGCTTAAATCCTTCAGACTCTGAGGTAGGTGATTGTAAAGCTTAATAGAATTTGTATATATGGTCCCCTGCCTACCTGAGCCAACCTACTCGGTGGAACATATAAGTCATTAGTGGCACGCGTAGTGTATTTGTTTATGTCACTACATTTAGGTATCTGATCAATATTTTTCCTGACATAACACACACATTCTAAAATTTATAATGAGTAAACCGTTAGAATTCCATGTTATTTGAAATATGGCCTGCAGGAAGTTATATAGTTAAGTTGAAACATACTCTTTTTGTAATAAAAACACTTTCTCTATCCCAGAGCAAGTTACCCCAGCATAGAATACCATAAGAAAGCATCGAATTTATTTGCCCATAGTAAAAAGATTTGTCTCGATATTTACTACACCTCTTAGCTGCAGGTTGGCATAATTTTTTGTAGCAAGTTTGCTGGTTAGACTTTTAGCATGAAAATCCCAGGAACAATTTTGGTCCATTTCTATACCTAAAAATTTTACATGTTCATCCTGATGTAATAACTGAGATTCTGTTTCAACCATTAAACTGATATTATTGCTCATTCCAATAGGGGGAAATAATAAAAGATTCGTTTTTTGAGTGTTGAGGACTAGGCCATTTTTTTGACACCACTCTGCTATTTGTTTAACGCAATTTGTAGCATTTTTGCTAAGATTTTCAATGTTATTGGCAGAAATAATAGAAGACGTATCATCAGCAAAGAGTGTTAAAAAAGTGTTGTCAATATTTTTTATTATATCATTGATAAAAATCAAAAATAATAATGGGCCTAGTACACTCCCCTGCGGAACCCCGGTGTTAATATTTAAGCTGTTCGAGATATATTTTTTGCCCCCTTCCATTATTTTTACATTTTGTGACCTTCCTGTTAGATATGACTTAACCCATAATAATGCTACATTGCGAATACCACATGATTCGAGTTTTTTTAATAATAGGGCGTGATTTATAGTGTCAAACGCCCGTGAGAAGTCAAAAAATATACCAGCTTGTTTCAAGTTATTATTAAAATTTTCCAAGATTTTACCATAAAAGGAAAGTACTGCATTTTGCGTAGAGCTGTTTTTGCAAAATCCGTATTGTCTTGCAGTCAATATATTATTTTCCTCTAAAAAATGTAGTAGTTTTATTTGAAATGCTTTTTCAAATATCTTAGAAAATACTGAAAGGAGGGCGATAGGTATGTAGTTTATAATATCGTTGGGGTTGTTTTTCTTATATACTGGAACTACTAATGCTGCTTTCAACTGTTCTGGGAAATATCCACTTTCAAATGATATTTTTATCAAGTGAGTCAGTCAATTATAAATTCGGCAATATCATTCAAAAGGCAACATGGAATCTCATCTGATCCCGATGATTTTTTTGTACAGACTGTTAAGATTATTTTGAAAACTTCTTTAATAGATATGGTCGAGAGATAAAAGGTATTTTCATTATAGGATATTTTACTTTCAAAATTATTTGTATTTACCGGAGTATTTGAAGTTAGTTCGTAAACAGAGTCTATGAAAAAGTTATTAAATCTATTTGCAATGTCCATTGGTTTCTTGTAGACTTGATCATTATATGTGATTTCATTTAATTACGTTATGAAACGCATACTTCACTTTTTGTTATTATTGCTATAAAACACCAATAAAGTAAAACAATTTCTTAAATGTATTCAAAAAGTCGTATACATATACTTACAAATATATAGTATGCTGATCTCTATATATATATCAAGCTTTCAGTGATTTTACTGGATAATGAAATAAGAACTTATTTAATCATTATTTTAGAGACATGTAAACGCACACAGCCTGCAATTTTTGATGGGAAGGAAATTTTACTGTGAATTATGCCATGTGTTTTTGATGAATTTTAAGTGCTCCTCATGCTTACTGAAGAGTTTCAATAATTTTTGGAATTTTATAAAAATTTATTTCACATTTAAAATTTTTTTTTGTAATGTTTAACGCAAATTTGTTGTAATCATCATACCTTTATAATTAGTACATATTAACTGCCATGAATATTAATAAAAATGTGATTTTTAAACTTTTTATATCTTGTCATATTTACGACCTCGAACGCTGGTCTCATGAAATGGCTTCCCTCTATAAAACGCTTTTGTGTTAATAACAGGTATTTAACTATAATTAAACTATCGGCGATTCCTACAAAACGTCTATAAAATAATGTGTCTTAGATGTGACGGACTTGTGACAGGGTCGTATTTTAAATGAACCAATATAACAACTTTTTTTTCAAAAAGGATTATTTTGTATTTTTGTTATAACTTATAAGCGAAGAAAAGTAACTGTAGCCAGAATCACAAACATTTTGATAAAAACTATGATTTATTGTAATTATTACTATTAAATTGCATGCATTTTAATACCCTTGCTCATTTTATGAAAATTTTTACTAGTAATCTCCCTAGTGCTTGAAAAAATGTCCGGTAATTAATTAAAGCACGTGGGGATACGGTAAGAAAATTTTACTCCTAAATTGAATGAAAATATAAACATAAGAACGACAGCTAGATTAGGTTAGACTGTGTACTACATAGAAAGGTTGGGTTGATCTGTTAGTCTTGTTTGTTGACAGGTTATAGGAAGGTGTTTAATTATTATTATACTCTTCATATCATTGTGATAACTCAAGAAAGAAAAATCCGATTGTACTGAAATTTGGACAGTAAGTTAGTGTTAGCTATTGAACAAAATCGATCGGTAAATAAAAATGTTATTAATGATTTAAATTTGAAAAAAAATTTGTTTGGTTTTCTATGTTTTTCTAATTGAATAGAAATCTGGTGGAATGATATTTCATTTTAATATCCAAATATTTATATATTTTAGAAATATACATTTCATAATGTAATATACAACAGTGAAAATATGATTTTAGCTCGTGTCCTATAATAAAAATTTACATTTTTACGTGTAAGGTGGTGGCGTAGTTCTTATGCTTTTGACTCGGAATCCAAAGGTCCCGGGTTCGAAACCCAAATGGGGTACGGTACAGTTTTTTTTTTTAATTTTCCAACTAAGATCGTACTATAAAATTAAAAATGTCTAAAACTAACATTATTTACAAAAAACTGCGAAGAGTATCCTATAGAATGTGTAACAATTATTATATAGAAAGTTCAGTGAACAGGCGAAGAGTAAGTTTTTAGCTTGTTTACATTTACAGCTTAAAATTAGTAATTAGAGATTAAAAATAACTTAATAGTCCAATCAATGAATGCCCAAAAGGGGATTGTGGATAACATTTAGGAGGGGAGAATTTTCCTCTTCAGGGATGTGTTGGAGGTAGTTAGGAGGTAAAAATACTAAAAGTCCCCGCCCCTAGCCCCACCGCTTCAGGTAGAGGGGGTGGAAAGGTTCCTTTTTTCGTTTCTTCTTTGGAAACGATGTGTCGTACGGAAAAAGGTAATCTATGCAAAATTAAACGTAATTAAATTTCCCACAAGAATGTTTATAGTCATGTTCTTCCTATGTGTTATAGTTTACGAGATACTCGCCAGCTAAAATCGATAATTAATAAAAAAAAAATCAATTATGTACCTTGAATATTTCTATCCAAACGGTTTACCGTGGTCTGCTAATAAATCACAGTCACAAAACAATCTTTTTCTGAAATCGATCGGCAATGTCTACATTTTCGGCGCGATTTCAGATCGAAAAATGCACAATTCCAATATTTTAGTCCGTTGCTAAGAAACCATCAGAAAACAGACCGGAAAAGATCCGTTGCCAAGCAACGATCAACAAAACCGTACGGGAATGTTACTTTCCCGGCCTAGGCCGGGAAAGTAACATTCCCGTACGGTTTTTTATGTATATTTTAGACAGTAAATAAATACACGCAGACAAACCAACTGACATTAAAATTGCATTTATTATTAAGCAGTTAGATTTTAATGAAGAAATGTTATACATTAATACAAATTCTTTAAGTTATAATAATATTGATTACGATTTCAGAAAAAATAGTATGTGTACTTCGGCGTGAAAGCACATTCCCGAACTTCGATGCTTATTGGCCTCGGCTAGCGCCTCGGCCAACAATTTGCATCGTCGTCCGGGAATGTATTGCTTTCACACCTAAATACACAATATACTATTATTTTACAACACTCGACGTATTTACTAACGTAATATTTTTTCTGAAATCGATCGGGAATGTCTACATTTTCGGCGCGATTTTAGAGCGAAAAATGCACAATTCCAGTATTTTAGTCCGTTGCTAAGAAACTATCAGAAAACAGACCGGAAAAGATCCGTTGCCAAGCAACGATCAACAAAGCCGTACGGGAATGTTACTTCCCGGCCTAGGCCGGGAAGTAACATTCACGTACGGTTTTTTATATATATTTCAATATGTTAATATTTTTGATTTTTATACGTTTAAAATAGTATTGATTGTGATTTCAGAAAAAAATGTTTTTAAATGTTTATATTTTTGATTTTTATAGGTTTAAAATAGTATTTATTGTGATTTCAGAAAAAATAGTATGTGTACTTCGGTGTGAAAGCACATTCCCAGACTTCGATGCTTGTTGGCCTCGGCTAGCGCCTCGGCCAACAATTGCATCATCGTCCGGGAATGTATCGCTTTCACACCTAGATACACAATATACTATTGTCGAAATCTATACATTTCCTTAAAAACCGCTGCCCAAGGAATCACTACTTCCACATCCGGATTTTCTATCCAAGTCACACAACGAAAAAATTTTTTACCTGGAAATAATTGTTTATGGAACTTTAATAATATAATATTTGAAATCCTCTACCCCAAAAACCCATAAAACGATACCCCACATCGGTAGTGAGGTGGGGGTGGTGACGGTGGGAGTGGGGGGGTGGATAAAGTAAAAAAATATTTTGAGGTTTCTGGTTCTTGTACACACACTAAATCACATTTTTTTTTCATCCCCTTTAATAATGGGGTGGGGGTGGTAATGGGGGTGGCCAATGCCAAAATTTTTTTTGAGGCCTTACCTTCTCTTGTATATACTAAATACCAATTTTATGGACTCTTACCTTCTTGATTTACCTATTTTCCCCAAATTTACCCCAATTTACCCCCCAACCCTTCGACGGAACAAGATGAAAATATAATCTAGTTCTAGATCTCGTTAAAGTACATATGTGTACCAAATTTCAAGTCAATATCTCAAACGGTTCCAGAGTAAACGTGCGCACAAAAAAAGTTACAGACCGACAGACAGACCGACAGACCGACAGACAGAAATTTTTTTTCGCTCAAACTTGAAATCTCGACGTGTTATGACATTCTAAGCCTATTTGAACAATAAAAATTTTTAAAAATTTTTTTGTCGTTACTATACTTCCACTGGATGTGGAAGTAATACACAGTGCAACTCACTTAAAATTAAGATACCTTATAACTTTTTTATTTTGTTTCCGATTTGAATCAAATTTTAATAGAACAAATTAGAGTCTACTTATGACCAGAAAAACATTCGGTTGCTACAAAGGCAAAGCCACTTGCGGTAGCAAAATATGCTGAAAAAAATAAAACATTTTGAATGTTAGAAATTCTAAAAAAATGCATCCGATCGGCGCCACAAGCGTATATACACCAAAATTTTATTTGGTTATTGATGAGGGATTTCTCATATATAAGCTCATCTGGCAAAGGGGATCCTCAGTTTCCGCAATTTGTGGTCGCTACGTGAAATTCGTCAAGACCTACCAATATGATTTTCAATCTTTTTCCTCATATTTTGGTACCGCAGGTGGCTTTTCCTTTTTAGCAGGTGAATGATTTTGGTCATAAGTAGATCTTAATTTGTTCTATACTTGAGTAAAATTTCATTCAAATCGGAAACAAAATGAAAAAGTTATAAGGGTATCTTCATTTTAAGTGAGTCACATTGTATATTTAAGGAAGGTCCTTTACAAGGAATATTTTTGTATACAGGTGTTTTTGTAAAATAGTGAACAGTTTAGCAGATAAATGATTTAAACCAAATATGAGAGTGGTTTTCGCAATTGTAAGGGATGGTGCAACCACACGCTAGGAAATTTGTCTTCATTGTGATTTTGGTGCCTTTCCTGATATTTATCACAAATCTCAATACAACATGAATTTTGTCGGATATAAAACTAAAAAAATTAGAAAACAAACAAAGAACGTTATGTATTCGCATAACGCTCCTCAAAAATATTGTTAATTTTCAGGAAATTGTATATCAAGGTGACAACTCGTCAAACAAGATTGTCTTCCCCGAAATTCAAAAAGAATCTGAAAACAAAATCGGAGGAGAAGTAGTTGATCCTCGTGTGTATCCGTTTCAAGTGCGTCTACGGATTTACAATGAATACCACCTCAACATGTGCAGTGGTACTCTGATATCACCCTCCTGGGTGCTTACAGCTGCCCATTGCCTACAAATGTAAGTAAATTCAAAGTTATCGAATAATAATGCATGATATATTCCATCATACGACAGCAGAAATGGACCTAACTCCATTTTTGCTGTCTATTTGTCAGTAGGTACAGGAGGAGGGGGTGAAGTAAAAGGTGGTCGGAGCGGTCATAGGACAGTACCTAGAGGTAAAACCGCTGTCCAAGGAATCACTACTTCCACATCTACATTTTTTATCCAAGTCACTCAACGAAAAAATTTTGTATGTGGAAATAATTGTTTATGGAACTTTAATAATATAATATTTGAAATCCTCTACCCCAGAAACCCATAAAACGATACCCCACATCGGTAGCGGGGTGGGGGTGGTAGTGGGGGTGAATGAGGTAAAAAAACGTTTTGAGGTGTCTGGTTCTTGTACACACACTAAATCACATTTTTTTTTCATCCCCTTTAATAATGGGGTGGGGGTGGTAAGGGGGGGGGGGTGGCTAATGCCAAAATTTTTTTTGAGACCTTAGCTTCTCTTGTATATACTAAATACCAATTTTATGGACTCTTACCTGCTTGATTTACTTATTTCCCCCAAATTTACCCCAATTTACCCCCCTCTTGTATATACTAAATACCAATTTTATGGACTCTTATCCGCTTCATTTACATATTTTCCCCAAATTTACCCCAATTTACCCCCCAACCCTTCGACGGAACAAGATGAAAATATAATGTAGTTCTAGATCTCGTTAAAGTACATATGTGTACCAAATTTCAAGTCAATATCTCAAACGGTTCCAGAGTAAACGTGCGCACAAAAAAAGTTACAGACAGACGCACAGACCGACAGACCGACAGACAAATTTTTTTTTCGCTCAAACTTAAAATCTCGACGTTTCGTGCCATTCTAAGCCTATTTGAACAATAAAAATTTTTAAAAATTTTTTTGTCATTACTATACTTCCACTGGATGTGGAAGTAATATGCAAAACTTCGGAATAATGTCATATTGAACGGATTTCGTTCATTTTTGGCAGTATAATAGTAAATGCTTCACAGAAAAGTTTCTATATTGTGCGGGGGCTTGCTAATTTATAGGGGGTGGCACTTAAAAATATATATATATATTTATTGGAGCTGAAGTAGAATCAAATTTTAAGAAGAAAAGGTTCTATGCAATTTTTCACATAAATTGATGGTTTTTAAGTTATAACGACTTCAAAATTGCGATTTTAGCTTAAAAGAAAGGTATTTCCAAACGGCTTTCGTCAAGTATCTCGAAAAGTATTACTTTATTGAAAATATGTCACAGACCAATTGCAGAAAGCACAAACTGGGAATTAATTATATTTTTTGTTTACTGATGTAGGATTAATAATTTCGGAGATATTTATGTTTACATTTGGCATCTAAGTGTTCATAAGATAATTATTTAGAGTGAGAGTTAAATATCTCAGAAACTGTGACACCTACGTCAAGGATGCTAATAGGTTATTAATTGAGCTTTCGACTATTTTTTTATTTGTTTCTGTAGCAAAAAAAACAAAGAAGTTATGACCGAAGCAATGTGCGTCTACACATTTTTTTAATAACAACGTCATTTTGTTACTGTAATTAGCCAGTAATTAAAAAAAGGGAATTTCAAACACTCTCTCATTAATATATAGCATGACGTAGATGCTCAAATGCTTTTTGGTTTGTATACAGTACTTGCTTTAGAAAAAAATACAGTTTAAACTATAAAGATATTTTCAATAAAACGTATTTTTTTTCCTTTTCCAAATATCTCAATAAATATTAGTTTTATTGAAAAATGGATAGGGATCAAAAATAAAG
The DNA here is from genome assembly GCA_936432065.2 of Rutpela maculata. NCBI lineage: Eukaryota > Metazoa > Arthropoda > Insecta > Coleoptera > Cerambycidae > Rutpela > Rutpela maculata. The sequence goes on along the minus strand of OW386292.2, from coordinate 26,249,532 downwards.
CTCATAAACTCATAATGAATTTCGCTTGTTTATTTATTTACATCGATTTAATAGTTTCGGTGATATGAAAGTTTACAAATGGCGTCCGAACGTTTATAAGACGAAAAGTGCAGTTTTAATGTTAAATATCTCAGAAATTGTGACACCTACGTCACGCATGCTAAGAAATGAAATTAAAGACAATTAATTGCGCTTTCAAATTATTTTTTACTCGTTCCTCTAGAATCAGGAATAAAGAAGTTATGACGAAAAAATGTGCATATTTATGTATTTCTTTTTTATAAAAAGGTCGCCATTTTGTCACTCTAATTAGTCAGTAATTTAAAAAAATTATCTCAAATACAGTTTTTCGTTAAGATGTAGCATTACCTAGATGCTCAAATTTTTTGCTCATATAAAGCACTTGCTTTAGAAAAAAATGATAATTTCGAAATACTTGGATACCAAATATAAACTTAAATATCTCCGAAATTATTAATCCTACATCAATAAACAAAAAAATATAACTAATTCCCAGTTTGTACTTTCTGCAATTGGTCTGTAACATTTTTTCGATAAAGTAATACTTTTCGAGATACTTGACGAAAGCCGTTTGGAAATACCTTTTTTTTAAGCTAAAATCGCAATTTTGAAGTCGTTATAACTTAAAAACTATCAATTTATGTTAAAAATTGCATAGAACCTTTTCTTCTTAAAATTACATTCTATTTCAGCTGCAATAAATATATATATTTTTTAAGTGCCACCCCCTGAGAGGGGGTGGCATCCACTCCCTATAAATTAGCAAGCACTCGCACAATATAGAAACTTTTCTGTGAAGCATTTACTATTATACTGCCAAAAATGAACGAAATCCGTTCAATATGACATTATTCCGAAGTTAAAACCTCTAGTTACTGTACTAATTACCCATATTGAGAAAAATATGAAAAACCGCGAGCTCATTTCAAACTTTTTATCGCAATAAACAAAAAGCTATCAGCACAGAAGACAGGAACTATACAGAAGCGCAAGCAAGCCTTTCTGACGGGACCAAATTTGTTCATAGTCGCCATGACGATAAGGCATATATTTGTCAAAACCATATGATAATTCTTGACATTGTGCGATTGACAGTCTTTGAAACTCTTACACGGTGGTTGGTTATTTTCGGGCCTTTTTCTTCCAATTTTCGACAGTTTTTTATTCTAAGTTTATTTATTTATTTGATTTTTGTTTATAATGGGTTCTAAATGGTACAGGGGTTATGCTTATCATCCATGCCCTTCGAAGGTGAAAAAAATAAGCTTCTTTTTATTTCCCAAAGATCCTGAAAAGTATGTACAAATTTATATTACTGAAACAACTAGAAAGTAATGTCACAGAAGACCTATAGGTCTTCTGTGGTAATGTTAGATATACTAAACAATTAGCAGTTAAAAAGAAGTAATATGAAAGGAAATATTTTTTTATCAGAAATGCAATAAGTTACAGAATATGGTCATCAGTTTCTAATGAACAGAATTGTATTGTGACCATGAATAAGAGGTAATTAAGTAATGACTCTCAACTCGTACCATACTAAAGAACTTTTCATTGTGTCAATTAAAAAAAATCAATAATTGGGCATGTGCAATAATGTGCATCATATAACTAACGTAACCTCAAATTTTAAGTTTTTCAGGTTTATTCTCATTTTTAATGTTTGTATACTCATTTCAGCTTGGAGCAATACTGGCTCTAAGCAAATATTTAAAAATTCAGGCTAATAATTTTTCAATAATGTTGGTTAATAAAAATAGACTGCTAATTACCGGTTAGATTTCCAACCTACAAAAAGAGTCCTATTTTATTAGGAGAAAGTATTTAGAACTTCAAAAACATTACACTGAATTAGATTTTAGTTGAAAGCATGGAAACCAAGCTGAAATTTTAACAATAGCTACGAAATACTCATAAATCTTAAGAAATATATATTTTTGAGGTTAGCTGAGCACATGCCCTATTCGTATTCCTATAACGTATAATGTTATTTTACGTAAACATTTTTTTCACTGTACTATTTGGTTTGTAATATTCTATTCAACAATAGAGCCAATATAGTTGTATACATAATATATGTCTCTTTCATTGTATATCTATACATTGTACTACTTTCCATGATAGAATTTTCATATTCTGGTAGCAGTATGAAAAAAAAATGCATTGGCTTAAAATCGCATTATTATGATTGAAATATGGGATATAAATATAAATGTGTACTTCTTTTTTTGAACATTCTGCAATACACTATGATTTGGGCCACCAACTTCATTAATACCGTATATACGTATTCCTATTCATGTACCATATCCACTAAATATAAAACAAGACAGTTTTTCCAGTGTACAGTGTATTGGACCGAAATATTGATATATTTTTTATGCACATCATTTTTCTGAGTGTAGTAAGACATATTACTGTCACTTCGAGGTCACATAAATAAGACACCAGATATCAAAGGTGCCGCGGCAAGCTTTCGCTTCTGTATAGTTCCTGTCTTCTGTGCTGCCCTTTAAAACGCCCGTACCTATTTGTTTTCAATGTAGCCTCAACAGAAGGTGAGGTATTTGAAGAAACGGTTCTTAACCATTGTTTCAAGATGGCGGTTGCACAATGTGCCGACAATTCACCGATTCACTCTACTGGAGAAATATTCAAGAAAGTTTTATTATATTTTTTGAATTTTAAAATTAAAATATTTGAAAAACTTAGGTTTGCATAACGCATGTTATAGTTAAATCAATTGCAAATGAGCTCTAGTCTTCAAAGAAATAGTCTACTCACTATGCTTATAATTTACAGCAATAATAAAAATAACGTTGGGGATGCTTAGGGCCGGTTTTATAGGTACAGTTTAAACTTAAGTTTAACTAGAAGTTTCTGTTAAGGTCCGAAATATAAGTAAATAGCGTGTTTAGCAAAGTGTATATTAAGCACCCTCATCAAACAGGAAATTAACAAGAACCTTTTAACAAGAACTCAAAAAGACGCTTCTCACAGCAGCTTTTTTACTACAAAAATCATTCGATAACTATCGATAATAACTCAATAACAACTATCAATACCACAGAATCTTTATTCAAATTTAATTAACAATTTCCTATTTGATGAATGTGCCTAATATACACTTTGCTAAATACGCTATTTACTTTTATTTCGGACCTCAACAGAATCTTCTAGTTAAACTTAGGGTTTAAACTGTACCTATAAAACCGGCCCTTAGGAACCTAAATAAAGTTTTTCCTGTTTTTGCTTATCATATTGCTAATGAAAATTACTCGCTAATACAACAGACCGCACTTTATTCTATTATATCTTATCTATGTACAACACATTAGCACAATAGCCTTAATAGATGGTAAAAATATAGTTGGATTGTTGGATATTATGTCACAGAATATTTGATTAATCCATTAAATGAACTGATAGTCTAGAAAAATTAGCATTTGACCTGAACAAAATTAGTAAAAATCTGAATTTTTGCAAGGACGAAACCCAAATCCACAAAAATCTCAACATAGCTGCCCAAGATTTTAAAGGTCAAAGTTTTTTGCAAATATCTCGAGTCCTATTATATGAATCGGATGCCCATGAGGAGCAGCAACCCGGCCACGACAATGCAGAAACTTAGAGTTTTAGAACATAAATTTATGCGCCTCATTTCAGACTTCGGTAGTTACACCTCCCTCAGAGATCTCTACGCACGTTGCCACGAGACAATCCCACTAGCGGACTTCGTCCAGGAATATCACAGAAATTCAATCAACTCAAACTGGGCGATAGTCCGCTAACCCGATATAACACGAATCAGACAGCATAATGCCATACTTTTCGATACCAGACGTTGCCTATCTTTCGGCAACCTCGCCAAAACTTTCCTATACCACAACTTCCCTTTCACCACCTCTTACTTTTCACCTCCTTTTACCCTCAAACCCCTTTCCATTCCCTTTATTCGTCTCCTTTTTGTTAATTTTGTTGATTTTCGTTCTTTTGTCCTTTTTGTTCCTTTTCAAAATCCCTTCTCGACCAATAACCTCTTGAAAATCAAAATCTTTTAAACCACAACTCCCTTCCCGCCCTACCTTTCCGGAGGCAGGGTGACCACCGGTCGAAGAACGTCACTAGTTCGAACGAGTTTTTGCGCTGACTTTTTTCCCGTATCAACAACCAGAGTTCTCTAAAAACAGTGCGCGATGTGTGTGCATTAAACAAAACCTACCAAGTGTAGCTTTAAGTATTTTAAAATTTCCCCTTTAGTTATGTTCACAAATTGTTAGATTTAAGCTTTTCACGTTAAGCAGCCCCTCCCAATATCTGTCGTTTTAGCTGGATGCAGACACGCTTCATCCGACCGCACACTTACCATGACGCTGCCCGTCGTGGTTGTGTGGTCGGCTCTGGACCGGGATCTCATTCAGGCGCATAACTGTAACTACTAATTTAAAATAAATTTGATTTGATTTGGATGCCCATGAGGTCAGTTAGAGAATTCAATTATCTACAAGATTGGCATTTTGCATTTTTCCCCAAAACCTCGCCCTCTTCGAGATATTCAAGGTCGAAATTAAAAAAAACGGTTTTCCGCGAATATCTCGCTCCCTATGCATTGGATCGCGAGGAAGTCTATATACAAGCAGTAGAGAACTTGAATATCTGCAAGATTAGTAAATTTACAGTTTCCAAAAAATATTTTTTAAATTGCATTCGTTTCCAAACCACCCACGAAGTAGAATGCATGGCGCGTTTTTTTAACATGGTTTTCTCTGTGTATGTAAACCTAACCCAGGCAACACGGTCACGTCATTTTGACGTTATTTTTTCGGCACCTTTATCACCAATGCGACGTTAAATATGACGTGAAAATGACGTGAAATATGACGGCAAAATGTCACAGCCCATTGACGTCATTTAAGTGACGTCAACAGACGTCCCTTAAATGACGTCGATGGGCATATGTAAGCTATTTTTGATTAATTAATAAATGTATATGAGAAATGTAATAAATAAGCTCATTTGGTGCAATATGGCATGTAAATCTTAAGGGTTCTAAGATTTTTCCATTTTCCGATGTATGATATGCATTACAGGATAAGGTGCCATGTACGATGTAGATGAATGAACAATTAAGGGGTGAAGCACTCACTGGCTTTTATGCCATCCCGGCCCAGCCATATAATAATGATCTTTAACCTGACCATTATAGGATCCATTCAAATCAATCAACGTTTCCTGAATGTATTTGAACACTGTAATTTATATTTTTATTTACTTTCTATAAATTCATTAGAGTATAAGGTATAAAGAAGGACTGATTATTTTCAGTGGTTTGTATGTGGCGCCATCTAGAAATAATTTATGCAACAAACAACGTGGTAATGCATAGTTTGCATATGGCGCATGGCGTCAACTAGAAATAATTTCTGCAATGAAAAAATTACGTCACCAAACGTCGCATCGACGTCTCAACAAGACGTCATAATTTAGTCACAATATGACGTTACTGAGGCGTCATTTTTTCGTTACGTTACGTCGTTGACCAATGTGGGATAAATTTGGATCACTTTTTGACAAAACCAATATATGACACTGGCTAATGGTTATTGGCCAACGAACCCTAGATCGTTCGTTGGTCAAAAAAATCCTATACTGTTGATGATATTAATATACAGCCAAAAAAATATAATTGTAATTATTCCGACCTAATAAGACGTTTATTATTATCATGTAATTAATGCTAAAGATCCACTTATTATTATTGTATTTTTAAAGATTCTGTAAGTAATTATTGGGGTGGCAATTTTGTAAAACTAATGTTTTTTTTGTCTGGTGTTTAATATCACTAAATAAAAACGTAATAATGGCGAATTTAATCTACGTCATAATGCCGTACAAATACAGACGTCTTTAAGACGTCACTGGCGTTTAAAATCACTGAATAAAAACGTAATAATGACGAATTTAATGTACGGCATTATGACGTACAAATGCAGGCATCATTAAGACGTCACTTTTTGGTAACATGACGTCGCCGACGAATAGTTACCAAAAAATGACGTCAAAATGACGTGACCGTGTTGCCTGGAATCCATGAAAGTTGCGTCTATTATTACATAAGGTACTCTATACCGTGCGTGTAATTGACCATTAGGCATGTACATTCACGTAGCGCGAGAGATTTGACAACATAGCCGTAAACTCGTCCGCCGGGCGGAGCATCCCAGCTCTCAGTTATTTCATTTCAGCCAGCTGGCACACGCGATGTTGTAATTCTTACTCCCTATGCCTAACGCGCGGCTACACGCACGGTATACATTGATCCTACTCTGTATACATTAATCCTACTCTGACACATACTCAACTTCATTGAGTTTCAACACATTCTGTAAACTACGATCATCGCTCACATTATAATCATTGCTGTCATAAGAATCAGAATCCTCATCATCGGCATTGCAAATTTCATTATCATTCGTTGTTACAATGTCTGAGCATTCGAAATCATCTATTTCAGCAGTAAGATCTTCCAGTTCAGATATTTTTTATTTTTCCTTATAGTAGTGAGGTATCTCATAGCTAAACAGAAACGTTTATCTTACATTTTTGAATTATTTAGGAGATTTTAATGTTATTCCATTACTCGGCATTATTAGATTAGATTAGATTAGATTCTTTATTGCACTTTTGTTGCTATTTACATAGATATAAGACAGGTCAACAAAAATACACACACAATAAAAATTTTTTAGTCAGATACACTAAAGTATTGATTATAAAAAATAAAAATCACGTTACAAACTTAACGCTAAGTAATAAAATAATGTAATGTATATATGTAGAAAGGTAGGATTGTATAAAAAATTATTTAAAATTATATTAAAAATTGTATTATTGGTCACAAATTTTGTAGGATGTATTCATTTATTGAATAGAAGCAGTGTCTGTTCAAATAATCTCTTAAATTCCGTTTAAATATTGTATATGTTAAGGAACTTTTTATATCAGCAGGCAGCAGGTTATAAAAGCTGCCCCCAGCATATTTTGGTGATTTTTGGTATTGCATGTAGTAAAAGTTTTCTATGTGAATGTTTTCGTTTTTACGCGTTGGATACAAATGAACCTCGTTGTTTTTTTTTAAATCACTAAGGTGTAAAAATACATGGCATAGTAATTTATATATGTATATGCAAGTAACAGTTAATATATTGTTATTTTTGAAAAATTCTCTACAAGAGTCTCTAAACCCAATGTTAAAAATTAGTCGTAAGATTCGTTTTTGTATTACAAAAATTCTATAGATGTCAGTAGCTTGGCCCCATATGACAATATTACAGGTCAATATGGGATATACATATGCATAATACATATTGATAAGGTAGGTTTGGTGGAAATTTGATTTCAATGTTGTAAGAGCAAAATAGGTTTTATTTAGTTTATTACATAGGCTATTTATAATTTCATTAAAATTTAATTTATAATCGACCATTGGTCGAATTGGTTGGGTTGATTATATTTTGTTTTAAATTCAATTATAACTGTTTTATTTATATTATTTATTAAGTGATTAATCCTACACCATTCATTAAAATTATTTATAACAGAGGTGGTTTTTTGTATTACTTCGTCATAAGATTTTGCTGTGACAACAATGGTCGTGTCATCTGCATACATAAATACCATCCCATGGCAGGTCATTTATGTACAAGAGGAACAATAATGGTCCTAGCACTCCACCTTGGGGCGTTCCTAGATCTATGCTATAGCTGTCTGAATATTCTGAACCGACTTTTACTTTAAGTGAACGATTTGTTATGTATGATGCTATCCATTGACTCACGGGGCCCCTAATGCCCATTTTTTCTATTTTTTCTGTTAAGAATACCGGGTTGATAGTTTCGAACGCCCTTGAAAAATCAAAAAATATTCCCAGGACATACTTTTTGTTATCAATATTTTCATAAATATATTGTATTAGATCTGTAGAAGCAGTCTCTATTGAATAATTTTGTCGGAAACCATGTTGACACACTGATAATAATTTATTGTCATTCAAATACTTAACAATACTGTCATACGAAGCTCGTTCTATAATTTTTGAAAAGGTACTTAGTAAACATATTCCTCTGTAGTTTTCTATAAAGAATGGATCACCTTTTTTTAAGTACAGGTATAACTTTTGATTGTTTTAATTCTGTAGGAAATTGGCCAAGCTGGACGGATGTATTGATGATTTCCGTCACATAGTAAGATATCTCACCGCAGCATACTGATGGAATTTCATCTATACCAGTACTGTTTTTATTTTTTAACTGTAAAATTATTTTCTTAACTTCGTGTTGCGTTACTGGGTTAAAAAACATTGAAGAATAGCTACGTTTTTCTAACGTAGTACACATATTCCCTGGAAAGTTCAGTTCATCTAGCTGATTTTTTACTGAGTTTGCAAAGTAATCACCAAATAAGTTACTAATAATTGTTTTGTTATCTGAATTTTTATATTGGTCATTAAGGAAAGTATTAGGTACAGATTTTCGTAGCCAATTCAGTGATTTTAAGTTATTTAATTCTGTCAGTAATGCAGATGATAATATATAATTATATTTAGGGACTTTATTTATTTTTATTTTTTGTTTTGGAAATGCGACATCAAAACACCAGTTAAAATGCGACATGAAACAATCAAACATACTGTCAATATCAGTAAAATTTTTATGAAAATTAAAATTTGTTGTATTGGCGAATGCTGTTTTAAATTTTGATATCGAGTTCTCGCTATATTTTCGAGTAAGCATTTCAGAATTTTCGTGACAATGACTCACCTGTATACTATTCTATGTTACAATTTGCCCTAAATTATCGGATATGCCTGGTTCAACTATCTTATGGTCAGTTTTTTTCGGCATATTAATTATTATATAATCAATTCCACTATTGGTAATTTTGTCTCCATACTTTGCAATTCAGGTTGGTTCCTTAATTAGAGAGGAAAGCTGAAACGATTCTATTAAATCAAATAGCAGTTTTGTGTGCTGAGATGAAGTCTACATTAAGATCCCCACATAGAATAAGGGAGGGATATTTTCTAATAATATTGTTAAGTATTAATGCCAATTCCAATACGTTTAAGAATTCATTAAATTACCATTTCAGCTGATATAGATACTGATATTATTTGATATTATTTTCCAAAAAGTAATAAACATGGTACATTAAAAAAAATTAAACAATTTTGCCCTCAATGTGGCGCACCTCCGAGCTGGCGCCCCGAGCAGTCGCCCGGCCCTTAAGCCGCCCCTGATTGTCTGTTATTCCTTTCACCGCCACCTCGCTTTGGAGAATATTGTCGATAATAATAATAATCCTTCATGTACATCCGATGCATAGGAAGTGAGGTATTTGCAAAAAATAGTTTTTTTAAACTTCGACCTTGAATATCTCGAAAAGGGCGAGGTTTCTTTAAAAAATTCAAAATACCAATCTTCTAGATAATTGAGTTCTCTACAACTTTCATGTTAACATTATTGCTGTCCGATTTTTTTGGCACGAGATACTCGCGAAAACTTTGAAACTTTGACCTTGAATATCTAGAAAGGGGGGAGGATTGGTAAAAAATAAAGACAACTTGTAGATAATTCAATTCTCTACAACTTTCACATTGACCCCTCATGGGCATCCGATGCATAGGACGCGAGATATGTGCAAAAATCTTTGACCTGCAATATCTTAAGTAGGCCATGTTGGGATTTTTGTGATTTTTGTGGATTTTGGTTTGTGTAAAAATACAGATTTTTTCCAGTTTTGTCCAGGTTTCCTCCTTTTTTGGCTAATTTCCCTGTAGTATAACGGAAATGCTAGGAAAGACATGGCGCCATTGCAATTTGGGCGGGAAGCTTAGGTAAGTGTCGCATCTGATAGTTATCTTTTCTGTGCTCTTACTTCTAGGGATCCTCATCACATAGAGATTGTCATGGGAGAGCTGTTAACTAAACCACCAGCCAAGAAACCCACTGCTGCACTGGTCAGTAAAACGTACAAAATTCATGAGTCATTTGACGACAAGCGCGGAATTGGAAACGACATTGCTCTAGTGATGTTACCAAGACCTGTTGCCATAAGCCGGCATTTAAACACAGTGGTATATGCAAAAGGAGACGACAGCTATAAAAATCGTGATGGTATCGCATTAGGATGGGAGAAGAAAACAGAGAGACTAGCTTACGCTTTAAGAAAAGTTAGCGGTCCTATTGTATCAAAAGATACATGTTCTCGATTTTTCCGTGGTGTCAAAGTATGTAAAAGTAAATTTTCAACAGTTATAATACCTATAGTCCACGCAAATTAGACATTTTAGAAGAAATAATTTATAAAACAATAATATTTGAGAAGCGTACTCTAGATAGGGTTAGAAATAGATACCCGAAAAGCCCCCCCCCCCCCCATTTAGGGCTGGAAGGTCCTCTTTTGTTGCATAAAACCACCACTAACGGGGACTTAAAGCTGGTTTTTCACTTTCATCTTGTAAACCGTTCGTCGCACAATGGGGCAAATAGCTCATTTTTTGGACAAACGATAATTCCCAAGCCTGGAATTAATGAAACTTAAATTTTTTTTTTAAACTATTCGTTATAAAATTGCCTTTAATTCTATCGAGCCCGAATTTTGAAATTTCAAAATTAAAGATGGCTAATCCAATATCGCCGACATAAATTTTGAAAGTAAATTAAAATTTTATCAAAAAAGATCGTTTAAAATTATAAAAAATTGTTACTTGGGGGTTTTTTTGGTTTCTAATCTCATTTCTGATCCCCGAATTTTGCGATTCAAAAAACCAAGATAGCGGATCCAATATGGAGACCATAATATATTTTTAAATAAAATGTACATGCACAAACTGTTAAAAATTGTTACTTAGGACTTTTAAGGGTTTCTGATCGAGAATCAGAAATCTAAATTACGTAATATCGTAATCCAAAATGGCGAATCCAATATGGCGGCCATAATATTTTTTTAATTGACATGTAAATGCGCAAATTGTTAAAAATTGTTACTCAGGGGTTTCAGAGATTGCGGATCATGAATCTGAGGTCCAAATTACGTAATACCGAAATCCAAGATGGCGGATCCAATATGGTGTCCGTAAGTTAAAAAAGAATGACAAATCAAGAAGGAAACTGTTAAAATTTGTTTTTCGGGGGTTTCGCGGTTTGCTAATCTCGTTTCGGATATTAAAATTTCGATATTTTGCAAACCAGAAAATTAAATTCAATATGGCTGCCATAAATTTTATAAAAATTATGATGCACATGCGAAAATAGTTAAAAATTGTTACTTGCAGGTTTTTGCGATTGCTGACTACGCATTCGTAATTACGAATTCTAAGATGGCAGATTCGAATATGCCATCTTATAAAAAAATGAGATAACCAATAAAAAATGTTGATCTTTAAACCTAATTTTTAATAATTTACGTATGTACATTTCATTTAAAAAATATTATGGCCACCATATTGGATCCGCCATCATGGATTACGATATTACATAATTTATACTTTATATTCATGGTCAGAAACTGTTAAAAGCCGTAAGTAACAATTTTTATCAATTTGCGCATGTACATCACATTTTAAAAAATATTATGGCCGCCATATTGGATCCGACATCTTGGATTTCGATATTACGTAATTTGGACTTCAGATTCATGATCAGCAATCTCTAAAACCCCTAAGTAACAATTTTTAACAATTTGCGCATTTACATGTCAATTAAAAAAATATTATGGCCGCCATATTGGATTCGCCATTTTGGATTACGGTATTACGTAATTTAGATTTCAGATTCTCGATCAGAAACCTTTAAAAGTCCTAAGTAACAATTTTTAACAGTTTGTGCATGTACATTTCATTTAAAAAATATTATGGTCTCCATATTGGATCCGCTATCTTGGTTTTTTGAATCGCAAAATTCGGGGATCAGAAATGAGATTAGAAACCAAAAAAACCCCCAAGTAACAATTTTTTATAATTTTAAACAATCTTTTTTGATAAAATTTTAATTTACTTTCAAAATTTATGTCGGCGATATTGGATTAGCCATCTTTAATTTTGAAATTTCAAAATTCGGGCTCGATAGAATTAAAGGCAATTTTATAACGAATAGTTTAAAAAAAAAATTTAAGTTTCATTAATTCCAGGCTTGGGAATTATCGTTTGTCCAAAAAATGAGCTATTTGCCCCACTGTGCGTCGGAAGAGAAAAAAGTATCAAAAATAAAAAATTAGTCGTTAAATTCTGCATAAAAAATGTTCTATTAACCTTGTAGCTTATCTTCACCTATTTCGCATTAACAGCCTCCGAACATGGGGGTAGTTTGGAGCGCATAGGTAAAAATCAATCCTATTCGAAGTTTCACAGCGAATATTTTAAAACCGGTTACTTTAACCAGAAAAATGCTCAGGAATTTATAGAGCAGAATTCACTCTATAAGATGCACGTATAGCGGGTTTTGACGCAAGTGATTGTTATTTATTTTCCCCTTTTTTCACACAGATACGAACAGCAGGGCGAGAGCGAACTTTTTAAAGTTTCCTAAAAGCGTCATTTCCATAGCACTTTTTACCATTTATCCACAAACTAGTGTACCTAAAATAGAATAATCCATTATATAACTCTTTATACAGTGATATATACACTTTGATTGATATGGACAAAGCATGAACTACGTTCAATATGTCCAGAAGCACTATGGTCCCAACGCAGTTGTGGTCTTTGGCGGTCATCCAGAGAACACAGTTAGCCGGAATACGAAACTCAGGTAGCAAGGTGACGTCGTTATGACGGTGATTTTTCGTCGCCGACGTCATTGTCCCAATAAATGACGTACCAGAGACGTGATATTTAAAACGTATTTCTGACGTCATCATGAAGACGTCAAATACACGTTTCTTTTAGGTTATTATTTTGACGTCATTAAAATGACGTCATTTTGTCGTCAAAATTGGTCATTTGGTTCACTATATATATTCATATATTCACTATATATATGTATATAGAGATCTTTGACCAATCATAATAGCAATATATTATTACAATAAAAACGTACATATAGAAACATCAGTATGTTTTGACATAGTTGCCGAATATATTTTGCAACCTGAAATTTTAATTTAAATAAATCATTATAAAATAAAAATAAATAGAAGTATTTAGTGACTAGTTCAATTTTTGCCACATAGTAATAATAATTTTGTTTTACTAACTCTACTAACTCTAACTAGGTATACAGCTTTTAAACATATTTAAATAAAGATGTTCAAAGGTTCAGTGAGTTAAGTGTTAGGTTGCGAGTCAAGAGGTCGGCGGTTCGATCCCTGCACATTCCGGTTTTTTTTTTCGTCAAAAACTTTAGTAATAATAATGGAAAAATATTATAATGAGAGGTTTGCATCCCTTATCGCAAAATTCACTGATTACCAATACGTCATATTGGCGTCATATGTATGCCGTCATTGGGCTGTGACATTGTGCCGTCTTTTTCACGTCATTTTTACGTCATGCTGAAGGTGAAATTGACGTAATTAATGCCGAAAAAACGACGTCATAATGACGGCACCTTGCTGCCTGGGAAAGCGAGAAAGATATCGATGCTTTAGAACACATATATCCACTGATGTTAATTTCGATGAAGCGATTATAATATCCACATTTTTTAAATTTTATACCTGCGAGTTCATACCCCATGATCTAATTCGGACCTTTAGATTCTCGACTAAGTCCAGCTGTTTGGCAAGATAAATACTTGTCTAGCGATACTAACAAAAGGAATTTATTTCCATGTTAATTACGAAGTTTGAAGAACAAAATTACATAGCAAAGCAGGCAGTAGAAGATGCGGATGTGCTCATCATTTAGGCAGCCATCGACATTTCATCATCTTTTACGTGTGTTTTCGTAGTCGGGGAAGATATAGATTTGTTGGTGCTTTTAACTGCAAAGGCGGGAGATCGGGAAAACATTTTTTTCCTAAAACCAGCGAGTGGAAAAGTTGCGGAAATGCTCTATTAGACGTAGAGCCTGAAATGCAAGGAAGGTGTTGCGAAGAACATTTTGTTTTTGTACAATAGTAGTTGTGTCACAACTTCTGCCCTTTTTAACCAAGGGAAATTGAAGTTCTTCAGTCTCCTGGATAAAAGCGACTCGTTGCTTGAGGCTATAACAATCTTCCAAGAACCTGAAGCTGATGTGGATGCTCTCGCTGCAGCTGGTGAAGCGTTTTCAGTAGCACTGTATGGCGGATCGTTTGAAAAGGACACACTGGATTCACATCGCTACCAGCATTATATGAAGTCTGTGTCCAAGAACAGTATTGTCTGCTAGTGTACCATCAAGTTGCGGTGTGGTGCGGCAGAGAAAAAAATCCTGAGCAATATGGCTGACAGATAACGAGGAACGGGCTCGAAGCTGTTCGGGCTACGTCAGAGGCAGCCCCGACGCCATTTTAAAATCAATATCCCGTAAATGGAAGAAAAAAGGCTGTGCAGGTGCTTGTGCATGTCGAAACATGTTTAAAATGCTCAGTGCTGTGTCTGTAGTGTAACAACATGTGAAAACATTCGCGATTTAGCAGTCCATTCCGATCCCGAAGACCCAAGCCAAACTAATGACAACCTTGATTTGTTGGAATGGGTGTTGGATGAGACGGGAGACAAACACTTGACAGATAGTGAACATAATGAACCAGGGACATCCCGGAATACAAAATGGCAGAAACTGCATGTAAGTTTGTAATGTGGATTTAGTCCGGTCAATGAATATATTGTAGAATGCATGGAATATGCGATACTTTTTGACTTCAGGACTTTGTTAGGAGTAGTTAGTAGGTAAACATACTAAAAGTCCCCGCCTTTTTTAATTACTATCAGTTCATGTAAATACTTTCATTATATGATTCGTAATAATTTAATAAAAGCTATAATTATAAAGAAAAGTGTTGTGTGTCAATTGAAACTACCTTATTTCTATTGTTAAAAGGTTGTTAATCATCATGGTAGCGTCAACATAGTCATTTCTAGAGGAACATCGAAATAGAGCGTACATGTTAAAAATTCTATAACTTTTGATTGGTTGAAGATAAAGTAGTATATCAAAGTGAAGGAAATTTAATGCTCTACAACTTCATTTCTAACAATTTTTCTGAGAAACGATCGTAGGAGACACTAGAAGTAAATGTTTGACAAAAAGGTAAAAATGATTCTTTTCAAAAATTATCGATTTTCAATAACGTATATCTCGAAAACCGTTGGAAATTCGACAAATATGTATGGAAACAATTTTATAGGAAATTTAATTAGCTTTCATTTTTATTTTGAACATATTTTTTTTAGAGTTCACCGTTTCCGAGATATAATCGAAAACCCAACCCGAAAATGGGACCTTCCCACCCCCCTCCCACCGTAAGCTCACCTTCCAGTAACAGGAACTTTTAGTATGTTTATCTACTAACTACTCCTAATAAAATTCTAAAGTCAAAAACTCTCGCATATTCCATGCACTCTTTTGAGTACTCAGTGACTGGATTAATTAAGCCTATTGTGGGTACCACGTTAAAAAAACGCACCGCTATACTCTACCTCACAAGTGGTGTGGAAACGAGTTGATAGTCTATGTTTTTATTACTTTACTGCACTAAACTACTTGAGGTAGGCTAATCTATAGATAATTGGTAGAAAGTACCATCTAAATACTGGATTTTAAAAATTCGCCCCATTGTTCGGCCCTGCCTGTATCTCGGAAAGTATTAGTCTTACAAAAAAAAAATTATAGAAACGATTTTGTAGCAAATTTTATTAAGTATCTTCAACTTTCTTGAAACATTTTCTTTTCTACAACTCACAGGAACCGAGTTATATGCCAAAAACTTATTTTCGCCTCCATTATTTCAAGATGGCGGTGCGAGCGGCAGTTGCTTGAGATCACAAACTTAGGGTCGTACTAAGGGCCACCACGTGTACAATTCTGCCAAGTTTCAAAACTCCTCAACCTTTTGCAACTCATTTCTGAGAAATATTCCTGTTTAGGTTATCAATAATGTAATAATGTACCTAACTAAGTAACTGTACAATTTTCAGAAGGATCTCCATATGTGTCTCTCAGAAAGCGTTGGAGCTTGCCTCGGTGACTCAGCAGGACCTCTTTTGGTAAACGAGGTTCAAGTAGGCATTGGTTCATTTCTACAAGGTTTGTGCACTGTGGGAGACCCATTAGTTTTTACGAGGATATCATTTTACGCAGACTGGATTCAGACAAATGCAGTGGCAGAGGATTCTTCTAATAGAAATTTATACTACCCGATTATTTCAATTCTATGTTATTCGTTGAATCACTTGTATATGTCAGTCATATTTTAATTGTTAAATAGTTTGAGATTACGTAGTAAACTATTTAGAGATGAAATTGTTGATAATTTATATTATTAATAGTACTAAGTATTGGTTCCCATCTTTTTCTCATTCTTCTTCACCGCTCTTCTTCTTCTCCCTCTTTTATACTTATCTCAGTTTTCTCAAGAGCATTTAAACAAGATTGCGCGTGACGAATACTGCAAACAGAAAAGTAATGAAGTTCCTGGCACACAATTGCCCGCAATTGCAAGAAATCATATTTCAAAGACAACCCGAATCAGGAAGTGCTGATGTTTCTTGTAATGCTAACATAACATAATAGTCTGGGGGGCAGCGTCAATTTTAATTACATCAAACATAGCTAATTTTTTCAGTACAGGTTGTTTTTTCATTACTTATCGAAGAATCGGGTGTCAGCTACTTCAATTCCGGATATTAAGGGCGTGGGAGGCTGCGCATTTGGTAAAATAATTTCGTTTTTTCGTTTTTCGCGTCAATCCAACAAGGCTACTAAACTGGTCCGATTTGAGTTGAAATGATCATAAATGATTAGGAGAAGCATATCCGTTCGTATTTCAGATGTGCCATGCATATTTTGTTCATAATTTTCCGTTCTAGTTCTGTCAAGATTTAAATTTTTTAAAAAATTCCGGAATTGCGCCATTGCGGGTAAATGAAGACTCGGAGGGGAAAACGTACCCCAATAAACATTTCTCTTCATATTTTGGGCTTTCCATTAGTGTGTCTACCTTCTCTGTAGCGTCACCCGTTACGGAGCTACGCCGCTTTGAGTGTAACCGCGCCCATCATGTGCCCGGTGGAACTGCCCTGGCTGCGCTGATGAGACCAGTTGCGAATTCCTGTTTATATATTATTGGTGTTTTATAAGATTTTATTGAATGAAATTTAACTTGTCAGACTCAGAAAATGACTTTATTCGGCTAGACAATTGACATTATTGATCTAATGGGAAGTAGGGTCATCCGAATCATCATCCATATCCACGACTGGCCGTTTGTGCAGCTGGATTCTCTACAGCTTCGCACATGATGCTGCAGTTGAGACCAGAGTTACTATACTCGCACGGGCACCGCAGTCCGCCTTGCAGGCACAGGAAATTAGCCATAGCTGGCTATCATATTTGTATGAAATATTAGATAATCATATTATGCACAAATAGTAACAAAATATTTTATAAGTAATACATTTATCGATGCTCAAATGTAGATATTCTGTATTTGAAACAACAGGAGGCATGTTTTTTAATACAAAACATTTCTCAACACGCACCTGAAAATTTGGAAGAGAATTTTACTATTGTGAAGGAATTTGTTTGTCATATGTACGGTTCTAAAAGAGTCAAGAATACTAATCTCAATCAGAAAGAAGATGTCTTGAAGATTGACCAGAATTTCGAAGGATCTATGTTATCTCCATGTAAGACAGAATTGAAACAGCATTTTTTGCGAACTTCTTACATTGCTCAATTGTGGTGTCATGCACATTTTCATACGCCAAGTTTGTCCTTGCCAACTGATTATGGATGGGGAGAACATGATGACATGTATAATTTCAAGTGGTTTCAAGGCGATCAATTACCGAAAATTGAAAGTATCATAAATGAGAGCGAGGAAATTCCAGGTATTCTATGCATATAATCTGTTATTTCTACATGAATTCTCTTCTATTCACTTCAATGATTTTCAATATTTTTCGTCAGATATTTGTGAAAACGAAAATGAGAACGATGACGCTCGAGAATCTGAGGAAAATATAGATTTGGAAGACCATTCAAATAGCACTTCCGAAGAGGAAGATAATTTAGACTACAGCAGTGAGAGTGATTCAGATGAGAATTGATTTGTTTTATTCATATTGAATGTGCTAAAATTATTTAATCCTCACTATTCTCAATCAATGATTGCAATGAGTATTCTATGATATGTATGTCTAATATTTCATACAAATATAATTTTCTTTCAAGTTTCGTACGTTAGCTGAGGCACTAAAGATACCATACGCGGTGAGCACATGGACGCTGCGGTACACTTAAAAGGCCTAGCTAACAGGTTTTGTCCCATGGTATTGTCAGCTGACAATTATTAATAGTTTTTTCATATCGCAAACTATCATATACAGTGTGTCCCAGGATAGATGTAACAAGAGGTGTAATGGACCAAAAATTTTGGAATTTTGGAACAGTATTTGGGGATTGAGTCCTGCTTGTTGTAAAACTAATGTATACCAAAAATGACTTGATTTGGTGTTCTACAGGGTGTTTTATAAGCAAAGTTGTAAAAATCACCACTAAAAAGTACCTTTATTTTTCAAAATATGAAAAAATTCCACTAAGAAGAGTTATTTAGAATGCAATTTTATACCTCTATACCAAATTTCAGGAATATAAAACTATTTTTTTGAAACTTTCCATTTTTTTCGAATTAAGAGTTGAATTCATATTTAAAGTTGTGTAGGAGCAAATGTTAATCATCTCAAAAAGTAGGCTATTGGTAAATAAAAAATTGAATATGCGAGATGTAAGAAGGTATAATGTTAATCGAACTAATTGTAAAACAAGAAACAATTACTAACAGAAGATTAATGAGGTTTAAAAATTATAACAAGTAATAAATGTCAAAAACATAACAGATTCACAAACAAATTAATTATTGACCAATACAAAACAATGTTTACAATTTTTTTTATTATTCGACGTAGCTTCCACCCACATCCACACACATTTCGATCCTTCGCCTGAAGTCCTTAAAACTGTTTCGAATATGATCTAACGGTATGGAGTTTACGGTATTTGTAATTCTCTGTTTCAATACTGCTACATCGTTAGGAAGTGGTTCAGCGTAAATCAACTGCTTGAGGCGACCCCATAAAAAGAAATCCAATATTGATAGGTCTGGGGATCTCGTCGGCCACTTGATCGGTCCATTCCTGGCAATCCAATTTTCTCCAAAATTTAAATTCAACCACCGATTAACCATTTCTGTGGAGTGGCCAGGGCAACCATCATGTTGAAAATGAACTAAAGGCATATCTCTTAAAATATTTAAATGTTCTTCAGAAAATCTTTCAAGGAGCTGTAAATAAGTGCTGGTTTAACCTTCCCCTCAATGAAATAAGGTCCAATAACTCCAACGTGATAAGAAACGGCACACCACACATTCACTTTTTTTATAACATTATCTTCTACAAAGAATTCTAAAATTTGGATTTTCAGAAGCCCAAAACCGACAATTCTGAGATGAAACAACACCATTGGTTGTGAATGTGGATTCATCTGAGGAAATCATGAAATGATGAAAAAATCTTTCTTCCATGATTTTTTCTCCAATGGTCAAACAAAAATCCAACCTACGGCCGTCATGCCCCTATTCAAGCGTATGTTTATAATTTGCTTTATATGCCCTAATTTTCTTTGGCTTGTAAATTCTTTGGAGTTCAGTCTTGCTAATATTAGAGCTGATCTCTCTCTTAGTGGCATCCTAGGATTTTCTATAACAGAGGCATGAGCTATAATAGCCCCAACATTGTCTTCATCATATGCTTTTATTTTTCTTTTCATGCTAAGAACACTACTAGTAGTCAGAAACTTTTTAATTATTCTCATAGCCTGAGTACGTGACAAAGCAGTGTTTGGAAATTTCAAATTAAATTGACTTACCACTTCTCTTAGCGAGTTTTCACCGCCAATTCCGTAGCATTGCACAATATAAATTTTTTTACGCACTGTGAGTACCATTTTCACTTAATTTTTTATGCTTGGTTCGTTAATTTGAAACAGAAATTAAGGATAATATTGACTACGTTTGATAGATATGTCAATAATAAATGATAAATGTGTATCCACTGCTTTTCTCATAGCCTACTTTTAGCTTCTACATAACTTTAAATATTAATCCACAAAAAATAATTCCTATGCAGTTTTAATTGATTGGTTCAAAATAAAATACTAATTTATTGAAAAAATGGGAAGTTTCAAAAAAATAATTTTATATTCCTGAAATTTGGTACAGAGGTATAAAATTGCATTCTAAATAACTTTTCTTAGTGGAATTTTTTCATATTTTGAAAAATAAAGGTACTTTATTAGTGGTGATTTTTACAACTTTGCTTATAGAACACCTTGTAGATCACCAAATCAAGTCATTTTTGGTATACTTTAGTTTTCCAACAAGAAATCCCCAAATACCATTCCAAAATTCTAAAATTTTTGGTCCATTACTCCTCTTGTTACATCTATCCTGGGACACACTGTATATGAATTTCAGCTTTGTTGAAATAATGAATTTTCACGTGTTTTTCATACATATTGACTAGGGCAGCTGACAACCTTCGCCCCCAAACCTATGCAGCTGACATTTTTTTTTTTTATTTATATTACATAAATAAACTATTTATAGTTTTGTAGCTTTGTTGGATCGACGCAAAAGAAAAAATTACCAAATGCGCAGCCTCCACGCTAAAACTAACATTTAAAAAACAAAGAAATCGTGTTGAAATGACGCATAAAATATTGACGCCAACTCCCAGACTATAAGATAATATTTATTTTTCCAAATAAAGTTTACATACAAGGTGTATATACTTTCATACAGTAATCAGAGTATATTTTAAGTAATATTCATTGGGCCTAACTAGAACTCGAAAATTATGTGTACTCAGACCCGTAGTCAGGAATCGGAAAAAAGAATTACTTCTAAAATGAAAATTGAAGAGCGGGGAGGAGAAAAATCTGAAAAACAGTCAAATTCAAAATAATTTTTTTTTACCTCGAAAACGAAATTTTCTTATTTTCAGCTTTTGTGCCGCCGGCACAACCGAGTGGCACTGGGCGGCGGCACTAGTGCCGCCCACTTAATACCTTATTTTATGCTCTGACATTAATGCATTGAATACATGATCAATAAACTTTAAAATACCGTATTAAGGCGTACGAAAAGAAAAAAAATACAAAAATAGAATAGGAGAGGGTGAGTACCAAATTAAATTTTCATGCCGCTGTGGATCTAGTAGAATAAAACTATTTTATACTGTAGAATGTGCATTGATGTAAAAAATATTTCAATGTTTTTTTTAAAGGATATTAAAGAATTTTGTTCTGTTATGGATAAAGGCAGTGTGCTTCAGAGATAAATTACATTTAGTAAATACATAAACTAGTGGCACCTAGAAATCTTGGGTCGATCCCTATAATAACATAGAGTGAAATATAAATAGCAAATTAATGTACGTCAAAGACAGCGATATATTAACATTGATGCCAAGCACTTCAGCATGTTAAGAGCACTAAAAGTAGCTAAAGAGAAAAGTGACA
Organism: Rutpela maculata; assembly: GCA_936432065.2. Classification (NCBI taxonomy): domain Eukaryota; kingdom Metazoa; phylum Arthropoda; class Insecta; order Coleoptera; family Cerambycidae; genus Rutpela; species Rutpela maculata. The sequence goes on along the minus strand of OW386292.2, from coordinate 26,227,787 downwards.
ACAGCGTAGGTTTAATCTGTTTCTTTTAGGATATTATTTTTCCACTTGGCAAGGTTATTATAAGTTTTTATGCAGGACTAACCATTTTCCCAGAAACTTAACTTTTAAAATTATTTCATGGCTTTATTTTTATTAATAGTTATTTGTTTGAAATTATCTTTTTTTTTTGAGCAACTACGAGTTCTCTGCACTACCGAAGTCATTATTTGCAGTTGACGGGAGTATGCACCATTATCCAGCTAAGTACAAACTTATGGATGCTCTTAAATCAATGCAAGGTATACCTGCCGAAGAAAACAATGATGATCGTGCTTCCAACACACTTGCAGTTTTAGAAGAAAGTGAGGAGCTACAGGAAAAAGCTGCCATAATAGATGGCATGGAGCCTCGTCACACCTACCACAAACCTAGCATAGGGAAGACATGCCGTGACCTCGGTTTAAGCTTCAGCAAATGGATCAGGAAAAAATTCAGCAATTACAGTGAGGTCCATGTTGTTTTCGACTCTTGTAAAGAAAACTCGTTGAAGAAAGCCAAGAGAGTGATTCGACAAAAAGGCTCAGATCCAATCCAGTATAAAATCGGCCCAGAAACGAAAATTGGAAGTATAGCAATGAATAAATTCTTGTCCCACGATAAGACGAAAGATGAACTGACAGAGTTCCTTTCCGGTCAGATTCTTCAATTTGGAGTGACCAATAACAAAAGGTTTGTAATCAGTTGGAGGAACAAAGCAGCTTCATCACATGGCGATCATGCATCCAGTCTTTCAAGTACGCAGGAGGAGGCGGACACAAAGATCATATTACATGCAGTATATTTAGCACAGAAAGGAATTAAAACTATTCATGTATTCTCCTCCGATACTGATGTCCTAATTTTGGCATATCCCCAACTTTCGAAAGAGTTTGCATTTTTCCTTGGCCATGGCATGAAAAGGTTAGTTCAGCTAAGTTCAATGTACAAAGCACTTGGACTTCTGAGAGCCTCTGCACTTCCTGGATTACACGCACTTTCAGGAGCAGATGTAAGAGGATCGTTTGCTGGCAAAGGTAAAATAAAGTGGTGGAAAACTTTTAATTCTACAAGTGATAAGCTGCTAGAAGGATTGGTTACATTGGAGACTACACTGTCTCTCACAGAAGATGTCAAGATGAGAGTCTTCCTCCAACAAGATCTGCACTGGATCCAGTTTTGCTAAGGGCCCACCTTCAGTGTTTTGAGTGGAATCAGGATCTCATTCAGCATCCCAATAACCCTCACTCTCAGATTTTGGATGGAAGAAAGTAGGGAGCATATACGAGCCAGTTGCTTGTACCAAACCTTGTGCTCCAGAGCTTATCTTGGAACTTTGTCGCTGCTCATGCCCCCAAAGGCGTTGCTCTTCTCCTTGTACGTGTCAGTCGAATGGACTCCGGTGTACCAAAATGTGTAAGTGCGAAGGTAATCTCGACCGATGTGATAATATGGGAGGGTGCGAGCAAGGCGATGATGACGATTTGGGGCTAAGTGACGATGATTTTAATTAAAAATGTCATTGTAGAAGTGAAAAGTATTGCTTGTCTGTACTTTGTCTGTATAAATCCGTAACTACTGTATTTCTATAAGTCTCTATTCATTAAACGTTATTTTTTCCCCTTTTCTGGCCTTGCCAGCCAGCTACACAGATGGGGGAAAGAGAAAGAAGTAAAAAGGAAAAGGTTAAAATTATATAGGTAGGTACTTTTTCTTTCAATTTCCTATGCCTAGCTATACTGTAAAACATAGAGGAGATTGGGGTATTTGTTAATTTATTTATGTTTGTAATGTTTTAGTTATAATTATTGTTTCCAATGGCCCGAGAAATAGTGTCAAATATGTTGATATCCACTGGCAAATCATCATTAGACATTAATTTTTATTATTGGAAACTATAAAATGAAACTTTTTGAGAGAACGATTAGTTCTACATACAAAATTGTAATAACCTTTTCTCTGTATAATTGATTTAGCAATATTTTTTATATAAAACTTTTTTTCGTAATCCCAATGGTTACTTAAATAAATAGGAAAAAGTGTTTGTGACGGCGGCCATTTTGTTTTTCGCGCGCAGCACTCAAACGCACCATTGTTGAGAGTGCCAACATCGAAAGTATGTTTCTCCAAGGTCAAATAAAGAGATTGGGACCACTACCACACTTGCATCATCAAAGATCCCACGGATGTACATTTGATAGGGGACTACTATATGTTTCAGATGGTTTTATTTGAAAAATTGTGTATATAGGTCTTTTTGCGTTAATAGTACTATTTCAGTTCGGCCAAAATTCACATCCATACTGCACAATTCCTTGAAAATAAGCAAAATAGACGTTTAGGGCTGCATTATGGCCCAGCTCTCTTCCTCTTCTATATGATTTGACTAGTATAGATTTTGATTAATTCGAATACCCAAAAAATGTATATGCTCTGTATTTGATATTTCACCTTGATTGATTGATTTGGTAAAGGTCTTCTTGGATGATGGAAAGTAATATATAAAGTGCCTTAGTAAATTTTTAATGGCAATTTAGACTCTATGGTTACTTAGATAATAATTGTGCATAATATTTTCTAAAGCCCACGACGTCATTTGAGTTTTAATAGGGCAGGACATTGAACTTGATTTCAGTTTGTCCGGCAATACTAACTTACACAACAGTATAGTTACTATGTGGCCTGAAAATATCGTACTTTTAGAAAGTAATTAATTTAAGCAAAACCCTAAGACTTTTTTGCTTCTTTTGGGTCAATATATTATCATCCAAAATATTTGTACGTATACAGCAGGCATCATGTATTGGCCTCTAATTGGACGATGTTACCTATCTAATTTTAGTGACCTTGGATCAAGGCAACCTCGGACGCAACGGAAAGTATAAATTCTTGTCCCACGATAAGACGAAGGATGAACTGACAGAGTTTCTTTCCGGTCAGATTCTTCAACTTGGAGTGACCAATAACAAAAAGTTTGTAATCAGTTGGAGGAACAAAGCAGCTTCATCAAATGGCTATGATGCATCCAGTCTTTCAAGTACGCAGGAGGAGGCGGACACAAAGATCATATTACATGCAGTATATTTAGCACAGAAAGGAATTAAAACTACTCATGTATTCTCCTCCGATACTGATGTCCTCATTTTGGCATATTCCCAACTTTCGAAAGAGTTTGCATTTTTCCTTGGCCATGGCATGAAAAGGTTAGTTCAGCTAAGTTCAATTTACAAAGCACTTGGACTTCTGAGAGCCTCTGCACTTCCTGGATTACACGCACTTTCAGGAGCAGATGTAAGAGGATCGTTTGCTGGCAAAGGTAAAATAAAGTGGTGGAAAACTTTTAATTCTACAAGTGATAAGCTGCTAGAAAGATTGGTTACATTGGGGACTACACTGTCTCTCACAGAAGATGTCAGGGCTAACTTGGAAGCGTTCATTTGTCAGCTTTATATCCCCAAAACAACACTGGCCGACATAAGAGAGATTGTGAGATGGTTGTTGTTCACCCAGAAACAATGTCAAGATGAGAGCCTTCCTCCAACAAGATCTGCACTGGATCCGGCTTTGCTAAGGGCCCACCTTCAGTGTTTTGAGTGGAATCAGGATCTCATTCAGCATCCCAATAACCCTCACTCTCAGATTTTGGATGGAAGAAAGTAGGGAGCATATACGAGCCAGTTGCTTGTACCAAACCTTGTGCTCCAGAGCTTATCTTGGAACTTTGTCGCTGCTCATGCCCCCAAAGGCGTTGCTCTTCTCCTTGTACGTGTCAGTCGAATGGACTCCGGTGTACCAAAATGTGTAAGTGCGAAGGTAATCTCGACCGATGTGATAATATGGGAGGGTGCGAGCAAGGCGATGATGACGATTTGGGGCTAAGTGACGATGATTTTAATTAAAAATGTCATTGTAGAAGTGAAAAGTATTGCTTGTCTGTACTTTGTCTGTATAAATCCGTAACTACTGTATTTCTATAAGTCTCTATTCATTAAACGTTATTTTTTCCCCTTTTCTGGCCTTGCCAGCCAGCTACACAGATGGGGGAAAGAGAAAGAAGTAAAAAGGAAAAGGTTAAAATTATATAGGTAGGTACTTTTTCTTTCAATTTCCTATGCCTAGCTATACTGTAAAACATAGAGGAGATTGGGGTATTTGTTAATTTATTTATGTTTGTAATGTTTTAGTTATAATTATTGTTTCCAATGGCCCGAGAAATAGTGTCAAATATGTTGATATCCACTGGCAAATCATCATTAGACATATTAATTTTTATTATTGGAAACTATAAAATGAAACTTTTTGAGAGAACGATTAGTTCTACATACAAAATTGTAATAACCTTTTCTCTGTATAATTGATTTAGCAATATTTTTTATATAAAAACTTTTTTTCGTAATCCCAATGGTTACTTAAATAAATGGGAAAAAGTGTTTGTGACGGCGGCCATTTTGTTTTTCGCGCGCAGCACTCAAACGCACCATTGTTGAGAGTGCCAACATAGAAAGTATATTTCTCCAAGGTCAAATAAAGAGATTGGGACCACTACCACACTTGCATCATCAAAGATCCCACGGATGTACATTTGATAGCGGACTACTATATGTTTCAGATGGTTTTATTTGAAAAATTGTGTCTTTTTTGCGTTAATAGTACTATTTCAGTTTGGCAAAAATTCACATCCATACTGCATAATTCCTTGAAAATAAGCAAGACAGACGTTTAGGGCTGCATTATTCGCGAAAATCAAACAAATGAACCCAGTAGGGATTTACCTTCGATACACACAAATTCACCAATATGTGACAGCGATTTATATATCATGACAAATTTCCGCTGTTATTTTACTATATAAACTTTTCCTTATACGTGAATTCCTTTGTATCGAAGGTAAATCCCTACTGGGTTCATTTGTTTGATTTTCGCGAATGGCCCAGATCTCTTCCTCTTCTATATGATTTGACTAGTATAGATTTTGATTAATTCGAAAACCAAAAAAAAGTATATGCTCTGTATTTGATATTTCACCTTGATTGATTGATTTGGTAAAGGTCTTCTTGGATGATGGAAAGTAATATATAAAGTGTCTTAGTAAATTTTTAATGGTAATTTAGACTCTATGGTTACTTAGAGACAATAAGGTAATAATTGTGCACAATATTTCCTAAAGCCTACGATGTCATTTGAGTTTTAATAGGGCAGGACATTGAACTTGATTTCAGTTTGTTCGGCAATACTAACTTACACAGTAGTATAGTTACTGTGTGGCCTGAAAATATCGTACTTTTAGAAAGTAATTAATTTAAGCAAAACCCTGAGAGCATTAATTAAGAGGGAGCAGGTGGCAATGAGTCAATGTGAAGAGAGATCTTCGTAATAAACAAATTTTAGCTAAAAACTTTCTTCAATAGAAGTATAGTATTTATAACGCCAGCTGCTCGGCTAAAAACTGCTTTTTCCCAGTCATGATTTTTAGTACAGTGCCTTTTAATATATGGTGCCACCTACAGCATTACAATAGTACATCTGCATCATGTAACTAACATAACTTTAAATTTTAAGTTTTTCAAATTTATTCTCATTTTTAATATTTGTATACGCATTTTTAGCTTGGAGCCGTACTGGCTCCAAACAAATATTTAAAAATTCACGTAAATAATTTTTCAATATTGTTGGTTAATTAAAATAGACTGCTAATTACAGGTTAGATTTCCAACCTACAAAAAGAGTCCTATTTTATTAGGACAAGGTATTTAGAACTTCATAAACATTACACTGAACTAGATTTTAGTTGAAAATACAGAAACCAGGCAGAAATTTTAATAATAGCTGCGTAATACACTTAAATCTTAAGAAACACATATTTTTGAAGTTAGCTGTGACGTCACATGCAGATGCCCTGTAATTAAGCGATCCAACGACCTGTCAAAGTTTTTTTTCAATATGACGTGGAGGGCAAACGGGTTTATTTTTATTAAATTCCGGAAACGTAGCCAAGACAACAGAAAAACACAAACCTTTAACGAATGAAAACGATTGTTTGCCCTCCGCGCCATGTTGGAAGTTACGTGGTTTGGATTGCCTAATAGCCACACTGCCTACTTTTCGATCCACTTCAGCTTTAGCTTTACCGATGAAACTTTGTGATTGGCATTGTCTCCTCTTAATGATTGTGACAATACATTATACAAACAACAAATTTCCAGTAGAAATTATTATATACCCGTTCATTTGCTCTACAGACTAAAAACCTGTCAATATCGCGTAACTAGTTTTAAATTAACTGTCGCTTCTGGTTCTTCTCTTTTCTGCGACATTGTCAAAATTGACAACAGTACGAAATAAATAAAATCTGTCTTGTCTGGATAAAAGTAAAGAGAGCCTAAAGTATTTAATACACCCTGGCCTAAAGTGACATCATAACTCCTCTTGCATCAAAAGATAGTTAGTAATAGTCTATAGCAAAATGGGCATGAAAGCATAGATATATTGGACGCCAAATGAGCAACTGTGAATCAATTTTCCTGGTTTAAACTAACTCGTTATAGGTTTCTTGCTGTAGGCCTAGGATTCCAGTAGTATTAATCAAATCTGAGCTGCGTATAATTTTTACTACAAATGTTGAGATGGGATGGTTTGTTCACGAGTTTCCTGGAATTACTTTATATATGACTGACAATAATTGTGCAAAATTCAGAGGATGAAGTTGTTCCTGATGGGTATATGTATTTCAGGATTACTCAATGGATGCTTCTTGCAGGTATATATCATGATAATATAATACCGGTAGCATAGAAGACAGGAACTATACAGAAGCGCAAGCAAGCCTTTCTGATGGGACCAAATTTGTTCATAGTCGCCATGACGATAAGGCATATATTTGTCAAAAGCCATATGATAATTTTTGACGTTGTGCGATTGACAGTCTTTGAAACTCTTACACGGTGGTTGGTTATTTTCGTGCCTTTTTCTTCCAATTTTCGACAATTTCTTATTCTAAGTTTATTTAATTATTTGATTTTTGTTTATAATGGGTTCTAAATGGTTTGGGGTTGTGCTTATCATCCATGCCCTTCGAAGGTGAAACAAATAAGCTTCTTTCTATTTACCAAAGATCTTGAAAGGTATGTACAAATTTATATTACTGAAACAACTAATGTTAGATATACTAAACAATTAGCAGTTGAAAAGAAGTAATATGAAAGGAAATATTTTCTTATCAGAAATGCAATAAGTTACAGAATATGTTCATCAGTTTCTAATGAACAGAATTGTATTGTGACCATGAATGAGGTAATTAAGTAATGACTCTCAACTCGTACCATACTAAAGAACTTTTCATAGTTCCTGTCTTTTGTCCCGGTAGTTCAAATAAAAACATGTAAATGGGCTAGTAGACAATAACGAAAACGACAATATTAATATAGCATTATAGTATGACTCTCCAATATGTTATAAATATAATTTCAAGGTAATGTTATCGACTATTATTGGTTTTATTCTAAAATGAATATGCTTAAAATCAGAGTGGATTTAAAATAAGGTAATTTGCCGGATATCTCGTGACGTAATAGCGTAATAACCTTTAAAACAGGGACACTTTACACTTGCCTGTAACTAGCTACGTTGCCACATTTCTAAAAAAGAATATGCACTACTGTCCGAAATAGGTAAATTTTAATATTATTTTTTAACACTGTTTCAAATACCCGGCAAGTAAATGTTTTATATATTTTTAAGGCTGATTGATAACTTGCTAATACAGAATTGTGATATTACAGAGGATAGCAGTACAGAATATCTTACATTATTTATCGAAATATGGTAACGTAGCACTCGTTTCTCTGTTCAAGCACAAATTAGAATCTGGTGATTACGCTATTACGTCATAGCCAATAGAATAGCCCGAAAATTGGCGGTGAGGTCTAACCGTTTAAACACAGCTTAATCTTCATGATTTTTTTTTACTAGAGGGCACTATTAAAAAAATGAAATAAAAAATACTGGTCAACCGTTTTTATATGTAGATGTTATTAAAATTATTAAAAAAAAATTGTATACTTGCTCATTCAAATGTCTAATTTCTATGGTTCTAGTTGTTTACTGTTTGCCTTATTTTTTTTAATCGCTTAAAATATGAAAAAGCTGTGTCTAAGCTGACAGTAATATGCTTCGAGTTTTTATTTTTTGTTATCTAATTTTAATTGATAAATGATGGGTATATACAGGGTGATTCAGGTATGCGGTCATTAATTTCTAGTGGTGCTTCTACATAAAAAATATAAAAAAGTTCATATAAACATGGGTCTGGAAATCCCTCCTAAGGGCTCTGAAGGGGGCACCCAAAATTAACATTTTATTTAATATTTCAGGAATCCTTTGAGCTACAGTGACTAGTTTTTGCACGTGGTTCGATATCAGTAAAGATCATTATCTGATGTTATCCACCAAGGGTAAATTCGATTAGGGGTGTACAAAATTGGAAAGGGAGGACTTACTTCTCCCCCCAAATTTTTTAATGTGAATTTTCTGAATATGATTTCTTGGCTATAAATAAACAAAAAAGGTTGTCTTGTTGTAACGCTGCACGACCAACCGGTTTCAAGGAATTTGAACCTAAAGAAACGCATGCATTGCCTAGGATTCAAAAATAAGGATAATGATTTCTCGCATAATTTAGCAAGAATAAAAACTCTAGGCAGTCAATATTCTAAAATAACAAATCTGTATTGCGTGACACAGAGAAGTACAGTCGTGAGCAAAAAAAATAGGACAACTATTTTTTTCTAAAGTAAATCTGTCTCTATTTGCACACTTGCAATGAATTTTGACGAATAACTGACAATGTCACAAAAATTAAAGTTAGATGTACACAACTAGATTTTAGCAAAAATACGTTATAAGACTCTTTTTGCTCACGACAGAATCAACAAGATTGGCTGTCGACGTGTCAATAAAAAAGAACAAATCAGTGACATTGCATTTATTACTCTCTTGAATAACCAAGGAAAAATAACACATTATTACTAAATTAAAGGACAACAGGTTTTAGAGACTAACAGATGAATTAAATATTCAAAATGGGCGCCATTGATTTCCACACAAGCTGCTAGACGAGATTCATTGAAGCAAAGACCTGTTGAAAAATTCCTGGCATGTTCCTGATAGTTTCGCACACCATTGTTACACATTCACGTAACTCTTCAAGATCTGTCACAGAAGTTGAGTAGACAAGGCTTTTCAAATAAACAAATAACCCCACACAAAATAGTCAAGAGGATTTAGGTCGGGGGATCGGAAGGGACAAGCTACTGATCCGTTTCTGCCAATTCATCTATTGGGATAAGCTGCATTTAAATAACTTCGATCAACTATTCTAAAATGGGGAGGTGCACCATCGTGTATGAACCACATTGTCCTTCTGGTTTCATACGACACATCCTCCAAGAGATCTCCTAAATTGTTTCTTAAAAAATCAAAATAATAATCTATTAGGCAAAACAAATGGTCCTAATAATCTATTGCCAAGTATACCTGCCCAAACGTTGATAGAAAACTTTTCTTGGTGCCTGGACTCGAGGAAAGCATGAGGATTTTCTTCTGCCCATATGTGATTGTTGTGAAAGTTGACAACACCATCCCGCGTAAACCACGTTTCGTCCGTAAACAAAATTTTTTGAATAAATTCAGCATTTCTTTCACATCTTTGCACAAGCCATCGGCAGAAGGCCTCCCTTCTTGGTAGATCTTCTGGTTTGAGCACTTGCACTCTTTATATGTGGTAAGGATATAGTAATTGTTCATATAACAAACAGACGATGTTGACACACCTTCCTGTAACGCTAGCCTTCTCATACTGATTTGGGGGTTCGCATTTACTGCTTCTTCTCTTTCTGGGGTCCTAACATAACGATCCCGGAATTTTTCTTGTCTGAATAGAACTTACCTCTTTCTCGGTAAGTTACAAATTTTTTTTTTTAAATTCAGTTTTGGTGATATACAACGTGTTTCAGTTAACATTACCACAGCCGATATTTCGGAAATAGATTTCTATGGTTAATGCCTTCTTCAAGAAGTACAATTTACTATTATAACATTATCACCAGAGATGGCGCTGCAGTTTAGAAATATTTTTCGATCAATGAAGGTTTGAGACATACGCCATTCGATTAAGAATTAAGTTTTAAACAAAATTGTTCTTATTCCAAAAAGTCAAATCTGCAGTAGTTTGTGAGTTATTTTAATTTTATTGTCTAATTTTTGAATGTTATATATATATATATATATATTTTTAATTGGGTTGTTGATGAATTTTCAAAAATGGTGAAATATGGTAGTGGAGGACTTAATTTAGTTATATATTTAATTTGGAAGAAAAATTCTTAGCGCAACATATTTTAAAAAATTGTTAAACTTCGACTATTTGAATGTGCCGCGAAAACGGTAGTGACATCATAACCGCAGTTAGATGTGAACTTATAAGCAGAACAGATGAAGACGAATAAGTTGACATCGCTGACAAGAAAGAAAATAACCTCATGTCAAAAGTTAATTTGACGTTTAGCTAGCAGTGATTGATGTTTGCAGTTATTGTTAATATTTTTTTTACAAAACGACTAAGGCAGTATATCTGTAATAGCTAATTCTGACTTCTACTTGCGGTAGATATATTTATGGTCAGCGAATATTTAAAAAGAGACGATCGTTTTGACATTGCAATGGTTGGAAGTGCAAAAGCTGCAAGGTACTTACGTTACAGCTGCTATAGACAGTACAAACTATTGTAATTTCTGCAAGAACTTCCTTTATCTTATCTTATTAATATTACATAATATGTCTAATATGTATTTTATTATTTAATTTAGATGAATTTGTTAACTATACTTTGTATTTTATTAAATATTTCCTTTTCATTGTGTTATTTCCTATTAACTATATACATGCGCAGGGCTGACGACAGGGGGGGGCAGGCGGGGCTGCAGCCTCGGGGCCCGGGCCCGAAGGGGCCCGGCATCATCACTGTTAAAAATATTTTTGTATTGATTGTAAATTTCAAATGAAATACTATGTATATTAAAAATTAGTATTTTTCATGTGTCCCAGACGAGGGGGGCCCGCCAATTTGATTTTACCCCGGGGCCCATACTGGCTCTCCACGGGTCTGTACATGCGTATCTAACTGAAAACACCAAAATAAGTTTATCTACTAAAGAAATTATTTATTATCCATTGATACTCACTTCTAAGAAGAGTCAGAATGAGACTTACGAAGATATCAAGAAAGGTCTGTATTATAACAAAAAATAATAAATAGGTAAGTACTTTATGCTAGTATCTATCCAAGCAATAAACAATGATATGTATTTATAACACACATAATTCAAAGGGCATTTATAACTACAGTCCAACGCATTCGTAGCCATTTCCGACTGATTGTGTTCACCGACTTTAGACGACTTTCCTTAATTTATTGATCATCCTAGTATTATGGGGCGTCTAGGAAGCTTCATAAATAATCAATAGCTAACAAACAATAGCTAACAAAAACAACTGCACTTTATTCCAACATAAACTAGATAAAATACATAAAAGCAGATTAAAGCCATTTCCCTCCTTTTAGGAAGTCAAAGTATGAATAACATTCTAATCTAGAGCCGTTAAGAATACAGTAATACACCCTGTTTTATCCACCAGTTTGGCGGGTAATTTAAATTTGTAACAGCTAGAACGCCACACAAGTCTTGTAATGCGGCCGTTTTTCCTACAACATAAACCCATATTAAAAATCAAATTCCTACATTAAGATACAGCTTACCACAAATAAAACGCTTAGAATACATTATAATTTGTTACTTTACTTGACATTGAAATGGTCTCCACAATAAGAAGACTTGCTCCTTCTCTGGTGGCTTTGAATCATTCATTATTACGTTCAGCGTTTATTATTGGAACACAACAGTTTTTCTGGTGAATTGGTGGTATTATTTACACAGTACGGCAGAAAACACTATCTGTACTCTGTTAAACTATATCGAATTGTAACCTATGAACGTCAGTTGAATTTGACGTTAAATATAATGTCATATTAAACTGTCGTGATTGTCTTTTTTCTCCGTCGCTATCAGCGAGTTTCTAAATTAGTACCCATTTCTCGTCGTTTTATAACTAACTTCTCTACAGACTGCCGTTATTATGTCATCTCCGTTTTAAATGCATGTATTTTTGTAATTAATATTATAATATTATAAAACTTTCTTTTCAACTTCTACATGTGTCTAATGATTTTTTATGAATAATTGTTATTGTTTAACATAGATTCTCCTCAAATTTTAACTTAGTGCAACAACCCAATTGCTGTAACTTTTTTAATCTTGATTTTCGGATGTAGGTTCTTAGTAATTTTTTTTTGCCTGCTATAAGAGAATTATTTACTGGTGGGATTTTTTTTTAATAGCACTTCCGATTTGACCGGAAATTACTTTAAATTGAGAACTTTAAGTGGAAAAACAACAAACAAGCTAATTTTATTTTTGAACAGTACATCTTCATAACAATTACTTCCGTCTGCTTGAATACACCTGTCAAAGCGATGTAACAATTCCTCGTTATATGTCTTAATAATGCATGTCTATTAATGGCACCAGCGCAAGCTTAGATTTTGTTGTATAAATCTGCCATATCTTCTATTGGCTCTTGATATAGTTTACTTTTCAAATATCCCCACAAAAAAAGTCCGGAGAACGTGCGGGCCATCTAACCGGTCCTTAGGTGCCAATCCAGCGTTTTGTAAACGTGTCATTCAAATAATTTACAACAATATTAGAGTTGTGAGGTGGGACGCCATCTGGCTGAAACCAAATTTCAGCTCTGTTGTGGGGGACATTTTGTAAAAGTCTTGGTAACTCATTTTCTAAAAATCTTAAATAACGCACACCGGTTAAATTTTCATGCTATAGAAACGTATATTAAAAAACCACACCATATATTTACGCTGAACACAGTTTGGCTTCTTGTACGAATCATCCATCTTGGGTTGTTTTCCGACCAATATCTACAGTTATGTTTTGTAATTGTGCCGTTACTGTGAAACTTACTTTCGTCAATCCATAGTACATTTTTAAGGAAATTATAATTTCCTTCATAAAGAACAGAGAACTCAGCAAGAAAGGTTAAGCGACGATCATAGTCCGTAGGCATGATACTAAGAAATAGAGATACGCTCTCACGCATACCTCCCCTTACTGCAGTTCCCGCTGTTACGTCACGTAAAAATCAACTAGTTCAGTGGTCAATTTTTAGTTTAGATGTAAACTAAAATTACCTTAACCGAAGTGTTTAGAAGCTTATCCTTCGATAAAATAACCAATTACGACTCTTTTGGTTGTTCGAGACAAAAGATAGAGCCAAAAATGTGAGAAAATTGTAAAATAATAGATACATTTATTTTTTCGTTTAACTCGCTCTAACTAAAAAACGGGACAACGAGTTAATATCAAATTTTTACCGTGTGATGAATATATATTTGTTAACAAAATGTGTTAATATGAAGGTCAAGTTTTAATAAGTGTAGAAAATATTATTTTTTTTCTAAGGCTATGTCGATAAACGGAAAATTTACAGGTGGGAATACAACAAACGAGAAACTTTTTTGTCTTTCGAAATAGATACCAAGTATATCGAGGGCATATGAAGATAAAGGATGGAGCTAACTTTTTTATTTGAAACTTTTTTTTCTAGGATTAACAGTTTTCGAGAAAATTACAGTTAAGTATACGGAACCCCCCCGCGAACGATACAGCGCAGAGAATGTGGTGTGAGAACTAATGTACGTTAGTGATGTTTAATGAAATCGAATTCAGATTTTCTTGAGATGTTTCAGCAAATCAATGGAGGTTATTAAATATTTGTAATAATTACCATGAGAGAACACATTGATATATCCCGCGCTATTGAATTAAGTCATACTGCGAAAACGCTATTTTGCAGATGCAAAATGTTTTTCATAATAAAAACATTAAAGAATCCAGCAATTTATCTCTAAATAACAGAATAAATATTTCTCATTCTTGACTGTCTATTTTCCTGAATAACGTTAGATAAATGCACTGTTTCATAATTAAACTAATTAAAGTAGTATATTATTTACTACTACTATTTATTGTGTTTAATTAAATGAATTAAAATTTGATATTAAATAAAAACAAAATAAATAGCTTACTTACACGTTGAAAAATCAACGGTGCAAAAGATCATATGTACTTGCACCAATTATTTTGGAGGTGTTTTCACAAACATTTAAACCCACAACGGCCTTGTGCGAAATGAAAAGTGCTGACAAAAGCAGTCATAGAATTCTGACATTAAAAAGTAAAATTGCTTGCAATCAGCTTTCTAGGTCTTATATATTACGGTTTTCGATGTATTTTTAGGTGTATTTTTAGGTAGATGGTCGCCGGCGCGGGCTCGATTTGAAGTTGACTAGAGGGTGACGCTATGCGCACAGTACTGGTACTCGTACCGAGCGTATCTTATATTTCATAGTATTATGGTCCGTAGGCAGTAATTGATGTAATAAGTGTGGTTTATATGAAAAGTACTCATTTTCTTTTAAGATTCTTTGGCACAACGATAGTGATACATTGGTGGAGGCTCTTATTTGTCGCAATGATGAGTGGGGATTATTGTTAACGGTTTGTAAAACTAAAGCCGTATTCTCCGTGGTTCTTGCTGTTCGTATTCTTTCACGTTTTAACTTTTTAAAACTACTATATTGTAATAAGTTGTTACACAAAACTAAACTTCTGACAGTTAATAAATAAACAATTTCAAATTTTTCAATTAATTTAATTTAAATTTCTCAATTTATAGCAATTTCCGGTAAAATCGAAGTGCTATTAAAAAAAATTTCTCACCAGTAAATAATTCTCTTACAGTAGGCAAAAAAATTACTACATCCGAAAATCAAGATTAAAAATGTTACAGCAATTAAAGAAAAAATCTAACACTCAAATCTTAGACAATAAAATTAAAATAACTCAGAAACTACTGTAGATCTGACTTTTTGGAAAAAGAGCAATTTTGTTTAAAATTTAATTCTTAATCGGATGGCATTTTTTTCAAACCTTCCTTGATCGAAAAATATTTTTAAACTGCAACGCCATCTCTGGTGACAATGTTATAATAGCAAATTGTACTTCTTGAAGAAGGCATCAACCATAGAAAACTATTACCGTTTACAGAATAAAAATATATTCCTTAGTTTCCGAAATATCGGCTGTGGGAATGTTAACTGAAACACACTGTATATCAAGTAATGTTATTATTTTAGC
This sequence comes from Rutpela maculata, assembly GCA_936432065.2. NCBI lineage: Eukaryota > Metazoa > Arthropoda > Insecta > Coleoptera > Cerambycidae > Rutpela > Rutpela maculata. The sequence continues at coordinate 26,212,446 of OW386292.2, read as the reverse complement.
AATTATTGCATAATCAATTTAAACCAAAACAATAATTTGTTAATTAAAAATAAGAAATAAGAATATGCCAGTCTAGACACAGATTTCAAATGATTTTATTTGGAGGGAAATAATTTAACCAATAATAGACAACTTTCGCTTAGACTGTAACTACCTTATATGAATGCCAAACTGTATATTTACTTTACATTATTTTATCTATAATACTTCTATTTTGCTCAATATCTTGAAAATCAATAAATATTACATACATGTATTTTCAAGGATTTAAAAGTTATTTATGTTTGTTATTATTTAGAAGTTATCTTAAAAATGTAAATAAAATTCATGGCGAGGATTATGTGACAACATTGTATAAAAACGGCTCTCCACCTCTTCCAACTTTGCTTGCGTGCTGTCAGTTGTCACTTCTTATCACAACACAAGTGAAAGAGACGTATCGCTTCTCCGATTAATGAACTTATATCTAGATACATAACAGGCTATCTTTTCACTATATACCTTGTTTGCTCCTTATAGTCACATTATATGTCCATTAAAATGGATAGATGAACATCACACCCCATAGGCAACAGTGGCGTTCTGTGTGTAGAAAATGTGTAGAATGGTAAATATTTTCATTAAAATGAATTATTGCAATTCCTGCATTACCAGCTCTTTATACAACGTGATGTAGGCATACGATATTACATTAAGATAATGCATTAAGATAAATATATATTGAAAGGATATTAAAATTTAATTGCTATTCACTTTATAACTGTAAACTGAACTTCATCATGTTACGACTCTGGAACGATAGATTTTCTAAACTGCTTTCTGCAAAGGGCACAGCACTTCAACATGTAGCACTAAATACATTGTCACTAAACTGTGTAAATATGAATAGAGAATATTATTTAGGTAATAAGCAAATCACAACTTAAAATAAAAAGACTTCTTCACCACATTTTGATCGAAAAACACGAAAAACATTTATTAACATTAATGGCGGATACTGTCAAAAGTGTCAAACTGAGATTATGATAATCGAACAGAACTGATTGTGCCCGAATCGGCCGCGAATAGATCGACTAGCCAATCAAGAAGGTATGGGAAAAAGTGCCTTAGATTGTGAATCTTTCAGGAACACACAAACTAATGCCATTATGTATCTAAATATGTTCTTTAATCGGAGCATTGGTTAGATTTATTTGTTGTTTGTTTATGTGGTGTTTGATTTTGTTATTTTATATTTTATCAATAAACTATTAAGATCCCAGGTAGCAGGGTGACGTCATTATGACGTCTTTTAAAGGTGATTTTTCGTCGCCGACGTCATTTCCCAATAAATGACGTACCAGAGACGTGATATTTAAAACGTACTTCTGACGTCATCATGAAGACGTCAAATACACGTTTCTTTTAGGTCATTATTTTGACGTCATTAATAAATGACGTACCAGAGACGTGATATTTAAAACGTACTTGTGACGGCATCATGAAGACGTCAAATACACGTCATTTTGTTGTCAAAATTGATCATTTGGTTCCTATATATATTCAAATATTCACTATATATATGTATATATGTATATAGAGATCTTTGACCAATCATAATAGCAATATATTATTACAATAAAAACGTACATATAGAAACATCAGTATGTTTTGACATAGTTGCCGAATATATTTTGCAACCTGAAATTTTAATTTAAATAAATCATTATAAAATAAAAATAAATAGAAGCATTTAGTGACTAGTTCAATTTTTGCCACATAGTAATAATAATTTTGTTTTACTATTTCTAACTAGGTATACAGCTTTTAAACATATTTAAATAAAGATGTTCAATGGTTCAATAAGTTAAGTGTTAGGTAGCGAGTCAAGAGGTCGATCCCTGCACATTCCGGTTTTTTTTTCGTCAAAAACTTTATTAATAATTGTGGAAAAATATTATAATGAGAGGTTTGCATCCCTTATCGCAAAATTCACTGATTACCAATACGTCATATTGGCGTCATATGTATGACGTCATTGGGCTGTGACATTGTGCCGTCTTTTTCACGTCATTTTTACGTCATGCTGAAGGTGAAATTGAAGTAATTAATTCCGAAAAAACGACGTCATAATGACGGCACCTTGCTGCCTGGGATAGAATTGAATTTTGTGAAAGGAGATTCATCCAATTTATTCAAAGTTGATTATGACATGATAGATTCTTTCTTTAAACAAAATTTTTATTTTTGGTCAGCAAACGTGGAAAATCTACATGACGTTAGAACACATCTGTCATTTGATTGGTCGTTGACATTGTTGTCATATATTGCTAAATATGTTTTTAAAAATCTAATCGGCATTAAAAATTATTTGAAACGTTTAATAATTCACGCCTATTATTATTTTTTACATCACAAAATTAAATTTCGTGGATAAATACATTAACATTGATTTAATAAATAAACTTTATACTCCTTATACTTTGTACTCCTGTTTTCTTCAATTATCTTTTAGTAGAACTAGAGTAGAAATGTCAACTTGGCAACACCACACTGTTTTGTATGAAACCATTGTATCCAACAAATCGACACAGACTACCTACATCATCGGCAGATTACCTACGTCACCAATTTAAAACAATTTTCGCGCCACTTATTTAAGTCTTGTTGTCTGTATTGGAAGGTTTGTTTATAAATATTCTATGATAAATATTCTATAAAAAAGCTTGAACGATTTTCACATATTTTAAATAAGATATAATAGTCCAGTCAATGAATGCCCAAAAGGGGATTGTAGAGGACATTTTGGAGGGGAGAATTTTTTTCTTCAGGGATGTGTTCTGGGTAGTCAGGAGGTAAACATACTAAAAGTCCCCGCCCCTAGCCCCGCCGCTTTAGGGGGGAGGGGGGTGGAAAGGTTCCTTTTTTCGATTCTTCGCTTAAAACTCGGAAACGATGCGTCGTATGGGAAAAGGTAATCTATGCAAAATTAAACGTAATTAAATTTTCCACAAGAATGTTTATATTCATTTTCTTCCTATGTGTTATAGTTTACGAGATGTTCGCCAGCGAAAATCGATAATTAATAAAAAAAAAATCAATTATGTACCTTGAATATTTCTATCAAAGCGGTTTACCGTGGTCTGCTAATAAATCACAGTCACAAAACAGTCTTTATTTTACAACACTGGACGTATTTACTAACGTAATTTTCTGTCGAAATTTATACATTTCCTTAAATATACAGTGTGACTCACTTAAAATGCAGATACCCTTATAACTTTTTCATTTTGTTTCCGATTTGAATCAAATTTTACTTAAGTATAGAACAAATTAGGATCTACTTATGACCAGAAAATCATTCACCTGCTATAAAGGCAAAGCCACCTGCGGTACCAAAATATGCTGAAAAAAATAAAACATTTTGAATGTTAGAAATTCTAAAAAATGCATCCAATCGGCGCCACAATCATACATACACCAAAATTTGATTTGATTATTGATGGGGGATATCTCATACATAAGCTCATCTGGCAAAGGGGGTCCTCAGTTTCCGCAATTTGTGGTGGCTACGTAAAATTCATCGTTCGTAAGATTAAAAATCAATATGATTTTTAATCTTTTTCCTCATATTTTGGTACCGCAGGTAGCTTTGCCTTTATAGTAGGTGAATGATTTTCTGGTCATAAGTAGATCCTAATTTGTTCTATACTTGAGTAAAATTTGATTCAAATCGGAAACAAAATGAAAAAGTTATAAGGATATCTTCATTTTAAGTGAGTCACACTGTATATTTAAGGAAATGTCTAGACTTCGACAAAATATTACGTTAGTAAATACGTCGAGTGTTGTAAAACAAAGATTGTTTTATGACTGTGTTTTATTAGCAGACCACGGTGAACCGCTTTGATAGAAATATTCAAGGTACACAATTGATTTTTTTTTATTAATTATCGATTTTCGCTGGCGAATACCTCGTAAAATATAATACATAGGAAGAAAATGAATATAAACATTCTTGTGGGAAATTTAATTACGTTTAATTTTGCACAGATTACCTTTTTTCGTACGACGCATCGTTTCCGAGTTATAAGCGAAGAATCGAAAAAAGGAACCTTTCCACCCCCCTCTCCTACTGAAGCGGCGGGGCTAGGGGCGGGGACTTTTAGTATGTTTACCTCCTGACTATCCCCAACACATTCCTGAAGAAAAAAATTCTCCCCTCCAAAATGTTCTCTACAACTCTTTCATTGACTGGACTATAATTGTTTGTTAAAAGTTGCATTAGAAATTTAATTTCACACATTAATATACCACTTTTAGCATCTGAGGGATACAGGATATTTTATTTCTCAAAGCATTACCATTTATTGATTACAAAAGCTGTCAAGTTTTTATTTGAACAGCAAATCATAGTCCCTTGAGGTAAAGCTCTTACCCTAAAAGTTCTGCGACCGCACCCCAAGATATTCCCCCCCCCCCGTATTCGAGGGCGGGGAACACGATGGTGACAATATTTTTCGACCTACCCTTCAACTACTACCCCCAAACCGAAAAAACCATCTCTGATTTTCCAGTGCTAGGCATTTTTTTATCGGAAAATTTTATCGGAAAGTTGTTTAGAATTGTCCAAAAACCTTAAGCCCAATATTTATCAAAATAAAAAAGTTGATGAATTGAAAAAAATGATAAATTTAAAAAATATAAAAAGAGACTACTAATTACTTGGCAACTACTCAAACAAAATTGTCATGAATTTTTTAAACAAAAAAACCCATTTAAATGATATCTTCGGACTTGGACATTATTTTTTTAAAAATTCCAATATTTTTAATTATGATTAAATTTTGGATTTGGGGTTTTTGGACAATTCTGAACAACCCTCGATAATAAAATTTTCCGATAAAAAAATGCATAGCACCGGAAAATCGAAAAAGAGGGTGGTTTCTTCGGTTTAGGGGTAGTGGTTGGAAGGTAGGTCGGAAACTATTGACACCATCATGTTCCCCGCCCTCGAAAATGGGGGGGGAATATCTCGCAGAACTTTTGGGCTTATTACCTTTTTCTGTTTTACATCACGGGACTAATTTGGGACCGCACTAGCAACGGACCTAAACACTTCTCACCACATATCGACCATTACAGACTATAGAAAATAGAGAATATTTATGAGTTACTTCGTTGAAAGCCAACTTAGGTTATATTTTGCTTATGTTAAGAGATAATATTACAAACCATTCAAACAGAATGGCTGGCCGATAGATCTGTTACATATTGCTCCATCAATACTAAAAATGTTATTAAATTTCAGAAAACTGTATATCAAGATGTCAACTCGTCGAAGAAGATTGTCTTCCCCAAAGATCGAAAAGTATTTGGAAGAATCATTGGAGGAGAAATAGTTTCTCCTTATGTTTATCCGTTTCAAGTAATTATCTGGACTTACTATAAGAATGGGGTTTCTAGGTGCGGTGGTTCCCTGATATCAACTTTATGGGTACTTACAGCTGGGCATTGCTTAGATGAGTAAGTACACTTAAAGTGATCAAATAAATTCGAAATTATGTTTTGTATAGTAGTCTGGGCCCCATACTAGAGTTCAGTGTTCAATAGTAAGTAGGTCGCCGAAATAACTTCGATGGAAATGATAGAAAATAATTCCCATATCAAAAATATCTTGGTTGCTTTTTCGAAACTGGCAGGATTAAAAAAAAATTCAAAAATCTCTTTAATTTCCTGTTTTGTTTTTGGCTTTCGCTGTCAGTATATCGCAACCAGTGCGAGATACTTTAAAACAGAACAAAATTGAAACCTATCGTCCAGTCAACGGGTCCAGTCACCTCTAATTCAACAGAACAAAACTGAAACCTATAGTCCTGTCAACGGGGGGGTTTCTAATTTGAGTGCTAATGAATGGATTTTGAGGAAACCTTGTGCAAAATGTGTTTGTAATGACGTTAATAAAAAAGTTGAAAAAAAGATTAGAGTAGGAAATGATCGGAAGGGGTTCACGGGTTCTGTAACTTGTAGAAATAGGTCAAAAATGAAAATATTCACCTTTTTTGGCTCAAAATAAGATGTTTTTACTCTTGTGAATATTTTCGAAAAATGCATATTTTTCGAGATATGGCCACTTGAAAATTCCTAAAAGTGGGGGAGGGGAAATACAAAATTTACAAAAATCTGAAAAAATTCAGGTGAATGTATGATCTAAATACAAGACTTTTTTATTTGCAACTTTTTTGTAAAGTGCGTTTTCACCGAGTTTTTCCGGAAAAACCCCATTGCTTTGACATTGTAGCGTTTTAAAAATATGTAATCTAAAAATTTGAAAAAATTTAGACGTACGCATTGAGGCCTTTTAAACATTTTTTATTTTTTTGAATTTTTTTTGTAACTTACTAATTTTCCGAGTTACAGGTAGTTTTTCACGAATACAATGTACTACATTTTTACACGTTAAAAAAAACATGAAAATTCGAAAAATGGGCGTAAAAAATGTAATGGTGTAGATTGTACTAATTGTAAACCTACGAAAGATTTAATAGATACTAATGGAACAAATGAAACGTTGAAAATTGATGAAACAAATTCATTTGCTGAGTCTTTACTATAATATAAAACCGCTGCCCAAGGAATCACTACTTCCACATCCAGATTTTCTATCCAAGTCACTCACAACGGAAAAATTTTGTATGTGGAAATAATTGTTTGTGGAACTTTAATAATATAATATTTGAAATTCTCTATCCCAAAAACCCATAAAACGATACCCCACATCGGTAGTGGGGTGGGGGTGGTGATAGGGGGTGGCAGTGGGGGTGGATAAAGTAAAAAATATTTTGAGGTTTCTGGTTCTTGTACACTCACTAAATCACAATTTTTTTTCATCCTCTTTAATAATGGAGTGGGGGTTGTAATGGGGGTGGCTAATGCCAAAAATTTTTTTGAGACCTTAGCTTCGCTTGTATATACTAAATACCAATTTTATGAACTCTTACCTCCTTGATTTACCTATTTACCCCAAATTTACCCCAATTTACCCCCAAATCCTTCGATGGAACATGATGAAAATATAGTCTAGTTTTAGATCTCGTTTAAGTACATATGTGTACCAAATTTCAAGTCAATATCTCAAACGGTTCCAGAGTAAACGTGCGCACAAAAAAAAGTTACAGACCGACAGACATTTTTTTCGCTCAAACTTAAAATCTCGACGTTTCAAGACATTCTAAGCCTATTTGAACAATAAAATTTTTTTTTAATTTTTTTGTCGTTACTATACTTCATAAAGAACGTGTTGAAATCTAATAGCAATTAATTGCAGTACCTGGCCAACAATCACCCATTTGCAATTGTCTCGAAAACTGCTAATTCTAGAAAAAAAGTTTCAAATAAAAAAGTAGTAAAGAAATGACAGTTCTGTGACAATCCCCCCACCACTTTTCAATCCCCCCACCACTTTTCAATCCCCCCTCCATTTTTCCCCAGGCCCCGCCCAATCTCCCCACCACTTTTCAACCCCCCCTCCATTTTCCCCCAGGCCCCGCCCAATCTCCCCACCACTTTTCGATCCCCCCTCCATTTTTCCCCAGACCCCGCCCAATCTCCCCACCACTTTTCGATCCCCCCTCCATTCCCCCCCCAAGCCCCGCCCAATCTCCCCACCACTTTTCGATCCCCCCTCTACTTTTCTCACAATCCCCCCCACCAATTTCTCAGAAACCCCCTCCATTTTTTCATAAGCCACACCCATCACCTCCCTACCTCATCGGAAATGTTATAGGTTAGGCAGTACATATTTTACCATTGCTCCAAACATTTAATCATTATGCCCGTCTGTGTATGAATATGTATCAGATGTAAGAGTGTATTAAAGGAATACATGAAAATCTTTCTCCCACCATAATTCAAACCCCCCCACCTCACATCCCTACTATAATTCCCCCCCCCCCCCCCCCCCCCATAATTACCATGGAAGAGGGTAATCTGAGATGTCATAGGTTAATCAGTACATATTTTACCACAATTCTAAACACCTTAACATTATTATACTAATCGTGTATGAATGTGTCGGATGTAAAAGTTTACTACATCACACTGTGTTCTTCGTGATTAGTTACCAGATCAATTGTAAGGATTTTTCGGAAAATATGGATTCAGCACTGAGCTGCCCACACTGTCAAAGAAGTGAATTAATAAAAGAGCACCAGCATGGTAAAAATTTGTATGATTTTACTGAGGAAGAGTTACAACATTTCCCATTAATATATCTGATTGAAAAAGTCAAACCCATTGAACTTCTTTATGCATGGTCTAAATTACCAAGAGTATATACACAAGATTTTAAACTAATGGTTCAACTACCTTGCTTTGTACACCATAACCGACCAGAATGGCATAGTCATGTGGATGGCCCACCAGAGTCGCAATCCAGATGTAATGTATGTAAATGGGGGCTTCAAAAATGTGGGTGATTTATGCTGTGTTAAATAATTGTAAATATTTATGATAATACTTTTTTATGTGGTGAAATAATAAAAAAACAAACAATAATGTGTGTCCTTTTATTTAAGAAATAAATTAATTTTTCATTGAACCACCCTGTATAATTAGAGTTGTAATAAGAAAACAAAAATACACATTTAATGTTATACATTTATTTTTGTAAATACAATTTATGAATATGCATATATTAATGAGTATTAACAATATTAATAATAATAATTAAAATAAATTTAAAAAGCAATAAAAAAATACTCTATTTAAATGGAAAATTTACTACAAAGTCTCTCACATATTCCAAACTTCCTTCAATTTCATTTTGCTTCGTTTTTATATGGGAGTGTAAATCGGCTAATTCTCGTTGTTTTTTTTCAATTTTTTTAAGTTCCCTATTTAAAGTATTTTGCTGATTTTGGCAGTGTCGAGTATACCTCCCTGACTCAACAATTAATACCTTCCGTACCTCGTGCAGGAATTTAGTTCTAGCTCCCTTCATTTCATCATCATGAGCATCACATTTCCTCTTAACTTGATGAATATAATTTGTGAAGAGCTCATCTTCCGAGTCATCCTCATTTTCCTCAGAACTACGACGAGCAACCTCACTTCTTTGATGTGATGCAGATGGGGCTGATGGAGCTGATGGGGCTAATGGAGCTGATGGGGCTGATGGGACTGCTTCAAAAATGGGGCGAAGAGTTCCAAGATCACCTTCAGTAATGCAGAACTCAGAATCTACAGATTCAACTGAACGAATTGAGTTCATTCGCTGACACACTTTTTCTTCAAATGATATGTCTTCATATAATTCATCAGGAGTTGCCGAACGTTTGTTACTTGAGAAACTTTTTTGTGCACACATTTTTAATGATTTTTTATAGTAGATAAATAACGCAAGAAAAGTGAGACTGAAACTAAATGTATTTCTGATAAAGTCAAGCTTTAAATATGGAAATAATGTGCTGAAATTGCAAGTGGATATTGTTTGTGAAGAATTGATAAGAATAGATGAGTACGGTAATAATTTACTTAATGAATTCATTGAAATGAAAAAGATATGTAAGCGTCTTTTATCTACATTGTTATTTATCATAATAATGAAAGAAGCATTGTCAAGTCATACAGAAACTATAAACACATACTACAGAGTAAGGAAATAATGTGCTGAACTTGCAAGCGGGTATTGTTTGTAAAGAATTGATATGAATAGATAAAAAAATATGTAGGCTCCTTATTTATCTACATTGTTATTTATCACCTCTTTCGAGGCATTATCAAGTTATATACTTTGATGGGAATGAAACAAACATGTAACGTTCTTATAAATAGAAGTAGTCAGCAAGTATTGAAGTACCATAATTTGTATTATTCATTGATATGACTCACTGTATTTACACTATATACCACAACCCCCCCCCCCCCCCCCCCAAATTACCCCCCCCCCCCCCCAAAATTAACCCCCCCCAAAAGCCCCCCCCCCAAAAGTCCCCCCAAAAATTACCCCCCCAAAGCCCCCCCCCCCAAAAAATTACCCCCCCCGAAAAAAAGTCCCCCCAAAAATTACCCCCCCAAAGGTCCCCCCAAAAATTGCCCCCCCCCCCCCCCCCCCCAAAAAAAAGTTCCCCCAAAAATTACCCCCCAAAAGTCCCCCCCCCAAAATTACCCCCCCCCCCCCCAAAGTTCCCCCAAAAATTGCCCCCCCCCAAAAAGTTCCCCCAAAAATTACCCCCCCCCCCCCAAAAGTTCCCCCAAAAATTACACCCCCCCCCCCCAAAAGGTTCCCCCCAAAATTACCCCCCCCCCCCGCCAAAGTACTTACCACAAATATGTATACTACCTACAGTCCATATACCATTCTTATTACACAATTTATTATAATAACATTCCTTTATAAAATTATCAAGACAATAAAATATAACACCGTAGATAAAATATCAAAGCACAGTTGTGTAATCATATAACAAACAAAGGCTTCTTCATTCAAGATAATAAATACTTCCTCATTATAAAAACCAGCTATAAATAGAACAATGGGCTATTATTTTCGCAATTTATCAGTTACTGTTCATATATTATTTAAATAACACATAAGTAAATAAAAAGTATTTTATTATGATAAAACTTATTTTATTACAGCATAAATTTATTATTAATTAAATGAAATTTATTTACAATGAAATCTTAAATGATTAATATAACTTTATTCCACTATGCAATGAAGCGTTTAAACAATAGATAACTTCAGATGCACATCTTTTACACGGTGACCTATGTAAATTTAGTATGCTATTGCAGGTACCCCCACCACTTCTTCTGAGAGATATAAAGAGATGTGAACATTTCTGATTTTTAATACTAGAGTTTTTCTTGTATCGGAACGTACATTTCAACAATGCAGTGTCCTCAGTGCCTGAAAATGTTTACTTTAAAAAGTAATTTATTACGTCATCAACGGGAAAGTTGTCGCTATAGAGAGATCAGTGAAAGTCATACAACCAAAAAAATGAAAGTAAAAAATTCACAATGTGTTGAGGATAAATCAGTAAATCAACCTGGCCCTTCTTCCTCATCTAGCATAGAGTTTCCTACAAATTCACAAGAGACTCGTTGTCCAGTATGTGATAAAAAAGTGAAAAAAAATGAATTAACTGGTCATCTAAGAAGTTCTGCACACAATAAAGGGATTGATATGTCTGGAGACGGAATTGAAAAGCTGCAGAATGCGTTTAAGAATCGTATTGCAAGTTTTCGTTTTTCTTCAAAGGAATGCAGTGTTGATATATCCCAGTTTTTGGATGAAATAAAAGAGAAAGTTTTCCGTTTGATTGAGGAATATATTAAAATGTACTCGAGCTTAAAAATTAATGTGGAATTATTTGGGTTATATGTTATTGAAGAGAAAGAATTGTCAGAAATAAAATCATTCAATACAAGAAATAAAGTTGTAACACTTTCAACCGATTTATTAAACTTATATAATGACTTTAAGGAGGAGATACTAGAGAAAGCCTCAACATTTCAGGAGCGAGACTCAGGATGGGCTTTGAAACATGTTAGTTTTCTCGAGGTCAACATTAATAAGTATAATCCACTATTTGCATCATCATACATTAAATTGCCGAGGCAAATAGAAAATAGAAAAGCTGTTTTAAATATCGAGAGTGGGGATGAAAAATGTTTCGCTTGGGCTGTCAACGCCGCCATCTTCCCAGCCAATGGAAATCCAAGGAGAGTTTCATCTTATCCTCATTATTCTACATTATTAAATTTTGAAGGTATAGATTTTCCTGTTAAACTTAAAGACATTCATAAATTTGAAAGTTTAAATAATATATCTATAAATGTATTTGGAATAGATACTCAATTTAAAAATGGTGAAATGGTCAGTGAGATTGTAGGTCCCTTATATTTTACACATAGTCGACAAAATACACATGTGAACTTATTACTAATTACGGATAATAAAGGGAACAGTCACTACACACTTATTAAAGACTTATCGCGATTAGTTTCTTCTCAGAGATCAAAACATGATGGCAGAAATTATATTTGTGATGGTTGCCTATATTTTTTTAACTCTCGTGAGAAATTAATGACCCACCAAAGCAATGATTGTAACCATTTATGTACCATATTACCAAACCCAGAACCTCTAATTAATAAGTGTGGTGAAAGGCTTGCTGGGAATATCCTGAAATTTACAAATTTTGAAAAACAATTACCCGTTCCTTTCGTGATATATGCTGACTTTGAAAGTTTATTAAAACCGATTCATCACAACGAACCATGCGATAGTAAATCATTTACTGTTAAAACATATCAGCATGAACCATATTCATTTTGTTTCTATATAAAGTGTAATTTTGATGATAAATTTTCCACACTTGAATATTATCGAGGTACTGATGTTGCGGAAGTTTTTGTTAAAAAATTGGAAGAACATGTTTTACAATTGTATCAGAATCATTTGAAAAATATAGTCGAAATGAAGCCATTGACAGAAAGTCAACAAACATTTTTCGACAACAGTCAAATTTGTCATATTTGTGATAAACCATTTGAGAATGATGAAGGAAAGGTCCGCGATCACTGCCACGTTTCTGGTAATTTTAGAGGAGCTGCGCATTCTTCTTGTAATCTAAATTTCAAAATTCCTAAATTTATACCAGCATTTTTCCACAACTTAACAAATTATGATTCTCATCTATTTATTAAGAAATTAGCCTTAAAGAAAGAAAAAATACAAGTTATTGCACAAAATAAAGAAAAATATATTACATTTTCCAAACACATTCTTGTTGATAAATCTAATGATGAAAAACCGAAAAATATTTACATTAAATTGAGGTTTGTGGATTCATTTCGCTTTTTACCCGCTTCATTAGATAAATTAAGTCAAACATTGGAACCACATCAATGCCTCGAAGTGAAAAAATATTACAGTGATGAGAAACAATTCAATTTAATAAGACGAAAAGGTGTTTTCCCATATTCATACGTTCAATCCATGGATAAATTGAATGACATTGAATTACCATCACTTGAACAGTTTTTTAATATTTTGAGTGGTGAATCAATTTCTCAGGAGGATTATAATCGTGCTTGTGATGTGTGGCAAACCTTTAATTGTCAAACTCTTGGTGAATATTCAGACATTTACTTGGTATCGGACGTGCTGCTTCTTGCTGACATTTTTGAAAATTTCAGACAAATATGCATGCAAACATATAAATTAGATCCTGCACAATATTTAACGGCTCCGTCATTAAGTTGGGATGCTATGTTACGAAAAACTGGTATTCAACTTGAACTTTTAACTGATATAGATATGCTACATTTTTTTAGGAAGGGAATACGTGGTGGTGTCAGTCAGTGTAGTAATAGAAAGGCTGTGGCAAACAACCCATTTATTTTAAATTATAATCCATTAGAACCAACATCATATATATTATATTTAGACGCCACAAACCTTTACGGTTGTGCGATGAGTCAATGTATGCCCACAGGAAATTTTAGATGGTTAAATGATTGTGAAATTGAAAACTTTGATTGTACTAATCTTGGTGATGATTCACCAAAGGGTTATGTACTTGAAGTAGATTTGGAATACCCACAACATTTACATGATAAACATAATGATTTGCCTTTCTGCCCTGAAAATATTATACCTCCAGACTCTAAAAATTCAAAATTACTATTAAATTTACATGATAAACATAAATATATAATCCATTACAGAAATTTAAAACAATGCATTGAACATGGGTTAATACTTAAAAAAATACATAGAGTCATTGAATTTTCACAATCTGCTTGGTTAAAAACTTATATAGATTTGAATACTAAACTTAGAAATTGTTCAAAAAATGCATTCGAGCGAGATCTTTTTAAATTTTTTAATAATGCAATATTTGGCAAAACTATGGAAAATGTAGACAATAGAACTGATGTGAGGCTAGTATCGCATTGGGCAAATAGTATAGGCAGTGTTGGTGCTGAAGGATTAATTGCAAAACCAAATTTCAAATCCTGTACAGTGTTTTCGGAAAATTTAGTAGCAGTGCAAATGTCTTTGTTAAAAATACTATACGATAAGCCGCTCTATGTAGGTTTTACCATTTTAGATATATCTAAAACTATAGTTTATGATTTTTTTTATAATTTCATAAAAAAGAAATATGATGACAAAGCTTCTCTATGCTACACCGATACAGACTCTTTAATTCTAGAGATTTACACTGATAACGTTTACGATGACATTAAGAAATATATAGATTTATTCGACACATCAAATTTTCCTATTCCAAATATACACAACATTCCAAAAACGGAATCAGTTGTAGGCAAAATGAAAGACGAATATGCAGGTGTACCAATAGATAGCTTCTTTGGCACTGGAGCAAAAGCTTACTGTGTTCAAGCAAATGGTGACGTCACAAAGAAAGCTAAAGGAGTCTCAAAAAGTATTGTAAAAAATCAATTACATTTGATCGATTATAAACAAATTGTTGAGGATGGTGGATTGATATTTCGAAAAATGTATGTATTCTCATCACATCTGCATACTCTATATACCGAACTAAAAAATAAGGTTGCACTCTCAGCACACGACGACAAACGATATGTTGTACCCGGGAGTACAAAAACTTTGGCGTGGGGGCATTACTCTATCAGTAATTTACACAATAACGCTGACCATAATACCGCTGAAGATAACCTCACAATTCTTTTAAGGCTAGCCGATGAAATTATTGAACAGGAAAATTTAGCAATGGACTTTGATTTATTGTAAATAATATGAATAACATCACTAACTTTGTCTAATAAAACACTATTATAAAAATTTTGTGTTTTTTTATCGTTTAATCATCCCATCTTATTACAGTTAAATCATATATGAATTGAAAGTGGATGTGTGTGTACAATATAATGAAACAACATTAATACTCTGATTATGTTTTTTATTAGATTTTGTGTATACATTCATAAGCTATTAGGTACAGTGTTTTGGGCTGAGTGATAATCGGTTGCAGGAGACGATCTTTATATTTTTCTTGTCGAAAAGGAGTTCCAAATTTCACAGGACCAAAATTACAGTCAACAAATAAAGCACTTTTTAAATGTAGGGCTTTCCTAACCAAGACACAATCAAAACACCACAGCAATTGGAATATTTCATGGCTCAGATGTATCCCTGGTATTACATTTATAAATTCTATAATTTGTATATTATATTTTCGATGGTTGAATACATTAAAAACATTGCGGTAGCTTGAGGATGGATGCCAATCAGCTTTGTCACATTTCTCACTAAATTCGTTGTTGAAATAAAATATGTCCATACCCCCACTGGTGTTAGTTAATTTTAATAGCAAACATATAAAACTGCCAGCTATTACCCAACGTTGACCTGGTAAATTTCTCAAAACTTCATATTCTTCAGGGAAGCGTTCTTTAATTATTTGCACCAATTTATAATTCCACGTGCAATAATTTACTGCAGGACTCCTGAACATATTACATACACACACTGTACTCATTTCAGATATTAAATTTAATTTGGGTTATATAAATTTTATTAAGCAACTGCCATTCACAAGCTTAGGTTTCCTTTTATAGTTGTATATTTTCTTTAGCTGGGTTAAGTGGAGGAATAGTTTTGCTGAACTTGCAATAACATTTATGTCTAGACTGTAAAGTGTCAACTATGCAAATGCTGATTTGGTAATTAAAAATAGAACTGCTGACTGTGTGGATAGATAATACAATAATAACATTATTCTGATTGTAAAGTGTTAACTATGCAAATGCTGATTTGCTAATTGAAAATAGAACTGCTGTCTGTGCAGCTGGGTAGGTAAATCAAGTGATAAAATTGTTTTCTTTGTATAGACATTTAAGAAATAGGTGGGGTATATGGTTAGGTGGGAGTTTCATTATAAAACTGGAGCATTAATTTAACACTTTAGTCACTATCAATTTAATTCGGGGGGGGGAAATAAACAGTAAATTTCAAAATGTGGATGGCGTATGTGAAAGAAATCGAAATTGTTGATTTACAAAGTGGTGTGAATCATTTAAGACAATTATTTTCAAATTTGAGATTCGATGCGGAACATGAAGCGGTTTATGGAATGGGTAGATTTTATACAGAGGAAGAGTGTAACGAGGTAGCCAAGAAGTACGATGAAGGTCTTCAAAAATGTGACAAGTTTCTGGATGAAGAGATCTGTCAGCACTGCTTTGTACAATCTTTGATAGATTTGAATCTGTGTGTGTATTTGGATCGGATAAAACAATTTTTAAAACCGGATCTTGCCAGCAAGGTGATTGCTTATAATGGGGACTCTGACAGTGACAGTGGTGAAGATGTGTAGCTAAATTGAGTATATGCAACGATAAAATTATATATTTAGGTGGGAATTTCATTATAAAACACGGACACTTTAGTGACTATCAATTTAGTTCGGGAAGAAATAAACAGTAAATTTCAAGATGTTGGCGTATTTGGAAGAAGAAATCAAAATTGTTGATTTAGAAAGTGGTGTGATTTATTTAAGACATATATTTTCAAATATGAAATACAAAATAGTTTATGGAATGGTAATGTACGAAGAGGATGCGTGTAACGATCTAGCCTTGAGATTTGATGAAGCATATAGAAAATGTTGCAACTTTCTGGAGAGGGCGATCTGTCAGCACTGCTTTGTGCAATCTTTGATAGATTTGAATCTATGCGCATATTTGGATCGGATAAAACAATTTTTGGAGCCGGATCTTGCCAGCAAGGTAATAGCTTGTAATGGGGATTCTGACTGATAGTAGTGAAGATGTGTAGCTAAATTGGAATTGTATTTGTTAGTAGTTGTATTGTTATAAAATTTTTTAAATAAAAACAACAGAAATTCATTTATAGTTTTTTTATTGTTTTACTCATGACATTATAAAATTTTCATACAAATAATATACATTAGAAAGTGCACACATACAATTAGTATTTAAATGATAAAAACATTTTGCACTAGATTTTCGTAAAGGTGGCTGCTCCTCAAATTCAATAACGGGTTGTGAAGTGAACTGTCTAATGTAGTTCGCCTTTTCTCCTCCTTTTATGTAAACACAATCATCAGATGTGACCAAATTATCAATAATCTTTCCAAACATGTGTAGTGGTGTAAAGCCATCAGACCACTTAATGCAGTGATAATTTCCTGTTAACCAGCACACTTGTTTTTGTAAGTCTGGTGAAAGCATCTTAAATGGGTAGGGTGGTTTAAATATATAGTGACACGTTTTCATTCCATCATATCCTGCCAGTTCTTTAACAATAAACTTATTGTTTTCGATTCGAAATCCTTGAACATCGATAATAATTTTCATATCTTTAAACGTTGTAGTTCTCTTAGCATCTTCTCTTTTATACAGTATAATTCAATCGCTCTTCTTAAGTCACGTAATTTTTTTCTGTGTTCTTTTAACTTTTGAATATAGTCTGATCTCATATTCATACTAATAATTTACATTATAATTTTTTTATATATAGGTAAAAATATGTCATGCGCATTTTACTGCTGACGAACGATTTTTGTTAGAGGATTATAGGTGAAATGCTTCTCGTGCAGAATGAGACAATATGCATTAGTATCCGTGGTAGTAGGGGTGCCAGTCTCAAACTCTATTCTCATAACCACCGATCCTGTTTGTAAAGCTTCTTTTTGACGAGAACAATCAATATGAGCTATTGGTGCAAAATCTTTGAATTCAGTGGGATTGAAAATGGGTTGATTTATTTGGTGGGGGTAATAGGATTCTTGAAAATCGGCAAACATTTGATAGAGAGTTGCAAATTTGTTATTCTTGAAGTCTAGATATAAATCATTGTATGGATATCTTTCAGAATTCAAGAAAACTCTAATGCTTCTAAGATCACAATCATCAAATTTACTCATATCAGCCCTAATATTTCCTTTCTTATTTTTTTGGAATGCTATTATTACATGCCTAGGAGTTTCAACTTTAGTAGATGTCTTGACAGGCCACGTATGTCTGCTTGAGGCCGGTAGAGATGGATATTCAATCAGTTCCCTACTTCTAAATGTTATAGGAAGATCCACATTCCTACTTATAATTTTATTTAATCGAAGCTGCTCTGAAATACCCACGGTAACATGTGGAACTCTCCAAAATAATTTAGAAATCGTGATTTTCGGCTTTTCATCTATAGCAACACCATCTTTATCTACTTCATCCTTAGTATTTGTAATGCAGTCAAAATCATTACTATTACGTACCAGTACTAATTCTTGTCGCATGTTAATGATTATTTTTTGAAAATCTTCAAAGAAACCAACCAGGAATTTTAATGGAATACAGACGTTGAAATTTCCACTTGTATCTATCAAAATTTTAGGTTTTTTACCTTTTTTCTGTTTTGGGAACCATCCAGCATTTTCCATACAAACACTTTCATTTTGATTCAGTGATAGATAATTAAATAGAGTTGAAACTAAGCCAACATTTCTCACGGAATCTATTACTATTCCATTTAACTCATATCTAATTTCTCGAAATAAAAACGCAACACCATTATTGATAAACTCTAAGTTGGTAGGTGAAGTTCCATCCTCATTTGTTAATTTTCCTTCGATGTATAAATAGCTATAACATGGTGCTGTATAGGTATCTAAATCCTGAATGGTAATTCTCGTTTCATCATTATAATCTAGAGTTCCAGATATATTGGGTTGATATGAATGATACTGATATTCTACTACGGAGTTGTCAATTATGGGTTGCTCGGTTATATTAAGTAATTCCATTATACTAATACTTCGAATCCAAGTGATTTTAAGAACCGTCGATTTGCTGATGTTATTCTGTTGAGAGTGTTTTTAGAACTGTTGACTTTTTTCCTACGTATCCTTTTATAGTGTGGTTTTTGTGTATGAATGGGAGACCTTGAATTAAATATCAACACCATTTTATTATCGAATTGATTTTCTAAGATGTAGTCTAACAGTTATCGTTTCTTTTTGAAAATTGACAAGATGTCCTTCTTGATCAATCACTTTAACTGTGATGTTGTTGATGGTTTTAACGCTCACTGGGAAGTAAATAATATTTAGAGGTGATTCTACTATTTTATACCCAATTGGAACTGTTGGATAGAACTGATGAATGATGTGAACAGGTTTTCCATTAAAAAAAGAACCAACAGCAATGTTACAGTCAATGCAGATAGCATTCACTTTGGAAACCTTTACTGGATCATCGGAAATATTAGTATCATTAGCGTTTAACTCTCTTTTCTTGAAGCCTAATACTGGACCTATCGAATCCTCCACGTTAAAATTAATTATCCTGTTTGTTCTTATAATAATTTTGGATGTGTTAATATCTATATCAATCCTAAGAACTGCTTCATCATCTTCTTGAACTATTTTATTTGTCATGATTTTTAAAATATCATCAATTTCATAACACCCTACAGGTATTTGAACTATATGTTCATTATTTCTTCCCCACGCAAATTTATTATTGTTGTTGTCAATATTTGGGATAATATTATAAGTATCAAAATTAGTTAATCCAATTTCATAATCTGCCTCATCATCTAAATATATCGGTGGATTGAAATTGTAATTTAATACAGAAGATTCTCCACTGAGAGCGAATGTAAAAGACATAGTGATACTTTGAACGTTTATTAGAAAATGAATAAGAAAAACTTATTTACATTGATTATATAAAAATAATAGACATAAATGTCCACAGACATATGAATCATAATTTTGTACAGAATCATAATTATATTTTATTTCATTCAGGCTACCATCACTTAAAAAATATTTTCTCAACTCATCTGGGGGTCTTAAATTTCCATAACTGTCGAAATAAACTATTTCCTTATTTTTCTTTATATATGCAATCCAGTGAGTTCCATCTCCATCATTGATATCCAGATTTACTATACCAGATTCTTTTTTCCTAATTTTTTTGGGGAGTGTATCTCTCATGAAAATACCTCGAAAATTTGGAATTTTTAGAATTTTCGAGTATTTCATTAAATCTATGTTAGTAAGTGGACGGTGAGGTAGCCTAATTAGTTTTTTTTGCTGTTATACGTCTTAAGATATAATCCAGAACCTTTCTTATGAGGGCCTAAATATAAACCCTTCCCCTTAGCGGCCTGTTCCATCGCCAAATTATGCCTCAATTGTTCAGCTATCACCTTACCATTTGACTTGGAATCGTTAACTGCTTTCACAATACCGGCTACACCCCCTCCAACAGCTCCTAATGCTCCCAAAAGAGGTAACAGAAGTGGAAGAACCCCCCCTCTTTTTGGAGTGTTGAGAATTCTTTTCCCTCGCTTCTTTGATTTTAATGTTTTTTTTACAGCAACCTTTACATTTATTTGTCCACCTCTCTTCCTCTTCTTCGTTGAATCACGATTTTTTCGTCGCTTAAGACCCATCCCCAATTTACTCTTTAATTTCATTACCCCACCAACTCCCAATGCAGCGACTTTTTCACCAAAACCAGAGTCGGGTGCTTTTACACGTTTAAATGCAGCTTCAGCTAATTCCCTATCTGCTTGATTCCTTTTTTCAACCTCTTCAAATTTGGAATATGCTATATCGTGTTCTCTACACGCTTCATCTAATGGGTTAATTCCTCTATCACCTCGTTCTAGGCGTTTTGTGAGTTTAGTTCCTGGCCCACAATAATTATAACTAGGTATATGTAGTTCCACCGGAAGTTTATTTATTATACTATTGAGCAGACCACGTCCTCTCTTTTTAGAGTTTCTAGTACAAGTAAGCTGTGAACTTTTGGTTCGACCCATTATATCCCAAATTATGGAATAAACTGATTCTTGGTTTTGTAGAATACCCTTTTATATAGAGTAGAGGGTTATGCTTGATCAGTTTTTAACAGTTCTCTTTCTAATGCAGTTCGATTTCACACTAGTGTAATGTGATTATTTGAACACAATGCAGATTCAACAGCAAGCAACAATTTTACCAATAGTTAATCACGACAAAATTTCCAAGACAAAGACTTTTCAAAAACATGGTATTTTATTTGGTGGACAGTCGAAACGGGGACTTCTAGTTGGAAGTTCTGGGTCTGGAAAAACAAATGTAATGCTTAGTTTGTTGGAACATCCTAACGGTTTACGTTTTGAAAATATTTATTTATATTCTAAATCTCTATACCAACCGAAATATGAATATCTGAGGATGCTTGTGAAACCTATGAATGAAATTGGATATTTCGAATATAATGACGGGGATGCAGTGATACCTCCAGAAGAAATAAAACCGAATTCAGTCATAATATTCGATGATTTGGTATCATGTGATCAAAGTATTATTAAAAGCTATTTTTCTTTTGGGCGTCATAAAAACACTGATTGTTTTTATTTATGTCAAACCTACGCTGCTATCCCTAAACAATTATGTAGAGACAATGCCAATCTTCTTGTGATATTTCCTCAGGACCTTACCAATCTCAAACATATCTATGATGATCATGTAAACGTTGATATGAGTTTCCAAGATTTCAAAGAACTTTGTGCATTTTGTTGGAATGATAAATATGGATTCGTTGTAATCGATAAAGATTGTCCAATCAACTCTGGGAGATATCGAAAAGGTTTTGATCAATTTTTTCATATATAAAATAGAGACATTAATATTATCAACCATTCACCATGGATAGTAGAGTGGCAGCAGAGCTGTTAAAGACGCGAGATGCCTTAAGGCAAAAGTATAGAAGTTTGAAAACTGATATTGCTAAATCTCAGTTAGCATTGGAGGAAACTTATAAACCGATAACGCGACCTCTTCGTGAATTAGTAACAACTATCGTTAATAATGAAAGTGATCCACGTAAATCTTTTTTGAAAACAGAAATAAAAAATGAGAGTTTAAACAGGCGATCAATTGATCCAGTCCCTCTTGAATTTTATCACACAGCACCCACTAATTTGGAAGATGAAACATTTCATTTTGACTCTACCCAAGAAAGACCTCAATATGTAGGGAGTTTCTTTGATGAAACTTTTCCATCACAGGTAGTAGATCCATCCGTACTATCAGAAAATGAGAGATACTTGCAACAATTTAATGCACCTCTACCGCGAGCATACATACAAGATAAAATTGAGGATTCACAAAACGAGTTTGATGATACCTTTGGTATTTACTTCGACCCATTTAAGAAGAAATTCGCTATTGGCACTGCAACTGTTGATTTTGATGGTGCTAATTTTATTATTGATGATCAGTTTCCATACAAAGGTACGCCAGGATTGTATGAATTAATGTTCAAAAAGCATCCAGCAGGGCATCGAGCATCTGATGTGGATCAGTATATTGATATAATTAGGAGGAGTAATGCTCATTACCTAGGTTATGATCCGGAGAGAGGTCTATCTACATCAAATGCGTCTAAATTTATAGATATTATTAAACCACGTGTTTCTACCTTGCACTCGATGAGTCAAGAAAGGGCTAATAAAAAAAGTGCATCGGCAATACCTGCTGTGGTAAGACCAAGAATAAATACATTTTCTTCAGAAGCTAAGCCACCCGTGACGAGATCGAGAGTGAGTTCACTTTCTTCACCTGAACAAATGAGAAAGACAAGGGAACAAATAAGGAAGGCAAATAATGAAAAAAAAAAAGGTGGTGCATTAACACTGATGGAACTTGATAATAAAAAAATTGAATATAAACATTTTGATGACTATAATGAAATAATAGACCGATTAAGACTACTCATAGCTTCACAGTTGGCAGGAAATACGGGACATAATAACGAGATAATTTCAATAATAGAGGAATTAAAAGAGGCTAAAATAATAAGATAAATAGTGTATGTGGGAAGTTAAGGATTCATTTACCCTATCGATAAGTAAAGATGAGTAACATTAAAAAGGAAATAGTAAATGAACTTCATAAACCAGCTAGAAAATCTTTTAAACGAAGAAGAGTTATTGTTAAAGGTATTAATGATCTTTTTCAAGCAGATCTTGTACAGATGATCCCTTATGCTAAAGTAAACAAAGGTTATAAATATATTTTAGTAGTTATTAACGTATTCTCAAAATTTGTTTGGTGTGAACCTGTGAAAACTAAAGGCGGAAAAAATGTTACGGAAGCAATGAAAAAGATCTTATCAGATATCAAAGCTGTACCGAAAAATTTGCAAACAGATTTGGGTAAAGAATTTTACAATAAAGAATTTAAAAAATTAATGGATGAGATGAAAATTAACCATTATAGCTCTTATACAGATCTCAAAGCAAGTGTTGTGGAACGAGTTAATAGGACTTTAAAAAATAAAATGTGGAAACTTTTTAGTCTAAACGGAAACTATAAGTGGTTAAATTTGTTACCGGATATTGTTGTTGAATACAATAACACTAAACATAGGACAATTGGGATGCAACCTAAAAATGTTAAAAAGAAAGATGAAAAACGCTTATTAAAAACTGTCTATAACCACCCGAAAACAGTCGATCCAAGGAAAAAAAAATTTAAAGTAAATGATTATGTGAGGATTAGTAAATATCGACAAGCTTTTTCAAAGGGATATACGCCTAACTGGTCTAATGAAATTTTCAAAATTAGGAAAGTTCATAAAGGTAATCCTAGAACTTATTTTTTACAAGACCAAATGGGAGAGGAAATTTTAGGGAGTTTTTATGAGGAAGAAATGCAGAAAGTAAAGTATCCCGATGTATATCTCGTGGAAAAAATTTTAAGAAAAAAGAATAACAAGCTCTATGTTAAATGGTTAGGATTAAGCAATAAGCATAATTCATGGATTTCAAATAATAGCATTGTATGAATATAATCTATATTTTATTACTTTTTTCATGTATTATTTAATTTATAATATATTTTTACCTAATAAAACAAATATTCAAGCATAAATATGTTTTATTTCTATATATCTATTTCACATACATAAATACAAAAATACTACCTATGTGGTTATATATGATTAAGTATCATATAAATTACAAAATCTCTCATTATATACATTATATCTATGAGTACTGTCTAAAATGGGGTTTATAATATTTGAAGTTTGTTTTATTCTTCTATTAAACCGAACTCTATCGAGGGCTACAATTTCCCAATATCTCTTTCTTGATAATTTATACGCAAAATTCCACACCACCATAAAATTAATCTTATTGTCTCTTAAATTAAATGTCACTTTCTTCATCTTTAGATCCTACCACAATATTCAGCTTCCAATATATCTGGATAAATATAAATTAACTCCATAAGCATAATGGTATTTTCATTATAGCCATTTTTATTCTTTTCAATAAGATTTACTGCATTTTCAAATACATTTCCTTCTTGATGTTGTAGTTCTCTCACCACATTCCTGAAATAACTTTGGAATTGCAATCTTTTTAAGGTCTCAATGTTAGCCTTAATGAGTGGTAATGCTTCCCACAACTTGCAAATCGATTCATATCCCAAGTAAATGTAAGAGTTATTTTTTATTATTTTTATAACTCTGGAATAGGAAATTTGCTCAAATTTTATAAGAAAGTTATCAGTCTCTACTGGTTCAACTTTATCATTGGAGTATACATAATTAGTTATTACACCTTGATACGTGAGAAAATGAAGCCACTCCTTTTCGTTAAAAATTATTACATCAAGTTTGTTTCCACTTAGCTTCACACATGGGTTATAACAGAAGTCATGTGATAATCCCGTTGTCACATATTTACTTCTAGATTTATTCAGTTGGTACCTTCGCTCACCAAGTACTACTATTTCATTTTTGTCTTGCGGTGCTGGAGGTAAATTATTAATTAAATCATTAATACTCAGTTCAGGTAAACTAAATAAACTACCACTGTAAGCCATTGTGAACACTTGAATTTCTTTAACTAGTTGACACAAAAAACTTTGTTACAATGCCTGTGTACGTCTCTTTTTATAATCAGAATAATTTGATATAGTGGGGGTGCTGAATTGTGGTGGGAGGTTTTGAGTTGTGGTGGGAGAGATGGGAGGTCCTCACCATACATATATATGATGATGATCATATATATGATATGAAGGGAGGGAATGATCCTAAATTATGGTGGAGGGGAGGTTGAAAATCCACCACTACTTTCACTTATTAGTATGAAATGTGAAATCAATTATGCAGCAGGTGCCTTGATAGGTTGTATATCACAATTGTCACACACGGTGAATATTTTTTCATTTTTGAACGTACTGTATTCCTTTAATACACTCTTACATCTGATACATATCCATACACAGACGGGCATAATGATTAAGTGTTTGGAGCAATGGTAAAATATGTACTGCCTAACCTATAACATTTCCGATGAGGTAGGGAGGTGATGGGTGTGGCTTATGAAAAAATGGAGGGGGTTTCTGAGAAATTGGTGGGGGGGATTGTGAGAAAAGTAGAGGGGGGATCGAAAAGTGGTGGGGGGATTGGGCGGGGCTTGGGGGGGGAATGGAGGGGGGATCGAAAAGTGGTGGGGAGATTGGGCGGGGTCTGGGGAAAAATGGAGGGGGGATCGAAAAGTGGTGGGGAGATTGGGCGGGGCCTGGGGGAAAATGGAGGGGGGGTTGAAAAGTGGTGGGGAGATTGGGCGGGGCCTGGGGAAAAATGGAGGGGGGATTGAAAAGTGGTGGGGGGATTGAAAAGTGGTGGGGGGATTGTCACAGAACTGTCATTTCTTTACTACTTAAAAAAGTTACGTTTATCTTTTATCTTTGTTACTTCTCGATACACTTGGTATCTATTTCGAAAGATAAAAAAGTTTCTCGCATGTTATGTTTGAGAATGCAAATTTTCGACATAGCCTTAAAAAAAAATAATGTTTTCTACACTTATTAAAATTTAACCTACATATTAACACATTATGTTAACAAATATATGGTGATAACACGATAGAAATTTGAGAGTAATCCATTATGCCGTTTTTGAGTTAGAGCGAGTTAAGCGGAAAAATAATTGTTTTATACATCCAATACACTCCTAAAACTAGAGAAATGCGCCGTGAAAAGTCGTGACGGTGTTAAATAATTATTTATAAGTTTAATATTTGATGTAGGGTAGACTGATAAAATATTAAGATGGAAAAAAGATTTATATATCCGGATATTAAGCTCCGAAGTCCCTATCTCTTTTCCTTAACCCTTTACTCCCGCAAACGCATTATGCTTCCTCCCTCCCTTCCTATTGCTTGGATTGCGATAATTTCTTTTTTAAATTAAAGATAAAAAAATCTCACTTGCCTGTAGAAAAATTTTCTCTTCTGAGCCCTTTCCTTCGTACTCAAAAGCACATTTAAAAAAAAATGGAAAAGGTTTTTCCCCTCCCACAAGTTTGTTTATTTGAAAAAAATAAAAAAAAAATATTCAGTCAAATATTAGACGAAATAACGAACAAATCCATTTTGGTTTTTGAATATCGCACGACAGGGAAAAAAGTTCGAGGGGGTTGAATAATTTTCTTTCCCTACTTCCCTCCCCTCCCCTCCCCTAATTGGCCCACCACCCCAATCCTCCGGCTCCATCAATTCTTATCTATTTCTCCTACCGCAAAAAAATCTCATCCCCCTAACTTCTTTTTTTCGTAAAAAAATTTAGGAATTACTTTTTTGTGTATTAGTGTTGGGGCAAAAAAACGAGTATTTTCAAAAAAATTTTTCACGAAAAGTTACCGTCCGATTTGAAAAAAATTATTAAAATTAAATTATAAAGATTATGCACTTCCGCGAGATCTTCAATTTTTAATTTTACTTTTTTTTCGTCAGGTCAACAGTAACAAAGTTATCGTGGAAAAACCTGTTTTTGCGAATTTTGAATGCGAATTCCTCCGCCACCCCGTGTGATTATTAAACTCAACTAAGTTGATAACATGATAAAAGAGAATGCGCGAATTGTCAAAAACATTTTTTTTAAAAGTTGGTTTCATTTCAAAACCAGATCCGCTCCGCTAAAGAGTTAAAAAAAAACAGGAAAACTGTGAATTTTAACTTTATTACATTTAGTGGAGTGCCTGGAGCGTTAAAAACTTGAAAACCTCGGATTTCAGTTACAGTGAATGAAATTTAAAAATTCAAAATGGAATGTTTAGCTAATGATATATATAAAAAAGTTTACCTATTCAAAAATTGTGATCTTGATTTGAATAAAAAAAAATTGATAATTGCAATAATAGTACAGTACCTAGAAGTAAAAAATATGCAAAACTTCGGAATAATGTCATATTGAACGAATTTCGTTCATTTTTGGCAGTATAATAGTAAATTCTTCACAGAAAAGTTTCTATATTGTGCGGGGGCTTGCTAATTTATAGGGGGTGGATGCCACCCCCTCTCAGGGGGTGGCATTTAAAAATATATATATTTATTGGAGCTGAAGTAGAATCAAATTTTAAGAAGAAAAGGTTCTATGCAATTTTTCACATAAATTGGTAGTTTTTAAGTTACAACGACATCAAAATTGCGATTTTAGCTTAAAAAAAAAGGAATTTCCAAACGGCTTTCGTCAAGTATCTCGAAAAGTATTACTTTATAGAAAAAAAAACCAATTATAGAAAGTACAAACTGGGAATTAATTATATCTTTTGTTTATTGATGTAGGATTAATAATTTTGGAGATATTTAAGTTTACATTTGGCATTCAAGTGTTGATAAGATAATTATTTATAGTGAGAGTTAAATATCTCAGAAACTGTGACACCTACGTCAAGGATGCTAATAGGTAGAATAATAGGTTATTAATTATGCTTTCAAATGTTTTTTTATTTGTCTCTGTAGCATAAAAAACAAAGAAGTTATGACCGAAGCAATGTGCGTCTACATATTTTTTAATAACAACGTCGCCATTTTGTTACTGTAATTAGCCAGTAATTAAAAAAAAAAAGGAATTTCAAACACTGTTTCTCATTAATATATAGCATGACGTAGATAATAATAATAATAATAATAATAACGTTTATTCATAAATAAAGAGAACAATAGCCTATGACATTTTAATAATAATAATAATACTAATAAATAAACGTATAGTCGACTCACGAAGCACTCACACGTCATGGACGGTGAGTACTTGTTTGTGAGCTAAAACCTATCAAAATCTATTTATAATATGGCATTGTTGCTGCTCAAATTGTCTGGTTTGTATACACCACTTGCGTTAGAAAAAAAATACAGTTTAAACTGTAAAGGTATTTTCGATAAAACGCAATTATTTTTTTTTTTTCTTTTTCAAATATCTCAATAAATATTAGATTTAATAGTTTCGGAGATATGAAAGTTTACAAATGGCGTCCGAACGTTCATAAGACGAAAAATGCAGTTTAAATGTTAAATATCTCAGAAATTGTGACGCATGCTAAGAAATGAAATTAAAGACAATTAATTGCGCTTTCAAATACCTTTTTTTAAAGCTAAAATCATAATTTTGAAGTCGTTATAACTTAAAAACTATCAATTTATGTGAAAAATTGCATAAAACCTTTTCTTCTTAAAATTTGATTCTGTTTCAGCTCCAATAAATATATATTTTTTAAGTGCCACACCATGAGAGGGGGTGGCATCCACCCCCTATAAATTAGCAAGCCCCCGTACAATATAGAAACTTTTCTGTGAAGCATTACTATTATACTGCCAAAAATGAACGAAATCCGTTCAGTATGACATTATTCCAAAGTTAAAACCTCTATTTACTGTACTACAATTCAAATAGTATAATACATATTAGGCTGTAGAGTATTTTTGTATAACGAAATTAAGTTAACGTATCTATTATATAAAGACAGTAATCCGGGAAAAGAAGTAAATTAAGGAAAATTAAATAAAAAAGAAAATTATTAATAAAATATCTGTTTATTTAAACAATTTAAATTTTTGTCCATATCAAATATTTTCTTCGACTTCATTTATTTGAATGAAAGATGGAGTATTAAAACAATTTTCGCTGCACTGTAGACATGCTACACTACAATATAAGCCACTCTTCCGACATCCACAAGCAGCTCCACATCCCTTTTTGCAATTACAAAATAACATTTGCAATAGATTATCCGGAGCCGGCAATTGATTCATTGTTATTGGGATGAACATGTTATTGGAATACTTCCATCCCCAATTTTCAATATCTACGTCATTTCCTAGCCATATCTGGATTTGCAGGTACACTCTCTTTAGGTGTTCAAATGCTGCATCAGTTGTAGGAGGTAATGACGACAAAAGAACACTTGTATTTTTGGCCGTTGCTTTTATGAAAGAATTGAACCTCAACATATTCAAATCTTTAATTTTTGCAGAATTGTTATTGGCCATTTGCAACGATGTAATAACATGCCTCCATCAATGACGTAATGAACATTGTCTAGACTTTTTAAATTAATGGAAATTTCCGGGAATAACTCGTAAAAAGTTGATTTTTTTGTCTTTCACAGTTCGCCATTTTCAAATAGAGCAAGCGGATTTGGTGCGAGTTCATAATTCATATAATTTTTAAGCTCTTCATCGTTTTTTTTTCTAAATACAAATACGTTGAAACAGCAGCAATGAATCAACAGGAATCACATCGTCATGAATTTTAATTTTGTTATTTTTCACCAATAAAGGATTTATTATATCTTTCCTTGATAATTTCAATTCGCGAAAATTTTTTCCCTCTGTTTTCTTCATTACATTTAAACCTTTTTCAAAAGCATCGTAACAATTTGTATCTTTATCTCCAGTAATTCCGGTATCAATGGACGCAACAGCAGGAAAAGGGCTGTGTTACTTGAAGAAGTCCACCAATCTTTTTACATCGACATCATCCCTTTCTATTCTAGCATCTGTCGAATCACTATGTTGATGACTTTTCTTGAATGATATATCACAAAAATGTTCTATGCCTTCAATAATATCTTGGCTATAACGGACAACTAACTTAATTTTTGCAATAAAAAATCTAGAACTACGTCCGTAAAGTAGAACATTGCAGCTGTCGCTGTCGTTCTCCCCTCCACGTTTTACTACCTGTTTAAGGTCCCTACGACCCTTATTACACTCAGGTATATTTGAAAGATATTCTTCTATGTATATTTAGGTGAAATTCAACGTATACATAAAAAAAAAATATTATTTAAAATAAAAGTATATGCTAAAATATTAATTTTTTATAGTTTTTTGTTCAAATAATGATAAAATCAAAAGCACAAAAAAATTTTTGGTAAACTTTGAAATTTATAGTATAAAAAACAAAATCCCACCTCGACCATATAAATTCATTCACTGTAACAGAAGTCCGAGGTCAAAACCCCCAGGCGCTCCACTAATTTAATGATTGAAGTTATGTGCCCTCCAATCTCGACGGCTGTCAAATGGTGCATGCACTCTATATGGTAATATGTGATATGCATATTGATATTAGTAATAAATAATCCACGCAAATTAGACATTTTAGAAGAAATAATTTATAAAGTAATAATATTTGAGATGAGTACTCTAGATAGGGTTAGAAATAGATACCCGAAAAGTTCCCCCCCCCCCCCCAATTGACGGTGGGACGTCCCTTTTCTTACAAAAAACCACTCCTAACGGGGACTTGAATCTGGTTTCTCACTTTTATCTTGTCAACCGTTCGTCGGAAGAGAAAAAGTAAAAATTTGTCGTTAAATTCTGCATAAAAAATGTCCTACTAATCTTGGAGATTAATTATCCTCACCTATTTCGCGCCAACAGCCTCGCCTAGGTAAAAATTGATCCTATTCGAAATTTCACAGCGAATATCTTTAAACCGGTTACCTTAACGAGAAAAATGCTCAGGAATGAATTTATAGAGAGGAATTCTCTCTATAAGATGCATGTATAGCGGGTTTTGACGCAAATAATTTTTATTTCTTTTTCCCTTTTTTTTCCATAAAGCTGTATTTTTTAATTTGAGCTCGTTACCACCCTCGAGGTAGAGCTCTCGGTGCGTTTTTTTAAGTGGTTTTCCTTGTAGGCCTATTCCACTAAAATTCTGTCCAATTTCACTTATTAAGTGGTTCTTCAAATTCGGAATTTAAACATCCTTGCCTCATTTGTGAGATTGTTAATCATTTTGTTTTGCGTTTCAGTCAGTGGCGTGTTCTCATTGAAAATAATATCCGGTGAAATGCGTTTCAAAAGTCGCTGCTGTCTTTCGATGCTCTTCGTACTGCAGATGTCAGCATACCAGTCAAACACTGCTCACTTTTTTGACGTAATGGTTACGAATAAAGCGAACGTAGACTGTATAAACGTCGTCAAAGGTACCCTGCTTTGGCCATAATAGGTACTCGATGAATCAAATTGCCGCCATCAACAATGAACTGGCAATCAGAAAAATCTATTGGCCTTTCTCATATAGCATTGGAAATATCATACAGAGACGAATTTTTGGTTTTCCTCATTAACCCTTTCTCATCGCAGAGAGGAAGAGGGATTGAAGCAAGCTTGAAGTTGAAGCATGACTCCAAAAATTATAAATACCTGTCTGTTTATTTACTTATATTTAATTTTCAGAGTATCAGGATCAGAGAGAGAAGTAAATAAAATGACACAGAAAATGCAATATAATTTTAAGTATGCCCCACTTAAAACTCCCCAGACTTGTAACTTTTTTATTTTTGAAGCGACGACCATGTTGGGCACATCAAATTGTAAACATTTTTAAAGTAATTAAACATGCATATCGAGTGATTTAAAAAAAAAAATTTTGAAAAAATTGTTAAGAAAGGAAACTTAGTTTCTTTGAACATTTTTTTTACCTCACCCTGTACATGAACTGCGTTAATGTTTTCTTATAAAGGTTTTAATTAGCTTCAATTATTGTTATTACGTGATATCCGAAATTCTTTTTGGTTTTAGAGAAAGAAATTAAAAATACTCTCCGATTCCAAACGGATATTTTTTTAAATAACTTTGAATGGAATGTAAATAATAATTTCATGCTTTATTTGTAAAAAACATATCACAAATAATATTCATCGTAACAAAACAGCAACAAGAAACAAAAGTAATAAATATTTTTAACATAAATTGAAACTAGTAAAACCTTTATAAGAAAACATTAACACAGTCATGTACCGGGTGAGATAAAAAAATATTCAAAGAAATTAAGTTTCTTTTCTTAACAATTCTTCCATTTTTTTTTTTAAATCACTCTGTATGTATCTTTAAAGGCTTTAAAAATGTCTATAATTTGATGTGTCCAACATGGTCATCGCTTCAAAAATAAAAAATTTACAAGAGTTTTAAGTGGCGCACCCTGTATATACGTTTAAGGTAATTATTCATGTTTGAAGTTTTTATTGCCGTAATCCTTCCGGGTATAGCCTGAGGCCGTCCTTATATCGTGCGTGTAATTTCGCATTAGGCATGTATATTCACGTAGCGCAAGAGATTTGACAACACCGGCAGCCGTAAATTCGTCCGTTGGTGGAGCATTCCAGCTCTGTTATTTCATTGCAGCCAGCTGGCACGCGCGCTGTTTTAATTCTTCTCTCCATGCCTAGCCCGCGACTACACACACGATATATACGTCGGTACTATACATATTTTACGTATAATTATAAACGCATCAGTGTGAAAAAAAGGGGAAAATAAATAAAAATCACTTGCATCAAAACCCGCTATACATGCATCTTATAGAGAGAATTCCGCTCTATAAATTCATTCCTGAGCATTTTTCTCATTAAAGTAATAGACCAGTGCCGATAGTTTTTGATAAAAAAAAAATTCTTAGCAGTATATGGGTGGTGGGAAAATTTAGGATTAATGGTATATAATTGGGGAAAATCGATTGGACCGCGACAGATAACCGGAAGTGGGGTGGGGGTGTGAAAAGGTGTGTGTTTGGGGCTAAAACGTGGTTTTTGCGATTTCTGACAAAAGTAGACCTCCTATCGAAAAAAATTTAATGTAAAAGTTGTAGATAATTGAGAGATCTACAACTTTTATTTGAACCATTTTTTTACATAGCCTCAAAAATTTTGAGAAAATATTTTCATCTTCCACAAAAATAATTTAATTTTGATGAGATTCGGTGAAAATGTACATTGTTAAGCTGTATTTTTTTTGAGGCGCAATATTCATTTTTTGATTTTTTTGCGAATTTAATTTGAAAAAATGGCCTAGTTTTCAATCAAAAAAGTTGATTAACAAAGTTTTGATTTTTGAAAATTTCAGGACGGTATTTTTTTCGTTAAAATCTCTACTTTAAAATGGCGAAAAAAAATCACACTGTTACTATGGAAAAACATTGTCAAAAATGGAAAAAACCAAAAAAACACTTTTTTCAAGATCGATTTTACCGTAAATGTCACTAATTCTGCATTGTTCATTTAAATGAAGTGTTGTAAGTTGTGCAAAACGGTAATTTCAATGTTATACGTAATAAGGGAACTTTAATTAACTGTTTAAGGTTCGGACCGCTGAAAACCGAAATGTTTAAACAATAATTGTACCTAAGTAATTGCTAAAAATGACCACTTTTAGGCAAGAAAAAAACTTTTTTATGCTTTATGGGCACTCTCACATTAAAAATAAGTTTATTACGTATTTTACATTAAATCAATTAACAAAGTAGAAATACATAATCAAAATTTATAATAACCTCATTTTTCTGGGAAGCTGCTCTACATCATCAGACTCAACACATTGTTCGGTTTCTTCAGGAACTTCGATAAGGTCTTCGACTTCGTCAAGGTCCTCAAGTTCATCTAGATCTTTATTTTCAATATTATTTTGAACATTTGTTTCGTCACACATCTCCTCCGAATCGCTGATTTCTTCTAATGGTTGTATTTCAGAGTTAGAACAATTTTCAGCCCCGTGACAATTCGAGAATAGAATAGAGCATTTTACTTCATGCTTTCGACAGCCGCATCTTTTACTGCCACAACCAGTTTCACAGCTGCAGCAGATAGATTTCAGCAAACTTTCAGGAATTAATTCTTTTTCTGTCAATTTAGGCATTATTCCGGTTAGATGGTGTTTCCATCCCCAATCCGTAGCTATAAGTTTGTTACCAAGCCAAGTTTGAATTTGGAAATAAGCCCTGTAGCAGTGTTGTTCAGCTGCTCCCTCAGTTGGTGGTAGTTTTTCTAAATTAAATGAAGTCCTTACTATAGTGGCTTGATATATTTCAAACCTCAATTCGTTCAGTGACATATCCTTTTTCTTACATTTATAAATAGACGCTGTTAGCTTCAATCCATTTTCGGCTATTGTTTGTTTGTCTATATTTCTCCGATAAAAAATTTCTGTGAGCTTTGATAAATTTTGGTTAGCCAGTAATGGATTTTACAATTGTCACATCAGCTTCGGGATCAAATTCAACGTAACTGTTTACTGCGTAGTGGCTCTGTACGTAATTATTAACGATTTCATCAATCGTAGCATTTTTTTGCCAAACTACTTTGTGTAGCAGAAATCCACCATCAACAACGTGTACGTACAGTATTACTGGAGATCGGCAATGCATCCTCGTAATTCATCGTAACCCAAGGGGGATCCAGAAAGGTTACTGGGGGGGGGGGCACTAACATCTACAAAAAAATTTATCGCCTCATGGGGGGGGGGGGGTTGCAAATGAAAATCCAAAAAAAAGAGAATGCTTTTAAAAATGTAAAAAAAAATTTTTTACGCCTCGGAATCTGAAAAAATGTTATCGCCTCCTTTTTTTTTCCCCACCTCATGCGAAAAAAAAATTATCGCCTTGAAAACGTAATGAATACTTTTCTCGGGGGGGCAATTGCCCCTACTGCCCCCCCCCCCTGGATCCGCCCTTGTAACCATGCGATTTCACATTTTCTTTGAGGCCATTTTCTGTAAAAATTGACAATAGAAATGGGGCAAGCTCATACTCCAAATACTTTTTCATATCATATAAAGCAAATTATATGTGAGGAGAAACACAGAAGTTAATATTGAAAATTACGATGAATAACGGTGTAAACAACGACGTGCCAGTTGTGAACGCGTGAAAAGGCAAGGGCAGGTGGGTTGCAAGCGAGCTGGAAGAAAAGAACGAAAAAGAAGTGCGCGCGCACTCGAGAACACGTAGTAGTAAAACTGCCCCGCCATAATTCAATTTTTGAACTTTGAATATTTTGAAATATGTATATTAGGGTGGCCCATCTTTTTCGAAATCGAAATTTTTTATTTCTCACCCCTGTAAATGGTTCCATTTGAAGAAAAAACAGTCCCCTCAAAATATTATTGAGGCAAATTGAAGGCAAGAATGCATTATTATGCAATAATAAAAGTAAATGGAATTATTTACATTCTTTGGTTGATGCATTGTTTTTTTTTTTTTAATCAGCAACATTTATCTTTAGAATGACTAATCAAGTCATACAAATATCAAAGACATTATCTGTTGTGACTATGACATATGTCATACTACTGTAAATTCGTAGTCTAAGAAAACTAGACTAGAAGTTTTTGAAATAAAACTCTCGTTTTATCTTTGTGTATTTTATTATGAAACGTTTTTTTCATACATAGTACCAAATATTATCCTAAATCTACAAGACATATAGTAATAAAAACAATATTTTTTGCACTAGGCCAAAGCATGCGACAGGGTTTCTTTTTTTACATTTGGAAACTGTGATTTATAATCATTTACAACTTGGAGTAAAAACTGTTTTTGGTCTTCATTTTTTGTTAAAATGTCATTATAGTCAGTAATAAGTTTGATTCCTCTCTCAGCGGCATCATTTACAACTTTAATTTTGTTTACAATATTGAAACATCGGGTATAACTTTCATTTTCCCTCCATGTTGTTGGATCATTTTCCAAAAATTCCATAGACAAACCTAATTTTTGAAAAAACTGTTTAGTGTTCTCGCATATGAAGTCCTGAATTTCCTTGTTTTCAACGTCAGTAATGTTACTAATCATAAGTCGTTTAATAGCCTCTTGATTTGGTGCTTTCCTATTCAAAGCTTTAACCATTTCTCTTTTAGTGGTAACTGAAATATCGTCATCAAAGAAAGATAAGCCAACATTTACTGAATTAAGGTACCACAAATGGTTCACTATTTTCCTACTTGCGGCTTGAGATATTTCTTTGTCAATATTTTGATAATTAATGAGTTCTTTACAAAAGTCTAAGTCATGAAGCGGTGCTTTACTAGCAAATGACGCTGTAAACCAGGCCTTTACATAAACCTTTACAATAAAGAGACATATATCTTCAATACCTATTTTTCTTTTTTAGTTAGTTGGAACTGATCTTGGAAAAAAAATATTTTTAGACAGTAAATGGCTTTGGCCATCCAACGTGCATGATGAAATGCCCCTGGTTGATAGAATGTCGTGTGAGTGGGCTCTTTTTCAACAAAAAGTTTAGAAAGCATTAAAAATTCTTTATAATCATCACGAGGCTGTTGCAAAGTTAAAGCTGCATTTAGAAACTTTACAATTTCGGCTTTAGCTGGTTGTAAAATGTGTTTAATTGTTGATACCTGAAATCCAGTTTTTAGTTTATTTTGATCTATTTTTGGCCAAAATTCCCTAAAACGTTTAAATAGTGGCACATTTGGACCAGATGAGGAAGGCTTTTTGTGTCAAACACACTTCTCAAAACCACTTCAAAAATATGATGTCTACAAGGAAAATATAGAATATCTCTTTCTAATTTTTGTTGCAATAGTGTGGCTGCCCCATTTATATAACCCATATTTGATGCTGTTGTATCACAACACAAAGCTATTACCTTTTCGTCCAAATTCCATTCACAAAGCACATCATAAACTGCTTCAGTCTGTTTTCTTCCAGTTGAATTGGGCAAAGCTGGTACTCCAAGTAGTTGTTCAATATCTCCACTAGTAACTAAGATAGCAAGTCTATCGATATTTCCCATTCCAGTGAGAGAAGGTAAAAGTTTTCCATCCCAATGGATGACTGGGGCCGGCAATTCAGAATTACCGAAGGCAGTTTTTAATATTTCAGCTCTTTCTTCGCGGATGCGTTGTCTAGAGCGCTGAAGTGTGGTTCTGCTGATGGACAAAGATGTGGTGTCATGTCCTAGTGCTTCTGCTACTGCCGTCAAAATATGGACTCCATACCTGTCGCTTATTTTGCAAGCATCAAATGCAGCGGCTATTTTTGGTGTGATGATGTTACACGTTCCATACAATCTCCTCTTTTTTGGCTGTGACGGGCCAGGCTGGTCTTGTAACAACTCTTCTTGGGCTTCGATTATTTCATCTTCATTTTCGTTGGAGTCGGCTGAATTACTACTTGATGATGAACAGGTGACTGTTTCCTCTAATCTAGCTTTTTCTTGTTGACTTCGTTGCATTCGTTCGGATAATTTCTGTAATTTCTCCTCAGCTGATTTTTCTTGAGAAGCAAGTTGGTAATCAATACCATGCATAAATCCAGGACGTCCCTTTTTTCTTTCGTTAATTAAAAACTGCTTATCTTCATCTATTTTCATCAACTCCAATGCATTTGCATGAGAAATGTCAAAGAGATCGTCCAATTTTTCAACGAAATTTTTTTCTTTACCTCTCGCACTGGCCCTTTTAGCCGATTTTTGTAAGTTCCTCCACTCTGCATAAAGTTTATCTAGTTGTTTAACACAATGAAAATCCTGACGGAATGCGAGCTTTATCCCAAAAAACTGACACCCTCTTTTATTGTTAATTTAGCACTTTCATGTACACTTAGCTTCACTTCACGAATGTTATAAAAGAGCACTTGTAATACTTGTCTATTAGACGGCAATTTATTGCCAATGATTTGTGACTAATAGTGTCCAACTAAGTAAATGAAAGTATCCTTTCGTAAGGATCTAACATCAGCCATCGTTAAATGTTTTTTTCAAAAAGGAACGTATGCTAGAACTTATAATGTCACCACTGTAAAACACAATTGCAAACTGACATAAGAACCTACCGTAGGTGCATTATATTTCCAAACTTCCAAAACAAATAATTTCTAGGAAATAATTACACCAATAAAACATTATGAGAAAAGAGGTAGATATTTGTATTTTAAGTAAAAATTAAGTGTATTACCGGAATAAAATCTTATCTACAAATTTCTACCTGAATGCGGCACGGGTTACCGTAATAAAATCTTATCTACAAATTTCTACCTGAATGCGGCACGGGTTACCGTTCAACGAATTATCTGAAACTTTGACATAAATTATTCCTAGTATAATAATATATTTTCGTGGGGTGAGACTTAAAAAATACGCAAAAAAAATTCACCCCCAATAAAATTGTTTCAATCTATGTGTGCCCATAAAGCATAAAAAAGTTTTTTTCTTGCCTATAAATGGTCATTTTTAGCAATTTCTTAGGTAAAATTATTGTTTAAACATTTCGGTTTTCAGCAGTCCGAGCCTTAAACGGTTAATTAAAGTTCCCTTATTACGTATTACATTGAAATTGCCGTTTTGCACCACTTAAAACACTTAAAAACATTTAAATGAACAATGGAGAATTAGTGACATTTACGGAAAAATCGATCTTGAAAAAAATGTTTTTTTGGGTTTTTCAATTTTTGATAATGTTTTTCCACAGTAACAGTATGCTTTTTTACACCATCTTAAAATAGAGGTTTTAACGAAAAAAATACCGTCCTGAAATTGTCAAAAATCAAAACTTTGTTAATCAACTTTGTTGATTGAAAATTAGGCCTTTTTTAAAATTAAATTCGCAAAAAACTCAAATAATGAATATTACAGCTTCTTTTATGCTTAACAATGTACATTTTCACCGAATTTCATAAAAATTAAATTATTTTTGTGGAAGATAGAAATAAAAAACAAAAAATTGGTTTTTCGTTTCGTTTCGCATTTTTCTTAATATTTTTGAGGTTATGTAAAAAAATGGTTCAAATAAAAGTTGCAGATCTCTCAATTATCTACAACTTTTTCATTAAACTTTTTTCAATAGGAGGTCTACTTTTTCCAGAAATTGTAAAAAACCACGTTTTACCCCTAAACACACACCTTTTCACACCCCCACCTAACTTCAGGTTATCTGTTGCAGTCCAATCGATTTTTCCCCAAGTATATACCATTAATCCTAAATTTTCCCACCATCCATATACTGCTAAAAATTTTTTAGACTTTTGGCCTTTGGAAACCGGTTTGGCACTGGTCTATAACCGATATTCGCTGTGAATAGGATTGATTTTTACTTGTGCGCTCCAAACTACCCCTCTGCTCGGATGCTGTTAGCGAGAACTAGGTGAGGATAAGCTACAAGATTAATAGAACATTTTTTTATGCAGAATTTAACGAGATTTTTTTTTATTTCCTATGCTTTTTTCTTTTCCGACGAACGGTTTACAAAATAAAAGTGGAAACCAGCTTTAAGTCCCCATTGTGGGTGGTTTTTTGCAAAAAAAGGGACGTTTCGCCCTTAAATGGGGGGGGGGGCTCTTAAGATATCTATTTCTAACCTTATCTAAAGTACGCATCTCAAATATTATTACTTTATAAATTATTTCTTCTATTCACTGTTTTTTAATCTAATATGCGTGTATTAGAAGCAATTTTAATTCACTTACTCTTACTCCTTAGGGAAGCTGAATACGCGGTAATCATCATGGGAAACGTGATGTTATCTAAGACAACAACCAAACCCACCACCGTTGCATTGGTCAGTGACACATTCGTATTTCACGAGGAATATTACCGTACCGAATATGGCGTTTCAAACGATATTGCTCTAGTGAAATTACCAAGATCTGTTCCCATAAACCAATATATCGGCACAGTAGCATATACAAAAGGATACGATAGCTATGAAAACTCTACTAGTATTGCATTAGGATGGGGAAGGACAAGATCCGGAAAGAGCTCTCATATTTTAAGAAAAGTTAGAAGTCAAATTTTATCAAATTCTCGATGCGGTGAATTGTTTCCATATACGGTACGTTTCTGCAAATAAAACTACTATAGGGTATTATAGTAGTTTGATTATTCCTTTATATAGTACAGTAAAAATAGGGTTTGAACTACATAAAAATTAGTCCGTTCATAAAAATTTGCTTATAACTCCTATTCGACATGTAGTTTAAGAAGAGTTTCCAAAAATTGGAGGTGGAAATGAGGTTTTTGGGGGGAGGGGGTGAGAAACTTTTTAAAATGTACTTTTTTTAAAGTAGAGGTGTGGGGAGTTGTTTTCTATATTATTTTGCATGCTGAATCGAATAAGACCAAAATCAAGTCGATAGGATCAACACTCAACGAACAAAAAATGATTCTAATAATAAAAATATGATAAAACGCAAGAGATTTTATTAAAAAAGAAAAAAAAAAGTGTACCCCAGGTGTACCCTATTAACGTAGTACTTACAAAATTTTTATATCAAATATGTAGTACTTGGTAATAAGTATTTTATTCATCGAACATGTTATGCTCTTCGCTAGTAACGTCATCAAAGTCTGAATCTTTATCAAAGGCCTCTGTTGATATGGGTAACACGTGCAAATCATTACCACGATGAACCCAACCCCACTGCTGTGGATCCAGTTTATTCCCGAGCCACAACTGTACTTGATAGAAGGTACGATATGAATGTTGTGCAGCACTTGCTGATGTAGGAGGAAGTGATTCCAGCTTTGCTACATTTTTAGTGTGTGATCTCTGGATCATTACGTACCGTAGTTCATCTAACGTATGTTTCCCATCTTTGGAGCCATAAATATACAAAAAATGAGTCTCCGACTTTTTCTACTTCACTGTGAGTTCCTGTAGCTGTTTGGAATACGTGTATGGTGTGGCCCAATCCAGGTTCTGTCGCAAGAAGCTTGATGACATTCTTTTTCCCTTTTCCATAAATTACACTTTTGGTGACGCAATCACTAAAAGAGTGAGCGAGTAGGAAGTACGTGTTGATGTGCATATGTTGGTTCTGAAGGCTTACTGATGAAAAAAGTTTCTTCTTCGTACGTCCGATTTTTGGTTTGAGTAAAAATGTTTCTTAATTCAAAGGAGACAAAGCAGTCAACCATATTAACATATCAGTATCCCGACAAACAATGGCAAAGCCGTGTTTTCCTATGGCTGTCTGGACTATTAGTACGTCAGCATCTCCACTGGACTGTCTTACCTCAATGTTGCTGTCTTCAAAAAAATTTTTAAGCAGCTCGATCAATTGCTTTTTATTTTCCACATTGGAAAGAAATTTTTCTTGGTTGGAATAGATGGGGGGTGTTCTCTGATATGTGGAATTGAGGAGTACAATGTTTGTACCTGCGTAGATGTTCAGATCTCTTGATACTATCATGATTATCATATTCATCGAAAACAACAATAACCGATTCATAATGGTTTTTCATGTAAGTAAAATATGTTTCACAGACATCTGAATATGTTTGATTTTTTTCTTCATATCCCACTTAACTGCATGCAGCAAGTGCCCACCATCAATGACGTAATTTCTGACGCTGTCCATCCTGCTTTTGTCGACACATTCAAAATCTTTATACAATGCAGACTTGACGTTTTTCCGCATCCCACTGCTGCTGAACAATGACAATGGGAATGGCGTTATTTCGTATTTAAAAAACGTGGACAAGTCTTCATCTTTTCTCAATAGCATCCTTTGATACAAAATCAATGGGTCCACATTTACAACTTTCTCTCATTATAGGAGTAAAGAAAACACTTAACAAAACAACTCCCAGCGGCACTCCAAGGTAACTGAAGCCGGTTTTGACTCGCGTCTGGCAGGAGCCGATCAATATG
The DNA here is from genome assembly GCA_936432065.2 of Rutpela maculata. NCBI lineage: Eukaryota > Metazoa > Arthropoda > Insecta > Coleoptera > Cerambycidae > Rutpela > Rutpela maculata. The sequence goes on along the minus strand of OW386292.2, from coordinate 26,170,694 downwards.
AACATCGCTTCTTTTCGGGTATAGTCGGGTTCCCAAGGCGTTACTTTTGTGGCGCTTATATGATACCTCGCGCAAGGTTAAGCGTTTGAAATTTATTTAATGGTTTTGATTGATTTTTTTTGTAGTAATTTTCAGTTACAGTTGGAAGAGATCAGTTCCAAATAAAAAAAAACACTTTTCATTAGTAATGCTTATATACATTTGATAAATGGAAAAATTCAAAGGGTGATTTTTTGGATAATTTTATGATGATAATACTTTAGTTGCCTACCTATCTTTTTCTCATTTTTCCACTATTAGAACCCTTTTTATTCGTTAAGAAATGATCCTATCGACTTGATTTTGGTCTCATTCGATTCAGCATGCAAAAACATATACAACGACTCCCCACACCTCCAAAAAAGTACATTTTCAAAAATTTCTCTCCCCCCCCCCAAAAAAAAACTTATTTCTACCCCTCCAATTTTTGGGGACGCTTTGGATTCTTAAACTATATGTCGAGTAGCACTAACAACCAAAGTTTTAAGGACGGACTCATTTTTATGTTGTTTATTTCTATCAATTGATGAGGTAGATAATTTATAAAATATAAATATTATAATTACAATTATAAACAGTTAGTTATTTATGTATAATGCTGGGAAGTTAAAAATTCGGATTCAGCGCTTCAAAAAACGTAAAGTAAGCCTATTTCCAGAACTACCATGAATTTGTCCAGGTAAGGGCCGTATATGGTCTCTAATGCCTAAAATATGAGCCACAATAGACCAGATGATCGCAGTGGAGGGTCTGTATAGTAGCCCACTCACATATCAACCTAATAGTCCCTCGAGGCAAACTATAAAATGGCAAAAAGGCCAAAAGTTTTGTAACGGGCCGCAAAACATCTTTCTCCCCGTTTTCGAGGACGGGGAACACGATGGTGGCAATATTTTCCAACCTACCCTCCAACCACTACCCCTAAACCGATTTGCCGGTGCTAGGCTTGCAAAGGCTTGTCGGATTGGTTTTTTTTTTGGTCCATTTGAATAAAATAAATAATTATTGACCACAGGTGCTCTAACTCAGTCCCGTGGGTTGAAACTACCCGCAAACACAATAACGAAATGCCACGAAAACAATGAAAATCTGCTGGAAAGCCCCATTTTCGAAGGCAGAGAATACGATGGTGACAATATTACCCAACCTACCCTTCACCCACTACCCCTAAACCTGAAAAACCTTCCCCTTTTCTGATTTTCCAGTGCTAGACTTGCGAGGGCTTCTCGGATCGTTTTTTTTTATCAATTTGAATAAAATAAGTAAAGATTGACCACAGGTGACCTAACCCATCCCCGGGGGTTGAAACTACCAATAACGAAATACCACGACAGCAATGATAATAAGCTCTTAGGTTTTATTAACAACCGCTGCCCAAGGAATCACTTCTTCCACATCCAGATTTTCTAGTTTCTCTAGGTATTAAATATAGCTCGTTCTGTAAGAATTGTAAGAGTACCGAGTGTAATAATTGCGTGCATGCAAAGGAATCACTTGAACAGGATTATGATAATCTTGATTACGACATAAACTTAATTTCAGAAATAATAATGTATGATGATAATGATGATAATTCTAGTGATAATGGTAATGGATAAAGATGATGATTATGAATATAACGAGATGGATCGTGATGCCCATTTCGACTCGAACAAAGAGTATGATAATAATTGTAAGCGTCGCAAAATCTATTAGCATAGAATAAGAATTGTAAATAATGAAACAAATGTAATGAATGATCAGTGAATGAATAAAAACGAGAATATTTTTATATACAGTGTGTCCCAGGATAGATGTAACGAGAGGTGTAATGGACCAAAAAATTTAGAATTTTGGGATGGTATTTGGGGATTGAGTCCTGCTTGTTGTAAAACTAAAGTATACCAAAAATGACTTGATTTGGTGTTCTACAGGGTGTTTTATAAGCAAAGTTGTAAAAATCACCACTAATAAAGTACCTTTATTTTTCAAAATATGAAAAAATTCCACTAAGAAAAGTTATTTAGAATGCAATTTTGTACTTCTATACCAAATTTCAGGAATATAAAATTATTTTTTTGAAACTTCCCATTTTTTCAATAAATTAGTATTTTATTTTGAACCATTCAATTAAAACTGCATAGAAATTATTTTTTGTGAATTAATATTTAAAATTATGTAGAAGCTAAAAGTAGGCTATGAGAAAAGTAGTGGATACACATTTATCGTTTATTATTGACATATCTGTCAAACGTAGTCAATATTATCCTTAATTTCTGTTTCAAATTAACGAACCAAGCATAAAAAATTAAGTGAAAATGGAACTCACAGTGCGTGAAAAAATTTATATTGTGCAATGCTACGAAATTGGCGGTGAAAACTCGCTAAGAAAAGTGGTAAGCCAATTTAATTTGAAATTTCCACACTGCTTTGTCATGTATTCAGGCTATGAGAATAATTAAAAAGTTTCTGGCTACTGGTAGTGTTCTTAACATGAAAAGAAAAATAAAAGCATATGATGAAGACAGTGTTGGAGCTATTATAGCTCATGTCACTGTTATAGAAAATCCTAGGATGCCACTAAGAGAGAGATCAGCTCTTATTAATATTAGCAAGTCTGAACTCCAAAGAATTTACAGGCAAAGAAAATTAGGGCATATAAAGCAAATTATAAACATACGCTTGAAGAGGGAGATGACGGCCGTAGGTTGGATTTTTGTTTGACCATTGGAGGAAAAATCATGGAAGAGAGATTATTTCATCATTTCATAATTTTCTCAGGTGAATCCACATTCACAGCCAATGGTGTTGTTTCATCTCAGAATTGTCGGTTTTGGGCTTCTGAAAATCCAAATTTTAGAATTCATTGTAGAAGACAATATTATAAAAAAGTGAATGTGTGGTGTGCCGTTTCTTATCACGTTGGAGTTATTGGACCTTATTTCATTGAGGGAAGGTTAAACCAGCACACTTATTTACAGCTTCTTGAAAGATTTTCTGAAGAACATTTAAATACTTTAAGAGATATGCCTTTAGTTCATTTTCAACATGATGGTTGCCCTGGCGACTCCATAGAAATGGTTAATCGGTGGTTGAATTTAAATTCTGGAGAAAATTGGATTGCCAGGAATGGACCGATCAAGTGGCTGGCGAGATCCCCAGACCTATCAATATTGGATTTCTTTTTATGGGGTCGCCTCAAGCAGTTGGTTTACGCTGAACCACTTTCTAACGATGTAGCATTATTGAAGCAGAGAATTACAAATGCCGTAAACTCCATACCGTTAGATCTTATTCGAAACAGTTTTAGGGACTTCAGGCGAAGGGTCGAAATGTGTGTGGATGTGGGTGGTAGCTACGTCGAATAATAAAAAAATTGTAAACATTGTTTTGTATTGGTCAATAATTAATTTGTTTGTGAATCTGTTATGTTTTTGACATTTATTACTTGTTATAATTTTAAACCTCATTAATCTTCTGTTAGTAATTGCTTCTTGTTTTACAATTAGTTCGATTAACATTATACCTTCTTACATCTCGTATATTCAATTTTTTATTTACCAATAGCCTACTTTTTGAGATGATTGACATTTGCTCCTACACAACTTTAAATGTGAATTCATCTCTTAATTCGCAAAAAATGGGAGGTTCCAAAAAATTAATTTTGTATTCCTGAAATTTGGTATAGAGGTATAAAATTGCATTCTAAATAACTTTTCTTAGTGGAATTTTTTCATATTTTGGAAAATAAAGGTACTTTATTAGTGGTGATTTTTACAACTTTGCTTATAAAACACCCTGTAGAACACCAAATCAAGTCATTTTTGGTATACTTTAGTTTTACAACAAGCAAGACTCAATCCCCGAATACCATTCCAAAATTCCAAAATGTTTGGTCCATTACACCTCTTGTTACATCTATCCTGGGACACCCTGTATATAACACAGGCCCACAAAAAAAAAGTTGTCTGCGCCGGGGTACTGACCATACCTATCCCTTGTATTTTGAGCCGCTGAACACGAATCTGACCTTAGTTTTTCCCCTATACGTCAGGTTTTTTTTAACATCAAATCTAATATATAAAAATCTCGTGTCACAGTGTTTGTTATCGAACTCCTCCGAAACGATTTGACCGATTTTTATGAAATTTTTGGTGTATATTTGGTAGGTCTGAGAATAGGTCGTAGGCTATTTTTTATACCCCTAGGTGGCCCTATCCAGAAATTTTCTTTTTATTTTTTGGACAAAAATTTATAATTTTTATGGTAAAACAACGTTTGCTGGGTCAGCTAGTAAATATATAAATATCACGATTCAACAGACTTTTTTTGCTTAAAAAAAACCGGACGTGTAGGGGAAAAACTAAGGTCAGATTCGTGTTCAGCGGCTCAAAATACAAGGGATAGGTGTGGTCAGTACCCCCGCGCAGACCACTTTTTTAGTTGCCACTGTGCCACACTCAGTGTGGCACAATCCCACAAAAAAAAAGTCATCTGCGCGGGGGTACTGACCACACCCATCCTTTGTATTTTAAGCCGCTGAACACGAATCTGATCTTAGTTTTTCTCCAGCACGTCAGGTATTTCTTTTAATAGCAAATAAATATATAAATATTAGACTTTTTGCTTTAAAAAAAAACCTGACATATAGGGGAAAAGCAGGTCAGATTCGTGTTCAGCGGGTCAACATACAAGGGATAGGTATGGTCAATACCCCGGCGCAGACAACTTTTTTTTTGTGGGCCTCTGTAATTAATGAAAGAAAAAAAAATCTAATATATACCAAGGACTCTTCTCAATTCCCTGCAAACCACCGAAGGAAAAGTTCACTTCGTGTAAAAACTGCTTAAGCTCCCTGGTTGGTTGGGTCTCGTCTGATCCAGATTTACTTATTTTATTCGAATGGTTGAGAAAAAATCCTATCCGACAAGCCCTCTCAAGTCTAGTACCGGAAAATCAGAAAAGGGTGGTTTTTCAGGTTCAGGGGTAGTGGGTGAAGAGTAAGTCAGGAAATATTGTCACTATCGTATTTCCCGCCCTCGAAAATACTGAGCTGATTTTCGTTGTTTTCGTGGTATTGCGTTATTGGGGGTGGGGGTACTTTCAACCCCCGGTGGTGGGTTATGTCACTGTCAATATTTACTTATTTTATTCAAATTGATCAAAAGAGACCAACAAACCCTCGCAAGCCTTACACCGGAAAATCAGAAAAGGAGGTGGTTTTTCAGGTTTAGGAGTAGTGGGTGAAGAACAGGTCAAGGAACCATCGTATTCCTCGCCCTCGGAAATGGGGGTTTACCGCTTTCCTGCTGATTTTCGTTGTTTTCGTGGTATTTCGTTATTGGGGGTGGGGGTAGTTTCAACCCCTAGAGTGGGTCAGGTCACCTGTGGTCAATATTTACTTATTTTATTCAAACTGGACAAAAAAAACCCGATCCGACAAGCCTTTGCAAGCCTAGCACCGCCGAAAATCGGAAAAGGGTAGTTTTTTCGGTTTAGGGGTAGTGATTGGGGGGTGAGTTAGAGAATATTGTCACCATCGTGGTCCGTGCCCTCGATCTCTTGCGGTCCAGTCACAAACTTTCTTGGTAAAAGCTATACTTCAAGGAACTGTAACCTAACCTAACCTACTATATGCTTCTAGTATAAAAAGTTTGTATCGACTTGCATATCACCCTGTATATAATGAAATTAATGACATCACTACTTTTTTTTACCATTATTGAACATTTTTTGTCAACCGAATTAGTACTCATCTGAGAAATATCTTTGTTTAGGTTATTACTAATGTAACAATAATTTACCTAAATAACTGTTATTTTCAGGTGATAGGTCCTGAGCATTTGTGTACATCAGGTGAGGGAAACGTTGCATCTTGTAAAGGCGACTCAGGAGGACCTCTTTTGGTAAACGAGGTCCAAGTAGGCATCAGTTCATTTGGAGCTCCTACCTGCGGTTGGGGAGAACCATCAGTTTTTACTAGGGTATCATATTACGCAGACTGGATTGAGACATACGCAGTGGATGGAAGCGACACTTATAGAAATTTACACCACCTCATTGTAATTTTAGTCCTATATTATTTGTTGAAGCATGTACATGAAGTCATATTTTGATTGTTAAATATGTTAAGAATAAAATATCTAATAAACTAATTGGCTAGGTATATGAATGTTTCATAATCTTGAAAAAATAGAATTAATAGTAGTATTAACCATTTTGTGAAATTAATTGTTACTAATACTGATGTGGCTTAGAGCTGTATTTCAAGATTACCATTACCTGGCGGATAAAAGCACCAAATTTGGGGGTATAGTAATAAATGTTGGCCTAGGAGCCCTCTGGAATTTCTAGAAATTTTCATGTACAGCACTAAAATCCAAAATGGCCGACAGATATAACAAGATATCACTTAACAATCTACTAAACTGTTGAATTACGGCTTTAAGCCAACTAAGTACACTACACACCTAACTGAGGGTAGTCTACATATTAAATAAAATGCAATAAAATATATCCGTATCATTTATTACAGTAATATATAAGTGCAAATATAACGCCAATAAGAGTTCCCAATAACAAAAAAATATTTATAGTTTTTCATTCAATCAACAGTCAGTCGTACCAGCTTCTTGAAGTGTTCAGAGTCGGCTTTCAGCAGTTGGAATGGATGAGTGGCCAAATACACAAATGTATCAATGACGTCTTGAATTGCTTGCCATGCTTCCCAAATGGACTCCTTACTCTTACCTTTGAAGGCGGAGGTTGTGACACAACCAGAGAATGAGTGAAACACTGGTAGTGTTCCTCTTTACTCCTTGCCGTAGTAAATGGAGTACATGAACCACAAGCTTTGTGTCTGGCTCTTCATGATTGCAGTTTTCCATGACTGTGTTCGAACCGATTTATACAACTGCTTTCTCTGTTGTGACATATACATCTTTGCCTGGTGGCCAGTTGAACTCTACTCTTGGAAGTCAAAAAGTTGAACAATTCCTTCTTGTTCATTGAGCCACGGGGAAAATCCATCCAATTTCGTAGCAGTTTGGTGTCGCCAGATACTTTCCTACGAATCCCCTCACCTCTTTTTTCCCAGGTAGACTCCTTTAAACTGTCTGGAATCTAGGTGTCCCAAACAACATCTAACCTTTGGGCATTCTCCAGCTGCTTATGAAGGTACGGTAGAAATATCTTATCAGCATACTGATTGAAGGTGTGACACTAGTAGTGGGCAGACAGTGGACGATGACGGCACCGACCAGGAATTTGGAATCATAGGTTGAAGGGGACTCTGATTGACCTAGCTGCTGAAGACATTGCAGTGTCCAACCTTGTTGGTTGGCAAATGAAGCTTACCAAATTCTGAAATGAAAGGAGGGAACGACTGTATTACATGCGCAAAAAACTCATCCATAGATGCATAGACATACATAGTTGGCTAAATAGTTCCACATTGTTCTGAAGCACTTTCAGCTTCTTCCCCTGCTGAGATGTTGCTTTATGCTTTGGTCTCTTAAAGAGTGCAAGAGAATCCCACTTTTTATGGTTTTTGCAGTAGTGGTGCCTCGAAAGTGCTGTACATAAATATTTTTAGAAATTGCAGAGGGCTTCTAGGCTAACATTTATTAGTATACCCTAAGGTACCTTCGTACCAAATTTGATGCTTTTATCCGCCAAGTAACGGTAATTTCAATAAGCCACCTCACTATAATAGTCGAATAAATCTGTGTGCTTTTTTCAACAATTGCTGGGGGGCAATTTGTTTGTGGCAATGAAATATGTATGAAGTTTTAATTTTGAAAAACGTGAAATGTTGAACTTCTCGTAAAGATGGCGGCTTGCGCCAGTCACTGCCGACCCCGCCAACTTGGCAAAATCAAAATATTCAGGAGGCACCCTCAAACACTTTAAAAATTTAAAAAAGAAAAACCGCTGCCTAAGGAATCACTACTCTTCCACATTCAGACTTCCTATCCAAGTCTCTTACAATGAAAATAATATATTTGCACTCCACTGAATACTGAATATGGCAAGGGCGGATCTGGACCTTGAGCTTGGGGGGGTAACACTGAACCCAAATTTTTTTAATGAGCGGGGGGGAGAAATCTGAAAAAAAATTTTTTTGAAGAGCGGGGGGGAGAAATCCAAAAAAAATTTTTCGTCCCAAAATTTTTTTAAAGAGCGGGGGGAAAAATCAAAAAAAAAAGTTTCATCCCAAAATTTAAAATTTTTTCATCCTAAAAAATTTAAAATGAAAATTTCTTGGGGGGTAATTACCCCGTTACCCCCCCCCATAAATCCGCGCCTGGAATATGGAAGTAATACGCAGAAAATGGCGTGCATGATAAAGATATAAAAAATCATTGTGTGCCGTGGACTACACGATAGAAGTAAAGTTTCTACTTCAAGCATTTTCTTCGAGGAAACCTACCACGCGAGGTAACCCCCTGTGCATCTAATTTACTGTAGAAAAGCCACTGCGCATCCATAATTCTCGAGGAAACCCACTGCGCATTCATACTACTTGAAGTAACCCACTGAGCATCCAAAATACTCGAGGAAACCTACTGTGAATCAGTGGTACTCAAGGAAAGCCACTGCGCATCCATAGTTCTCGAAGAAACCTACCGCGCATCCATTGTAATCGAGGAAAGCCATGCGCACCCATACTACTTAAGAACACCCACTGCGCATCTATATTACACGAGAAAAACCACTGCGCATCCAAAATATTCGAGGAAACCTACTGCGGATCCATACTACTCGAGGCAACCTACTGCGCATCAATGGTACTGGAGGAAAGCCACTGCGCATCCGCAATTCTCCGGGAAACCTACTGCGCTATGCGCATCCACTGTACTAGAGGAAAACCACCGCGAATGCATACCACTTGAGGTAACCCACTGTGCATCCATTTGACTCGAAGAAACCCACTGCGGTAATCTACTGTGCATCTATAGCACTCGAAAAAAGCCACTGCGTATCTAAATTACTCGAGGAAACCTACTGCGGATCCATACTACTCAAGGTAACCTTCTGCGCATGGGTGGTACTCGAGGAAAGCCACTGCGCATCCATAATACTTGAGGAAACCTTCTGCGCGAGATAACCCACTTATTATAGAATCAGGAAAATAATAGAATATCTATAAACACCGTACGGGTCTGAATTGAAATCGTAGAAGCCAGACACACACGCGATGAGGTGTCTCTGACGCTATCTCCTTATCTATCCTTGAAACATTTGTGTTAATTTAGCAACCTGCTAAAATAATCTTGAAAGGCAGACACTCTGATGTTCGTTTGTTCATAGGACTCGAATTACAGTGCAACCTGTAGAGTGTTTCTAATCTTAAAATTCCACACCAAATTTTCTACCAAGTCTCTCACAATAAAAAAAATTTTGATACTATATTTGCACTTCACTATATTATTGTTTTTGGAACTTCAATAGCATAATATTTGAAATCGTCTACCTCAAAAACCTATAAAACGATATGCCACATCGGTAGTGAGAGTGGGGATAGTAGTGGGGGTGGATGAAGTAAAAAAAATTTTTTTCGAGGCCTTAGGTTCTCTAAATTTTAATTTTGTTTTCTTTCACCCCCTATAATAATGGGGTGGGAATAGTAATGGGGGTGGTTATACCCAAAACTTTTTGAGACATTAGCTTCTCTTGTATATACTAAATACCAATTTTATGGACTCTTACCTGCTTGATTTACCTATTATCCCCCAACCCTTCAAACGAATAAGATGAAAAAGTTGCAGATCTCGTTAAAATACATACGTGTACCAAATTTCAAATCAATATCTTAAACGGTTCCAAAGTAATCGTGCGCACAAAGAAACTTAGAGACAGACAACCGACAGACAGAATTTTTTTTGCTCAAACTTAAAATCTGGACGTTTCATGTCATTCTGAGCCTATCTGAACAATAAAAAATTAAATTTTTTTTTTTGCTTCAACTGGATGTGGAAGTAAAATTGAGTTACGCTCTTTTATGCATTACGAACTCACTTTTTTTACCCAATGATTGATCTAATGGTCGAAAAAAAAAAAGTAAACTCAGAGAGTCTGAGCCGCATTTGTGTGTTATTTTAAAAGTAAATGTGTTGAGTGAGGCCAAGGTTACTAAAGTTATTAAGTAATAACATGGTAACTTGAGCTGCGTGGAGGCGGCCATTTTAGTCCAGTCGATGAAGGTATTTACCCACAAAATTTTGCAAACTCAGTAAACTTTTTTTTAATGAGTTCGTGAAAGTGTATAGAATAATATCGTGAAAAGTTTACATTTCGCTCAGGTGCAGAACATAACAAAAAGTGGAAACAAAATTTTTTTCATCCATTTTTCCAAAACTGAATAACACTTGGTAGTTACGCCTGAGCATATTTTAACTGCCATTTTCATAAAATGGCGGCCGGAAGGCAAGATATTTTTATGTGGAACATTAATTAATGATTGTGGCAACTCCCTCTCTATATTATACAAACAAGCAATTCCCTGTAGGAATTATGGGTACCTTCTGTTTTTTGCTTTCCACAAAACCACGTAGACAGTTAAATCAACTGTCGCTTCTGGCCCTTCTCTCTTCTGTGGCATTGTCAAAATTGACAGCCAGTACAAAACAATTAAAATATGTCTTGTTTAGTTAAAAGTAAGGAAAGCTTAGGTAAAGTAACATCATAACGCCACTTGTATCAGAAGATAATAATTTAATAATCTATAGCGAAATGGATATGAAAACGCGTATTGGACGTCAAATGAGCAACAGTGAATCAAGTTTTTTCGTGGTTTAAATGCTATAGGCCTAGAATTCCAATAGTTTTAATCGAATCTGAGGTCCGTATAATTTTTACTACAAATACTGAGATGGGATGGTTTGTTCAGGAGTCTCCTGGAATTATTTTTATATGATTGACAGCAGTTGTGCAAAATCCAGAGGATGAAGTTGTTTCTGGGTATATATATTTTAGGATTACTCAATGGATGTTTCCTGCAGGTATATATCATCATAATATAATATGCCTAGTCGACAGACGTCCCCACGAAACCCCACGTCATCGAAAACACCCGACTAATTCACGATAAATTCCCCAAGTAGCACAATTAATTCCTCAAGATATCCAGAGGATAAAAATTTAGGAATTAGTAAATATCTTCTAGAGGTCTGTAAGAGTTCCCTAAGATGGGCAAATGTCAGCATATCAGTATTAAATAATACCTCCCATGGTAATCGAAAAAAGCTATTAGTATAGAATCCTGTGAGCAGCCTTTTGCATACCTATAGAATTCCCATAGTAATCTTTAGGATATCTGATCGCTTACCCATATAAATGGTACCATTGATATCCTTATAGAATTTCTATTAGATGTATCGCATCAATCTAGCAAACAGATTTAATTTCTGTAGTAATCTTTCGGGTATCTTATGGCTTACCAATATAAACGAACATCCTTATGGGATTTCTATTAGATGTACCATCACCCACTTTTTGTAGAATCACAGTATAGAAGAATAGATGGTGAAATTTTGGTTAGACAAAATCTTAGTATTGAGGCATCAGGCCCAAACCAAAGATTATAGATCGTTATAAGATGCATCCAAATAAATCGACGATCCCTGAGAGAATTTGAATGTTGCAGTTATATTATTAGTATTCAATAAATTCATGAGTATAAGATAATGCATGACTGATTATCGTCAGTGGTTTGTACGTGGCGTCATCTAGGAATAATTTCTGTAACAAACTACGTGGTAAGCAAACAAATTTTATGCATTAAAATAATTTCTTCTTGCGATTTCTATAGGTGTTCTATTAGCGATAATAATAATATTTCCATTTTAATACTTTATTTGATCTCTGTAATACATAGAGAAGTGAGCTGTATGGTAATTCTCTTTTAGAACTTCTAGAAGGTATTCTGTCAAGGATAATAATACTATTTCCCTTTTAATACATTACTTGATTTCTATAATACATAGAAAATTCAGCTGTATGGTAATTCCCTTTAAGATGTCTAGTAGATGTCTGTGGGTTAACAAAAGTTGAAATTCCTATATAATGCCCAGTTTACATTTCCCCAGTGCATAAAAGTTGAGCACATATAAAGATTTCTCATTTTAATTTCGGAAGGACTTCCAGAGTACATAAATACAAAATATCCTCGCGGACAGTAAATAGAACATCTTAAAGATTTCTTAAAGAATTCTGTGCTACTTGGGTCGATACAATATATTATAGTACTGTCGTGCGCAAAAAAAATGGGACAAGCCTTATAACGTATTTTTGCTAAAATCTAGTTGTGTACATTTAACTTTAATTTTTGTGACATTGTCAGTTATTTGTCAAAATTCATTGCAAGTGTGCAAAAACTAATATGCCCCATATAAGCGATTTAAAGCTGGAGTTATTGCTAAAGCAGAAGATGGATGGTAAATGAGACAAATTGCACTGCATTATAATAAATTCGGAATGTAACATTTTAAAAAAGTGGGAATAAACGGTACGATTAGTAGAAATCCTGGATCAGGGCGACGAAGGATATCAACTCAACAACAAGATTTGCAATTGGTAAATACATTAGTAGAAAATCCATTTTATTCAGTTATTCAGACTGCTGAAGAAACGAATTTTCCTGGATCGAGTAGTACTGGTCGCCGGCGAGTAAGAAAATCGGAGCTACGCTGTCATCCAGCAGCACAGAAATACTTACTTAAAGCTGAGCATAAAGAAGCTCGACCAGGATTTGCGCTTGAATTTTTAGTGCATGATGTAAATTTTTGGAACAATGTAGTTTTTACAGACGAGAAAACTTTCCAGTCAACACACAGCGGTCGTATTCGTGTTTACCGACCTCCGAATACTCGATTCGATGAGAAATATATCTCTAACAACGACAAAAGTGGTAAATTTTCCATTAATATATGGGCTTGGATATTTGCACGTGGTCCTGGTGTTTTGTGGCATATCGAGGAACGATTTAATAGTGAAACGTATATTAGAATTTTGGACAATATTATGCTCCCTTCTGTGTCACAATTATTTCCTAATAATGAATTCATATTTCAATAAGATAATTGTTCCATTCATACTGCTCATACCGTAACTAACTGGTTTCAAGATAACAACATTAATGTTCTTAACTGGCCCAGTCATAGTCCAGATCTTAACCCTATGGAAGACGTATATGGACTCCTCGTAAGAAGTATCCAAAAACTAAATGTGAGACCACGGAATGCCCAAGAATTACTGGAAATAATACATAATGCATGGGAAAATATTATTACTGATGATTATTGTATAAGGTTATTTAATTCTATGTCAAACAGACTTATAGAAGTTATAAATAGAAATGGTGCAATAAGAAATATTAATAGTTTCTTGTTAAGTTGGATATCCTTTGTCCCCTGATCCAGGATTTATACTTATTGTGCCGTTTATTCTCCACTTTTTTTAAATGTTAAACACCAAATTTTTGTTAATGTCAGTGCAACTTGTCTCATTGACCATCCATCATTTGCTATAGGAATAATACAGCATTACAATGAAAAATAAAATAAAAGTGCTAACTGCTTTATTTCGGCTATTCATTACATATTCAAATAGATACAGATTTACATTAGAAAAAATAGTTGTCCTATTTTTTTTGCTCATGACAGTACCTACCAAAAAACATTAAATCGTTGGTTTGCCTGAGCACACCCTGGCGGGAGGCCTTTAGTTAAGCTAATTACGGATCATGACGTATTTTTCTTGTATTACAAAACATCAAATTCCGTAGGCCAAGAACGTTTATTGAAAAATTACCGAAAATTTTGAACCAGCAGCCCTGTAAACTAGTGAAACTGAAAGTGAAAAGAGATTTATTTTAAATTTAGTTTTACAATATGTGCCTTAACGAGTAATGTTTTGGGATAGACTTGTACTCCTGTTCGTCTTAGACAAACTTAAAACTAATAATAAAAATTGCTGTCTACAGAGACCTAAAGCTAATTATTTATGATTTATTAAATTAATTCTACTAACATAATAAATCCATTACTGAAATATATTCGTAGGAAAACTAGTTTTACAAATTGAGTTAAGTTGGTGCTAGTGCGTTTATTGTGAGTTTTCTTAAATAGTTACTTACTGCAAGCTGATAATAAATCTCAATAGAACTCTATATTCTAACAAGATAAAAACGTAGCGAATTTACTGAGCTTTTATATAATTGTTACGCATTCTACAGGATACTCTTCGCAGTTTTATTGTAAATAGTGTTAGTTTTTGGACATCCTAAATTTTGTGATACCAACTTTGATTTGAAAAAAATATGTGAAAAAAAAATTGAAAAAAAAACATCTTGTCTGGGATTAGCCACTGGACCATCACATACTACTACAAAAATTGCATGTCTCTACTATATATCTTTCGAGAATCATACTTCAACGCATTGGATATATTATTATGAAATATATATTAGTAAAATGTATAAACAAAAAAAAGCAAATTATAGAGATAATATGTCGCAAGATTTCTATTTAAGTATAAGCGACAAAAATTAAGATAGCAATTTTTTTAAAAATTAAATGATTAATAACTTTCTTATTTATTGATTGATTTTCTTCAAAAACAATCCCACACAGCACAAGGCTGTCCGAGGGACGTACTATGGCAAATCCCATTTAGTATTTGGGCTTGCCTATGGACATCCTAATATCCCACTTTGTATGCTTTTCGGCACTCTTTTGGTCATCCCAATGTCACAACTCGGTATCAGATAAAAGTAGTACAAGGGACGTCCTGAAGGATATACCGGTGCTTGTACTAAGGACGTACCAGGACATCCCGGGATATTTCGGGATGTCCTAAGTATTACGAATAGGCTGTACAAACTACATACTGAAATGTCCCAGGATATCCTACGGACTGAAAATAGATATCCACGGGCAACTTAATTTATCTGTTTCTTGGTGGGATCCTCTGCCACATGTTTTCTTCTAAAACAATGTCCATAAAATCTACAAAATAATGCAATTATCCAGTATTTTACTGGAAAATAACCTCTACGCCTGTGATTTTTACGTTATAGGAGCGTAGAGGTTATTTTCGAGTAAAATACTGGATAATTGCATTATTTTGTAGATTTTATGGACATTGTTTTAGAAGAAAAGATGTGGCAAAGGATTCCACCAAGAAACATACAAAATTAAGAAAATGTCACAACCAACATTTAGACAATAATGTTATACTTAGATTTAAAAAAAATTGTATTGTAACATTTTTTAGAATTTTTGTCAAATATGCACATTTTTGAAATATTTGCACTTACCTATTTTTTCCTTATAACTTATAAGTAATTTCTTGGATTTATGGTCAGTTAAAAAATAAAATATTATTTTCTTACGATTCGGTTTATTAACCATCGTCAAAGACAATACAATTTTATAAAAAAACAGAAATATTTTGTATGTATGGAATTCAGTGCTACCTAAATAATAATAATATTTTAATAATAGAAATAAGCCAAACACATTCAATATTTAAAAACATTTCTAATGTTAAAAAGCAAACTTTGTAGAAAAATGTAAAATAAATACCTATATTACTTTTGCAAATTTAATAATAGCCGAACACGAATTTTTAGAATGTAGCGCACTCCTACTTCTCTATTCTCTTGTTTGCCTCGCTTCTCTCTTTTGCACTTCTCGGATAATCTTTTAACAGCTTCTCTGCTTCGTTTTCCATAATATATTCATTCATGGGTGCAGCTAAAATAAACGTAGTTATTATTATTTGAACCCTTATTATTAAAAAAATATATGAAAAGTGTAATAAAAGTGTCAAATAATTATCTTAAAGCATAATATTTACTTACTTATTTTCATCCACAGTTGCTAGTTGGTTTTAAAATTATTAACTAAGTAGGCACATTATTTGTCGTCATTCTCAAATTCAATTTCATCAGGTTTATTGTCACATGTGAGAATACTTTCACTGATTCACATTTTCTCTCCAAGCTGATTTCAGCATTCAATTCTTGAGCCAAATTAATATTTTATTTCATAGGTTTCTCAGTGATTGTAAAATACGGGAATGCGTATAAATCCTCATTTTTTAGCTTCCTTTGGCATTCTGAAAGTATAAAAACTCGTATTAAATTTTCGTGGTTTCGAACACGACATTAATAACTAATTAAATATTTAATCATAATTGAGTAAGTTTTTCATAACATGAAGGTTATGTTATATTTTTATACATTTGTACTCACTTTTTATAGTCTGAAATGAAGACACTCCAATAAAGCTGAGCTAAATAGATAAAACACAAAGATACAACTTTAAAATATTCCATACAACCCACTAACAATAATTATTAAGTATTTAAATACTTGAGAAATAAAAACTAATAAAGCGTGGTTGCTATGTGTTTGGTTTGGGCACTGAGTTTGGGGTATTTGTTTTGGCCAGTTTGGCCGGCCGGAAATCAAAACGGCGCTTTATTTAAATATATTAGAGACCTAGTATTAGGGTGCACTTTAAGGAGATTCGGGGCTCTTCATGGAATATCCGTTCTTAATCCCGATGTTAGTCGACATAGTTAATGCCAAAATGGAACCTATTCAGGATAGCCCATTGACGTCCATAAAAGATATCCTGGGACGTACTAAAATGGGCTGTCTTGAGGACGTCCTAAAATAGGATATCCTAAAAGGTACATCCGTTTCTCTATTTATTTTACGTACTGGAATATCCAAGTACGTCAATTTGTCATCCCATATCCCGATTGTGCTGTGTGGGATAGTTTTTCCTCTAGCTAACACTAACTTACTTTCCAAATTTCAATACAATCGAACTTTTCTTTCTTAAGTTATCATGCTTACAAGGAACGTGACGGACGGACGGACAGACAGACGGACATTTTGAAAGTTGTTCAGAATTCGTACACTAACACAATGAAATGAAATTTTTTTCTCTACGAGCGATATTTACGGTTTTAAAAATGTGCCGATCAAAGTGCAAT
The DNA here is from genome assembly GCA_936432065.2 of Rutpela maculata. Lineage (NCBI taxonomy): Eukaryota > Metazoa > Arthropoda > Insecta > Coleoptera > Cerambycidae > Rutpela > Rutpela maculata. The sequence goes on along the minus strand of OW386292.2, from coordinate 26,153,666 downwards.
ATACTCTTCGTTTTTGCGAAGAGTATAATAACACAACACTTGGCAAAGCACTTACAAAATTTGGGCTACTGACTCGGGTAAAAAGCTAAATGAAAAAACACATACTGGAAGCGGCTGGAACCTCCCCACCCGGTGGATTTTTAAAGCCGTTCTCGATGTTGTTGAATAACACAGGCCCACAAAAAAAAGTTATTTGAACTGGACATCTGAATATACTTTTCTTTCCCACTGATTACGAATCTGAGGTCAAAATGGGGGGTTAATGCACATATTACAGAGAAAAACCTGAAAAACTATCAAAAAATACGTTTTTTTATGGTTTTTTGGGTGGTAAAATATGCATGTGGCGTGTTCGGCTAGGCTGCATGTATTTTTCTTATGTTTTTTTGCCCCACTGACCTCGAATCTATTGTTAGAACCCAGGGCTAATCGTCAAAATGTTGAGGAAAATAAAAAACACCGTAAAGAATCGCGTCTTTCACGGATACTATGTTTTTTTATGGATATCACGTTTTTTTTTATGAATGCATAGCATGTTACGATGGCCTTTTTTGAGTAATTTTTCCCGCTGATCACAAATGTTGGGTCATATTTGAAGGTCAGTGACGAATATACTGAGAAAAATTAAAAAAAACTGTCAAAAATCGGGTTGTTTCATGGATGTCGCGTTTTTTCATGAACGTATAGCGCGTTCCAATGGTCTGCATATATCTTTATCGAGTAGTTTTTTCCGCTGATCACGAATTTGGAGCCAAGTTTTGGGGTCAGTGATGAAAACACCGAGAAAAATTAAAAAAACTGTCGAAAATCTGTTTTTTTCAGGATACCCAATCATTGTGTGTGATATATAGTATATCAATTTTATATGGGTTTTCGTTTTCGAACGATCTGTATAAGGGGTTTCTTCGTCGTTTCGTTCCTTTTGGTTTCACTTCTCTTTGCAGCATCCAGCAGTAATCTGCTAACATGTTGACATCTGACATGTTGACCTGAAATCGACGTTCAAATTCTTTTAAATCTTGGTGGAATCTTTCTCCTTGCTCTTCGCTGAAGTCGCCGTTATTTTCTGGAAACTCATCCAGGTGTGAATCGATAAAGAGCAATTTCAAACTCATCATACAACCTAACTTTTCGTAATTCTTTATCATTTTTGGTATAATGTTTCTGTAGTCTGGAATCTTTGGTATTACCGAGAAATTTTTTGGGCACGTCAAAAATTCGAAAAAACCGATTCTCCGGTGCTAGGCGTTTTTTTATCGAAAAATATTACTAATGAAAGTTTTTCAGAATTGTCCAGAAACCCAATATCTAATATTTCAACAAAATTTAAACAATGAAGAATTGAAAAAATTGATAAATTTAAAAATAAAAAAGTACTAATTACTTGACAACTATCTGACAGCTTGGGTTTAATTTCAAGCAAAACTGACATGATTTTTTTAAACAAAAACCCATTTAAATGATATTTTCGGACTTTTACAAAATTTCAATATTTTTTAGTTTTGGTTAAATTTTGGATCTAGTGTTTTTGGATAATTCTGAACAACTTTCGTTAATAAAATTTTCCGATGAAAAAATGCCTAGCACCGGAAAATGAGGTTTTTTCCGGCTTAGGGGTAGTGGTTGGAGGGTAAGTTGGAAAATATTGTCACCATAGTATTGCCCGCCCTCGAGAACGGGGGGGGGGAGATGTCTTGCGGTCTAAGACAGAATGCAGAAATTTTGGTCTTTTTACCTTTTTCTGGTTTACCTCAAGGAACTAAATAGGAATGCTCGTGACGTGACGAGTTTCATGGCGCAACGGCTACACGCATCGACCGTGCCACGCGAGAAGCGATCTTATTCTTCACATTTACTTTGATTTTTAATTTTTTTCACGGAAGCCAAATCGAAAGGGTGCAAGTGTAATATATCGTTGAAATTGGAATTTTTACTGCTTTTCAATGGTTCGATTACGAATTGTAATCAGTAAATAAACAGCTTGTGCCAAAATGGCACTAAACGTAATCCGATTTCAGCCAAAACCTTTTCAGATCTTCTTGAGCACTAAAGAAACCCTTATGCAAAGTTTCATCCAAATCCGTTTAGTAGTTTCGCCGCTATCGTGCGAACATACACACACACACACACACACACACACACACACACACACACACACACACACACACACACACACACACACACACACACACACACACACACACACACACACACACACACACACACACACACACACACACACACACACACACACACACACACACACACACACACACACACACATACACACACACACAGAAATTTTTCAAAAACCACTTTTTTGGGTTGCTGGGACCTCAAAACGAAAAGATTTTATGTTGTCTCAATTTTCCTTTTTGGACCAATTTCAGTAACCTCCCACAATTTTATTGTGGGGAGGTTAAAATGTTATTAAATTTCAGAAAACTGTATATCAAGATGTCAACTCGTCGAACAAGATTGTTTTCCCCAAAGATCGAAAAATATCCGAAAGAATCATTGGAGGAGAAATAGTTCCACCTTATGTCTACCCGTTTCAAGTACTTCTCTTTATTCACGAAGAGTCTTTTGTCTCTACGTGCGGTGGTACCCTGATATCAACATCTTGGATACTTACAGCTGCGCATTGCTTAGAAAAGTAAGTAAACTTAGAGTGATCATATAAACATGATACCATGCGAAGGAAAAATACGTTTTGGATAGTGGGTACAATAATATATGAAAATTAGACACAAAAATTAGATTTGGAGATAAAACGTCCACAGCTAATTTAGTTAAGAGTAACGTGAAATTGCATTTATTTTACTGCCAGTGAAACACTACTCCTGCGGTTTTCATTTAGTCCAGTCAACGAAGCGCTAAAATGATCGAAATCTCTAATTTGAATGCTAATGAATGAATGAATGGATTGATGAAACCTTGTGCAATATGTTTGCAATGACGTTAGTAAAAAAAGTTGAAAATAAGATTAGAGTAGGAAATGATCGGAAGGGGTAGAAAACACCCTTTTATCACGGGTTCCGTAACTTTTAGAATTAGGTCAGAAATGGAAAAAAAACAATATATTTACCTTTTTTTTCCCAAAATAAGGTGTTTTTACTCTTGTGAATTTTTTCGAAAAATGCATATTTTTCGAGATATGGCCACTCATTTCCTAAAAGTGAGGAAGGGGATATGCAAAAGTTAAAAAAAATCTGAAAAAAATTCAGGTGAATGTATCATCGAAATACAATACTGTTTTTGTTTGCAACTTTTCTGTAAAGAACGTTTTCACCGAGTTTATCCTGAACAACATGAAAAACTACCCCTCTTTTTAAAATTGCAGCGCTTTAAAAATATGTAATGTAAAAATTAAAAAAAATTCAGACGTATGCATTGAGGCCTTCTAAATATTTTTTGCCTCCTGGAATTTTTTTGTAACTTGCTAATTTTCCGAGTTACAGGCAGTTTTTCGCGATAAGTAATGTATTACATTTTTTGCACATTAAAAAATACATGAAAATTTGAAAAATGAGCGTGATTTGTATATATTATTATAAAAAAATATGAAACATCTATAGTCATAAAGTTTTTAAAGTTTCAATATAATTTTTAAATTGAAAATGCGAAAAAGTTTTCCCGGAAATTTTTTTTTACAATTTTTATTTTTTAATGATAAAAGTGGGAGAACTTATTCAAAGAGTTGAAATAAGACTTTTTTAATCAATAACTTTTTTCAAAAAACCATTTGTTTCGTAACAATAAGGAAGATAAAATTCGTGATGTATTTTTTCGGATGTCATTTAAGAATAGAATGCAGTAAACAAGCACCGCATTATTTCATTATCTTTAAATAACTCCGATTAAAGAACTTATATCTAGATACATAACAGGCTATCTTTTCACTATATACCTTGTTTGCTCCTAACATAGTCACATTATATGTCCATTAAAATGGATAGATGAACATCACATCCCATAGGCAACAGTGGCGTTGTGTGTGTAGAAAATGTGTAGACTGGTAAATATTTTCATTAAAATGAATTATTGCAATTTCTGCATTACCGGCTCTTTATATAACGTGATGTAGACATACGATATTACAGTAAGATAAAACAGTAAGATAAATATGTATTGAAAGGATATTAAAATTTAATTGTTATTTATTTTATAACTGTAAACTGAACTTCATCATGTTACGACTATGGAACGATCGATTTTCTTCTTTTCTAAACTGCTTTCTGCAAACGGCACAGCACTTCACTATTTATTTGCACAAAATATATTGTCACTAAACTGTGTAAATATGAATAGAGAATATTATTTAGGTATTAAGCAAATCACAACTTAAAATAAAATTACTTTTTCACCAGTCTTTGGTCGGAGAACACGAAAAACATTTATTGACATTAATGGTCGAACTGTCAACTGAGATTATGATAATCGAACTGAAGCCGATCGTGTACGAGCGGCCGCGAATACGCCGATGAGCCAATCAGCAACTTATGGGAAGAAGTGCCTTAGAATGGGAGTCTTTCGGGATCATAAAATTCATGCCATTATGTATCTAGATATAAGTTCTTTAATCGGAGTTAAATAAGCATTAAAAACCGTTAAAAAAATATCATTTAATTTTTTTCTTATTTATATTTTAAATAAAATAAGTGTTATACTTGTAACTATATAAACACTTTTTTGTGTCAATATAAATCATTTTTGTATATAAAAAAAAATAAAATATGTGTTATACTTGTAACTATATAAACTTATTTCAACCCTTTGAATCAGTTCTCCCACTTTTATCAAATAAAAATTGTGAAAAGAAAATTCCGGAAAACTTTTTCACATTTTCAATTTAAAAATTGTATTGAACCTTTAAAAATGATAGAACTATATAGGTTTCATATTTTTTTATAGTAATATATATAAATCACGCTCATTTTTCAAATCTTCATGTATTTTCATGGGAATATTGGATAGGTATCTATATATCACTCAGGACTAGTTTATCAATGTCTAGTTAGCTAAGTTAACTAAATTGATAACTAACAATTAACTTTGCTAATTGGACATTAATAAATAATAAAGTAGTTTAGATATTGTTTAATTTATAGGAAATAAGGGTCCTATTTTGTGGCCAGCTAGATCTCCCGATATAACCTCTGCCAACTTTTGGCTTTAGGAATTGGCGTAATCTCAGCATTTTTATTGGGTAGGCAGGGATTTTTCATAATTGTATTGTAGTGGAGCGCCTGGAGCATTAAAAACATGAAAACCTCGGATTTCAGTTACAGTGAATGAAATTTAAAAATTCAAAATGGAATGTTTAGCTAATAATATATACAAAAAAGTTTACCTATTAAAAAAATGTGATCTCGATTTGAATAAAAAAAAAATTGATAATTGCAACAATTCAAATAGTATAATACCTATTAGGTTGTAGAATATTTTTTTATAACGAAATTAAGTTAACGTATCTATTTATATAGAGACAGTAATCGGAAAAAAGAAGTAAATTAAGGAAAATTAAATAAAAAAGAAAATTATTAATAAAATATTTGTTTATTTAAACAATTTATATCCATATCAAATATTTTCTTCGACTTCATTTATTTGAATTATAGGCAGTGGCGGTTCGTCAGGGGAGTCTGAGCCTCCTCTGGCAGCATATCAAGGGGTGGTGAGGAAATGTACAAATTGTAATATTGCAAGTTAATTGTCTTTAAAATATCAAGCCTCCTCTGTACACAATATCACGAGCCGCCACTGATATTAGGTGGAGTATTAAAACAACTATTTTCGCTGCACTGTAGACATGCTACACTACAATATAAGCCACTCTTCCGACATCCACAAGCAGCTCCACATCTCTTTTTGCAATTAGAAAATAACATTTGCAATAGATTATCCGGAGCCGGCAGTTGATTCATTGTTATTGGGATGAACATGTTATTGGAATACTTCCATCCCCAATTTTCAATACGTCATTTCCTAGCCATATCTGGATTTGCAGGTACACTCTCTTTAGGTGTTCAAATGCTGCATCAGTTGTAGGAGGTAATGACGACAAAAGAACTCTTGTATTTTTGGCCGTTGCTTTTATGAAAGAATTGAACCTCAACATATTCAAATCTTTAATTTTTGCAGGATTGTTATTGGCCATTTGCAACGATGTAATAAACATGCCTCCATCAATGACGTAATGAACATTGTCTAGACTTTTTAAATTATTGGAAATTTCCGGGAATAACCCGTAAAAAGTTGATTTTTTTGTCTTTCGCAGTTCGCCATTTTCAAATAGAGCAAGCGGATATGGTGCGAGTTCATAATTCATATAATTTTTAAGCTCTTCATCGGTTTTTTTTAAATACAAATACGTTGAAACAACAGCAATGAATCAACAGGAATCACATCGTCATGAATTTTAATTTTGTTATTTTTCGCCAATAAAGGATTTATTATATCTTTCCTTGATAATTTCAATTCGCGAAAATTTTTTCCCTCTGTTTTCTTCATTACAGTTAAATCTTTTTCAAAAGCATCGTAACAATTTGTATCTGTATCTCCAGTAATTCCAGTAGCAATGGACATAACAGCATCTGTATCAGGAAAAAGGCTGTGTGTTGGTTGAAGAAGTCCACCAATCTTTTTACATCGACATCATCCCTTTCTATTCTAGCATCCGTCGAATCACTATGTTGATGACTTTTCTTGAACGATATATCACAAAAATGTTCTATGCCTTCAATAATATCTTGGCTATAACGGACAACTCACTTGATTTTTGCAATTAAAAATCTAGAACTACGTCCGTAAAGTTGTACATTGCAGCTGTCGCTGTCGTTCTCCCCTCCACGTTTTACTACCTGTTTAAGGTCCCTACGACCCTTGGGGCAGTTGCCTACCCTTGCCCCCCCCCCCCCCCCCCCCTCCGGATTATGCCTATGCCTTTAGGGTTATTTAAAAAATATATATATAGAGAACATTCTAATAACATAGAAGAATTGGAAAACAAGACATTAGCTACGTTTCGGACAATAACTCATGTCATGATTGGAAATGCAAAAAATGCTGTAAGAAGGAGGTGTCAAAAATGCATAGATGTCAATGGAAGACAATTCGAAGATTTATTGTAGTTTAGTTTTTCCTATTTTTTGGCAAAATTATTTTATATTCTAAGAATTGTTGTTGTTAATGGTTTTCCCTGGCCTCCTCACAAATATATTAAATATTTCGAAAATTAACCGCTTTTTCTAGAGATAAATATGAGTGTTCCATTTAAAAAACAAAAGTTATGTCTATATCTCGAAAACTGGGGCATTCATAATTTTCTTCTTATCAGCAACCGATTCTACTGAAAAAAGTGCCTCAAGAATATGTTACTCGATTTTCGATGACACTTGTTAATTGAGATATAGAGCTCATCTGAAAATGCCAATTTCCCAAAAACGCTCTGTAGCTCGGTTCGCCAGGTTCGGTAGTCGAAAAAGATCGACGATCGCGATTTTACCCTATACATTGCACATGATTTTCTTGTATGGGATGGTAGTGTGCAATGTACATGTTGATAATAGTAGTAAGGCAATTTTAATTCACTTGTTCTTACTTTTAGGGAACCTGAATATGTACTAATCGTCATGGGAGACGTGGTGTTAACTGACACACCAACGAAACCTACCACTGTCGTATGGATCAGTTACACATTCATACTTCACGAGAGATATTTTAGTAGCCGTGATGAAGTTAGAAATGACATAGCTCTAGTGAAGTTACCAAGATCTGTTCCCATAAACGAATATATAAACATAGTGGCATATGCAAAAGGATCCTACAGCTATGAAGGCAATACTGGTGTTACATTAGGCTGGGGAAGGACCAGTGGCAGACTGGAGTCTTACATTTTAAGAAAAGTTAGCAGTCCCATTTTATCAAATTCTCAATGTGATAAATTGGTTCCATATTGGGTACGTTTATGTAAATCCAACAAGCATCCAACATCCAGGTAGCCGAAATAATGTACTTATACCGATTATACACATTATTTTAAAAGTATTTTGTAAACACTTACATAACGCCTATAAACACGGAAAAAGCCCAGGTTTACAAAATAATTTTATTTATTAAAAGTTATATAAAGGTCGCAGATAATACCCAACTGGCAATTTGGTATTTTATAACAGCTGCAGAAATGTTTCCGACACAAATCCTTATATAAAAGTGGCGTCCGTTAAATTGGCTGGATTTTTGATATGCTCTATATTTTGGGCCCCTGATCAAATATCTCAATGGTCGAAGGTTCCAAACCACCAGGGTTTCAAGATATTTGACATTTTGTAAAAAATTTGGTAGGTGCATCGTTTTGCAAAAACCGTTATAACTTTCTTCGTGTACGAGATCCTCATTTGCTCTTTGGCACGTAGAAAGAACACAAGGCGAATACACATTCCATAATAGTATACCAAGTGTTCCATTTTACGTTACATTTTGTCAAATTCAAACCTAAAAAACTTTTAAAATTTAAATGTATTTTTTACATGTTATGTAAAATTAAATTCTCTCTTCTCTAGAGGTCGACTTGATGATGTGAACGCGTTACAGGCGAGAGTTGAACCTGAAAATCTCGCCAGAAGAAATGCAATCTGGGAAGGTTTGGATCAAGTACACGTCCCTGAGTTTCCTCAATTTGATCTCCCATATGTACGTATATTGACCCTGGGCCCATACCAAGTGGAATTAGCTCCTGCATATATCCAAGATAAATTGGACCATACCAATGACGAGGTATTTGAACTTGATAGGCTCAGAGATGAACCAGGTTTTCTTAGATTCAGGATATGTTCTTGACACAGAAATGCTACTCATTATCAACTATGGATATCTTTTCGAATTGGCGAAGAAGAAAATGATAGAGAAGATTATGCAATGGAGAATGGAGAAAACGATCCTATCTTAGAGTATTATTGCACTTGTAAGGCTGGAGCGAGGACTTTGTTGTGCACATGTCCTATGGTTCCTAGGATGGGCACGACATCAGCAGTATATAAAATACCCAAGTCGAGCTCTCCTCCATTTCATCCAGGCCGGCAATAGGAATGTTGATAACGGGGGAGCAGCAATAGGAGAACTGATAGTAGAGATAATAAATGTCGAAGAGTAGACATTAACAAAATGAAGAATAAAAGTTGCAAAAGTGCTTATACTAGAGAAAAGAGAATTTAATTTTACATAACTTAATAATAAACAAATCTAAAAAGCTTTCGTGGGTGTTATTTCAAAGTGCTGGCATTTTTTGACATAAGAGAATGACTGACATTGATTATTGCTTCTGGTGCCAAGGCATGTGATGTCCCACTCGGCCTCGGGATGCGTCAGACCGCGCCAGGTTCGGTTGATGCGATTTCGGCGCTTCCCACGTGGTACGGTTTGTGCATGCTGTGTGCTTGTGCATGCTGAGTGCAAGCTGTTTGTGCTTAGTGTGGAGCTACATGCTGGGTGCGAATTGTGATATGTGGGTTCAGCCCTAGCCTCTCACCGTTCAGGATCGTCCGCCCATGATGATGAATCACAACCTACCCGAGATGGCACTGGTTCAACAAAAGGCGGCGGATCTAGACCGGGAGGTCAATAAACATTCTCCAAGCTAAGGTGTAAGCGATCGTGCCGAGGGCTGTACGGTACCAGGGTTTTGGTATCTCAAACGATGCCTATGGGAAATCGGGCGATCTCCCATAGTATCTAGCCTTGCCCCCCGCTCTGCGGGGGTCGACAACACTTTCTGTCCACTCGTGGCAAAAAAATGAAATCCTCTCTGCCCACCTCATCCGGGGAGAGTCCCTGCACAGGGACCTCCCCATTCCTTATTAAGGGAGGCTCCAAAGTTGGAGTCTCCTACCCCCTTTTCACCGAGGAAGGCTCCTCTCAAAGGGCTTTCCACTACCTCCCCACTACGAACCCCACCCACGAAGGGAGCTCCGCTTCTGGTGCTCCCCCATATTCCCCTGGCACAGGGGAAGGCTCCTCACAAGAAGCCTTCCCCAATTCCAACCCCACCCACGAAGGGAGCTCCGCTTCTGGGGCTCCCTCAACCTCAGCCGTCACAGGAGGGCTCAACTTCTCAGATGGGCCACCCAAGCGACGGAATTGCAAAATAGAAATACTACAAATTAATCTGCATCACAGTGAGCCGCCCTCCGCAATCGTGAGTAGGCAGGCCGCTGTGGGACAGACACAAATAGCCCTCATACAGGAGCCTTGGGTCCGTCAAGGCTCCATTCGGGGCTTAGACAAACGGAATGGGGTTATTTACTAATCCACGCATAAAATACCTAGGGCATGTATTTATGTCTCGAAAGAGATACAAGCAACAGCAATTCTCGTTCTCTGTTCCAGAGATGTTGCTGCAATTAAGGTGAGTCTTAAGAGGGGAACTGAGAGAGTAGAAATCGTTTTCGGCTCTGCCTATCTCCCTTAGGACTCGCCAACACCACCACCACCTTCAATTGAACTTCAGGAGTTCGTTCAATTTTATACTAATAGACGGCTGCCTCTCATTATAAGATGTGACGCCAATGCGCACCACATTTGCTGGGACAGCACAGGGATCAATCCTAGAGGCAGCAGTCTATTACAGTACCTGTACACTACCGATTTAGAAATAATAAATCGAGGTAATGCGCCTACCTTCGTCACTCAACAGAGGCAGGAGGTCATTGATATCACGCTGGGATCCAGACTTGCGGTCTCACTGATTAAAATTGGAATGTATCGACGGAAACTTCCTTATCGGACCACCGTCACATCAGATTCAAACTGGACTTCGCTCCCTCTTCAGAGGAGAGCTGGTACAGGAATCCCAAAGACACCGACTGGGACGCCTACAGGCGAGCCCTCTCGAGCAAAATACCGAGGGTTATTATACCCAAGAATATAGAGGATATAGAATCCTCCACTAAGCTTCTCAATGGGGCGATCACTGCCTCATATGAGAGCAGTTGTCCTCTTAAAAGAAGAAAGGAAAGGAATAAGGTTCCCTGATGGAACAGGGAGCTCCAAATTCTACGCAAAGACACACGCAGGTTCTTCAATAGGGCAATGCGTACTCAGCTTCCGGAGGATTGGGTCAGCTTCAAAAAGTGTCAACGCCTCTACAAAAGTTACATTCGTAACAGCAAGAGGGCAGCCTGGAAGGACTTCTGCGAAAGCACAGAAGACCTTCCAGAAGCCGCAAGGCTCTGCAAAGCCCTCAAAAAAGACAACCCATCACGACTAGAGAATTTGAGGCTCCCCTCTGGTAGACTAACGTCTACCACTGAGGAATGATTCAAGTATCTACTAGAAACTTATTTCCCCGAATCCGTAGTGGAGATGGTGGAAATGCCAACCCCTCGGCCTCCCCGCGCTGCTGTCACAGCAGCGGATTGGAGGACGGCTTCAAGGGTGGTTACAGTGGAAAGAGTCAAGTGGGCTATTTCCTCCATTCAAAAGTCCAGGGCCGGATGGAATGTCCCCGGGATTTCTTCAGGAAGGGTCTTAGACACTCAAACGTCCGGTCTATCACTTGTTGAGAACCTGTCTGGCCATGGGGTATATTCCCATAACCTGGAGAGCCGTCAAAGTGGTATGTGGTATAGTAACATATTATACTGAATTGCTTTCAAAAAGTTCTCTCAGTGTAAGAGGTTGTGTTTCACTCATGTTCAATACCATTAGAACCTGGTCATAAAATATCAAAGGAACCGCCGATATTGTCGCTTCTCTGTGGTGTAAGTTCTCTAACTCAACTGTCAACACCTTCAGAAAAGAAAACTACCAGAAGCGACACTTAAGCTTCTCACCCGAATTCTATTAATGCCATCTTCTTGTAGATATTTCCATCATCTCATTTATTGAAAAATATAGTTGAATTATTGGATCTCATGTCACAGAATGTTAGGTTAAAACAATAAATGAATTGACGGAAATACCTACAAAATGATGGTGAATGTCACAAAAATTGATCAAGAAACATCAAAGGCAGTGCGGAGAGTGTTACTTCTGGTAGTTCCTTATTCTGTGCTTTTACTTAGTTTATTCTGTCTTTGTTAACACCAGGGTTAATTCAAATGGTACTAAAACGAAATTTTTAAACCAGTGTTAAATTTTAATACGGAGTTAGCTTAACACCAGGTTAGGGTAGTTTGGTACAACTCGCCCTAAGTAATGGATCTACGTCAATTGGCGCAGTGAACTGGACGCGCGACAATTGGACGCGTGCGACAATTAGACGCGGTAAAATTGGACGTGTAACATTGGACGCGTTTTTAAAAAAAATCATGTATACACACTCTAACCTAACCTAACCCAACCTAAATAATAATAATAATAATAATTACAAATATAACATACAAACAGACTATTGTTAACATAGAAAATAATCATCCAAAAAAATTATCAAAATATAATAACATAGAAATTATAATATACAGAGTGTTTCGAAAAGATTGGGACAACGCTTAGCCGTAGACTCTTGACATCAAAACAAGTCGATTTAACTCAAAAGGTAGTGGTCTAACTCTCCTCGTTTTCAAAATACATGGTAGCAAAGTAAAAAAATTGTATTCGTAATTTGTCTCTATCTTGGAGACTATTATACGTATCTACTTCAAAGTTGGCAATGACATGTTTTTCAGATCGATAATTACAATGGTGATATTGCCGATGCCATATTTTATAGATGGCACTAGTTACAGGACTTTTACGCGACACTTTAAGCCATAACTTTTTTGAGGTTAGGTTTTGACATCGTCTTCTAGTATAATCGAAATGCAATTTAATTTCCTAAAGAAAAGGTGTACTTGTTTAAACGCGATAAAATGCACGCATTCAGAGAAATACGCGATTTTCAACTTTATCACAAACCAGTTCGAGGAAATTCAATTGTACCTAAAAGCGGTTTCTTACCTAGTGGGTGTGCGTCAAGTATGATGTCTTGAAATCGTCAATAGTGCTTGTTGTAGATACGTATAATATTCTCCAAGATAGAGACAAAATACGAAAACAATTTTTTTATTATACCACCCTGTATCTTGAAAACGAAAAGGGGTTTTTGGGTTAAATCGACTTGTTTTGATATCAAGAGTCTACGCTAAGCGTTGTTCCAATCTTTTCAAAACACCCGGGGGTGTTGAATTTCTTCAAACTGGTGTGTGACAAAATTATAAATCGCGTATTTCTCTGAAAGGGTGCATTTTATCGCGTTTAAACAAGGAAACTAAATTTCGTTTCGATTATAATAGAAGACGATGTCCAAAACCTAACCTCAAAAAAGTTATGGCTTAAAGTGTGACGTAAAAGTCCTTTAACTAGCGCCATCTATAAAATATGGCATCGGCAATATCACCATTGTAATTAGCGACCTGAAAAATATGTCGTTACCAACTTTGAAGTAGATACGTATAATAGTCTCCAAGATAGAGACAAATTACGAATACAATTTTTTTACTTTGCCACCCTGTATCTTGAAACCAAAAAGAGTTAGACCACTACTTTTTAAGTTAAATCGACTTGTTTTGATGTCAAGTATCTACGGCTAAGCGTTGTCCCAATCTTTTCGAAACACCCTGTATAATTTATTTACACTTGCAGTTGAGCATTTCCTCGCAAGTAGTCCAAAATTCTTCTGTTCTCATAATCAGCAATCACGGTTTGTAATCATGACAAGGCTATAGCAATATGATTATTTTTAATAAACGCGTCCAATGTTACACGTCCAATTGTCGCCGCATCTAATTATCGCACGCGTCCAATTTGCCGCGTCCAATTCACCGCATCCAATTGACGGGACACCCCTAAATAATTATATTATTTTCAGAATATAAGTCCTGATTATATGTGTATATCGGGTGAAGGAACCGTTGGAATTTGTGAAGGTGATTCAGGAGGACCTCTATTGGTAAACGAAGTCCAAGTAGGCATCGCTTCGTTTGGATCTCCTAGCTGCATTAGGGGGGTCCCATCAATTTTTACCAGGGTAACATTTTTCGCAGATTGGATTCAGCTACATGTAGTGGATGGAAGCGACTCTTACAGAAATGTGCACCGTCCAATTGTAATTTTAGTCCTGTGTTATTTATTGAAGTATATACATAAAGTCATATATTGATTGTAGGTTAAGAATAAAATATTTAGTAAAATAATTGGCTTTATGAATTTTTTTTATATTCGTGGTAGAAATAGAATTAATAGTAGTGTTAAACATTTTGTGAAATTAAAAAACTAATAGTCGAATAAACACTTTAGCCTAGACGACAGAGAACATTTTATAGTGAAACTTACAAAAACGTGCAAAATGAATATATTTTTTAACGAGTTCGTGAAAGAATAAGAAGAATAATATCCTGAAAAGTTTACATTCCGCTCGGATGCAGAACATAAAAAAAAGTGAAAAAAAATCTTTTTTCATACATTTTTTCAAAATTTTGAAATTAAGTCAGGGTAAAAAAAATATAAAATACAAGTGGATAGAACACGTGTTTCTGAACAAAAAATGTCCTAATAAAATTTATCGCGAAAGCCACGGTATTCCTGGAAAAAAATCATGAAGTTACTTTGTCACTCTGCGCGGCCAAGCGCACGGTTAAATGCATACTAACTAAATAAAGCTTTTTTCTCATTCTGATTACACATTTTTAACATTTTTCTTAATAAATAGGAGAATAAATAGTGAGTATGGAGGGGAAATATATAATAAATTATGAACGCATACACAGACACCACACATAGCGGCATTATCGAAGAAGATCTGCCGCGCCATAACTCGCATGAATTTTTACAAAATATGGCATCGGCAATACCACCATTGTAATTATCGACCTGAAAAACAACGTTACCAACTTTGAAGTAGATACGTATAATAGTCTCCAAGATAGAGACAAATTACGAATACAATTTTTTTAATTTGCCACCCTGTATCTTGAAAACGAGAAGAGTTAGACCACTACTTTTTGAGTTAAATCGACTTGTTTTGATGTCAAGAATCTACGGCTAAGCGTTGTCCCAATCTTTTCGAAACACCCTGTATATATATTTATCAAAAATATCATCAAGCAAGGAAATTGAAATGATTTGAGATGTACTTTTTTTGAATCCACGTTAGTACAATAATAAACCATAATAATCATGAAGTGTACAAATTTGATTTAAATCGATCAACAAATGGCCGAGATATTGGGGTGTAGTGGCGAAAAGTGAGACACACTGTATATAAGTATATCTTTCCCATCCATCCTTTGCTTGTATTGTTTAAAACAAAAAAGCACCGGAAAGCTAAAATTTCCATCTTTTAAATGAACCAACATTCAAATAGATTGAACAAATTCTGATTTAGTGACATGTAATTCAGTGCGTCGCACATTGGGGCTTTTAGTAGTTAGTAGTCCCAAAAACGCCTGGTAGTCTATGTAATGAAGGTAAAAATAGTGTAAATATTTCGTGCAAAGACGAGATTACCTTTCCCCCCTTTTTTCGAGGATGCTGAACACGATGGAAGTGGTGAGAGAAGATTTTGACCGCCGCAACCCCCTGAAATGGCCAAAAACCACCCCCGTTATGGGGATCCTTTATGTTTTCAAATATAAACGGGTCTGGGGAGTGATTTATGGACGGGTTAGATACATTTGAAATAACATGGAATGGGATTACAGAGTAAGTGGAATCCAGGCAGCACGCCTAGTGGGTTGATTAAACCCTCCCGAAGGGTGGAGAATAATTTTTTTCAAATGATTCGGTTCAAACGCTTATCCCCCGTTATCGGTCTCACTGATCATGAGAAAAATATTCATTTTTAGCTCCAACCCCTCCTCAGTCCTCAAACGGGCAGAAACCACCAGGAAGCATGCTATTCAGAATTTACAAGTTTTTCGGCACATGATCGTTATTCCTGTGCATATCTCTTCATTTTTCACTGAAGAGAAGGTGGTAGCAACCTCGGGGGCTGTTTCAACCCTTCCAAGGGGTGTAAAATTCATTAAGTATATTTTTATCGTGATCAGCGCCTGCGAAAACGGAAAATGGCGTATTGACGATCCAAAGTGTAATTAATGAATTTTACACTTCTTGGAAGGGTTGAAGCAACCCCCAAGGTCGCTACCACCTTCTCTTCCGTGAAAAATTAAGGGATATGCACAGGAATAACGATCATGTGCCGAAAAACCTGTAAATCCTGGATAGCACGCTTTCTGGTGAGTGAAGGATGAGGAGGGGGTTGGAGCTAAAAATGAATATTTTTCCCGTGATCAGCGACCCCCAAAACGGGGGATAAGCGTTTGAACCGAATCACTTGAAAAAAGATATTCCACTCCTCGGGAGGGTTTAATCTAGGCCTGCTCTCTGGATTCCACTTACTCTATAACCCCTTTCCATGTTATTTCAAGTATAACTCGTCGATAAATCACTCCCCAGACCCGTTTATATATGAAAATATACAGGGATCCCCATGTATCATCTTTAGGATGAATGATTGTTATTAAAACACTCGGAATACACAGATGATTATTTATTACTTATTAATGGCTCAACAGCACACATTACAAACTTGACTTGTTACCTTGGCTGGCTTGTCACTAGTGCCCTCTAGAGTACCTACTAAACATAATATTCTAAGAACTTACATTACATATGCAACCTATAATACAAGTATGTCATATGTATTGCATGTGACACATAATCCACTGCATTTAGGATTTTTCTTCAGACCAATTCAAACAAAAGCAAACGTTGGTTTTCCAGGTAGGTTCGGGTGTCCTTAATAAGGTCTCAAAAGTCCCCGAAGTGGGAGTGTAAGGATAAAATTTGGCAACGCTGTAAAGGGCTAAAATCATGCTCGGAAACGAATTTTTCGAGATATCTCGGTTTTCATTGCCTCTACGACAAAAATATATAAGGCCGAAAAGAAAGCTATGGAAATTTTCTATAAAAAAGATAGAGGGTCTTTTTTTCGTATACGCAATAGTTTTCTTGAAAATCTTGCATTGAATTTGAACTTATGGGATATTCCACACCACCCTTGAGGTTGAGTACTAGGCGCGTTTTTTTATGTGGTTTCCCCGGTAGGCCTAATCCACGACTGTCATACTTATTAAAATATTGTCAAATTAATAATTTCCTTCTTGTCCGTTTTCTCCTTCTATAAATTCATCGATTCGTTCGAGGAAATCCGAGTCAATCTGAGAACATTCAGTCTCTGCTTCAGTGAAGGCTTCTATTTCTGACGAGTTTTCAATCGGTTCAGCATTCAAGCAAGATTTTCCATGGCAGTTGCCGCAAACTGGTGAGCAATTAAGTCCCAACCTCCGACAGCCACACAATGGTCCACAACCTTTCGTACAGTTGCAAAAAATCATCTTCAGTAGGCAATCAGGCGCAGGAAGTTGGGATGTTGTTTTTGGCCACAATATGGGATCTTTCAACATCCATCCCCACTCTTTAGGGTTCAATACATTACCCAACCATTTCTGTACTTGAAAATAAACACGAAATAGATGTTGTTGAGCTGCGTCATGAGTGGGTGATAATGAATTCTATTTCACTGGTTTGCTTTTGCTCACAGCTTTAATAAAGCAAGAATACCAATAGTTATCGATGGAAACTTCTTTAACTGGAGCGTTATAGATTGCGAGGAAAAATTTTATCCCATTCGAAGTAACTATGTCAGGAGAAGTACCAGTCTTGCTGAAAACTTCCGCTACAAGTTTCAAGTCCTGCCGTTTTTTCATCACTTTCAAAGCTGCAGTCTTGCCTTCATTAAACAGAGCAGATGTAATGTCACACCCGGAGAATGCGTACAGAAACAATATGTGATCTCGAATATCTTTATGATGATCAAAGCTTCGTGAAGAATAAATTTTTCGTTAGAACTTCCCTCTGCCTGATTTGAGGAGGAAAATTTCTTTATTAATAGGTGTATGAGTAGTAAAATTATAAGAAGATCCACATGTTCCCCAACCACAACCGTAGTATTTTTACATGATTCCTCAAGCGCTGTTTCGACTATCAAAATGTCAGCATCATCTTCAGCATGTCTAACAATATAATTATTTGCCTCAAACTTTTCTGTCAACCTCGAAATCAATCTGGTTTTATTTTTATTATTGGAAAGGAGCTTCTCTTGGCTTAGAGTTGCAACCATCTGCTCATCAAAGTAAATGTCAACAGATGAAGCTTTTGAGGACCGGCGAAGCTGCTCCATAGCCTTCACACTGTTACTAATATTTTCATAACCATCAAAAAACAATAATAGAGTTCGAGCCAAAATGATTTTGCACATAATTAACATATGCTTGGCAAATAGCACCGTAGGTTTCATGTTAATGCCATATAACTCGGTGCAAGAAAAATCCCCCATAAACGATATACGTGGCATTTTGGAGATTTAAGATTCAGATGGCTGGAAATTGTCATAGAAAGCTGACTTGTTCGTCTTGCGCATACTTTCGTAAAACTTACGGCTGTATCAAGGATACAGCCAACCAGGATTTTTTTTTAATGTTTTAACCCTCCGTGCAATAAAAACTGCCACTTGATTTTAGGTATGACTTACTGGAATTTTTCAAGAAAACTATTCCGTATACGAAAAAAGACCTTATATCTTTCTTATAGAGAATTTCCATAGCTTTCTTTTTGGCCTAATGTATTTTTGTCGTAGAGGCAATGAAAACCGAGATTTCTCGAAAAATTCGTTTCCGAGCACGATTTTAGCCCTTTACAGCGTTGCCAAATTTTATCCTTACACTCCCACTTCGGGGACTTTTGAGACCTTATTAAGGACACCAGAATCTACCCGGAAAACCAATATTTGCTTTTGTATGAATTGGTCTGAAGATGCGGCTCATTTTTCACTAAATGCAGTGGATTAACACCCCATTGGCCGTTTCAGGGGGTTGCGGCGGTCAAAAACTTCTTCCACCACTTCCATCGTGTTCAGCACCCTCGAAAACGGGGGGGGGGGAGATAATCTCGTCTTTGCACGAAATATTTACAAAAAACTAATGCTTCATTACATAGATTATAGAGCCTATCAATGTTGATCAATACAAATAATTTTTTAAAAATGTTCCTTAGAAAATTTCTAAATGATCCCTCACGGGCTTTTTTGAAAAAAAGTTACTCTGCATTAATAGAAGTTGGTTTATATTTCGATTATTGATGTAAGAAATTGCTTTATTTCTTAAACCTGAAATTATTCACGGGTACCCACATTTTTTTGCTGTCGGACTGTACTACGGTGTATTTAATAAACCCTGGACTGTACTAACTGTACCAAACCCGTTAAAATCGAGTAGCCAGTTTTAAATCAATTGTCGCTTCTGGTTCTTTTCTTTTCTGTGACATTGTCAAAATTGACAACCAGTACAAAATAAACAAAATCTATCTTGTCTGGTTACGAATAAAAAAAGCCTATAAAGTAACATCATAACGCCGATTGCATCAAAAGATAATAATTTAATAATCTATAGCAAAATGGACATGAAAACAGATGTACTAGACGCCAAATGAGCAACAGTGAATCAAGTTTTTTCGTGGTTTAAATAAACCCGTTATAGGTTTCTTGCTGTAGGCCCAGAATTACAGTAATATTAATCTAATCTGAGGTCCGTAAAATTTTGAAAACAAAATGTTGAGGTAAGATGGTTTGTTCAAGAGTCTCCGAGAATTACTTTATATATGATTAACAACAGGTGTGCAAAATCCAGATGATGAAGTTGTTCCTGGGCATATATATTTTAGGATTACTCAATGGATACTTTTTGCAGGTATATATCATGATAATATAATAGTATAATAAAAAAAATCCAACCTAAGATTTTCCAACGGGATTCTCTTTATTTTGGCGTAAAAAATAATTTCTCAAAAGTCCATAAGGCCAACTGGATGGCTACAAAAGTTACAGAAGGTCAAAGGTCACTAAAATCACTTTTCTTTTTCAAATATGTCGTAAATTATCAGTTGTACGTTAATTTTGGCTATAATAAAATTTGTTTGTGAGATAAATCTGAATAAATAAGGTTCTATAAAAAATTTACGTAGAACCAATAGTTTTTGAGATAAATGTTTTTTCTACATGGTGTTCCCTGTTAGCCTAATTGTATCCTCGAACATCGTATTGAGACACGACTGGCCCCGACAAGAGCCACACACTACGGAACATGGTAATCCTATTTTAAGCGTCTGCCTGGGATTTTTCCCAAAAATTTTCTATATCATTTTAGTTAGCCATGCACGGATTCTTAGAGGAAAAATTCCGCTGAACAAGATTTTCTTATGAAAAATTTTCCTAAATCGCGAGCTTCATGGTCAAATAATTGTTTAAACAAAATATTTTTCGTTTTTATTTAATAAAATGAAAACGGTTTGACGGATCCGAAAAAAACTTGATTCAATCGAAAGATATTTTCAATACGCGTTGTTTGGCGCCAGGCACAACTCATTTTGTCAACCCGTTCATTTGTTATAGCCAAAATAAATTTCTTAATTAACAAATTGATTACTCCGAAACTAATGAGGTCAGGATATTGTTTTTTTCAAAAAATATGCCTTTTATACCAAAAAATATACCATATTTTTTTTGGCCAGATATCTTCAATACTTTTTGATTGTTTAAACAATTGGCATAATTTGTTAATTAGCAAATAACTTTTTTTTCGAAAGTTTGATCGATTTCAAACCAACTTTAAACGATAAATATTGATGTCGGGCATAACCCCCATAGAAGTCTGCATGAATGCAATTTTTTGCTTTTGTTTATTTAAACTTTAAATTAATTTTGCAAATTAACAAATGGAATATCTCGGCTCTGGGTAAGCGTATCGAAATGGGGTTTTGTGCATATGAAAGTGCTTGGAAAAAGGAAAATTTTGAGACCAGAAAGAACTTGATCGGATAACCGGAACCGGAAATACAAGTGATATTGCGTTAGAGGCTCTAATTTGTTTATTAACAACTTTTTTGACACGAGGTTTGGTGCAAATGGAAGCTAACAAGTTTTTCCATCAACCACTCTCTCCCGCAACGTGAAAATAGTAAGATTTGACGCGCAATGGGGTGGCGGGTTCTATCCCCGGTGTGGGCAAATTTTTTTTCATCAAATTTGCTTATTTTTCATGTAACCAAGTATTTTTTATGATAATAAATCTTTTTACTTCCTGAGAAATTTTTAAAAACGTCGTAAATAATTTTTTTTGCAATTTTCATTAAATCTCGCAACAAACATATATGATTGTTCTTGTCCAACGAGGATTTGTCGGTAGTTTTTGTTTTTTTTTACTACTATTTGTGAAAGAGAAGGCTTGATTTACTTTATTTGATGGGGTGCCTGTCGAAAAATTACCAAAAATAAAAAGGCAATTTTTTTTTCACTTTTTTCTTATAATGAAAAAAAGTTCACGTCTCATGAAAAAAACACACACTTTGTTATTTGTAAATGAGAAATAATCAAAAGATTTAACAATTTTAAAGACATTATTATTTTATTGTTTTAATTACAACTATTAACGCTAATAACTATGTGATTACAACTAATAACAATCGCTTGATAAAGAACTTTCCGTGTCCCAATCTGTCTGTCCCGTGTTGTAAAAAACCGATCCCCCACTCACAAAAGGGCCCATCCCCTTCCACCATTTCATGATTTCGACTATAAGAAATGTAGAGCATACAAAGCAGGTGCACAGCATCAGCTCGAGAGTTATGGATTTAATGAAGTTCTCAAGAATAAATAATTATTTATAGCGTTTTTTACAATTTAAAAAATATTTTATTATAGGAAATATTTTATTGCACGAAAAAAAGAGCAAATTTGACGAAAAAAAATTTGCCCACACCGAGGATCGAACCCGCCACCCCATGGCGCCTCAAATCTTCCTATTTTCATGTTGCGGGAGAGATTTTTCTTCCACATCCAGTGGAAGTATAGTAACGACAAAATTTTTATTGTTCAAATAGGCGTAGAATGTCACGAAACGTCGAGATTTTAAGTTTGAGCGAAAAAAAAATTTCTGTCTGTCGGTCTAGTCTGTCTGTAACTTTTTTTGTGCGCACGTTTACTCTGGAACCGTTTGAGATATTGCCTTGAAATTTGGACACATTGTTCCGTCGAAGGATTGGGGGGTAAATTGGGGTAAATTTGGGGAAAATAGGTAAATCAAGCAGGTAAGAGTCCATAAAATTGGTATTTAGTATATACAAGAGAAGCTAAGGTCTCAAAAAAAATTTTGGCATTAGCCAGTGTCAACCGATGATGTATGTAGTAAAGTTACGCTTGTTTCAGACGCCCTTTTGAATTTCACTAAATTTGGAGAAAACAATAATTTTTCAACGTGTTCCCATGTCTACATTGAAGCATATACCTACATGAAAGCTACATGCATGCCAAGTTTCATGCTTTCTTCCGGAAGGGACCGTAACTTTCGTTTTTTTTTTTACCTAAGAAGCCGCACCATCATGATTTTTTTAAACAAAAAAAAAACTCATTTAAATGATATTATTAAATTTTGGATTTACGGTTTTTGGACAATTCTGCACAATTTTCGTTAATACAATTTTCCGATAAAAAAATGCCTAGCATCGGAAAATCGGAAAAGAGTTGGTTTTTCCGGTTTAGAGGTAGTTCTGGAAGGGTAGGTCGAAAAATATTGTCACCGTCGTAGACACGGGGGGGTGTCTAGCAGTCCGGTCGCAGAACTTTTGGGCTTTTTGCCTTTTTCTGGTTTACTTCAAGGGACTACTAGAAGCGTGAAATTTGGCAGAAATACTCTTTATTGGAATCTATTAGACACGAGTAAAACGAAATTTCGATTTTAATTTTTTGAAGAGGTGAAAACGAGGGTGGTAGATGGTCTAAAGGGTAGGTACTCTTTCTGAAATTGCGTAAGTCAGAAACGCGATATTCCAGCGACTGGTGATGGGCTCTTCTGAGGAAGTAAGGAGACACGTATTCGACGATTTTCAAAAAGTGACTCCCCGAACAGGTGAATAGGGAGAGGGATGTTTTTAAGGATGAAATTTGACACATACCCACCCATGTGCTTTATTGTCGATTAAAATAATTATTTTTTCGTTTAACTCGCACTAACAGAAAAATAGAATAATGAATTGTTATCAAATTGCTACGCGCAGTGGGTTTCCCCGAGTACTATGGATACGCAGTGGGTTTCATCGAGTACAATGGATGCGCAGTGGGTTTCCTCGAGTACAGTGGATGCGCAGTGGGTTTCCTTGAATACAATAGATGCTAAGTGGGTTTCCCTGAGTACTATAGACGCGCAGTGGGTTCCTCGAGTGTATTTTCTGAGTACTATAGAAGAACTCAGTGAGCATGTAGTACTTCTTTATAAGCATAAATTAATATGTCAATAATCTTAATTCCACGCGTAAGAAGTCTTGCACGCGAACGAAGTCGCGGGCATCAGCTAGTGAGTTATAAAAATTTATATTTATAGTGTTTGCAGAATAGGGTACATTAAAGAAGATATTTTCAAACAAAATTTCACGGTTACTCGTTTATTTAATACGTTGATCATTCATAGACTACCTATATATTGCATTACGCCGTACGCGAATATAATGGCATTATTCGATGCGCGTGCGCTACGAGTTATGGTAATATGCTGTGTCACCCTTTGTAAGTTTCTAATAGATGTTGACAGATGGACTTGCTTATAAGTCGCTGACTAAGTCTTACCACTGCTCTATGAATATTCACTCGCCCAGAAATTTACAACATATATCCTCCACTGTGACAGCATCAGATAAAATCTTTGGTGCATTCTGCTCTGATGTCTTGTTGTTACAAATATTGCTTAGGTCGATGACTGAAATTAAAATAGAATAGGCTACAAAAGTGTATATGAATTTCATATCCATTAGATATACAGAATATGTAATGTATATCCATATAATATAAGATTATATATATATGGAATAATGGTATAATGGAAATAAAATGGATGCGAAAGTCGGCGATAAACGTACACGCAATGAATTTTAATTTAATATTCATATAATTTATTTTATAGGTGATCCATATGTGGATATGCATATCCACATAATAGATGTGCAATTTATGTTCATTATAGTCCACTCAAATTAGGAAAAAAGCGGAGAAAAATTCTGAACAGCAGTTTCTCTGCATAGGAAGTAAGAATTCAACTTTTAGAGCAAGGTTTTATATATATATATATATATATGTTAGATCACGGTTCACATGAATGACTTTTTAAAAACTTTTATTTAGTTACATGGAGCCAACGTTGGCTCTTGGAGAAGGAATATAATAATAAATTAGAAGTGTTGCATTCTAACTGAGTTTAATAACTGACTCAACAAAGCGTGTTTAGTCATATTTATAACATACAGAACCTGAGTAAGCAAAATATATAACAAAGGAATTGCAGTTCTGCAGTCTGCACAAGTTATGAGAAACAAAGGTGTAATATGATATCTTGAAGATAAGCAATTAATAAGAGAAGCTGTTATTGTGAAATACGATACACCTGTGAAGGTTTATTATGGCTAAGTCGCAATAAGATAGCGTGTAATATTATATAACAACTTCCCCCTTAATAAAAAAAGTTGATGTTATGCAGCAACTTTTGAAAATTGTTAAAACGTTAAATAAATATAATGCAAAAATAAATTGAAACAATGTTGAATGGATACAAAGCAAAATAATAAAATAATGTAAAAGTTAAAATTGGTAAGCGATAATAAAACATTACATAACGTAATAAGGATAAAATACAATAGTCTAAATTAATAGACAAGGGTAAAACTCCACATGAAAGTCTATGTTAACTCGATGTCCTCTTCTTCTTGAGGTCTAATACCGGGTCGCTTTCTTGGAGGGATCAGTCTAGGAAATTTGGTAAATACTCTGCTTCGCTCTGAAGGAGGTGAAGGAGGGTTATCCGTTGAGGGTTGGATTCGCAATGCTCCACATCTTCTTCTTCTGCATTTACAAGTTATGTAAAGTAGAACTAATAGGATGATGAGAGTGATTATGAAGTATGTGAACCAAGATACATGTTTGGTCACAAAAGGTTCGTTTATGAAGTCGTCTAGGTCTTTGGAATATTGCTCTAGTTTGTTTTTAGCAATATCTAAATCTTCTACGTCGAGACTGTTTAATTTAAGCGGTTTTAATTTTGGGATTTCGATTTTGTCGGGCATGTGATTGCAGCATTCAAAAGGAATTTGGATTGGATGTGAATTGTCCTTAATTTCGGAAAAGTCTTTAGCACTGGCTTGTATTCGAGTAATGCCTGCATAGGCGTAACATCCTGGTTGTAGTTTTATGATGGAATTTTTGTTAATTAGCTCTGTTATGGATTCTCTCTTCGGGCAGTTGATGGTAATGTGAAGTGGTTCGGAATTAATTACTAGCCATGTGTTGTCTTCAAGTTCTTGGACGTTGTATCCTTGACTAATGATGAAGGAAGTTTGACAATTTTCTGGGAGTTTCGGCAATGGTTTTAATATTCTAGCTTCACAAATGGCATTTTGGTCGATAGGATAAGCAAACAGGTTCGAACATAGTTTGGTTCCAAAATAAAGTGGTTTGCATTCTTTCAAATTTTGTATAGGTATGTACATTAAAGAATCATCGTCTCTCGCGATAAACTTTTGTGAAATAGATAAAAAGTGATGTAGACCAGTTCTGTTATCAAGTATGGGTATAGGGTACAGACGAAAGGTGTTGTAATTTTGAGGTTCAATGAGAGGTATTGTTAAAACAAATATTAAATTAGAATCTAGTTGAAAAGCTTTTAGTTCAATAATATCCAGATATTGAGCAACTGCTGATAGTTTAATTGGAAGAGGTAAATTGTTCCTTCGCAAACTCTGTAAAATCTCTTGTAACGCCGTTACTAAGTGATCAGGTGTTATGATTGATGAATGAATAATTCCTAATCTGGCGAATGTTATTGAATTTAAAATATCGTTTAGATTGTCTTCGATATACAAATAGCTGGCCATTAGTTGTTCGGAAATGTATAGAAATTTTAGTTTTATTTCGGCAGCTTGGATCGTTTGAGTCATAGTTTGAATTGTGTGCTCAATTTCTTTGATATCTTTGTTAAATGTTTCCTCACCAATTTGTAATTTTTGTATAGTTGAGTTGAAATTTTTGATAACAGAAGTCGTAACTGAGATTTGATTTTTGATTAAGTTTTCTAATTGATGTTCGTCATTATTTAATTTATTTATACAGTTAGTGTAGTACTCGCCATCTTCGGCGTCTAAGTTTCCGGTAATTGATTTGAATATTGTTCCGAAACCGTTAAGTATTCCGCGTTTATATCTCTTTGTGTCTGAAAAGACTTCGTCAAATTTCGTTTTTATCGAACTAGCTATTTGCATTAAAAGGTTAAACTCTGTTTTGACTTCGCTTCTAAACAGGATTGATTTTTGGTCAGCACCATCAAGGGTGTTCAAGATTCTGTCTAAATTATTTTGGTTTTTGTCAAAAGCTAGTTTGAGGGATGAAATATTTTTATGCACTAGCAGAGTCCATTTGTCATTTGTCACCACGATGTCCGTGTCTTGGTGATAGTATACACCAACAGTGTTATTGATCGGGGTAATTTTGTATTGACAGAGTGCTGATCCGAACAGCAGGAGAAACCTGAAAATAAATTTAATTTTCAGTATATGGTTTCATTCTATCAAAATTTACTTTAGTTTCTTGTTTTGTTTCGAGATTTAATAGGGTAGCAGAATTTTGAAAAATTTCTTTTATTTTAAAGGGACCGTTAAATTTGTTTTGTAGTTTGTTCTTAATTTGTGATTCTTTTACATAAACTAAGTCACCTATTTTGTATTCAGGTCGTTTTTGGGGAATATTTTTGTCGAAGCGAACTTTTGCTTTCTCTTTTTGAGATTGTGTTCGACTACGGGCTATTTTATAGTAGTGGGATATTCTATTGTTTAAATCTCTAACGTATTTAGTTATTAATTCTTTTTGGTTGTACAAGGTTTCGGGTGGTCTGTTAGATGTATGACCAAAGATAAGTTCATATGGGGTAAAACCGTGTGTTTCATTTATCGAATTGTTATAGCATATTACTGCATATGGTAAAATCGTGAAAGGATGTTCGTTTGGGTTTTCAGTTTTGTGGATTCTTATCATTTCGGCTAAAGTAGCATGAAATCTTTCTATGGATCCGTTCGATTGGGGATGTCCTACGCTTGAATAAGTTAATTTTATGTCGTAGAGGGTGCAGAGATCTTTGAGCAAGCGGTTGTCAAATTCGCCACCGTAATCGCAATGGATTCTTAGCGGTGTACCGTAATGTTGAAAGTATAACAACAAGGTATTTACGACGGATTTTGCGGATTTGTCCGGGACTGCATAGGCTTGTGTAAATTTAGTTAACTCGTCGCGAATAGTTAAAGCGTAATTTCGAGTTGGGAATTCAAATAAATCGATATTAATTCTTTCGAATGGTGTTCTTGGGGTTTCTGTGACTACTAGAGGGTTGTTAAGGTTTTTCCGGCATACTTTAGTCTTTTGGCAAGTTTCGCAATTCTTTATAAAATTTTCAACGTCTTTAGTTAGACCTTGCCAAGTGTATTTTTCTCTAATTCTTCGAATCGTTTCATTTATTCCGCGGTGTAGATTATTTTTACCAAAATGATTTTGCTCCAATATAATTGGAATTTCATCTTCGTCGGCAGTTCTGACGATATCTTGACAAATTACTACTTTTAAGTCTTTTTCCGTAAAAATGAATGATAGGATTTCAAGAATGGGGAGGTCTAAGTTATTTTCGACAAAGTATGTCTTAGAGAGATCTAGGACATCTTGATTTTTAAATAATACCGAAAATAGATGTTCAATTATAGATTCGATATCAAAAGGTAGAGGGATGATAAAATATCTTCTATGTCTGACTGTTTTGCTCGATACAATATTGATTTTATCGTTATGAAATTCGGGGTTTTCTTCGAATATGTCCTCGATAATTTTATGGTGGAGGTCTTGTAGGTTATTTTGTTGGAAGAAAGTTATAATATCTTTGTGTTCTCGATACAAAAGTTGTTTGTTCGAGGCTTTGATTTTCGAATAGTCAATTAAAGATGTTGTCTTATATAAGTTGGCGAAAGTTTCGAATTCTTGGGAAATTTGTTCGTCAGTGATCTCGTTATTGTCTGGGTTTTCGTCGTCGTCTGACTCTTCGTCATTCGCGGCTAGAACCTTTGAATAGAATTTGGAACATTCAGAAAAATGATTAATTTTGATTCTGGAAAGTGCATCCGCGTTCTTATTGATTTTGCCGGGTTTATAAATTATTTCGTAATCGTACTCTTCTAGTTTGAGTCGCCAACGAGCAAGTCTACTTCCTGGATCCTTTATAGAGAATAGCCAGGTGAGTGGTCTGTGGTCTGTGACAAGTTTGAACTTTCTACCATACAGATATGGTCTAAAGTGCTTTACACTCCATACTATCGATAAAAGCTCGCGTTCAATCGTCGAATACTTAGTTTCTGCACTGCACAAGGTTCTAGAAGCATAGGCAATGGGTAAATCTTTGCCAATGGGCCCCTGGCTCAGCACTGGGCCGACGGCAAATGCGCTCGCATCAGTGGTTAGAACGAAAGGTTCGTCAAAATTAGGGTAGATTAATATCGGAGTTGTCGTTAATGTTTGTTTCAAATCTTGAAAAGATTTTATACAATCATTGTCGAAGAGAAATGGTATGTCTTTCTGTAAGAGTTTTGTTAAAGGCTTGGTAATCTTGGAGAAATTAGGGATAAAGCGCCTATAATAACCAGCTAAGCCTAGAAATGATTTAATTTCTTTTTGATTTTTTGGTTGAGGGAAATTTAGAATAGCGTCAACTTTCGAAGGATTCGGTTTTACGCCGTCCTTTGTAATGAGATGTCCTAAATAAGCGACTTCTTTGCGGAGAAACTCGCATTTGTCGGGTTGAATTTTGAGATTGGCTTTCTGTAATCTTTTGAAAACTTCTGTTAATCGAGAAATATGCTCGTGAATAGTAGGGGAGTAAACAATAATATCGTCCATATAGACGAGACATCGTTCATTTTGGATACCTAATAAAATGTTATCCATCACTCTTTGAAATGTTGATGGAGCATTCTTAAGTCCAAAAGGCATTCTTACGAATTCAAAATGACCATTTTCAACTGTGAAAGCAGTTTTCTGAATATCTTTCGCATCAATCTCGATTTGGTGAAATCCGGAGGCTAAGTCCAAAGTTGTAAAATATTGACATTTGCCTAATTGATCGAGGAGGTCGGAAATATTGGGTAGCGGGTATTTATCGTCAATAGTCAGTTCGTTAAGTTTTCTGTAGTCCACTACAACTCGCCATTTTTGTTTACCGGAGGCGTCGAGTTTTTTAGGTACAACCCAAACTGGAGAGGACCAGGGAGAAATCGAAGGTCTAATGATGCCTTGATCAAGCATATTAGAGACTTGTGTTTTGACTTCCTCTTTATGAATATGAGGGTAGCGATATGATTTTGTAAAAACCGGTTTTGAATCGTTCGTCTCAATGGAATGCTTAATTTCGTTAGTAAAAGTTAAATTGTCTCCTTCCAAATAGAATATATCTTGAAAGTCTAAACAAAGCTGCGTTACTATTTCGGCCTCTTCTTCGTTTAGATGATCCAAGCGCAATTCGTTCCTAATTTCGAAGGATCTGTCCGTCTGTAGGTGTGAGTCAGAATTTTGAGTGTTTAAATTGAAAATTGATTTGAATTTTTGTACTGGCTCTAGTTTTATGTTAGAAAAATTTAAGGTTTTTGGTATTGCATTCGCGTTTATAATTGAGGTTAAAAATTCTCCATTGTTATCGATTTTGACAATAGCATTTGGTAGGCGTACTTTCTCGTTTTCCTGGGCTAACAGTATAGCCTCGGTATTTCGCAGGTTGCATTTTAGTTTACAGATTTTTTCCATGCGAGGTTCAATAGAAATTAAATTTTTGATGTTGTTTAAATTTGAATTTTTTGTATCAGAATTAATAGTCGGTTGTAAAGGTAAATTTACTGTAGTTTCTTCCGTAACTTTAAATAGTGGTACGGTTTTGAAATTTGTGACTAGTTGTTTATTTTTAAAGTCTACTTTGCATTCGTAATGTTCTAGGAAGTCTGCGCCTAATAATCCATCGAAATCTATATCTAGATTATAGATATAAACTTTGTGTGACTCATTTGAAAAGGGGATGAGAACAGATTCGTTGATATAAATTTTTTGATCAGTAATACCCTGTATAATTACATTTTCAGGGGATCTACGTCTATAATTTTCGGCTGTTTTAGGTTTAAAAATTGAAATTCCTGCACCTGTGTCAATCAAAATTTTAAATTTGCCGGTTGCGTCTTTGATGTAATAGAGATTTTTTGAATTTACGGTTAATAGGGTGTGAGAAAGCGTATTTACATGAACGTCTGTTCTGGGAAGTTCAGCATTGGATCGAAACTGTCGTTGAGATTCATTGTTTGTATTTGGTTTGATATTTGGTCGAATTGGTCTATTTGTTGTGTTGGAGTATCCGTGGGGTACTCCGGATCTAAGCGAAAATCCTGAGGATTAGCAGTATAATCCTCCTGTAGTGTTTGAGAATTAGCAGTATAATTGTCGTACTGCTCATAATATTGAGAATTAGCCGTATAATTACCTGAAAAGTTTTGAGCGTTGCCTGAATCGTAATTTTCATAACTATCACTTACGTTTTGATAATCGGGTGAGTAGTCATTATATTGATTATAGTTACATTGATTATCATAATTTTCATAGGGTTCGTAATTCAAATGATGAGCTTTTTGCTGGTTAAAGCGATTAAAATTTGGGTTAGGTTGGATAGCTGATGGTCGCTGTTGCATAAAATCAGGGTTCGGCCTTATGGCTGAGGGCCTGTTTTGCTGTGATTGATTTGGCTGATTATTTTGAGGGAATGTCCTCTGACTAAATTGATTATTACTCGGTTGTGCGAAGTTTTGATGAGAAAAATTTTGTGAGTTTGGGTTTCCTTGGAAACTTGGTCTCTGGAAGTTTTGAGACTGTTGCCTTGTGCGGCATTCGCTTATTACATGTCCATTCCGTTTACAGAAGGAACAAAACTTTTGTTGCAAATTGGGACCTTGTGGTCGCTTTTGTTGAATTACTGGATTTTTGACTGGACTATTTTTTGGGAATTTTTGCTGTTCAAAATAAGAGAGTTGTAGCTCTCTACGAATTCTAATAATCGCGTTCATTATAGAAGGAGGGTTACTGGCACGTATTATTCTGCCTAGATTTGGTTCTAGACCCGTTAACAAATTATTTAATGTCATAGTTTCAATCAGGTTTGTTTGCGCGGTTCTTTGCTCCGAAGTTAAATTTTGTTTTTGCACTGCAGCGTGCATTTTCGCATTGTGCGTTTGTAAACGCGAAACAAATGTTAAGGCGGATTCACTAGGTAATTGGTGAATTCGTTGTAGGTCCTGAATTAGGGACGTTAAATCTCGGGAGTCTCCGAAGTGAGTTTCTAGTAGTGCCTTTATTTCTGGCCATGTGCTTGGGTTGCGTGAATTTATAAGTTCGGCGGCTCTGCCTTTTAATTTATTTTTGATGTGCATGGTTAATAGAATTTTTTGGTCATGAATTGCCATACTTTGTGCACAGGAACACGAGTTTAGGAATGTCTGTAAATTTATGGCGTTGCCATCGAATTCTGGTATTAGTGAAAAAATTTCAGAGAGCTTGTAAGGCTCAATTTGTTGTGGTTGTTGTTGTTGTTGTTCGGCTGGTGCCGGTGGCACTGGTTGAACAGTCTCTGGTTGAGCTCTATCAGGCATTTTGCTTTTTTATTTAGAGATTTTTGAACTAAAATTGGTTACGTATCAGCAGTATGATACGGAAATTAAATTAAAATTAGCTTGTTTTGTTACGTCGTAAATGAATTGTGTATTAACTGTATAATACACAGTCGTTTCGTGAATACGAAAATATATAACTTAAAATTAGAATTGTTGCGTTGTAGCTTGTAAAGGATTTGTTTGATAACAGAATTGGCTTTGTTTGCCGAGTGTATTAGCGGTATAATACACGTAAATAATTGTGAGAAATAATAATTGTAAAAATGAAAAATAAAATAACGAGATGATTCTTAAAAATGACTTACATTAATTTCATCTCCATGAGTAGGTTCTTCGTCCGTCAAGGGATCCGCCACCACCAGTGAGGAAGGTCTCCTTGTTCTAATAGATGTACACGCACTAGTTAGGCACCTTTTGCAGATGTTCCCCTTGTTCTCTTACGCTTCACTACCAGTTAGGCTTCTTGTTCTGATGATGTTTACGGATCCTACCGACTGCGCCAATGTTAGATCACGGTTCACATGAATGACTTTTTAAAAACTTTTATTTAGTTACATGGAGCCAACGTTGGCTCTTGGAGAAGGAATATAATAATAAATTAGAAGTGTTGCATTCTAACTGAGTTTAATAACTGACTCAACAAAGCGTGTTTAGTCATATTTATAACATACAGAACCTGAGTAAGCAAAATATATAACAAAGGAATTGCAGTTCTGCAGTCTGCACAAGTTATGAGAAACAAAGGTGTAATATGATATCTTGAAGATAAGCAATTAATAAGAGAAGCTGTTATTGTGAAATACGATATACCTGTGAAGGTTTATTATGGCTAAGTCGCAATAAGATAGCGTGTAATATTATATATATATATATATATATATATATATATATATAACGAAAAAGCAAATATATGTATCATTTAAGAAGCTTTTCCGGAAAAATAAATGGGATAATCGAAAAATGTATAGGAGCTTCTTTGTAGAAAATTTCATTCTGAACAAGTTTATTTATTTTCATTTAGCCCTAAAATCGCGTGCTTTTCGAGATATTTGCATTCAAAATAAAAAAAACAAAAAACACATATATATATATATATTTTTTTTTTCAAGTCGCTTTTCCAGAAAAGCCAATGGGATAATCGGAAAATGTATAGAACCTTTTTTGTAGGAAATCGTATTCTGAACACCTATGCCTGTTTAGCCTTAAAAACGCATACTTTTCGAGATATAAAAGTCTAAATGAAAAAAAAAACACGAAAAAACGTGTATATATGTATATATCTCAAAAATCATGTCTTTTTTTTCTGCGCATAAGCAAACAATTGTTCTAAAAGTTGAGTACTTACTTCCTATGCAGAGAAACTGCTGTTCAAAATTTTTCTTTAAAACAGCGTTTTTTTCCTAATTTTAGTAGACTATTATACATAATTTTGTTGTGTGTGGGTTAGGCTAGTTTGCCCGAGGTTAAACGCGTACTCCAGGATAAAGTGATTATTTTACAGGTACAGGTACAGGTACAGGTACAGGTACAGGTACAGGTTGCAAGTAACCTTGGGTTAAAGTCAAAATTAATTTAGCTCGAGCTTCAAGGTGGGGGTTATGTCTGTTAGAACGAGGTTAACCTAAAAGTGTTATGTTTGTTGTTGACAGTTGTGTCAAAAGTAAAAGTAATATCTTGCTTAAATTAGGAAGCCTACAACAGTAATTATTTTTGAACAAATCGAGGCACTATTTCGAGTTTCCAACCGATAGTTTTCTAATGTAGCTAAAAAGCAAATAGTAAAATCCATTTTATGGTGTTGTAGAAATCATTCAGTTTCACCATTAAATTAATTGCTTTTAACCATGAGATATTACGCAACTGGTAATTTCTTATTTACTGTTGGAGATTGCACAAATGTCATAAAATTTTAATTTTGCGCCAGAAGGTACTCTGTCAGTTCTTTTTTATTCTCCAACGTGTTTGTATTTATTTGCTATTCTAGTTAATAGCAATCAATAAAAGTAAAGTTGGATTGTTGGATACTAAGTCTCAGAATGTTAGGTTAAAACAATAAATGAACTGTCGAAAATACCTACAAAAAAAATTTATCAATAAATTATCAAAGGCGATGCAGAGAGTGTCACTTCTGGTAGTTCCTTATTCTGTGATAATGTCAGGGAATTGATTTGATTATATTTCAGGAAGTTAGTCGTCAAGACCCTTTACCAATCTCTGACCGCAAAGCTCAAAATGTATCCGCAAGAATCATGGGAGGAGAGGCGGTTATTCCGAATACGTGTCCCTTCATGGTAAGAATTGAAGTATACTACGTATTTGGAATTGTTTATTGTGGAGGTAGCCTGATATCCACATCTTGGATACTTACTGCCGCAAATTGCTTCAAACTAAAGGATGGAAAGTAAGTAAACCTATATATAGTGGGGTAAAATCGGCCCAAAATAAATCTCAAAATTGAATGAAATTGTTTGACTGCAGCAATTTTATTGTTTTAATTTGTTTTATGTAATGCTAGGAAGAGTTTTGGATCAAATTGCTTCTTGCAAAATTTTAACAATTTATTTTTCAACAATGGAATTTTCTGCAATTTTCCATATTATCCCCGGCCCTAGTGATCGTATTGCAAAAGTAAATACCAGATTGTTCGCAATAAAATTTGAGTGAGACTTGGCCTATGAAAAACCTTTTTGATCATTTATTAATTTATCAAAAAATAGAAACCACCAAAAATTGACTATTTTGACAATTTAAGAAATATAATGTAATATCTAAGAGCCTGGCTACATGAAAAAGTTTGCATCAGCTACACGATTGATTCCTATTGGAAAAGGATCCTTTAGTTTAACCAAGTCCAAATCGTCTGGTCTGCCAGCGTAATCCAGTGGCTTAAAGCAGAGGCGGGGGATCAAATATATAAAATTTAGGTATAAAAAATTTTACAAGCTACATGGATTATAATTACGAAAACGGCTTTTATTTATCCTTAAGAAACGCGGAAAATTGTTGGCAGACAGTTTTCTAGTGGAGAAAGTGCCGGCAGAGGGCGTCAAAGTGTCGTAAAATTTTGAAAAAAAAAATTCATCAGATACATGCATGCGGATTCGTTGTATGTTACATTTAAATATTTAAAAAGCCATATGCAAAATGGCAGACAAAAAAATGATGGCTAAAACCACGGCAGATGGTTATGAAAAGTGCACTGTCGCTCGAGCGCTCTCAGCGAACGCCCGCCGCGCTTTACATTTAAGTATAGAAAAATAATTAAAAATTATAGAATACATGCGGGAAATTCTTTTTCTTCCCTTTTATTACTTTAAAGTTTAATAAATATGCCAGGGTAATTTAATTTTTGTATATTTATGGAGTAGCAGATGGCAGTAATGTGTAAGAAGCACTCATAATAAACATGAGCGCTTGCTATTATATCAGTGTATTCACATACTCGGGTCAAACATTTTATTATTTAAAAAAATTATTTCCGAGTGCGCTGAGTCGGAGAGCAGATTTGAATTAAAGAGTTAGAGAACCATAATGTAAGGTTAACTTCGCCCTTAATAAAGACATGTTATTATTATTATTATTATTATTATTATCAAATAAAACACAAGTAAAATTGAAAATGTTTAAAAACCCCCGATCAATGTATCTAATCGTACCAGTTTCATATGACCGAATCAAAATGAGGCCCAAATCATGTTCGGCTACCATAATTGTCTGCACTGTAACCTTCTACCTTAGCATTGAGGCGCCATTTTATAAAATGGCTCCTACTATTAAGTAAAATGTCCTCGTAGCTAAACACTCGACTAAAAAAAAAATATCAAAATGCTCAAAAGATAAACTCTAGTACATAAGTCAGCTACAACATAAGAAAAATTATAGCACACACGTGACTCTAATAATGAAGTTTAATCAAACTACTTGGACATAAAAAAAACAGACATATGTTACCAGGTAAACTAAAGGCCTGCCTCAAATCAGATTAGGCCGAGGCTAGTCAGTGTTGTTGGAGGCAAGGGCGTGAGTTAGAGTTAAGAACTGACTAATATTTTAGCAAAAAACAAATTTTGGTACACAAAAAACTCAAAACTTTATGGGCGCCAGGCTTTCTAGTGAAGCCGTGAAATAAGAGAAAGCGCTACACAACATAAATAAAACAAGAAGTAATGATATCATCGATTTAATATCGATTTAAGGATAATTGTACAGATTTTCGATGTATAATCGAAATAAAAATTGGTAAGAGATTCAAGTTAATATTTTAATATATACAGTGTGGGTTAGTAAAGGTAGTTCAAGCAAAAAACGAGATCAAAATGATAATAAGTGCGCGATAATGGTGAATTGTGACTCAATCTATCCTAGGGTTCGTGGTAATAAAATGTAGATGAGATATAATCAAAATTTCATACACAAAATTGTCTTAAGCTAGGCAGAATGCTTAACAGAGGTTATAAAATATATTATTAAATAAAAATTAATTACCGTATAGTCACTGACAAAAGAATTAACGATATCGCTCTTAGATACTGCAGCTAAATACTGAGCAAACAAACACTACTATAAAAGTAACAATTTAGTAGGTGATTTAATTCAAACAGTCTGTTGCTTGATACCCAAAAATTTTAGCAATAACTAGCAAATATAAAATTACGTAATAACCAAAAATCTATAATAGGCAATGTAATGATCACAAATTGGCGATTAATTACGCAACAAATATAAATCGATCATAAATTTATCACTGATATAACACGTAACAACTAATAAAAATGTACAAGTGGTAACAAACTTACTCTACAATATAAACCACACGGCAAAACTATGAAATGTAACAAAAATATATACACAAGGTAAAATTTGGTAATAACCAAAAGAATCTCTAAGGTAAACCACACGGCAAAGTTACAAACTGTAACAAACAATATCTTTACACAAGGTAAAATTTGGTAATAACCAAGAGAATTTAAAAGGTAAACCACGCGGCAAAATTACACAATGTAACAAGCAATATATCTACACAAGGTAAAATTGGTAATAATCAAAAGTTACAAAAAAAGGGAAGTTGACGCAAAAGGCGACAGATTCCACCCCTTTGTAGGCTTTGTGTCGACGTCTAAACACAAACCTCCAATTACGCGGTAAATTAAATGGAAACGTCCACTACAACATGATCATAAACACCTTGTATCTTAAAATACATAAAATTTAACACCAATAAGATTAGCAGATGCATAGGGCACTCTAAAATTTTGCTCTTTAGTTAACGCAGTGATTACGTAGCTCGTAAGATTTTAATTAAATCAATAATTAAATCTGGCATTGGCCATTTAAATCTCGCAAATTGTTGGAGAGGTAATATTTAAAAACACATAAATTAATAACATGAACTTAACTTTGTGAAACGTTGAGCTGGTCAGGCATTCGGAGAAATCCCTCTAGCTGGAATCGGTCGTTTAAAAAAATAACACACCTCGTGGCTTCCACGGTCCCGTGACGAGAAAATGGCTGCAATAAAATCTTGGCTCCTACGTTTGAAAAAGATTTCTTCGTGATCCACCCATGTGAATTTAAACAGCAAATAACCATTTATAACGTAGTTCCCAATA
Source organism: Rutpela maculata (assembly GCA_936432065.2). Lineage (NCBI taxonomy): Eukaryota > Metazoa > Arthropoda > Insecta > Coleoptera > Cerambycidae > Rutpela > Rutpela maculata. The sequence goes on along the minus strand of OW386292.2, from coordinate 26,116,200 downwards.
AAATTATTAATTGAATGTCGTAACTGCCTCCAAATAACGTGATTATACAATCGTTGCAACGAGTTTGGCCGTCTTGACTACGAGATAGGTGAAAACCACATGGCAATTCAGTAATTTAACGATGAAATAATTTTAGTTAATAATTGGTAATAATGATGGTGATTTACTGCTGATGTGATCTACTGATAATGATCATGTTAAATTGTTGTAAGTTTCATAATTTGTAATTTGTGATAATTTTAATTTGTATTTGATTTCATGATTTTTTATTTGATAATTTGTAATAATTTGAAAGTTTTGTGAGTTTTGTAGGTTTTGAAGTTTTGTGAGTTTTTGTGAGTTTTGTAAGTATTGTGAGTTTTGCAAGTTTTGTTTAATCTGAGAACCATCCCATTTCCACTAAAGATATTGAACATTCACGTTTGATTTAACGACACGCCATTAACTACTGGCCTCCATCACCGCGAGAACGTAAAGAGGCCGGGCTCGCGTCGAATTTCTTTCACATCGCCCAAGGGGACGATTTTAGTGCCGCGTCGGCCTTTCAACGAACTACCGGGGAGTTCTACTTCAAACATTAGTTTACAGAAAACGGCTAAGTAATTCCGTCCATATTATTGAATCTATTATACGTTGGAACAACTCCGCTAGGAGGCGTTACAGCACATTTTCAATTTTACTTCAAACGGACAATTTCTAGAGAAGTTCAACATGGCGACCAAACATCAAAATCTAACATGGCCTATAACCTTCTCGACAAACCACTCTTTCAAATAAAAAAAGTGCATCAAAATTGGATCACCCGCTGAAGAGATATGAAGCCACAGACAGACAGACTAACATACAAACATACGCGTCAAACTTATAACACTCCTCTTTTGGGGGTTAAAAATACTAAATTTTGCTGCTTCAACTGAAAGAAAGATCGTTCGCGTTAATAACAAAATTCAAGAAAACGACGATTGCAGCGGAATTTATTCGGTCGCATGTTGGCGATTTCGATGAACGAGAATACCAATATAGAAAAAATTCTTACGTATCCTCTAACGCCCGTTCTAATGTCCATGTGTCACTTGGATGGATCAATCTTTAAAACCGACAAATCTACTTTATTAAAATCTTTAGAAAGAGATGTTCAAAGCAAACCTCCAACATATACAGATGTTTGTTTAATCGACGGGTTCTTTCTTATACATTGTATAAAAGATTTACCAACAACGTTTGGAAATGTTTCAAAAAAAATCCTTCAGAGCCTGTGAAATACACCTAATTTTTGATCGGTATTGAGACTAGAAAAGACTACGAAAGATCTAATCGAGGCGGCTCGTTTGCTAATCGTATGTACGTGATTTCGGGTTCAGAGCAAACACGACCAGCCGATTTTGTAAAAGAATTAAATAGTTATTTTAAAGAACCTCTGGTTAATTTTTTAATCATACACTAGCGACAAAACGATATGATAGGGTCAACCGGGGCGAATATGATACAAAAATCAAAACTTTTCATATAAAATTTTGTTTTTCATCCTAGACGTTTTTAAAAAAATACTGTTGTGTGCTAAATTACTTTCTTTATAAGATTACAGTGCAGAAATTTTATTAAAATAAAGATTAGACCAACAAAAAAATGAAATGCCTGCATTAAAATAGCCCAGTCGTTTGGGGCTTTTTTTGATACATCGCGGAGCTATTCAGATACAGTACTGTAATGTCGTTTGTAGATAAAATATGAATCAGCGGAGCTAGTATGATACATAGGTATCCTTTATCTATCAGCAGTCAAAATTTGGTTTTTGTGGCTATAATAATTTTTGAGATATTAGCGACTTTATATTAGCGTGTTTTTTCAGTCTCCTGAATAATTTTTTTTGGTTAAAAGATATGTCAGGATGAACAAGATTCGAGACCCTTAGACTGGCGGATGAGACTTCTCTCGTTTCTGGATGCCATTAAAAAAAAAGAATAGGTAATTTTTTTATGATAAAATTCCGAAATTAAGTGATTTAAACCAAACAAAAAATTACTTTAGAACGTAAAAAATAATCTAACATTTAAAAATGGAGCATGGGTTAAAGAGTAAATGTACAACATTGTTTAATGATATGAAAATACAAAAGAACAGTTAAATGCTAACTTTAAAAAAAAAAAACAATTGACTTCGACACTAAGTACCTGCAACAAAGAGAAACCCACTGCAATAAAAACACGATGAATATAGGTGTTACATCAGTTATAATCATATAAGATTCATCATTTCGTGTACCATTTTAGCCTCACAACCTGTGTCACATTAGCCCCTGAAAATGCATCATAATAGCCCCTGAACATTGATAGTTCTTATGACATCATCAACAAATAGTAATGTTAACAAATTATACATCAAAATACTGTTGGAAGTACCCTTGATAATTTACTGTACAATAACGTCAGAATAACAGTCGTGACACCTTTCCATAGCAAAAGTTTTATCAAAGAAAAAAAAAGTTTTGGAGCACAAAATCACATGACGCAAGTTATATTTTTTTTTCAGCTGAAATTTAATTTTTAATCTGTAACATGAATATAGCATCATAATATATAAGGTTTGGCCAATCTAACTAATTTTTTTCATATAGTTTTGTTGTAGATATACATTTTTTTTGGCTGTATCACAATAGCCCCGTGTTTTTGGGTGTATCACATTAGCCCCAGTTGACCCTACCACTTTTGAGCAATAAAAAAGTTTTGCTTAACTTTGATCAATGCTATGAATATGAAGTTGTACATGAGAACGTTTTTTTGAGTGTCACGAAGAGGCTGATTCAAAAATTCTGTACCACGCATGCAGAATTGAACCAACAGCTAATATTACCATAAAGTGCTCGGACACGGATTATTAATCATAATGTTAGTTAATATGAACAACGTACAAGATGGTAATAGAATTTGGTTGCAAACGGGGATTTTGAACAAGCAACAGATTATTATTGACGTGTCAGCGTTGGGTGATTTATTTTGAAAATCATTAGCAGGATTTCATGCGTTAACTGGATGCGAGTTCAACCCGGCGTTATTTCGCAAAGGAAAGACACGGCTTTTACAAATATTGAGAAATAGCGAAGAATTCCAAACAGCACTCGATGAGATAGGCAGTGAAAATTGCGACAAAGATTCTTTTTTTCCCGTACTTGAAAAATTCACCTGTAATTTGTATAGTTTTAAATATCTCGATTCAGTTGATAGCGCTCGATTCGCATTATTTTTAAAAACGTACAAAGTTAATAATTTAGACGAACTCGTTCCAGAAGAAAAAAAAATAATTTTGATGCTTCATCTTTACCTCCTTGCCATTCAGAATTGATGCATTTGTTAAGATCAATGTACATTGCTACAATGTGGAAAAATGCGCACAAAAAAGTACCAACATCTTTAAAGCCAGAGGATTGCGGATGGTTAATAGCCGATGAAAACTATAGGTTTAAATGGTTTGATGGGCCGCAGCTGCCAAGCACAGTAAACGATGTGATTAATGAAGAGATTGACGGTAAAATATTTTTTACATATATCATAAAGTTAAATACGTAAAAATTCAATTATGTTTCAGGCGGAGCGACGGTGCGGAAATCGACTCGGAGGAAGACTCAGTTTGCGACAGCGACGATCTGCAATGTGATGAGTCAGATGCAAACAGCGAAGCCGAATAGTGTATGTGTTATCACTTTTTTTTAATAAAAACACAAATACATTAAATATAATACCATATTTATTTATAATGTGGTCAGTCCCCTTCTATGTGGGCACTTTCTTACACGTTACTGCCACCTGCTACTCTATAAATATACAAAAATTAAATTACCTTGGCATGTTTATTAAACTTTAAAGTAATAGAAGGGATTAAAAAGAGTTTCCCGCACGTATTCTATAATTTTTAATCATTTTTCGCGCGCTTTTTAAAACCGTCTGCCGCGGTTTTAGCCATCGTTTCTTTGTCTGCCATTTTGCATATGGCTTTTTAAATATTTAAATGTAACATACAATGAATCCGCATGCATGTATCTGATGATTTTTTTTTTTTTATTTTACTTCGACGCCCTCTGCCGGCACTTTCTCCACTAGAAAGCTGCCTGCCAACAATTTTCCGCGTTTCTTAAGGATAAGTAAAAGCCGTTTTCGTAATTATAATTCACGTAGCTTGTAAAATTTTTTATACCTAAATTTTATATATTTGACCCCCCGCCCCTGCTCTAAGCCACTGGATTACGCTGGCTGACCAGATGATTTGGACTTGGCTAGACTAAAGGATCCTTTTCCAATAGGAATCAATCGTGTAGCTGATGCAAACTTTTTTCACGTAGCCAGGTCTCAGTCTATAATAATGTATCAATTTTAACGAAAGTTGGTGAAACTATGCCCTCTATTGATATATATTGAATTAAACCTTCGCGCCTCGTGACAAATTTTAGCGTAAAATATTTATTCAAACTGCTAAAAACCAATAATAACTAATTCTCATCACATACAATTTTTTGCAAACAATTGCGTTTTACTCGAAAACGGTACGTACTATCGCATTTTAAAAAGAGGCCCATTTTAACACCCTATTATGTTCCCTGATGCCCACGTGTATATTGCTTTCTGCCCTACTATGACCCATAAGGCCACAAAAAAAAATTGTGAAAAAGGAGACTGAAGAACACATGACATAAATCGTTATTACACAATAAGTGTTGATACCATTTAAATACAAAAACACATTTTCTATGCGCAATGAATTGGACTTTTAGGATAAACAAAAACATTTACCAGAATTATACTGGTTTTGGTTTTTTTAATGCAACAATACCAAAATAGCCATTTTTGGCATATTTTGCTGTCTAGCTCCTAAACCAACGATTGTATTAAAATGAAACCAACGTAAATTTTGTTATATTAGGGTCGTACATGCATGAAAGAAAAATGAGCGAAAAAAAGTAGGTTCACTTTTTTTTTTTAAAAAGGAGTTTTCAAAATTTCAACATCATGAAAACCGCGCGGTATTCGATGAAAGTTTTTTCGCAAATCATTATCTCTCCTTACGGACATTAGTATGTGTAGTATTGTAGATTTGTCCTGTACAGAACACCCCCAAATTCGGACAGCGCGACCTTTCCGGCCTCTTACAGCCAAAATCTTTTGTCCTACAGCAAATGTGTAATATGTATATTATGTAGAGAAGGGATGAATTTTCAAAAAGTGTAACTTGGTAAAGAGCCCTACTGGCAATAGGGAAAAAGATATGGACACATAAGTAAAATTTCAAAGTTTCAACCCCTAAAAATAGGGGACGCACATGGTGTAGCAGGGTATAGTTTTCTGTGCTTGCTTATTATGCCCTCTTAAACAACTTCCACCAAAAAAAGTCCACAGGACGCAAAATTTTTTATTATGTCTAATTCGACTGAAGTATAGGACATTTTCTGTTCATAAATACGTGATCTATCCATCTGTATTTTTTATTTTTTCTAGTTTGATTTAATTTCAAAATTTTGAAAAATGGATGAAAAAATTTTTTTCACTTTTTTTATGTTCTGCATCCGAGCGAAATGTAAACTTTTCGGCATATTATTCCACACAGTTTCAAGAACTCATTAAAAAAAAAAAAAATAATTCAGTTTGCAAATTTTTGTGGGTAAATACCATCATCGACTGGGCTACACAGTAAAGTTTCAAGAAATTTTCAAAAATCCATTTTTAACCCCTTCCCCTCTCCAAAAGTTTAGCCGGCTGCCGATTTTGATCGACTTTTTTTACATGTTTACATTTGTCAACTTTGTAATTTGCTTCTAGGGAACCGTATAACGTGACGGCTGTTCTGGGTGTCCATAACATCGAGCTACATGAGCCCACCAATGTTTTTGTGGCCATCAAGCGAACCATATGTCACCACCACTACGAGTACAAAACCCAGAGAAACGATATATGTTTACTAAAATTACCAACACCTGCTACTCTGAACATAAACATCGGCCTAATTGCATATGAAAGAGAAAGAAGAAAAAACTACGCCAAACTAATTGGCACTGTACTTGGATGGGGAGACACCGGACAGTACACAGATCCGGAATTAAAGTTAACTGCTGTTCTACTAAAAGTCAGCAGTCCCATTTTAACGAATGAAGAGTGCTCGCTGTATTTCGAAAAGGTGTGTATTTATAAATAAAACTTTTAAATACCACTTGCTAACCTACACTAGGTAGCGAATGCCATTGCAACCAACCTCCAACTGATAAACACCAAAACCTCTCATTTTCATCACAACATATAGTCTATGTAATGAAGCATCATTTGACGAGTTCTTTGTAAATATTTCGTGCAAACACGAGATTAGGATGCTGAACACGATGGAAGTGGTGGAAGAAGTTTTTGACCGCCGCAATCCCCTGAAACGGACAAAAACCACCATATAAACGGGCTAGGGTGTGATTTATCGATGGGTTATACTTGAAATAACATGGAAGGGGGTTATAGAGTAAGTGGAATCCAGACAGCAGGCCTAGGGGGTTGATTAAACCGTCCCGAGGGGTGAATTTTTTTTTATGTTTCGGTTCTGTTAACGGGTTCAAACCCGTTTTCGGGGTCGCTGATCTCCTCTGTCAAAAAAATCTCATCAATCCGTATTGAAAATTATCAAAAATTAATAAGTATCTATGAGAACCTATATGGTCAATAAGTTTCTATAAGAGTTAGGTAAAGTTGCTGTTGAAATTGTTATCAGTTTATATCCGCATTGACCAGCAAAATGAGTCAAGCCATATCCATTTGTTAATCCAAACATTTACTTATACCATATCAATGAGAATTTATGAGCACAGTATCTAATGTAATTCGTGCGGCTTTCCGTGATTAAAAGACAAGTGTTTCTTTAAGAAACGAGCTGCATTAGGTTAGAACAGTTTGGATTTGCAATTGAAGATTACAAATTATAATGTTTGAATAGGGATTTATGAGATCAGTTTCTATGAGTATTAATGTTTTTTTTTCAGTAATATATTAAATGTGTTTTCATTTGTTTGAATGGGTAAAAAGGAAGGTCAGTTTTCAACTGCAATTACAAATACAAGTTGGAATTTCCAACCATATCGTAACATGTAGTGAACAATTTGTTACGGATCAAACCTCATCACAATTATATTCGGAAAACAGCATAAATACTGCTAGAAATTGATCGCATATAACCCCATTCGAAGTGATTAAACTTATATTTGTAATTGCAGTTCAAAACTGACCTTCCTTTTTACCCATTCAAACAAATGAAAACACATTTAATATATTACTGAAAAAAAAACATTAATACTCATAGAAACTGATCTCATAAATCCCTATTTAAACATTATAATTTGTATAATCTTCAATTGCAAATCAAAATTGTTCTAACCTAATGCAGCTCGTTTCTTATAGAAACACTTGCCATTTAACCACGAAAAGCCGCACGTTTTACATTAGATACTGTTCTCATAAATTCTCATTGAGATAGTATAAGTAAATGTCTGGATTTACAAATAGATACTGTTTAAAATATTTGGTTGCTTTATTCTGATATAAATTTTCATATTTAAATTAGATCCGAATCTTTACTGATAAAGACTTATATAATTTACTAGAGGAACAACAAATAGATACTCGTAGAAACTGCTCTCATCAATCCTCTTGAAGGAATACCAAATGTGTACTTGGAATTTCCGACGCATATAACCCCATTCGAAGTGATTAAACTTGTATTTGTAATTGCAGTTGAAAACTGACCTTTCTTTTTACCCATTCAAACAAATGAAAACACATTTAATATATTACTGAAAAAAAACATTAATACTCATAGAAACTGATCTCATAAATCCCTATTCAAACATTATAATTTGTAATCTTCAATTGCAAATCAAAACTGTTCTAACCTAATGCAGCTCGTTTCTTATAGAAACTCTTGCCATTTAACCACGAAAAGCCGCACGTTTTACATTAGATACTGTTCTCATAAATTCTCATTGAGATAGTATAAGTAAATGTCTGGATTTACATATAGATACTATTTAAAATATTTAGTTGCTTTATTCTGATATAATTTTCATATTTAAATTAGATCCGAATGCATACTGATTAAGACTTATATAATTTACTATTGGCACAACAAATACATACTCGTAGAAACTGCTATCATCAATCCTTTCGAAGTAATACTAAATATGTACCTGGAATTTCCACACGTAACATGTAGTGAACAATTTGTTACTGATCAAACCTCATCACAATTATATTCGGAAAACAGCATAAATACTGTTAGAAATTGATCGCATATAATCCCATTCGAAGTGGTTAAACTTGTATTTGTAATTGCAGTTGAAAACTGACCTTTCTTTTTACCCATTCAAACAAATGAAAACTCATTTAATATATTACTGAAAAAAAAAACATTAATACTCATAGAAACTGATCTCATAAATCCCTATTCAAACATTATAATTTGTAATCTTCAATTGCAAATCAAAACTGTTCTAACCAAATGCAGCTCGTTTCATATAGAAACTCTAGCCATTTAACCACGGAAAGCCGCACGGTTTACATTAGATACTGTCCTCATAAATTCTCATTCAGATAGTATAAGTAAATGTCTGGATTTACAAATAGATACTGTTTAAAATATTTGGTTGCTTTATTCTGATATAATTTTCATATTTAAATTAGATCCGAATGCATACTGATAGAGACTTATATAATTTACTATTGGTACAACAAATACATACTCGCAGAAGCTGCTATCATCAATCCTTTCGAAGTAATACTAAATATGTACCTGGAATTTCCGACCATATCGTAACATGTAGTGAACAATTTGTTACTGATCAAACCTCATCACAATTATATTCGGAAAACAGTATAAATACTGTTAGAAATTGATCGCATAAAACCCCATTCGAAGTGACTAAATTTGTATTTGTAATTACAGTTGAAAACTGACCTTTCTTTTTACCCATTCAAACATATGAAAACACATTTAATATATTACTGAAAAAAAAACATTAATACTCATAGAAACTGATCTCATAAATCCCTATTCAAACATTATAATTTGTAATCTTCAATTGCAAATCAAAACTGTTCTAACCTAATGCAGCTCGTTTCTTATAGAAACACTTGCCATTTAACCACGGAAAGCCGTACGTTTTACATTAGATACTGTTCTCATAAATTCTCATTGAGATAGTATAAGTAAATGTAAAGACTTATATAATTTACTAGAGGAACAACAAATAGGTACTCGTAGAAACTGCTCTCATCAATCCTTTTGAAGGAATACTAAATGTGTACTTGGAATTTCCGACCATATCATAACAAGTAGTGAACAATTTGTTACTGATTAAACCTCATCACAATTATATTCGGAAAACAGCATAAATACTTTTAGAAATTAATCGCATATAACCCCATTCAAAGTGATTAAACTTGTATTTGTAATTGCAGTTGAAAACTGACCTTTCTTTTTACCCATTCAAACAAATGAAAACACATTTAATATATTACTGAAAAAAAACATTAATACTCATAGAAACTGATCTCATAAATCCCTATTCAAACATTATAATTAGTAATCTTCAATTGCAAGTCAACCTAATGCAGCTCGTTTCTTATAGAAACACTTGCCATTTAACCACGGAAAGCCGCACGTTTTACCTTAGATACTGTTCTCATAAATTCTCATTGATGTGGTATAAGTAAATGTTTGCTGCTCCATTCTGGTAGAAACTGATAGAAATTTCAGCAGCAACTTTACTCCAGGCTCCAGTAGAGGGAGCTGTATACGTGTAGCTAATTCATATCTAATCTAATGTGACCTAAGGAACTGAAGTGTGTTTGTTAAATTAAAAACAAAGCAGTCTCTTTCACTGCTAACTCATTCATTGCTTCTAGGCTAGAACAAGAACACCCGAGGAAATAAGGACTGCAGAATTTTGTGTTTACCACAATATTAGTATTTCTATTTGAAATATGCAATTTAAACTGTACATTTTGTCGGCATGCATATCCAAATTAATACTAATAAAAAAGCAAAATGGAAGTTTACAATAAAAATACATCTGTAAAATATACAATTGAAACTGTACATTTGTTGACATGTATATCCACATTAATACTAATAAAAAACAATGTTGAAATTTACAATAAAAACATGTTGATAAATTGTGTGTTACATACGATAGATACTGGAGAAAGGACGGACTGGAACTCTTATATTACTTATAGAAAAGTTTAGAATCTCTTTAAAATTGTATCTGTAATTCCATATGTTTACAGATATAAGGGCAAGGGTGCATTTGCAGACACTAAACTGTAGATTTGTTGATGTATATTTCATATAAGTACTCATGAAAGGGCATGATAATTCCAAATAGCTCATTCGGAATTACTGTTTCATAACAGATTTCAAACTTAATAAAACAGATAAAATCCTGTCTGTATAATACTAATATAACTTATAGGGACGATAAAACCGCATCACTTTTTTTTTATAAGTTTCTATGTGGAATTTTTGGCAGGGTCGGGAAACATATTTATTTTTAGCTCCAACCCCTCCTCATCCCTCAAACGTGCAGAAACCACCCCTCACTCACCAGAAAGGATGCTATCTAGGATTTACATGTTTTTCGACACATTATCGTTATTCCTGTTCATATCCTTTCATTTTTCACGGAAGAGAAGGTGGTAGCGACCTCGGGGGTTGCTTCAACCCTTCGAAGGGGTGTAAAATTCATTAATTACACTTTGGATCGTCAATACGACCTCCCCCGTTTTCGCAGACGCTGATCACGAAAAAAAATATTCATCTTCAACTTCGACTCTCCTCAACCCCTATAATGGGCAGAACATACCCTCATCCATCAGTTATCGCTGGGGTAATGATTGTGTAAGTTGCTGATTAGGGTACAATGATTTCTTCATCGGGGAGTAATGAATAATAAATGTTGTCGTCAATGGCGTCTTGTTTATTTAAGAAATAACATTTTATTGATAAATTATTTACTTACAATTAATTAAAAATACCTACGTCGTTTACAAATAGCATAGCAATTATCATTTTCCTTATAATGCACATCGCACGCAATCTCTTCCTCTTCCTCATCCGCCGTTTCAGTGAGCGAATCTGAATCGGAATCGCTTAAACCAATTTCAGGGATTAAATTAAAATAAAAATCATCATTATCGTCATCTTCATCTGCTCTTTCCTCTATACATACATCTTTATTATTTTGCTTATAATTTTCACACATTTCGCCTTTGCAGTTTTTACAGAAAACAGTACATATTAACCCTAATTTTAAACAACTGCATCGCTTCGAACAGCTGTTTTCACAAGTACAGTGGTAATCTTTAAAAAAAAATCTGATATCAATTTGCTTTCTGAAAATTTTGGCTCCAAAGAATTATTTTTCATTATCCACCCCCACTGAGTAGCGATCAAATCGTTTGAAAGCCACGCTTGGCATTGAAAGTAAACACGGTTTGGTTTGAAAACATAAAGGGGTTCATAAAAGAGGGGGTTTATGCACTTTTGAGGGATGAGGAGGGGTTGGAGCAAAAAATGAATATTTTTCCTGAGATTAGCGACCCCGAGAACGGGGGATACATGTTTGAACCAAAACATTAAAAAAAATAGATTTTCCACTCTTCGGGAGGGTTTAATCAACCCCCTAGGCCTGCTGTCTGGATTCCAATTACTGTATAACCCGTCGATAAATCACTTCCTAGACCCGTTTATATATAAAGATGAAAAGGGATCCATAAAAGGGGTGGTTCTTGGCGGTTTCAGGGGGTTGCGGCGGTCAAAAACTTCTCCCACCACTTTTATCGTGTTCAGCACCCTCGAAAACGGAGAGGAAGGTAATCTCGTCTTTGCACGAAATATTTACATTACTTTTTGCTTTATTACATAGACTAATAATAGACAGTGGGATAGTGATAGATTTTTTGAAACGTTTGGTTCCTATCTGGCCTTTTGGGAGGCTTTTATGCCTGATCTGTACTAACCATTTTCGTGTTTATCAAACGGTTATCCAGGACCCCTCAGCGGAAATATTTGTTGCAAACATTTTTTTCTAAAACGTCTATGTTTTAAGAAAAGGGTCTAGCCGTACTTTCATGGCGAAACTGCCCCCGATAGGAACCTATATCGTAACCTATGTTATATTGTAGAGGGCGCTAATAGTAGTTGATAGAGTAGATATTAGCTCTATATCTTAGTTAATTGAGGAGCTATTTGAAAAAAAGTGTCCGGAGACGACTTTTTTTCAAAGCGATATATCTTAGTTAATTTTAAAGCTAGGAAAATAAAACTAAATGGCAGTGTTATGGTACACTTTACAGTTTATTTTATAGCATTTCCTATGGGCCAAGTCTAAATAAAAGTATTTAAAAAATGCAAAGAAAAATGTTGTCAATCGATTTCTATCAGATCTAATTGAATTACCACTTTGAAAAAAATATATAATAATTGTCTATGTCTTGCCTAACAGCATGCCAAGTTTCATTAAAATCCAAGAGGTGCAACATGTCGAAAAAAAAATTAAAGTAAGTGGACCGCCACCTTACGACCACTATGTTGACGCTTTTAATTTGCATTACATTTCAATAATCTTTGGAAAAGTTGCGTTTTGACAGCTCATAAAAAGTATATCAACGGTTGGTGGTGTGAATTAGCCTATTACAATGTTTTTTTGATCTACTTTTATAGTGACTGTAGTCGGTCTCAGTTAAGAATGCAGTTGTTTTCGTTATGAGCAGAGCACAGTTTACACAGTATATGGGAATTCCCCATGGCCGACTCAAGCCAGTTGGCACATAAAATAAAAATTAACGGTTTAAATTGGCTTTTGTTTGGCATTTGGCACTTTTATAAATATATTGAAATTATTTAATTTATATTGCAGCATATTTTGTTTAGATTAATGAAAGCTCATTATAGAACGGCAGAGACAAGAACAGCTCGCCTGATATCGAACACAAGCAAGTAGTAGGTTTACCCATTTCTTATAACACTGACATTTTTAGAGGATTTGCGTCTATAATGAGCTTTTATTACTCTAAATAAAATATGTTGCAATATGATTTAAATAATTTCAATGTATTTCAATTTCAATGTACAGTGTGACCCATTTAAGATCGCAACACCCTTGTATACCCGTTAATTGATGCTTGATTAACTTCAAATTTTGGTGGTAAGAAAAGATTGATAAGGTGATTCTTTGAACTTGGTAATATGTGATATATGTCGGTAGCATGTGATTTTAAGGGGGTTTCAAAAGCCGATTTTTCAAAAAAAAATATTAGGGATTTTTTTAGAAAAAAAATACTAAGGTATTCTTAATCAGCACCCTTAGAAACGTCTTTGTACAAGATTGCATCGTAGTGGATACAAAGGTGTTTGAGATAGTGGCTGTCAAAAATACTATTTTTTCAACCAAAACTAATTTTTATTTCTAAAACGGATTCCCAAATCAAAAAAATCTATTCTTTATTTTTTGTTCAGAATAATACATTGTACTAGACTGAATTGATTTTATAACAAAATAAGAAAAAAAAGCAGCCACTATCTCAAACACCTTTGTACCCACTACGATGCAATCTTGTACAAAGGGGTTTCTAAAGGTGCTGATTAAGAATACCTTAGTACTTTTTTTTCTAAAAAAATCCCTAATACTTTTTATTGAAAAATCGGCTTTTGAAACCCCCTTAAAATCGCACGCTACTGACATATATCACATATTACCAAGTTCAAAGAATCACCTTATCAATCTTTTCTTACCACCAAAATTTGAAGTTAATCAAGCATCAATTAACGGGTATAAAGGGGTGTTGCAATCTTAAGTGGGTCACACTGTATAAAAGAAAAGTGCCAAATAAAAGCCAATTTAAACCGTTAATTTTTATTTTATGTACCAACTGGCTTGAGTCAGCCATGGGGGGATTCCACTTATTTGGGAATTTCCATATCCTGTGTAAATTGTGCTCCGCTCATAACGTAAACAACTGCATTCTTAACTGAGACCGACTATAGTCACTATAAAAGTAGATCAAAAAAACATTGTAATATTCTAGTTGACACCACAAACCGTTGATATACTTTTTATGAGCTGTCAAAACGTAACTTTAATGAAACGTAATGCAAATTAGAAGCGTCAACATAGTGGTCGTTTAACTTATTTAAAAAAATTTTTCGACATGTTGCACCTCTTGGATTTTAATGAAACTTGGCATGCTGTTAGGCAAGACATAGACAATTTTTTTTTTTTTTTTTTGTGGCACTGTGGAGCTAGTCCAATCAGCCAGAAACAAAATATTGAAGGTAAACACATAGACAATTATTATATATTTTTTTCAAAGTGGTAATTGAATTAGATCTGATAGAAATCGATTGACAAAATTTTTCTTTGCATTTTTTAAATACTTTTATTTAGGCTTGGCCCATAGGAAATGCTATAAAATAAACTGTAAAGTGTACCATAACACTGCCATTTAGTTTTATTTTCCTAGCTTTAAAATTAACTAAGATATATCGCTTTGAAAAAAAAAAGTCGTCTCCGGACACTTTTTTTCAAATAGCTCCTCAATTAACTAAGATATAGAGCTAATATCTACTCGATCAACTACTATTCGCGCCCTCTACAATATAACATAGGTTACGATATAGGTTCCTATCGGGGGCAGTTTCGCCATGGAAGTACGGCTAGACCCTTTATGATAAACAAACAAATTATCTGTAAAAACTAATGTATTTTTCACTAATTAGCGAGTTACTAATTAATGGTTGCTTATATGGAAAAAATTAAAGGGAACTTACAAAAAGTTCACAATTTACGCTGTCATTTAAAAAAAAAAAGAACACTGAAATCGGAGGATAACTTATAGAGATACGGTTGTTTTTTTTAAATGTGTCTACGTCAGCCATCTTGGATTGGCCACCATTTTCATTAGCTACCACTTTCAGATGGCAATCATAATTTTTTGATATCTCTGTACACCCATATAACTGCGGTATGAAGGAAAATTAGTAGGTACCTCCAAATTATACTAATGTCTTGGCTGGCCCATATATTATTGGGCGTTCTCCAGACTATTCCAGCTAAATAAATTTTAATTTGCAGGGGCAGATAACTCCTGATCGGTTGTGTCTGTCAGGCGAAGGCAATGTTGGAGCTTGTACCAGTGATTCAGGTGGGCCTCTCATAGTAGACGGAGTGGTAGTAGGCGTGAATTCTTTTGTACGAATGCACGCTTACACGTATTGTTTATTTGGAGCACCTTCAGTTTTTACAAAAGTATCACATTACCAAGACTGGATAGAATACACGATGAAAAACGATGCAAGTAACTTGTTTGCAAATTTTTATAGCGCCGTTATAATTTCAGTTCTAATCTGCTTGTTAAGCTCGATGTTCATCTGTTCAAACTTAGGTATGTAAAACAAGCTATAATTGCTTTATTTAAGTTAATTATTATGATAGTTTAAGCTTACACTGATGATGATTAAACTGATTGTCGAAATACGTATACGTTTATTGTTTCTAATTAGTAAACCAATCTTCTTGTTTGAACTCAGTCCACAGATGATCAGCGCCCGCTCTAGGGCGGACAACCATGGAAGCGGACAACCCGGATCCCTGTCACAGATTAAACAAACCAGATGTTTCACTTACGACGTATCATGGTTTAAATAATAAATCAACTCCAGGCAGGTACTAATTTGTGGAGTGATCTGGGCATTATACGTATCAGTCTTAACCAGCGAGTATAGAGTGATAGGCGAGAGCTTGATACGTAACAATAATTAAAAATCACCTAATAAATATTCAAAAACCACTTAAATGTATAACAATAACAACTCTAACCAAAATAATTAATATCACCGGTGTAGCTGATGACGACTTCCGTCTCTGAGATTTCAGTACTAAACACTCCCTCGCTGGTTAAGACCAGTGGCGCAGCCAGAAAATTCATCTGGGAGGGGGCCAATAGAACCGGCCGCGGCCTCCCCAGAGTATGAGGAAAATTTTTCAGAAAATGGTTGGAAACGGATGTGTATGTAGATTCCTCTATTAGATAATATTGGCATTAATTACAAAATATTTATTTCAAGGGATAATTTAGATACTGCTTCTTTATTTTTTGGCTCATGGAAGACGACTTGGGGGAGCCCGGGCCCCATGGCTCCCCCCCTGGCTGCGCCCATGGTTAAGACTGATTGGTATAATACGCAGATCACTCCACAAATTCCATGTCAACCGCAAGGTTCATCTGTTTATGTCTTCTGCGCAGAATCCTGGCGGGTATACGTCACATGACAAAAAATGAAACTGGTTACATAGGGAATACTATTAAGTGAAACATCTGTGTAATCTGTGCCCCTGTCCAGAGCGGCAAATCTAAGAGGCGCCTTTTTGGCTAAAAGCACAGAAAAGGTAAACTATACAGAAGCGAAAGCTTGCCGCGGCACCTCATGTCGGAGGACTCATATCTGTGACCTCCTAAGTGACAGTAGGAGCTGTTATTATTACACTGAGAGAAGTAAATTTTTACAGAAGGTCAACTTTATTAGGCATCGAATACATTATACACTGAGAAAACTATCTAGCTTTATATTTAACTAGCAAAATACCTGTGTTCCTCTGCGGATTCATTAAAATAACTAAAATAATGAATAATAATATTTATATATACGGTAATTTGTTTATATCTAAATATACTTTATTACGATAATTTGGTATTATAGACTGTGGAAATGTTTCATTTAATATTGCCTCTTTTCAAGTACTAACCTATATACATGAAAAGTGTAGCGATGTTTGTTTTTAGTTACCTTAACGAACCCATAGCGAATCACGAACATTTTCCTTGTTAATTATTAAAGCTAATACTACTTTCTAGTTGTTTCAGAGATATAAATATATATGTACTTACCTTTCAGGATCTTTTGGAAACACAAAAAAATCTTGTTGTTTCACCTGTCCTGGAAGGATCTGGTCGATAAGCACACCCATTTCCTTTAGGACCCATCTCAAAAATCACTACAGTTACAATTATAGGTTTTAAGAACAAATTATGTAAATACTAGTTAAAAGACATCTAATTAATGCAAGTTAATGTTTTTGAATAATTTTCACTTCCTAAAAATATACAGAATGGCCAAAAATATTTTTTTAATTTGGAACTTTTTCATTGAATTTTCTCAATTTTTACAAATCAAATGGACACCCTGTATATTTCTTGACGATGTGATGTAGAAATGAAAAACGAACATTTTTTTGTACGTACATCCTTATAGCTATTTAAAACTATTTTCGATTTATTGAGCAATAAGTACAAAATTCAAGAATAAACTTAAAAAAATATGTTTCTTCAAATAATTCGACAGAAAAAATTTTGATTGACACACATCTCTTTTGAAATGATGTTTCTATTGTTGCCAGTGGGATAGATCTAAAAGCAGTTATTATCCTTTCCTTCATATTTTGTATTATTGTTGGTGTGTTTTTATAAATAATTTCAAATATGAAGTGTTTGGGAAGTTATCCAGTTTTTTTATTTGAATTATTTGCAGTGCTGGATTACCCTATATGCCAATTAAGCACGTGCGTAAAGTGGCAGATTTTCAGGGGAGGCAAATATTGACTTTGAGTCTACCATTAATGACTTTGCCGCAAGAAAATCACGGCGAAAACTGTTTTAATACAGATTATTTTTACAATTACCTAATTATTAAAAATTTTTTGGATTCCCCCTTAATAAAAAAATGTGGAAAAATTATTTTTTTATTTCTCCCCTCGCTCATCAAAAAATTTCGCACCATCCGGGCCCGTATTTTCTTTCCACGGTCCTGTCTGTCCAAGTGTACAGCATTCAAACTGCAAACATCTGGTCACCCTAATTTAATATGAAATTAACTACTTTCATATTATTATTAGAGGCAGAAATTTTAGGTTTGCATAAAGCGGCAAATACTTTAATCCGTCACTGATTATTTGATAATAAAATATAAATAAAATCATTTAAAGAATGTAAAAAATATGTGGATTACAAAATTAAAAATTGATACAAATGTCATAAGACTCGTAAGTCATAACTTCTTTCTTGTGCACGGAATTTTAAAAGACTACACAAAAATGAAATAATGTATCTAAATCCCACATTATAGCTATATGGAATGAAAAGTTAAAATATCAGTAAATAAAATAATAAATAAAAGTTTATTCAATTTTACCACTTAAAAAAACTAATAAGAGAATAATATTGACACATAGCATATACATCATAATTTAATTTAAATAAAACTATTAAATGCATTAGAACTCGTATAAATTAAAAGTACATTTCTGTCTTTAGTTTTTGTTTCTTATGTGGCAATAAAAACAATGCCGAAATACATTCATCGACAAGCGATAAAGGGGAGAGACCACTGAACTCTACTATATAAATGGAAGGTTATTATCCATACCCATTTGTATATGAAATTGAACCTCACGCAAGTATGGCAACCATAAGAAGGAGCGCAATCGCACTACGAAATACCCCAGAGCCGGCCCTATTGTATTTAAAATATAACAAACTCAGGACTTTGCCCCGATTCTTGCAAAACAGTACCATACAAGATTGCACCATATTGCCTCAATTAGACTGTAGTCACACACTGTTTATAAAAGTCACAAAATAACCAATTTATAACAACTTTACATAAACGACAGGAATAAAATGAGTCACACCGACTCTGGAATTTGCATTTAAGGGGGAGCAAGGCGATCAAATCAGAGGGGAGCAGGCGGCAATGAGCAAATGTGAAGAGAGATCTTCGTAATAAACAAATTTTAGCAAAAACTTTCTTCAATAGAAGTGTAGTATTCATTTACTTACAAGAATATCTTTTTTTCAGTTTAATAACGCCAGCCGTCTGGCTAAAAACTGTTTTTTCCCAGTCTAGATTTTTAGTACAGTACTTTTTAATAGATAGTGCCACCTGCTTATTGACTTACCACATATACATACAATGTATCAGCAAATGGTTAATAAATTATTATTATTATTAATAAAAATAGACCGCTAATTACAGGTTAGATTTCCAACCTACAAAAAAGTCCTATTTCATTAGGACAAAGTATTTAGAACTTCATAAACATTACACTGAACTAGTAGACTTTAAAGGGGTCAAGTGACCCAGCATGAATTATATCCAGTACAATGCTGGTATATGAAACCAGAACTTTAGGCACTATGCCGTCACTTTTGGGCTGTACAGGTGAGTACGTAGGTAAATTGAATTTTCCATCCGAAAGTGTATTCTTCAGACACAATATTCTTTTACGGCATTCCTCATGTTGACAGTTCATAAAAAAATAATCACCTAGAATCTACTGCTATACAAAAATAATGGGACCGGAAGCCAGAAGAATTTTTATTTTCCGAAAATTTTTCCAAGCAAATAGGTAATTTAATACTGTACGCGTTTGTACAATTAGATTTGTATGCTTTCATAGATTCATTATTCAGCAACGCCGTACATATTTGGTGGTTACAGGGTGGGAAATCCCGAGCGCAACGCACTACCCTTAACTAGTATAAGTGGTGGTGATTTGAACCAACATTAAATTCAACAACGCGCTTTCATGAAACAAACGCATTTTTTGCCATGCTGTACATTTCTCATGGAACATATGGCTGCGCCAGGACAATTTATTTCCCTCTAAAAAGAGCAATTTTAGGGTGAAAAATTTGTTTACGGCATTAGCATACTCTGTTAATACCATGCCTTCAATGCCATCAATCTATTTAATAAACTCCCTGAAAACCTAAAAACCATAATAGGCTACAATAAATTTAAAACAGCCACAAAAAACTACTTAACAGAAATGGCCTTATATAGCGTATTAGAGTATTTGATTTAATAATTTTGCGTTTTTACACGTTTTGTACCCTATACTTACATTCTAATTGTTTGTGTTGTACCTTTTTATTTACAATTTATATGACCTATATTTTATATTTATAATATGTTATGTTTATTATTTGTTATGCCTTACTACTTTTAGTTTTGACTTACCATATATACATGTAATGTATCAGATAATGGTTAATAAAGAATTTATTTATTTATTTATTTAATACTTAAAACAATAATCAAAACCACTGCCCAAGGAATCACTACTTCCACATCCAGATTCTCTATCCAAGTCACTCACAACGAAAAAACTTTGTATGTGAAAATAATTGTTTATGGAACTTTAATAATATAATATTTGAAATCTTCTACCCCAAAAACCCATAAAACGATACCCCACATCGGTAGTGGGGTGGGGGGAGGTGATAGGGGGGTGGTAGTGGGGGATGGATGAAGTAAAAAAATATTTTGAGGTTTCTGGTTCCTGTACATACACTAAATCACAATTTTTTTTCATCCCCTTTAATAAGGGGGTGGGGGTGGTAATGGGGGTGGCTAATGCTAAAATTTTTTTTTGAGACCTTAGCTTCTCTTGTATATACTAAATACCAATTTCGTGGACTCTTACCTGCTTGATTTACCCATTTACCCCAAATTTACCCCAATTTACACCCCAACCCTTCGACGGAACAAGATGAAAATATAATCTAGTTCTAGATCTCGTTAAAGTACATATGTGTACCAAATTTCAAGTCAATATCTTAAACGGTTCCAGAGTAAACGTGCGCACAAAAAAAGTTACAGACAGACAGACCGACAGACACACAGACCGACAGACAGAGAGAAATTTATTTTCGCTCAAACTTAAAACCTCGACGTTTCATGACATTTTAAGCCTATTTGGACAATAAAAATTTTTTTGTCGTTACTATACTTCCACTGGACGTGGAAGTAATAAAAACTAAATGCCGTACAAAAAGAATGGTTCCAGATGGCTGGAAAAGTATTTTGTCGCCCCCAAGATTTTCACAACTATTTTCTACTTCATAAAGATGATTTAATACTGTACGGAGTTTGTACAATTCAATTTTTATGTTTTAATGGATCTTTTATTTAGCAATGCCGTACATATTTGCTGGTTACAAACCCCATATGTATCTACAAACCTAGAGTGAAATTATACAGGGTCGGCGGTATAAAAAATGTATAGTGCTTCTCAGACTGCAGTATACTTGTGGATTTGCTATTTTCCAGAACTGCAATTTGATAAAACAGATTTTTATTGTAGTAGTTGCAACAAAACAATTTCTTGGACATCTAAAACAAAAATGTCAATAGATATATTTCCTCACAAAAGCATACGAGTACTAGTGGCTCTACAGATAATGACAGTCAATGTAATTTTAATTTAGATTTATGGACTAGTAGATGGTGACAGAAAATCAAAACTGATAGCCTACCGTCTGCAAGTAATTTAGTACAATAAAGCTCAATTTTTGGTACCTTCAAGGTTTGCCCGCATGCACGGGATGTAGGAAACGATTTCCGGTTTGCATAAAAAAACAATGTTTTCAACTGATACACTACCATCTGCAAAGTTCATAATTCGAAATTAAAGGAATAAAAATATGTCGGAAGCGCTTTTGCAGACAGTTCTGTCATGCACCAAACCTTATACAGGGTACTCCAAAATGTATCAAATTTTAGTAAAAAAAAAAAATAATGTACCGTCTGCAAACAATACAAAATGATGATTCTGGTTCATGAAGACGAGTAGGGGAAAGGTGCAGACGTTTACGATATGCACATCACTATATTGGGCGCATGTCAACAACTTGTTATTTTTTTTTATAACTTTGAACAATTGTTTACCGTTTAATTATAGTTTTATTAGAAAATTTAGGTTGCAACACTATTGTAAACAATGTTTTCAGACGAATCCAATATGCACGGTTGTCCATTGAATTCTATAAACTTGTAAGAAAATGGGGGTAACTTTTACCGATTATTAACTGTCTGCAACTTGGTACAAAGAAAAGTTATTGATTCGATTACGCAATTATTATACTCTTCGCAAAAACGAAGAGTATATTGTATTTGATCGGCACATTTCTAAAATCGTAATTATCGCTCGTAGAGAAAAAATTTTCATATCATTGTGTTAGTGAACGAATTCTGAACAACTTTCAAAATGTCCGTCTGTCCGTGTGTCCGTCACGTTTCTTGTAAGCACGATAACTTAAGAAAGAAAAATCCGATTGTATTGAAATTTAGAAAGTAAGTTAGTGTTAGCTAGAGGAATAACCCTATTGTTTTTGAAGAAAATCGATCAGTAAATAAAAAAGTTATTAATTATTTAATTAAAAACAAAATATTCCCTTAATTTTTGTCGCTTGTACTAAAATGGAAATCTTGCGAAATATTATTTCCATAATATATTTTTTTTTGTAATTTTATTAATATATATTTCATAGAAGTACGAGTTGGAATACCTATGTATGATTGTCGAAAGGTATATATCACAGACAATCATTTTTTGTAGCAAATGTTTGGTGGCGCAGCGGCTAAAGCTTTGCGTTGCAATCCAAAGGTCCCGTGTTCGAATCTCACACAGGTTCGATATTTTTTTTTCATTTTTTTTTTCATATAATTTTTTTCACGACAAAGATGGTATCACAAAATTTAGGATGTCCAAAAACTAATATTATTTACAAGAAAACTGCGAAGAGTATCCTATAGAATGTGTAACAATTATATATAAAAAGCTCAGTAAATTGGCGAAGAGTACGTTTTTAGCTTGTTTAATATGCAGACAATGCGCACATGCACTAAAACCACAGATATGTACCAAAAACTATCTATACCGTCTGCAACTTGGTAAAAAGAAAGGTTACTGGGTAAAATACGCAATTATTCAATTTGTAGATAATGCCCACATGCACGAGAGCCACAATAGAGTCAAAACTCGGCGAATTCCGTTTGATATCTCTTCGTGTGTGATATGCACCAAAAACAACTCTTTACCTTCTGCAACACAAAATTGTGTAAGCTAACTTATGCAAGTATATTTTTTTCGGATGGGCATACAACATGCAGATGCACATGGACCAGAATTAGTGATGGTATTCGATAAAGTTGATCGATAATTCGGGTCGTAGTTAAATTTAATTGAAAAAATATTATTTTATTAAAGTTGTAACAAAAATCTTATACATATTATCATAATAATAATTATTATTTATAAAAAATTTTGTTCGCCGTCTGTTTCTTCTTCAACATCATCATTCTCAACCACTGACTCCTGGAACGTTTTCCGATAATCCTCAGTGAAATGATACATATCTTCCTCGCTGTCACTGATATGTTCTAAAAACAAGTTTTCTTCATCTGAATCATTATCAGCATTGTTGTCGGTGAGCATTATTTGTTCGTTATCCTCCTCGACCACACTGTTACTGGTAATTGCGACTGTAATTTTAAAAATTAATCAGCTTTTGAATTCATTGGAATTAACAAGAAAACTACGGTATTTCCGTACCGTTGTCGCTATCAGCTACAAAATTTTCTTTGACGATTTGTGGCATATCATCTCCATCAAACAGTCCTCCGATTTGCACCAGCCATACTCCTCAACTTTTAAGCTTGATGCTTAGGCAAAGATGTGTTGCTCAATATTTTTGACACTTTATTGTGACTCTCGTGCATGTGCGCATTATCTGCAAACTAAATAATTGCATATTTGAATCAATAATCTTTCTTTTTACCAAGTTGCAGACAGTAAATAATTGGTAAAAGTTACCCCCATTTTTTTACACAAATACGTTAAGCGGCAAGTGCTTTGTACACATTTAATCTATCTGCAAATAATTCTTTATCGAAGCTCTATTTTTAAAACATGTTTTCTTTTTACCTGCAGATGGTAAACAATTGTTCAAAGTTATAAAAAAAAAATAACAAGTTGACATGCACACGATATGGTGACGTGCATATCGTAAACGTATGAACCTTTCCCCTACTCGTCTTCATGAACCAGAATCATCATTTTGTACTGTTTGCAGACGGTAAATTATCATTTTTTTTCCCCTAAAATTTGATACATTTTGGAGTACCCTGTATAAGGTTTGGTGCATGACAGAACTGTCTGCAAAAGCGCTTCCGACATATTTTTATTCCTTTAATTTCGAATTATGAACTTTGCAGACGGTAGTGTATCAGTTGAAAACATTGTTTTTTTTTTATGCAAACCGGAAATCGTTTCCTACATCCCGTGCATGCGGGCAAACCTTGAAAGTACCAAAAATTGAGCTTTATTGTATAGATAATACTGACTAAATTACTTGCAGATGGTACGCTATCAGTTCTGATTTTCTGTCACCATCTACTAGTCTATTAGTGGAAGTGATAGTGAGATGTAACATACCATGATCGAAACTAGATAATGTTAGTTGAATGTTACATTCCCCAATACCTCCTCTTCGAGTGAGTCTTTATAATAAACTGCTCATATTAACTTTGGATATCACAGATTCCGTATAAAAAGTACAAAGTAAGATATACTGTGTCATACTTGTATAAAAATCTTTCTGCGCTGGCAGAGCCACTCTGACTTTCACGTCGCCGAGGGAAAATTCCCGAGCTCTGTTTATGAAAAATAAACTGTCCGTTACCTTCAAATGATTAATATATAATCGGCCCGTTCAAGCTAAGAATAAGTCAATATGGCTGCCACACTGAATGGACTAATATGAATGGCATCACAATTTTTGATTACTATTTGATATAGTCGATAACATTTTGTAATGCCATACAGTAATTAATGACCCTAAAGGCCAGTGAAAACGTTATGGAAAATCTCATAAGCTGTGGAAAATCCTAGAAGTAAAAATGTACCACATCTATTTTTCTTTATATTTCCATCTTTAAAGAATTCAAAATAGCAATAATTTTAGAAATATCACTCCTTTTATTAACACACAGGGTATTATGAAAATGTTTTAAATTTTGAAAATTTTATTTATTTTTTTATTCATATTTTCATTTGGTTCCATTAATTATAACCGGCTATAATGTACAACGATAATATTTAGTTACATCATGTCAAAAAAATCGGTTGCCATACAGGAATTTATGATCTGATTGCCAAAAAATGAGATTCATTGCCAAACGCAGGTAATTGTTTATATTTATAGTTACCATAATTTTTAGATGGCACAACTGTTAAAAATTATTGTAGATGTTGAATAATATTTTAGAATCGATGCCGTATATAGCGTTATCGCTATAAATAAAATTAAAATGGAAGTAAATATACTTATATTGTTTTTAATACATGTTCATATTTTATGTGATATTAGTATTTTTTAGTATATTGATATATATTTTTATGTCGAATGTTTTTATTTTTCCTAGCGACTCCATGGAAACTTCTCCATTATGGATCGAGTTTTCCTTTTTGTTTCTTAGCGACTTCATGGAAACTTCTCGTTTTTGGAACTTCTCGATTTCCAGTGAGTGAGTCGCTATAGTCGCTATATACACCCCCTCGTTAAAAAAGAAAATAGTCAATCAATCAACGTGTCGATTGCAAAACGTACTTTTTTAATCGGGGTAGGCAAAGTGTCACATCTGTCAACTAATACAAAAGCCGGTTTAACCCTATCAATATTGACAGTTATGACTTTGTCTCCTTTCTTAAAGGTAAATAACTTATCTGAACGAGATAAAACTTTAAACGGTCCTTCATATAAAGGAGTAAATGAACGTTTTAAACGTTCAATGCGAACGAAAATAAAATCGCAAGAGGCAAGATCTGAAATAACAAAAGTTTTGTAATTGCCATGCGAAGTTGGAGGAACAAATTTTAAATTATTAAAATAAATGCGTAATTTGTCAATGAAATAAGGAATATCTGGGGAATTATACGATTCAACGAAAAATTCGCCAGGTAAACGAAGGGTTTGACCATATATGAGTTCAGCAGGTGAACATTGCAGATCTTCCTTGGGAGTTGTCCTAAATGCTAATAAAATGATGGGTAATTCATCTGTCCAATGTGATGTATTGGCTCTAGTTAACAAGGAAGTTTTAAGTGAGCGATGAAATCTTTCAACTAAAGAGTTGCCTTCTGGGTGATATGGAGTTGTACGTATTCTATGAAAACCTAAAAACTTTGCAAATTCATTAAATAATCTTGACTCGAATTGTACTCCTTGATCAGTCGTTACTGACAAGGGAACACCGAATCGACAAACAAAGTTTTGAAATAAAGTACGCGCAACTGTTTCTGCTGTGATGTCGCGAAGAGGGTACGCTTCCGGCCACCTAGTGAATCGTTCAATCACCGTAAGAATGTAAGAGTTACCTTTGGATGGAGGTAATGGTCCTACCAAATCTATGTGGATGTGGTCGAATCTGATTTTCGGAATGGTGAAGTTCCCGAGAGCACTTCGCGTATGTCGACTGACTTTGACAGCTTGACAGTTAATGCACGATTTTGACCATAAATTGCAATCTGTGTTCATTTTCGGCCAAAAATAGTTATTTGAAATCAACAGTCTAGTGGCTTTAATACCAGGATGAGATAAGTTGTGAAAAATATCGAATATCGTTCGTCTGTAAACAAGTGGAACAAAAGGTCTGACTTTTGCACGAGAAACATCACACCAAATAAAATCATTTGAATCTGGAATTTGTATCTTTTTTAAAATGAAATTGGTTTTAGTTAGTGATGATTTATCTGACAATAAATAGTTGAGATTTGAATCTTTCTCCTGAGCTTCACTAAGCAACTTTAGGTCAAAGTTAACATTAAGGAAGGGAGAATTTTTAAGTTGAAGTGGTAAAATATCTTGTTTTAAGGAAGAAGTGTCGTAAATACGTGACAAGCTGTCAGCTATTACATTATGTTTTCCTTTAACATGTTGTATTTTACAAGAAAATTGAGCTATGTATTCTAAATGACGTATTTGACGAGGAGATCTTTCTGCTTTTGTGAATAAAGCGTTGATTAAAGGTTTGTGATCTGTAAAACAATTAAACTTGCGACCTTCAAGTATAAACTTAAAATGTTTAATTGCAGTATATAATGCTAAAAGTTCTTTGTCAAAAATCGAATAATTGGTTTGTGCTGTGGTTAATTTACGGGAAAAGAATGCTAAAGGAGCAAGAAATCCCTTATTATCTTTTTGCTCTAAAACTGCACCCATGGCAAGGTTAGAACAATCTACTGAGAGAGATAAGATAGTATCGTCATTATTGCAAGGATGAGCTAAAACTACTGCATTACTTATTGCGTCTTTGGCTTTCGAAAATCCGTCTAAACATTGATCAGGCCAACTATTTATCTTTGTAATTTTATCATGAGATAAACTGTTACAAAGAGAATATAGGGGAAGTAATATTTCAGCAAAATGAGGTATGAAACGATGATAAAAATTCACCATACCTATGAAACGTTGTAGTTGTTTGAGAGTTGTCGGTAAAGGGAAATTATTAATGACTTCGACTCTCTCAGTTGATGGTAAAATACCTGATGAAGAGATGTGATGACCTAAAAAGGTTAAATTGTCAACTCCCAAGATACATTTAGATGGTTTAATGTTAATTCCGTATGTGTCTAATCTCTTGAAAACCTTTTCCAAATGTTCCAAATGTTGTACATCTGATTGACTTGCGATTAATATATCATCCAAATAGACGAAAACGAAAGGTAAATTGACAAGTACTTCATTCATAAAACGTTGGAAAGTTTGACCAGCATTGCGTAGACCAAAAGGCATGCGGGAAAATTCAAACAGTCCGAATGGAGTTGTTATAGCTGTCTTATAAACGTCATTTTCAGCGACAGGTATCTGATGGTACGCTCGCACTAAATCAATCTTGGAGAAAATAGTGCAGCCGTGCAACTGAGAGCTAAAGTCGTGGATATGAGGTAATGGATATCTGTCTGGAATGGTAATCGTATTTAGTTGTCGATAATCTCCACAAGGTCTCCAGTCATTCTCTTTTTTCGCCACTAGATGGAGTGGAGAGGAAACTTGAGAAGATGATGGTTTGCAGATACCTAATTCTACCATGTTATTAAATTCTGTTTGAGCTATTTTAAATTTAAGATTGTCTAATCTACGAGGTCGTGAAAAAGGTAAATGACCTTCAGTAACTATATGATGTACAATAGAATGTTTAATAGGTAAATTGTAATCTGGGGAACTAATTAAATTAGGAAATTGTAAAAGTAATTTGTTATATTTATCTGTCAAAGGAAATAATTTAAGTGAATCTAATCTACAATTGTCTAAAGGACTATTTTTAATAAAACAATTAACTAACAAATTAGTCTTGTTATCAATTATTCGAGCTCCTTTAAGATCAACAACTAAACCAAAATGAGACAAGAAATCTGCTCCGACTATCGGTATGTCAACGTCTGCTATATTGAAAACGAAAGGAAATAATCTACGTAAGTTTAGATTGACTTTTAACAATTTCTTACCGTATGTAAAAATGGTTGAACCGTTAGCCGCGGTTAATATCGTATCGAAATTCTTTTTTAAATCTGTGAAAGCATTGCGTGGCACCACAGATAAATCGGCACCAGTGTCAATTAGGAAGTTCAGGTTGTTAGATCTATCGTAAATAAAAAGTCGACGACGTTTGCTGTTAGAAATGTCAAAATCAGACGTCATAGAATTATCAAACTTCAGTCATCTTTGAGAATTATCAGATTTTTTACAATTCTTACTGAATTTGCACCATTCACCTCCACAACGATAGGCATTGGTACCATAAACTTGATGGTAGTAACAAATAGTATTGTCTGTACGATCAAATTTATTAGAAACATTATTACGGCTGGGTGAACGATTGCGATTAGTGGTACGAGTTTGTGAATTGCTTCTACTTTTGCAATTGTTGCAGCATAAAGTAGAAGGTTGAGGCTCGAAGGATTGATTGGAAAGTCTGGATTCTAAAGAGTTTAATCGAGAATTAAAAATTTCTTGTTTTTGTAATACTTGATTAATTGAATCGTGGAAAGTGATTGAAAAATTTTTGATAGTGGTAGTTAAATCTGATAACGGGGTGGACTCAGAGTCAAGAGGATTTTTGTAGTACGATGCAACCATTGAATTTTGACAGGACTCCCAGATCTGATCTGCAATATCTAGAATCTCTTTTGTGTCTGTTTTCCCTGAAGCTGTAATGGCAATATATACTGTTTGAGGTAAACGTCTTTTCCATAGCTTTATCAATAAATCTTGACTAACCATGCTGAATCCTCCAACCATATTCAGCATGGATCTATAGAAATCTGAAGGTTTCAGATCGCCCATTTGGGAACCTGATAACAGATCATTCAGACGTTTTTCCTCACTCGATGATAAACGTGAAATTAAAACTTTCTTTAAATTTATATAGAGATCCGTTTCCGGGGGATTAGATATTATATCGTATATATTATCTATCACATCTAATGGCAAATTAGCTATAACCTGATCATACTTTTCCTTGTCATTGACAATTTTTGCAACAGAAAACTGTGATTCGATCTGGGTAAACCAAATTTCTGGTTTTGATTTCCAGAATGGGGGTAGTTTGACAGAAGTGACATAATGGGTTTGAGGAAAATCCTCGTCTGAAGGTTGTCTTTGCATAACTGATCGATTGTGATTGATTGATTGATTGATTACTCTCTTAGATAAAAAAGGAAATATACTTTAACTCACTCACCGACAGATGACAGTACTTGTAATGTACAACTTCAGTTGATTGAATTAGGAAATTACCATAAATTATAGGAACATCTATTCAACTTTGGAACCTCTATTCAAAATTCATCTGGAAAATTCTTCTCTTCATAAAATGGTCAATTTATAACGGTAGTTGATATATTGAATCTCTTCTGGTATATATTTATCACGTTGGACATAAAATTTTTACTTCTGGCATATATTTATGACGTTGGACATATAATTTTCACGTCTGGCATATATTTATCACGTTGGACATAAAATGATCACGTCGGGGTCACCAAATTTATAGCGTTATCGCTATAAATAAAATTAAAATGGAAGTAAATATACTTATATTGTTTTTAATACATGTTCATATTTTATGTGATATTAGTATTTTTTAGTATATTGATATATATTTTTATGTCGAATGTTTTTATTTTTCCTAGCGACTCCATGGAAACTTCTCCATTATGGATCGAGTTTTCCTTTTTGTTTCTTAGCGACTTCATGGAAACTTCTCGTTTTTGGAACTTCTCGATTTCCAGTGAGTGAGTCGCTATAGTCGCTATACCGTACATTTTGCAATGATCTTGCACCCTACGGAGTTGCGCCCAGGATTTCTCACCCTGTAACCACCAAATATGTACGGCATTGCTGAATAATGAATATAGGAAAGCATACAAATCTAACTGTACAAACGCCGTACAGTATTAAATTACTGATTTGCTGGAAAAATTTTCGGAAAATAAAAAATTCTTCTGGCTTCCGGTCTCATCATTTTCGTACGGCAGTAGGTTCTAGGTGATTATTTTTTTTATGAACTATGAACATGAAGAATGCCATGCAAGAATATTTTGTGTGAAGAGTGCACTTTTGGATGGAAAATTCAATTTACCTGTGTACTCACCTGTACCGCCCAAAAGTGACAGCATAGTGCCTAAAGTTCTTGTTTCATATACCAGCATCGTACAGGATATAATTCATGCTGGGTCACACCTTAAAAATTACGATGGACTTGTAGTCTATAGATTTTTCATGGACAGTTTTCGAGTTACAGGGGGTCAACCATGCAGAAAACGGGTTCATCGAATTACACAGGCCCACAAAAACAAAAAAGTGATCTGTGCGGGGGTACTGAACATACCTATCCCTTGTATTTTGAGCTGCTGAACACGAATCTGACCTTAGTTTTTCCCCCCCCCCAGCACATCAGGTTTTTTTAACAGCAAAAAAAGTCTGTTAAATCGTAATATTTATATATTTATTTGCTTAAAAAAAAAAAGAAACTTGACGTGCTAGGGAAAAACTAAGGCCAGACTCGTGTTCAGCGGCTCAAAATACAAAGGATAGGTATGGTCAGTACCCTCATGCAGACCACTTTTTTTCCACAGAAAAAAAAGTACCCACAGGCCTTTGGCACAATCCCACAGAAAAAAAAATGGTCTGCCTAGGTGTACTGACCATACCTATCCCTTGCACTTTGAGCCGCTGAAGATGAATCTGACCTTAGTTTTTTCCCAGCATGTCCGGTTTTCTTTTTAACAGCAAAGAAGTCTGTTGGATTGTAATATTTATATATCCATTTGCTGTTTGACCCCCTGTAACTCGAAAACTGTCCATTTTTCTGTCTCACTTCTTTATGACTTGATCAGGACATCATAAACTACATTAAGTATACCAAATTTTCATCCAATTCGACGGGACCTATTTTCACTTAGGTTTAGTGCGTGATCCTTTTAATAATAGCTGCATAATACTCTTAAATCTTAAGAAACACATATTTTTGAGGTTAGCTGTGACGTCACGTGCAGATGCCCTATAATAGCCACACTACCTACCCTTCGCCCCACTTCAGCTGTAGCTTTACCGATGAAAGTTTGTGATTCGCATTGTCTCTTTTTAATTCAAGACTTACGCTACTGGATTTATGAGAAACAAATAAAACACGGAATTGCGTCAGCGCATTACTCCAGTAGACAGCCATTTGGTTCAAACACAGACACATCGGCTAACTAAATCCAGAAATGGAAACGAGCTACTACTCTGCCAAATTCTATAATGTTCTACTTAATTCAGTTAAAAACCTAAACCTCTTGAAGTTTAAAATCAAAATCAAAGACTACCCAAAAGTCAAGGCCTTCTACACGTTTAATGAATTCCTGGAGAATGACTTCTTCGATTTAACTTAATACTGCATAGGAACTATATACATTTGTAAAAAAAAAATCTGTTTTTAAATCTTTTTAAATGCCGCTTACTATTCTTAAGTGTTCTATTCATATTTTATATTTTGTATACCTAGTTATGTGACTGTTTATTGCGTCCTGACCTGTGTAAGCATTTTATTATGTATACTGGCACCAATAAAGTATCATTTATCACATGAATTTCTCTACTGCGTCGGTGCATAGCTACACCTTTTGAACCTGTAATTACCGTATTTTGTTCACGAGCATATACCTATACTGGCCTTCCATTTATATAGTAGAGTTCAGTGGAATAAACCAATAAAAACTGGATTTTTGGCATTTGAGGTTGTTACCAAACTACAGGTCACCAGATAACCATGGTGGAAATTTTAAATTAGAACAATAATTGTAAATATTTGCAGAAAATTTGGAAACTTTCTGCAAATTTTGAAGCTTTCTGGGAATTTTGGAAACTTTCGGAATATTCAAATATTTTAATGGAAACTTTCATTTTTATTCAACTTCATTCCAGAAACGTTCCTGGAAACTTTCATATTGAAAGTTATTCATAACAAAAATTCTTATTGCACCAATTTCTGCTATAGGCTAGTTCTGCAAAAGGCAAAGAGAATCATCATTTACTATGTAAAAATTATTTTTTTTTCCTAAAAAAGAAAGATCAAGTCCTAAGTGTTCTTTAATGCCGAAACTAACCTATAAGTGGAAGTTGAGGCAATTAAAAACTTTGTCAAGAATAACAGGAAGTCAAACTCACCTATAAAAGTGTGAGATGTCCTTTCACTTATAATTTGGCCGTGTTGCTTATTTGATATTTTAATGTTTGTTATGTAGACATTTATACACAAAAAATTACTAATTAAATATAACTCTTTACATTTTAAACCTAATATTATCACGTATATACTTTTCAAGTAAAAATGATCCCTAATAATATGTCTTCTTCGCTTGCCATGTTCTAACGCATGGTAAGGGATGCGATCGCTATTAGTAATACGTAGGATATACATATAGCACCCCCTACTTTCAGCATATACATTTTAAATGCATCTGTGTCAATTGCAGGCACAACGCTTGCATTAGTGGTGGGTATTAAATACTCCCTTTGTAATCTACCCTCTGTATTTAGCACCCTAACAAGTTCATTTAAAGTTTCTCTGTGTTTAACTATCTCTCGTAATGTGTTTTCATTAGCCTGTACTAAATTCAAAATTATAGGATCGGCAATAAGACCATTATTAACAGTGACCAATTTTTCTTCGATAAATTTTTTAAGGTCTTGTTTTTTTACTGTTGTATAGACGAATGCCAAGAAAGACCCCGTTATACTCAAAATTAATCCAAAATACTTGGTGTACTCTATTTGGGCTCTCTGTTTTTCGTGTGAATCGCGGATCGCATTGGAGAATGCAGTGAAGAGCTCCCTCTCTGTCTGGTCGTAATCCTGGAAAGTTGTAGAGATAGCAGTTTCCATCCTCAGAATCTGAAAAATCGAAAACAGAACTTTCAAGCATAACAAAGATACAAAAGTGGTAGGTGGAGAATATAATCAAAATAATAAGAACTATAAAACTGACAGTTTTTGCGCTGTGATTTAACTTCAACATTAAATATATTTGGAGATTCTTTCACATATTGTATTTTAGGACTGCTTCGTTCCGTGATTAATTCAACCAAATGTTGAATAGTCTGAGATAACTGGTAAGAGCCGGTAAATAATATTTTCAACTCACATTCACTAAGTTCAGGGAAATCTGACACCTCTGGTGCCAATAATAGTTGAAAAAGCTTTTATCATCGACTTAATGTTGATTTTCAACTTTTTCGCTGAGATTATTTCATATTTTCCTCTTGTTGTTCATATATTCAATGATTTCATCAGCCAATCACTCTCAGTAGTGGAGTGCCGTTAGAGAGAACCCAGTTCCTATAAATCAACTTCAATGAAACTTTTTGCATTTTGTTGCTAAAACCTAATACTAAAATATTTATGGATTAGAAATTGACGTTTTTTTTTTATTTAAAAGTTTATCGAGAACAAGCTGCAGTGCAAGGTCATCCATGCTTTCTGCATCCACAAACAGCTCCGCATCCTGTCTTACATGTAGAAAAAATAATTTTAAGTAGAAGGGGCTGGTGACTTATTCAACGAGACTGATTTTGGCAGCGAAACTAGCAGCGAAAACAAAAATTTTTTTGTTTGCATTTTTGAATACATATATTTGTAGGTAATGATGATATCAACATTTTTACCTACAAATTATGACCCAGAAGCTAATAAGAAGGCTATTAGCCTCAAATTTTCAAAATAATTTTGACGACCAACGGGTATTTTTTAGATAAAACTCGCATTAAAAAAAAAATAGTAATCTGGCCCTATTCGGACCAATTTGATTGGAAAGGAGAGCTCTTTAGCTTTAATTTAATAAAAGTCCCCAGCACATCTAACATAGAAGTTAATCGGGAAATACTCGTTGACGGCGTTTCCGCTGCTAGCGCATTTCATATGTCAAACTAAAATAAAATAAGATCTATCAACCTGGCCCTTTTCGGACCCATTTTAATCGAAAGGTGGGCTTTTTAGCTTTAATTAAAAAAAAAAATTAAGTCCCTAGTACATAGAAGTTAGCCGCGAAATAGATGTTCACACCATCTACGCTGCTAGCACATTTTTTAAGATACCTACACTAAAATAAAATGAGAACTATTAACCTTGGATTAAAATGGGTCCGACAAGGGCCAGGTTAATAGATCTTATTTTATTTTAGTTTAACATAAAAAATGCGCTAACAGCGGAAATGCCGTTAACGACTGTTTCCGAACTTCCATGTTAGATGTGCTGGGATCTTATTTTTTTTTTTAAATTAAAGCTAAAGAGCCCTCCTTTCGATTAAAACCGGTCCAAATTATTTTTTTTAATACGAGTTTTACCTGAAAAATATGTGTTGGTCGTTAAAATTATTTTGAGAATTTGAGGCTAATAGCCTTCTTATTATCTCCTGGGTTATAATTTGTAGGTAAAAATGTTGATATTAT
Organism: Rutpela maculata; assembly: GCA_936432065.2. NCBI lineage: Eukaryota > Metazoa > Arthropoda > Insecta > Coleoptera > Cerambycidae > Rutpela > Rutpela maculata. The sequence continues at coordinate 26,081,300 of OW386292.2, read as the reverse complement.
CATTACCTAAAAATATATGTATTCAAAAAGGCAAACAAAAATTTTTTTTTTCGCTGCTAGTTTCACTGCTAAAATCAGTCACTAGCCCCTGAAAATCTACTTAAAATTATTTTTTGTATATGTAAGACAGGATGTGGAGCTGCTTGTGGATGCAGAAATCATGGATTACCGTACACTGCAGCTTGTTCCGAATGCAATAGTGATAGTTGCTCAAAACCCTTTCCTATTATAGAAATAAGCGAAGTTGAAAACAAAGATATCGAAGATAAATAGTATATTTTGTTAAAATTATTATGAATTATGTGATTTAACAATAAGTTTGTTTCTATAAAAATTCTAATATTTTTTGTATTAATGTCTTATATTAAAGTTTTTTGGCCACCATTTTGGGTCCCACATTTTAAATTTGTAATTTTTTACCTTAAATTTGTAATCACAAACCTACAATACTACTCAGGTATGATTTTTTTGTCTACATAACAAAGACTATTAAAACTTATGTGAATTGAGTATTTTTTCAAAGAATTTGTAGATCTCGATAAACTTTTAGATAAAAAAAAAACGTCAATTTCTAATCCATAAACATTTTAGTATTAGGTGTTAGCAACACAATGCAAAAAGTTTCATTAAAGTTGATTGATAGGAACCGGGTTCCTAGATATGTAAATCTAACGGCACTCCACTACAGAACCTAAATGTTTTTATTATATTAATTATGTTGCAGACGCCAATATTTCTAGCGGTAAAAGAATGCATAACGATCAGCCATATTGGGAATGTTTCAGATTGAACAATAAAATGTCATTTTTACCTAATAGAAATCATTTTTAAAAAGAATTTATTAACACTGAACCATATTATGGGCGGATACCACCGATTAATTTATTTTTAAGTCCCCGGAAAAAAAAAATATCCATATATTTTTTGTGTCTTTAGAAAGCACATGAATGTTTAAGAAATATCTAACAATGTTTTATAGTAAAATTAGTCTTCTTGAAAATTTAACTCACTATGAGGACTCCCAATGCTTTAGTTTTAAGTAGCCTCTCTCAGTATTCACCACATGTCCATTTTATAGTATGCATGGTGGACCATATATCTCACATATCGTGTGGATGAAGTGAGCATGGCAATAGATTTATTTGAAATTATATTTACTGTATTAAACACAAAGCGTTCTGTTATAGCATTTGTGTGTAAATTTTAATATAGCTAACACATTGGCTGCTGCTGTCGCCATATGGCAACGCAGTAGTATATTGCACATTGCTGGTGTCGCCATGTGGGGATCTGGTCCTATGTATATTGTCAAAAACCTACTCAGCATCTACAAAATCTCATCAGCAGCGAACTTGTTAATAGATATTCTACGAATAAAGATTTAGATGATTTATTGAAACTAAAAAAATTTAATAGTAGTTTTAAAAACAGGCATGTAGGTTTTCTCTAGGTGGATCCCTGTACTCTTATAAGGATTTTAAGTAAGTTTTATAGAGTCCTATCAGACTATTTACGTTTATAAGTAGTCTTTGAAATAAGCTTTTAGAATATATTATAGAGTATATTAAAACCAAAATTGTTACTTGGACTATTAACTTGTTCTAGTGATTATGAGCTTGCATGCCTTGCCAAATCTCTCGGAGTCGACCAACAATATTCATTTCTCCGTGCATGTGTAGAGGTTAGTTTTATATTCAACAATCAAATTTGTTATTTTGCTTGTAGACTCCCAAAAGTCCATCCAAAACATTTTAAACAAATTGAATGAAATTTAAGTACCTCGGTTTCCTGTTTCATTAAATCAAGAAATTTCTCAAAATCTTCCTGTCTTTTAACTTTGTGAATCTGGTCTTGCAACTCCAGCGATTTCTGCCTAATGTCAGCAAGCTGCCGCCCTGCCTCCCTTCGTTTCTCTTGCGTTTGTAATAGTTTATCCTACAACAAATTAATTTTTAGCGGACCATAAAATGAACCGTTTTGTATATAAATAGGTACTGCACAGTTTGAACACAATTATTGTTACTTACCTACCTGGATTGAGGTTACTCTGTCTTGGTACATTTTGACTTCGTCCAGTCCAATAAGTTTAGTGTACCATTTATTTATTCTATCAAACTTTTCATACATAATTTTTTTCTTTTCTTCTTTCATTTTGTTTATAAATTGTGGTGCATCAGCTATTGTTACTTTTATTGATTTCCTTAGCGTGTCTAATGCTGGGTTATTTACATTTCTTAAAATATGAGTTAGTTTCATCTTCCTGATATCTTATCTACTTATTAAACTTAATTACTTCTTACTTCTTTAAGAGTTCAAGTACACTTGTCGGCAAATTAACGTTTGTCAGATGGTCAGATCTGTCAGTGGTTAAGTAATCTTCTTCTTCCTCCAAAATAAAGTCTTGGCCACAAAGTCTTCAACTACACAGATTATCATGTTTACTCTAAAGGCTATAGTCGGATAAGAAGGGTGCATTTGCCCCTGCACAGATTGTGCTTATTCTTTTGCTTGAATTGTTATCAATGTCACACTTACAATTTTGCCAAATTTCAGCAATATTAAACTGGTTTCGCGTAAAAAAAATCGAAAGTTTTCGAAAATAATTGTTATCTATTGATCGGCATAACCGATTCAAATAAAATTTTAACCAGTTATAAATACTGCCAGAACATAAATATGGCTTCAATAGGGAACATTTTTTTTTATTACTTCCGCCAGAGTGCAGTAGCCGTACTCGGTTGTATCACATGCCTTTCTAGGTATCTAGGTTGTTCGCGCTGTTGAGGTTATGTTATATTCAGTGTCAATAGATTATTTTCGGTTGACGTCACGCTGCCGGCGTGGAGGGCACCCAACTGATATCTTGTTTTCTAGAGACGGATGTACAAGCTGTTATTTTTTAATAAAATGATAGGTTGTTAAATAGCAAACAGGGTGTATTAAATAGGTGATGCGATGACAACCCTCACAGTGGCTTCATAAGTGCTTACTTTGTAAATAATGTAATAGATGGCAGGACCAATAAGTTCTCTCATTACTTACGCATAGATAGATAATTTTACAGGTTCTGTGCATACGTGCATACAGTGTTGCATACATTCCCGGCCTTTGTTTTTTGTTTAGGAAACAAGAGTCCAGTGACATCTGACATTAAGTAGCTAAATTAAAACATTGAAAGAATATATGCAACACTATATGCAGCATTGCACGTGTCGCCACAGCAAACCTCAAAAATATATATTTCTTAAGATTTACAAGAATTACGTAGCTATTATTAAAATGTCTGCCTGGTTCCTGTACTTTCAAACAAAATCAAGTTCAACGTAATGTGTATGAAGTTTTATATAGTTTGTCACAATAAATTAAGACACTTTTTGTCACTTTGTTCGTAGATTCTTTTTAGGCCGAGAAAATTCTTTAAAATTATAACATTTTAAACGATACTTTTTTACATTATCATATCTTCCTGGAGGCAGGGAGACCACCAGGCCGACAGTTCTCGTACGGGTTTTTTCGTTTAGCTTTTTACCCGAGTCAACAACCTAAATTTTGTAAGTGCTTTGCCAAGTGTTGTGTTATTTTTAATTAGTTTTAGGTCTGTCTCTGTGTAGACAGCAATTTTTAATATTATTAGTTTTTAAGTTTGTTTATAACAAACAGGAGAGCTAATCCCCCCCGTTTATCGTTAAGCCGAACCGGACCTGTCCCGTCCCACCCTGCATTCACCACAGCACCACGTGCCGTGGTTGTTTGGTTGGCTCTGGGCTAGGATCCGGCAAGGCACATAGTTGTACTAAACTTAAGAATAAAATCTGTTTTGTTTTTTTGTCATCTTGCAAGTCATGAGGTCGGCGGTTCGACCCCTGCTCATTCCGTTTTTTTTTTTGTTAAAATAATTGCGAAAAGAATGTTAGTTGTTTTTTTAAGGTAATAATTGCTTATAAAACCGATATACGAATTTTAGGTCTGTTTTAGACCATTAAATATTTTATTTATGTTGTAGATGTCAATATTATACCTTTACCGTTTTTTCTCCAACAGGTTTGTATAAGGCTCATCAAATTTGAGATGAGGAAATTTTTTTTTCGGATTTCTCCCTCTCTGCTCTTCATTTTTTTTTTAACGAACCACTGATTTGATGTAATAATTACGTTGTTCAACAACTACTCATACTTCTCAGGTGACACTGGTGACAGTTTAATTAAATTAAATAAGTTGTTCTTAATAATTATAAATAAATAAAAATACTAGTAACTCGAAAAATTCAGGTTTGGTAACACACAAAAAAATAGAAAAAAAAAGATTTTCATATATTTTAAATAAGGCTAGAAATTCAATTTCACGTAATAAAGACTTCATACACATCACCATAAATACTGCTTTTAGCATCCGAAATAACGGTCACTAAGATAGCTCAGTTGGTAGAAGAGTCAGTACTGTAATACGGACCACGGAGACATTGCAGGTTCGATTTCTACCGACCACAATTGGTAAAGGTAAGTAAAAATGAATTTATTGAATGAATTTAATGAATTTAAAATGAATTTAATAACTTAATAAACATTATAATTTACATTACATTTAAATTACATTTACATTTATAATTTACCTTGTGAGAAAAAATTGGAGTGATGGTAAACAATATTAGAATGTTAATGTAAATAAAATATACGGATGGCTAACAAACAAATTCATAGGACAATATTTATTTATGCATTAATTACTTCATTTTTATCAAGTAGACTACTAACTAGTATGTAGTTTTATATGTTCCTATTACTACCCCTGTGGGGGCATTATCAAATATAACTTGAAAAAGACGTCAAATTAACGTCTAGCATAAGACGTGTCATTCATCTGAGACATTAGGAAGTCATTTTCACGTTTCATTTACGTCATCTAACTCGTCATTTCTCGTCACTCCTGACCATTTTTCACGTCATTTTCACGTGCCTGTGCTACCTGAGTATTTTTTGAACTTTAAATTCGTAATTACATTACGGATTTTGGTTTCGGTCCCTGTAAAAAGGTCAATCAATTGGCGAAGAGTACTTAGGTTTTCAGCTTGTTATTATTTGTCTTTCTACCAACTTGGCGACAAATTTCTAAAATAGTTTTCATATTATTTGCAAAAAAGGAAATAATTTTTACTCCTATCTTTATTAACTGGCAATACTAAAGCAGCTTTGGCTCAATCTTCATATTTTGATCTCTGGATTAAACAACTCTGAAGTATGTACCAGCACGTACAAAACACCCTATATTTTATATTTGCAGCATGAATTAAAATAAATTCTAGAACTATTCTGGAAGCTGCAGCCCTGTTTAACAAAAAATAAAAAAAACAACTTTGATACTTATGAAAAAAAATTATATTTTAAATTGACGTAAATAGAATAGTACAAAATGTATTTTCAGCACAATAATTACGTATTTTTTTAATACACAAACATAACATGATTTTTGGTTTAAAATTGATCTAGGTACTTGCCAGTGGTACCTGCATAAAAAATATCAAATAATTTATTTTACTTATATTTTAATCAGGCTTGCACTTTGTAGACCCTCGTGGCTGTGATGTCATCCACACGCATTACCTGAAAACAATAATCTCAATTACTCATTTGGCACGTTAGTGGGGTTAATCTTTAGTAGCACAAAGTAAATCTTGCTTAATAGTACCCCAGCAAACAAAGAATGTATCCGTAATGTTATGCAATGTTAAATGGAAGTAACATTTTTAATATTCTCTTGCAATATGATATTTATATTGCAACAACGTAACTGAGAAATGTTACATTTCGAAATATTAAACAAATATTTAAGTAATATTGGTTACATTAAATAACATTTAATAGTATGACAAATTACTTTCTGGCAACGTTGAAGTTATATTAAAGTAATAATATCTTGTTTAGTGGGACAGTACAAATTAGATGGGATTTGGGATTTTCTCTAAAACTATGATAGATAGACAAAAACCAATATAGTGTCCTGAGCTCGATTTTCGAGGAACAAACAATGGCGTAACCGCGATCTACTTTCTTTTTCGACTACCGAGCTACAGAGCGTTTTTGGAAAATTGGCATTTTTGGATGACCTCTACACGAACAATTCACGTTTGTCAGATTTGTTTTTAAACCGAATTTCATACCTACACTAAAAATTTTTAGAAATACTTATCAATCAGTTAATATGAATCATTTATTATAAGTTTCTTAGTAATAACTTATACCGTAACCCTTTGTTAAGTTATTGTATTGGTTATATAAACCCTTTTATACATTGTAATGTTAGTCTAATATTCACATCCGGAGAAGCCAGTGTGTGGCAAAACAATTGTCATGTTTATATATTTGTTAAAAATATATAATGTAGTTTTGTGAAAATCGTAAAACAAGTTTTATTGTTAGATTTATTTATTCGTCGTGTATAACTTTTCAATCAGAACAACTTTTCTTATTGGCATTTTGCTGTATTTTTTACTGAAAAGGTACCTGGCCTGCTACCTCGCCAAACAAGCAAATGGTTTTTGTTTAATTGTCACGGCCTGCGCGATTTAAAAAAATTTAAATTACACCCAAAATTACTTTTCAGATAAGTAAAGAGTATTCCCCAAATGTGCAAAATATATCCTAAAATCTGTGTCCGTTCGCCTACTGCGTCTTTAATCAGGGAATGTCCTGTAGATGTATTATTATATTAAAAAATAACATTTTTTTTTGCTAAAAATAATTTTACAAGCATCATAAATTATATGGCATCATTGATACTAGTATTGATATTGATATTAGTATTAAAGAAGTCTGTATACTACCAAATTATAGTTGCTTTATATTTAGAGAGTTATAACTCTAATACTTACGCATTGCAACAAGGCTATGGAGAGTCTGTTTTCAAAGAGCTCTATCATACTTAAGAAAGATCATCAGTCATAAAATTCGATCATAACTTGCATTTCGACTTAATTTTATATGTAGAATATATGAATACCAATTTTGCGCATATATCTCAGGTACCTACACATTGTATGTAGTACACATACCGTGCGTGTAATTGCGAAATGGGCATGTACAATGTACATCCACATAGCGCGAGAGATGTGACAACCCAGCAATAGTAAAACCCGCCTGCCGGCTGTCACTCGACTGCTACTGAAGTATCGAAGTATTCCAGCTCTGTTATTTAATTTTAGTTAACTGGCACACGCGATGTTGTAATTCTTACTTCCCATGTCTAACGTTCCGTTACACGCACGGTATAACAACTTAATCAATAAGTTGAAATTTCGACATATTAACTTGAAATTTCTACTCAATAAGTTGAAATTTTGGCTTATTATGTTGAAATTTCAACATAAGAAGTGGAAAGGACAATAGTAGAAAGGGCCTTTTTTCGCCAATCGGCCATGTCATAGTCATTATAATTTCAGAGTAGTGACAAGTAATAAAATACAGTTCCTTGGAATATTACATTGTGCAACTAGTAGTAAAAGCGATACATTCGCGGACGACGATGTAAATTGTTGGCCGAGGCGTTAAGTCTAGGAATGTGCTTTTACTATGAGGTACACATACTATTTTTTTCTGAAATCGCAATCAATATTATTATAAATTAAGGAATTTTTATTAATGCATAAAAGAAAAGGACAGACAGAGAATCAGTGCTTATTAATTACTGTCTAAAATAATATGTATAAACAACAGTCCGGGAAAGTAACTTTCCCGGACTGTCTCCTGATAGTTGCTTAGCAACGGACTAAAATACTAGAGTGACGTATTTTGGGATCTGCGCCGCGAAAGTAGACATTCTTGACCGATTTTAGAAATAGTACATTGTGATCTAGTAGTAAAAGCAATATATTCGCGGACGACGATGTAAATTGTTGGGCGAGGCGTTAAGCCGAGGCCAACAAGCATTGGAGTCTGGGAGTGTGCTTTTACTACGAGGTACACATACTCTTTTTTCTGAAGTCACAATCAATATTATAAATTAAGGAATTTTTATTGTTACGATAAAAGTCAAAGATTCAATGCTTATTATTTACTGTTTAAAATATATATAAAAAACAGTCCGGGAAAGTAACTTTCCCGGACTGTTTTTTGTGACAGTTGCTTAAAAATTGAATAAACACTGGAATAACGTATTTTGGGATCTGAAATTAGGCCGAGAAAATAGACATTCTTGACCAATTTTAGAAAAAATATATTTTTATTCAATATACACGACAATAAGTGGTTTTTGGTGCTGACACCTTTAAATTCGCACGCAACGTCGACATCACTACGACTCTCGCGGAAACGATTTTATTTTTAGTACATAGAAGCGCTTGATGAACTTGAGGTATGATTCTCTTGGTTCATCGAGCGCATCTAACTGAAATGTACATTAAAAGTTCGGAAAAATGTCAAAAATAATTAAAAAAACTGCAAACATGCTTACTTTGAAATGCTATTATTACGACTTACTGTTGTTTGTCAAATTAGGCTATTGTCTATGTCCAAAAAAAGAGGGTTGAAAGGAACTAAAACGTTAAAGGGTTCTTATTGTTTGTTATGTTGTTTGTTTGTTATGTTCAATTGACCTCAAAATATGAGAGAACCGCGGAGTGTTACCATTTAAAGGGTTTTAAAGCGTTTTTGAGATCGAAGTAAAAAGGTCCACTTTTCACATTTTTGAATTTTGCTCGAAAACTATGCATTTTTCCTATAAACACGTCAATAGAAAAGTTGGAGAGAATTAAATTTCCAATCAAAATGGTACCTTCAGAAGTCAAAAATTATATTTTTTACAAAAATACGTCCAAAAAACAAAACAAAAAAAAACGGAAAAATGCAATTTTTTATTATATTTTTTATTTTAGCCTGTAACTTTTTTTGGGGTACATTTAGGCATAGACATTGCGGCGTTTTACCCGTTAAAATTAGATTTTGTAAAAATTTTTACGATTAATAGTGACCGAGATATAGCGTTTCAAAGATTGCAACTTTTAACTTTTTTTGCTAATTTTTACTAGTTTTTTTCAAATTTCGTCCTGTAACTTTTTTCTGAGTGAATTTAGGTACATACATTATTATATTAAAGTGAAAGCTGACTTTACGCCCGTTGAAATGGCGGCTAGTAAAGTCTCTACGACAAATAGAAACCTAGATACAGCGTTTCGAAAATTGTTACTTTTATTAACTTTTTTCTAATTTTTACGTGCTTTTTTAAATTTCGGCCTATAACTTATTTGTCAAATACTTTCAGTACAGATATTGCTACATTGAATGTACTCGTAGCATTCTTGTTTACATGATCTGCAATAGAAGTTCAGCCCATCTTAAAGTATTGTTTTATCTCCTTATTATCCTTATCCATTTTTCGTATTTCCGGCGTCAGAGAAAATCAGCTTACTGGCACTTTCGCTTAACACGTTATATAAAGTTCAGATGTGAAAAAATGTAAAAATTTTTTTAAGTACAGTAATCTACTATATCTAGACTGTATCTTGGTTACTATTGATCACATAAACTTCTATTGCAGACCATTTAAACAAGAATGCTGCGAGTACATTCAATGTAGCAATATCTGTACTTAAAGTATTTGACAAATAAGTTATAGGCCGAAATTTAAAAAAGAACGTAAAAATTAGAAAAAAGTTAATAAAAGTAACAATCTTCGAAACGCTGTATCTAGGTTTTTATTTGTCGTAGAGACCTATACCAGCCACCATTTCAACGGGCGTAAAGACAGCTTTCACTTTAATATAATAATGTCTATACCTAAATTCACTCAGAAAAAGTTACAGGATGAAATTTGAAAAAAAAAAATAGTAAAAATTAGCAAAAAAAGTTAAAAGTTGCAAACTTTGAAACGCTATATCTCGGTCACTATTAATCGTAAAAATTTTTACAAAATCTCATTTTAACGGGTAACACGCCAGCTTTTTTTATGCAGCAATGTCTATGCCTAAATGTACCCGAAAAAAAGTTACAGGCTAAAATAGAAAAAAATTAAAAATTGCATTTTTTCGTTTTTTTTGTTTGGTTTCTTGGACGTATTTTTTTGACTTCTGAAGGTGCCACTTCGATTGGCAATTTATTTCTCTACAACTTTTCTATTGACGTGTTTATAGGAAAAATGCATAGTTTTCGAGCAAAACTCAAAAATGTGAAAAGTGGACCTTTCTACTTCGATCTCAAAAACGCACTCCTTTAAATTGCATTTGAGGTCAATTGAACTTAAGAAACAATAAAAACCCTTTAACGCTTTAATTCCTTTCTACAGTACATAGACAATAGACTATTTCGACTTATGTTGAAATTTCAACTTAATTTTTTTTCACCGTGGCCTCAGTACGCTTCTATATAATGTAACCAATAATTTACCATTTTAATTTCATCGTCAGAGAATGTCCTGTCGATTACTGTCTCTTTGCCATCGGCACCCTTTTGTATTTCGTGCAGCGTGACGCCGTCAATGGTGATAGTAGCCTTCACTTTCCTACCATCTGGAGTTTCTTGGTCGAATTCAACGCCTGGCTTGAATTTGAGGACAATGTTTTTAAAGGTGGAATTTGACGTGAGGATGTACTCATCGCCTTCTTTTTGTAGCTCAACTACTGGAGACACGGCGTTCCCCATTTTGCGGGTAACCAGACCCACACCTGAAAAAAATAAAACGAAATCAGTCACATTACTGGGTATTGCACAACATACAAAGGTAACAGAATACAAGGCGTTTGGTCATCGATAGAAAGTGTTAAGGTGGTGATAGAATAGATCATTTAGAACCTGTATGCCCATATATACCATTATACAAAGCATTACGGATTTTGAGATATCGGCATTTTTAGATAATGTGGCCAGCGAGGTCCCCAGACTTGACACCTCTCGACTTTTATATTCGGGAACGAATGAACGAACTTATTTCCGACGTCAACTATCCACGACCACTTCTGCAGGAGAATTAATGAAGTAGGTACTGTCGTGCCCAAAAAAATGGGACAAGTCTTATAACGTATTTTTGCTAAAATCTAGTTGTGTACATCTCAGTGGCGGCTTTAGAAACTTTCAAAGGGGGGGGGCATTTATTTTTATTGAGGGTATTATTATTTTTTTAAGCCAGTCGTCCTTCTTCCTGTCTCCGACGCCAGGCCAGGTATTAATATTATTTTTTTTTTGTAAGTCAGTCACCCTTTAAACTCTGTGGCTCCGAAACTCATAATGAGCCGAGGATGGTGGCCTTCTGCATTCTGCCGGCTAAGATCTCTGCTGAGTTTCGGCATGCCGGTATGATTCTTAATTCTGAAAGCAGTGTGTGTCTTGTTCCACTGCGGGCTCCTATAATTAAGACCACTAGCTTTACAGTATGGCCAGGGTAAAGCCTGCGGAGTTCTAAGAGTAAATCTCGATATTTCGTCCGTTTCTTCCTCCTCCTTCAAGACAATGCTAGTCTCCGCGGGAGCCGAGAACTCCACGACAAACATTGTCTTGAGTTGGTAGTCGAGGAGGACTACGTCAGGCTTGTTGGGTTGTATTTGCCTGACGGTAGGAAACGAGTAGTTCCAGTAAATTAGGCACTTCTCGTTTCCCACAACGGACTCAATATCCCCCGGAGCGTAAGGCAGCACTGGTGTCTCGTCTATCCCATACGAGTGCCTTAAGTGATAATAAAGCACTCGTAATGTTGCGTCGTGCCTCTGGATATAGGCCGAGACTGCATATACTGGACAAGCCGACAGCAAATGCTTATTATTATTATTTAAATTACTGTCCAACAGATATAAGCCCAGTTACAGGAACAGGACAGGAGTGACAGGACAGTTTCGGCGTGTGTGTAGATATGCTAGATACTGGTACAAAAATAAACGTATGGAAAATAAAATATATAATAAATCAGTATGTTATAATAAAAAAATGACGCTGATGCTTATAAGGCGATTTCGATTTGAAGGAAGTAAACCGTAAACCCATTTGTTCTAAATTGCTACCACAGATAAATAACGCAGATTAATTGTCAAATATAAATAGGTATTCTCATATTTTTCTGATTTTTTTTGTTTCAAAAAATTTTAAAAATGCCACTTGTTGGGGGGGGGGGGGGCATGACCCCCATGTCCCCCCCCCCCCTAAAGCCGCCCCTGGTACATCTACTTTAAGTTTTGTGACATTGTCAGTTATTTGTCAAAATTCATTGCAAGTGTGCAAATAGAGACAGATTTACATTAGAAAAAAATAGTGGTCCTATTTTTTTTTTGCTCACTACAGTACAAGAATATAGGAAGAAATGACATTCAGCGTTACTATCACCGAATTGAGAAGAAGAGTGGATGTATTAAAAACGGTGGTTCGCATTTTGAACATTAAAAGTATGGAATTGTTCTTGCAACGAACAACCGAGAAACCTAGAAATCCCGACTCGCAATTGCAAACTGGTATAAATATAAATAAATTCTAGGACAGTATATGCGTTAGGGAACGTGCCAATTAATTGATTTTCTAAGATATATTTAAAAAAATCAAGTGGATTACAGGGTTATTCAAATTTCAAATTTTGAATTTTTAAGTAGCTCTGATAAAAATACCAATTCATTATTCACACTTACGGTTCTCAAAAATTCTTCAATTTTGTCCTAAGATTCCTAAGAAAATCAGAGCTCAGTCTGCTCAGTTTTGAAAATTGAAATGAATGCAAATAAGTCGCTTTTCTTTTTCTTTGTATACGCATTAGAACCTCGTTGACTAAAAATGTTTGTGTTCTAAATCTAAGTACGTCTCTCCCAGTTAAAGACATGTCATCTTTTCCATGGGATACTTATTTTGTGGAAGTCGATTTGTTGACTTACTTGTTCATGGAATTGGCTTTTAAGTTAGGTAGGTACCAGACATAATACTGGTAATGCCAGTGTTTTATTTCATTTTTATATTATATATTAGATTTTTATACAGTGTGTTTCACTTGAAATGGTAACACCTCAATAACTTTTTTGATTTTTTTTCGATTTGAATCAAATTTTACTTAATTATAGAACAAATTAGGATCTACTTATGACCAGAAAAACATTCGCCTCCTACAGATGCAAAGCCACCTGCGGTACCAAAATATGCGGAGAAAATAAAAAAAATCATATTAGGCATTTTTTTATAGGAAAATTTTGTTAATAAAAGTTGTTGGTAAAATTGGCTAAAAATTTTTTACAAAAAATTTGTGTCTCCGATCACAAAACTCTTTTTAATACAATTTTATTTTGTAACTATTTTATTGCCGTTGCCATATTGCAGTAGATTGCAACGCTATATAATAATTGTGTAGCAGATTCTGGAGAACAATTTACTTTCAATAGCAAGACTGTCCCAAATATTGCTTTAATAAAACTGTTTTATAAGATAATAGGAAACAATTGTAAAATGATTTTAACATATATTTATAACGGTGCTGAACATACTGCCGAATGTTACTATAAAATTATTTAGTTTTATAAGCTGAAATGTATTAAAGCTTAGTCACGGAAACGTTTCTAAAATAATTTCTTAACTGCTTTATAATATATTTTATAATTTTGCTGTAAAAACGTTTCGATGATAAATTTAGAAAACAGTTCAGTTGCAGGCAACCAGATAGTGTTTTCTGCATCTTTAATAAAATCAATTAGCATTTTAGAATCATTAATAAAATAACAATAAAACAAAAGAATCGTATAACATTTAAATAATAAAACAAATTTGCTGATTGGGAGGTACTAAAGGCAAATTTAAAAAAATCTTTTTTTTCAATAGAATAGGGTTAGTCACATAAAACGCCCCAGTTAGTTTCCGTGGTAACGAAAAGTGATATTCAAATTCTGTAAACCTCAATAGTTCTAGATATTCTTGGTGACATTTTGTCTTTCAAATATTGTTAATGACGGTGGCGTGTACGGCACGGCGCGGCGTCGCGATGCCGGAAAGAATTTTTCAAAATTGTGTTATTTACATTCTGAAGATGTATTAATAATAATGAAAAATGTAAGATACACAAATGTACAAAACCAATTATCCCAGAGCTCGTCCCAGAGTAGTTTTTTTTTTAAGTGAACTAAAATAATAGCACACATGATTTGTCCATTCAAAAGATATTTAACTTTAACTGGAATTTTTTATACAAGAAAATCTTTTTTTTTCATATATAATTTTCACCACTGTTTTCTGAATAATGACCATATAGAAAACATTTGAAATTGTTGAACATCTCTCGAAGAATATTTTTTTTTCTCATAGCAAAATCTGACAGAAAGTGAAGTACTTGTAGCAATTTTTTTTTTGAATCGTCTTATTTATATTATTTCTTCGACGTCCCTTTTTTTGGCGACTTCGTTATTAAAAAAAATGTGAAACGCACATTGCTTCTTTGTTTTTTATGCTACAGAAATAAATTAAAAAACAGTTGAATGCTTAATTAATAACCTATTATTATACCTATTAGCATTCTTGACGTAGCTGTCACAGTTTCCGAGATAATTAACTCTAACTCTAAATAATTATCTTATGAACACTTGGATGCCAAATATAAACTTAAATATCTCCGAAATTATTAATCCTACATCAATAAGAGAGAGCGGAAACTATTGGTCGTAGACGAAAAATATAAAGACCAATATTGTGCACAATTTTGTTCTCTACATATTTCATTTCAACTTTTTTTCGATAGCACTTATCACAACGGCGCTATATCCCGAAAAGCGTCGCGACGCAGAGTTTTTACCCTTCCCCCCCCCCTCGAGCGGCAAACCCCCGAGGCCGCAAACTCAGGTGTACTATCAAGGGACCTATGTCTACCATCCCACCAAATTTCATTTCTTTCCGACCTTTTGCGAATAGAAACCCCCCCATTGCTTGGCATAGAAATTATTAATCCTACATCAATAAACAAAAAATATAATTAATTCCCAGTTTGTACTTTCTGTAATTGGTCTGTAACATTTTTTCGATAAAGCAATACTTTTCGAGATACTTGACGAAAGCTGTTTGGAAATACCTTTTTTTAAGCTAAAATCGCAATTTCGAAGTCGTTAACTTAAAAACTATTAATTTATGTGCAAAATTGCATAGAACCTTTTCTTCTTTAAATATGATTCTTTTTGTTATTGGTAATTCGACAATTCCTTTGGAGACATGATAGAACATGACCTAAAATAAATTTAACCCCAATATGCATTATGCAAAACGTTTTTGAGATATTTCAATTTTCGTTTCTCAAAAAAGTAGATCTTATGCCTTAAAAGTTAATTTTCAAAAAAACTACTTCGCATTTTTTAACTTTTTTATTAGATTACTTGTCCAACACTGTGGTCATCAGTTTGGAATGAAAATTATCCGGAAACATTTCGACCACGTGAAAATTTCAAATAAAAACTTTTTTAGAAAAATCAACCACGAAGATAGCCAACGGAACATGCTTACTAATTGTATTAAAAACTTCCTTATTTCAATAGCTATCTAGCAAGGTACAAATGTTCAACCTATCCTCCGTAGTTCTAATAGATCATTAAGATCTACTTTTTTGAGAAAAAAATAATTGAAATATCTCCAAAACTATTAAGGTTTGGACAATGCATATTGGAGTTAAATTTACTTCTTAGGTCATGTTCTATCACCTCTTCAAAGGAATGTATCGAATTGCCAATAACCCTGTATATTTTTTAAGTGCCACCCCTTGAGAAGGGGTGGCATCCACCCCCTATAAATTAGCAAGCCCCGCACAATATAGAAACTTTTCTGTGAAGCATTTATATATACTGCCAAAAATGAACGAAATCCGTTCAATATGACATTATTCCGTTTTGCATATTTTTTAACCTCTATGTACTGTACTAATACTATCTAATTGTATATTGTTTTATTAGGAGTAAAAGCGATACTTTTGGGACTAGTTTGCCGGACGAACGAAGTTACAGAGGAGTCACAAGTGGCTTTCCCTCCGAATAAAATATGCTATTTTTTTTTCAAAGGTCAATTAGCTATACAAAAAATAAAGATAAAGAATCTCGAATTTCACCAAAAAAAACGCATTGTCTTAATATCGCATGGCCGGCGTATTAAATAAAATATGCGGTGCTATGGATATTACTTTTTCTGCCCTCACAGCGTCAGAAAAAGTACTTTCACCTCTGTTATTAATGAAAACGCACAGCCGTCTAAAAAGTCAAACTTTAATGTCATGAAATGAGTTAAGAAATATAATATTTTTCTGACGTTTGAAGAAAATTTTTTTTTTTAAATATGTGAATTATTTCATGTAATTAATTATTAAAACTAAAACAAACAATTAAAAATAATTACCCAGTGCCTTCATGTACTCATCAAACTTCTCGCTGGTATCCAGCTTATATTTCTTGCCAAGAACCTCGGTTAAAGCCATATTGCACTTTGACACTTGTTTTAAACAGTAATACAGTTACAGCAGCAGTAGCAGTGATATCTGCACGATGGCTAGCAGGACAATAAACTCGACTGTTCAAAACCCACTCCCCAACTGACTTGAGCTCTTATTTCCCGATTAAAATTGATTAACCTGACCTATGGAACGTTCATAAAAACAAATTCCTCGGTCGATGATTAAGTTTACAATTGGAAGTTTACTGAGACGATAAAACCCACCAAATGTGTGTTTATCTTGTTTTTATATGGTTTACATAGAATGAGTGCAGTAAAAAGATAATTAATGAAATTACTTTTTTAACAGTTATCAGATGTCAAAAAAATGCATGTAACTGCGGTCGGTAAAAAGGAGGCGGCAAATTGAGCACCTACATGAATGAAAACGCAACGCTTGGATTGGCTTCTGCTAAACTGTCATACGATGCGTTGCATTATGTATTGTTATACCTACGTCATTAGTGAATTGCATTTTATTGAAACAGAATATTAATTTTACTTCCATTCAGTGGAAGTATAGTAACGACAAAAAAATTTTTAAAAATTTTTATTGTTCAAATAGGCTTAGAATGTCATGAAACGTCGAGATTTTAAGTTTAGCGAAAAAAAAAATTCTGTCTGTCGGTCTGTGACTTTTTTTGTGCGCACGTTTACTCTGGAACCGTTTGAGATATTGACTTGAAATTTGGTACACATATGTACTTTAACGAGATCTAGAACTAGATTATATTTTCATCTTGTTCCGTCGAAGGGTTGGGGTAAATTGGGGTAAATTTGGGGAAAATAGGTAAATCAAGCAGGTAATAGTCCATAAAATTGGTATTTAGTATATGCAAGAGAAGCTAAGGTCTAAAAAAAATTTTGGCATTAGCCACCCCTATTACCACCCCATTATTAAAGGTGATGAAAAAAATTGTGTTTTAGTGTGTGTACAAGAACCAAAAACCTCAAAATGCTTTTCTACTTCATCCACCCCCACTACCACCCCCTATCACCACCCCCACCCCGCTACCGGTGTGGGGTATCGTTTTATGGGTTTTTGAGGTAGAGGATATTTCAAATATTATATTATTAGTTCCATAAACAATTATTTCCACATACAAAATTTTTTCGTTGTGAGTGACTTGGATAAAAAGTCTGGGTGTGGAAGTAGTGATTCCTTGGGCAGCGGTTTTTAATAAAAGTACGGCAAAACTTGTACAACAAGCATTCACTATTTTGATCTCAGTCTACTGTATCTACATTTTTGTTTCGGGAATTCTCTGAACTCGCTGAAAATTTGAGAGGATATTTTTTTTATTTAACAGATTAGGTGCACAAATATAAATTTTTGTAAATGATTTTGTTAGTTTGATTTTTCTAGGAAAATGATAGGACAAAAAGGAAAAGGAAGAAGGTTTTAATCAAAAAATACATCCATTTTTTTATTATTTGAGTAAGACTATCTGAGCTATAAATTTTGTTAACGTTCGGAACGGAACTCAGCTGCACGGTACTCGAGCGCACTTTATAGCACTCGCTACACAATATACAATAATAATAATGTCTTTATTTAGGTACAGTACAACAAAACTTTATTTTAACTCGAAAAAAAAAAATGTGCAGACCTTAAACTTTTCATATAAATTGATAGATTTAAGTCAATTTAATAATGACTACTAGAAAATTTCGGATTTTAGCTTGAAAAAGTGGTAGTAGGTATATTTCAAATACGTTTTTGTCAAATAACTCGAAAGGTATTACATTGAGCAAAAACATGCTAGAGACAAAAAAGAAAGCTACTAAATTAAGGATGAATTTCGTTTTTTTCTAATTTTTGTAGAGTTAATGGTTTCGGAGACCTGGAAGTCTAAAGATGACGTCCGAACGTTTATAAGACGAAGTATTTAGTTTAAATGTTAAACATCTCAAAAACTATGGTACTTAGAGCAAAAACGCTAATAACCAAAATGAAAAACTATTAATTAGTACTTTTTCACATTTTTTTAAAATAAAAACGTCGCAGTTTTGTTAACGCAAGTAGTCAGTAATGAAAAAAATATATTCCAATATCCTGTTTTCCGTTAATCTATAGTGTGACCTAGTCGCTCAAATTTTTTCATCGGCTTACAGGGCTTGCTTTAGAAAAAAAATTGCAAAGGGATTTTAGAGAAAATTTAATATTCTTATTTTCTGCAAACATCTCAATAAATATTAGTTTAAGAGAAAACATGGTGGACATCAAAAATGAAGCATATACACTGAGAATAAATTTATTTTGTTTATATATTTGTGTAGGGTTGATTGTTTCGGAGATATTTAATTTTATAAATGGCACTGGACCGTTTTTAGGATGAAGTATTAAGTTTAAAATGTTGAATATTTTAGAAACTGTGACACTTCCATCAAAAGTATTTCGGTTAACAAAAGTAAAGGTAATTAATCAATCTTTAAAATAATTTTTTTTTGTTTCTACATCACAAAAAATAAAAAAGTTATGGCTGATTCAATGTGCGTTTTCACATTTTTGTTAACAAAATGTCGCATTTTGTTATTGGAATTGCTCAGTAATTATTTTTTCTCTCAAAAATGCTGTTTTTCGTTAATATATAGCATCACCTAGATGTTCAATTTATTTGGTCCCTTTAAAACACTTGTTTTGGAAAAAAAATCCATCCGCCATCCCCCCCATCGAAAAATTGCCATATTTCGGTTAACTATTGCGATAAAATTAATTTAAAAACATCAGATTAAAGATAATTTTACCAGAAACAACTTTTATTTGAACAATTTTTTTGTAAATACCATATTTTCCGAGAAAATGGAGAAAAATCGAATTTCTTTATTAAAAGTACCCCTTTTTACCCCCTATAAGTTCCCGCGGATCCGTAGAACTTCTAAACTTTTTTGTTTCGTGAACTTTGGCCTATTTTAAACTTATAACGTTATATAAAGTCTGCACAATTATTTTTCGAGTTACAGTCATTTTTCTTCAATCTTTCCCTGTACTATTAGATTTCAGATAAATTTACAAAATTAATTATGCATTATGCTTAAAAAATTGACTTAGAATATCATGAAACGTCGAGATTTTAAGTTTGAACAAAAAAAATTATGTTTGTCGGTCCGTCTGTAACTTTTCTTGTGCGCACGATTACTCTGGAACCGATTAAGATATTGACTTGTTTGGTACACGTATGTATTTTAACGAGATCTGGAACTAGATTTTATTTTGATTTTATTCTGTTGAAGGGTTGGGGTGTAAATTGGGGGGGGGGTCAATAGGTAAATCAAGCAAATAAGAGTCCATAAAATTGGTATTTAGTATATATAAAAGAAGCTAAGGTCTTAAAAAAAAATTTGGCATTAGCCACCCCCATTATTACCCCCCCCCCCCCTCCCCATTATTAAAGGGGGTAAAAAATAAAATTGTGATTAATTGTGTGTACAAGAATCAAATGCCTCAATTTTCGTTGTGAGAAACTTGGATAAAATCTGGATGTGGAAGTAGTGACTCCTTGGGCAGCGGTTTTTTATTAAACAATTTCATATTATAGAATTCTACTCCCAAAATATTAAGTTACAGTACGTATGTAGTGAAAACAATTTAAAAAATTATTTTTTGTAACGCCATCCTAAAATTACATTTATTTGACAGTTTTAATGAATCAAAACAATGTCATTATTGACAAGTGTAAAATAATGAAAAAAGAGTGAAATAATAGTATATTATATTACTAGGAGTAGAACGCACTCTTTTTTGTGTTGAGCCCAGGATTTGCGGCTGAGGCGAAGCCGAAGCCGCAAACTGGGCGAAACACAAAAAAAAGCGTTCTACTCCGTGTAATATATACTACTTTTTCTTCAAGCGTATTAAAATGCAAAAATTCATTTATTTATCATAAATGTACAAATATTCAAACTACAGTCTTACATGTTGACACAATATGACAAGTGGCTAGTGGATAGCGCGCCACCGGTGGCTTTCGGTACTAACATTTTGTTACTAGTAAAACAATGTCCTACTTCTACTTCTGTTTTTGGTGACATAATTTAAACATTTTAATACGCTTGAAGAAAATAGTATATTATATTACTAGGAGTAGAACGCACTCTTTTTTTGTGTTGAGCCCAGGATTTGCGGCTGAGGCGAAGCCGAAGCCGCAAACTGCGCGAAACACAAAAAAAGGCGTTCTACTCCGTGTAATATATACTATTTTTTCTTCAAGCGTATTAAAATGTAAAAATTCATTTATTTATCATAAATGTACAAATATTCAAACTACAGTCTTACATGTTGACACAATATGACAAGTGGCTAGTGGATAGCGCGCCACCGGTGGCTTTCGGTATTAACATTATGTTACTAGTAAAACAATACCCACTGCGGTGGCGCTTTCGGAACTAACATTATGTTACTAGTAAAACAATGTCCACTACGGTGGCGTTCGGTACTAACATTTTGTTACTAGTAAAACAATGTCCTACTTCTACTTCTGTTTTTGGTGACATAATTTAAACATTTTAATACGCTTGAAGAAAAAGAAATTTTATTTCACAGTGTGAAATAAAACTTATTGGTTTCTATGGAAACAGTAATAGAATTTAGTCTTTTTTTACAAAACTGTTTTCTAATTTCGAATGGTGATACGAAATTTTTTGTATATAACTCGAGATTAAAATGTGTTTTTTTACTCGTGTGGTTTCTAGCACTCGCCTCCGGCTCGTACTATAAACGCCCCACTTGTAAATAAAACACCATTTTACCCACTTGTTATATAAAATACTCTTATGAGATACAGCCCTTTGAAAAACATAAATTAAAAAAATATATATTTCTGCCTTTGATATAATAAACGTCAAATGGCGTTAACGTAGCTAACAAATAAGATATCAACATTTTCTATAGTTGACATTAAAGCATGAATAATGTACTTTCAGATGTCGTGTCGGATTTTTTATAATATAATAATATATTTATTGTTTTCACGAAATTCGAGACAATCGTCGAAAAGCGTATTTGCTAAATAATTTACCAAATAGGAAGAGAGGAAATTTAGGCAGCGATTTTTTATTATGTAACCATTTGTGTTATACAACATTATTATAATTTACTAGTGAAATATTTTTGTCGAACTCCTCTATACGTTTCCTTAAATATATAAGGAATAAAAACCAGACTGCAACCAACAGCTATTCTCCGGACTAATGCCCCGCCGAGCGCTGAATTACGAATTACAAGCCTGCCTGCGTTAAGTGCAATAACTGTGTATTGCCACAAAACGCTAAAGTTTCTATTTTATCAGACACCAGCCGAAAGACTTATTCCTACTTAAAGGAGCTCTCGTACCAGCCACCCCATACCACTTGCAGTTTCGAGCTACTGGCTCTCGTCAGTGCAAGGTAGGTCTGAGATGGCCATTACAGTGGACATTAGCCGCTAGATGGAGCCTGCCATTTTTGTTGCATGTCGTGGTTTTATAAATCTCGTCATGTACCAAGAGTGAACAAATGCCTCGTTCCAGCCATCTCAGACCTACCTTGCACTGACGAGAGCCAATAGCTCGAAGCTGCAGTCTGCAAGTGGTATGGGGTGGCTGGCACGAGAGCTCCTTTAAGTAGGAATAAGTCTTTCGACTGATGTCTATTAAAATCGAAACTTTAGCGTTTTGTGGCAATACACAGTTATTGCACTTAACGCGGGTGGGCTTGTAATTCGTAATTCAGCGCTCGGCGGGGCATTAGTCCGGAGAATAGCTGTTGGTTGCAGTCTGGTTTTTATTCCTTATATATTTAAGGAAACGTATAAAGGAGTTCGATAAAAATATTTCACTAGTAAATATTCTGCCCTCTAAAAGCATACCTACTAACATTATTATAAGTTTTGGTTATAGGTTCACCATCAATAAAATAAATTTTGTTACGGTAGTAATTTGACTACCACAGCTATTTATAAGGAGCGCAATTTTATATAATTTTAGCTAAGAAATCATATTCCGCTTTCGAATTTTTAAAAAGAGGATAAAAAAAAAAGTCTCTGATTTTGCACGCCTATGGTTACATTTCGTTTTGGCCAATGCTATAAAATAATCTTCATTAATCTTCATTAAGTCGCGGCTTATATGTGTTGTGATCCTACAAAAATTAAACAATTTAATAAAATACTACAAACCATAAACATTATCTTGCACACTGCAAGTACCTATTTCAAGATAAAAAAAAATACATTTCATAAGACATACACCTACTGGATTTAACCGAAATAATATCAGAAGTGAACTTTGGTTTCTGCTTGTTAACCTGCAATTTTGTTTTTTCATTTTAATTTTAAATTGCGAGGTATTTATATTATGGTCGGTTGAACATTGCTCCCGAGTTAATGTTTATTAGCCAGAACCGGACTAAACGGGCAAATGTAACTTAGATACATTTAGGTGTTTTCACTATAAGCAATTTTGCTTTTTCGATATTATTAAAAACTAAAATGAAATAAATACTTGATATATTAAGGCACTTTGCAATACCTAAATAGCATTTTATCATCTATTAAGTTACAATTTCAACACATAATTTATGCGGGAGCTAAGTGGCTTTTTCGGACACTCATCGTTACAAGCATTTTCTATGCACTGATTAATTCTATCGAACTTAAATAACCACAAAATAGACTTCTGGCATATGTCAGCCCGTCGAGTTGGCCATGGTTCAATATATAAAAATCAGTGAAATTATATCATCCTTACAAAGCCCTTTTTTTGTGTGTACACATTTTATGTTTAGAATGAATAAAATAAGATCGCCAGAAAGTGTGGGCCATCAGGGGCGCAACCAGAAAGGTCAAAGAGGTAAAAAAACGGAGTTACATCAAGTGATCGTTACAAGCTTTTTTTAGGCTGAGCATGTTTATTTAAATGTTTTGAACACAAAAAAAAAATTCCCAGAAAGAAACTCCCATCAGTAAGGTTAGCCAGAAAGAAAATGTTTAGGATTTTTGAAGAAAATTGGATTTTTTTCGCATATTTCATCTCAGAACTCTAAACTCATCGTTACAAGTTCTGGCTCCTTTTTAAAACGTAAATATAAGCTCCTTCAACAACAGAATAGCCTCCCCGTAAAGTTCTTAGTGTCAACAAAAGTACCATAGACTCTTAAATATTCAGTAATTTAACACTTTCGGCTAACTTGACTCCGTACCGTGCCTCAGATGTATTGTATCATTATTACCTTTCTGGCTGCGCCTCCTGACGGCACACACTTTCTGGCGATCTTATTTTATTCATTCTAAACATAAAAGGTGTACACACAAAAAAAATGAGCCTTGTAACGATGACATGATTTCACTGATTTTTAAACAGTGTTCGTGGCGCTCCTGACAGGAGGTGCCGCGCCAGAAGTCGATTTTATGAATCGTTATCATCCATTAAACCATAAAAATATCTCAAAGTTCATAAAATGATGAGCTGCCGAAAAAGCCACCTAGTTCCCGCTCTATTATGTGAAATTTAAATATTTAAACGAGTACGCAAAACACGTTGTGATTGACGCTGACGTCGTCGGCTTTATTAAATCTATGAAATCGTGTTTATAAAGAGGTAAACACACAAATACGAAAACGAAGAGTATATTCGTCTCGATATTCGTCTGTCCGCCCGTCACGTTTCTTGTAAGCACGATAACTTAAGAAAGGACAGTCTGATTATATTGAAAATTGGACAGTAAGTTAGTGTTAGCTAGAGGAAGAACTCCATTTCCTATTGTTTAAAAATTTATGTTCTTGTAATTGAATAAAAATCTGGTGAAATGATATTTTGAATGATTTTAATATCTATTTATATATTTTACTAATATACATTTCATAATATAATGCCCAACGTTTTTGACTCGGAACGCAAAGGTTCCGGGTTCGAAATCTACCTAGGTTTTGGATTTTTTTTTTAGTTTATTTTATACTGAGTGTTTCACCAACTAAGTTTGTATGATAAAATTTAAAATGTTTAAAACTAACATTTACAAACAACTGCGAAGGTATCCTATAGAATGTGTAATAATTATTTAAAAATTGTAGTAAATCGGCGAAAGGTATACCTGTTTCCTTTAGTTTATGATTTACATCTGACTAATGAGAAATGGGCAATACCAGAGCTGCTTCTGGGCATTTTCTTGCTTCTTGAACGTATTTATGACTGTTGAATTTGCGAAAATAAATAAGAAACATTGATTTTATTTTAAAACCTAATTGCACTAAAAAGTAGAAAATAATTTTTTTCTACGATTGTATTGAAAGTCAAATTTTCTAACTTCAAAATGACTGGGGAAAGTGTAACTTTGCCGCATGTCGTGCGGCAAGAAGTTTTTGTACAATTTTGTTGAAATTCAAATTTTCTAACTTCAAAATGAGTGCAGAAATTGTCACACGTCGTGCGGCAAAGAATTTGCGACACGCCTCTATCACATCTTTACAGATTTAAAATTTTGAAAGACTTTAAGGGAAATAACTTCACAACCATAGAAAAAATAGTATGTAACACACATGTGGCAAGCCCCATTGCAAAACTCGTATGATAGGAATACTCGCTGCGCCCATGTTCTTACTTTCATACATTGTTTTGCAATGAAGCCCTTGCCACACTTGTATTACAATGTACTATTAACTTTGTGAATAGAATGAGCGCTCATAAAATATTACTTCGTCTGCTCATTTTGATTTACGTTTACATTTTATGAGCGCCCAGTGGTTTTCCATTTACACTTTGAACAGGCATTATCTTTGGAATGGTTTCATGGACTCTGCTCAAATGCTTCAGATCCATATTAATTCTGAGACTTCGCATAATACTTATCAAACCTTCCTACCTAGTCGATTAGAAGAAGAAAAAACAATAGTAATAAATTATAAGCTAAATGATTGTTTTGATCAAGAAAGATACCTACACAGTTTGATTTTGAAATTGAAAAGAATAGTAACCTATGGATTTTTATTGTCCGTTTTATGGCTAGGTTTTGCTTATAGTATAATTTTGGTGCGAGTAGTACTATTTAAAGTACATTTATAATTTCTATTTTGGTCAATTTATAACTTTTAATATTAAATCTAACCTTGGTAAGTCCGGAGGAATTTTAGTGTTTTCCTTCATTTTTTTTTAAGTAAATTATAGATGAATTTTATAGTTTTTGTCTAGAGTTACAGCATTAGTAAATATTGACATATTTGCCTAGTCATTCACTTGAACAAAATTTAACTATAATTGCCTATTTTTTATATGAATACCTGGACCACTCACCATCCATAGAAAGCACAAGATAGGAACCCGTTATTGTCGACGTCAATAAGAGTTACGTAAACCAACCAATCTCTGTAGTATTTTGGTCAGAAGAAATTAATGTAAACCAGTTGACGTTTTCACTTAGTATTAACTTTTAAACATTTTTAGTAACTTTTTATAATTTGTTTTTCTCCATTTGACACAACTTCATTTAGGCATCGTAAAGAGATTGCATTTTTACCCTAATTTTGTTTTTTGAATACCTGAGTTTGATTGTGTCCACCTGTAAAAATGTACAGAATATCACAACTCATTTGTTTTGTTTTTGCTTAGAAGTATTGTTGAAGAATTGTTGAATATGCTGAGGCCCGAAACTAGTTTTTTAAACGACTCGAACCTCGACCCAACCACTGAGCTTAGTTGGTTGCTGCGTTTCGTTGTCCTTTGGTCTTCAGCCGCCAACTGGGAGAAAAGGTGAGGTTGCAAAGTGTTATCACATGTGCATGCTTTTTCTTGATTATACCCACAATCCATTTAGATTTTACCATTTTAGATACCATTGTTCGAAACGAATCAAAAATTTCACAAGTACGACCTTGTATTTTTCTTGCTGGGTAGGCGTAGCGCCGTGGTGAGTGCGGGACTGGACGAGGCAGGACCGGTTCGGTTAACAATAATTCATAAAATAAAACTAAGTTAAAACTCCCATACGCTTGAGCGGATTTAAAATTAACGGTGTGTTTAAAATTGCTGCCCACATGGGCCTAAAATTAATTCACATTAAAAACTAAAAACTAATAACTGATTGATTTGAACACATGATCTTTGGATTGCACGGCAAAACTTTAACCACTGGACCATCACACGTTACTACAAAAATGCATGTCTATAATATATATCTTTCGAGAACCATATTTCAACGCATTAGATATATTATTATAAAATATATATTAGTAAAATGTATAAACAAAAAATATGTATAATAGAGATAACATTTCGCATGATTTCTATTTAAGTACAAGCGGCAAAAATTAAGAAAACATATATTTTTTTAATTAAATGATTAATAATTTTCTTATTTACTGACTGATTTTCTTCAAAAACAATGAAGTTCTTCCTCTAGCTAACACTAACTTACTTTTTAAATTTCAATAAAATCGGACTTTTCTTTCTTAAGTTATCGTACTTACAAGAAACGTGACGGACGGACAGACGGACATTTTAAAAGTTGCTTAGAATTCGTTCACTAACACAATGATATGAAATTTTTTTCTCTACGAGCGAATTTCTGGTATTAGAAATATGCCGATCAACTGCAATTTCGTTTTTGCGAAGAGTATAACAAGCATTTTCATTAAGACAGGCATTAGCATTTCATAGGAAACTTCTGAGACAACGGAGATAGCGCCAGAATGGCGACATATAAAGGAAACCTCAAACATTTTATCATTGTTCCCTTGGTTGCGGATTGTTTTCATTTAAGCTGGATTAGTCCTGAGCTTAATCTAAGCTGAGATTCCGTCCACTTCGATTGATGTAGCAGGCTTAACAACTCAATTTATATCAACAGTGATCTTTTAATTCGTTTCATTATTGTTTATAGTCATAAATGTATCATACCATCGCTAAAACGGAATACGGACCAGTGATTCCAAACCAAGAATGGTTCACTTCTATTTTTCAGTAAGTAGCTTTAGTTCAGTATATCGGACAAAATTCACAAAATTTTGAAAATTGGTAGAAATGTTAAGGATAGCATAAGAATTACTAAACCGAAAAGTTCCCATCTCCAAATAGTGTTTTTCATCCCCTGGGACTTCGTTTCCACCCCCATTTTGATGTTTTCTAGATTATCTCGGGAACGGTGCACTTTTTGATGAAAATACGTTTATACAAAATTATTCCTTATAAAATTCTCTATCAAAAACGTATCTACAGTTTTTTCTCAAAATTAATTGTACTGTGGGAAATAAGGCGTACACATAAGGGTTGGTTCTGGTTAACACAATAGATTGTAACCTTTATTATAATCTACTTTAAAGTTCAATGCTTAACACTAAAGCAGTAGCTACTAAACTCCACTTAAAATTATAATAGATGTACCGCTTCCACTCTTTCACCCCAATAAAATAACTCGATTTTTAAAGAAGCGAGAATATTGTATATTGTACTTGTTTCCACGTCACCGCAGAGGTAAAGTACATAGCGCGTTTTTTTAGGTGGGGATAGTCCATCAAGTCCACACATTTAGTGTGAATAATTTTAATGATCATAGGATATGATGATAGAAGAGGAAGTTGTACCAAGTAGTGAATATTCTTAATGAATTGCATCCCTCTTTCTAAATCAACCATTTCAAAAACATTGCAGCGTTTTCATGAAACTGGAGGTGTCAAAGATCGACTAAAAAGTGGAAGACCGGTAAGCGTTACAAATTAAGAAAATTCTTTGAATGTCATGTTAGATGTGGTGGAAGATCCAATAAATTCGACACAACAGAGAGCTTTAAATTCCATCCATATAAAATTATTTTGTTACAAGAATAGAGTTAAGACGATTTGGATAGTAGAATCGAGTTCTGCGAAGTTATTATGGATAAATTAAAAGAAAATGTCAACTTTGTCAACCACATATTGTTTTTTGACGAATCTACATTTTGTTTGAACGGGCACGTAAACCGACACAACTGTAGGTGTTGGTCAGACCAAAAGCCACATTGGATGGAGGAAATTCACACCCAACGACCACGAAGAGTAAATGTTTGGTGTGGCATTATTTGTGGACAAGTCATAGGACCCTATTTTATAAACGGTTTGACCTGAACGATATTTATTACCTTTGCAAGAGCACATTATTCCAGAGCTTAGAAGATTATTCCCGAATAAAAACAATCCCAATTTACCAGCAGAATAAATATGGTTTGAACAAGATGGGTCTCCTCCGCATTTTGGACTTGTGGTACGGGCATATCTAGAGGAAACGTTTCCTGGTAAATGGATTGGACGCATTCGAATGGCCAGCTGAGTCTCCCTATATGACTTCCCTTGACTTTTTTGTGTGGGGTCACATAAAAAATGTAGTCTACAAGAATAGAGCGCAAAATATCGAAGTTGCAAGAAAGGATAAGGCATGAAATTTCCACTGTTCCTCCCAACACCCTTTTAGATTCACTACAAAATTTTGTTCAGCGAATTCATTACTGTCAGGAGGTAAATGGTGAACACTTTGAGCACCTTGTAAAATGGAATTCGAAATAAAATATTTGTTGTTTATTAAAACTTGTTTTCTCTCTTTTATTTTCTGGCATAACTATTGTTTTCACAAAATTTAAACTGTCCAGGACACGCATTAAAATATAAATTTTTTTCGTTTCGTGCATTTTTATCAACCCTGAACAATTATGCTTTTTTATTTTCATATATATTTTCATTAGATCCATATCCTCCACCTTGTATAATTTTCACAATAAATATCCATCATTTCGGGCCTTTCCTTTAATAAATTTGAGAGTGGTAAAAAGTTAATTTCAAAATTCGATATCTCGAAAACGGTTAAGTTTAGGAATATTATGTGCTATATGAATTTCTTATAGAATTTCGAGAAGAATGGGTCTTTTCGCTAGATTCGTAAATCTCAAAACAAATATGTTTATTTGAAAGCTAACTGATAGATATTCACCTTGTGCAACTCTGTTTCAAATATAAATCTCACAGTGTTTAATAAAAAAATAAATATTTATTACGGCAATTTGAACACTTATTTGACCTTGACGCTGAGTGACGTCACACATCCCGGACTTATGTTGGCAGCATTTGCCAGAACGCCTAATAGTCCCTAACATCACACCACAACTGACACATGTTTATTGTTTACGCTTTGTTTTGAGGTTATGTTCTGTGTGTTGATTTACGAATTGTGTTTTGCTCTGTCAGCATTTTCTAAAGGAAGTGCAGAAAATATGCCGAAAGTTGATTGGACAATTTATGTTGATATTTGTACATGTTGGTACAAAGCACTCTTTAAACATTTTCTAAACACAAAAATCCAAAATAAAGAGAAACGACTGTCAAAGTGTCAATTTCAACGTCAACTGTCAAAAAGCAGGTAAGCCGGTGTATCATAAAGTTATGATACACCGGTATGAAGGTCGTAGGCTCGTCGACGTCACTAAGGTGAGTGCGTGATATCACGTCCAAAGCGCGTGCTTTATTTCCACACTGATATTTTATTTTTACTTCCACATCCAGTGGAAGTATAGTAACGACAAAAATTTTTTTTTTTAATTTTTATTGTTCGAATAGGCTTAAAATGTCATGAAACGTTTATATTTTAAGTTTGAGCGAAAAAAAAATTCTGTCTGTCGGTCTGGCTGTCTGTAACTTTTTTTTGTGCGCACGTTTACTCTGGAACCGTTTAAGATACTAACTTGAAATTTGGTACACGTATGTACTTATACGAGATCTGGAACTAGATTCTATTTTCATATTGTTCCGACGAAGGGTTGGGGGTAAATTTGGTTAAATTTAGGGTAAATGAGTAAATCGAGCAGGTAAGAGTCGATAAAATTGGTATTTAGTATATACAAGAGAAGCTAGGGTCTCAAAAAAATTTTTGGCATTAGCCACCCCCATTACCACCCCCAACCCCTTATTAAAGGGGATGAAAAAAAAATTGTGATTTAGTGTATGTACAAGAACCAGAAACCTCAAAATATTTTTTTACTTCATCCACCCCACTACCACCCCCCTATCACCACCCCCACCCCACTACCACTACCGATGTGGGGTATCGTTTTATGGGTTTTTGGGGTAGAGGATTTCAAATATTATATTATTAAAGTTCCATAAACAATTATTTCCACATACAAAGTTTTTTCGTTGTGAGTGACTTGGATAGAGAATCTGGATGTGGAAGTAGTGATTCCTTGGGCAGCGATTTTTCGATAGAAATCATGCTAAAAAAAAATTCGGCGAAATTTTTTTATAAAACACTATCACATAAAGCAATAAAAAAATCACTGAAAAGGCCCATTGAAATGTGGAATAATGTACAGGGTGTGCCATTAAAGAAAAAGCAACTTTGTTTCGTCATGGCTTTTTGACTTATCCTGTATACTTATTTTTCTTTACTGTAATATATTTTAAAAAAACCTAAAACTTTTGTGTCTTAACATTATCTTAGTTTAGGAGATAATAGATCGTTTCCATACATAGAGACCCCGTGTATCCTATATGTCATGTGGATCAAGTGAGTCTAGCAGATGTAATTTGCATTTATATTTACTTCATTAAATACAAAACGCTCAAAGCGTCTGTGGGTGCCCTTTAAACTTTAATATAGTGCATATCCTAAACCAAGTATGGTTTTATAATACTCTTCAGATATTCTACGATTAAAAATTTAGATAATTCATTGAAACTTGAAAGCTTTATTAATAGTTTTAAAAAAAGGTATGTAGGCCTTCCTCTAGGTGAGCCCCTTTTCTCTTATAAAGGTTTTAAGGCAGTTTTACCATTTACCATTTACGTTTATGAATAGTATTACAACAAAACACATAGAGTATTTTAAAATTATAATTCTTCTGATGTTTTAACTTCACCCTTGGAAACAGGTGCCATAGAACTAATATTTAAGCTTAAATCCGAGATGAACGCCGCTGACTGAATACAATGAAACCACCTATTTATTGGATAATTTAAATTTAAAAATATGACGATCCTTTCGTCACTAATTTTAACAGTGGCGTGAACGCGAATGTACCCAAAGTCCACAGTTCAGAAGTCCTAGAGTCCATAATTGCTAAATTCATCATTACACAGGTGCATACTTTTAATAAATTTGAATGCCAATACCACGAACGAACAATCTAACAAAAAAACAAAATCGAACGTAACAAGTTAAAATAATTCCAAATCATTATTCTCACAACCATAAACACTTTATCAATAGGATTAATTCAGAATTAACGCACTTAATGTCATAGTCAAGGTTATTTCAAATTTACAATAATTTTATTAGGCGTTATTACAGTGACACATGCAATTTGGTACTTGTCCACACTTAAAGAGTGACTCATAAACATACGACTACTGTAAACATCACATGAAAGTACCCACCAAATATTAATTTCGTTCCTTAAATTGAGATGTATAATTCCACAGCCTTCTATTAAAAATTAGGTTTTATAGTATTCGTTAGTATAGGACATGGGGCAAACAAGAATGCTTTGACACATAAGACTCATGGAACATCTACTTGAGGAACTGTTTTTACTTATTGTTTGACCTTACATGGACGATTTGAAATTGGTATTAAAAATAAACAAAAGAAAAACTAAATCTGCACGAGAAGTCAATTGTTTAATGAGAAAAAAACATCATGACAGTGAAATTGTAGAGAAATGAAATGTAGATTTTAGTTACGTCTTGAAAACACTGAAACGGAAGCTCGAGTGTTCTACATTGCGGGAGTAGGCTGTGGGCGATGTTGCCGTTTCGGCTTGCTATCAGGCAACTCAATAATTGTCCAACAATTTATGTGAATAAAAAAATTGTAGCATGATGAGCGAATAGTTTTAAACATTAGGAATAGTTAATTTGTTTATAAATGGCTAAAACGTAAAAATGTCATATCTCGGCTCCAAATTGGCGTAGACATCATTTGTTTAAAATTGTTTTTTATGTATTTTTGACACATGCTAATAATTTTTATTTTTGAGTAAAATGCATTTGTTTTAAGAAAATTAAACAAATTAAAAAAATTGTTTTAAAAAATGTTTGAGAATGTCACTAGAAAGTATATAAAAAAAAATACTAAGAAAAAAAAATTGTATTGTATGACTTGATGCACTTAAACAATCGACGATTCAATTTTACTTCCATATCAACGTAGTGGGAGTGAAGGTATAGCAGCAATAAACAAAATTTTAAATTCTTTTTGGTTCAAATAGGCTTAAAATGTCATGAAACGTATAGATTTTAAGTTAGACCAGAAAAAAAATGTGTGTCTGTCTGTCTGTAACTATTTATGTGCACGATTACTCTGAAACGGTTTACTCTATTGACTTGAAATTTGGTACATCTATGTATTCTAACGAGATCTGGAACTAGATTATATTTTGATCATATTCCGTTGGGGGATAAATGGGGGTAAATAAAGGTAAATGGGGGTAAATAGGTAAAACAACTAAGTAGGAGTCCATAATATTGGGATTTAGTGTATTTACGAGAAGCCAAGGTCTCAAAGAATTTTTCCAACAGCCACCCCCACTATAAACCCCATTACCACTTTCGCCCCAATGGTATATGAAAGAAACTTATTTTCTTTGAAAGTTATCTGCTGAATATCCAAAATAATAATTTTTAACAATGATGTAAGCAGAAATACTATGTATTCATTTTTTTTTTTGAACCAATCATCGGCCATCCCCATTACCACTTATGTGGCATATCTCTTTATAGGTTTTTGGGGTAGACGATTTCAAATATATTATTAAATAGAAATAGAAATAGATAGAAATGGACAGAAATTAAAAAAATTTTAAAAAATCAAAAAAAATAAAAAAAAAGTGAAGTGCAAATATTTGAAACATTTTGTTCGTTTTTTTTACAATCAATTATTTTTATTTATTTGCTTTTATCATGATTAGAGAATATTATTTTTTGTTCGTTGTAAGAGACTGGTTAGAAAACTGGTTCTTAGGTAGCGGCTTTTGACTGTGCTTTTGTATTTTTAGGCGTTATTATCAAACACGTCAACTTGAAATTTTTTTAAATGTTTCGTTAAAATATATGCATTATTGTTTAAGTTATCATTAATTGTTTAAAAATGGTTTCTTTCAATTGTCTTTATTTGTTGAAACTTTAAACAGTGATACCAATACAGTTCGGACAACTCTAGTTTTCTTGGCAATTTCATGATGAACAATATATTTTTTTCTTCATTGCGACACGAGCTCTAAAATCAGATATAAAAATAATAACAATAAAAACCACAAAACACACAATTTTGAACATTATTTTGTTTAAATAAATGACTTCTGGGACTCAGGAACATGATGTTGCAGTTTTTATAATGTTTACGATAAGTTTCAGCAAATATAGTACGATCGTTCCTTTCTAGGTGGTTTAGACTTTTAGTTTTACTCTATGGTCCTGTCAATGAAAGGTTTCTAGAGGGAAATGCATGACAGTTTACACGCCACTGGTGATCACCCTGTGTGGCAGTTGTACCTTAGTTTCAATAAGGTAATATTGTACAGTCAAAAGATACCGAATGTATAATGGCAAGTTGGACATGGGAAGTAAGAATTGCAACATCGTATGTTCCAGTTGACTAAAATGAAATAACAGGAGTTGGGATACTTCAGTCTTCAGTAGTCGAGTGCCGTCAGGCAGGCTTTGCTGTTGCTGGGTTGTCATATCTCTCGCGCTACGTGGATGTACATGCCTAATCCACAATTACACGCACTGTATACAATTCATTACTGAACTATAACAGATACGAAAAAAAATAATAGAAACATTAGTGTAGAAAATTTAGTCCGCTTTAATTTTGCGTATAGCCACTTTGTAATTAGGGCTAACCGTTTTCGAGATACGAACGAAAAACCAAAAACCGGGACCTTCTTCGTGCCCCCCTGCACCCCCCGCACCTCCTATGTTCGGGGGCTTTTGGTATGTTTACCTCCTAAATAGTCCAAACACAGCTTTTAAGTAAAAATTGTGATCTCGGCATTTCCCTCTAGACCCCCTTGTTGAACGTTCATTGACAGGGCTACTACTAACAGTATTCTTAATATTTTGCCAACTGCAAAAATCTATTAAACACAACTTATGTTAGACTTAGAATTTTTATTTCAAACAGTACCAGTGTATTCGTAGTCGTCTATGGCTCGTGCCATAAACAATCCACTCATAAAAAAAGCACTTTTTTTAGTCATTTCTTGTATCAAATACTATGATTCTTTATTTTCAGAATCAGAATTAATTTTGTGAAAGATATTAACTCCAGAAACGTTAACTGCTGTATTTATTTATAAATATTCAGGAAAATTATTAAATTTAGATACATACATGATGTATCATTTATAAATTAAAAAAAATCATTATTTTTTCACTCATGTGTATAATTATTATATTTAACAATTCCATTCCTATGAGTCACTGGTGTGTTACGACAACAACAATAAATCATGTTATATGATGAAATTATTATACCTGTAAGGCGATATTCAAATATTTATATTGAGTTCACTGACACAATATAAAACTGGTTCAAATATTTAGAAAAAAAATTGCGTTTGCGTCGGGATCCAGTCTCGGTAATCTATATGCCTAAACCAAATGTGTCAAGCTGTAATGGTGTAGTATTACAATTCGTGTTGCTATTTACTTTCTAACTGTAACGACTTAATGCCTTTTATTTTTATTGCATACTTACAACATCAAAACACGTCTTGTAGTACATGTGTCGTTTGCGCTGTGTATAGAATTAATGTAGTCGTATAACAAGTAGCCCAAAAAAGCTTATTTTTATGATTATTTGTTGTAAGATAGCTTAGTGACCTAGGTGTTTGATATTTCTACTTTTGAGTAATAGCAAATCCTTTTAACCGTTCGTAGAACAAGCGCGGATCTAGAAATTTCAATAATTTTTTTCTCGTCTGTGGCGAATGGGACCCATACGAAATATGGGAAATAACATCTAGAGAAGCACTTCTCTAACGACCCCTAAAAAATTTTGAAAAAACAGTTTGCGAAAAATTTTTTCAAAATTCGATTACCCCCCCCCCAGGTCTAGGGACTCCTGTTTAAAATTATTTTTTTTGTCATATGCATTTTACTTTTCATAAAAATACAGCAACACGTTCTGAAGTTTATAAATATATTTTCATTACTAACTGAGATACAACGAATTGAAATTTTGTGACTTGTTAAATTGTAAATCACAAAATTTCAATTCGTTGTATCTCAGTTAGTAATGAAAATATTTTCATAAATTTCAAAACGTGTTGCTGTATTTTTATGAAAAGTAAAATGCATAATATGACAAAAAAAATAATTTTAAACAGGAGTCCCTAGACCTGGGAGGCGGGGGAATCGAATTTTGAAAAAATTTGCTTTTTCAAAATTTTTTAGGGGTCGTTAGAGAAGTGCTTCTCGAGATGTTATTTCCCATATTTCGTATGGGTCCCATGCGCCACAGACGAGAAAAAAATTATTGATATTTCTAGATCCGCGCTTGTCGTAGAATAGTTTAAAATAAGTTGATTTTCGAACAGATCCACCTCAAGAAATTATGGCTGCTCACCCCACGCAAGTGATTTTTATTTTTTTCCCCTTTTTTTCCACAAAGCTGTGTTTTTCGACTCCACGCAATTATATCAGAGGATAATCTGTACTGTTCACTCAAAAGAAGATTTGGAGTCATGTTTCAACTTTGAGCTTGCTTCAATTCCTCTTCCTCTCTTTGAAGAGGAAGGGTTAATGAGAAAAACTAAGAAATCGTATCTGTCTGCTATTTTCAATGCTGTACGAGAGAGGCCAAAAGATTTTTCCGATTGCCAGTTCATTGTTGATGGCAGCAATTTGATTCATCGTGTAGTATGGCCGAAGCAGGGTACCTTTGATGACGTTTATACAGCCTACGTTCGCTTTATTCGTAATCATTACGGTCAAAAAGTGACTGTAGTGTTTGACGGATATGCCGACAATGCCTGCAGTATGAAGAGCATCGAAAGACAGCAGCGACTTTTGAAACGCATTTCACCGGAAATTATTTTCCATGACTGAAACGCAAAATAAAATGATAAACAATCTCACAAACAAGGAATAGTTTATTTCGCAATTGGTGGAGATATTTAAAAACGAGGGAATCAAAACAATTACTGCTGTAGACGACGCTGACGTACTCAAACAGCCTTAAATGAATCTCATGAAAACGATACAGTGGTCATCGTCGGACAAGAGATTGATTTTCTCGCATTCATTATCGCTCTGTAGATAAAGATATCCGTTTCTTAATAGAGGCTTAGGAAAAAATAAAAAATAAAGCTTACAGTTCTCGTGACTTGCAGTCCTCGGAAGTTTCAAAAAGTTGTAAGGAGACAGTTTTGTTTGTCCACATGTTCAGTGGATGCAATACCACTTCAGCTTTCTTTGGTAAAGGAAAAATGCAAACGGTGGAATGCCTCAACAAAAGAAAAGATCTCGAAGAGGTTGTCCGTATATTCAACAACCGTAGCTCAACGAAAAAAGAAATTGCAAGTGCTGGAGAGCAATTCGCGCTAGCAGTATACAAAGCCCCCAAGAAAGTTAGTCGGTCAATCTAGTACTGCCGGGAATCTACCAAGACTGCCACCAACATCTAAGACAATACGTCAACATTCTTACAGAGTATTTCTCTAAATTCATGCTTGGCGAGGAGAAAACTTGGAACTAACGGAATGGGGTTGGAAGAAAGTAGGCAACATTTTAGCACCCATTTATACCACCGAGTTACCAGCACCAATCTCCACCCTAAAGCTAATGTCCTGCAGCTGCAAAAAGGATTGCGGAAAACGACGCAGCTGTGTTAAGGTTGGATTGCGCTACTCAACAATGTGCTCTAATTGCCATGGGCAAGGATGTTTAAATTCTGAATTCCAAGAAGATTTCATCGATGAGGAACCCCTTAATGAGTAAAATTGGAAAGAATTTTAGTGGAATAGGCCTACAGGGGATACCACCTTTTAAAAAAACACACCGAGAGCTCTACCTCCTGGGTGGTGTGGAAACGAGCTCAAATTGAAAAACACAGCTTTGTGGAAAAAGGGGAAAAATACATAAAAATCACTTGCGTCAAAACTTGCTATATAAATTCATTCCTGAGCATTTTTCTCGTTAATGTAACCGGTTTTAAGATATTCGCTGTGAAACTTGGAATGGGATCCATTTTTACCTTTGCGCCCCTCTGTTCGGACGCCGTTAGCGCGAAATAGGTGAGGATAAGCTGCAAGGTTAATAGGATTTTTTATGCAGAATTTAATGACAAATTTTTTATTTCCTATACTTTTTTCTTTTCCGACGAACGGTTTACAAGATAAAAGTGAAAAACCAGCGTAAGTCTCCGTTGGGGGTGGTTTTTTGCAAAAAAAGGACATTCCATCTCTAAATTGGGAGAGGGAAACTTTTCTAACCCTATCTAGAGTACGCATCCCGAATATTATTGCTTTATAAATTATTTCCTCTAAAATATCTAATTTACGTGGACTATAAGGCCCCACAGCAAAGTAGAGAGGGACTTCCCCAACAATAACGCATTTTTGGCTATAACTCTAAAATGGCTCAATAAATAAAGAAATTACAAGATACAAAAAACAAAGAACATTATTAACATCATTTCCCTGTCTCCTACCGTTTTTTAGAAAAAGAGACATGTATAGGCAGTTACAAGTAACCCCTCAGAGGGGGACATGGGGAGCAAATGGGAAAAATTGTTTATTTTATATTATGAAAAAAATATTTGTAAAATGCTGTATAAAAACCACACTACTAAAATTTAAAAAATATATATTGTCATAGTAAAAACGAAAACTATGAAATATTTAGTTAACTGATGATTTATTATACTCTTCGCAAAAACGAAGAGTATATTGTATTTGATCGCCACATTTCTAAATCAGTAAATATCGCTCGTAGAGAAAAAATTTTCATACTATTATGTTAGTGAACGAATTCTGAACAACTCTCAAAATGTCCGTCCGTCTGTCCGCCCGTCACGTTTTTTGTAAGCACGATTACTTAAGAAAGAAAAGTCCGATTGTATTGAAATTTGGAAAGTAAGTTAGCGTTTGCTAGAGGAAGAACCCTATTGTTTTTGAAAAAAATCAATCAGTAAATAAAAAAGTTATTAATCATTTAATTAAAAAAAAATTCTTAATTTTTGTCACTTGTACTTAAATATATATCTTGCGAAATGTTATTCTCTAAAGGGTCTCGCCGGTTAAGTAAATGGAATTGGGCCCAGCGGCTTATTGGGCCATTCATTCACATGAATGTTGCTTATGACTAGGAATGCTCAATAAAATATATAATAAACCTCTATCCCCTATATTAACAGAGTTATGGGGATAACAACCCTCAAATTTAAAATTAATTTTTTTCAAAACTGTTGAAGATAATTAATTGCAATTAATAGGAGACGTTGATATGAAATAGTTTTATATTTTACATTTTTTTACATTCCTATTGCGTCATTTAGTATATAAAAAAAATAATTTAATTTTTGAGGGTGCTGTTTTTATATCAACCCCTTGAGTGACACCTACCAAAAAAAATCTATATTATTTAACACTAACATAGTTATCATGTGTAAAAATTACTATAAGGTCAAATTGGGAGAAGATGCTCAAAAATATAAATCTAGATAATGTACACAGGTACACAAAAAAAAACCGCTGCCCAAGGAATCACTACTTCCACATCCAGATTCTCTATCCAAGTCACTCATAACGAAAAAACTGTGTATGTGGAAATAATTGTTTATGGAACTTTAATAATATAATATTTGAAATCCTCTACCCCAAAAACCCATAAAACGATACCCCACATCGGTAGTGGGGTGGGGGTGGTGATAGGGAGGTGGTAGTGGGTAGTGGGGGTGTATGAAGTAAAAAATATTTTGAGGTTTCTGGTTCTTGTACATACACTAAATCACATTTTTTTCATCCCCTTTAATAAGGGGTTGGGGGTGGTAATGGGGGTTGCTAATGCCAAAAATTTTTTTGAGACCTTAACTTCTCTTGTATATACTAAATACCAATTTTATGGACTCCTACCTGCTTGATTTACCCATTTACCTCAAATTTACCCCAATTTACCTCCAACCCTTCGTCGGAACAACATGAAAATATAATCTAGTTCCAGATCTCGTTAAGGTACATACGTGTACCAAATTTCAAGTCAATATCTTAAACGGTTCCAGAGTAAACGTGCGCACAAAAAAAAGTTACAGAATTTTTTTTTCGCTCAAACTTAAAATCTCGACGTTTTCTGACATTTTAAGCCTATTTGAACAATAAAAATTTTTAAAAATTTTTTTGTCGTTACTATACTTCCACTGGATGTGGAAGTAATTAAATGCGAAGACCACTTAATTCCTACTCATTTGGAAGCTAATAATCAAAAAAATATGCTACTACTTTTAGCTTGGCTTTCAATTATTTTTTTTGCTTTAGAAGTATTGATTTTATTAGACAATATGGTTAGGCCATTTTAATTAATCCACAGTAATATCTCTTCAAGAAGGGACACTAGCGAAAAATGTTTCAGATAAAAGTTGTTCCGTTCAGAGGGGGGCATCTTTTGGGTAGAATAATTTTCCACCTCCAACCCCTGATGAGCTTGGGGTGGGGGTAACTTTTGAATTTTTAATGGCACTCTTCACTTTTGATAGCGTATTCTGATTCTACGAAAAAAATTACATAACTTTTGCACCAAATATTTTTTTCTCCCCCCCATCCTGATGAGCGGGGACGGAGGTGTAACTTTCGAATTTTCAAAAACCTGCAGAGGAACATCTCTGAACTAGGGAATTTTTAGGTAAAATGTTTCAAACAAAAGTTGTTTAGTTCAGAGAGGGGTATCTTTTGTTTGAAACATTTTTCCTAAAAATGTCCCAGTTCAGAGATGTTCGCCTGCAGGATATTGAAAAATCGAAAGTTAAACCGTCATCACCGCTGATCAGAGTGGGGGGGAGAAAAAAATGTATGCAATTTTTTTCGTAGAATCAGAATATGCGATCAAAAATTGAGTGCCATTAAAAATTCAAAAGTTACCCCCACCCCCAGCTCATCACAGGTGGGAGATGGAAAATTGTTCTGTCCAAAAAATGCAGTTCTAAAGCATTTTAGTTTTATGATGACTTTACGAAGTGGTTTTATAATAGTTTAAACAACGGTTTGTAGATCCTTAAGGCCAGAATTATGCCTTTAGGATTTATTTTTGGTTTAATGAATAGTTTTATCAAGGTCTTCAGAACGTTATAAAAGCTGTTTAGAATAAAACCAATTGGTTTTAAAATGACTTTTAAAAAAGGCCCTCAGAACTTTTTTAAGAATGGTCCCTCTTAGCTTTATACAAGCTTTATAAAGGTTTAATAGCGTTTTTCAAAGATATATAGTTTTATCAGAAGTTCCATTAAATAGACTTCAAAAGGTTCTGAAGATCATGATAAAATTTAAATTGTTACTTGGGTAGGCTTGTCTGTGGTTCGAGGATATCAAATTATTGGATTTTTATGGAGGTGGACTCACCCTATTCGATGAAAACATGCCATTGGCCTGTCTGCGGCTTGTAGATTGTTTAAGGCCTGGGCTGGCCTTTCTTCACCTCGACTTAAAAGGTCTTTTGTGAGTCTGCGGCTTAAAAGTGTCAGAGTATTCAGGTTTTTGGGGGATAATTTATGGCTGCTACACTGCCGGTTTTGAAATTAGCTGTTTTTGTACCGATTTCAAATTGATATTAGGTAATAAGGTACATAGTACAGGAAACGAAGACCGAAAAATCCCCCAATTCGGAAATAAATAGTGCTCAACAGATTATTGTTTTAAGTTGTAGAGTTGACCCTTAGGAGTAACATACCAAAAGTCCCCAGCCGTGGGCCTCATGCGTTAGGAGGGAGGGGGGTGGAAAGGGTCGGTTTGAACGAATGGAGCAACAGAATGGTCTTCGCAAATGGCTCCATTCGTTCAGCGGTTGTGATACTACCTCCGCTATTTACAACAAGAGCAAGAGAGGTGTGGTGAAAGTATTTTTGAAGGCCGAGGAACAGGTCACAGTCATCTACAAAGTATTCTGTGATCCCTCAGCAACACAGGATATGGTAGCCGATGCAGGAGAGCAGCTTTTTTTGGCATTGTACCAGGCCCCACAAGGGGCAGACCTGAACCGGGTACGACACCAGGCCTTTGTTAAAGCCTCGACAAAGCCAAAGCCTGATTTTGCGGCACTTCCACCCACCAGAGGGGCTGTTCGCCGACACTCCCTTAGAATTCATTTGCAGGTTTGTATCAATATATGCTTGTTTACATTAACTTCTGTTTTGTATTGTGCTTAGACAAGACTGTGTCACATTTTTTTAAACTACAAAGGACGAATTATTGTTTGCAGATTCAGCAATGGCTATATGAAGATCAGCAGCAGGAGCCAACTGCTTGGGGATGGATGAGGGAGTTGGATGGCTTCCTTACCCCCGTCACAAGCACGGACTCAGTTGCACCAGAATCCGTCATAAATAACATATTTTGCGGGTGCACAACTGGTTGCGGGGGCCGTTGCGGGGGCCGTTGCGGGTGCCGCAAAGCAGGTATACCCTGCTCGCTTGTGTGCAGCAGTTGCCGCGCTTCGTGTACCAACGGCCCTCCAATCATCAGCATCAACGGCGACGACGACGATGATGAGCTTGACGATGAACTCAACCAATTTCTTAATATGGCCTTGTAAATACTTGTAATATTATAAAATGTTCTACTTGTTAAGCATTACCTCCCACCATACACAGTTTCTCCAGCTATTCGCATTTTCAAACTCACGTACACCCTTAACTACTACCCCTAGCGAAAAAATGAATATCTTGATCTTTTTTGTAGACAATTTAATTTACTTTCATTTTGTATAGAATGACCTGTTCGATAGGATGCTTGGTTTTCGAGATAATAACGAAAAACCTACAAACCGACCCTTTCCACCTCCCTCCCGCCTAACACATGAGGCCCACGGCTGAGGACTTTTGGTATGTTACTCTTATAGGCTATTGTCTATGTACAAAAAAAGAGGGTTGAAAGGAACTAAAACGTTAAAGGGTTTTTATTGTTTATTATGTTCAATTGACCCCAAGACATGAAAAAACCGCGGAGTTAGGGATTGCATTACCGGTTAACCGGTAAACAGGCCAAAAAACGCATGACGATAATTACCGGTTATTTCGGTAAATTCTGAACTTACGATATGTCACGTATTCAACGTTTCTATTTATGTCAGTGACTAGTATTCACTAAATATAAAGTGACTGTCCCAACACT
Organism: Rutpela maculata; assembly: GCA_936432065.2. NCBI lineage: Eukaryota > Metazoa > Arthropoda > Insecta > Coleoptera > Cerambycidae > Rutpela > Rutpela maculata. The sequence goes on along the minus strand of OW386292.2, from coordinate 26,038,599 downwards.
GAGCACTTTTAACAATAAATAAATAATATTATAAAAAGTAAAACCCAAACACCAAGCCCTAAGAAATACAAGTAAGAGAGACATTGACAATTTCTTGCGACAGGAAATTGAATATTTCACTGCCTCAAATATCCGTGGAAAACATTTAGAAGAATGTTATTACCAATTCTTATTAACTTATCGACCTACCAATATCGATAGAGGAAGGGCATTTTCTGTTGGTGGTATTCTATGTACAAATATCAGACGACTAATAGAAACAGCTTTGAAAAACTAGCCCTTTTAACGGGCTATTTTTAAAAAGTATTGTATTTTTAGATTAGGTATTCAGTAAATGCCCTATTTGAGTTTATGTTTGTAATTTTTGTTATTTACAGAATAATTATTTATCTAAATTTATTTCATTTATATTTTTTCCTTTTGATAAAAAAACCTTTTGTTTGTTCATTATAATAATAGTAATACATTTATTTTACTCAAAGTAAAAATGGCACAAATTGAACTGTAGAGCTCTTCTTCCATTTGCCCAAATACAAATAACCCAAATCTAAGACTATAAAAAATATTAATACATATAAATCTAAAATTTCAAGAAAAAAATAAGAATTATTTTATTTGTTAATATTCAGTAATGAATTGTAATAATCTAACAAATGTTATATTTTATAATAATAATAACAATAATAACAACAGCAGCACTCAGACATGCGAGCAGACAAGGGACAAGGGGAACGCGAAGCGAAGCAAAAAGGTTAAAAGTAAATAAAATTATATCGGAGAAAGAAAAAGAAATATACGCGCATCCACAACACATCATCAAGTCTCCTGCTTCTGATCAGCCAAAATGTAATTTTTGACAACTTTAATAAAAATTTTGTTTGACTTATATTGTTTATATTCATTTGGTAGTTCATTCCAAAGATGAGATGCAAAATACGTGAATGATCTTTGAAAAATCGCAGTTTCATGCTGAGGCACCAAAACATTTTTTATGCAAGTGATCTCATGAAATTAACTCATTTCTTAAGTACCGAGGTTCATAATTATGAATTATTCGCCAAATAGATGTGAGCACGTGTAAACGTCTGCGGTTTTCCATGTTTAATATGTTATGTTTATTTAGATGTGGTGATATATATTGTCTATATGGGATACTGTAAATATAACGCATACATGAATTTTGAAGTTTTTAAATTCCCGCTGTCGCCGATAATAACTTTCCATATACAACATCACCATAATCAACTAAAGATAATACGAGTGAATCACAAAATTTTGATTTACACTCTCTAGATATGTCTTTCGCAAAACTGTATAATTTTTTCAATCGACTGTAAGCGAATTTCAATTTGGAAAAAATATGTTTCTCAAAGCTTAATTATATTAATTATACGTATATAAAAATGTTTTTTGTTAAATTTAGATAATTTTGCACATGGAAAAAGACAATTGCCATTTTCGCCACCCTAATCATTCGTTCTAAAAATTACCGGTAAATACCGGTTAACCGGTTATTTACATTTTTATTTACCGATTTACCGGTTATTAAAACTTCCGGTAAATTGCAATCCCTACGCGGAGTGCTATCATTTAAAGTGGTGCGTTTTTGAGATCGAAGTAAAAAGGTCCACTTTTCATATTTTTTTTTGCTCGAAAACTATGAATTTTTTCTATAAACACGACAATAGAAAAGTGTGTAGAGAATTAAATTTCTAATCGAAATGGCACCTTCAGAAGTCAAATTTTTTTTTTTTACAAAAATACGTCCAAAAAACAAAACAGAAAAAAACGAAAAAATGTTATTTTTTATTTTTTTTTATTTTAGTCTGTAACTATTTTTCTGGTACATTTAGGCATAGACATTGCTACATAACAATAAAAGCTGGCGTTTTACCCGTTAAAATGAGATTTTGTAAACAGTTTTACGATTAATAGTAACCGAGATATAGCGTTTCAAAGTTTGCAACTTTCAACTTTTTTTGCTAATTTTTACTATGTTTTTTCAAATTTCGTCCTGTAACTTATTTCTGAGTGAATTTAGGTGTAGACATTATTATATTAAAGTGAAAGCTGACTTTACGCCCGTTGAAATGGTGGCTGGTAAAAGTCTCTACGACAAATAGAAACCTAGATACAGCGTTTCGAAGAGTGTTACTTTTATTAACTTTCTTCCAATTTTTACGTTCTTTTTTAAATTTCGGCATATAACTTATTTGTCAAATTCAAGTCCAGTAGCCATCGGTTCTGCTTCTGAATGTATTGTAACATTACTATACGGTATGAAAATTGATGGCCAAAGAACCTGTCGCTATAAGTTATTTCAGAAGTACTCAACAGGTGCGAAATTCTCATTGCTCCAACAACTGATGCTGCTTAACCTCATGGTTTAAGAACTTACTTGCAAATGCAACATTGGAAAGGAAATATTGTAAATCCTCTCATCTGGGGTTGGAAAACTCCAGAAAATGGACTAGTACCAATTTTGACAAATAAACCTCCCGCACCACAAGTTTTGCTGGAAAAAATAGCCTGTAAATACACTAAAGGATGCAGAGGAAACTGTGGTTGCAGGAAATTGGGAATGAATTGCTCCATTTTTTGCAAAGAATGTATGGGAATGAACTGTGAAAACGCTGATGTACCTCAAATGACGGAAGACGATGTTTACATAGATGCCGATGAAGAAATCGACTTTGATTTTGAAAATATGTTAAATCCAGCATTTGAATAATTCGATAATGTAAGTTATTAATCTAAGTTATTTGAACAAAAAAAAACACGTGAAATAATAAAGTTCAGAAGTGGAAAAATGTAAAAAGTTATTTTTTAAGTACAATAATCTACTATACCTAGACTGTATCTTGGTTACTATTGATCACATAAACTTCTATTGCAGACCATTTAAACAAGAATGCTGCGAGTACATTCCATGTAGCAATAGCCGTATTTGACAAATAAGTGATAGGCCGAAATTTAAAAAAGAACGTAAAAATTGGAAGAAAGTTAATAAAAGTAACTCTTCGAAACGCTGTATTTAGGTTTCTATTTGTCGTAGAGACTTTTACCAGCCACCATTTCAACGGGCGTAAAGTCAGCTTCCACTTTAATATAATAATGTCTACACCTAAATTCACTCAGAAAAAAGTTACAGGACGAAATTTGAAAAAAAAATAGTAAAAATTAGCAAAAAAAGTTAAAAGTTGCAAACTTTGAAACGCTATATCTCGGTCACTATTAATCGTAAAACTGTTTACAAAATCTCATTTTAACGGATAAGACGCCAACTTTTTTTGTTATGCAGCAATGTCTATGCCTAAATGTACCCGAAAAATAGTTACAGGCTAAAATAAAAAAAAATAAAAAATTGCATTTTTTCGTTTTTTTTTTGTTTTGTTTTTTGGACGTATTTTTGTAAAAAAAAAAAAATTTGACTTCTGAAGGTGCCATTTCGATTGGAAATTTAATTCTCTACACACTTCTCTATTGACGTGTTTATAGAAAAAAATCATAGTTTTCGAGCAAAAAAAATTATGAAAAGTGGACCTTTTTACTTCGATCTCAAAAACGCACCACTTTAAATGGTAGCACTCCGCGGTTTTTCCATATCTTGGGGTCAATTGAAGATAAGAAACAATAAAAACCCTTTAACGTTTTAGTTCCTTTCTACAGTACATGGACAATAGACTATTAAGGATCAACCCTCCAACTTAAAACAATAATCCGTTGAGCACTATTCATTTCCGAATTAATGTCTTCGTTTCCTGGCCTAACAGTTCCTTGCTACTTTTCAGTAATAGGTAGTCAGATATTTGTAAAATTGACTGAAATATTATTTCTTTCTTACTTTCTAGAGATATTGTTTGAAGATTTATTGAAGGCGGTTCGGTTAAAAAAAAAAATTTTTTTTTTTCAACCTTTTTAGTAACTTCTTTTATTTGTTTAACTTCTACTTAGTGAAGGAAACTATTGTGAAATTCTCTTATATTGGGCACAACGTGAATGTTACTACAAAAATAATTGTGAATTAATTGATGTTACCGGCGACTCCGCCATATCTTCGAATATTCTCGTAATGTCGGTTAAAAAAAATTTTGCTTAATTTTAATAGTATATTATGTAACAAGTTTTATAAACGTCATTTTAGTCACGAGTTTTATTAATCGCGAGCGACGCGTAGCGGAGCGAGTGTTTAATAAAATGAGTGACTAACAAGTTTATAAAACGCGTTGCATACTATACTTTTTCTACGACAGCAAATATCTAAATAAAAAATTTGGAAGTTATTTTAATATTTCATTTATTAACGTATCAATAACATGGTAACAGTAAAAAATTACTAAACTATTGTTCTACTTATTGTGTATATTAATGGTTACATTGGAAACATTTTGGCAATTGCTAAAAAAACTAAGTGATTTTCCTAAATGCGTTCCATCGAACTGTGTTAAATTTGCTTCATGATTTGAATTGAAGCTAATACTTGGTCCACTTTCATTTTTATCAATGCTTGAACTTTGAGCAATTGCAATATCAATATTCTCTTTATTTTTTTGCATTGCATTATTTTGAACAGTGTTCATGATTTTAGTAGCGGTCTCAATTTTATTGTTTAACGAGTGGTCAATATAACTCTCTGCAACAGCTGTGGATCGCCACCCTCCATGACGCTTTAATGCTGTGATGTCCGCACCTGAGTCCACCAAAATCGTCGCTGAAGACCTTCTTAGGCAACGACCAGTATAAGCAGCAGGGTCAGGTAATTTTAAGAATTTTGCTACTACGCTAGAGAGGCTGCCAAATTTATTAATTCCAATTGGCTGTTTTCTACATTTTCCTCGCTGGTAGTTTAAGAAAAATCGGGTAGTACTTGTCAGGTTTGGAGGTCGAAGTTCCATGTATTTCTTGCATGTATGATAGAAATTACCTCCAATAACAAACTGACGTTCCGTTTTTGTTTTCGTGTCAGGAATGTGAACTAAAAGGGCCGTGTTAAGGTCTTCAACATCACTTGTTTGAATTTTCGTCAATTCTTCCCGCCGACAAGCTCCCATTATTCCAAAAAGTAACCCTACCTAAAATATTTATAATTTTGTTTATTTTTATTTAATTTGGTTTTATACTATTACCTTTGTAAATAGGTATTCTTCGTCTGGAGCAGATGATAAGAATTCTCTAATTTGCTGGGGTGTCAATATTTTCGACTTTTTAGGTCTGTAACCGTCTGATTTACGCTTCAGAAATGCGCACAATTTGGGGTACTTGCTAATATCAACATTGTTTTTTAGATTAATTGTCGTCCGCAGCATTGAATAGATTGCCCACAAAGAGGACGGTTTCATCTTTTTCGACAAATTTTGGAAATAAGCAAGTAATACATTCTCAGAAAATGAATTTGTTTGGTTTTCTTGACGCCAATCTTGGAAAAGTTTATATACACGTTCGTATTGACTTTTAGATTTTTCTGGCAGCAAACTAGCAGTTGCCGATGCCGCTGCTTGAGTAATTTCGGGCGGAGTACCAATGAAAACATCTTCTTCACTTTCACTGTCGTTTAGGCTCATTTTTTTCCAAAAAATACAAAATTACTTGTCTCTTGTCACAACGCGTCGATTTATTTTGACAGATTGATGAAGAATTACGGAAAACTAACTTGATTTTTGCCATTAAAATATCTAGAATTAACCTCAGCCGTGACTAATATCTCGTTGCTAAGTTCAGCCTGTGACTAAAATGCACGAAGTCACGGTTTGTCGAAAGCGTGTTTAAAGGATTATTTAGCGTCATGGAAACGTATACGATAAACGCCATTTTAAAGATGGAAGTAGAAAAAAATAATTATGACGTGATGGGGCAAAATAAGTTCCAGATTCGGTTTCAGCGACCCCCAAAAACATATACTACACTGGGTCTGGCCCGGCGTAACTCGCAAAAATATTTTATGGTTCTGTGTAATCAAAGTAGAAAACTTTCCATGATACTTAACACACACCTGTAAAAATTAATTGACAATTTATCAATGAAAATGTATCAATAATCTCCTATCTTGTACCTTCTCTGATAACCATAATCTGGTCATGCCACAATAATTTTGGTTAAAGATCGGAGAGCAGAACATTGGATAAATATTTCCATAAGAGATTATACAAAACTCATGTTAGAAATGGTTGTATAAACTAATATTGAAATCATTTAATTAATACTGACATTAAATGTTGAACTGAGTAAAATAAGTCTTTTATAAGGCCACATACAGGGTGTCCCAGGTTCCAGTTAAAAGAACCGGGTCATTATCTCAAAAAGTATAAAGACATTTGAAAGGGAATGGCGCATGATTGATATCAAGAAATACAGTAAATAACTGCAGATAGAATCTTTTATTTGCAGTGCACAGAGATGGAGCTGCGGTGCTAAATTATTTTTCGATTGTAAATCATGAATAATTTTGACTGTTGGGAGTTTTATTGTTTATTACCGATTCAGATCGACAGAGTTAAGTAAAGACGCACGTATAATCACTGCATTCTTAAATCGGACAGATTGTAAATTAGTTTTAACGTCAGAACTTTTCTTATTTTTCACAGATCTCAGAAGAAGGTAAGTATTGTTTATTACCAATTCAGGTCGACAGAGTTAAGTAAAGATGCACGCATAATCACTGCATTCTTAAATCGGACAGAGTGTAAATTCGTTTTAACGTCAGAACTTTTCTTATTTTTCACAGATCTCAGAAGAAGGTAAGTACTCCGTTCGATTGTGCATTGGTCCGTATATACGGATCCGCGGGAACCTATATATACGGGTGAGAAAGGGGGCATTTTTAATTAAAAAATCGATTTTTCTCTATTTTCTCGGGAAATTACAAAAAAATAGTTCAAATGAAAGTTGTTTCTGACAAAATTATCTGTAATTTGGTGTTTTAAATTTAATTTTATAGCAATAATTAACCGAAATACTAGAGGTTTTAACTTCGGAATAATGTCATATGAATTAGATCTCGATCTCCTGAACTTTTTTGTTGCGTGAACTTTTGCCTATTTTAAACTGATAACCAAAGTTTAAAGTCTGCACAATTTTTTTTCAAGTTACAGTGATTTTTTCAATCTTTCCCTGTACTATCTTACCTCCAAAACTACTCATGCGATTTGAGTGCAGTTTCCAGTATTGTGACTGTTATCGGCTGGGAAAGATAATAATAGACTATATCACCACGGCCACATAGTAGAGAGGTAGGCAAGAAATAGGGAAATAATTTTTAAAAGGAATTTAAAAATCTCCGGATTTTCTTCTATTTTTTACAAACTTTTATTTCACTTGCTTTGTATGTTAGTTAGTTAGCTTATATATTAGTATGTTTAGTTCAATTCGTGCAAGTCAATTTTGAACCACTTAATTACGTCCAGTTGGACTGAAATTTTGCATATCCCTGTAGTTTTGGTGACAGTATAATAATATGGTACCAAAAAGTGTGTTTTTTTCTAGTTTGAACACTATAATTTGATCGCATAATGTATTCACTCAGACGTTGTATTCTAGGAAATGGCAAAAGATCCGATATTATTTTAAGTAAGGATGACGCAATAAATATATGATAATTAAAAATTTAAAAATTGAATTAAATTAAAAAAAAAACTTTTTAAAAACAAGCTTTTATTATATCCGTTTATTAAAACGCAAAAAATAAGTTATGTCGAATTAATTGTCTTAAAAGATTGTCGCGTGAATAGAAAAAAATACTTACTTAGGTACTCACAATCTCTGCCAAGCAAAATTAACACCTGTGTGAACTTCTTGCACGCGACAAGCATTTAAGGCAATTAATTCAACATAACTTGTTTTTTTCGCTTTAGCACACCTAAATAATAATAAAAGCTTGTTTTTAAAAAGTTTTTTTTACATTTAATTTTAATATCTCGATCTCAAAAAGCCGATTTTGATTAAACTCTCACTGAATGAATCTTGAAGGTAAGGGGAAGGCTTTAGGCATACACATGACAGGAGTTCGCCACTGAACCTAGGCCACTGAAAAAAGATTGAGAAAAATACAAAATAAAAGCAGTGAGTATAATATTGATCACCCTGTATCTTACTGCATCCGAATTGACAACAACGTCAATAAACTACTTAGTTTTTATTATGATCATAAACAAATGCTGACGAAGATTTAAGAAGTAGGCGAACGTAATATTTATACATGTTATGCAAACATTACAAACATACGCTGTAACTGTACTTCTCTTATTAATGTGCAAACAGACAAGTCTTGCCAAACAAATAATTCAGTAATATTACGGTTCAAATTGCGATATATCCGACAAAATTCATAAAGTTTTGAAAATTGGTGGAAATAATCAGGACAGCATATGTAATAATAAACCGAAAAGTTCCTACCCCTAAATTGTGTGCTTCATCCCCTACGACATAGTATTCACCCTAATTTTCGCTTTTTTAAAATTATCCATGAAATGGTGCATTTTACGACAAAAATACTTATGTACAAAAGTGTTCTACAGGAAATTCTCTACAAAAAAGGTTTTTAGACCATTTCTCCTCAAACGAATAATACGTTGGTAAATCAGGGCCGTAATTAGCGCAAGTCATATAATTCGTTATCTATTTACCATCACCGAAATGTTCGGTGTTACTATGCAGCACATCATTCCGTGACGCTCAAAGCTACCGATTGGGGGTGGAAAAAAGTTGGCGGTATATTAATCCCAATAATGACTATAAAAGAACCAGCTCCCGAATCTGTTTTAACGCTTATTTGGTGCGAATACAGGTGTAGTTGCAGAAGAGCAGGCTTGCGTTGCTCTACAATGCGTTATCATTGCCATGGACAATCATGCTTGAATGTTGAATCTGTGGAAGACGACCAAGATTTATAATTAACATTTGATAATTAGTGGATTAGGCCTACAGGAAATACCACTTTAAAAAAAACGCGCCAAGTACTTTACCTCTAGGGTGGTGTGGAAATAAGTACAACACAGTCTTTTTATAGAGGTGAGGGGATGGAAGTTGTATATTTATTAAAATTGTAAATAAATTTTAGTGCCTACTGCTATTTTAAGCGTTTAAACGTTAAACTTTAAGGTAGATCGTACTGTAGAGAGTGCTAGTTGGAACCAACCCTTATGTTTGCGCCATATTTCCCACGTTATTATTAATTTTAGGAAAAAAAGTGGTAAAAACCTTTTTGACAGAATTATCCAAGGAACAATTTTGTATTTTGTCGAAAATTACACCGTTGCCGAGATAATCTAGAAAAACTCAAAATGGGGGTAGAAAGGACGTCCTGGGGGATGAAGCACACTATTTAGGGATGGGAACTTTTTGGTTTAGTAATCCTTATGCTATTTCCAACATACCCACCAATTTTCAAATCTTTATGAATTTTGTCGGAATAAAAACGTAATATTCCTGAACTAAAATGATATTTTGTTTTGTAGACGTTTTAATTTTATATCTGTTTGATTTATTTATATAGGTATATTATAACGAAACAAAAATTTGTGACAATCGTAAAAAAAATCGTTTCATGACACGTTTTTGGTACCAGAGCGGACTCTCTAGATCAAATAGAGATACATCTGTTCAAAGTTTTACAAAATTTTCATTTTTCGACGTTTTTATGGTAGTAGTATGGTATTATTTCACAGATTTTTTAGTTATAAATTGTTAAAAATTAAAATTTTAATTTATAGTTCATTTCCATGTTTTATGCACATGGTATAGCTAAGTTTCAGCACATTATATCTTAACAGAGATGGCTTGGAAATAAACGTCATTAGTTTAACTAGTGTATGCTTGATATTTCTATTGCTGAAGTTGTTTTCGAGGTTTTTAAAGAATAAGATATTAAAGAATGGAAAAAGAACAGAAATATACATTATGCACATGTTTTGAAGAACTTTGTGAGGTTAAAAAAAACCATCCAAAATTGAAATACTTATCATACCTGATTGAAAAGTGTAATATGGACGAAAACCAAAATGAGAAGTTATTCAGCGTAGTACAGAGAAAGCTACTGAAATTTCAACTAAGTTTTCACGAACTAAAAAAGATGAGTTAAATAAAATTGTTTCAAAATATTATATTTATGTAGTCAAGCATAGACATTTAATTGATATAGATTCTTCACCGATGTATTCACCATTGAAACGCGAGTTTCAAACACATTTGAAATATTCAATATCATAATTAAACATGAAATAAAATGTTTCACGAGCTCATGAAATTTTTTTTTTATAATTATCTCGTTCAATATGACAAATAAAATTCCATTTTTATGTAAAAGCAAATGTCAAGTATGATCATATTATGTCAATATTTTGACAGAAAAATGTCCACTTACTAATTTCGTTCAGGATACCCTGGAAGATGAAAATTTCCGGATATTTTTTGGGTTGCTATGGAACGAAACAAAGAACAAACTTTTGATTGGCTAAAAAAGCGACGTATGAAATTTTCAGTAAAAATGTAAAAAAAAGGTAGTTTGCTTAAAGTCGATTTCATATTTTCTAATTTTTAGAATACCCTGTATAATTTATCTTAAGATTGATAACAGTTTATGCAAAACTTGGGAATAATGTCATATTGAACGGATTTCGTTCATTTTTGGCAGTATAATAGTAAACGCTTCACAGAAAAGTTTTTATATTATGCGGGGGCTTGCTAATTTATAGGAGGTGGATTCCACCTCTCAGGGGGTGGCACTTAAAAAATATATATATTTATTGGAGATAAAGTAGAATCAAATTTTAAGAAGAAAAGGTTCTATGCAATTTTTCACATAAATTGATAGTTTTTAAGTTCTTCAAAATTGCGATTTTAGCTTAAAAAAAGGTATTTCCAAACGGCTTTCCTCAAGTATCTCGAAAAGTATTACTTTATCGAAAAAATGTTGCAAACCAATTACAGAAAGTACAAACTGGGAATTGATTATATATTTATTTATTGATGTAGGATTAATAATTTCGGAGATATTTAAGTTTACATTTGGCATCCAAGTGTTCATAAGATAATTATTTAGAGTGAGAGTTAAATATCTCAGAAACTGTGACACGTACTTCAAGGATGCTAATAGGTAGAATAATAGGTTATTAATTAAGCTTTCACCTGTTTTTTTAAATTGTTTCTGTAGCATAAAAAACAAAGAAGTTATGACCCAAGCAATGTGCGTCTATACATTTTTTAATAACCATTGTCGCCATTTTGTTACTGTAATTAGTAAGTAATTAAAAAAAAGGAATTTCAAACACTGTTTCTCATTAACATATAGCATGACATAGATGCTCAAATTTTTTGATTTGTATACAGCATTTGCTTTAGAAAGAAAAATACAGTTTAAACTATAAAGGTATTTTCGATAAAACGTAATTTTTTTTTTCTTTTCCAAATATCAGTAAATATTAGTTTTATTGAAAAATGAGTAGAAACCAAAAATAAAGCTCATAAACTAATAATGAATTTCGCCTGTTTATTTATTTACATAGATTTAATAGTTTCGGAGATATGAAAGTTTACAAATGGCGTCCTAACGTTTATAAGACGGAAAATGTAGTTTAAATGTTAAATATCTCAGAAATCGTGACACCTACGTCACACATGCTAAGAAATGAAATTAAAGACAATTAATTCCGCTTTCAAATTATTTTTTATTCGTTCCTGTAGCATAAGAAATAAAGAAGTTATGACGAAAAAATGTGCGTATTTATATTTTTTTATATAAAAACGTCGCCATTTTGTTACTCTAATTAGCCAGTAATTTAAAAATATTGTCTCAAATACAATTTTTCGTCTAGATGTAGCATTACCTAGATGCTCAAATTTTTTTGCTCATTTAAAGCACTTGCTTTAGAAAAAAAAGCATTTTAAACTTTAAAGGTAATTTCGAAACATTTGGATACCAAATATAAACTTAAATATCTCCGAAATTATTAATCCTACATCAATAAACAAAAAATATAATTAATTCCCAGTTTCTACTTTCTGTAATTGGTCTGTAACATTTTTTCGATAAAGTAATACTTTTCCAGATACTTGACGAAAGCCGTTTGGAAATACCTTTTTTTTAAGCTAAAATCGCAAGTTTGAAGTCGTTATAACTTAAAAACTATCAATTTATGTGAAAAATTGCATAGAACCCCTCCTTCTTAAAATTGTATTCTACTTCAGCTCCAATAAATACATATATTTTTTAAGTGCCACCCCCTGGGAAGGGGTGACATCCACCCCCTATAAATTAGAAAGCCCCCGCCCAATATAGTAACTTTTCTGTGAAGCATTTACTATTATACTGCCAAAAATGAACGAAATTCGTTCAATATGACATTATTCCGAAGTTAAAACCTCTAGTTACTGTATAATAAGACAAGCAAAACTTTTTATAAACAATGATTTTTTCTCGGCAAATCAAAAATAAGAAAGTTTATAAGAATCCCCTCATCCGGGGACACACTGTATGATATAGTTTAAGGTACACTTTGATTTCTTTTTCTACCTTAATTTCCCTAAGTTTGTAGGGTCTATATGTAAAAAGCACGATTTTCTGGCATTTTTATGTACTTTTTTAGTCCCATAACTGCAATAGAAACCCCGGTTAACAAACATTCCTATTTAAATCCTAAAGCTGGCTCGATAGGTGGCTTAACGAAGTTAAGTACAGCAAACAAACCTCCAAATAAATTTGACACTTCTATCTCTCAAATTTAAAATTAGTCTTACTTATTGAATCCAATAAGTTTAACGAGGAAATTCCTCTCGAATCACTGAGGAAGGAAGTGTTAAACAAATTTAATTTACTGAATTTCTGGCTCCAACTTCCAGGCGTATCAAATTTGGGCAATGTTTGAGCAAGTGGAATGTATATCTATCTGTCTTAGGTCCAGAAGAGATTTAGCCAATGCAACAAGTCGAATTCAACGCAAAATTTCAAGAAAATAATTATATTTCCTGCTTGCTAAAAGTCGATTGTGTTCATTATTTTTTGCGGTCATAGGTTCTAACGAATTATATCAAGGCAAATGTTGTTTTGTTCCTGCATATTCTCGCTTAAAAATACCTTGGTAAGATAAGAAAGTTATTTTATCGGCTTAACTGGTAACATTATACTTGCATGTAATGGAGTACTTACTTTGAAATTGCATTTATGATACTACAACCGTATCCAGGAAACGGAAATGCCGCAGAGGTTAATGATTTTCTGCTGCAGATAGAACAGCATAGTTTGTAATTCATTTAATTCTTTTGACTTATATCAGCTTGTAATCAAAACTATTTTAAGTAATTACAAAAAGTCTGCTGTATTGTGATTTCAGATTTGATCTTCTTTTATACGTAGACCTAAAATAGTTCGGTGGTAGCAATGCCTATCGTACGCTAGTAAATTGTTAATAATTTTATAGTGAGCGGAACACCCAAAAACTTGATAAAATTAAAATTTCGTCGTAATCCTATTAAAATTGGCAGTTATGTATTTTCAGAGTGGCTGATACCTAATCTGATATCAAAAGTTAAACATTGAAAATGGTGAATCCAATATGGTTGCCATAATTGGAACATTTTAACAGATTTACATGAAATTTGGTACATGTTGATCTCAAGATTCTCTGAGAGCGAATTTCATGTTAAAATTTAAACATTCAAAACAACGGATCCCAACCAGCAAAGTTTTATGATTTAAATGTTATACGATTAGTTTGCTGTTGTTAATGCTTTTAAAATGCTAATTGATTATATTAGAGTTGCAGAAAATACTATCTGGTTGCAACTGAACTGTTTTATAATTTATCATCAGAACGTCTTTACAGCAAAATTATATAAAATATCTTATAAAGAAGTTAATAAATTATTTCAGAAACGTTTCCCTGACTAAGTTATAAAACATTTCAGCTTATAAAACTAAATAATTTTATGCGCTTTTTTAGTAACGTTCGCATAAAAATTGCAAGCTATTAGCTGTTTCTAAAATAATTATTAAGTAAGTCTTATCCACTATCCAGTAAAATCACTGAAAGCTTGGTATATATAGAGATCAGCATATTATGTATTTGTAAGTATATGTATGCGACTTTTTGAATACATTTAGGAAATCGTTTTATTTTATTGGTGTTTTATAGCAATAATAACAAACAGTGAGGTATGTTCTCTATAGCGCAATTAAATGAAGCTTCAATAAAACTGTTTTATAGTGGCGGTACCGAATTTTCTCAGAGCCTGCGGAAATATTTGTACAGTTATTTTCAACAGTGACTGAATTATTTTATAAGATGGTGCTAATTTTACATTTATAGCTGTAGTAATAACGTTTCTAAAGTATTTCTGAGAGTAACGTTGTTTTATAAAATTTCTCTCTGAAACATTTCTGTCGCTTTTATAAAATACCAAATTGCTAGTTGGGATATTTTCTTTTACTATGTAGAAGCTAAACAGCAGACCAATAAAAAGGGTGAAAACAAAAAATTGAAGTGGCCTTTATTATAAGGAGGTTGTTTACAAGGACATCAAATATATCTCACAAAAAATTGAACAAATTCGATTAACTCGTTTTCTTCTACAATAGATATTAAGCAAGATATTTGGCATGGTCCTTGTAATGTAGACATTTCGTATATGTTATTGCAATGATGGACAGTTGATCAATTATCTCAAGGGTAACGAATTATTTATTAATAATTATTTTTAAATGTTTGGTTTACCTCATAATAATAAATTATGTAACGGTAAAGAAATAATATTTGACCTTAAATTTAAATTAAAAATAAAACGATAACAAAGTTATCTATAACTTGAAACTACGAACCGTAAATGTATTATCAATTTAAACAAAAGCACTCGTTTATACATCGTTAAACTAATTATTATTAGAATAATAAAAAATACAAATATTTGCAACAAAATTATTAATAATGTCATGTAATCCTACAAGTACCCGGTACTTCTGTGTTTATTTACAATATTTGTTGTCCTTTATTATATTTTATTCTGTAGTTGTTGGATATTCTACTGTTAGTGGAGTTGATTAGGGTTTTAACCGAAGAACCCGGCGAAAAAGGATGGATCTTCTGAAACTTCTTGTAACGTGTTTTTGATACTAAAAATTGCAAAGTTTATAAGATTATCTCGTACGCTTATTCGCCTAATAGGAAGCCGCTTGCACCAGAGGAGCATTAGATTAGAGACAGAAGGGGCAGTCTTTGACAAATATATATCGAGTGGTGTACCGCAAGGTTCAGTTCTAGGTCCCACCTTGTGGAATGTCTTATAAGAGTACTACAGGTGCCTCAACCAGAAGGGGTCAGACTAATAGCCTTTGCAGATAATCTGGCGATAGTCGTGGTCGCAGACGACGAGGGATAGATAATGGAAAGAGATAATTGGGCGATTAAAGAGGTCGCCAGGTGGCAGCAAGCCAAGTCCGTTAAGCTAGCATCTGAGAATATGGAAACAGTTATCCTGAACACAAAGCGGAGATTAGGCCCCATTACGCTGAGGATACAGGATGTGGAAATTCATCCAAGCGCATCAACCAAATACTTAGTGTTGCTCGATAGGCGGACGACTTTCGTTGGACACGTGGAGAAAACGGTGCAAAAAATGCTAAGAGTGGTGAATGCATTGGGGAAGGATCATATCAAATGTATGGGGCCTGCAAGCTAACAGGAGGCGAACACTGTGTACTGTAGCTCAGTCCATCATGTTATATGCAGCACCAGTATGGGAAGACGCGATGAAGGTGGCAAAGCTGACGCAAAAACTGACCAGTGCTCAGAGAAAGATGCCATTAGAACATGCAGTGTATACATGACGATTTCTGAGGAAGCAACCTTGGTTATCGCCGATATATTACCAATAAGCTTGTTGGCCGCGGAATGGAAAGAGATCTACGACGGAATCACTAGGGAAAAGTTCAGAAGAAAGCTTTTGGAAAAGTGGAAGGAACGCTGAAGAACAAAAGAGAAAAGAATATGGACTAGTCGTCTAATCACTGTCCTAGGATTCGTGAATAGGTAGAGTCCACGACAACGTGGAGTATTACACAATACAAGACCTGTCGGGACATGGATGCTTTTGAAAGCGTTTGTATGTCAGAGAGAGGGTATAAGGTGATGAATGTCTATATTGAAGGGAGAGAGATAACGCAGAACACACGTCTTCCATTGCCCATGGCGCGCATCAGAAAGAAGTTAAATTAATGAGGAGTTAAATAGAACCTTAAGTGTTTAGAATCTGATACCACAAATGCTGAAAGGAGAAACGTGGGACATAATAAAGCATATTCTTTACAGTATACTGAAGTAGAAGAAAATGAAGAGCGTGAGCTGTGAGCTCAAGAACTTGAACTCGTAATCAAAACCTCTAGTGTTGTAAAATGTAAGGAGCATGAACATTTACATTTCAGGATGTAAAATACATTTCTTCTACTGATTTTTGCGTAATTTGCCAATGGGTTTTACTTTAAAAAAGTTCAACATGCATATCAAGTTAATTTTAACCGAAATATGTAGTGAGCAAGACTGCCGATGATCATTAAATGTTAAACTGGTGTATTTACTGTATAGTCGATTGCTGTGAATTTTTAGAACTGTTCCATTAGATTACTGCTATGAATAATAATGATCACCTTCGTTTTAATTGGATACTGTTTTAAAAATTAATTATTTAACATCTGTTAAGCACAAGCTGTTTAAAAACGATTAAGATTGTTAATAGCAAATTTATTAACAATGAAATTGCTCTTTCAGAGAATTAATCACGATCTGGCTTGCTGAACTAAAATTCTGACAGAGCGTAAGTCAGTCACAACTTTTTTTTTTTTGTAAAGAAACTCGTCTCCATGGTTGGTTTAAAACAGAATCTGCAGAAGATAAACATTAACCTAAATATAAGCATAACATAAATATACCAGATATAGTAGACAACCCACCAAATCCAAAGCCAAGGTTATCCGGAAGGGGGTTGTACATTTTGAAAAACGCAGGCATATATACAAATATACAAATATACAATCATACAATTGCGTTGCTTCATAAAATTTATTGAATATACAAAATAAAGTTTATTTTTCTGTCCTCATTTTTTTTTTTTTTTTAGGTTGATTTCCTATGTCGGACTCACTGTCTATTTTGTCTCGCACTTCTGCGTACAGACAATCATTGTCATCATCGTTAGCGTCAGCGCGAACGCCAAAGATACAATTTTCTCGATTTTCTTTCTATGGCCCATTTATCTATTTGGCACGAGGACCATTTTTAAAGCCAAGTTACAAATTTTATTAACTACATTAAACTCATTATTTCTAGCGGATGGGGCAATTTGACAAATGAGTAAATTGTGTTAAAGCATCCCATTCATGTGTGCATGCCATATTCCGTGCTATCGCCTTAGTTCCGCAAATAACATGTATTACAATTTATTAATGATTTATTTTAAATAATTCCATAAATGTTTATTCATCTGCATTTTAAATTTTTTTTTTATTTGATTGGGCACTTAAGATCATTAAAAGGCGATATTTATGACTGCTTATAATGCAAGCATATAAAATGCGTGTCTTACTGAAAAAACTAGTATTGCATTAAGATTTGAGGTTTTTTATGTATAATGTGTGCAAAAATATATGTTAAAAATGTATTCGAAATGAATTAAATAAATGTGTGCATATTGTACAAAAAACCTCAATTATAATGCGATACCATTTGTACGCGTTTCTTGCCGTTGCCTCAGTATAAGGCAACTTCACGTTTTTTATTGTTCAACGTCGGCATTGTAAGTTTGTCTGTCGGTCTGTTTGACGTGCTAATATTTCAGGATGTGATTCCTTAGTTCATTTTATGAAGAAAAGTTCATATGAACATATGTCCGCAATGGCTTACGTTTTTTATTACAGGGTGTTGAATTTTTTTTTAAATCGTTATTTTTTAATATCCCAGAAAATACTTTAGATATTATTTTCAATTCTGGTATGTGTTAATAGGATATAAAACCACATATTTTAGTTAGAAAAGATATTTTATCGGCTCCACCAGTGGCAGTCCTGCAAACATTTCTTCTGACATTTTTTTACCAAAAAAGTGGTACACCACTGACATTTTTCCATGTGGATATTTTTTCTGATTAGCCTGATCAATTCTACATGAAATCGGTTTCTTGCGTTTTTCTCGTCTCTTGATTAAAACAATTAGATTCAAATTGCTTCATTTAAGCAATTAATAAAGACCAAAAATAAAAGCGGACCTAGGTGAGACCCTTGGGGGATGCCAGATTATGGGGCTAAATAGCATGGCGTTAAAATTTTCTATTTTATATATGATAGTTCTGTCACTTAAATAACTATTCAGCCTCTGAAGAAGGAATCAGACAGCCCTATGCTTTTTTGTGTAATAAAATAGTATGATCTACCCGATCAAAGACCTTTCTGAAGTCCTTGTACACAGAGTCTAGTTGCATTCCTTCTTCAATGGCTTTGGTAATGTAATTACTGTAAATAGCTAAATTTGTGCAAGTTGATTTTTCGCCGAGATAACCGTGTTGTTCTGGAATTGTAATATTTTTTATTTCGGGGCTGAATCTATTTAGTACTAACGATTCAAATACTTTTGCCATAGAGCATAAACCTGAAATGGGTCTCTAGTTAAAACATTTAAAAAACAAATCGAGCTGCTTTAAAAAAATGTCTCTAAAAAGTGAGAAATAAGATTTCATTCAGTTTTACAAATACCTGTCTACCCAATATTGGAAAGTAGCAAGAAACTGTACCTTATTACCAAATATCAATTTGAATTCGGTGCAAAAAAATTACTAATTCCAAAAATACGTTTTGGGCACAGTTCCTTGCTACTTTCCACTAATAGGTAGACATATTTTTTGGAAGCAGTTCGATTTCAAAAAAAAAGATTTTTTCAACCTTCTTAGTAGCTTCACATATTTCTAGGTCCCTGCCTGGAGGATAAATAAATAATACATCATAACCTCACTTTAGTTCCTTATAATAATATATTTTATATAGTCCACAGTACATAGTCGTTTACTTTTCGATTTCCGCCATTGTACCAGGTTTCACGTAAATCTACAGAAAATTTGCTGGCATTATCCCATCTCAATAGACCTTTTCATCATAGAGAATTTTTGTGCGCATGCGTCGAGTTCTGCCATGTTTGTTCGGACAGTTCTCGCATATCATTATAAGGAATAGATCATTTTCGGTTGACGTCACGCTGTCGGCGTGGGGGACACCCAACTAATTATTTTGTTTTCTAGAAATGGGTACAAGCTGTTATTTTTTAATAAAATAATAGGTTGTTAAATAGGAACTCATCTCTAATTAATTGTTTTCATTTTCATTGCTTGTTATTGGATGAGGTTTCGTGTGCCCTCCAGACAGCTACGTCAAAGTCACGTGACCGAAAATGATCTATGTGCATCATGTAACTAATGTAACCTCAAATTTGAAGTTTTTTAAGTTTACACTCATTTTTAATGTTGCCGTGCTGGCTCCAAGCGAATATTTAAAAATTCATGCAAATAATTTTTCAACATTGTCGACTAGTAAAAATAGACTGTTATTATTACATATTTCTAACCTGCAAAAAGCGTTGACAAAATTTGATATAATAAAGTGTCCGAACATTTCATAGCTCCCGGAAACAAACGTGGCCGCGACGCATGCGCGTAGCTATGATGAAAAGGACTATTAAAAATCATCATACTTCCTATTATATGACATGACAGGAAGTTATAATAATGCCCTGTTGTTTGTGAAAAATTATCATTATTTTAAATCGAGAATTAAATTTTTAATTAAATCACCGGCGACTCGGCCAAATCTTCGAATATGCTCGTAATAAAAAAAATCCAATTTTTATTCATCTTACACTAGATGTAGCTTGATAAAATTAGTGTGGGTCAGTCGGTTAACAACGCAGCTTGCGTCATCTGACTTAAAAAAAGTGTAAGGTATGCACTTTTCCATATGTGGGGGAGTTTTCCTTCGCTTAATTAACAGATTGTATATCGTACACAAAAATGGTGCCAGTGATAGACTGTACATTTTTACAAAATATGGCGATATATTGTCTGGTCCAGAGGCGTAGAGAAGGGGGGGGGGGGGGGGGTAACATACCCAACTTTGTCAAACTTGGCAAAAGTTGGACAAAAGTTGGAGATTTGAGATGTAAATTGGCAATTTTGATTGAAAAAAATTTGTTTAGATTTTCTCCCCCCAGATCATCAACTTTTATTTCGGCGGAACTTGGTAAGAGTTGGGTGAAAGTTGGAAATTCGAGATGTCGCATACTCGGTAAAAAATCATCAACGCCAAGTGCAAATTACATGTTAATGTTGGAATGTACATTGTTCAAAATCTGTTCGCTATTATAATCTACATGATCGTTCCTGTCTGTGAAACATGTTTAAGCTCAAGTTTATGTCAAACATTTTCCAATAATAGTCGAGAGTAGATTCAAAATTAAATACGAATGGTTTTGTTCACGTCATTAATACAATCTAATAGTTTGAACAGCTGCAGGGCTCATGCGTGGGGCAAAAACTGAAGAATAGTTGTTTGTTTATTTAAAACACATACTTATAAGACAAGTATTATCAATAATTATGTCATCAATAAGAATCATGTATAGCCAGTGGCGGATCCAGAACAAATGAACAAGGGGGCAGCACCATTATAAATGCACCGCCGCAGGTGGAAATGAAAATTGATGAGCGGGGAGGGGAAAATTACAAATTTTTTTTCACACAGCAGTGAAAATTGATGAGCGGAGGTGGGAGAAAATCACCAAAAATTTTTTTCACTCACCAATAAAAATTGATGAGCGGAGGGGAGGAAACCACCAAAAATTTTTCCACTCACAAATGAACAATCAACAAATTTTTCATGCTCCGGACTTTTTGCCCAAATAAACGACAGGGGGGGCACGTACAGTACATATGTATATGCAATATAATAACAATTAATATTGTTTTTCATAAAACACTATTATTTAATAAAAAACGAATATCAAAATAAACGACAGGGGGTCACGTGCCCCTGGATCCGCCTATGTATATAGCTATTTATGATTAAGTAAATACACGTAATATTAATGAGATATTACATAAGAATATTTACGTTTAAATTGAAATTGGTATCATAATAAAAATTCAGTAGCCTATTTGATTCTATAGTCTTTAAACAAAACAAAATAACTCATCCTAAAGCTGGTATTGCAAATAAGTATCACGTCAATATAAAACTATAAATCAATTAATAAATAGCAGTGTATATTTAAGGTGTAAGTTTATGTTCAATTTGCAACATTTTTCGGCCAACAACGAGGCATAGTGTGAGTTTATATTTTTTATATTTTTTATCTGTATAGAGGAATCAAATTTGTGTAAAGAAAACTGGTAGATATAAAAATACTTTATGTTGATATGCTTACTTACAAACAAATAAAATGCGACTCATTACCAACAATTGAAGATAACGAAAGTAATAACACTTAGATTTTTATTGACAACGAAAAATTAAGGTAATAAGGTAAATCCCTATTTGATTCGAAAATGTAACAGCTCTATTGAAGGAAAAATGTTATTCAAGTCTACTCGAGATAGTCTGTTAAGGATTTATACAGAGTTCACAAAAATTTTTAAAGAAAAATGTTACAAAGTCACTGGAAAGTATTACTTATATTTTGTTAATAATAATAATAATAATAATAATAATAATTTAAGTTAAAAGCAAGTGTTAATCTCAATCACGAATTTGTATAATTGACTGTCGCCCAAATAATACTAAGATTTACAAAATTTAAGAGCATTTAAAAAATCAGGTTTCTATATAAAACAAATAAAATGGGCCCCAATATCGACCCTCGAGGGACTCCATTTCTGATATTGATTGAATCAGATAATACAATAGTTTTAACCCTTTGTGACCTTCCAGATAAATAGTTTCTAAACCAATTAATTGAGTTTGGATCAACACCGAAAAAAGTCAGTTTGCCGAGTAGCAATTCATGGTTTAAACAGTCCAATGCTTTTCTGTAGTCTAATTATACAGCTGTAGTGACTGTGAATTCGTCTATAGCTTTTAAAACATCATCAGCGACATTTATCAATCATGTTAGGTATGTTCTCAGAAACCAGACTGATTTAAAGACACAAGCAGAATATTGTTTTTATGAATATGCAGCGTGAGTTGACTATGAACAATTCTTTCCATTATTTTTGATATAATATTTAATAACTGATAGATCTAAAGTCGCTATGAGGTTCTGGAGAATTTATCTTATTCAATGGTTTCACGATTGCATTTTTCCATTTGATAACCACAACAGTATTTTCATTTGAAATGTTAAGTACACGAGTCAGTGCTCCTAAGTAGTAAAGTAAACGTAGTTTATATTAAACATAGAAATTTCATTAATTCAAGTTCTCCAACACTTCTCTAAAGAAGGAAGATTCTTTGAGAGAATTCCAAAAAATTCCCAGTGTAATAATTGGTAGATAGGTACCTTATAAGAAAAAAAATATATGGAATGTAAAATATAGGTGCGAAATCTTATTTATTATGTTCAGCACCAAATTTTCTACAATTCCTTGACAGACTCATTTTTTTGCAATTAACCGTTTACGTGTACAGCGCCCTAAAGTTTGTAAAAAGTACTTTTTGCGAATTATTTCGTAAACTGTTGATCGTACATTAAAATGACAAACAGCAATCTTATTGAGTAACTCACATATTCCCTGGATTAAAGAACAAAATTCAAGAATAAAATTGCTGTTCTAGATACAAAAATGTTTGAAAAAAAATGACTCCACTAAAGGTTATTCTTTAACCCCCGACCTCAAAAGAGAGGTGTTATAAGTTTGACGCGTATGTCTGTCTGTCTGTCTGTGGCTTCATATCTCTTCAACGGGTGATCCGATTTTGAGCACTTTTTTTTATTTGAAAGAGTATTTTGTGTAGAAGGTTTTTGCCATATTAGATTTTGATGTTTGGTCGCCATCTTGATTACAAGCTTTTATTTAACTTGCCTTGTTCTTGTGGGTGAAATCTTGAAACTGGATTTCAAAATAGTTATCCCCAACCGATTGAGCTGAAATTTTGCATACACATTTAGTTTGGATGACAATGCATAGTTAGCTAAGTGACGTCATTCCAAATCCAATATGGCGGACTCCCAAAGATGGCGGACCAGTTATTTTTTATGCACCCCCATGACATGGGTATCAAATGAAAGGGTTTGCTGAGAAGAATACGAAAATAAAATGACGTCACACTAAATTCAATATGGCGGACGCAACTGAATTTTAAAACAGTTATCCCCAACCGATTGAGCTGAAATTTTGCACACACGTTTAGTTTGGATGACAATGCATGGTTAGCTAAGTAACGTTATTCCAAATCCAATATGGCGGACTCCCAAAGATGGCGGACCAGTTATTTTTTATGCACCCCCATGACATGGGTATCAAATGAAAGGGTTTGCTGAGAAGAATACGAAAATAAAATGACGTCACACTAAATTCAATATGGCTGACGCAACTGAATTTTAAAACAGTTGATTGAGCTGAAATTTTGCACACATGTTTAGTTTGGATGACAATGCATGGTTAGCTAAGTAACGTAATTCCAAATTCAATATGGCGGACCAGTTATTTTTTTTGCACCCCCACGATATGGGTATCAAATGAAAGGGTTTACTAAGAAGAATACGAAAATACGACGTCACACTAAATTCAATATGGCGGACAAATTTTTTTAGTTTTAACACTAAAATTTGATCGTATAGTGTATTCGCTCATACGTTGCATTCTAAGAAATTGTGAATTCGGTTTAAACTATAAGTTTTATATCGGATAGGAACGAGCGTAATGAATATACACTTCTCCAAGAAATTAACGCACCACCAAAAATTAACCAAAAGTTTGAAGTTAGTTAATTTTTAACTCCCGACCCAAAAAAAGTTTGACGCGTATGTATGTTTGTCTGTCTGTCTTCATATCTCTTCAACGGGTGATCCAATTTTGATCCACTTTTCTTTATTTGAAAGAGTATTTTGTCGAGAAGGTTTTAGGCCATATTAGATTTTGATGATTGGTCACCACCTTGAATTCGCCATGCTGAACTTCTCTAGAAATTGTCCGATTGAAGTAAAATTGAAAATGTGCAGACAATTATGGTAGCCGAATATGATTTCGGCCTCATTTTGATTCGGTCATATGAAACTGGTACAATTAGATACATTGATCGGGGGTTTTTAAAAATTTTCAATTTTTAAACCCCCGACCCAAAAAGAGTTTGACTCGTATGTTTGTACGTTTGTCTGTCTGTGTCTGTCTGTCTGTTTGTCTATCTGTCTCTCTGTCTGTGGCTTTATGTCTCTTCAACGGGAGATCCGATTTTGATGCAGTTTTTATTAAAATTAAATATAACACATAAATATATTTATAATAGAACCGGTCTTGTAGACTGGTAGACAAAATTGGACCACGTCGGCTTAAAGGTTAAAAAGTTCTGTGTGGGACTCGTGATATAATAATACGCTATGTTGTATGTTGTTTAGTTTAAAAAGTATAAAATAAAATAAAATTACAAATTTAAAAAGAACCTCGACACAAAAATATCGACTAAATAACTAATATAAAAAAAATAAATTAACACAACTTTAAAAATTATGAAATAATTTTGATTCCATATACGAACTCTTATGATTTATTTAAATCCAGCTTACATTTTCTTTATGTCCTCGAGATTTACTTTCTTATACGCATGAATATGTCGGGGACTGCTGTAAAGACGAACTACTAAATAGTTATATTCAAAACAGCAGATCCCGATATATTCATGCGTATAAGAAAGCAAATCTCGAGGACATAAAGATGGAACCAAAATTATTTCATTTTTAAAGTTGTGTTAATTTATTTTTTCTATATTAGTTATTTAGTCGATATTTTTGTGTCGGTTTTTTTTTTAAATTTGTAATTTAATTTTATTACTATATTCTGCTCTGTATCCTATCATACATTATTAAAGCATATGCAGTGAAGTATGTATCCGAAATATATCCGAATTATATCAGTTGTTGCAATTTGCGTTGCTATCTGAAAATTTAGTTAACAACTTGAACTTTGTCTATTTTAATATTGTATTATAAAAATAGATAAATTCAGATGGTACGTTAAGTGTTCATTAAGAAATCATACGACGACCAAGGCACATTTCAAGTGTCCTTTTATTTTTAAATACACTCAAAATTATGATATGAAGATATTTTTATTTATGATAAGTGTCAACTTAATTTTCCATTATATCATTATATCATTGAATCAATTTCTTGAAAAGTTGTTATATCATTTTTCGTTGTCAAGGTAAAAAAGATAACTTACCATCTAAATATTTTATTATGATTCAAGGAATATTGATTGCATTTCGTTAATTTACTGCTGTCTCGTGGTAAAGACAAATGTCTATTTATTTTGTATCACAATACATCGTAATTTACCGTATTCGTCAAGTATAATAATGCACACAAATACAATAAAAGTATAGCACTTCCGGTTTTACCGGAATTACTTTTAACTTGTGATTTTCGATAGTACACTGAACATATTTACATATTTAAATTTAGGATTTCATTTTGCATATACAGGGTGTGCCACTTAAAACTCCCCAGACTTGTAACTTTTTACATGCATACAGAGTGATTAAAAACATTTTTTTGAAAAAATTGTTAAGAAAGGAAACTTCTTTGAATATATTTTTATCTCACCCTGTACATGAACTGTGTTAATGTTATCTTATAAAGGTTTTAATTGGTTTCAATTTATGTTTTTAAAATAAAAAATTTAAAAAATAAAAATTTTGCAATTTCCTATTCAGTACATTTTTAATATAAGTTTGTTTTTAAAAATATTTATTTCTTTTGTTTCTTGTTAGTGTTTTGTTACGTTGAATATTGTTTGTGCTTTGGCTTTTACAAATAAAGTATAAAATTATTATTTACATTCTTTTCAAAGTTATTAAAAAAAAGAATCAGTTTGGAATCGGAAAAGCTGTTTAAAACCAGAAAGAATTTAGAATATGACGTAACAACATAAATTGAATTAAAACCATTATAAGAGAACATTAACGCAGTTCATGTACAGGGTGAGGTAAAAAAATATCCAAGGAAATTAAGTTTCTTTCTTAACAATTTTTTCAAAAATTTTTTTTTAAATCACTCTGTACATGTACCTAAATGCCTTAAAAATATCTGCAATTTGATGTGCCCAAGATGGTCGTCGCTTAAAAAATAAGAAAGTTACAAGCCTGAGAAGTTTTAAGTGGCGCACCCTGTATATGGCACAACTTTGAGGAAATTTACTGTCTCAAAAAAGAAAGAAGTAGTTTAGTTTTGCTATATACAGCCATGTAGAGGCAGTGAAAAATGTTTGTTCTGAGGTTATAAAAGTCGGAGGACTTAATAATTACTTTTACTCTGGACCAAAATAAGCACTTTATCCTGGAGTTAGCGTTTAACCCCTGGAAAACTAACCTAACCTTGCATTGATAAACTAGTCCTGAGTCGGCGTATAAGAGTTTGAAATTTATATTGCATAATGCTAAAGAATTTGTAAAACTTTAAAAATTCTTTATCCTACTTTTGTTCGCTGCATATTGGAATACGACGCTTATGGTTTGGGGTCCTTCATGTATGACCCACACAGCACAGTTTCAGAGAGTGCAGTAAATATACCTCAAAACCCTCATTGCCTTCTGATGGCGCACCCCAAGACAGTGACAAAATTATGCAGTTTATATTGGAGGCGTATCATGCATTCGATTATACACATCAGAATCATAAACAATGCAATAAGCTCAGAATCAATTTTATCCAGGATCTTACATCGCGTGACTATTAGTACAGGAAAAGATTGAAAAAATGACCGCAACTCGGAATATTTTTCTAAAACAAGTGTTTTAAAAGGACAAAATAAATTGAGCATCTAGGTGATGCTATATATTAACGAAAAACAGCATTTTTGAAAGAAAAAATAATTAATGAGCAATTACAATAACAAAATGCCGACATTTTGTTAACAAGAATGTGAAGACGCACATTGAATCGACTATAACTTCTCTATTTTTTGTGATGTATAAACAAACAAAAAATCATTTTAAAATTGATTAACCACCTTTAATTTTGTTTGTTAAAACTTTTGACAGAAGTGTCGTAGTTTCTAAGATATTCAACATTTTAAACTAAATACTTCATCTTAAAAATGATCGGATGCCATCTATAGGCTTAAATATCTCCGAAACAATCAACCCTACACGAATATATAAACAAAATATATGTATTCCCAGTTTATAAGCTTAATTTTTTGATGTCCACCATATTTTCTCTTGAATTAATAGGTAATTTTAACCTATTTTAAACATTAAATAATCAATAAATTGGTAACGAAATTTTTTTCGAAAAAAAGTCATTCTTTATTTTCTCATTAAATTCATTTTTTCTACCACCCCATATTATCGATACTTTCAAATTCGGTAATCCTTAATGCCCGAATAATTTACAGATCTGATGACCCAAAATTTTTCAATGAAAATTCTTGGCCTTCGAAATTTGAAAGTTTCGATGATATGGGTTAGTAAAAAAGTGAATTTAAAGAGAAAATGAAGAATGACTTTTTTCGAAAAATATTTCGTTACCAATTTATTGAATATTTAATGTTTAAAATAGGTAATTTTAAGTGGGCCGTAATTCAAAAACCAAAAATCAAAATGCTGTTAAATTCTGGATATAGCGGTTCTACAGCATGCTGATCAATAATATTGCATTAGTTTTTCAACAAAAAAATGCCTAATATAATTTCTCGAAAAATCGACCCTTTTTTTCATAATAAAAATGCACGCCAATGACTGAAATAAGTTTTGTTTTACTTAAAAAAGGCATGATAAAGGTCTTTGATACCCATCCAAACTTGGTTAAAATTGGGTGACTAATAACTGAGCTACAAAGGTGTTACCGTGAAAAGTGGGACACACTGTATATTAACGAAAAACAGTATATGGGAATTATTTTTTTAATTACTGACTACTTACGT
Organism: Rutpela maculata; assembly: GCA_936432065.2. Classification (NCBI taxonomy): domain Eukaryota; kingdom Metazoa; phylum Arthropoda; class Insecta; order Coleoptera; family Cerambycidae; genus Rutpela; species Rutpela maculata. Next base: position 26,010,507 of record OW386292.2, on the reverse strand, counting down.
TAACAAAATTGCGACGTTTTTATTAAAAAAAGAAAATGTGAAAGAGTACATTTTTTTTGTCATAGCTTCTTCGTTTTTATGCTATAAAAATAGGAAAAAAATGATTTGAAAGCCTAATTAAGACGCTTCCATTTTGGTTATTAGCGTTCTTGGCCTAAGTGGCATAGTTTCTGAGATATTTAACATTTAAACTAAATACTTCGTATTAAAAACGTTCGGACGCCACCTTTTGACTTCCAGATTTCCGAAACCATTAAATCTACAAAAATTAGAAAAAAAAACGAAATTCATCCTTAATTTAGTAGCTCTCTTATTTGTTGCTAGCATGTTTTTGCTCAATGTAATACCTTTCGAGTTATTTGACGAAAACGTATTTGAAATACCACTTTTTCAAGCTAAAATCCCAAATTTTCTAGTAGTTATAATTTAAATTTATCAATTTATATGAAAAGTTGCATAGAATCTTTCCATCTTAAAATTTAATTCTCTCTCAGCTCCAATATCTTTGTTTTTATTTTTAGGTGCCACCCCCTGAAAAGAGGTGGCATCCACCCCCTATAAATTAGCAAGCCCTCGCATAATATAGAAACTTATTTTTTTATGCATTTACTGTTAAGCTGCCAAAAATGAACGAGATCTAATTCATATGACATTTTTCCGAAGTTAAAACCTCTAGTATTTAGGTTAATTATTGCTATAAAATTTTATTTAAACACCAAATTAAAGATAATTTTGTCAGAAACAACTTTTATTTTTAATGCCATATTTCTCGAGAGAATAGAGAAAAATCGATTTTTTGATTAAAAATACCCCTTTCCCCCCCCTATAGGTTCCCGCGGATTCGTAGAACTCCTAAACTTTTTTGTTTCGTGAACTTTGGCCCATTTTGAACTTATAACCAAAGTTTAAGGTCTGCACAAATTTTTTTCGAGTTAAAGTAAAGTTTTCCTGTACTATATAGTAAATTCAAGATCCAGTACGGATTTTCACTGACCTACAGCCCTTACTCATTTACTCACTGCCGCACCCTTTTATCGAATTATTCACAATTAGCATAGGTATGCGGGAAGACTCGATATATTTGCTTGTTCTGTTCATCTAGTAAAACATTGTTTATCTGATTTGTAATTATTTATCAATTTATGTAATGTTATATAATATTACATGTTTTTATGAATGAATTTAATTGTTATTTAATCCTATAATTATTCTATCTGTGACTCTGGACCTCTGGCTCTGTGAAAAATACTTCCATACCAACGAAGCAATTACTATCTGTCATCGAAGTTATGTTAAACATTTTAATGCTTTTTTAACTTTTGTATTTATATTTTTACCATAATATTATTCTTTATATATGTATTTTAGCTTCACCCTTATCCTGTAATTGGGCCCTATTGCAGTTGGATATTTTAATTTAAATAAATAAAAAAAAAAATAATTAAGTTATATATTTATTTTTTGTGCGTTTAGTAATGGGTTTTCTTTTCATTAAATTAATATTGATGTTTTAATTTTTCTTAATTTTATAATTTATAGACGTTTGTAAACAACCGGCATTGCGATGAAAACATATTTGAAGCATTTTCACAGTGTTGACAGAATTGTGAATACTGTAAATATATTTCAAATATGTTTTCATTACTATGCTAGCAACACTCAAATAATAATAATTGATACAAGTGCAAAAACTGGTACTATTACAGACGAGTCACAACAAGTGGCTTTTACTCCGAATAAAACATGCTATTTTTTCTTCAAATGTCGATTAGCTATAAAAAAAAATAAAGATAAAAATCTCGAATTTCACCACCAAAAACGCATTGTGTTTATATCACGTTACTATGGATATTACTTTTTCTCCCGCTCATAGTGTCAGAAATAGTTATTTATGTACCAAGGCTTGTAAGTGTACTTTACAGGTTGAGAACACAGTGCAAGCCGAAGCCAGTAGGGGGGAGGTTTGCAATGTTTGAGACCTGTAAATACACGATACAAGCCGAGGTGCATACGACGTTTTTCGTACTACTAGCAATATTACAATTTTTAGAAAAATTCATTCAAAATTATAAATTTATATTTCAAGATTTGTCCAACTCATTTATAAGCTGGCTTAGACTTTAATTGGAGTGTGTTTGCTATGAACGCTTTCTAGTTGCTGTGGTTACTGTCAGTAAGTTGTCAAATTCATAACTTCATAATAATTTCTGACATTCAAGTTATTTATGAGAGTTTTGCAGTAAAAATATGGATTATGATGAAAGTATCGACATTCAGGAGGCAGCCAAAAATGCGTGTGCTTCGTTGTTGTCGGAATTTCATTATTGTTTATTTTTTTATTCCCAGGTGCCAGGTCAAAAAAGTAACTTTTTTGCCCTAGGGCATAAATAGTTATTTACATTACTAGATGCGAGGCTGTCTGTGAAAAATACTTCCACACCAAAGAAGCAATTACTATCTGTCAGTTATGTTAAATATTTTAATTTTTGGTGGTTTTAAACTAAAATAAACAAATATGTTTGTGGTGATGAAAATGCAGCAAGAAGCAGCCAATATTGCTTGTGCCTCGCTTTACCCCAAGAAATCCAAAGCAAGGTATATGCAAACTTGTAAAGCATTAAAATTTGTTTTTTTTTTCTGTCCTGGCCACGAAAGTTCTACTATGGTAACTAGCAACTCCTTAGCAATCAAGTAACTCGAATATTTACTTTCGTTATCGCGCGTGTTGCTAGGGTTGTAAAGGTCATTATATAGACGTTAGTAGAAAAGGTAAAATTAGTTTTGCCAGGGACTGCAAGTGACACTTTCATAATACTGACAGATGTCAAAAATGACACTTAAAGAGATAGTAGTACGAAAAAGTACTTTTATTTCATACTGTCCGGTAAATGACTATTTCCCGGGCTCATTTGCGGCCGGTAAATCGAACATTACAGTATCTGATACCGTAATGTGTTACTTGCGAACATTACGGTATCTGATACTGTAATGTGTTACCTAGCAACACTATCATATTATTGCTTTTAGTAAGCAAGTTTTGACTTTTGACTTTTTCACCTAAAAGTATAAGAAATAAAATATTTAAATACACAGTTTTAGCAATTATTTATTAACACTATTTTCGAATGCTTTTCAAATTCTTTCAGAATTTCTCTCCTTAATGGTGAATATGTGGAATGAAAATCGTAGACGATCAAATGTTTATGTTTCATATAATATAATACCTTGAGACAATTCGATTTTTCGTCTTGTTTGACAGAAGGCTCTAAAAGAGCCTCTTGAATTTTCCGGAACAACATTTTATCATCCGCTTCTAAAGTACAATTACGAAGTAAGTCAGTTAAGTACCTACGTTAAATGATGATGACGATTAATATCACGAAATTCTACAAAAACTGAGTACACCTTTTTGCCATTTTGTTGAAAAACGAGAATATAATAATATCTGTTAGGTTATTCAATATCTATAACAAAAACAACTGTCATAATTCAAAGAAACACACAAGAATGGAGTCATAGCCAACTATAAAAATGCATCCCGAGAAGTATTTTATTGAAGAAAATCATTCACCGCTATATAGCGTTTTTTTACTGTAAAATATACTTTCTACCAACTTTAGTAAATGAAGAACGTTACATAACTATAGATTAGGCTTCTACTTACAAAATTTATAATATTTTACTTAACTAAAGTTGGTAATTTTTATTTTATTTGAACTTATATTAATTCATATTGATACTATTGTGAAGTAAGCACTTTGGCCCCTACCACTACCTATGAAACATACTTTTCTACCAACTTTAGTAAATGAAGAATGTTAGATAACTACAAATTAGGCTTCTACTTACAAAATTGTTAATATTTTGCTTAACTAAAATTAGTAATTTTTATTTTATTTTGATTAAATAAAGCTCTCTAGTTCTAAAGTTCTTTATTTTATTTGTAGCCAATATACAGATTATTTAATTTACACTAAATATGATGATTTTTTCTGGATAATTTTCCGGTTGCTTCAACACATTCATTTTAAGTCTCCTCCGAAATCTCCATAATACAAAACAATGCAAAAAGTATGGTTTTATTTAGTTGACAGTGACAAGCTAGAGACAATCATAATTAGCTATGGAAAACAATGGCTATAACATCGTTATGGTGATGCGATTGATTGTCAGATTACGAACTAATATTTCTCAAATTTCAATAATTATAGCTTTTTATTAATTTTAAAAAGGATTTACTGGACAGTATGAAATAAAATATTATACGATACACGTCCGGTAGGTTTCATTACAGTACTCGTTTATATTCCGGACTCGGCTCCTGCGTCGCCTCGTCCGTAAAGCAACTCGTACTGTAATAAGTCACCTACCGGACTTATAACGTAAATTACTATTACCTCCGTTGTTAATGGCAACGCACACCGTCTAAAAAGTCAAACTTTAATGTCATGAAATGAGTTAAGAAATGTCATGTTTTTCTGACGTTTGAAGAAAATATATAGCAACTTTTCGTTTTCATTTTCCACAGAATATAAGATATTAGTATATTATTTCGGTCAAAGTAGGTTCATATCAAAACGAATGTCAGCTATAATATTATTTTCATTTTATATTATAGCAGTACATTCAAACTGCACTGTTGCGTATCGTAGTAATTTATTGTTATTAATTACTTTGCTTCTATTATTATAATTGTTGTCCTCAATTATCAATGTTGTTCGACCTGTATTTAAAAATATTATTCTTATTAAGTAAATAAAAATAAAATTTGAAGTTGTAAATTATTAACATTACGTTTTTAAAATTCAAACCAACTCAATTTTTCAACTGGTTTTAAAAAGATAATGAGCAGAGTCAGAAAATTAATGTCACATTATTATTATATAAAAAGAGAAACGATTATTTGGTAATGTTAGTAGTTAAGGTGGGTGGTTCGATGAACGTAATTCGACAATTTCTCTTACATCCTGCACCGATTCAAAAAATTTTTTAAAGGGCTTTTAGAGACAACTTTATAGAATGGCAAGCTATTGAAAATTAAACAAATAATTTTTTTTTCTCATGGGAAAATCAAAAGAACATTTTTTTTTATTGATTTCAATAGTCTGGTATTATTCTATCAAGTTTTGTTAAAAAGAAGTTATTTTTTTTAAAACAATATAATGACTAAAATTTTCATTGTGTCTTTAAAAATTGTTTAAAATTCTTGTTAATTTTGTTCAAAATGCCGCAAATTTATACAAAATTGTATTTTCTTTTAGCTGTAATTTCTGACAACTATTTTATTTAATCTTGACAGCAGCCAATTTAACATTGGCTGTTTATTTAATAATGACATATTTTAGACAATGAAAATTTGCAAAATTTTATATTTTCTTTTCTTCTTATCACCCTGTATAGTAAATCGTAATTCTGCTAATTGCTAAGGAATTTTCAAAAGACCAAGAAGCTTTTATGACGAATGACCTTTTATCAAAGAATTAAAACTAAAACTAAAAAACTTGACAATTACAGTTAAGTCCATTCGTGGGACATACTGTTTATCAATAACGAAGGGTTCAGGCGTACATACAGAGTGTTTTAGAATGAGTTCGGTATCGTCTATCTCCCATTAATCTACGTACAGTTACTCACAAAACACCCTGTATAACTCCTCGAAATTTCACATTTATATTAAGGAAAAAATTATTAACGTGGTCCTCATTTTATTTACACCAGCTATGATCACTCACAAAATCTAGCTCCATTTTCCTATGATATTAGAAAAAAATGAAACTCACCTAGAGCCTTCATGAATTCATCGAAATTCTCACTGGAGGCGAGCTTGTATTTTTTTCCAAGGAAGGCGTCAACCATTTTGATGATGTTCAAGTATCGAAGCTCTGAAATTAACCAAAAAAAGTCGATTAAACTAAAAAATTACGAAAGCAATTTTTAAAATAGATATTTCATGTTTACAGTCCACCTGTGACGAATCATCTGTTTCGAATATATTTAAAAATAGAAACAATCTTTCAGGACAGCGCGCATAGGTAAGTAATTATATAAATTAAAACTAATGCATTTTTAAAAATATCTAAGATGCAATACCAATATTTAAAGTTACTGTTAATTTTTGAACAATATTACCTTTGAAAAATTTATGCGTGAATGTTGAAGGATTAAAAAAACAATAATATTTAATACTTGCCGGTAAATTAAGATAAGATAACTGAAGTGCGGTCCTCGACGTGCACAGGGTACTCCGCTTAACTGGGTATAGAAAAAGATGCTGGTTGGCGGGATAGTTCACTTATGGTGAGTAGTGAGAAATCTAGACTGGTAATTTGTAAGTGCCGGTATCACGCCACTAGCTCCTTTGAATATTAGGTTAGGTATATATTCGGCATGCGCAACGGTTCGTGGGGGATACACGTAAAATCGTACGAGAGGAAGTTGGGAATAACGATTTTTAGGGCGTAGGGAATTGCTATTGTGCTTGTCTTATTACTGCGTCTCCTTTTGCCTTGCTTCATACAATTAATTAAGGTTTGTTTAACAGCTGCAGCAACTCTATGCGTTGAATTTCGTCTCGGCGAGGCACTGTACAGGGTGTTCACGAACTTTTAGTGCTTAAAGACGTAGAGTTGCATTATTCTTAGAAGTACTGAAGGGAAGTACTGTAATCACAGGTTATATATCACGGGAGCTCTGAATTTTATCGGATAAACTGAAGTTAGCTTTTTTTCGTAAAAGAAATCGCCCATTTTCCGCCCTCGAATTTTGTTACAAACTAATGCTAATGATGAGAACATCCTGAATAAGAAATTTCAAGATGAACATATCTTTGGTTTTTGAGATATGAGGGATTAAAGTTGTGATAAGCGTGATGTAATCTAGGAGAATATTACATTAAAGTAAATTCTGTCACAAGGATAATAAAATTAATGTCCTATGGTCTGTTTTCAATCTTCTAAAGAATTTTATAAAAAGGTGGGGGTGCGAGGGGGTGAATATCAGAGACATCACAATCCCTGTATCACATTAGCGAAAATCCTGTAGCAAGGGTTTTCAAGAGTGCTCTTTAGGGATGTCATGGCCTCGTGATTCTTTCTCATCGCTCTAGAGAAATTGACGAGGGTTATTATATATTATCGAAAAAAATTCTGACATAAAGGTCAGTCTAGAGTAGGGATGGGACGGATGTGCTTTTGGCCGGATAACCGGATACAAGTATATCCGGCCAATTCAACATCCGGTCCGGCCGGATAATCCGGCCGGATAATCCGGCCGGATATCTTGCTTTTCAAGCAGTCGCAGTCAATGAGTCCTCAAAAGAAGGGTGTAGAATACATGGAATATGCGAGACTTTTTGACTTTAGGACTTCGTTAGAAGTAGTTAGCAGGTAAACATACTAAAAGTCCCCGCCCCTGGGAGGTGAGCTTATGGTGGGAGGAGGGGGGGAAGTTCTCATTTTTGGGTTTTTCGGTTGTATTTCGGAAACGATGGACGCTAGAAAAAATATATTTTAAATAAAAATGAAAGCTAATTAAATTTCCTATAAAATTGTTTCCATACATATTTGTCGAATTTCCAACGGTTTTCGAGATATACGTTATCGAAAAAATAATTTTTACCTAATTCTTTTTGTCAAACATTTGCTTCTAGCGCCTCCCACGATCCTTTCTCAGAAAAATTGTCAGAAACGAATTTGTAGAGCGTTAATTTCCTTCAATTTGATATACACTTAAAAAATATTTTTTTTGAAAATTATCGATTTTCAATAACGTATATCTCGAAAACCGTTGAAAATTCGACAAATATGTCTGGAAACAATTTTATAGAAAATTTAATTAGCTTTCATTTTTATTTAGAACATATTTTTCTAGAGTTCACCGTTTCCGAGATATAATTGAAAAATCCAAAAATGGTACCTTCCCCCCTCCCACCGTAAGCTCACCTCCCAGGGGCGGGGACTTTTAGTATATTTATCTACTAACTACTCCTAACAAACTTCTGAAGTCAAAAAGTCTCGCATATTCCATGCATTCTACAATATATTCATTGACTGGACTAATAATTAATAATAAATATTTATATGTGTGTACTTGGTTCTATCCACAGTTATGGTGTTTTTGTATTTATTAATATTATGATTTTCTAAGGAACGTCGCAAATGGTGAAACTTTAATGTTTGTTCACCATAACTTACCATTAATTAATTATTATCGTTATTAGTTATTAGTATTAATATTAACCCCTTCTTGTCACTTACAGTTCAAATCACGGAAGTTTTGTTTTAGTTTTCATTAATTTATTATTATTTAGTATTTATACAATACTTACCTACTAGTCTATTAGGACCAAAGAATTTGATTTTAAATTTTAATATTATTTATTATACCGGGTGGCCCACGAAGTTTTGGCCAGTCGATATCTCGACAACTCTTTGAACTACAGTTTTGAAATTTGGTGACTTTAAACAATGGAATGCGGTGTTCATTTTTGGTATAAAAGGACTTTGTTGCAACATCGCATTTCCGATCACGTGACATCAACTTCAAATTTTTAAATGGGACACCCTGTATATTACTCCTTTTTTGTGAAGGATTTTCTAATAAAAATTCAACGATACCATATTTGTCATCGTTTTTGTGTGAAACGGCGACAATATGAGCTGTAAAATGAATGGACGGATTTTTAAAAAAATTTATTAAAGAACACCAGTATAATTAAAAAACAAAACAAAATAAGTAGAAAAATCCTTACAGTTCATGCTCAAATTGATGTCCATCTTCAGTAAGGCAATGATCAAATCTTGTTAAAAGATTTCTAGTGCATGCCGGGCATAGTGAGGAGGTGCACCATCCTGCTGCCACCACATCGTCTCTCTCTCGTTTAAGGGAATATCTTTACTGTAGCGTCGAAAAAACCTGACAATTATGGTATCGTTGAATTTGTATTAGAAAGGCCTTCACAAAAATGCAGTAATATACAGGGTGTCCCATTTAAAAATTTGAAGTTGATGTCACGTGGTCGGAAATGCGATGTTGCAATAAAGTCCTTTCATACCAAAAATGGACACCGCATTCCACTGTTTAAAATCACCAAATTTCAAAATTGTAGTTCAAATAGTTTTCGAAATATCGACTGGCCAAAACTTCGTGGGCTACCCGGTATATTAAGAATTTATGTTGTGTTTTGATTTTTTGATCTTTTGTTTTCAATGTTATTTAATATATTATATATCCATATTGTCGATATGTAGGCCTATTGAAGAATTTAAGACTTATTTTTTTATATTTGTTATTTATTTTGATTGTAGTTTCTAGTCAATTGTTAATTTTATAAATATTTTGATATATAACTGACAATTAATAAATAACATTTAAGTTTCATGCATTTTGGACAGTTTTTGTTTGGCCGGATGTTGACCGGATATTTTTTCATATCCGGCCGGAGCCGAATATCCGGTTTGGAAACCGGATTGGCCGGATGCAGTAGCCGGACCGGATATCCGTCCCATCCCTAGTCTAGAGGTTCGTTTTCAACTCTCAAGTGGAGGTAACAAAGGGACTTCAAAGTCTTGGAAGCTGCATTAGACTTGATATATGGCGACCAACACCTTGCCCAAGTATACCAGGCTCAGCTAAAATTAATAACGCAAAAGGTTGGGGAAAGCTTACAAGAATTCGAAGCTGCTATAGAGAGACTGGCACACCTGGTGCATCAAGAGAATTTTAGGAACAACTAGCCGTGGGAGCCTTTTTAGATGGCATCAGGGCTGAAGAGGTCGGGCGAATTCTTAGAATATCACGGTATCAAAGTATTAGCAAGGCTTCGGTGCGTGCCCTCGAAGTAGAAGCTGCCTTTAAAGACACCTCGCGGTCAGAAGTGCGTGTTGTGACAGTTGAAGAGGCACTAAAAATACAAAATAAGTCATTTTTCAATTGGCTGCCGGACCGCTGGCTACTCACGCCCCCGCTCTGCCGCAGCCGCATCTGTCTTACAAATCTCCGTATCTCCATCTCATACTGTTACGTTCTCATACAGTACGTGTAATTGCCCATTAGGTATGTACATTCACGTGGAGCAAAAGATATGACAACACAGCAGAGCAAACTCGCCCGTCCGCGAAAATCTCAGCTCTCAGTTATTTCATTTTAGCCAGCTGGCACACGCGATGTTGTAATTCTTACTCCCTATACCTAACCCGCCACTACACCCAGTGTATATAGTATCTTATCTCCAGAATTTTAAGTGTGTGTATCGTACTCGTGGTTTTCTTATGTTATTTGTATTGTACCTAATACTTAATTTTTCCCTTTTTAAAAAAGTTAGATAGTAGTTAGTGTTATGCACGAAATGGAAAGTTCTACAACTGATAGCAATAGTTATGAGACAAAAATCAGCTCACTTAATTTAAAACGCAAAAACAGTAACAATGTATAATATGTAAAAAAAATGGAGGTACTATAATCGAATCAACCAATAAAACTTTCTTTACAGCCACAGTTAGATGAGGAAAATGACTTGGATAAATTACTTTGTTTTTTATGAGTTATCATGTTCCTTATGGTTAATAAAATAAGTCTTATTATATATAATAATAATAAAAGCCCGTCTAATGCTCTAAGTGAATCCCATTGCGACCACAAATCCTTCAATCTTACTCCTTTGTTTGAGACATCTTTCCATTCTGGTCGGATTCCTTTTTCCTTTGCTGCAATATGGGTCCAATTTTTGCATCACTCAGTTACTCTTGTCTGAATGAATTATATGATTACCTATCTAAATATTAAATAATAATATACTCGTAATATTGAGAGTTCAGATAATTTTTATTTATTTTTATCCTATTCCACCGCATTAATAAAACTATAACTGTTATATGTTATAGTTTTTAAATACATATTATATCAAAATATAGTAATAGTGTCAAACAGGCCATTGAAAAAATGTATTATTTTTTTTTAATGCATAAAATCATCGTAGAAGAGTAATATTTTTTTAAAATAAACTCTCCTAACACTAATATTATTTGTGCCAAATTACAAAGAGATCCGTCAAATAGGAGGTGAGAAAAAAATTGAACATTTAGGGGTAAATTATTTTTTTTTCCACCCCATGCAGAGTTCACGAGCTTAAAACTTTGTAGACAAGACAGCCAGCATACGAGACATTTTATGGAAGCCATTTTAGTTCGGTAGATGCGGGGGCACTTTTTACATTGCTAACCGCTCATACTCTTTATGGGGAAAATAATCGTAAAAAAATCACTCTCATAGATTTCTTTGAAGTGCTACGTTTCAGGCTATTAGTCCAATAAAGATATCATTTTTCAAAAAAAAATTTCCCGGCAAGCTGATTTTTTCAGGGTCGATGGAGGGGTGTCTTCCGAGTATCCAACCAAAAAGTCACAGTCCGAACCCCTTGGGGGGAGGGGGTTGCAATAGGGGTGGTTTCTTATTTATTTTTTTTTAATTTTCTTTTTCCAGCTTGTACATAATAATATTCTCTACAACTTTGCCTAATAAAATTTTTTGGTAACTTTGATTTTTGACTGTCCAGCGTCCATTATATGGGAAAACCTTCACCATATTTATTTATTATGGTTCAGGAAATATACAAACAAAAGGCTGAATAGCTGGTTTTTGCAGGGTTGATTGAGAACTGTCTCCTGAGTCTCCAACCAAAAAATCGCAGTCCAACCCCTTCGGGATTTAGCGCAATAGGGGTAGTCTCTTTATTTAAAAATATCCACTTATACTTAATAAGTCACACCGCTTTTTATTTCCAGATTGTTTATTTGTTAACATTTAAGCATATTTAACAGGGATGTTCAAATGAAATTTTGAGGTACGACGATTGAAACAAATGGGATGTAAAGTCCAAGTAACTTTGTGTTTTCAGTGATGTGCTTTACATGTAAATGTTAATTGGCAATTGAATTCATTTCCGCACCACCCTTGAGGTACAATTCTGGGCGCGTTTTTTTTACGTGATTTCCCCAGAAGGCATAACTCACGATCGTACAAAGACAATTACAAAGACAGTTTTCCCATCATTCGAACCGTCCTCTCTTTGAGGAGGGGCCGGGTTCGCTTATGGCTTGTGCGTGATCATCGTCAGTGAGGTTTAAAATGTCCTCTTCGTCGACGAGTGGTTCCTGGGCACTTGTTTGCTTGTTGTAATCGTAAAGATCTTCATCATCGCTGACATTATCGTCATATGAAATTGTTGGTAAAACTTGCACGTTCTCACAGGTCTCACCCGCACAGTGTTTGCAGATTCCTGTGCACTTCAGACCGGCTTTGCGACAACCACAGGCTGCTCGGCATAGTCCTGTGCATTTGCATGATATGAGCTTCAAAAGCTCTGCTGGAGCAGGGTCTCTTGTAGCCAAGCACGGCATCCAACCGCGTGCTTGCTTTTCCCAGCCCCATTCATCTGCATCTAGGTACTGGCCAAGCCACATTTGCACTTGGTGGTACGTTCTGAGGGAATGTTGTTTGGCTGCGTCTGTAGTCGGTGGGAGCGTGGAAAGATTTCTTTTAAGTTTAGCCGTTGATCGGACGAAACATTTGTAACGCAAAGCGTTCAAGGAATCGTCCTTACCATCACCACCATACAATGAGATCATAATGCGTTCTCCTGCAAAAGTCACTGTCTGAGTATCATTGCGTTTACTGTAGGAGAACGAAACAAATTTTTGTAGTTCGGGATGTTTTCCTATCATTGCGAGTTTTCCTTTTCCGTGTCCAAACATCGAGGAGGTGGTGCCGCAACCACTAAACGCGTGTAAAAACAGTATCCACTTCCGTGTTTGGGATGAGTGCTTCCAACTACTTGTGGAATAAATGTGTTGTGGCTTCTGTCCTCGCCCAGGCTTCCTAAAAAACACGTTGGTGGTTGATTCTGAGCATAATCCGACTAATAACACCAACAGGTCAATGTCTTCACCGATTATATATATTTCGTCAAACGCTGCTGATCTCTTCAGAGCTGTGGACACGATTAGTACGTCGGCATCTTCTACAGCTTGTAGAACTTCAATGCCGGACTGCTGCAGATATGTAGAAAGGATGACAAGAAATGTTTTCTTATTTAGTTCATTTGCGATCAATTTTTCTTGACATGCCAGTGGTACTGTGGTGTCGTCAAAAACATAATCAGGCGATATTTGTTTGGTAGCGCGACGTAAACGTTCGTATGTTTTTGTGTCCCAGTCTATTTCGTTGTCTGGATAGCCGTCAATTATGATGAAGACATTCCCCACAAAATGCTGTCTAACGTATGCAATATACTGGTCACAAATTTGCCGTATTGTCGCATCTTTGCGCCACACTACTCTATATAGTAGCCAACCACCGTCAACGACTTCACAACGATTGGTACTCATTACTAATTGAGGCCGTATGGGAATAAACGAACAGGCTGGATTTGGTCCCTTTGCGCATTCCTTCTTCGCAAAATAACGACATGGGATATGGCACCAGCTCGTACGAAAGGAAATGTTTCATATCGCGGTCGGTTTGTTTTGCAATACACATGCGTTGAAACAGAACAATGGGGTTGATTACAATTTTTGTCGAATCTATTTTAATAGTATTGGCCATGGCTGACAAGGGCATAACTTGGTCAACTCTCTTAAATTTAACGGCGTCGAATGTTTTATCTACGTTTTTCTCCATGCGACCCGGGCGTATGTCAACATGCTGTTCGTTCGTGGCCGTGGAAACTCCACATAAACTTTGCAGTTGTGTAGAAATATCGATAAAATACATTGTTCCCAATGACCACTTCCGTGTCATGTTGTCCGTTAAGCCACGGCCGTGGGTTAAACCTCTAGTCGGTAATTTTAGTCCCTTCATGAGAAAACATTCAATCCCTTGATCCGTAAAAAATCCCGATCCACCTGATCGCACACTGAACGTCCTACTGTTTTTAAACTTAGACTCAATCGACCGGTGACTTTTTTGAAGCAGTCCCGATGATAACGCGCACTAACAGCAGTAAGGTCCTGAACATTCTGGATGTGCGTAAGCACAACACGTGCGAAGTCGTCATTGAACAGTTGTAATCTTTCAAGAAAAGTCTCTCGAGTACTGTTTTTCACAACAATTGAAAATGGACATCTAGTATCTATCACTTCACCACAAACAAAACAACGTTGGGCAAAATCGAACACTTCCGGTACAAACTGAGGTTCCGCCACTTCTTGCACAGATGTGGATGTTGAACCTGATCCTTCTGCTTCGTGTTGGCTTCGGCGATGTGCAGCTGCGGACACCAGCACTGGATTTGCGTACTTCTTACGGCACTTAGTATGGACACGAACAGTATCTACGCTTTGCAGCAACAACTGATTGTCTTCGTCGCCTCGACTAATACTTGCCGCCAAATGGGTTGAAACACCCTTTGCCTTAACCACAACAACCTCACCAACGGTCAAAGAGTCTTTACATATAAAGCACGTATTCATTTTAGCTGCACAGTTAAAACTATAACGCCGTAAACCACATCTATGAACTGACTCTCTACCATAAAGATGTGTAACACTGTATTGAATGTCACTTTTGTGTTGACACATTTCGGTGCGTCACATGTTGAAACAATAACATGACACAGTGCCACTTTGTATATTTCCTGAAAAATAATAAATAAATATGGTGAATGTTTTCCCATATAATGGGCGCTGGACCGTCAAAAATTAAAGTTACAAAAAAATTTTATTAGGCAAAGTTGTAGAGAATATTATTATGTACAAACTGGAAAAATAAAATTTCAAAAAAAATAAAAATAAATAAGAAACCACCCCTATTGGAACCTCCCCCACCCCCAAGGGGGTGCGGACTGTGACTTTTTGGTCGGATACTCGGGAGACACCTCTCCATCGACCCTGAAAGAATGCCGGGAATTATTTGTGAGCACTTCCTATAGAGAAGGTCTACTTTTACTGTTTTATATGTATATTACGAAAATAAAGGTCCCTCAGTTCCGTTAGTTTATCTGTCTGTTGGTGCTATATCTATGAAATTATTTGACGAATAAAAACAATATTTCAGTTCAAATTTTGTACACCAGATTTCTTTTTTTAACCCGAGCTCTTAAAATTTAGAAAAGGACGAGGGTCTCAATTCGACATGTATATCCGTAATTTTAATTTTTTTATTTTTGAGGAAATATGATTTTTGTCCGGTTTCTGAGAGTTTGATGAAATAACTACAATGGGCCCATCGCCGAGTAATAATATCCTAAATGTTTCAAAAAAATTATCATAAAAAAATCGAAAACTAAGTTATGAGTTCAAACTGGCGCATTCGCCAAATCTTCGAATGTGCTAGAAATGTAAAATATGTTTCCCATTTTTGCTCATTTTATACTCTTGTACGAGTTTGATGGGATCACCACGGCGTTATACTCTACAGTTTGCAAGAGACTGATAGAAATCGCTTGTTACGCCAAAACAAACATACGGGTCGAATTGAAAAACCTCCTTTTTAAAATTTTTTGAGGTCGGTTAACAATCAACATCTGGTGATGTTTCAGTCATGTTTTCAACGAAACATAAAATTGTGTTGGGATCGATTTTAATTGTTTGATGAATTTACATGTTTTCGAGTCACCTGATTTCTAAAAATCTGTCTTTCAAAAATGTCTTTCTGCCGTCTCTTGTTTGACGTCTGTCTGTAATTGAATCTAGAGCCTACTTTATTGTTTTCTTTTAATCTTACAATATTTGTGATAAAAACATTTGGAACGCTACTTTGCTCTGAAATCTGAAGATACGTTTTTTATATATTTCATTATAAGAAGACGATACTTATACAAGTTTAGACTCAACTAGCAAAAGCTAAAGTTAGGGATAAATGGTAAAGGTAAAGCTCATATTTTTATTCACACTGCCCAATAGACGGGCATTATTTATTTCACTTCCTCTATTACGGTTACAAAACAATAGATTTCTATTAGAACTTAATGATATGTGTCGCGCCAAACTGACCTGTAGCAACTTTGTTAACAGTTGTTTTGTTAATGCTTCCGATATGTATTAATTATTATAGAATTAATTCACATAGATTAAATTAAGGTCAGGGATCGTAAGTTATCTATGAAAAAACAAAAAACTCGATTTTAGTGAAATCGAGTACTCATCATTTGTTTACTAATATATCCATTGCAAAAATACTGTAAAGAATGTAAGAGATTTTTTTCTATAATTGCATATAATAGCTATGCTTTACATACTCCTTGTTGCAAACAACTGAGAAAAAAGTAATTATCAAATAATAATGTGTTTATTAATACGAGATGGATACAATTAAATTACTTTCAGTTTGGATTTCCTTAATACTAGATGTTATGTAGTAATAGTTAAGACAACTTGTGAAGTACGAATTGTTCAACTATAGTCCAGTCAACGCCATTAATTTTGGGACGAGTACAAGTCCAGATTAATCTAGTGGAGTTCAGTCCAGTTAGTTCTAGTAAATTCATTTTTGGCGTATAGTCAAGTTCAACACGCGTAAAAGCAAAACTGATAACGTTTTCCAGGTGCTCCAGAGTAGCCAATCTTGAAGTTTCCTGAGTAATATGAAACAATATGAGAGGAGCTCATCAGGTAGTAAGAAATGTCTTTATTTCTATAATATTTGTTGTGCTACGATTTTATAGTTGGTGTGTTTACCAACTATATCATTAATCATCTAGCTCTTTTGAATAAATATTACTAACAACGATCATTTGGACCCTGTGGTCACATTTTTATACATAATTTTGCTATTCCGAATTAGTTTATATTTTCTTTGTATATCACTGAATTTTCCGATTTAAAAGATGATTAATAAATGGAACATTTCATCTTAAAATTTACATCTTTTTAACTTATTTGTTTGTGTCTCTCTTATTATCAGGCTTTTCCACAGCAGTTGGTTTCATTTTAATATAAGTTTGTTTTTAAAAATATTTATTTCTTTTGTTTCTTTTTACTGTTTTGTTACGTTGAATATTGTTTGTGATATGTCTTTTGCAAATAAAGCGTAAAATTATTATTTACATTTTTTCAAAGTTATTTTAAAAAAAATCAGTTTGGAATCGGAAAGAGTGTTTTTAATTTCTTTCTCTAAAACTAAAAAGAATTTCGAATATGACGTAATAACGTAGATTGAAATTATTTAAAACCTTTATAAGAAAAATTAACGCAGCTCATGTACAGGGTGAGGTAAAAAAATATTCAAGTAAATTAAGTTTTCTTTCTTAAACAATTTTTTAAAAAAATTTTTTTTAAATCACCATGACACATGTTTAAATGCTTTAAAAATATCTACAATTTGATGTGCCCAACATGGTCGTCGCTTAAAAAATAAGAAAGTTACAAGCCTGGGGAGTTTTAAGTGGCGCACCCTGTACATACACATTCCGCATGGAGATATACCGAATAGACACACAAACATTTTCCATCAAGACTACTCGGTAAGCGATACACAGAATAAGATAAAAGCTGGGTAATTAAAAAAAAATGTTCACCTCCTATTTTTATTGAATATTTCAAAAGTACATGGAATATTGAACCACTATTGTTCGAAACGTTTTTCCCGAATATCTCAAATGTTTGCAGTTTGCTTATGAAAAACTTCTTGTTCTTTACATATTTTCTCGACAGTTTATAATTTTTAAGTGAAAAATTCCTGTATCGAAAAACGGGGTGATTTTTTCAATCCGTAGGTAGTTTAGAGGGAGGGAAGAGGAGGGTAGAAGAGAAAATATAGTCATCATCGTGTTCTTCGTCCTCGAAAACGGGGGGAAATCGTTCTTCGGCCCTTCCGCAGCATTTTCGGAATGTTTTGTAATTCAGGGAGTGGTTCCAACTCTCGGGAGTTGTCTTGGCGTCTCCTGGTTAAAACATACTCGATTTATCAATATTCCCTGTAATAACCCCGATCTGTCAAGCCCTCACAAGTGTAGTACGGAAAAATCAGAACAAGGGGTAGTTTTTTCCATTTAGGGGTAGTTTCAGAAAAGTGAAGGAAAACTATTGCAACCATCGTGTTCCTCGCCTTCGAGAACTTTGAGGTATTACAAAAAAAAGAAAAAAAAAATACAATTTTGACAATCTGTATCTTTTTGCACAGCAACAATTTACTAAATCATGTTTGGTTATATCCTCATATTTTGATCTAAAGAATCTATCCTTGAACAATGGCCTATTATTAATGCTTCACCCTGTATAAGTGCGCTCCACGCTTTTAAATTTAATTACCTAATAATTATTTTCAACTTCTTAGTGCGCTGCTCATGAAAGTGTGTTTTTTAGTTTTTTTAAACAATAATTCTCTTTATTAATTATTTATTTAGAAAACAGAAACTGGCAGTTGATAAACAAATGTAGTTATTAGAAAACAGGAATTTGATTTCTTAACTTGTCTTAAATGGGTTCATGTCAACAGTTTTGATTATTCAAAGAAATGTCTTTTTATGTTGTGACTAAAAATATTTATAAATCAACACTCGAATAAACAAAACCTTTCATGTAATTAGAACTAGGTGTCCTTCTTCTCAATGAAAAACATCCTATATTAGGCTTATATAGAGATCTGTGCCTTATTAGCTTGCTTTCGGTCCCTCTAATAATTGAAGAGCTAAGTGGATAAAGGTGTTATGTGACATTTTTGAAAACTTTGAGATTTCTACACAGACAACTATTTTAACTTATAATCTATCATTTCAATAAGTTTTTGGGATAATAAACCTTTCCTAAATGCGTTTTAATGTTTGATAAAGGTGTTATGTACATATGGTTTTTATATAATTTAATGGATAAAGGTGTCATGATCACATACCACCTTTATCCATTACTGTGCGATATTAAATTGTTTTAATCCAAAACACTTTGCTTTTAAAGTTATGTTATATTGACATTCATGTGACAAGCTGTGTTAAGTGTTTCTTACTATTATAGTGAAAATGTTCAGTCGTAGTAAACTGATATTACAAATGGCAATGAATAAACGATTTCATGAATCATGTAAGATGTTTATAAATTGGCTGATATTTGGAAATAGTGCTTATAGTGTTTTAATCCATATATTCATTTCGTTCAATTTCGAAATGGTATGAGATGGTTCAAGAGTCGAGATGGTACTTGAGTATCTAATTGCTGTAAACACATTTATACCTTTTGGCAATTCAGCAGAAATCAGTCACATAGTGGCAATTTCTTCCCAGGCAAGTTTTAATAATGTTTCAAAAACAAAACATTATCAATATAAAATGCAATAATAAAATACGAATTTACCAAAGTATTCTAGCAAATTAGTCTGTAAATCAGAAATACTGGAAAGTGACGCTTTGGGGTGTTGATTTTTGTACTGACAAGTAGAAGAGGGCTGGACCGTAGACATTTTTATGACAAGAGCAAAACTGATATCTGGTATGGCTTCTGCCCACCCAATATTTTGAAAGAGCATTAAATTGTTTAAGGCAAATTTGGCGAATTCCGAAATTCTTGCGGAAAAAATAATAAGTATGATAATTACGCCCATCTAGTCAAAGGTCATTTGGGTTTGTAAGGTTATCGTTTAAGAATTACAGGGTTCGCTATGCTTACATCTATTCGGTTAAAAGAAATAAAAAAAAAATAAAATAAATAATACTAAAGAAAAATAAAGAAAATTAAACTAGCTTTCGAACAACAAAAGCGTGACGGAGCAAAAGTTACAGTAGATAGAACGATTTGCTTTCTTACTTTAGATCTTCAGCAAACCATGCCGCTGCCAAAATTAAGTACATCGAAAGCATTTTACCTTCGTCAAATGTGGTTATACAACCTTGGCATACATACATACATTGAGGAATACTGAAAAAAAAAAACATTCTTTTTCACATGGACCGAAGATATGGCCAGCCGTGAAAGCCTAGAAATTGCTAGTTGCTTACATACCTTTTCACCAATATACAATGAATATTTCCAAGAAAAGATCGATCACGTTATAATATGGCCCGATTCCTGTGGTGGACAAAATAAAAACTTCAATATCATTACACTTTACCAGTTGTTGATTTTAAAGAGAGAATTTAAAGTTATCGACCATAAATTTTCGGAGGTGGGACATTCATATTTAGATTCAGACAGAGACTTTGGCAGAGTCGAGAAAATTTTAAGGAAACATCAGTATCGAGAAATTTTAAGAACTCCCAAAGACGCCGTTGTCATAGATATGAAGAATAATTTCAAGGATATTGATGGAATTGCCTCAAAACTCAATTTGTACAACAGGAAGAAAAACTTGAACAATGAAAAGGTTTATTTTCACGACGGTATAAAATGGCACCCCCTATGGGTGCTACTATTACATCACTAGATGAAATGACTCCATTTTACAAAGTCGATATTTTAAAGAAAAGGAATATGCATAAGATAAATTCCGACTGTATTGCTCTAACGGTGTTTAATGAAAACAAGGGCAGCCTAAGTGTAGGAAAACTGGCCAATATTAAAGAACAATTACCATTCATAAATGAATGGTAAGGCCGTATTATCACAACATACTTGGAAATGACCAAACTGTGGCTCAAAACCGTAGAACTGTCCGACTACCTAAAAATTGTACAATGTTTTAATAATAATAAAATATGTTTAATTTCTTAACACTTTTATTCACTAATTCCTTATTCATTTCAGAGAAACTTATGAACGGATAAAGGTGTTATGTACATTAATTTTTTAAAATTTTCGAAAATAATGACAACTGACAACTTTAGTTATTTATCTCTGAAAAGTACATCAAATGTCAATATCATCACAAATTGCAAGCTATATAATCGTTATAACAAAAAAGTTCTCGCCTAAAAACTTTCGAGTTAAATTACTCAATAACGTGTTTTTGTGACATAACACCTTTATCCACTTAGCTCTTCAATTATAGAATCAGCTATTTATGAACAATTTTCTGAATAGATCCATAATTGATTCTAATCAGTCCAAATTTCGAAAAGGCTTTAATAAAACTTTTTTACTGCTTTAGAAATAATATTACATGCAACTCAACTATTAAGTTTTGATTTCTCAAAATCTTAAGGATAACAATTTTTATTGCTTGGGAGCGAAAGCGACAATAATAAGAAGAACAAAACAATGATGAATCTGTGTTTTATACGGAAAGAACTCGTTAAGCTTATCACTGAAGCCCACGGACAGATTAGTCAATTCAGTCACTTTGGTACTCGAGGTATAGTAGTGTCGAATTTGGAAGGACTGCCATAAAATCGCATTGGAATAATGAGGGATAGGGTTTTTCAGAGTGAGAGGGAAATATGCGTTTATTTTCAATTTATCTATTATAAATATTTAAAAAACCAAACAGTTTTAAATAATTGCTATTGTTCTAACGAATACAACTATATATATATTTTTTTATTTTATTCTGTTGTACTTGAATATCGTAGTTTGTTAATGAAAATAGCTCCTAATTTCATTATTAGAGTATGGCATTTAACTATATACAAAATGAATCATAAAAACTGTATAGGGTTGTATTCCTTACAGTCCAATAATTATAAAAATTTCCATCACAAAAAATGTTATCTGAGATTTTCCTTCATTTTCCTTGTGGAGGGGTTATACATCACAAAACCACAAAAATCCGTAACCCCCCAAAAAAAACACCCCTTCGGTGAAAAAAGCCTTACTTTACTGATAACTCGTTAACCGTTGATGATATAAAAAAGCGCTCAGCATAAAAAACAAAGCTTGACTAATTTCCTAAAAAAAAGTCCAAAATTTGTATTTTTAATGCGGGCGAATTTTCGTTTATTTGAAACTTTTTGCGCGCGGCCTATAGAAAAAATTGAATTGCTCGAAAACCAAACAAGCTAGGAAGAAAAATCAAAATGGGTTTTAAAGAGGGATATAACATACTCTCTTGTGTTGCCATTTTTTTTATGGCTATTGATATTTATTGGTATATAAAAATAACAATACAATATAGTTATCTCTTAATTTTTTGCGTCTCTAACTATTCACAGGCCCATAAAAAATAACTGACTTTAATATAAGTTATAAATGCATTTTCTTTTAGTTCAGGGTAATACTTCAATGCAGAAAAAGTTAGGAATAAAAATATTCACATTTACAAATTTACCAGCATGTTGAAGTTAGCCACATTTTGGCCACATTTTTATTGCTTAGTAAAAATTAAAAAAAAACCCAAACATCTTGAAAATTTAGCTAAAAAAATTTTTTTTGAGTTTATATATCATACAACTCTTGTTTTTAATCATTTAATAGTTAAAAAATTGCATAAAAAATATCATAAAAAAATTGGATATGCAGCCTTTTTTAGATTTTTTTTTTAAATTAATCTAGCGTCCTTGTATTTTAATATTTTTGAATGTACCTGGTCTAAAAATAAAAGTAAGACTTCATGTTAATTGATCATACCATTTAAAATTATACTATATTTCTCAGGAAAAAAAATGCTATTGAAAGGGAGAGAATTTTAACGCAGAGTGACGCTCCGTTTAGTATGGATGGAAAAGGTTCACGCATCCCTGTGCATTGTATAGTATACTACAACCTACAATAAACAACTCAAATACAACAGTTGCAAAGAAATATTCTTCTGCTATGTGCATCGTTTTACAGCCATGTGTTTTTTCGAAATATTATTCTAATATATTTTATTAAATTAAATTAACTATTAAACAAATAAAATTAGTGAAATTTCAAGTGAAAAATAACTGGATTTACAATAATTTTATTTAGTCATACACATTTAAATACGTATTTTTAACTGTCTGTCTGTCGGTCGGTCTGTAACTTTTTTTGCGCACGTTTTGTCAGCAACGGTTTAAGATATTGATTTAAAATTTGGTACACATATGTACCATGACGAGATATGGAACTAGATTATATTTTGCACTAATTCCGGTGAAGGTTTGGGGGTTAAATGGGGGTAAATATGAGAAAATAAGTAAAGCAAGCTGGTAAGAGTACAGTCACTTGGGATTTGGTGTATATACTAGAAGTCAAGACCTTAATTTTTTTATATAATATTTTTCATCCCCCCTACCACCTTGACTCCATTATTGAAGGGGATGGTAAAATAGAATTGAGATATTCGCTCGAAATTTGGTAAGTGCAAGTATGTATTGTAATGACTATTTGAGATGGTTTCGATGAAGGGGTGAGGGGGTGTAAACTGGGGAAAATAAATAGGGCAAGCTAATAATAGTCCAGAAACTTAATTTTTGGAGTATTTCATAGAAACCAACGATGAGGGAGTTGTAAAGAAAATAATAATCCGCCGTCAAAGCTACACACCATTGCCAAATTTCATAATGTAGAAGTTCGTCAAATTCAGTTCCTTAGATTTTTTACATACAAATTACATACATAGTTGCAGGTCGACCTAATAATATAATAATAATATATAATATATAATATATAATATATAATATATAATATATAATATATAATATATAATATATAATATATAATATATAATATATAATATATAATATATAATATATAATATATAATATATAATATATAATATATAATATATAATATATAATATATAATATATAATATATAATATATAATATATAATATATAATATATAATATATAATATATAATATATAATATATAATATATAATATATAATATATAATATATAATATATAATATATAATATATAATATATAATATATAATATATAATATATAATATATAATATATAATATATAATATATAATATATAATATATAATATATAATATATAATATATAATATATAATATATAATAATATAAAACCATGTTAAAAAAAATGTTAATATTGTAAAATATATTTTTTTAAAATTTGTAAATAAACTCAGATCAAAACTCATTACTAAAATGTTTCATTTTGTTACTTTTGACATAATCTCAAAATTAGTAAACATATAGTGACTTTTATAATTTTTTATATATTAAATCTTTCATTTGTTTCTTTTTCCATAACATGTCAACAATTGGCAAAGATCTACTTAAAAAAATTTGAAAAAATTTTTACTTACACAATCTCCAAATTACAAAACATAATGACTTTTATTATTTTTTATGGTTACAAAATAAATTTATTAAATGAATGTATTTCATATCTGATTCTATTTTACTTCCACGTCCAGTGAAAGTATAGTAACGACAAAAAAAATTTTAAAAATTTTTATTGTCCAAATAGGTTTAAAATGTCATGAAACGTCGAGATTTTAAGTTTGAGCGAAAAAAAAATTTCTGTCTGTCTGTCTGTCGGTCTGTCGGTCTGTCTGTCTGTCGGTCTGTCTGTAACTTTTTTTTGTGCGCACGTTTACTCTGGAACCGTTGAAGATATTGACTTGAAATTTGGTACACATATGTACTTTAACGAGATCTAGAACTAGATTGTATTTTCATCTTGTTCCGTCGAAGGGTTGGGGGGTAAATTGGGGTAAATTTGGGGTAAATAGGTCAATCAAGCAGGTAAGAGTCCATAAAATTGGTATGTAGTATATACAAGAGAAGCTAAGGTCTCAAAATAATTTTGGCATTAGCCACCCCCATTACCACCCCCACCCCCTTATTAAAGGGGATGAAAAAAAAAGTGGTTTAGTGTACCTATGTACAGGAACCAGAAACCTCAAAATATTTTTTTACTTCATCCACTCCCACTACCACCCCTCTATCACCACTCCCCACCCCACTACCGATGTGGGGTATCGTTTTATGGGTTTTTGGGGTAGAGGATTTCAAATATTATATTATTAAAGTTCCATAAACAGTTATTTTCACATACAAAGTTTTTTTCGTTGTGAGTGACTTGGATAGAGAATCTGGATGTGGAAGTAGTGATTCCTTGGGAAGCGGTTTTTTATAATATGTTAACAATTGGCAAATACATATTCAAAAAAATCGAGAAAAAATCCATTTTTACTAACACGACCTTAAAAACCCTACAAATCTAGTTTTATAATTTTCTATGGTGAAAAATTGAAGGTTATAAAAATATATTTCATTTGCTTACTGATTTTCTTAGATATGTCGACAATTGGCGAAGATATTAACGATTATATAACGCATTTTCGAAAAATTCAATTACTTCCACGTCCAGTGGAAGTATAGTAACGACAAAAAAATTTTAAAAAATTTTTATTGTCCAAATAGGCTTAAAATGTCATGAAACGTCGAGATTTTAAGTTTGAGCGAAAAAAAAAATTCTGTCTGTCGGTCTGTCTGTCTGTCGGTCTGTCTGTAACTTTTTTTTGTGCGCACGTTTACTCTGGAACCGTTTGAGACATTGACTTGAAATTTGGTACACATATGTACTTTAACGAGATCTAGAACTAGATTGTATTTTCATCTTGTTCCGTCGAAGGGTTGGGGGGTAAATTGGGGTAAATTTGGGGTAAATAGGTCAATCAAGCAGGTAAGAGTCCATAAAATTGGTATGTAGTATATACAAGAGAAGTTAAGGTCTCAAAATAATTTTGGCATTAGCCACCCCCATTACCACCCCCACCCCCTTATTAAAGGGGATGAAAAAAAAAGTGGTTTAGTGTACCTATGTACAGGAACCAGAAACCTCAAAATATTTTTTTACTTCATCCACTCCCACTACCACCCCTCTATCACCACCCCCACCCCACTACCGATGTGGGGTATCGTTTTATGGGTTTTTGGGGTAGAGGATTTCAAATATTATATTATTAAAGTTCCATAAACAATTATTTTCACATACAAAGTTTTTTCGTTGTGAGTGACTTGGATAGATAGAATCTGGATGTGGAAGTAGTGATTCCTTGGGCAGCGGTTTTTTTCTTATATTTTCAATATCGATTTTCTCGAAAACCATGGCATATACAACAACATTATAATAGGACTTTTTTTTAGGAAATTAGTCAAGCTTTCTTTTTTATGATGAGCGCTTATTTTATCTTCAACGGTCAGTAAAATAAGGCTTTTTTCATCGAGAGGGTGGTTTCTTGGGGGGGTTGCGGCACCCAGAACGGATTTTTGTGGTTTTGTGATGTATAACCTTCCACTAACAGTTACTGAAGGAAAATTTCAGATAAGGATTTGGTACACGTATGTACTTGAATGGGATTTGGAACTAGATTATATTTTCATCTTATTCCGTCGAAGGGTTAGGGGGTAAATTGCCACCCCCACCCCATCACTAAATGGGATGAAAATAAATGTTATTTAGTGTGTGTACAAGAGCCAAAAAGCTCAAAATATTTTTTTTTAATCAACCCCCACTACCACCCCTCTGTCACCACTCCCACCCCACTACCGATGTGGGATATCGTTTTGTGAGTTTTTGAGGTAGACCATTTCAAATATTATATTATTAAAGTTCCACAAACAATTATTTTCACATACAAAATTTTTTCGTCGTGAGAGACTTGGATAGAAAATCTTGTTGTGGAAGTAGTGATTCCTTGGGCAGCGGTTTTACTTTACCGACTGGACCATTAGACCAGTGGGAAGAATTTGAAACCATTTTAAAGATTATACCAGAAGATTTTATTTATGATTTCTTCATGTTTATAATAAACCAAAAATAAACGCATATTTCCCCCTCACTCTGCAAAATCCTATCCTTAAGGAAAGGCAAGCATAAAAAGCTTTTGTAAGGCTGTCTTAAAGTCAGTGTTGCCAATTGCCGAAGAATTCTCCGCTTTTCGGAGAATTTGACTGCCTGCGGAGAATCTGGCGGAGAATGCCTTTTTGACGGAGAATTGGCGGAGAATATAGGGTGACAGAATTTTTATAATTATTTCTTTATTAAAACAAATAACAAAATACTGTACCTCTCTGTTTTCTTGCAGTTTAGGAGTTTATGTAAATGATAACAGATGGCGATATGTGCGTATTCAGTTTCATTGAGGGTCAACAGAGGCCGGTTGTTGACCAATGATCTCAAGTAGTGAGCTCGATACTATATTGGAGTGAGGACCGACAGGCTGGAGCTGGAAGAAGCTATAGAGAGAGAAAGCCATATTTGAAGGTTACCTGTCTCAGTTTCCTGAATAATTAGTTTACAAGTGAGAGGGAGCCAGAGTGCCTCCAAATTTAGCTTAACTTTAAAGTTTCTTTGAAAGGGAACAATAGGTTCCTAATTGTTCATACTCATTCCAGTATGTATATACAGTATAGGAAAGTGTTTCTTTTGGGTACAGCAATAAGAGCAAGCAAGAGCAGCAACTCTTGAAGGGGTGTGTCACTGTTTGCTTCTGCTAGAGTACTGGTAGACGTCTTCATTGTGGGCGGTCGGTTAATACCGCAATGCCAAACGAAGGACTTTCCGATACTGTAGAGTTCACTAATCTCAAGCGTGCTCCAAACCTGGTTGTGCTGATTCATCACAACCAGGTTTTATTAATTCATTACTGATGAATTAAAATATCAATTTGTGCAAATTAGTAATGGACGAGGTAATGGACTAATGGATTACATATTGAGAAGCAAATAGAGATATTTTTTGTTGTATAGAAAATTTTGATATTTTATTTTTGGCGGAGAATTTCTTCGATTTGCGGAGAATTTTAAGGCAGTAGGCGGAGAATTTTAGAAAGCTCTGTTGGCAACACTGCTTAAAGTAGTATTACTATGAGAAGATGTCAGTAAAAAGTATGCGCAGAAACGAGTTTGTGCGCTCCATCATTCTAAACCAATGAGAAAGAATTACGTGACATTCAATGTCAACACCAGTGGCGGCGGTGCCCTGCAGTAGAGCGGCGGCGACGGTAATGATAATAACAAAACAACTTTATTAGGCAAAGTTTAGTAGAACTTATATTCTTACACTTCTCCTGAACAAAGGTTACTCGTAACAGTTGGCAAGTTTTAATCTACTCCATTTTCACAGTTCCTTGACCGCGAAACTTCCTATACCCTAGATAAAGCTATGCCACTGGTAAAAATATTCGCGAATTTTGGCTCCGCCCTGGCATCTTCTCATAGTAATACTAGTCTACCTGGACGGATTCAATAAAAATTGTATAAGCCTTTCGATTTAATACGTGTATTTTATGTAACTATTTTGGTTACATTTTGTAATTATAATCATATTAAGAATTGTAAATAATTATTTATTTACATTTATATTTCAGAGATATCAGGATATGAGAGAGAAGTAAATAAAATGATACAGAAAATGCGATATGATTTTAAGTATAGTCCTGTACGAACATACATTTATAGTAATTATCGATATCTGAAGGTTTTGTTGCCGTAATCCTTTCGGGTATAACTGAGACCGTCTTTATATCTGTGATGGTACTACTAGCATTCTCAGCTTTATAAAAGTGTCTAAAATATCTGTTATTGTTTTATATTTCATAATATGTTTGCCTGGGTTTGAAATTGCAGTTAGAATAGATTGAGAGTCTGACATTATAAGAAGTGTTACAAGAAGAGTTATGATTTTTGATTGCCCACTCCAGACCGTTATAGATAGCTAGGGATTCTGCCGTAAATATTGAACAATGTTCATTTAGGTGATATCCAGATGATATTCCACTGTTCCTAATAAAGAAGCCACAACCAAATATGGAACTTAATTACATAAGTACTACTTTAATTATTATATGGAAAATAAGTAATCACCCATGTCTATGATCAGTTCTAGCGAGTGTAGGAAAACCCAGGTACAAAAATATGCCAAGTTATGAAACATTACTACTTCTCCATTGAGTGTACATTGATACAGCTATTTTTATCAATATATTTTTTTAAACAAACAACAAACAGCTATCAGCAAAAACAAATATAATTGCACATTATTGTGGTCATTAACACGATTAAATTTTATTGAAATGTATTTGGGGAACAATAAAATTAATCTAGGGGCGAAGGTACATTATAAATAAAATATTCGAATTAATGCATTTTCTTGTTTATCAATAGCAATGATATGTGGCTAATATTTTATATTAAGCTATCTCCAGCAAAGCATTGTGTATGATTTAAATGTTGTATCTAAATGTTTGGGGTTAGTATTCAAAAGCGAAGAATAGAACACTTCTAGAATGATTCGCATTTTTACATGTAGTTTTGGTGGCCCACAATCAGCCCAGAAATCGACGATCCATAGATATTTTTTGACGTCGTTTTGTGGGTTGAACGTGCCTGAATGTATTCAGGCAAGTGGTGTATCATTTAAAAGATCCAAATATAAATAGTCCAGTGCATTATTACGGAAATACTTTGAATTTGAGGGATTTGAAGGAAACCTTTGGCTAGAAATGACCAGTTTAAAGGTGTGTAAGTGTGTAAATATATTTTTCTGAAATCGATCGGCAATGTGTACATTTTCGGCGCGATTTCACATCGAAAAATGCGCATTTCCTGTATTTTAGTCCGTTGCTAAGAAACTATCAGAAAACAGACCGGAAAAGATCCGTTGCCAAGCAACGATCAACAAAACCGTACGGGAATATAACTTTCCCGGCCGGGAAAGTAACATTCCTGTACGTTTTTTTATGTATATTTTAGACAGTAAATTTATACACGCAGACAAACCAACTCACATTAAAATTGCATTTATTAGTAAGCAGTTAGATTGTAATGAAGAAATGTTATGCATCAGTACAAATTTCTTAATTTATAATAATAGTGATTGCGATTTCAGAAAAAATAGTATGTGTACTTCGGTGTGAAAGCACATTCCCGGACGACGATGCAAATTGTTGGTCGAGGCGCTAGCCGAGGCCAACAAGCATCGAAGTCCGGGAATGTGCTTTCACACCTAAATACACAATATATTATTTTTCTACGATTGTGTTGAAGGTCAAATTTTCTAACTTCAAAATGACTGCGGAAAGTATCACTTTGTCGCACGCCGTGCGGCAAGAATTTTGTAAATAATTTTGTTGAAATTCAAATTTTCTAAATTCAAAATGAGTGCAGAAAATTTCACTTTGCCACACGCCTCGATTATATCTTCACAAATTTAAAATTTTGAAAGACTTTAAGGGAAATAACTTCACAACCGTAGAAAAAATAGTATGTAACACACATGTGGCAAGCCTCATTGCAAAACTTGTATGATACTGTCGCGTGTTTCCACCCTTAGGAAACCACCCTCGCAAATTCCGTGGGTTCCAAAAATTATAACAAGAGATGTCCACTAACACACTTTATTAAATATTTACTGGATACTTCACAATACTATTATTAATTGAAATACACTTTACTGACTAAAATCACAATGTTTATTACTTTGTTTATCTTTGAACTCTTAACCTCACTTTCTATATTTTCTGAACTTTCTGAACTACTCGCCGAGAATGCGATCGGTCTTTTATACCTAAAAATGACAGATCTCGATTGTTCTGTGATGACGCCACCATTCTCTCGATAATTCCAGATGTCACTTTGGAATCTTCTGGTAGGTTCTTTTTCGAGTAGGTGCAAATACACTACATTCATTCAGACATTCGATCTGTTGAAGTTTGCCTACTTTTTAGTAACATAACCTTAAATTTTAAGGGGTGCAACATATTACACTGCCCCCTCCTTAAGCCTGAACGTCCCGGTCAGGCAATTCAGCCTCTTTCACATACTTCGCCAGTCTATCCAAGTGTACGATCTTCATCTTGGACTTTTTGTTTCGTTGAATACGATAGACGACATCATTAATTCGGGTAATAACAGTATACGGTCCATCCCAAGGTGGTTGAAGTTCCGGGGATCTCCATTCCTTCCGCTGTGGGTTGTACAGCCAAACCAGATCCCCCACCTTGAATCCCCCTGTACTGGCATTCTGATCATAACGAGCCTTCAAGCGGTTACTAGTTCTATTCATCTGCTCTCGATCATTCTTTGGCTGTTCTCGACTTCCATTTCTGTAGTTGCTCATCGAAAATGGTTCTCCACGGGCAGCACAATTTTTACACTTGTGACACCAGGCCTCCACATCCTGGCGACTATTAACCCAATAGAACTGTTCTCGTGCTCTACTAAATGTCTTGTTTATGCCGAAGTGTCTGCTGGACGTTTCATAATGCGCTTCCTGGAGTACTTCTGGTACACGACACCTGGGAATCACTAGACGCATGGCAACCTGCTTCCCATCTGGGCTTTCCCATGCTCTCCTCAAAAGCCCATCTACGACCGTAAGTGAATCCCATTGTGACCATAAAGCCTTCAGCCCCACTTCTTTGTTGGAAACATCCTTCCATGCCGGACGCGTTCCGCCTTCTTTTGCTCTCAACATGGGTCCGATTTCTACATCGCGCAATTGCTCTTGCCTCAGAGTTTCCTTTGGCCAACTGTCTGG
Organism: Rutpela maculata; assembly: GCA_936432065.2. Taxonomy (NCBI): domain Eukaryota; kingdom Metazoa; phylum Arthropoda; class Insecta; order Coleoptera; family Cerambycidae; genus Rutpela; species Rutpela maculata. The sequence goes on along the minus strand of OW386292.2, from coordinate 25,979,223 downwards.
AAGATCGACCTTGACAGTGTTGACTTCAACCATGTTCGGCACTTTTCTCACCTGAGGGTAGCGCTTGCAATTTTCCTTGTCTGGTTTTCTGGATAATGCAGGAGTTTTGACTACCTGCGTTGTCAACAGCCTGGTTTTCTCGTATTGGTTGTTCACTTTTGACAGAATAAATTGTTCGTTCCCAATTCTTAAGACTCGCTTTCCTACGTCAACGATAAACTCATACTGTTCCATAATGTCCAGTCCCAAAATGAAGTCATCCGTGATGTCAGCCACGATGACCCTGTGGTCGAACCTTAACTGTCCAATCTGCAAACCCAGGTCTACTTCTCCATGAACCGTAGCCCTGTCCCCCGTAGCTGTCCGGACGATCACTTCATTTTGCCTCTTGGTAATCTTTATGCCTGATATAAATCCTGGCCGTACTATTGATGACGTAGTACCTGTGTCGATGGTAAACAAACATTTCCTTCCATTCACGTGGCCTTGTAACAATAGACTATTCGAAATTCCTCGAAGCTGGGAAATCTTTATTTCTCTGGGGTCACTGCATTCCCTAGCCAGAACAACCCCATTGGTACTGCTTTCCTGATTCTCTTCAAGATTCACAGCATTTACTCGACTCTCCGAATTCTGCTGTCGACAGTCTCGCTTCATGTGTCCTACCTTGCCGCAGTTGAAACATTTAATACCTCCGCTCGGCTTTCCTCTATTTTGTTGTTTTTCTTGGTTTCCGAGGCCATCCAATTTATCGCATAATTTGGTGAATATTTTCTGCATCTCAGTCAGCAAGGGGTTCTGGTTCATTTCTGGTTGCGATTCTTCGAGAGTCACAGCTCGCACTCTCGACCTTGGAGTATCCCTGTAAGCGGCTTCTACTTCGAGTGCACGCACCAAAGCTTCGCTACTACTTTGGTGTCTCGTCAGCCTCAGAACTCGCCTGACCTCTTCGTCCCTTATACCATCTAAAAAGGCCCCCACGGCTAATTGTTCCTGGAATTCTTTAGGTGCATTTGGATACGCCAGGTGTGCCAGTCTCTCTATCGCAGCTTCAAATTCTTGTAAACTTTCCCCAGCTTTTTGCATCCGGGATTTCAGCTGAGCCTGGTATAATTGGACAAGGTGTTGATCGCCATACCTCAAGTCTAATGCAGCTTCCAAGACTTTGAAGTCCCTTTGTTTCTCCACCGGGATAGTCTGAAGTAATTCTGAGGCCTGGCCCCTTAACGCCAGAACTAATGCCATGGCCTTTTCCTCGTTATCCGAGTTGTTCGCACATGCTGCTGCCTCAAACTGCCTCTTGTACGTTGTCCATGAGCTTTGGCCGTCAAAGGAGGGAGGTTTTAACCGGTGACCTGATGATACCACCTGCTGGCTTCCTCTATCTCTCAACTGTCGTTTAAGTCGCTCCACTTCTCCTTCGAACTCACTCATCTTTCCTTTGATCTGACTGACTTCGGTCTCAACTACATCTACTTTGTCTTCTACCTTATCTACTTTTTCTTCTACCTTGTTTATCTCTTCTTTAACTTCACATTTTAGTACTTCATTGGCAGAAATGATAGTGTCTTGTTGTATTTTCATTTGTTCATTCAGAATTTTCCTTAATTCTTCTTGGCGTCTTTCTTGTTCCTCTTTCTCCTCTTGACGTCGTCTTTCTTGCTCTTCTTTCTCCTCTTGCTGTCGTATCTTCAGGTCCTCCATCATTTTCTTCAATTCATCTTTTTCTTCTTGACGTCTTCTTTCTTGCTCTTCCTTTTCTTCCTGGCGTCTTCTCTCTTCATCCTGACGTCGTTTTTCTCGCTCTTCCTTTTCTTCTTGGCGTCTTATTTCCTGGTCTTCCATAATTTTCTTTAATTCATCTCGCTCTTCTTGACGTTTTCTCTCCTGTTCTTCTTTGTCTTCCTGCCGTTGCTGCGCCATCATTTTTTGGAATTGTTCGAATAAGTCCTGTATTTGTTTATCGGATGCCATACTTCTTGTTGTTACGGGCATACGATGAAATTAAAATAAAATAAATTTAACTGTCACGTCAATATCAGAACTTTCCAGACAAATCTCGAAATAGCACGAAAAAGTCTTATCCAGAGTCTCTTGTCACTATCCAGTTCAGAGAATTTAATAATCTCCACTAATGTCCAAATAGAAAAGTTCTAGAAATTTTCACGCACTAAATGAGTCTTTTTCAGTGTCTCTATCACTTCTCAGTTCAAAGGATTTAATTATCACACTAATGTCCTAATAAAATGTTCTACAATGTCTCAAAAATGCACTTAACACTATTTTCCTGTCCGAAAATAACCCTCGAACAATGTCCAGTAAATTAGTCCACTGTGTTAGCACTAAACCTCGAGAATACGTCTCGAACACTCCAGCACAACTTCAGAGTCCCTCTTGTCATAAAATTCCGCTTTCTGACACCAATTGTCGCGTGTTTCCACCCTTAGGAAACCACCCTCGCAAATTCCGTGGGTTCCAAAAATTATAACAAGAGATGTCCACTAACACACTTTATTAAATATTTACTGGATACTTCACAATACTATTATTAATTGAAATACACTTTACTGACTAAAATCACAATGTTTATTACTTTGTTTATCTTTGAACTCTTAACCTCACTTTCTATATTTTCTGAACTTTCTGAACTACTCGCCGAGAATGCGATCGGTCTTTTATACCTAAAAATGACAGATCTCGATTGTTCTGTGATGACGCCACCATTCTCTCGATAATTCCAGATGTCACTTTGGAATCTTCTGGTAGGTTCTTTTTCGAGTAGGTGCAAATACACTACATTCATTCAGACATTCGATCTGTTGAAGTTTGCCTACTTTTTAGTAACATAACCTTAAATTTTAAGGGGTGCAACATATTACAATACTTTCATACATCATTTGCAATGAAGCCCTTGCCACACTTGTATTACAATGCACTATTTTTTAAATCCCAAAAATCAATATTTTATCACAAAATATTTTACAATTGATTTTGTAATTTACAATTTAAAAAATTACAACATTTCAATTCGTTGTATCTCAGTTAATAATGAAAATATTTTCAAAAACTCCAAAACCTATTGTTGTATTTTTATGAAAAGTCAAATGTATATGACAAAAAAAAAATAAATTAAACAGGAGTCGCTAGACCAGGAGTGGCAATCGAATTTAAAAAAAAAATAGCAAACTAATTTTTCGAAATTTTTGAAGTGCTTCTCTAGATGTAATTTCCCATATTTCGTATGGGTCCCATGCACCACAGACGAGAAAAAAATAAATATTGAAATTTCACCAGCCGCCACTGCCCAAAATAATGGGGTATAAATCATTCCAATTTTTAAAGAATATTAATAATTGGCAAGATTCTACATTCAAGCCGCGTGCTCTTGATTTACTAGATGATGATAGTTACTGGAATGAAATACTCAATGAAGTAGTGTTATCAAAACCAGCAACAATATTAAAAGATCTATTTATATTTATTTTAGCATTTTGTCGTGTTTCTGACCTACAACTTTTGTGGAACTTTTTTTTTGTAGAGTTAGGGAATATCTTTTACGATAAAGACAAGTTCAATTACCCAATGAGAATATAAACTAAACTCTTCCTGTGCCTCTGTCATTTTCCCTTAGAATTTGTAACAATTTATAGAACTATGCTTTAAAACAAATGTTTTATAAACATGTTGCATAGTGAGAACACGGCTTTAGGAAGTTACACGTGCAGCTAAAGCAGCGTTCTCACTATGTAAAATGTTTATAAAACGTTCATTTCAAAACAGAGTTTTATAACTTGTTACAAATTCAAAGAAAACATGTTTTAAAGAGACACGTTTTAAAACAGTTTTCGTGTTTTATAACAAGTTGCACTGTTCCCGTCCTGTGTCAGTAAACATCAAAGAAAATCGGTAACTTGTTTTAAAAACATGTTGTAATTCTGTTTAGAAACTGTAACACGTTATAAAACACTGACGAAGGTGCCGCCACTCGTCATTTTCGTCGTCTGCATTCAGTCACTGTAATCTGTTCAGTGTAATTAACTATGGAATGAAGACAGGCTAATATGTATAGACTTATCGAAATCTACAAGTCCGTAAATTGGTGTGGGACCCGACGGAAGAAGATTACAAAAATAGGAATAAAGAGCATGATATGTGGCGTACGTTGATGAAGAGTTTGGAATCGGGGTAGGCGAGGCCGAAGAAAAAAAAAAGGAAATTAACAGGATAATTACCTTTATAAAGTCTTGCAGTGTGTCAATCAAAGCATCGCATACTTCTGGTACAATGCTGCTGAATGTTGAAGGTGCCACTTTAAAAAGATAACTTAGACTCCTAGTCTGGGTCGCCAGTAGCTAGAAACCTTAATGTTAGGGCTAGTCTTTCTTTTACCGGAATGGCATCTATAAAAATTGTCTTTTCTTTCAACGCCCCTACCAATGGAAGTAATCAGATACTTAAAATTTGACCTTTCATTATAAGAAAGTTTTTAAAACTGCCATCCATTCCAACTAACAGATCTTGGTCGTCATGTTGAAGATCACTCAAAAGGTCACTACCGCAATACTTCTTCCTGGCCTGTAACGACGGATGAACCCAAAATCGTCTCTTTTCAGCCATTCTTTTTATTGTTGGAACTAAACACCACACAAATAGCAGCTGCAATAACACCATCCTCGCTTCGACACGCCATGATGACTAAATGTTTTCAAACATAGTTTGTTACTCTTTTTGGAATGTTTTGAAACCGAATGTTGTCAAACATGTTTGAAAACTCTGGAGTTTCAAGACAATTGTTTTAAAACAAATGTTTTATAAACATGTTGTATAGTGAGAACGCGGCTTTATAAAAGCGTGTTAATAATATTGTGAATAAAGAAGCCTTGATTTAATCCACTGAAAACCTATCTTTATAATGCGAAAAATACCTTTGTTTGTGTATAAACAGATATATTCAGTGAGAAGAACTCTTCTAGTCTTAGCATAAGATTAAACTGTGTGGCACAAACAAGTTCGTTGTCAATTTTCTTCTTGCTAATTTTAATGGGTTTACTCTTTCATAATAATAATAAAAATTAGTAATAAACATAAATTAACATTATAATTATATGTGAGTATGTACTTTAAAAACACATTTTGTATGCAGTTGATAATTAAACCTAAATTGCATGGAAAATTTTAAGTGGATTGGATATAAAAATGGTACTAATCTGCCTTTGGTGACTGTACTATATGTCTGTATCAAGTTGAAATATCTCTTTTGATTATACGTATACTCCAGTCTTCAACTCAAGTATGTCTGATGTTTTTCTTGATTAAAAGTGTTTGGCTTTCTAGATAAATATATTGATATAAGATAGTTAGTTACACGAAGAAATAGAGTGATCTTGACAAGGTAAGCACAATCTTTTAGTTAACATCTAAATTGAATAATTTATATATTTTTTTTAAGTTAGCGAAAAATCTTTTGACCATAGCTTTTTTATTTTTAAACATACCTAATGATTTAATTTTTAGTGGGGCGGGGGTGGTCATTAAACCCCGTTTTCTTAAACTAATAAACGAACTTTAGTCCAAAACTTGCCCCTACTAAAATACAGAAAAAGAACGCATTTTTTTGAAAAAATATTTCAGACAAAAGCAAAAGTTATTTGGATAAGTTATTTACAATTACAGTATATATCAGATGTGAAGTTCCCTGAACAGAATTTCATTGTAATTTTTTTTCTACGACTGTAAAAAATTATTACTGTGTGAAAAATGTCTTTTTGTCGCTATTTTAAAAAGTAGCTGTTTGTGGAACTAGAAAGAAATAGAGGTCCTTTTCTAACGATCTGTGGTTAAATCAATAATATACATGATACAGAATTTGCGATTCATGTCTCTGGAGGCTGGTCTAACAATTTACACTCCTGACATAAAATTATTTAAAAAAAAAATTAGAACAGCAAATAGAACTTTAATTTTCTCGCTTTAGAAGCTTTAGTATGAGGATATTATTCTTTTTAACTTGCCTCACTTTAGTAATGTTAGTACCATGATACTTATGTGCTAAACATTTTTTAAAATTTTCTTGTTACTGATCAATAGAAATGAAAAGTATTAAAATTATTCAACAGAGGAATATAATTTAGTAGACGCTACTGCCAGGGAGGTTTTTAAAAATATAACAATAAGAAGACGGGAAAAAACTATATACTACTAGCTGAGCCAGCAAACGTTGTTTTGCCATATAAATTATAAATTTTTGTCCAGAAAATAAAAATAAAATTTCTGGATAGGGCCACCCTTATCACCTAGGGGTATAAAAAAATAGCCTACGACCTATTCTCAGACCTACCAAATATACACCAAAAATTTAATAAAAATCGGTCAAGCTGTTTCGGAGGAGTTCGATAACACATTGTGACACGAGATTTTTATATATTAGATATACTATATACTTTCATTCCTAGGACAAAATTTTGAGGATTACTTTAAGTAGAAGGAAATACAGTGTAGGTATGAGGCGCGGTCGGCAAGGACAATACACAGTCGTCGACGAATAGCTGTGCGGTAGAAGGATTAGCATTTGGAAAATATACTATCACAAGAAAATTTCTATTATGTACAAGCCTTGAAGAGCCAAATAGCAAAAAATCTCTATGTACATACTTTCACAAAGGGTCTAGCAGGATAAGATAGGGTCAGTGGTCCCAGAGAGGTATTTTCAAGATAACTTGTGTTATGACATCGGTGAGCTAAACTAATAAAAGGAAAACTCTTTGTTAGGTAATACATTGTTCTATATTATATATTTTTTGTAGAATTTTTCAACTAAATTTGCTATTTAAAAAAATTAAAAATAAAAAATTCTTATTTTACTTCCACGTCGTGGAAGTATAGTAACGACAAAAAAATTTTTAAAAATTTTTATTGTCCAAATAGGCTTAGAATGTCATGAAACGTCGAGATTTTAAGTTTGAGCAAAAAAAATTCTGTCGGTATGTCTGTAACTTTTTTTTTGTGCGCACGTTTACTCTGGAACCGTTTAAGATATTGACTTGAAATTTGGTACACGTATGTACTTTACCGAGATCTAGAACTAGATTATATTTTCATATTTTCATCTTGTTCCGTCGAAGGGTTGGGGGGTGAATTGGGGTAAATTTGGGGTAAATAGGTCAATCAAGCAGGTAAGAATCCATAAAATTGGTATTTAGTATATACAAGAGAAGCTAAGGTCTCAAAACAATTTTTGGCATTAGCCACCCCCATTACCACCCCCACCCCCTTATTAAAGGGGATGAAAAAAATTTGTGATTTAGTGTATGTACAGGAACCAGAAACCTCAAAATATTTTTTTACTTCATCCACCCCCTACTCCAAGAAAATATTAATAATAATATTTTCACTAATTTTTACCAATTATTAATTCTTACAATATAATTAATCTTCATCGCTGTCCTCATGAATAACTACGTGAATGTTATCTGATGTAAATATATTAGATAAAACTTCTACTGGACGTACTATGTGGGTAAGATATCGGGCATGAGACAAATAATATACGACTGCGGCTAGATGTGAACAACGTCCTACCATTCCTATCATTGGGATAGTCGCAGTGATATGTGAATCAATGTAAATGTGGTAAATTTTACTGTTGATATGCCTTGATCTTGCTTCCAGAATTAATATGTTGGGCACGGCTTTTCTATAATTATTAGATGTGTTTTGATTACACTGTTACATTAAATACACGGTAAGCTAAAATTTTAAAAAAATAATGGATTTATAGCTTATCTTCCGTGGGAAAAAGTTATATCTTAACCTCTTAGGGCAAATTGTACGAACTAAGTTGAGCCAAGTTCAGCTTGAACCAAGATCAAAAGCCAAGGTAACGATTGTTACAATAATCGTAACCATGGCTTTTAATCTTGGTTCAAGATGAACTTGGCTCAACTTAGTTCGTACAACTGGCCCTTAGCGTCTCATGTTCCTAAACTGGAACAGTGAAAACTAACCCTTAAAATAAATACATCCCTTTTTAAATTAACTAAAATTTTCGTAATAGGTCACTGTTCCTAAGTTGAAACAATGAATAATGTGCACAAAAATAACTTATCGCGCCATCTATGTAGTACAGTTGGAGGTAAACACAGAATTGCATCGTTCGTGTTTATTTATATGTGGAGCGTGTCTATTTCCAAATTTTGGCTCAATATTAGAGAATAACAAAAATACATGTATTTTATTCAGTTATATAAGAACACTTTCAAATTAAATTTGATATAATTTTTTTCACAATGAGTTCATAAATTAAAAAATCCTAATGTTCAAGTTGCGGAACACTGGTCTTTGGTTATAATTTGTATGGTTCCTAATGTGGAACAACGAACAATGATTAAGGCGGCTACAGACGTAACTGCATACTTGAACGGTATGCATGCGCAAGTTTATTGTACAATTATACTGGAACGTGTGTATTATAACACTTGTACAAGTATTGTGATTGTACAAGTGACATGAGACTTGATGAAATTCTATATTGTATACTTGTACATGTTGGGTTTGCGCAAGTATACTTGAGCGTGTGTACGGCAGGTCGGCAGACTTGTGTAAACAGGTAATGACTTGGTGAACATGTGCGATTACGAGCGATTTGAGAAAAAGGAATCGCAAGATTTTCGAAGAATTTATAACGATATATGAAAGTAGACCATGTCCTTGGCTTATAAAATCGAAAGATTTCCATATAAGGTGAAAAGAGAAGTAAATTGGTAGATAAACTAAAAGAAATAGAACCAAATGCCTATCGGGAGAAAGTGGTAAAGAACAAATTACAGGAAGGAGGAGAAAAAAGTTGAAAAAACTCGGTGGTCAGGGGCGGGTACAGAAGATGTTTATGAATCCACCTTGTGGTACTACCATTTTAAGAGATTAATGTGCGAATACTCCTTCCTTTTTTTTAACCACTTCTTAAACCACATACTACGTTTTTTTCGTTGTTTTTTGAGAATTAAAACAAACGCAATCAAAGCAAGCATGTCGTCTTCATCCGGCGATGTCATTTTTATTCTTTATTTGCGCTTAACTGTCACTGCACAACAACTGTTCAAGTATACTTTTGCGTGTGGCGGCGACGCAAATTTCAGTATACTTGTACAATAAACTTGTGCATGCATACCGTTCAATTATGCAGTTACGTCTGTAGCCGCCTTTACTGTACAATGTAACTTTAGCAACACTTGTTCTCAGTAAAATATGGCGTGCTTACCATCCGATAGCGAGGATGAAAATCTAAGCGACTCTGACGATGACTACGTACCAACCAGATCAACTTCCAGAGACAAAGAAATTGTTTTGTCGATTTCCATTTATAACTTTATAGGACTTTGTTTCATAATAGGAACATTATTTTTTTTTGTAAAATGAAAAAATAAACTGTTTTGAGTTTAAGAATTTGTTTTTGTCGTAATTTTAATCGCTTATTCATTTATTTTTTACTCAGACTTTTCGAAATATGGCCCTTAAGAGGTTAAAAATAAAATTTTTCGCGAATTCCGAAATAAGGGGAAATTCACGGAAATCAATGATTGAAGGCAATCCCCGACTTTTATACGCCCGCCGCCTGATTCGGATTCAGTAGAAATTTTTTTCATCGAATATCGTTTTATGCTTGACACCCGTCAGGCATAAAGCTGGCGTACTTAGGACTGAAAGATAAACGTCTCACATACGGGTATTTGAATGATCTACGCGGCCAAAAATATTTCTTGACCTTTATCTGTTCTAAACAATATTACTGAATAAGACAAAGCTCTTAGTGTTTGGTTCAGGCGTATTTAATGTAAAAAAGTAACAAAAAAAAATGCTAACATTCGTCAGACAAAATATTTTCATATTCACGTTCGAACAAGTGTTTTCGGGTCACACATCTTACTCCCGAGGGACCTTGTGAACCTAAAACAAAAATACATTCTTTTAAAATGCATAAGACTTTATATACAATTTTTTTTTAATGAATCCACCCTAATAAAAAAGTACCCTAATAGCACTTATCCGCGCTTTTCCGCGGCTAATTTTTTGATTAGTCACTGCTAAAGACTTCAAACGAGATAAAAGTAGAATTAAAAATATTCACTGTTAAAATTTATGAATTCGCACAAACGCCGAAAACAGACACATACACCAACCAAGACGATCGCAATCCGACTTACCCTGTATAGGCGGAGTGCACGGCAGAGAAGTGGAAGGGATCGGGTATTATTCTCGGACTAGTCTCCTATTCCAATTAGCCGTTTGCTCTTTATGCTATTCCATTTTGAAAAATTGACTTATGACCGCGTAAATCGTTTAAATACCCCTATGTGCGTCTGCGTCTCCAGAATCTGGACTGTTAATTTTATTTGATAGAAATTGTAAGTAGGTACACTTGATTTCAAAAAAAGTAATGCAACCATAGACTTAAGAATAAATAGACCCCAAGATCCCTTATACGTTTACTTAAATACCTGTCTCCAAAGTTTACACATGCGTCATTAGCTCTGTCGCCTTCATATACACTATATACCATATCTTCTATCTCTCTTTGGGATCATCTTTAGCTGGAATGTGCTCCGACTTAAGCGCTGATGTGTCCGCCAATAGGAGTCGGCGTTTGTCAAGTTTGGGCGTCTGGCCAGAGAACTGGCTAGTCGCTGTCAAAAGTACAGACAACGAACAATTATTTAGTTTAGCTGTGGCGTGTTTGCTTTGAATTTAGTTAATATATATATTGTTATAACATTTTGAGATGGTTAAGTATTGTGTTTGCGGTGCAACACCCAAAAATAGTTCTAACTATTCATTCCACAAGTATTCGAAAAGTCAAAAGAGACGTTTATATTTCGCGGCAAGTCCAACTTGTCAAATATGATATTTGTCTTTTGAATTTTCGTTTATTTAGTAGAAATTAACGTTCAGAAGGGTGGATTTGCATACTACAGTGTTGCAAGCAAAAGTTATGACTGTAGCCAAGAGGTTATGACTAAAATACATCGGTGAATTTGTGTCTTTCTCCAATCGTGCAGGAACATTACATTTCTCTTTTTATTTTCTCTAAAATTATATCTTCCTTTAACGAATCTTCCTATATCTTCCTTTTTTAACGAAGTCGGTGTCCAAATGTTTAGAGCTTTAAAGCTTTGAGAACAACAAACATCAGTCATTTGATCATGTCCAATTCCAGTGATAAACAAAGCATTTTTTCGCGAGCTTACCACAACTAACTATAGTAAGGTGTCAAAGAGATGGCTATACATACATAACCAATCCACATCTTAATTATATATAACCATCTCTTTTACATCTTACCACAGTTAGTTGTGGTAAGCTCGCGAAAAAATGCCTAAGGACAGTTTAATTGAAGTGAGAACGAAATAGAAAGAGACAGTTGCTCATAATCCCAAAGAGAGACGGCTTTATATAACTGCTACAGTATGAAAGGAAAAGGAGAGAGAGCAGAACGTCGTCACTATTCTGACCCCAAGGAAATGAATTGTCTTGGAGTCTATGAATGCAACTCTTAGATAAGAAAATGACTTTTTTAGTTGGCTATGTTGTTCTTTTGACATCAAATTATTGAAATTAACTTAATAATGGAAATATAGACGTCAGTCAGTTGCAATTACGTAAGTTGATACTGATATGTTCAAAAATTTTGAAAAATTCTGGGAATTGACTAAAAATAAAACCAACATAACGATATTAAACGGACATTAGATGAGATTATCATTGTTAAAGTCGCGCCCAACATATTAAAACTGGAAGTAAGATGAAGGCATATCAACAGTAAAACTTATCACATTTACATTGATTATATAGGTACCTAATGAAACAACAATTCAAAGCATATGCCGATATTTCTGCGATTGTTTGTCCCAATGGCATAAGAACGGTAGGATGCTGTTCACATATAACCGCAGCCGTATATTACTTGTCTCATGCCCGATATCTTTCCCGCATAGTACATACGTCCAGCAGAAGTTTTATCTAATATACAGGGTGTTTGGTAAGGCGATGCTGACCCTGCACATGGAGGTAGAGGGGGGGACATTTGGCACCTATATGACCAAACATAGCTATATCAAAAATGCTACGATTTTTTTTATATTGTCGATTTTGTATTTTTTTTTAAAATCTCCATATTTCATCATTTATTTAAGTATTACGTACTAAATTTTACTTTTGATATTCTGAAATATTTTTTTTCTTTATCCGAAATACATAAATTCCCAACAAAAGAAAATAAATAAAAGTTTCTATCGCCTATAGAAAAAAAATTACATTTATTATAAGAAAATTGTAATGGTAATTGAAAGTGTCGATTTTCGAAGTTTTACAATTTTGTTTTTAAAAGTCATCTAGATATTACAATTACTTTTAAAATCTTTCTATTGTATCCTCTTTAAGTGGCAATATCATACATACCATCAAGTTTTATCAGTCACTGAAAATAGTCGAAAGACTATCAATCGGCAATAATTTCTCATTTAATCAAAAATTTAATATACGCCTTCTTTCTCATTTTCAACGTAAATAATAACTGTAATTTAGAGCATTTACTTTATTTATTTGAATTACGAACACATTACTACTTGTTTATACATTTATGAGCAAGTTTATATTTAAGAGAGATGTAAAGTAGTAAGTATTTCAAGGCGGTCATAACGAGGTTTTATTTTTTTAAGAAGTGGTGCACCCATTTTATTTGATTGAACTTTTTGGTGATAATACTAGACACTAGACATAGTAAACTACTTTATATTTTTTTTCTGTGATTTTACCTCTGTGTGAACTAAGAAAAAAAAATAATAAGAATTTTTAATTTTTTTTAAATTGTAAATATAGTTTAAAAATTTTACAAAAAATATATAATATAGGACAATGTATTATCTAACAAAGAGTTTTCGTTTTATCAGTTTAGCTACTATAGTTTTTGAATAAAATAATTTTCAATAATACCCGCTCTATCCTATTATCTCAAAAACGCAGGAAGATCAGAGCCTGAATTTGTGTCAATGGTAGCTTTATTACTCATCGATGTCATAACACAAATTATTTTGAAAATACCTCTCTGGTGCCACTGACCCTATCTTATCCTTCTAGACCCTTTCTTTGTCCAGTCCAGTCCTTTGTGATATTTCAGTTGTTTCTTATTTTTACTAGATGGATTACTTTATCGGAAGAAATAAAATCATAAGAACGATGTGATTTTTAATTTGGCTTCAGAGTTATTAATTGCAACTTTTTTTTAAGGGATTTGGTAAGGCCCATCACAGGAGGCGCTTAATCAGTAGTGTTCTTAGATTTTTTGTAAAAAAAAAAATGTTAGTATTATTTCCATCACAAAAAATTATGCAGTAGGCCTTGGTTCTTGTAAAAAATATTGACACTTTGTCCTGTAGTGCAGTTTTATTAAAAAAAAAAAAATAGTCAAAACGGATGATAAATACAAATTTTCTGAATGTGTCCCGCTATGAAGTGGGTCACACTGTAGGTAAAAAAAACATAATTCCACTCTGCCTTATATATATAGTAAGTACCTAGTAAGAATAGTTTGAATATTAATTATTGCAAATTCTAGACGGAAAAAGTGTGTGATTCACGTAGCGCGTACCAACTGTCTTCGGCAAAAGACAATAGAATTTTTACGTTTCGTTAATAAGAGATGCGGGCAAATGGCAGCAAAGAAATTATTTCTCATCGCTTCAAAGCCAGACTGAACTTAATTGAATAATGCGATGTTAAATTAGGTTCAATTATTAATGAATGGTTATATATTTAGATTTGAATTAGTCCATTGTTGGCCGCTTCATTTATACGTTATTTATACTTTTGTATTACCAAAGCAAGTCGTAAAATTAATGATTTCCACTGGCGTGACGATGCATAATGACTAGGTCTTTAACTGAAGAAATATTTTTACAGACATTCAACAATTTCTTAAGACCTATAGGCCAGTCGCTAGAGATATAGAAAAATAGATACTATTTATTTGATAAAATAGTATACAGGGTGTTTGGTAAGGCGATGCCGACCCTGAACACGGAGATAGAGGGGGTCATTTGGCATCTATATGACCAAACATACCTATATGAAAAATGCTACGGTTTTTTTTATATTACCGATTTTGTACTTTTTTAAAAAATCTCCATGTTTCATCATTTATTTAAGTATTACGTAGTAAATTTAACTTTTAATATCCTGAAATATTTTTTTTCTTTATCCTAAATACATAAACTTCCAACAAAACAAGAAAAAAATAAAAGTTTCCGTCGCCTATAAAAAAAAAAATGACATTTGTTAGAAGAAAATTGTAATGGTAATTAAAAGTGTCGATTTTCGAAGTCTTACAAGTTTTTTTAAAAAAGTCATCCAGATATTACAATTACTTTTAAAACATCTCTATTGTATCTTATTTCAGTGGCAATATGATACATACCATCAAGTTTTATCAGTCACTAAAAATAGGCAAAAGTCTATCAATCGGCAATAATTTTTCATTTAATCAAAAATTAAATATGCGAGTTCTTTCAACAAAAACAAAGCTATCGTTTCAAAAACAGTCAGAAACAGTCATTTGTTTGTTAATAATATCACTGACAGCTGTCAACGCGCACACTTTCGTATTTCTTGTGTTTTTAACGAAGTTTATAGCTATCCTTAGTGTTGTGTCATTTTGTACTGATAATTTGTTTTAAGTTTCTGACATATTGAGTAAAATTAATTTCAATGGCTACTTTTAGTAACCAAGAGTATGCTGACATACTCTTTTACTATGGAAAAGCAGATGGGAATGCTTACCTTACTGCAAGATTGTATCATGAACGATTTCATCCACGTAGAAAGACTCCAGATCCGCGTGTATTCAGCAACACTTATCGCCGAATGGTGGAAACAGGTAATTTACATCAACATGAGCCAGCTGCAGGACCTGCACGCCATCACCCCGAAGATGACGAAAATATTCTAGCCGCATTTGCTGCTGATCCCACAACAAGCGTTAGAAAAGTGGCACAGCAACTTGGATTGTCAATTTGGAAGACTTGGTCAGTAATGAATACAGAAAAGAAACATCCTTACCATTATACTTCAGTACGGGGCCTCGAAGAGGGCGACCCTTTACGAAGAATAGCATTTTGTCGCTTTTTATTGAATGCTGATATTGAGGACCCCCATTACTTAAAATCTATTCTTTGGACGGATGAATCAAAATTCACCTGTGAAGGTATAACCAATTTTCATAATCTCCATTATTGGGCAGACAAGGGCGACAACCCGCAAATGAAGAAACAAACTTCGTTTCAAAATAAGTTTAGTGTCAATGTTTGGATGGGTGTAATTGCTGGACATGTCATTGGGCCTCATTATCTACCAGATAACCTGAACGGAGACGCTTACCTTGACTTTTTGCAGAACGATCTTCCTCCGCTCCTGGAAAATTTGCCAATTAACCTTCGCCACCGTATCATTTTCCAAAACGACGGATGGCCAGCTCACTACCGGTTGACAGTCCGCCAATTCTTAGATCAAACATATCCCGATCGATGGATTGGGCGTAGTGGACCTATTCTGTGGCCTGCAAGGTCCCCAGATTTAACGCCACTGGCCTATTACGTATAGGGTATGATGAAGGAACTTGTATACAATGAGGAAATACAAAGCCGTGTTCAACTAGTGGCAAAAATAGAGGGAGCCGCTCTACAACTGCGACAAGAAATGAGGTTAAGGACAACTACTGTTGAAATTAGAAGACGGGCGAGGAAATGCATTAGAAATAATGGTTCTCATTTTGAACACCAAAAATAATAAATTTGTTTTAAATAAAGTTTTTTGAAATGATAGCTTTGTTTTTGTTGAAAGAACGCGCATATTTAATTTTTGATTAAATAAAAAATATTGCCGATTGATAGTCTTTTGTCTATTTTTAGTGACTGGTAAAACTTGATGGTATGTATGATATTGCCACTTAAAGAGGATACAATAGAGAAGTTTTAAAAGTAATTGTAATATCTTGATGACTTTTTTAAAAAAATTTGTAATACATCGAAAATCAACACTTTTAATTACCATTACAATTTTCTTCTAACAAATGTAATTTTTTTTTTATAGGCGACGGAAACTCTTATTTTTTTTCTTGTTTTGTTGAAAGTTTATGTATTTAGGATAAGGAAAAAAAAATAATTCAGAATATCAAAAGTTAAATTTACTATGTAATACTTAAATAAATGATTAAACATGGAGATTTTTTAAAAAAGTACGAAATCGGTAATATAAAAAAAACCGTAGCATTTTTCATATAGGTATGTTTGGTCATATAGATGCCAAATGGCCCCCTCTATCTCCCTGTTCAGGGTCGGCATCGCCTTACCAAACACCCTGTATATTAGTTCAGTAATATAAGGATTTATATCGGACAAAATTCATAAAGTTTTGAAAATTGGTAAAAATGATAGCATAAGAATTAGTAAACCGAAAAGCTCCCACTCCTAAATAGTGTGCTTCATCCCCTAGAAGGTCGTTTTCACCCCCAGGTTTTCTAGATTATCTCGGGAACGGTGCACTTCTTGATAAAAATACCTATATACAAAATTGTTCCTTATAAAATTCTTTATATTATAAATACAATTTTTTCCCTAAAATTAATAGCACCGTGGGAAATAAGGCGCACATTAAGGGTTGGTTTCAGTTAACACAATAAATTGTAATCTTTACTATAATCTACTTTAAAGTTCAGTGCTTAACGCTAAAGTAGTAGCTATTAAACTCCACTTAAAAATACAATAAATGTAGCGCTTCTACCCTCTCACCCATAAAAAATATCGCAATTTTTAAAGAAGCGAGGATATTGTATATTGTACTTGTTGCCACGCCACCTTAGAGGTAAAGTAATTGGCGCGTTTTTTTTTTACGTGGTGTCCCCCCCTGTATACCTAATCCACTAATTACACAGGTTTACAAAAAAGAAAGTCCGATCAGTAGGATTTGATTACCATACCCCGAAGGTTTTTGAGGTGCTGAACATGATGCGAGAAAACTTAACCTAAAAGTGCTAAAAATACCTTTTTCGCCTTCATTCACGCAAACTCAATATTTTGGCCTGAATTTGAAAATTTTCGGCGGATTTAAATATGGCGGACCATTCTGAGGCCTACTTTTTTTATTATAATATTTTTTAAATCAAACTTCTTACCGCGAGAAAAAATTCTGTAGTAGCAGCTTAAACTGTTATTAAAAATAACTGCTTTTACCCATCACTACTTTGCTTACCAATTTTAAAAATGTAGGTTGCTTAATGAGCTTGAAAGTACACTATTTTCATACACACTTGGATTGATTCCCCAATAACCTGGGTGACTTCAGTGAGGAGCAAGGGGAAAGGTTCCATCGGGGCATTAAAGATATGGAGAAACGATACCACTGACTATTGTTGGAGCATCGAAAGAGGCACAAAAGTAGATCATAAAAGAAAATCCATCAAAAAATCTTTTGAAGGAGGAAAAAAGAGGCTAAATAAAAAAAGAAAAAGTTGCTGAATGGTGAGAGGCAAGGGACTCACCGAAATAAAACAAACCGATGGTGAGAGGCAAAGGGACCCCGTTTGTGAAAGACAAAATCTTGAATTTGAAAATTCTCAACTTCTGACTTCAGATTCCTGATCAGCGACCCAAAAATCAGCGACAAAAAAAACTCACAGTAAAAAGTTTGACGTAATAAATACTGTAAAAAAAAAGTCAAAAACCTTCAGGGTGCGATAATGGAATCCCACTGGTCGGACATTTTTTTTTTTGTAAACCTGTGTTATTAGAAGATTACCTGCGTGAATTATTCTTCGTCGTCTTCGTCTGACATTCATGCACGCATGCCTATCCGTGGCAATGGTAACACATTGTAGAGCAACGTAAGCCTGCTCTTCTGCAACTGCACCTGTTTTCGCACCCTAACTTGCATGAACAAGAAATTAGGGTTTAAAACAGATTTGGGAGCTCGTTCTTTTGTTGTCATAGCTGGGGTTAATTACCGCCGACTTTCTTCCATCCCCAATCAGTAGCTTCTAGCGTAATGTTTTTCCAGGTTTAAATTTGGTAAAATCCAGAGCCTGAGTACACTTTTGTAGGGAAGTTGATGTACCCTAATTTTTTCTAGGATGGTTAGACGGTTTTTTTTTAATCTATTTATTTAACGTCGGCCTATTTCCGCTACCAGGGCCTATCACCGACGCCAGGAGACGAGCTACCCCCAACCTGGAAATTTTGCCGAACCTCTTCCCTTAACCCCTAACATTTAATAGACAAGGGACCGCCTGCTTTACATCCCCTCCGAAGGATGGTATATCCATTACGTAATCCTCGTGGTTAGACAACTAATTTTCAGTCGGGTGATAAGCCGTCATGTGGTACATTTTCCTACAACATTTTCATCAACTATGGTGGCTGGCCGGTCCTTACTAAGCTTATATCTACCACCATAGTTGATGACGTCATTGTAGGAAAACGTACCACATGACGGTTTATCACCCGACTGAAAATTGGTTGTTATAACCCCCTCTAACCTCCCTACAAAACAAAATTAGGGTACATCAACTTCCCTACATAAGTGTACTCCGGCTCAGGACCCGAGCAGCAGCAGAAGTTGGTGGTAGTTTTGATGACATTACAGCATTGTTCGCTTTACTAACAAGTTTGTTAAAAGACATGCATCTGTATACATCTAGACTTTTTCTGCGGAGGAAGAGTTGTATAAAGTTAGAACAAATCGCTCTCCTACGTCTGCAATTTCTTCATGCCTAGCTTTTTCATTATTAAAAGTTTGCACGATGTCTTGTAAGTCATCTTTTTTTATTAAACACATTGTTTGCATTAACCTTTCATTTGGAAAAAAACGCTGAGGTTGTGTCGCAACCGCTAATGGCGTGTCCAAATAATATTATTCCTTTACATTTTTTAAAAAAAGTTAAGAATCGTAAATCTCGGGAACTGTAAATCCCTTGTTTTTATTTTAAAATTTAATGTCTTTGTTGGAGAGAAAAGGAGCAATTAAAAGGACTAGCAGGTCGATATTTTGCCCTACGACATCAGCTGTGTCGCACTTATAACACTTTTTGATAGCAATTTGTACTATTAATAGATCGCCGTCATCAGCAGCAACGAACACCTCGATTGCATCTTTCCTAAATTTTTGCACCAGTTCTGCACTCAAACGTTCTTTGTTAAACAAATGACTAAGGAACTTCTGCTGAGTTTCAGAATCAACAGTGTTTTCATCAAATATATGTCAGGACAGGTTCTTTGAAGTAACCGCCTTCGTTCTAGGCACTTCGTGCTGTTTGCATTCTCCAAATACCTAACCATCGATCACGACAGTTACACAATTACCGTAATGTTTTCTGATGCAACTAACATAAGCGTTGTAAACGTTATCAAAGTCTCCTTTGGCCATATTACGCGGCGAAGCAAGTATCTTCCATCAATCACATACTCACTATTTTCGAAAATATGGTCTCGTTCTGGAACAGTATCTGGTATAAAGTTGCTTTGCTATTTTTTTTCTAGTTAAAAACCAGTCACTCCCTTCTCTGTGGCTCCGACCCTCACAGAGGGGAGCTAGTAGTACCTGCAGCCACTCCCCATTTTTGATAGAGAATTTCATAAGGAATAATTTTGTATATAGGTAATTTTATCGAAAAGTGCACCGAGATAAATCTAGAAAACCTGAAAATGGAGGTGGAAACGAGCTCCTAGGGGATGAACCACACTATTTAGGGGCGGAAACTTTTCGGTCTACTAATTCTTATGCTATTCTTAATATTTCTACAAATTTTAAAAACTTTATGGATTTTGTCCGATACATTAAAATTTTAACTGTTATTTTACTAAACTATACTAGTTAAATCAAATTTTTTGACGATATAGGTGCCTTTAAAAATTATCAACCACGAAAGGAATATTTCGCTTTTATGCGTGAGCGCAAAACTATCTCGACTGTGCTTGTATCCCGGTGCAAATAGTTAAGCAACGTTAATTCCGGTTAGTACTTGGATGGATGACCTCCACGAAAATACAGTGATTTCGCTCCACTTTCTAACGGCTTGTATATCAGCGTATATACAGACGCTATGCAATTTAAGACGAGGATTGCGTAGTGGATATACCTCCTTCGGAGGAGACGTAAAGCATACGGCCTCTTGTCTATTAGAAGTTAGGCAAGTAAAAAATCTCTATTCTCCTTACGAGAAGAGAACCGGCAACATTTCCAGCTTGAGGGTAGCTCTTCTCCTGGCATCAGTGATTGGCCTTAGTCGTGAAAATAGGCTAACGTTAAATAAATAAATAAAAGTGTTTATGGAGTATTCTGTCTACCGGCACACTCAAAAATAAGAAAGTCGGAAAGAATGCTGCGGGGCTTAAAATTTTCATTATACTAGGAGTTTTGAAAGCAGCATAGCGACTTCGAAAATCCAATATGGCGGCCTCAATCTAGCGGCTAAAATCAGGACAGTCACAAAAAATAAAAACAAGCATCAATTACAAAGCGAATTTATTTTCGAAACATCTTTTAAATACCAATACCGTATTTGGTATCAAAAACTTTAATATGACGGTTTCAATATGGCGCCTAAAATGATAATAGTACAGCAACCAGAGATTTTAATTTAGAAAGATTTCCATATTGATTAAATTTCGTTTTTTTTATAGTTTATTAACAAATATATCAAAGAAAGGTTTCTATATTTTGCGTGGGTTAGCTGTTTTATAGGGGTTGAATATCACTCCTTTTCAGGGGGTGAAGCCCAAAAGAATAGCCATTGGAATTAAAAAAAGAATGAGAAAATACGTTAATTAATTAATTAATTAATTAGTTAATTGTGCTAAGTTTTAATAACACAAATCTAAAAATCTATTTTTTTACGGGTTTATGGTTTATTGTTTATAAAGTTCGAAATAAATAAAAACTTAAATAATAATAATAATAATTTTATCAATAAATAATTCAAATAATACAAAATAATGTGTTCTTTTACTTTAAATTTCGTTATTTTAAAAACTTATTTTTAATATTTTGGGCCACTCTGTATTACTATCACGACAAAAATTGGTGCAATAGGTATATAGGTGGTCCTGAATAAGAATCCGTTCCAATATTCTAAAAAAAAAATTCCTAATAGTACTTCTCGATATTTCGCACTTAAACAATGGTCGTAGTTGGCCGTGGCTTTGAGTTCCGGAATTAATAGAACATGTTTCTCAACTCTTTTTGCGGGATCTACAAATTTAAAAAAAACCCATAAAAATCGGTTCATAAAAAAAAATTTACGGGGTTGGCTAGTCCTTATGTGGGGCACACTGTATAATTAAAAAAATAAACAAAACAGTCGATTTTGAATTGCACTCTCTATTCGTCTATTACAACATTATCAGCTTCCAGAAATTTCATAATACTGCATATTTCTTTGGAAATTTATCAATAGCAAATAATAATTTAATAAGTTATATGATATGAGAGTTTTATGAACAAAGATAATTTGTAATTATATGGTGTACTATAATTATTTAATTTCTTCGTACGGAAAATACCGCTTTATTACTTATTTGTCTTTATAAAAGTCACGCGATAACAGACACAATTTAGTGTTATTGCTATTTTCCAGTGGGTTTAACAAACATGTTACGAAAAATATTAAGTAATATTTTTTAGAATACTGGTCACTAAATAACTCCGTGTTAGTTATTTTCAAATATTAATTCTATTTCAACTTTGTTCTTTTTTTATGACTTATCGATTTACGTGGAATTTTTGAGTACCTAAGCTTTATAAAATTGGACGGAGTTTTACCCGGTATTTTCGCGTTTATATTGGGAGCGCGTCAAGCACACCTCCATTCGCTTCGAAGGCACAACCAACTGTATTAAATCAACATTGTTTTTAATATTATCTTAAAATTCGACAATACCTCTCCACTGTTGCCATTTGTTATTGTCTGGTAAGATTTCTTCTAGCCATTTCAAATCGGATAACCCATCTTTCCAATCGTTATATTTCTAAAATATCATTAATAAGTACTGTATATTAGTTGTGTTTCGAAATTATTATTTACCTGTTGCAAGGCTCCTCCACCAGCAACAGCACCTCCAAGAATTAAATACCTAATTTTCAGAACACCTCTCAGAGCTCGCACTATGAGCATTCCATACTCTCGTCTTTGATATATATATTGCTGTTTTAAAAATGGTCTTGATCCATCAATAGCTCTGCCAGCCCATATACTGCATATAACTCGTCGGGAAAGTCTCTGAGTATTATATTTTGACGAATTGCGTGAATAAGATGTAATTATAATACGGCTATAAGAAAAAAAAAACAACATAACCTAAAAATTAGAAGAATATGTTTGTACATTTACCCTTTGCCTTTTACTAAATGCTCCATATGAATGTTTATTTTTCTCTATTCTTATAGCATATTAATACTCACTTTTTAATAAAATAACATGTTGTGAAATTAGACAGCTTATCATCTATTTGACTTTTACCGGTAAAAAAGGAATTTAGAAAAGACAATTTATGAAATTTATTAATTTGTGCGCCTCATATCCAGGCAATATTATATACACGAACTGTATATAACGAATTATCTAACTTAGAACTTCCTACGAACACATTAATTTTTGGAACCCACCCAGTACTGCCCACAATGCAAACATATGCATTGATTTTATATATTTTTCATTCTTTTAGTAAATTTGTAAGCATAAATATTCTGGAGTTAACATGCGTGGTGTGGTTAGTTAGAAAATTTTGATTTGCGCCCTTATATTCATTACGATTTTTTTACGACATCTACAGGGTGTCAGCCACATGTCTGGCAAGGTCATATATTTTTTTCTAAAAGTGCCAACGGGAACAAAAACTAAGCGACTTTTGTCAACGCGAGCACTCCACTATAACCTAAAAACAAGTATTGATAATGTTGAAAACTCTATACACACGCAAATAAGTTTTATATCAACGGAAAAATAGGAATGAAATGTAAAAGAAAATATAAGCATAGTTCAACATATTATTGGAAAAGGAATGTCGCCTAAAACTAAGTTCAAAGAGTAGGTATACTTATATAGCGGCATAACACTTTTCACGGGGTGTTTTCGTTGACGTTTGTGTGACAAAAGCTTATGCATTAATATAAATATTTAGATTGTTAAAGTGAAAGTGCCAACCTATCTTCTGCACCAGTGTCCAAAAATGCTGACATTTCATATTCTATGGCTCTAGCCATCATTAACATTTTAATATTATTCCTTTTTATTGTACACGGTTGCTGGCATCATTTTGAGTCTGGTTTTGATTGCGGATTAGTCAAAAATGTATGTATGTATGTATGTTTTTGTATTTGACCAGTACAGTTGGCTATTTACTACCTACTCAACCTGAGGGAACCGCACTCAAGATTTCTAGAGTATCTTGAACTGCACTAAGTCAAATTTGCCCCTGGATGGTTTGGTCCACGCAATACATTTTCAGAAACTTTAGTAACACATTTTAATTTGGTTGGAGAAAGGAAATATAAAAACGTTGAAGAAACAAAGTTCAAAATGCGAAGTAACCCATTTACCTGTTCCTCACAAAGAAACGTAAAAAAGAGAGGTTATGTCTTTCATAGCTCAGCCGTAAACCCGAATTTTGATGCGAAAACTCGCTAACCACTTCAACCAATTTTCTGGTAATAGTTTGGCCAATATGACCGGTTAAATTTGTCATTTGACGAAAAAGATTTATTAGATCTTCTGGCTTATTTCTAAAATCATTATCATATGCCAAATTATGAGAACTTGCCGCCATGTTTTCTATCAATCAAGAAGAACCCGTTCGACGCCCATTACGTTCATTTTCAATACTTTATTAATTATACCTATGAAATTACGTTTTGATTTACTAATTCGATGTTTTAATAAGTTTTAATAACCTCACCATCGATTGTGCTTCTTGAAATTACAAAACGTTTGTATGTATATATTTCAAATTAATTTAATTATACCTAAAATTTATAAAGGGCATAGCAGGATAAGCATGTGTTAGGTGCCCCCGCACCAATCGGGTCGAAATTTTTAGCACAAGTTGATAGTAGTGTTAGATGAAATTTCCCAAAATATTATTTTTGGAAAATCATTTTTACGGGAGTTATGGGGGTAAAAAGAAAAATGAAAAAAAATTTTTTTCTCGAGAACGGGTAAACCGATTTTCATGAAAAAAATATATGTTATGGCTTTTGATGGTGCAAATGTGGGAAAAAATTATTGGACCCATTCGTCAAAAAAAAGTGGTGAAAAAATTTTTTCAAAATAAAAAAAAATTTTTTTTTTAGGGGATGTTCCAGAGGCACACCCACCATTTTCTTCCAAATAAATGCATATATGCCCCTTTAAAACATATCCAATTTTCAAAGCGATCGGAAGGGTACAACATACTCAAAATTGATAATCATTGGCAGACTGCGGGCGGCGTGTAGTCTATGTAATGAAGCATTATAAGACGACTTTTTTGTAAATATTTCGTGCAAAGACGAGATTACCTCCCCCCCCCCTTCGTTTTCGAGGGTGCTGAACACGATGCAGGTGGTGGGAGAAGTTTTTGACCGCCGCAACCTCCTGAAACGGCCATCCCTCTTATGGATCCCTTTATGTTTTCATATATAAACGGATTTGGGGAGTGATTTATCAACGGGTTATACTTGAAATAATATGGAAGGGGGTTATAGAGCAAGTAGAGTCCAGACAGCAGGCCTAGGGGGTTGATTAAACCCTCTCGAGAGGTGTAGTTTTTTTTTTCAGATGATTCGGTTCAAATACGTACACCCCTTTTTTGGGGTCGCTGATCACAGGAAAAATATTTATTTTTAGCTCCAACCCCCTCAAACGGGCAGAAATCACCTCTCACTCACCGTCTGAGAGATGAAGAGGGGTTGGAGCTAAAAATGAATATTTTTCCCATGATCAGCCCAAAAACGGGGGAAACGCGTTTGAACCCGAATTATTTGATAAAAAATGATTTTCCACTCCTCGGAAGGGTTTAATTAACCCCCTAGACCTGCTGTCTGGACTCAACTTACTCTATAATCATCTTCCATGTTATTTCAAGTATAACCCGTTGATAAATGACTCTCCAGACCCGTATAGAAAACAAAGAGATCCATAAGGAGGTTTTCGGCGGTCAAAAACTTCTCCCACCACTTGCATCGTGTTCAACACCCTCGAAAACGGACGGAGGAAGGTAATTTCGTCTTTGCAAGAAATATTTACACTATTTCTGCCTTTATTACATAGACTAGCGGTTCATTACTACATCTTACTACAACGGTCACTGGCGGCCATTACAACCCTACCATTTAAATCAGTATCAAACTTCAAGAAGTGTGGTGCAAAAATTCTCTGACGTCAACTGTGGGGTCAAACAAAATCTAGTTTGAAAATCTGAAGATTTTGCAAGGATGACGTCCGCAGTCAGCCTACGAAAGAACTAGTTTTCAAAGTCCACTACGAGGAGGTTACAGTGCCTTTCACTAGTGAAGGTGCCTGTTTATTGTGAGTCCTCTTGCCTCTCATGAGTCGGGGTGTTTATTTATTGTGAGTCTCCTTGCCTCTAAATAGTCGTTTGTTTATTGTAAGTTCCCTTGCTCCTCATTAGTCGAGGTGCTTGGTTATTATGAGTCCCCTTGCCTCTCACAATTCGGGTTGACTTTTTTGCGTGAGTCCTCCTGCCTCTCACGAATCAGGTTACTGTATATTGATGAGACTTTTCTTAGTCTTCATTCTTCAAGAACATCCCATAAAAAAAAAATTATTTTGAAAAAATTTTTCAAAAAAGTTGCAGGGGGTTGCGGCGGTCAAAAGCTTCTCCCACCACTTGCATCGTGTTCAGCACCCTCGAAAATGAGGGGGAGAAGGTAATCTCGTCTTTGCACGAAATATTTACAAAAAAGTCGTGCTTCATTACATAGACTACGCGCCGCCCGCATTCTGCCAATGATTATCAATTTTGAGTATGTTGTACCCTTCCGACCGCTTTGAAAATTGGATATGTTTTAAAGGGGCATATAAGCATTTACTTGGAAGAAAATGGTGGGTGTGCCTCTGGAACATCCCCTAAAAAAAATTTTTTTTTATTTTGAAAAAATTTTTTCACCACTTTTTTTCGACAAATGGGTTCAATAATTTTTTCCCACATTTGCACCATCAAAAGCCATAACATATATTTTTTTCATGAAAATCGGTTTATCCGTTCTCGAGAAAAAATTTTTTTTTCATTTTTCTTTTTACCCCCATAACTCCCGTAAAAATGGTTTTCCATAAATAATATTTTGGGAAATTTCATCTAACACTACTATCAACTTGTGCTAAAAATTTCGACCCGATTGGTGCGGGGGCACCTAACACATGCTTATCCTGCTATGCCCTTTGTGGAGGTCCCTTTGTCTTCATGAGTATTATATATAAGTTTACAGAAAGAATTCTTGCGTTTATAAAATTTAACCCTCTTGATTGACCATATATGGCAATGCAGTTACCGATAATTTTTTTTCGTTATTTTTTTATGATATTCAATCGAATTCGATCATCTAGATAAGATGTTAAAATTTCAGCTTCATAAGTGTATCCAATCCTTAGGTATTCAATGTTATCATTACAAAGCGCTTCGCCGATTCGTGACGTCATTTTGCAATAAAAAAATTGAAAAAGTACATTTTTTCTGTCATAACTCCTTTATTTGTTATGCTATAGAAATAGAAAGCCTAATTAATAGCCTTTCATTTTTGTTCTTGCCGCTTTTGACGTAAGTGCCATAGTTTTTGAAATATTTAACATTTAAACTAAATACTTCATCTTATAGACGCTCGGACGCCATTTTTATACTTCCATATCTCTGAAACCATTAACTCTACAAAAAATAGAAAAAAATAAAATTCATCCTCAATTTAGTAGCTTTCTTATTTGTCTGCAGCATGTTTTCGCTCAATGTAATACTTTTCGAGTTATTTGACGAATATTGTTTTGAAATACCTTTTTTTTGTAGAAAGGTAAATATTTTCGTTAAAATTAATTATTGCAATTCCTGCATTACCGGCTCTTTATACAACATGATGTAGGCGTGCATATTACAGTAAAATAATGCTTGATATATATTTCAAATTTAATTAGCCTAAACTTTGAAATATATCTGTTCTTACACATTTGTAAAATGTCTCAACATTCATAAAAAATACATTTCTCTATTCTTTCTGAAAATTTACATATTATAAGAGGGTAAATATTATACATATTTACATACCTAAATTGCTTAATATTTTTTAATTCACTATGTTTCTGCACTATTGAATGGCATATTTAATAAACACACCACAAATTAGACAAGCCATAAATTCAGTGTGGGAGTTACATATTTAAAATAATAAATAGCTTCTTTCTGAAGGATGTTAAAGGAAATATGTATTGAAAGGATATTAACATTTAATTGCTATTCACCTTGTTACAACTGTGAACTGAACCCCATCATGTTACGACTGTGAAGTTTATACCTACTTATGAGACGATCGATTTCCTTCTTATTTAAATTGCTTTTTGCAAACGGCACAACACTTCACCACTTTGCACTAAATATATTGTCACCAAACTGTGTATATATGACTTCTTCACCACTTTTTGATCGGAGAACACGAAAAACATTTATTAGCATTAATGGCCGACACGTCAAACTGAGATTATGATAATCGAACTGAACTGATCGTGTCCAAAATGGCCGCGAACACACCGACTAGCTAATCAGGAACTTAGGGATGTTTGCAAAAGTGCCTTAGACTGTGACTATCTCAGCAACAAATAAACCGATACATATTATCTATCTAGAATCAAATTTATAAATTAATTTACGTTCTGCTTCGCGAGTCACTTTAACATGTGGATACTTCTCATTAAAATGCATATTTATAAGAAACATTTCCTATAGCATTTCACGAAGCATATTCTTTATTCCAGAGTTCGTAAAATTCTGTAATCAGTAATTAATATTTTTATATAAAATACAAAATACGAATAAATACCTATTACACCGACTTTGAAATTAATCCATAACATTACTTGATGTAATCTCATCTGTCTATGAAAAATTTAGGAAAAGATTAAATAAATGTGAAACAAATCTGTTTTATAATTGTCATTTCTACAAAAATTTTGTTTTATTGCTATTTTATTACATTTATAAAATGGGGTATTTTCCATTTTTTCAAAATTTAGTTTTGGTGATATACAGGGTGTTTCAGCTAAAAAGCCCCCGGGCCATTATCTCGTAAAATAATAAAGATACTTAAAATTTGTAAATCGCGAATAATTGACACCAAAAAAGGTCTTAAATAACTGCAGTTAGAATTGTTCCTTCGCAATGCACAGAGATGGCGCTGCGGTGAGAAATTATTTTTGATGGCTGGAACCTTGAAGCACGATTCATACGATTAATGAATAAATGGTGAATAATTCTGACTATGTAAAAAATTTTGTAAATACCAGCCGCTTTGGAGCTACTTACATGAATTTTTTTCTCCATTTTTTGTCCCTGTAAATTTTGAAAACTTCTGTAACTTTTCTGTTTATCATTTTAGAACACCAATTATTTAGAACTTTTATCTAATTATATTCCATACTTCTTATATTATTACGTATTTTGAAAATTTTTATAATTTTCAGAATTTTTCAAATGCAACTAATTTTTAAAATTTGAAATTAGTAAAAATTTTCAAAATATATAATAATATAAGAAGTATGGAATATAATAAGATAAAAGTTCTAAATAATTGGTGTTCTAAAATGATAAACAGAAAAGTTACAGAAGTTTTCAAAATTTACAGAGACAAAAAAATGGAGAAAAAAATTATGTAGCTCCAAAACGGCTGGTATTTACAAAATTTTTCACATAGTCAAAATTACTCACAATTTATTCGTTAATCGTATGAATCATGTATCAAGGTTCCAGCCATCGAAAAATAATTTCTCACCGCAGCGCCATCTCTATGCACTGGGAGGAACAATTCTAACTGCAGTTATTGAAGACCTTTTTTAGTGTCAATTATCCGCGATTTACAAATTTTAAGTATCTTATCTTATTTTACGAGATAATGACCCGGGGACTTTTAGCTGAAACACCCTGTATATCAAGTAATGAAGTAATGTTTTTATTTTAACAATTACCAAAAACCAAAACAATAATTTCTTAAATAAAAATAAGAAATAAGATACGCCCGTCTAGACACAGATTTCAAATGATTTTATTTGGCGGGAAATAATTTAACCAATCATAGACAACTTTCACTTAGACTGTAACTATCTTACATGAATGCCAAATTGTGTATTTACTTTACATTATTTTATCTATAACACATCTATTTTGCTCAATATCTTGAAAATCAATAAATATTATGTACATGTATTTAGAAGAAATTAAAAGGTATTTATGTTTGTTATTATTTAGAAGTTATCTTAAAAATGTAAACAAAACTCACGGCGAGGATTATGTGAAAACGGCTCTCCACCTCCTTGCTTCACCTCTTCCAGCTTTGCTTGCCTGCTCAGCCTGGTCAGTGCTGTCAGTTCTCACTTATTGTCACAATACAAATGAAAGAGACATATTGGTTAGATTTATTTGTTGTTTGTCTATGTGGAGTTTGAATTTGTTATTTTATATTTTATCAATGTACTATTAAGATAGAGCTGAATTTTGTGAAAGGGGATTCATCAGATTTGCCCAAAGTTGATTATAACATGATAGATTCTTTCTAAAACAAAATTTGGATTTTTTGTCAGTAAACGTGAAAAATCAACACGACGTTTTTATATCACAAAATTAAATTTCGTGGATAAATATATTAAAACTGATTTAATAATAATAAATAAGCTTTATACTCCTGTTTTCTTCAATTATCCTTACTAGAACCGCTAGAACTAGAGAAGGAATTTCAACTTGGCAACACCATACTGTTTTGTATAAAAACCATTCTAACAAAAAATCCATACAGTCTACCTACGTCATCGGCCAAACTTACTACGTCACCAGTTATTGCTCCACTTATTTTAACTTCTGTTTTCTCAAAAAATTGACAATTATTTTCGCGGAAATCTGTATTGGAAGGCTTGTTTATACATATTCTATGATATTATTCAATAAAAAAAAAAAAATAGGAAAATACCGTGTATAACATTTAAATTTTGTTTGTTGGGTGTATACTAGTGGGAGGTTTACATGTAAAACAGTTTTCCACTTACTTGAATAAAATGTTATTTTTATTTTTGAAAATTGTTATTTCCTTATTTTGCAACTAAACTCCGTATTTAAGCTTTTCTTCATAATTGAAAAAACTAAACTGTTAAATAAAATATTCAGCAAAAATATAAAAAAATGTAGTTTGCTTAAAGTCGATCTCATATTTTATAATTCTTAGAATACCCTGTATAATTTATTTTAAGTTTGACAACTGGTTATGGATTCTGAAGGCAAGCAAAACTTATAAAGAATGACTTTTTCTCGGCAAATTAAAAATAAGAAAGTTTACAAGAGTGCGGTACCCCATCCGGGGACACACTGTATATTGTTTATAAACAAGAATATAAGGGGCATGTTATGAGAAATCAATAATTTTCAAGCGTAGTTAACAGGTGCGATTTTAAACACTTCAAAGTAGTCGTAGAAAAACATCTCTTCTCGCCTGAACTATTACTTTTCGCACTTTAGCGAAGCAAATAATATTTTTCATACGAGAAGATCATATACTCAATTTCACGGATCAACGTCCAATATCCTAAAAATTTACAGAAGCCCTCTACATCATCCTTTTGCATCGATAATTCCAAACAAAGCATCTGGGGTCCCCAATTACCCCATAAATCATTATCATGGGCGCACACTGTTGATTCTGTAATAAAATAAACGAACGCCAATTTAACGCTACGTGTGACGCATGCGTTTGCAGTTTCGCAGCATCTGATCCAGAATGCGTCAATATACTCCCGGAAGAATCCTGCAGGGTAGCTCTATCCATCCGAACTAAATCAGGTCCTACTTACGAGAGAAAATATTTTTTTATTGTTCTTTACGAGGTCGTATTATTAGCTAATCGAGTATAATTTTAAGGGTTGAGGGTGTTTTGAAAGGCACTGAAGAGGGTAATTTGGCAGAAGTGGAAGGGATGGCATACCTCTGCAGTGTTTATCTCGTAGGGTGATAAAGCATGACCGAAGTGTGGAGGTTTTGTCTCTAATAACAGATCGTGAGTGCTGAAACGGTTGATTTTCCATGTGATTTTACATGTAAGTAGCTAGCTGTTTGCAAATAATTGATGTAATTTCACTTTCTTTTTTACTACTTATCAAGAATTAAAATTCGAATTTCGACAAATATGTAAAACACATCGCAAAATTATGTCGGTTTGTTGTTTTTGCTGACAAATATAAGCATACTTCATCTCAGCTGGGACTAAGCAATTTTGAAAAACAAAATCGTACCTATTTTTCTAATATACGGGGGAATGAAATAATTCAGTACTCACATCGTTGCCCAACTAGCAATTTGGCATTTTATAAAAGCTGCAGAAATCTTTTCGACACAAATTTTATAAAACATCATTACTCTCAGAAATACTATAAAAACGTTATTACGACAGCTATAAATGTAAAATTGGCGCCATCTTATAAAATAATTCAGTTACTGTTGATATTTTGTAAAGCCTATTGCAACCATTACAAAATAACTGTATAAATATTTCCGCAGGCTCTAAAAAAAATCGGTACCGCCACTAGAAACAGTTTTATTGAAGCTTCATTTAATTGCGTTATAAAGCACATACTTCACTGTTTGTTATTATTGCTATAAAACACCAATACAATAAAACGATTTCTTAAATGTATTCAAAGAATCGCATACATATAAATATAATATGCTGATCTCTATATACAGTGTGTCCCAGGATAGATGTAACAGGGGGTGTAATGGACCAAAAATTTTGGAATTTTGGAATGGTATTTGGGGATTGAGTCCTGCTTGTTGTAAAACTAAAGTATATCAAAAATGACTTGATTTGGTGTTCTACAGGGTGTTTTATAAGCAAGCATGTAAAAATCATCACTAATAAAGTACCTTTATTTTTCAAAATATGAAAAAATTCCACTAAGAAAAGTTATCTAGAATGCAATTTTATACCTCTATACTAAAGTTCAGGAATATAAAATTATTTTTTTGAAACTTCCCATTTTTTCAATAAATTTGTATTTTATTTTGAACCATTCAATTAAAACTGCATAAAAATTATTTTTGCGAATTACTATTTAAAGTTATGTAGAAGCTAAAAGTAGGCTATGACAAAAACAGTGGATACACATTTATCATTTATTATTGACATACCTGTCAAAGGTAGTCAATATTATCCTTAATTTCTGTTTCAAATTAACGAACTAAGCATAAAAAATTAAGTGAAAATGGCACTCACAGTGCCTGAAAAAATTTATATTGTGCAATGCTACGGAATTGGCGGTGAAAACTCGCTAAGAGAAGTGGTAAGCCAATTTAATTCGAAATTTCCAAACACTGCTTTGTCACGTACTCAGGCTATGAGAATAATTAAAAAGTTTCTGGCTACTGGTAGTCTTCTTAACATGGAAAGAAAAATAAAAGCATATGATGAAAACAATGTTGGGGCTATTATAGCTCATGCCTCTGTTTAGAAAATCCTAGGATGCCACTAAGAGAGAGATCAGCTCTTATTAATATTAGCAAGTCTGAACTCCAAAGAATTTACAAGGCAAAGAAAATTAGGGCATATAAAGCAAATTATAAACATACGCTTGAAGAGGGAGATGATGGCCGTAGGTTGGGTTTTTGTTGACCGTTGGAGAAAAAATCATGGAAGAGAGATTTTTTCATCATTTCATAATTTTCTCACATGAATCCACTGCAGAAGACAATATTATAAAAAAGTGAATGTGTGGTGTGCCGTTTCTTATCACGTTGGAGTTATTGGACCTCATTTCATTGAGGGAAGGTTAAAACGGCACACTTATTTACAGCTTCTTGAAAGATTTTCTGAAGAACATTTAATATTTTAAGAGATATGCCTTTAGTTCATTTTCAACATGATGGTTGCCCTGGCCACTCCTCAGAAATGGTTAATCGGTGGTTGCATTTAAATTTTGGAGAAAATTGGATTGCCAGGAATGGACCGATCAAGTGGCCGGCGAGATCCCCAGACCTATCAATATTGGATTTCTTTTTATGGGGTCGCCTCAAGCAGTTGGTTTACGCTGAACCACTTCCTAACGATGTAGCAGTATTGAAACAGAGCATTACAAATGCCGTAAACTCCATACCGTTAGATCATATTCGAAACAGTTTTAAGGACTTCAGGCGAAGGATCGAAATATGTGTGGATGTGGGTGGTAGCTACGTCGAATAATAAAAAAATTGTAAACATTGTTTTGTATTGGTCAATAATTAATTTGTTTGTGAATCTGTTATGTTTTTGACATTTATTACTTGTTATAATTTTTAAACCTCATTAATCTTCTGTTAGTAATTGTTTCTTGTTTTACAATTAGTTCGATTAACATTATACCTTCTTATATCTCGTATATTCAATTTTTTATTTACCAATAGCCTACTTTTTGAGATGATTAACATTTGCTCCTACACAACTTTAATTATGAATTCAACTCTTAATTCGCAAAAAATGGGAAGTTTCAGAAAAATAATTTTATATTCCTGGACTTTGGTATAGAAGTATGAAATTGCATTCTAAATAACTTTTCTTAGTGGAATTTTTTCATATTTTAAAAAATAAAGGTACTTTATTAGTGGTGATTTTTACAACTTTGCTTATAAAACACCCTGTAGAACACCAAATCAAGTCATTTTTGGTATACTTTAGTTTTACAACAAGCAGGACTCAATCCCCAAATACCATTCCAAAATTCCAAAATTTTTGGTCCATTACACCTCTTGTTACATCTATCCTGGGACACACTGTACATGTACATATACCAAGCTTTCAGTGATTTTACTGAATAATGGATAAGAACCTACTTAATAATTATTTTAGAGACATGTTAACCCACACAGGCTGCAATTTTTGATGCCAAGGAAATAAATTTTATTGTGAATTATGCCATGTGTTTTTGATGAATTTTAAGTTCCCCTCAGGTTTCTAATACTTTTTGGAATATTATAAAAATTCATATCCCATTTTAAAATTTTTTTGTAATGAAATTTTACGCCAATTTGTTTTAATCATTATAACTTTATAATTAGCACATATTAACTGCCATAAATATTAACAAAATTGTGATTTTTAAACTTTTTATGTCTGGTCGTATTTACGCATCTCGATTGCTGGTCTCCTTAAATGGTTTCCCTTTATAAAATATTTTGTGTTAATAACAAGCATTTTAAGATAATTGAACTACAAAACATCTATAAAATAATGTGCTTCTGAGGTGACGGACTTGTGAGAGGACCGTATCTTATGAACCAATATAACCTATCTTTTTTTTTTCAAAAATGGTTGTTTTGTATTTTTGTTATAACTTAGAAGTGAAGAATAATAACTGTAGCCAGAATCACAAATATTTTGATAAAAACTAGATAATTTATTGTACTTATTACCATTAAAATGCGTGTTAAGTTTTCATTTTAACACCGTTGCTTATTTTATGAAAATTTTCACTAATGCTTGAAAAATGTCCGGTAATTAATTGAGGCACTCCTAAATTAAATGAAAAATTGAATACAAGAATAACAGCTAGATTAAGTTATTTTTTTATCTATTTATTTAACGTCAGCCTATTTCCGCTACCAGGGCCTATCACCAACGCCAGGAGACGAGCTACCTCCAACCTGGAAATTTTGCCGAACCTCTTCTCGTAAGAAGAGTAGGGATCTTTTACTTGCCTAACATTTAATAAACAAGGGACCGCCTGCTTTACATCCCCTCCGAAGGATGGTACATCCACTACGTAATCCTTGTCTGAAATTACATAGCTTTCACGTATACACTGATATACAAGCCGCTAGAAGGTGGGACGAGATAGCTGTGTTTCCCAAGATGAGTGGGTCACCCATCCAAGTACTAACCGCGCTGTACGTTGCTTCACTTGGAGTATCGATGATACCAATTACCAATTACCAATTACAATATTCTTTATTTTGTTTAACTATTTGTGCAATTCATTTTATTTATATTATTCAGTTGACAATCAAAATAATAATCATAGCGTCACAGTTACGCGTGTCTACGCGCGAGTGACGCCACGGCCGGATATTGTGGCAGGAATGACTTCATCATATTATAGCTTTATTTATTTTAAATGATTCCTTTCAAAGTATGATCATATTTTAGTGTATTCTTATCTTGCGATTTCAAATTTTAGCTTAATTGTTGTGAGTTGCAGCGGGAGTAATATTTAATGTGCAGGGAAAATTTACAAAAACCCTGCTTCTGTTAATGATACCTACACATTGAAGACGCATCTACACTCGCCCCTTAGATTAAGTTAGGTTATGTTAGTTAGTAGGCTGTGTACTACATAGAAAGGTTGGGTTGATCCATTAGTCTTGTTTGTTGACAGGTTATAGGAAGGTCTATAATTATTATTTACATTTGCAGCTTAAAATTGGTAATTAGAGATTGAAAATAACTTAAGAGTTTCTTCATCTTAAGTAGGTTCAAGCTACTAAAATTGGTAAAACTTCCACTTCTTAAAAAATATGCTCACCTTTTAATTACATGCTGGGTGCTGGTACACTATTAGTTTAATATGTTTTTAATTTACTATTTATCAACATTAGTAACTTCTGAATTATTAACGAGATGTTAAAAATAGCTTAGGGGCTTCTTTTTAATTCAGTTTAAGCAGCTAAAATTGGTAATTGTTGTAGATTTCGACTTTGTGATTAAGAGTTCCCATGGGCCCAACCCGATCCTATGTCTAGTCTCCGAGATACAGCTCAAATTTCATACGATTTATATTTTGATGCGTTCTAATAATCTTTTAGAATATTTTGCACTAAAAAGATTTTTTGTTTAAAAAAAAATAAAGTTTGAGAAATTTTAGCGAAGGCACCGGACCTAAAAATAACAAGTGAAATAAAATTTGATCAAATTGGCTAAAACTTTTTTTACGTAAAATTTGTATCTCCGATCAGAAAACTGTAATAAACTCTGAATTTTGTAACTGCTTTATTGCCATTGCCATATAGGCGTCTGAAAATAAGGAGTACGCCACCTGGTGGTCTATAGTCAAACTAATTATGGGCTTTTCTGTCATTGTCTCTTTAGTGTACGATGATATCAACAATAAGTAAAATGATAAACTGAGATGCTAAGTTATTAAAAATATGATAGGGTTTAAAGGGGCTATACAAGATATAATTTGCTAGAGCCAACCTAGTCGGTATCCTTTGTAGATTGCAGGGACAACTCGTGAAAGTTGAGTTGCACTGCAATGTTCAAAGCATAGCCTCTTTAATGTAGACACCTTTAACCAGGCATTGAGAGGGGAAAAGCTGGTGCAAATAACGGTGGTCCGAGTAGAAATAATAATAACCTAGAAAATCACTCATTGTAAGTGAAATTTTTGAAATAAGTAAATATATGTTAATTCAGTATATTTTTAAAAGTAATATATACTATTGCACCATGCACTATTATGTTTTACCCCTGAATATTTCTATTTCATATTTTACAAAATACTGTTTCATTTATTTTACTTAAAGACTTAATAAATGTCTTTTCAGTTATATTCACTGTACCACTAATTTCATAGGTATTTGAATCTGAAACACTTGTTTGTGAACATAGAGCGTACACCTTTATTAAATTTTGTGCTGAATACCACACAAAATAATATGTCCTGCATTTAAAACATATTCCCCTTCATACACGCCCTTAGAATTTTTAGTGCTTCCCAAATGTTCCATACATTGCAGTATGCTTAACCTAAATGTCACTCATGTTTCCAGAAAGAAGTGATTTAAACTACAACTGTACGTAAATTTAAAGAAATATTTTAGTTTTTTAATATTTAACTGGCCAGACACCGTTTATGTCGAAGAAACTGTATTTTTCAAGGGAAAAACTAGATAACCTAAAAAAATATGAATTTTGCTGAATAATGCCATTAACATATTGCAAATCACTTACAACAAAATCTTGCAAACCTTTAGGTCATATATTATTAATGTTATTATTTTTAATGCCAAAAATAACAATAAACAGAAAGAAATCAATATGAGTATTCGCCACATAAATAAACAAAAAGCCTATAATTAGTTCACGAGTTTTCCACTTTGACGCTGGCATCTTAAATTCAGACGCCTATTGCAGTAGATTGTAACGCTATATAATAATTATGTAGCAGACTCTGGAACAACAATTAACTTTCAATAGCAAAACTGTCTCAAATAGTGCTTTAATATAACTGTTTTATAAGATAACAGAAAACAATTATAAAATAATTTAAATATATTTTTATAACAGTGCTGAAAATACTGCCGAACGTTACTAAAAAAGCGCTATAAAATTATTTAGTTTTATAAGCTGAAATGTTTTATAGCTCAGTCACGGAAACGTTTCTAAAATAATTTCTTAACTGCTTTATAAGATATTTTATAATTTTGTTGTAAAAACGTTTTGATGATAAATTTATAAAACAGTTCAGTTGCAGGCAACCAGATAGTGTTTTCTGCAACTCTAACATAATCAATTAGCAATTTAGAAGCATTAATAAAATAACAATAAAACAAAACGATCGTATAACATTTAAATTATAAAACAAATTTGATAGTTGGGTGACATAGACGGTGTAAAGAAATAATGTTCTAGCGCTAATAGTTTCCAAAATGCGCCCAAAATAATCCCAATTTTTTTCCATATAAACTAGGTGGTGTGATATTTGGATTCTGCAAAATCTAAATGCCTGTGAAGCGAAAAGTTGTTATTGATAATTTCTTACTTTTCTGAAAAAAAAAAAAGATCAGAGATCGTCATAATCCCCTCCCCTCAAAGCAGAAATATTTACGAAGGGATTAGTAGCGCTTTTTTTTATTAGAATAAAAACTTTGCCTTTATCCATAGTACGTTTTCCTAGAACATGTATTATTAGTGCAACTTTTAACTCATCTTAAATGAGTTAAAACGAGTTAAAAGTTATTATTTTTACCTTGCCTCTGGTTTAATTATTATGTAAGGACGAGAACTGTTGTGAATCGTCCAACTTTGGTACGTACACCTACGAAGCTAGGTTGGGGGTACCATACGTCTCAGACTATTCAGAATGTATGTTCTTGAACCGTTTTGGGGTAAAAAATTTTCCCAGGTAAACTTGCAAATTGGCATTTATAATAATGAAATACGTACAAAGCAAGATTCGGCAACGCTGTCATTCTCTGACTGGTCTGACTGGTCTGACAACACTGTAAAATTTTGTGACTGCTGATATATTTGTTGTTGTAAAAACCCACACAGCACAGGATAAGCCTGGGGCATTCTAAAATGATCCCGTATATCCGATATCCGTGTATCCGTTCAATAGATGCCGATAGGAAGTTCAATGGTTATCCTTTGGTCCTAATAGTCAGAATAGGGCTATCCACTGGATAACCCATATAGCGGAGCAGCTTAACGTCGAATTTTGCGTCAATGTGGACACAGCGGAAAAAAGCACCAAATTTTTTCGAGGTACTAGTTAGGTTAGGTACGTAGCTTTCAATTTTTGATAGGAACCAACTCCTCCGTCGGCCGTCTTGGATTTTATAGCGGCCATTTTGAAATAAGGTATATTATCAATATCTCGGCTTCTAAATCACTTAGGACCACAAACTTGGTGTCTGAGTATACATATTTGGGGTCAAGGAATACAACTACACAATTTTTAAATGTATCACACTATAAAGTAATTATGCCATTGTTATGTGGGTACAATTTTTGTGCTAAATAAATAAAAACATTGCATCGCCTAAGCCAAAATGTGTGCGTCGCCAAGAAGTGCAGAATGAAATCAGAAGTTTAAAAAAAATGTAGTTGTAGCACGTGATCATTGTAAGTTTCAGTTCATGATTAGAAAATATTATTTAGGTATTGACCAAATCACAACTTACACACTTTTTTTTATTTATTATGAAAATACCTACTTTCTGTATATTGTTGTCCTAATCTGAGCACGCTGATATACTAGTTAGGTAAATACTTTAAAACACTCATTATTGGAGGACCAATCAAGGCAACTACTCTTCTAGCTAATACTGACGAAGTATTGAATTACATTACATTTTTTTTTTATTTAGGAATAATAGTTATTATATTTAATATTAGTTAGTTAGGCAAATATATTAGCGTGCCCAGATTAGGGCAAAAATATACAGAAAGTAGGTAATTTCATAATAAATAAAAAAGTGTGTAAGTTGTGATTTGCATAATACCTAAATAATATTCTCTAATCATGATGAAAGCAAATAAATAAAAAATAATTAATTGTAATATTATTAGTCCATTACACTTTATTTTCTATTTACTATCGGCCCTTGAAGTATGGCCCAGCAATCATCAGTTACCTTGTATATTAGCATAAAAAGCCAATATATAATAACGATTATTATTATTTTATGAAGGGTTAGAAACCTAAACCGATGTCACCAATGATTGAAACAGTACTAAGCTGAGCTAATTTTTGCTTATGCCTTCAGTGGCGGCTCGTGATATTATCTGCAGAGGAGGCTTGATATTTTGAACGACAATTAACTTGCAATATGATTACAATTTGTACATTTCCCCACCACCCCCGAGGTAGTAAAAGATATTAATTTGAAAGATTGGAAGATATGCTGCTTCTTCCAAAGGGAGGCTCAGCCTCCCCTGCCTCCCCTGACGAGCCGCCACTGTATGCCTTAGTAAAAAATGTTCTCAGACCAAAAGTATTAATATTAATGAGCCTGACTAAAATAAGCTCTCTAAAGTTATGTAACACAACATACAAAGCTGTCGTATGGATATTGCCTGCTTCATTTCTATGTTAAATATTGTACGCGGAGTATGGAGATACCTAATTTA
This sequence comes from Rutpela maculata, assembly GCA_936432065.2. NCBI lineage: Eukaryota > Metazoa > Arthropoda > Insecta > Coleoptera > Cerambycidae > Rutpela > Rutpela maculata. Next base: position 25,939,077 of record OW386292.2, on the reverse strand, counting down.
TTTTCTGTTGTATATGCAAATCGGGCAAGGATGTTCTTTATCTGTTTTGTTGTTCAAATTCAGCGGACGTGATCTTCGGCGTCAGTAACCGAATGGACAGGGAGCTGGTGCCTCAAAACTTACGTCATAAGGTACAAAATTTTTGGTGTGCGTAGACAAGCTATTTAAAATTCTCTTTGTCTTACGCGTCAGACCGGGGGCGTTTAGTGAGTAGAGGCTCTCAAATTTTCAAGAAAGGGCCAAATTTTACGTGATAAAGTACATGAAAAAAACCAACGACGGTTTGTGTGGAAGACCCTCCCTAACTCAAAACAAGATCGTAAGACAAAATATTCGGGGGCTTTTGGGTCGTAAGACAAGTTTGATTTTTATAAAAAGGGCCAAAATTTACGTCATAAGGTACATGAACATTTTTTTCGACAAATTGTTCGTTTCCATGTTCTATTCAGGAAATTTCAACGTAAGACATAATTTTTGTGGGCTCAACCGCTTTAAGACAATATTTTGTGTTGACAGGGCCGAAATTTACGTAATATGGCACATGAAAAAAATCAACGAGGTATTGTGCGGAAACCTTCTCTTAGCCGAGAACCGAACAGTAAGACAAAATATTCGAGGACTTTTGGGCCGTAAGACAACTTTGATATTTATAAAAAGGGCCAAAATTTACGTCATAAGTTACATGAATATTTTTTCGCCAAATTGTTCGTTATATTCTTATGCGGATCTTATTTTCCAGAATGGACTTACATGGTGGCAAAAGTGCAGGACCGATTTTCTTTATGGCTGAAAAGGATCGGAAATATTCTTAGATTAATTCCATTTTAAAAACAACTGAGCTCTTGCTTTATTACCGTCCTTGCACTTTTTGGACAAAAGCGAGACATTAATAAATCGTCTGGTTTTTCCATCTCCACAATCTATCCAAAGCCTGTGGTAAAATTTAATATATACTGATCTGTAAATGTTGCTTAAAAACAAAATCAAAACATCTGTATCCCCTATTCCTACCACTATATCTCTGTGGTACTTTTCTTCCGATTAAAATTTATCCTCTTGTGTAAAAAACAGTGTCTTGTTCCTTAAGGCATCTTTATAGATTTCTTGCTGCCATCCTCTTACAAACCACATGCGTTGGCTAGATTTTGAAGTATGAAAAAACATACGCTTTATTAATGCTTTGCTTTTGCCCAAAAAGTTGGGGTCGAATCTTTGTAAACTTTTGCCAGCACAAGCTGTGATTATACTGTAGCTTTTCACGTTAGGGCAAAATTCGACCATTCAACATATTGACTAAGACATATCTAGATACCTTCTCCTCTTTTAGATCAACTTGTAAGGTTTCCGATAAAGCAGAATCTACTTTGGAAGAGTCTGCATGTGAAATAAATAGCCAACAGAAGTGCAAGGATGGTAATAAAGCAAGAGTTCAGTCGTTTTTAGAATGGAATAAGCATAAGAATATTTCCGATCCTTTTTCAGCCATAAAAAAAGATGTATCCTGCACTTTTGCGATCTATAAGTCCGTTCTGGAAAATAAGATCCGCATAAGACATTAACTCCGGAACAAAATGCTGAGAGATTACTGAAAAGGCATGCTGCTCTAAGTGGAACAGCAGACCATATCTCCCTGAAGCTCTGGAATACCATCAGGAGGAGCTATTAGAGTATTCTGAAAAAAGTCAGATGAAGGATATTTGTAATTACAACAGTATTTCTCTACATACTTATTTCGTTTTAAATCTGAGATTCATTTATGAAATAATCTATTTCATTTTTCACTTAAAAAAAATTATAAGTTAAATTTTCTTGTTTTGAGAAACTAGATTTTTAAAATAATATTTTATTATCGGAGCTTATTATGTATCTGAAGTAAAACAGAAAAAGTACCTTATGCCTGATTATTTTGCGAACCAGTGTATAAATAATTTTTAGAAACCATTTTTATACATTTTTTGTATTACCCAAATTACTCAGTTGTCACATGAGTTAAGTCCACAAAAATATTGTCTTATGAGTGTCTCCTAATGAAATATCGAAGCGAACAAATTGGAAAAAGAAATTTTCATTTACCCTTGGACCCAAATTTTAGCCCCTTTTGGAGATGCAAAATTTGTCTTCACCCCCAGGCCACCGAATATATTGCCTTACGATTCGGTTTTCAGCTAAGGGTGGTTTCCACACAACACCTGGTTGTTTTTTTCATATACCTACCGTATAAAGTAAATTTTATTCTTGTGACAAAAAAATGGTCAGCTAAACCCCCAAAAATTATGTCTCACGTGGGAGTTCCCTGAATAGAATATGGAAACGAACAGGTTGTCGAAAAATTTTTTTATGTACCTCATGACGTAAATTTTGGCCCTTTTTATAAATATCAAACTTGTCTTAGGCCCAAAAGCCCCCGAATATTTTGTCTTACTGTTCGGTTCTCTGCTAAGAGGGGGTGTCCGCACAATACCTCGTTGATTTTTTTCATGTACCATATGACGTAAATTTCGTCCCTCTTAACAAAAACTATTGTCTTACAGCGGTTAAGCCCACAAAAATTATGTCTTACGTTGAAATTTCCTGAATAGAACATGGAAACGGATTATTTGACGAAAAAAATTTTCATGTACCTTATGACGTAAATTTTGGCCCTTTTTATAAAAATCGAACTTGTCTTACAGCAAAAAAGCCCCCGAATATTTTGTCTTACGATCTTGTTTTGAGTTAGGGAGGGTCTTCCACACAAACCCTTGTTGGTTTTTTTCATGTACCTTGTCACGTAAAATTTGGCCCTTTCTTGAAAATTTGAGAGTCTCTACTGACTAAGCCCCCGGTCTGACGCGTAAGACAAAGAGAATCTTAAATGGCTTGTCTACGCACATCAAATCCAGGAGTCAAAAATGTTGTACCTTATGATGTAAGTTTTGAGGCACCAGCTCCCTGTCAGTTAGTTCAGTAACATACCAATTACCAATTATCACTTAAAAGACCTTTATATATCTTTATATTATACGACTAACAAATAATATGAACATTAAATGGGTGATTCTTGGTATATAATGCCATCAATTAATCCCACAGGGAATTATGATGAGGTAATTCTGGTCATTATATCCCCTCATGTACCAATCAGAAAATTATGCATGAATCAGTCTATCTGTGCACATTACAAATGCCATAGAGACCGGTAACTATGAAAAAATAAATAAATAAATAAACAGACGCCGTAAACAAACAAAGTAAAAACGGGTTTTGTGGAATTGTGCTTGAACGTGTTAGTTTTCTGGTTGAAGGAATGGTTAGTGATTCAGAACATACTATCCCCTGAACTCCATCAGAAATAACTAAAAGAGCAGAACCAACAGCCTCTAATTTACTACCACAGAAATCAAAAAGTTTTTATGATAAAGCGTACCAAAGTTTCATGGACTGGTGCATTCAGAAAAAAACTAACTCGCTTTCTGAAAATATATTATTAACCTATTTTGCTGACTTAGCTGACAGATACAAATCTTCTTCATTGTGGTCATTTTATTCCATGCTAAAAGCAGTTTTGAAAATAAAACACGACATAGATTTGGAAAAGTATGGAAAACTGCGTTCTTTTCGGAAAAGAAAATCTGAGGAATATGTAGCGAAAAAGGCCAAAACTTTGACACCAGAAGAAATTAATAAATTTATAAAGGAAGCACCTGATAAAGTTTATCTTTTACATAAGGTAAGATTGCCAGATACTAAATGTCTCAAATCTAACATATTAATTTATTTAAGGTCGTATTAATCGTAGGAATTAGAGCTGTAATGAGCTCTACCAAATGGCAATTGAAGACGTGAAAGATCTAAGTACAACATTATTAATAACTGTATCTAAAACGAGAAACAAAGTGGTAAGAAGTTTTGTCATTACTGGTCAATTTTATGGGATTGTAAAAAAGTACATGGATCTTCGGCCGTCGCACGTGACAATAAGCTCATTTTTTTTTAATTACCAAAGAGGTAAATGCACCATTCAACGAATTGGAAAAAATGAGTTTACTATACTTGGAAAACAAATAGCAACTTATTTGAATTTCAAATCCTGAACTTTACACCGGTCATTGCCTTCGGAGATCTTCGGCTACACTATGTGGATGGAGGTGGTAATATTACGGGGTTGAAGCGTCACTGAGGCTGGAAGTCCTCACTCGTAGCTGAAGAATACATCGACCAATCTGTTAAAAATAAAATGATAACAGCCGAAACTATTTCAAAGCAAGTGAACAATGCTACGGCTTCTACTTCTACAGCTGCTAGAGTGGTATATGCTGATAGTATTACTACTGTTGAAAATAGTGCTAATCACACTATAACACAAAATATGCCCTCATCAGTTCAGTTTATTAACTGTAGTAACATTAACTTCCATTTTGTTTAAAAGAAATAAATAATTTAAAAAGTAATATTTTTAATGCGTTCATATATTATGTATGTATCACTATATTTTATATACAGGTTAGTCATATATAATGGATAGTAAACAACTCACTATAATAGCTAGTGTTATCTCGGATGGTTAAACACTCGCTTGAGTTGTAATCCCCATTCTCAATAATACTAGCCTTCATTATAGCATCGTTGTATAACATATTATTAACATGTTTTAAATAAGAATGCACATGTAATTTCATTTATTAGCAAAGTTTAGGTTCATTTGTTAATGACTACGGGATAACCCGTTAAACCGCGCGGAACCCCGCAGCGGCCAGGTGTCGTGGCCGGCGAACTTCAGACATTAGCTTTAATGTTAGGGCGATTTTCTTAATGTTCAATGGTATTTACTTTCAATATATGTATAGACATTTCAATCCAATTTTTTGTTGATATGTGTTTCTGTGCGAAGTAAAAGGTTACCTTGTAGGGAAAAATCTAATAAAACATTTCTGTTAAGTCAAGAGAATAGAAGGTGTTGTTACACTATGTCCTTAATTTTGCCAGCACGTTCTCCAGCGAGAGGTCTAGAGGGAAATTGGAGTAATAAGAATTAGGTGTGGTGGTTTGAAGGGTGGGTCAGTAACGTAGAGGTAATTGACAAAATTGTTGCAGTAGAATTTTGATTGCGATTGGTAATATTAGGTGTATGATTTGAATAAAAACTTTGCTTGGGTCAAAATCCCCATTATTTCCGTTATACCCGAGTTCAGAGTTCAAATTTGTGTTAATTTGGCGAAGATAATTTTATGTCTTATTATTATTGAGACATTTTTCTATTTTATATAGAACTTAACCACTCCGCTGCACCTGCATTTTGAGTTTTAAACAAATTTTAATTTAACTTTTAGTCCCTTCGCCGCCGCCAAAATTAACTACTAATTAAAACTTCTACTTACTAGTTACATAAATAGCTATTTATTGTATTTATTTTTCAGACTTCCCTAAGCAGTCCCATAACTTTTGAAAAGTGGCGAAGTTCGAGGGCAAGCTGTTTTCTGCCGTGAATAATTTTTTTTCCACATCACCCCTGGTGAACCAAATCAAAGATTTAATGGTGAGTGATAGTGAGTGATAGTACTCTTCGCCGATTTACTGAAAGTTTTATATAATTGTTACACATTCTATAGGATACTCTTCGCAGTTTTCTTGTAAATAATGTTGGTTTTTGGACAATCTAAATTTTCTGATACCAACTTTGTTGGTGAAACATAAAGATAAACATAAACATACCACATGTACTAGACAAACTCCAAATCCAAAGCCAAGGCTGTCCGGATGGGTGTGGGGCTAGGTAGGTTCGGTTTGACTAAAACAACAATTGGAAATGAAAGGTTAAAAATCCTGCCTAAGAATAAAGCTTAAAATTAATAATTCGAATGAATAATAGTGCACAAAAATACTTAAAAAGTAATTGAAATTAGCACTTAAAAAGAAACTAGCGGTTTCGCGCACAGCATGAACACTGGAATTTTGATTGCTGACACGGGAAAACAGAAAATTGTTGGAAGCAATTCCACCCTGGTGGTCTTCCTGCCAGAAGATGTGGTGGATAAAAGGTGTGTGTAGTTTGATTTTTAGTGAAACAGGACAAAAGAACGAAAAGGGTTGAACAAATATAAAGAAAGAAAAAGGGATTGTTAAGTTGCAAAGTTGAGGAAAGATAAAGAGTAGGGTAGAGATAAGTTATGGTAGGGAAAAGTTTGGCTCAATGAGCTGCCGTAAAATGGGCAACGCCTGGTATGGTAAGGGGTGTCTGATATCGAAAATTTTCGAAAACTTAAGGAAGTCTCGGACACCTATTTTTATTAACAATTATTATAGTATGCCACTGTTCTCAATATTTATTTACACTGTTATCTAATTCATATATGCATATGTACTATGTAAATTAATGTAAATAAATATTATTATTATTATTATTGTTCGTATACCATCACTCTCAAGTTCAACAATTATCTAAAAATTTCGTTAAACCTGCACAAAGTTTAATATTTATATCTAGTCTTTTCCTTCATTTTACGAAGATTTCTCGATCTTTCATATCACCAAATGTATGTTTTATTTGCTTTTGTGATTTTTTTATTCTGGAATAAAATTTTGTTTAGCTAATCGCTTTTTACACAACTCAGTTTTTGATCACAACTCGTAAAATCTCGGACCATATCACTTCGCTTGAAGTGTGTATAACTATTTTTTTGTGTTATCTATTTATTTAACGTCGGCCTATTTCCGCTACCAGGGCCTATCACCGACGTCAGGAGACGAGCTACCCCCAACCTGGAAATTTTGCCGAACCTCTTCCCTTAAGAAGAGTAGGGATCTTTTACTTGCCTAACATTTAATAGACAAGGGACCGCCTGCCTTACATCCTCTCCGAAGGATGATATATCCACTACGTAATTCTCGTCTGAAATTACGTAACTTCCGCGTATACACTGATATACAAGCCGCTAGAAGGTGGGACGAGAACGCTGTATTTCCCAAGATGGGTCACCCATCCAAGTACTAACTGCGCTCGACGTTGCTTCAACGGAATATCGACTGACATTCACATTGTAGTCGCCTCTACGCTCGCCCCCGTATAACTATTTAAAACCTGTATTATCTATATTATATAGCGACTACACAATCGATTTTAACGCACTAAAAAATGAGTCATTTCTCACACCAACTTAATGTCATGTAAACCACTACGTGTCAGAGGATGAAAAGAAAAGAATAAATCATGCTATTCAACCGTTTTATCGATTCTTGACTTACTGACTGCTATGTTGAAAGGAACAACATCTTTGAGCTGTTTATGTTAAATTGCCTTACTGAAACTCTTAACTTTTGGTCAACACATAACTTTTTCAACCGACTTCATAAAACTTAAAAAAGGAGGCATTTCTCAATTCGACCCCTACATGTTTTTTTTATATTTCTTCAGTGATTATTCTGGCATAACTTAACACTAAATTTATCAAGCGACATCTGGTATTATGAGCATTTTTCGCAGAGTGGCCGGTTTAATTGAAAATGTACTTCTCGATTTATAATAGTGATAATTTTTCACAAACAACAGGGCGTTATTATAACTTCCTAGCATATCACCACGTTTCGTAATGAAAGAGAGCCTTGCGTGGAGGCGGATCAGCTGAAAAATATTTTCAACAACAGTATGAACTGAGACTTTAATTGCGAAACGCGCCCGTTGAGCAATTTGCTTTTATAAACAAATTATACAGCACGCTCTCGCCCGGGTCGTTGTTGTCAGTGCTGTTAATGATAACGAAGAAGGAAACTGTATTACAGACCTGACCGATATTTACACCGGTCAACAAATATTTCATTGTATGATGGTTTTTGAGATGTGATGATGCCAGCATATTTTTTGCAGATTTATATGAAACCTAGTATAGAGATATTTCAGTATTCGATGACACTAATTTTGATCCGAAGCGAAACTTCAAAAATAAAATATATCGGCCATGAAAAGAAAAACATTGTGTATTTGTGTACGTTCATGCGTGTGTATCAGTGATCACGAAAGTCTTCGTAATTTTTACATTTCTGTAACGGCTTTTTCGTCATGTGGTTTATTTAAGCTAGATTAAATCAGATAGAGCCAAGCCACATAAATTTTTAACTCGGCTCAGAGCGACATAGACGTGTCCTTTTGTAAAAAAATTTTTTTCCAAATTAGTTACGGCTTTATCTAACGCCATACCTTGCAATTTATGAACTGTTACCACCCAACTTAGAATTATTTGTAGCATTCTTGACATCAGCCATCCCCACCCTATTATTAAACGGGGTGAAAAAAAATAAAATTGTGATATACTGTGTCTGTGTACAAGAACCAAAAACTTTAGTTTCGACATCAGCCACGCCCACTACCACCAAAGATAAATCACTTAACTGGAACTCCCATCTGGAAAAGGTAACCCACAAAGCAAAACTGTCCCTGTGGACATGTCGCAGAATTTGTGGAAAAACTTGGGGCATAGGTCCCAACAAACATACTGAATATACGTTACGGTCATAAGGCCAATGGTAGCGTATGCCTCCATAGTTTGGTGGTCGAAAGGACTACAACAAACGACCAAAGCCAAACTCTCTGGTCTACAGAGACAAGCATGCCTGGCGATAACTGGTGCGATAAGTCCACACCGTCAGCAGCTTTGGAAATCCTCCAGGATCTACCCCCTCTCCACATCTACTTGGAGAGAGAGGCCAGGTGGACAACATACAAACTTCAATAAGCGGTAAATAATATGCCGCAGGCTAGCATCATGGAACGCAATAGGCTGTCAGATGACATGGAGTGTCATGACATCCTGGGAATGCTCTGAGATGTGATGTCTACCGTGACCAACTATGAACTGCCTTTTAACGTCCTGTTTCCTGAAAAAGACGAATGGGATTGGAACAAAATCGACCTACAAAGAGCAGACATCTGTTGGTTTACAGACGGCTCCAAATCCCCTGAGGGAGTTGGAGCTGGAGCATACAGTCGCAAAGGTAAGAATTACTTCGAGCCTGTGTAATTATGCGACTGTCTTTCAGGCAGAAGTTCATGCCATGTGTGTGTAAAAGGAGGCTTGAATAAATGCATCCTAGACACAGATCAATAAGAATTTTTTCAGACAGCCAAGCAGCTCTCAAAGCTCTGCAATTCTTAATTGGTCTGGAACTGCCAAAAGGCTCTAACACGATCGGGCAGATAAAACAAATTAACTCTGGTCTGGATACCGGGCCACTCTGGTATGGAAGGGTGAAATAGCCTATTTCTTAGCCAGGGAAGGTGCGGTATCAAAATTTATCGGACCAGAACCAGTGCTTGGCATATCGGCAAGCACTGCGAAAACAACCATCTTAGCCTGGGCTGAGAGAAAAATCCTCCAGTACTGGCAATAACTACCAGGACTAGTTCATTCAAAGGAGTTTGTCACATACCCTCTGAAATCAAGAACTAAAAAACGACTAGAGTTAAATAGATTGCGTCTAAGAACTCTAGTTGGCCTATACACTGGGCACTGCAGACTAAATCACCACCTACATAGACTCGGAATAGCGGACAACACTGAATGCCGACTGCGTTTGAAGGAGGATGAAACGGCAGGGCACGTTCTACGTACCTGTCCTGCTGCAGAAAGAACCAGATTCTCACTTTTTGGCAAAGCGCAACTGCTGCCAGATGACTTGGACAACCTCTCACCCAATAAGGTAGTCGGCTTATTTAAAAGGTTAACCTATTGGGTGAAATATAATTAGGTATGAGCCACAATAGACCAGATGGTCGTAGTGGAGGGTCTGTTACTAGCCCACTCACATATCAACTTAACCTAACCTAACTTAACTTAACCTAACCACTAATGAGTATTCTTCATTATTAAAGCAGGTACAAAAATAAAATTGCGAATTAGTGTGTGTACAACAACCAAAGGCCTAATCATTACCATTACCACCTCCACTGGAAATTTGGATGTAGAAGTATTGATTCCTTAGGCAGTGGTTTTCCATTTTACACCAAAACAAGTGTACAGATTTTCTCACAATAGTTTCCTTCACTATTTAGAAGCTAATAAAAATATCTCTAAAAAGTAAAAAATAAAATTTCACTCAGTTTTACAAATACCTGTCTACTTATTAGTGGAAAGGAGCAAGGAACTGTATTTTTGAAATTAGGTATTTTTGCACCGATTTCAAATTCATATTAGGTAATAAGATACAGTTCCTTGCTACTTTCCACTAATAGGTAGACAGATATTTGTAAAACTGAGTGAAATTTTATTTCTTACTTTTTAGAGAGATTTTTTGAAGTCCGTTATATACAGAAATATTCCAAACGTTACAATATGATACAATTAGAGAGATGAAGGTTACATGTTGCCGATAGTATTACAGGAGCTTATTAATGAAGGATGGAAGGAGCCCTGGTGCCAAAGGCTCTAATACGGCTTACCGTATTATACCAAATTGATTTAATGTAACAGGTATTTCCCAGCGGGTTAACTAAAGTTCACAGTTAAAGTTGAGCGTTACGAAGCCCATATCCTTCTTTGGCTAACATTTTAATTGCTAGAATTTAGCACAAATCATTGCACCGAGTTGAGATTAGATAGACAGCATGTTTTTTAAACATTTTTATACTTAAATGAAAATGTACAAGCATCATGATTTCTTTTGGCCACTAGATTTTTGCTTTATATATACAAGGTCCGTGATTTAAAACTCCCCAGGAGGTCAATTTTTGAGCGTTCGTTTTTTGAAAGCGAATCGTAAGTTAACGAAAAATACTAAAATACAATTTTCGACCGTTCGCTTTTAAACGAACACGCTTATTGACGCTTATTTTGAAACGTTTTTCAACGAGCGGACTTCAAGCACTCGAAGACAATGGTATGTAGATTAAAATTGCACTTCAAAACGACAGTCTTTGGCAAAATATTGTTAACAAACAAATACAAACTAAAATAAGGCACTTAAGACGTGGTTTTAACTATTTACCAGAAGTTATAGTATCCAAACTTAAATTGGAGGAAATTATTAATAGAATCATTACATTATGAAATTAATTAGTGAATTTTTCTAGGGCTGTACCAATCTGTTGTAGTGCTGCAACTTAATCTCGTTTAAGCTGAATATTTTCTTCTAAAATTTTTAGTTTTCTTTCGTAGTAGCTCTCTTTGATTAATAATTTCTGAGTTAAATTTTCTTGAAAAGTTGTGACAGTTGTTGCTGTCCTAATTAAGTTGAGAGCTTTTTTAGGTTAATTTTTTATTGACACTTTCCCCCCTGAGGACTCCACGTTTTCCGTTGATTTTAAAACGGGTGGGGTTTCTGCGATGACTTTCAAGACATCATTGTCGCTTAATAAAATTTCGTTTTCTGCGGGGGAATTTTCATCAGTTATTTCTTCATATGATGCGACAGCAATCTCATTCTCTTGTTCATCATATTCATTAACTTGCAGATCTACAGCACTCTCTGGTATCTGAAATATTGTTACATGATTTAGTGTATCATTTATTCCCCCAAGATTTTCATTGAATTCAGCCACAGATTCATCAACTGCACGGCCTTCAACTCCAACTTTTGTCAATAGACTGAGCAGCTCGTTTTCAGTTGTAGTCATTGATTCTCCAGAGAAAGGTCCTCCTCCAGTCCCCGTATAACTTTTCTTATTTTTACCCTCCTTTCCTTTAGTTCTCTTCTTTAGATCTTGCCAGGCCTAAAATAATTACAATTTTAATTGTATTGTGAGAAATTTAATTATTTATAAAAATCTCACCTTCCTCCAGCTCTTCCAATCTTTATTTGCTCCCGGAATGCTATTTAAAAGTTCAGTAATTTGCTTCCACAGGTTTTAGGCGTCAACTTTGGTAAAATTATTTCGTTGCTTCCCACGTATTAAATTATTATGTTTTTTCATGAACTCCACTAAAAGTTTTTTTGTTTTTCGGACATGTTTGTCCCTTTTTCTTCAGAATTTCTTTTTGGGGCCATTGTTCTAAAAAGCACCAAAACGCAAACACGTGAAAAAGTAAGATTATAACCGGTTATTATAGAAAAGCCATCCAAATGTCACTATCAATTGCGAGTATGCAACGTTGACAAATACCTCGTTCGTTTTAAAACGAAGCACTCGGGAAACAAACACAAGCACCTTCAAAAATTCGTATTTACAAGTGCGATCGTTTTCAATTGAACATTTTTAGACGTACTTGAAAACGAATGTTCTCAAAAATTCGCGCCCAGGTCCTATCAAGAAAAACAGAACGTTATTAGCGATAAATTCGTTAAGAGTATCACAAAAGAGGAAAAAAATGAAGGTATTCAATTTTGTAACATACCTACAGAAATAAGCAATAAAAATAGAAAAGTCATTGTTGATAGTGTAGATGAATGCACACCGCTCATCCTGAAGTACCGACTAAATTTATTTTTACTAAGGGCACCAAGTCACCCCTTCTGGAGCGTAGGATGGTTTTATTTACTCTCAGTGGCTTTCAGTTAATTTTTTATGAGACTGCGAAGGACTGGAGTTCTGTTATAGACGAGAAAAGGTTGAAGTTATAACCTACCGTAGATTGCCTACTGCTCTCTCCAATTTGCCTTCTTACAATGCACTTGGCTTATTACTCTAATAATTACTTCTTAATTTCTTAATTTATAGAATACTTCCCATTAACTTCTGGGATTTGATCGATGTTCTGAACAATAGACTTGAGGATATAATGAGAATTCTATACTTTCATTTGTTGATCTAACACACGAAAACCCCAGGGAGGTTAAACTTACTTCATGAGAATTTAAGAGTTCAATAATGCCATTTATTGTATAAAATTCAAAATTTGTACAAATAAACGTGGTAAAGAGCCTATTTACTTAATTATGTATTTAATGAGAATACGCCTACCAAACATGGTAAGGGCGGACGCCTCCCTCAAAGAACGCCATCTTAATTACATACAATGGAGAAGAACAGTATCAATCGATTAGCACAAAATGATTCACAATTTCTTAGAAGTTTATATTTGGCTATTTGATTTGGGACTGACGGTAACAACATTATTCACTTAAATTTTGGTTCGTTCGTGGCTAGTGTAATAGTCCTATTAGTGATTTTATTATCACAAGAAATGTGGATTTTAACAGCTATACATGAGTTAAATGAGACCAGAGTTAACTTGTTGTTTCTGCCCAATCGGGTTAGAGCCTATTGGTAGACCAATTTAGAATTGCAACGATGTGAGCCAAGAGCTTTAAGAGCTGCTTGGCTGTCTGAAAAGATTTTTATTAATCTGCATCTAAGATGCATTTGTTCAAGCCTCCTTGTACACAGTTTAATGGCGCGAATTTCCGCCTGAATGACAGTCGCATTATTACCCAGGCTCGAAGTTTTTCGTACCTCCATGTAAATATCTTTATAAGGATTTGTATAAGGATTTCTATGAGCTAAGGGACTTATTTTAGTATTATGTTTAAAATTCAAAATTCGCCTTCTGGCATGAGTGTATGTTTTTCTAGCGGTCATCCGGTGCTTCTGTTCCACAGTCAAGCCACCTGATCGACTTAATTTATTTTTATGTCAAACTGTCCTTGGTAATTTTTGTCTTTTGTGTAAAAAGTTGGTTTTGAAGGTTACGCGCCTTTTACGCTTTCTTCGGTTTAGTACAAAATATTTTGCCTATCAGTTTTTAACTCAATTCTAAGCCTTTGTTAAGGGTTCCTTTGTGAATATAAATTAAATCGTGAAGCGACAATCATAATATTTCAAATTTCGTCGTACTTTCAACTTTTTTGCTTTTAGTGTCATACTATAAGATGTTAAAAATACTTTCAGTTATAAAGTTAGTTTTCAGCATAGCTTCCAAAAAGTCTACTTTGACCTCTCTTGAGACATGAAATATTTCTAAGTCAATTACTTCCACATCCAGTGGAAGTATAGTAACGACAAAAACATTTTTAAAAATTTTTATTGTTCAAATAGGCTTAGCATGTCACGAAACGTCGAGATTTTAAATTTGAGCGAAAAAAATTTTCTGTCTGTCGGTCTGTCGGTCTGACGGTCTGCCTGTCGGTCTGTCTGTAACTTTTTTTGTGCGCACGTTTACTCTGGAACCGTTTCAGATATTGACTTGAAATTTGGTACACATATGTACTTTAACGAGATCTAGAACTAGATTATATTTTCATTTTGTTCCGTCGAAGGGTTGGGGGGTAAATTGGAGTAAATTTGGGGTAAATAGATAAATCAAGCAGGTAAGAGTCCATAAAATTGGTATTTATATACTAAATACCAATACAAGAGAAGCTAAGGTCTCAAAAAAAAAATTGGCATTAGCCACCCCCATTACCACCCCCACCCCATTATTAAAGGGGATGAAAAAAAATTGTGATTTAGTGTGTACAAAAACCAGAAACCTCAAAATGTTTTTTTACTTCATCCGCCCCCACTACCACCCCCAGCCCGCTACCGATGTGGGGTATTGTTTTATGGGTTTTTGGGGTAGAGGATTTCAAATATTATATTATTAAAGTTCCATAAACAATTATTTCCACATACAAATTTTTTTCGTTGTGAGTGACTTGGATAAAAAATCTGGATGTGGAAGAAGTGATTCCTTGGGCAGCGGTTTTTTTGCCATGTATCTACTTAGACCAATTTTCCTGGGTTCCATAACAATAGCAATATGCACATATTACTCTACTAAACATGTTTTATATATATTTTTTTAAATTTTAGTTGCGTTGCGGAGAAAGTGTTTTTGTTTTTTTTTTCTGGTGAAAAAAAATTCCCATAAGATGTAATGGAATTAAATTAAAGCCAATTAAAACCTTTACCAAACAGCTTTAGCAAATTTCATATACAGTGTGAGATGAAAATACATTAAATGAAATTAAATTTACTATTTTTACAATTTTTTCAAAAAAAAAGTTTGGATTTCTCTGTACGCACATCTGAGGAACTTAAAATACTATAATTTGATGTGCTGAACGTGATTGTGGCTTAACAAATTTAAAAAATACAGGTCTCGGGAGTTATAATATAAATTTCTTTGTTAGTTATAGCTCTAATTATTTTGGTTTTTGAGAATTTATTGGTCAAGATGGAATTTAGAAACAAAAAAGGACAAAAGAACAAAAAGGAGATAACAAATAAAATGTGTAAAGGAAATAGGGAAGGTTGGTTATAAGTTTTAGTAAAGATTAAAGATGGAGAAATAAGAAGTTGTCGTATGGGATAGTATGGCTAGAGAAGTTGTCGGAAAATAGGCAACGCCTGGTATGGTAGGGGGTGTCGAATATCGAAAAGGATTGCGTTATGCTGTCTGATTCAAGTTATGTTGCGGGTTAGCAGACTATTGCCCAGTTTGAATTCGTAGAATTTTTGAGAAATTTCTTGGACGTAATCCGCTAGTGGAGTTATGTCGTGGCAACGAGCATGTAAAACTCTAAGGGAGGTGTATCTGTCCGAATCAGAGATGAGGCGCATAAATTTATGTTCGAGAACTCGAAGGTTTCTCATTGTCGTGGCCAGTATGCTGCAAGGCAAAACTTTAGACATTGGACCATCACATATTGCTACGAAAATTGAATGTCTGTAATTTGTATCATTCAAGAACCATATTTTAACTCATTAGATATATTAATATGAAATATATATTAGTAAAATGCATAAACAAAAAAAAATATATTATAGAGATAACATTTAGATATAGGGAATGCTTAAGTAACTCACCCTAAAATTAAATTTTATTTCGAATGACGTCAAAAAAAAATAGTAGGTGCCATTTGAAAAAATCGACTTCTTGATGATTCTTTATTGCAACGTTTGAAAATCGCCTGCGCCCATATGGTACAAGAGGGGACCACCAATGGAACATCAGGTGTTAGCCTGGACTTTCAGCTAACTGCTTCATCAATTTGGCTTCATAATTTTGAACGGTTTGCGAGATACAAAGTTCGTAAACTGGCATGTATCAAAACCTCTAACAGATAAGTTAACATAAGTTGGGTTCTCTAAACTCAGAATTGGAAGGCCAATCGAATCATGTAAAAAAATTGTATTGTATTTAAAATAAGAAAGTTGGCACCGACTTTTTGCACACCCTGTATAGCTGGAGACCTGAAAATATTGTAGGTAGAACGGGCATGATCAATTCTGGCTGCATACCAAGTTTCAAGTTTATAATCCAACTGCAAGTTGAAAAACGAACGGCCTGCGTGAATCATCCTGTATAAAATACTACTTCTGTGCACAAAATTTACTTAGCGACTTATTACTAGGGTAAACCCCATAGAAAATGGGCTAATGTGGGAATGTAAATAAAAACGTGTTTAGGGTACTAGATGCCGATAATTACAAAATAATTGATTACAATAGTAGCCAGACCGGAATTATTCACCCAATCCCAGTATCACGTGATTGTGGTCTACGTTACGTGTACTTCAACACGACAGGACCCATCCCTAACCAGAAACGCACGTAATTAGCAATACAAAAAATTACAGTGATGAATTCACTTGGGGAAATTATTTACTTGCCTTTTGTAAATGTGCATATATATAATGCAAGTAATGCCAACTCTGTTAGTCATTTAAGCAAGTATTTTTTATTAAAACGGAACTAAGTTCGTGATAATGGTTATCAAGCAATTTTTCTCGTCGTTTTGTTCGAAAACCTCTAGTTACGATGTAAGTACAGTTTTGCCATATTAGTCCATGTTAATTTATTGTTCAACTCGTTTGCCCTGTAAGTCCTCTCTATAAGAATAGTAATGGGGTCAAGTTAAGTATCAAAACAGGTGAAGAAGGGATTCTCTGGATGCAGCTATTTTATTGTTTTAATTTGTTGTAGGTATAATAATAAGTGTTATAAATTTTGGTCCATTAGCCCAGTCGATGAAGGTATTTACCTACAAAAACTCGAAAAATGAATATATTTTTTTAATGTGTTCGTGAAAGTGTACAGAATAATATCCTGAAAAGTTTACAGCTCGCTCGGATGCAGAACATAAAAAAAGTGAAAAAAAATTTTTTCATCCATTTTTTCAAAATTTTGTAATTAAGTCAAGCTAGGTAAAAACAAAAAATACAGATAGATAGATCACGTATTTATAAACAAAGAATGTTCTAACAAAATTTATCGCTAAAGCCACTGTTTTCCCAAAAAAAAAATAGTGAAGTGTAACGTTTATAACTCGGAGTGAGATCCATGCGTGCGCTCGCTTGAATACGTATGACTGTGACACCGACGCACTGAATTACATGTCACTAAATCAGAATTTGTTCAATCTATTTGAGTGTTGGTTCATTTAAAAGATGGAAATTGTAGCTTTCTGATGCTTTTTGTTTTAAACAATACAAGCAAAGGATGGATGGGAAACATATACTTATATATATATTAACACGCCCGGACTCAATCGTCGCAATAAAAATATAGAAAAAAATAAAAGCCCTTAAAAAAAATCTTTCTTCATTGATAACTGTTAAAAAGTATGTACACTTCATGATTATTGTGGTTTATTAAGTTATAGTTTCACAAAAAAAGTACATCTCAAACCATTTTAATTCCCTTGCTTGATGATTTTCTTGATAAATATATATATTGGAGGCTGTAACTTGCCGAGAAATTGACCCATTAAAAAAAATAAAATATCACTATTTCGGAAAAAATTTATACTTTTCGAATGTTCAAACACAAATTCGTTTACTTATATGCATTTTTTCGGAAATATGATCAATCAGATCATGATAAGGAATTGCGATTTTCACGATCTTATAGCTATGAAAATATCTTTGTTTGTTTTGAATATAAATTCTGGATCTTTGGATAGCTGAAATGTGGATAGATATATCTGTAATAAATACAATACAGTAGGCACGTAAAAATTGCGAGCCATTCAGCGGCTATGTGTGGTGCCTGTGTATTCGTTCATAATTATATATTTCCCCTCTATACACACTATTTATCTCACTATTTACTAAGAAAAATGTTAAAAATGTGGTAAATACAATTTCTGTTTCTTTTTGATAATTTGAAGAAATATAAATTGATAATGCATCAATTTTAGCCAAAGTTGTGAACTAAACTTTCCTGCCAAATTTTAGTGCAACATATTTATTTAAAAGGTTAAAAATATAAAGGATTTCAAAATATCAACTGCTTATTATTTAAGTACACCTATTCGTAGAACTTCTTTTTCAAAATGTTTTTACATAAATGTATATAGAGGGCACATGCATAATGCCTAAACGAATGAAAACGAGTTTACACATTATACAGTGATCATGCATAGAATTCTCATTACCTTTTTTTTTTTGTAGACAAAATCTTTAGAGCATTAGCAGAATCACCCCACAGAATAACTGCATAACTTCTGTGGGAGTGAAATAATGAAATAATCATAAGTTGGGGCGAGCGTAGAGACGACTTCAATGTGAATGTCAGTCGATATTCCGTTGAAGCAACGTCGAGCGCGGTTAGTACTTGGATGGGTGACACCCATCTTGGGAAATACAGCGTTCTCGTCCCACCTTCTAGCGGCTTATCAGTGTATACGCGGAAGATACGTAATTTCAGACGAGGATTACGAGGATATACCATCCTTCGGAGGGGATGTAAAGCAGGCGGTCCCTTGTCTATTAAATGTTAGGCAAGTAAAAGATCCCTACTCTTCTTAAGGGAAGAGGTTCGGCAAAATTTCTAGGTTGGAGATAGCTAGTCTCCTGTTGTCGGTGATAGGCCCTGGTAGCGGAAATAGGCCGACGTTAAATAAATAGATAAAAAAAAAATCATAAGTTATTAAAGTATCTGCTTCTAAATAATTTTTCAAATTACAAATCCGAAATATATTTCCTGTAAGTTTACTGCTAAGTGGTCTTACAAGACAGAATCAATTAACTTTGTTATCCAAAACAACACCTAATAACTTAACACAACTACACTTCATTATCAGTGGCGGTTTCTCAATGGCGGCAATGGGGGCTGTGCCTCCTCAAGATAACTTAGGTCAAAATATTCATTATACCAGATTTTATATTTTATATATTGTTAATAATAAGGTCAATGATTGACTGAAAAATCATGGATAAAGAACGTGTGAACTATGCCTTTTATTGAACTAAACATTCCTGCGAGGGGCCCAAGACAGAACCTTGGGGCACTCCATGTGATTCAGACATGCTTTTAGAACTATTATTGTTAAATCTCATACATTGAGTACTATTTTGCATACAACTGGCATTCCAATTTTTACGAGTTTTGAAGATTTTTTTATTCTGCGTAATAATAGTTCAGATATGGTCTATAATTATTTATTTCTAACATATTCATAATTTTTTTTCTCTTTGTTGGGTATTTTTCCAGTAAAAATGTACTACGCCTAGGCTAAGGTGCTCCATTGCGTTTGCTTTAAAAACAATATTTTAGATACAAAACAGCCTAGATAGATAAATCCGTTATCTTGCTGGTCACATGTATCATTGTTGTCATGTTTTTATAAATACTTCAAAACTCGTCTGCTTTTAAATCAAAAGCATATACATATTTTTTATTTACTGTTCCCAAGTTTAGATTAAATTGTGTTTACAAAGCTCTCATACAATTTTAGATTTATATCAGAATATAGTATCCTAAAATAGATTTGCCATAGACAGTCTGTCCACCGCGTAGGTGTCTTATTAGGGGGTATCTGGTATAAAATATTCATTTATGGAAAAAAGTTTATTTTTAATTGCCGATAATTGACAAATTAAAAGCACACATTTAGGAAAATAGAAAATTAATATTCGCGTTAGGAGTCAATGTTTAAAAAAATATTATTAAAACGATACATAACACTATCATAAAATCCATAAAATAATGAATTGTGAAAACAAATAACCGCTGCGTAAGAAATCTTTACTTCCACATGCAGATTTCTTATCCAAGTACCTTATAACGAAAAAACTGTTACTGTATTTGCACTCCACTATGTGGAAAAAGAGAATATTTGAAATTATCTACCACAAAAACCCATAAAACGATATGTCACAGGGCAGTGGAGGTGGTAGTGGGGAGGCTGATGCCAAAAAGCTTTTGAGGCCTTTGGTTCTTTTACAAACACTGATTTACAATTTTAATTTTTACCCCCTTTAATAATGAGGTGGGGGGTAGTAATGAACGATAGTAGAAGGGATGCTAAAAAAAATTTTAGGCCTTTGATTTTTGTATACTCACTAAATCACAATTTTATTTTTTTCACCTCCTTTAATAATGGTTTGGGGGGTGGTAGGAGAGGTGGCTGGTGCCAAAAATAAAATTTTTGACGCCTTTGGTTCTTATACACGCACAAAATCACAATTTTAATATTTTATCGTAATTGGGGTAGTGAAGGAAGTGGCTGGTGCCAAAAAAAATTAAGTTTCTGTACACACTAAATCAAAATTTTATTTTTTTTTACCCCATTTAATAATGGGATAGGAGTGATAGTTTGGGTGGCTCATGGCAAAGGAAATTGGAGACCATGGCTTCCTGTAGATATACTAAATGCCAATTTTAAGAATCCTTACTTGATTGCTTTATATAATATAGTTCCAGGTCTCATTATAATACATAGATGTACTAAATTTCAAGTCAATACCGTAAACGGTTCCAGAGTAATCGTTCTCACAAAAAAGTTATAGACATACCGACCGACAAACCAACAGACTGACAGAAATAGTTTTTTTTGCTGAAGCTTAAAATTTCGACGTTTCATGACATTTTTAGTAAAGTGCTCGGTGCCCAGATATACGCATAAAAATAAGTTCTGTGGGGGTTTCGTTGTTACAAGCTGATTTTAATATAAAATCAATGATTGTATACTGAAGTTTCAAAATCCCAAAGCCGTCAAAAAACGTCATCTTCAAAAGGGCATTAAAGTTAAAAAACGAGAGAAGCATATGGTGAGAGGAGAAAAATTGTGATTTTTTGGTATATTTTTCATAAAAGGTTTTGTAAAGGAAATATTTTATAATAATTTTCAAATATTATGTTATACATTGGATCTTAAGGGAGAACGATACTTAAAACCGCAATATCTCGGTTTGAAATGTCTCAAAATTTAATTCAATTTCGACAACTTTTGAATCTTCATCGTATTATCTCCGAAATGAAAACTCAAATCAATTTTTTTTACTTTTAAGAAAAATTTGCTTTATCCTTTCCGAACGTAACGGAGTATGATTTATAATTTTACGACTAATAATAAATAAGATATACAACTAAATGCAATGCGATGCAAATTTCCCATGATCCGCCTGAAGCCGTCTAGCAGGCGACCCCACTCCAATAACGCATGTTGAATTTCACTTTTCCCCATAGCTTCGTTACTCTTCCAGGAAAAAAGAAGTGTTGGGAAGCTTGGGATTCTTTTCCGGATGTCATCGCCACTTTCATAGATTTGGTTACAGATCCAAAGCAGCCAAATAATGATCAATTAAGAATGCTGCCAAAATTAGTCCTAATAATCTATAAGTATTCCGACCCCAACAATGACTGCCTTGTCAATTCATATCAATAGATGTATGTTATCAAGCAGGATTTGTTTAGAACTTCCATGTCCATCTAAATGGGGATAGACTATGGATAATGATAAATGGATGCCCCTCTGCCTCCACTTCCAAAAATGATAACATTTCATCAAATATACTATTAAAATGTAAGTGCAAAATTTGTGGGCCTAAGTGCAATCATTTAGTTATTTTATTTTCTGTTAAATGTTTTTTGTTAATTTTATCTATATATTTTTTTTTGTTAATGGTCCAGGAGACCCGGGAACCTCGGGCTAATGCGCCGCCTTGAAGGGTGGTGTAACGGGACCAGGGTGGGTCAAAGTTGGTGGTCGAGGACCGTGGTTTGGAGTCCACGCTAAACTGTAGACCCCTAGAGCAAAATGGGCCATCCCGGCCTGATTGTCTAGTAAAACAACAGTACTACTACTAATGTGTTATAGATAGAATAAAAAATAGTGAAAATATTGGGCTTTCAATATAGTACTATTAAAAATAAGTTATAATGCAATTATATGCATTGTTTTGTCTATGCACGCCACTGGCGACTTTATTTAAATAAATAATATTTTTAAATTGTATACCAATTGACAGAAAAGGTAATAATGCAGTTTTTTTATCTAGTGCCTAATTTATTGGGTCGTTTGCCTGACAGCCAAAAACTTATTGTAGCTAGAATTCCCTCACCATATTTTTTTGCTAAGGGGTTTTGTATAAAAATAATAGTAGAACAAATAATGTGAAATAATTTTGAAAAGGTACAATCAATATTTTCGCACTTGTAACAACAACAATAATAAATTATTTTAAATAAATTAATTATGCAAATGTGCAGCTTTCTCTTTGTACGCCACTGACGGCTTTATTTAAACAAATATCATATACAAATAATATACCAATCGATAGAAAAAATGATGGCCTTTATTTTTTATATCTTGTAGAATTTTGATTTATTGGGCCGTTTTAGAGGTAAAGCCAAATATGTGTCGTTGTCGGAAGGCTCCTCCCCTTTTTTTTTGCTGTGGGGCCTTAAAAAAAAGAAAATAGCAAAAAGCAAAAGAAGAGTCTTATGCAAAATTTTATACTCTATCGAATGGCGCTAAGATCACTCCTCTAGCCCTTACCCTTTGAGGGGAGGGGGGCAGGGGGAGCAGGCATGATTTCTCGAGGTGGGTCTGTTCGAAAATCTACTTATTTTGACTAGTTCTATTCATGGTTAAAAGGATTTGCTATTACTCAAAAGTGGAAATATCAAGTTACTAAGCTATAACTTGTTTTTTGATTATACTGACCTTTTGAACAGGACATTTTTTGACGGCTTCGAGATTTTGAAACATCAGTATATCATCATTAATTTTATATAAAATTCAGCTTGTAACAACGAAACCCCCACAGAAGTAACAATAAGTGTATTAATGCACTATACTATTTAAGTTTATTTGAACAGAAAAAAATTCAATTTTTTATTTATTATTACTTCACTTCACTACGTAGATGTGAAAGTAATCAGAAGTAAAAAGAAATATTCTAGAAGCTTTCCCTGAACATCGAGACTTATTTAGCGAAAGTTTCATCAAAATATCCAGTTTTTTTAACACAGAACATACCTGTGTTTGTATAGCCGTTGTCAGGGCCGTAGTGCAAATACGAACATGCGCCCTTCAGCAGCATATCTAGAATAGAAAAGGGAGGCTGAAGAAAAAATTATCTCAAATATATCACGCTTAGGAAAATTAAATGTATGCATATTCTTATTTACAGGCGGGGTTACGGGATTGTAAAATGCGCCGCGGGTGAAATTTTCAAATTTTTCAAGGTCAAACAGCCTCAAATTAAAAGTTAGGAATTTTACTTGAAATTATATTGCCTCCGAAAAGTACGTTTCGTGG
Organism: Rutpela maculata; assembly: GCA_936432065.2. Lineage (NCBI taxonomy): Eukaryota > Metazoa > Arthropoda > Insecta > Coleoptera > Cerambycidae > Rutpela > Rutpela maculata. Next base: position 25,915,702 of record OW386292.2, on the reverse strand, counting down.
GCCAACATAAGAATATAAAATACCAATAAAAAATGTTTTATTATAAAAAAATTGCAGTATTTATATTTTCCCCTGAATTAAAATTAAATATAAACATTAAATATAAAAATAATATATTGAAAAACTATAATATAATTCTATAAATCTAATATATAAAAATCTCGTGTCATAGTGTTTGTTATCGAACTCCTCCGAAACGGCTTGACCGATTTTTATGAAATTTTTGGTGTATATTTGGTAGGTCTGAGAATAGGTCGTAGGCTATTTTTTATACTCCTAGGTGATAAGGGTGGCCCTATCCAGAAATTTTCTTTTTATTTTTTGGACAAAAATTTATAATTTATATGGCAAAACAACGTTTGCTGGGTCAGCTAGTAATTCTATAAAATGTTGCTACAGAACAGATGTAATAAATGCGATATTTCTATCGAAATAAAATAGTCAAATAAATAAATAATTTACTTGTACATTTTATTGTCCAACAGATCAATGGTAAACGATAAACGTCGCCTGTCGACGGTTGGGAGATAGAATTAGTTAGTTTTGAACTGCTGGAGCGCCCCCTCCCGCGTTGATGCCCCTAGACAATTGCCTAGTTTGTCTATTGGGCAATCTGGCCCTGGTGCATGCTATACTGTAACTTAGCATTTATTTATTTTTTTTTATTTCAAAACTCCCGGCGCCTTTAGTTACATGCCGCCGTCGTGCCGTTGTTTTCTAAAAAAATGGAACAGGATTTGATGATTTTTATAACCTTTTTAAAAATATTATTCCTCATTCTTGTCTACCCTTCTGCTCTGTCTGTAGATGTGTGATATACCCAACTAACATTTTAAAAAGGTCTGTTTTATTTGTGTGACGGTTGGGTACACTATTACTTTTCCGAGCAGATACCCGTCACATTAGTGAAAATCGTCTTCAGATTGGACCAGTAGTTTTAGATTTGTATGGCCACGTATATAAAATACATATGTAGATACAGGCATACAGACATGAGGATATACGCACAAACAGACACCTGATCCTTCCGCGGAAGCAATAAAACATTTTTAATACTAATCACTGTTAAACAGAAAGTACTGTAATTAAAAGAAATAAATAAAAATAGAAACTTAAGCAGGGTAACTTTTACTACTACAGCATTCAGCAAGCAGGCAGTCTTTCAACTTATGTCTTTACTCCAGCTAGGATCTACCCCTTCGATCCCTTTGCAACACGCCACTGAATATAATTAACACCACTTCAAAATACACATTATTGTTAAATTATCAAAATAACACAGCACCTCTTGATAATACCGCGATAAGCTTTGTGTTACATGACATAATCAAGTCTATTAATAATACTATACCAGGTGGCCACGGATCAATGCACGGCCACAATTTTTTGATTGTCTTTGAGTTAAAAATTTCGTTTATTGTACACATAAATAAGACAAAATGGGCTACTTTTAGAGTAACATAAACGAAAATAATACTTCCGGTTTAACCGGAAGTGATATCAACTTTTTTTCTTAAATAGAATGACTACATTTTTTTGATGGTTTCTTGTTAAGCATAAAATTTTAACTACAACAGTTTTTCCGATTTAAAAAAATCCGAAAAATAAGTGAGATATGAAAATTTTTTTATTTTCTCAATATGGACACGTCAGATGAACGCGACGTAAGAAAATTACTAAGTAGGCTATGCAAAATATTAATAAGATTGTAGACTTGTCTGTAAAAAACAGAATAGTTATTTGGATTACTGATAGATACGACTATTTTTCAGTTTTTATCAAAAGACAGAATTTCTTTTTCATTTTCGTTTCCGTAGGAGTCCTATGAAAAATTTCTTAATGGGACCGTGCTATTTTCTTTTATTAATCAGAAATAATGATTCATAAACTTTAATTTTTTTCGCCCTAAATTATAATAAACCATCATAAAAACTGTTCAAACTGTTCATCATTTTGATTAATACACGGAGTAGCGCGACTTTACTCCAGTCGGTAAAGTAAAAAATATCCCAGAAGATCGCAAAAAATGTTATCTGAGATTTTCCTTTAGTAACTGTTAGTCAAAAGACCACAATTTCCTGGGGGGCAGCGCACCCCCCTCGCCCCAAAAAAAAACCACCCCTTCGGTGAAAAAAGCCTTGTTTTATTGATAACTCGTTAATCGTTGAAGATTTAAAAAATTGCTCATCATAAAAAAGAAAGCTTGACTAATTTCCTAAAAAAAAGTCCTATTGTAATTTTGTTGTATTATGCCATGGTTTTCGAGAAAATCGATATTGAAAAAAGTTCCAATATTTGTATTTTTAATGCGCGCGAATTTTCGTTTATTTGAAATTTTTTGCGCGCGGTCTATATAAAAAATTGAATTGCTCGAAAACCATACAAGCTAGGAAGAAAAATCAAAATGGGTTTTAAAGGGGATATAAAATACAATTTTGTGTTGCTATTTTTGACGGCTATTGATATTTATTAGTATACACAAATAACAATATAATATAAAAAATAATTAGTTCTAACAATATAATATAGTTATCTCTTAATTTTTTGCGCCTCTAACTATTCACAGGCCCATAATATAAGTTATAAATGCATTATCTTTTAGTTCAAGGTAGTACAACAAAATTTCAATAGGACTTTTTTTTTGGGAAATCAGTCAAGCTTTCTTTTTTATGATGAATTTGTTTTATATCTTCAACGGTTAACGAGTTATCGGTAAAATAAGGCTTTATTTTACCGAAGGGGTGGTTGCGGGTTTTTGTGGTTTTTGTGGTTACTGAAGGAAAATCTCAGATTACATTTTTTGTGATGGAAATTTTTATAATTATTGGACTATTATTGTTGCACGTCTAACATTTATTTTGAAAAAAATACAGAAGAAATCTATTGAAAACATTTTGCTGATGATGAAATTTGATGATGCTTTAAGAAAAATATTAAAAGTAAAAAATAGGCATATAAAAAATAAAAAATTATTCGTTATTCTTGTTCTCTTTCTTCATATCTCTTATCTTGTTTATTCTTTTTGTGCATAGCCTAAATAATTTGTTATCAACAAATAAAGTTTTTTGTTTTTCAGTTTTCAAACCCACCAAAATACATTCCAAAAGTTGTCTTGTGTGTGTCAAAAGTTTTCAACAAAAATTTTGTAAGGATATCCTTTAAACATTCGGCCTAGTAAACAATTTATATGGCCTTAATCTTCGAACGTCCATAAGTCTGGGAATTTAACGGATTTGACTAGTAACAGCTCAAATTATAACTTATTATCAGCGTTCCAATTTAGCTAAAAACTAGATTTTTTTTCTAATAATAATCAATGAATTTATGGAAAAGTCCATTTTTCAAAGAAGAAGAATGAATTTCTATTTTGAGGCTCAAAAAAAACTTACTACTTAGGAGCTAAAATAGATTGCCATCTAAAATGGGATTTGCACATTAATTATGTAATAAACAAAATAAGGATTTTCCTTAATATATTTAAAACATGAGCCAAGTGTTAGAGATGAAGGAACAAAAAATTCTTACATTATTCATTAGTGGAATCTCACCTTATTTATGGAATATTAGCATGAGTGCTGCAAAAACTTATTTAAAAAATCTAGAAGTAATACACATAAAAAAAACCGCTGCCCAAGGAATCACTACTTCCACATCCAGATTTTTTATCCAAGTCACTCACAACGAAAAAATTTTGTATGTGCAAATAATTATTTATGGAACTTTAATAATATAATATTTGAAATCCTCTACCCCAAAAACACATAAAACGATACCCCACATCGGTAGCGGGGTGGGGGTGATGATAGGGGTGGTACTGGGAGATGAATTAAAAAAACAATTTGAGGTTTCTGGTTCTTGTACACATACTAAATCGCAATTTTTTTTTATCCCTTTTAATAATGGGGTGGGGGTGGTAATGGGGGTGGCTAATGCCAATTTTTTTTTGAGACCTTAGCTTCTCTTGTATATACTAAATACCAATTTTATGGACTCCTACCTGCTTGATTTACCTATTTTCCCCAAATTTACCCTAATTTACCCCCCAACCCTTCGACGAACAAGATTAAAATATAATCTAGTTCTAGATCTCATTAAAGTACATATGTGTACCAAATTTCAAGTCAATATCTCAAACGGTTCCAGAGTAAACGTGCGCACAAGAAAAGTTACAGACAGACCGACAGACCGACAGACCGACAGAAATTTTTTTTTCGGTCAAACTTAAAATCTCGACGCTTCATGACATTCTAAGCCTATTTGAACAATAAAATTTTTTTTAAAATTTTTTGTCGTTACTACATCCAGTGGAAGTAAAGCACAAAAAAAATAATAGGTATTTAAAAAAAAACGTACTTATTTGACACCTTAGTCAAATTAGAACAACGACGTTTGACGAAAAAAACTGATGAAGTTTTGAAGTTGGCAAAGATGTTCATTAAGGTTTACTTTTAAATATACTAAAAGTCCCCAGCTCAAACTGTTGCTCTCGAGCAGCCATCTTGGAAAAATGGCGCTCTGATTAAATTTTTTGCTTATATCTCTCTAACCATTGGCGATATCGAAATTATGTTTATATAAAAAATGAAGTTTATAAAATTCTCCACAAAAAAATGTTGTATGCATTTTTTTCGTATCTAGTATTATCCTCTTTGGAAATACGAAAGCAAAGAGTGTATTGCATTTCTTCGCCACATTTCAAAAATTGTAAATATCGTTCGTAGAAAAAAAAATCATATTGTGTCTTCATAGAATTCGCAACAACTTTTAAAATGTTCGTCATTGGTTCGTCCTTCTGTCAGTCCATTCGTCTGTCTAACAGATAGGAAAAAATGCATATAACATTTTTTTGTAGGGAATTTTGTAAGCATCATTTTTTATACAAACATTTCTAATGGTTAGAAAGATATAAGTTTTGCTTATATCTCTCTAACTGAATCAGAGCGCTATCTTTCCAATATGGCGTCTCGAACGTAACAGTTTGAGCTGTGGACTTTTAGTATGTTTAATAGTAAACGTTAATGAACATATTTGCCAAGTTTCAAAACTTCATCAATTTTTCCCTCTAATTTTCCCTATTTGACTGGAGTATGAGTGACATAATATGAGTGACATTACTCCGGATTCAACATAATTAGGAGTATTAGATATCAGACATTTACACTTTATTTTCACTGCAAAATTATTTAACAATAAGTGAACACGTGAATATACATATAAAGTAACATTCACGAAAAAGAAACAGCTACCCAAGGGATCATTACTTCCACATCCAGATTTGTTACCTAAGTCTCTCACAACGAAAAAATTTTGTATGTGGAAATAATTGTTTATGGAATTTTAATTTATAATATACTATTTGAAATCGTCTATCCCAAAAACCCATAAAACGACATCCCGCATCGGTAGTGGGGTAGTTTCACTACCATGAAATTACCTACTTTCTTTATGTTGATGCCCAAATCTGGACACGTTAATATACTAGTTAGGTAAATACCTTAAATCATTATTATTAGAGAACCAATCAATAAAACAACTCTTCTAGCTAATACTGACGTAGTATTGAATTACGTGATGGGATTCCTAGTATCTTAACGCAAAAAATTATATTGAAAATACTTAAATTATTTATTGAAATTCAGTCATTCACAACAATTATTATTGAACCATATATTCTATTTCAATTCTAGAAAATAGAGACTGGCTAGTTGGTTTGAACCAGTGCCATCAGACCAAACACACCCAATTCTGGAAAAGTTGTACAACTCGTTAGTTCTTATCAGTAAAGTATAGAAACATTCTTTCATTATTTACAAGCCTACTCTTGATTTATTTTTACAATTATTTATTTGCTCTCATCATGATTTGAGAATATTATTTAGGTAATATACTACAAATAAATAAAAAATGAATAATAGTAAAAATAACTTAATCTGCTCAGACATTTGTTCTACAAGTATTGTAAAAATATTGCATTTTTATGCAGTTGTTCTCCTAACTTATAAAGAATTAAATTTATGTGATTTCACACATTTTTCCGTGTACTCCTGCATGAACATTTTTTCAGAGTAATAGATACACTGTTTCTGATTCCTCAGTTTCAGATGCAGAGAACAAACTCATGTCGTGATATGCGAGAACCTCATGCTATGGCGTGCTCTCTGCTATTATAATTTCATGTAACTTGATAATCTATTGGCCTAAATTAATGTTAATTAGCTCAATCGATAATTTGGCACTACAGAACACACAGTCCAAACTTTAGGACGAAATATCAATTTGTTTATTTGCAAAGAACTAACACACAAAATAAAACAAAGAGTGACCCCAAAAATCGACCATTTTCTAGCCCTCGAATTTTGTTTCAAACTAAGTGCTAAATTATTGTTAATAATGAGAACATTCTGAATACAAAATTTCAAGATGAGCATATGTTTGGTTTTTGAGATATGATATGATTGAAGTTGTGATATGCGTAATGCTATCAAAAAATACACAGCCTCACAAAAAATGAATACCCATCTATAGTACTAAGGTACTATAATAAATAAACATTCATTTAAAAACATGTATATTAAAATCAGAATGTAATGTTTATAAGATATAATTCATGTTTGGTATATGTATATTATCTTGATGTTATTATATTTTTTGTTATTCTGTCTTCCTTTTGTGCCGTTTTCATCTCCATAGTTTCTGAAAACCTCATTTGAGGCAAATGAGTTGCTACATCATCAGCTATGGCAGATGTGGCGATCAGTTCACTTGCTGGGTAAATATAAGTCACCAATCCCAGGCTCAAGTAACCAAGGATCCAGGAAACAAAACATAATACAATAACAAATTTAACAAAAATTATAATTTTAAAATTTGAATACAAATATTTTGAAACCCTTTTCGAATTTTATTTAATAGCATTACACCGCTATATTGGTGACCCCGACGCTTCACGCATTGTATGCCTTCTGAAGCAGAGGAAGAATTAATGGTGAAGACTGAAGTTTGATTTCTCTTGACAGTATTTTTACATAGTTTTGCCGAAAATTATCTCCCATGGATTTCCTAGACAGCTGTGTCAGTTGCGACAAGACTATGGGGCCAAAGGAAACTGCTCGCGCTACTAACCGCTGTTGATTAGAAGACAAATTCAAATTCGTAGACTTGGAAGTATATATTCCCAACATTCTCCTAATCAATCCTAGACGGCGAAGAAGCAAAACTGTATTAATTTAAATCAATCCTAGACGGCGAAGTAGCAAACTTTATTTATCTAGTAAGTGAATTGTTTTGCCATTTATCATTATTTCTTCGTTACTAAAGGGAATCATGATAGTCATTCAACGTTGACGTCTCAAAAAATCTCATTCAAAAACATCACAAATAGCATATTATATTCAATCAATTAATCAATCGATCAATTAGTCATCCATTTATTTTTTCTTTCTTTTAAAAATGGCACCACCAACAGATAATATTTTATTAGATGACATACAAATTTCATCAGGTGCAGGGACATCTCATGGTAATTACGTCGCGACCATTAAATTACCACCTTTCTGGGTATCTAAACCAGAAATATGGTTTACTCAAATTGAGTCACAATTTTCAATTCACAAGATTGTTAGCGATCGAAAAAAAATACGATTATGCCATTGCCAGTTTACCCCCTGAAATTATTACCACTGTGTATGACGTTGTCACTAATCAGCCAGAGAGAGATCTATATGACAACTTGAAAAATATACTAATTTCTCGTTTGACCTCAAGCGAGGAAAAGCGATTAGAGGACCTACTCTCTGGTTCCCAGATGGGAGACCAAAAACCATCAGATTTTTACCGGTCAATGCTATCAACGGTCGAAGGTTCCCATGTGGTGAGCCAGGAGCTCCTGGTCAAGTTGTGGAAGCGGCGACTACCCAAAACAATCTTCATTGCAATTACCGCGTCGGGAAAAACTGAGATTAAGGAGTTAATCGACATCGCCGATCGTATATGGGAGTCGTGTCAGAATTCTATGACTTCCCTTACCTCAAATTCGATTTGTAACATCAATCCAACAGTTTCTACATCTAATTTGATCGCAACATTTCAAGACACATTAAATCAAATCTTACACAAACAGGAAATCTTTACATCTCAATTACTTGCTATTGAATCTAAAGTTTCTTCAATTCCTTCCACTACTCCTACAGTTTCTGGAACTTATTTCGATAGTTGTAGAAGTCGACTCGACTCGAGAAATCGCAGAGGCTCGAGGCCCCGTTCTAACAGTCGAAGTGGTACCAGCGTTAGATATAATCCATCTAATACCAAAGTTTGCTATTGCCATCAACTTACCATATGGTAGAATTAGGTATTTGTGTACCTTCTTCTTCTTCCGTATCCTCACCATTACACATGGTTGAAAAAAAAAAGCTCCGACTGGAGACCTTGTGGGGACTATCGTCGTCTAAATTCAATTACTGTTCCTGACAGATACCCGTTGCCCCACCTCCATGATTTTAACTCGCAGTTGTATAATCGTGTTATTTTTTCAAAAATACATTTGGTACGTGCTTATCACCAAATACCTGTCGCAAAAAGTGACGTTTTTAAAACAGCGATTACTACTCCTTTCGGTTTGTTTGAATTTGGTCGTATGCCTTTCGGCTTACGTAACGCCGGTCAAACTTTCCAACGTTTCATGAACGAAGTTTTAGTAGGTTTACCCTTTATTTTCGTCTATTTAGATGACATCCTGATTGCAAGTAAATCTAGATCGGAACATTTAGAGCACTTGAAACTTGTTTTTCAGAGGTTAGAATTGTACGGCATAAATATTAAACCGTCAAAATGCATATTAGGTGTCAGTCATTTGACATTTTTAGGACACAATATTTCTTCAGCCGGTATTTTACCTTCTTCTGAACGTATTGATGTCATAAATAATTTTCCCTTACCTACTACAGTCAAACAACTTCAGCGTTTCATAGGTATGGTTAACTTTTATCATCGTTTCATACCTTCTTTCGCTGAAATCTCAATTCCTTTACATGCACTTTGTACTAGATTACTCCATGATAAAGTTAAAATAATAAATGGTTGGCGTACCGACTGTCTTGACAGTTTTTCCAAAGCCAAAGCTGCTATAGCTGGCGCAACCTTTTTAGCACATCCACGTTGTGATGATAGCTCGTTTTCATTGCTGACTGTTGATTGTTCTAATGCCTCTATGGGGGCAGTTCTTGAACAGCGCGATGACGAAGGTGTACTTGCCCCATTAGCCTTCTTCTCACGAAAGCTTACCTTGGCACAAACAAAATACAGTTCCTTTGACAAGGAACTTCTTTCTTTATTTACAGCGATTAAACATTTCAGATTTTTACTTGAAGGTCGCACATTTATTTGCTTTACTGACCATAAACCTTTGGTCAAAGCATTATTCACTAAAACTGAAAGATCTCCCAGGCAAATTAGACATTTAGAATTCATTGCTCAGTTTGCCTGTGAAATCCGACATATCAAAGGGAAAAATAACATTGTTGCAGACACTTTATCACATGAGCATGATACGTCTTCTTTACAACAATGCATTTCCCCAATTTCAGCCCAAAAGTCTAACCTAGTTGATATTAACTTTGACTTAAATTTATTGAGCGAAGCTCAAAAAGATGATTCTGACCTTAAATTTTTATTATCAGATACTTCATCGAACACGAAGAGAACTTTTCATTTAAAGAAAATTAAAATTCCATATTCAGACAAGTTTATTTGGTGTGACGTTTCTCGCCCTAAACTTCGTCCTTATGTTCCCATCGTTTATAGACGGACAATTTTTGATATTTTTCACGGTTTGTCTCACCCTGGTATCAAAGTGACTAGAACATTAGTATCTACAAATTATTTTTGGCCTAAAATGACTTCAGATTGTAATCTCTGGGCAAAAACTTGTATTAGCTGTCAAACTAATAAAGTGACAAGACATACGAGGAGCCCGATTACTGACTTCGATATACCTAAAGGACGATTCGACCACATACATATAGATTTAATAGGACCATTACCTCCTTCTAAAGGTTGTTCTTATATTCTTACTGTGATCGAGCGTTTTACTAGATGGCCCGAAGCTTATCCACTTCAGGATATTACTGCGGAAACTGTAGCGCGTACGTTATTTCAGAATTATGTTTGTCGATTCGGTGTCCCTGTCACAGTGACAACCGACCAAGGCGTTCAATTTGAATCAAAACTGTTCAAAGAATTTTCAAAATTTCTGGGATTTCATAGAATTCGTACGACACCATATCATCCTTCCTCGAATGGAATGATTGAAAGGTTTAATAAATCTCTTAAAACTGCTCTGAGAGCTAAGTCTTCTACACCACATTGGGTAGATGAACTTCCTATCATACTATTAGCTCTCAGAACCATCCCTAAAGACGATTTGCAATGTTCCTCCACAGAACTCGTTTTTGGTCAAACTTTACGAATACCTGATGAATTTTTTATTAAATCATATACTTGTCCGGATATTCCTTATTTTATTACTAAATTACGCACTTCATTTAATAATTTAACGTTCATTCCACCTGTTCACCACGTTAATTACAAATCATTTGTCAGCCCAGACATCTCGAATTGTAATTTTGTTTTCGTTCGGAAAGAACGTTTTAAAAAATATTTTACTCCGCTGTACGATGGATCTTTTAAAGTGTTGTACAGATAAATTGGTTACTTTTGTTAAAGGAACTAAAGCCGTCACGGTAAACATTGACAGGATTAAACCAGCATATTTATTATCTGACAAATGTGATGTCACTCCACCTTCGATTAAGAAAGTTCGTTTTGCTATTGACAAATTGAATGACTGACTGATCTTTTTATTAGCGGGGGAGTAGTGTGGCAATCAGTTCACTTGCTGGGTAAATATAAGTCACCAACCCCAGGCTCAAGTAACCAAGGATCCAGGAAACAAAACATAATACAATAACAAATTTAACAAAAATTATAATTTTAAAATTTGAATACAAATATTTTGAAACCCTTTTCGAATTTTATTTAATAGCATTACACCGCTATAGCAGAGCATTCTTAGTATTTTTCGACGCAGAATTCATATCTAATATCGACGAATCCGCATATCCATTGATTAATTCAGAAGGACCAAAAACATCCCCTATATAAGGATGGAAATAGGGAAATATGATGCTATTGAGTTATAGAGCTTCCATGAACAGAAATATAGTATAAGTCTATTGGCTGAATCCATGAACGAAGGTGTTGACTAGGGCTTACACAAAGTAATTGAGACACATCCTTAAGAGGGTGAAAACTACCCCAATATTATACAAAACTGCATAAAAGCTTCAATAACTGGCGATAAAGCTTGAACCCTCTAAGATTTATTAATAGGAATGAACCATAAATCTGTTATGACCTAGTTCACGAAAACAACCCATCACAGTGTGCAAAACTACCCTTTATATTGAATTATGAACTTGAGTCAGTGAAAAGATAGTGAATGTACCAGATATTGCATTCTGAGTGCATTGTGTCTGGATCTGGAACGATAACCAATATTCCCACAATAATTTTTTTACACACCCATGAAGGGGTCAGAAAACGTGGGGAAAAGGTGCGGGTGAGAGGGGGTGAATATCAGAGACATCGCAATCGCTGTATCACATTAGCGAAAATCCTGTAGCAAGGGTTCTCAACAGTGCTCTTTAGGAATGTCATGGCCTCGTGATTCTTTCTCATCGCTCTAGAGAAATTCACAGGGGTTGGAGGGTGGAAATCTAAACAATTTTACAATCATTATATTGTACAGAAAAAAATTCTGGCATAAAGGTAAGTATCCATTTCACGAACGCCATAGTCTATAAGTCAGTTTTTAATCCTCAAGTGGATTTTATGAGGGGGTAAGGGTTCGAAGGGATGAATATCGGAGCAATCTCGTAATCGCTGCATTACATAAAAAAAACTGATGTAGTGATTTCCAACAGTATTTTTCTCTTATGTCAGGACCTCTTGATTCCTTTTCATTCCTCAAATGATCCCGACGGGGGTCAGGGGGTGAAGACCCACCAATAAGTTTTCGTCCACTTCTCTTACTCCATCGTAGGTGTGGCACAAAGTATTTTGATTTGATTTTTTTTTATTTGATTTACCAGCGTGCGGTAGGCATTTCTGCCACTCCCAAGGATTATACAGCTGGGCCTGCTACGTCCACGCTGGGTTGGACTAAGGTCATGCTTGTTACCAGCAGCGAGTACCACATGGCGCATGGTAAAAGAATGTGGGATGGGAGGTGTAGGTATTTGTGAGATGCGTTACCGCATTGTGTCGTGAGGGAGCGTTTAAGCTCCCTTTTTTGTGTTTTTGGTTCGCCTTCTTCTTCTGAGTCTTCTGATTCCTCGATTTCCGATGCTGGGTTAAATTTGGGTCATGCTTGTTGTCAGCAGCGAGAGCCACATGACGCATGGTACAGGAGTGTGGGGTGGGCAGTGTAGTTGTTTTTGAAATGCGTTGCCGCGTTGTGTTCGTGATATTTAATGTTTATGCTCCTCTTTTTTGTATTTCTTCTTCTACAGATTTTCTTCTTCTTCTTCTGAGTATTCTGATTCTTTCGTTTCTGCTTCTGTCTATATGTCTGTCATGATGTGGCATGTTTGTGCTCTTATTTTTGTATTTCTGCTTCTACAAATCTTCTTCTTCTTCTAAGTCTTCTGATTCCTCGGTTTCTGGTTCTGGTAGAGTACATATCACTGCAATTTTTTTTGTGGAATTCATTTTATTTTTCTCCTTGCTTTTCTTTCCCAGTGTATTTAGTAGTTTGTTCATGATCTTCTCGGTTGTTGTTTTCCACGTGTAACCTGGTCTCCCTGTTTTTAGTGTAGAATTTAATGCAGAAGTATTTCACTTAGCAACGAGCACAATTTTGGCCTGAAAAACATCACTTGGTACTTTACCTAAGAAAATATTTGAAATTAGATTTTCAACACTGTATTATAACACCCACAGCGCAAAGAACATGCAGTATCATAAAACACACTCCTATTAAACCATACCCAACAAAAGTCAAAGATCAACAATCCCTCTCTGTGATGCTTCTCTTCCCTTCCATTATCTTCTCTTTTTGACTTGTTCTATTGCATTACACCAAAAAGGCTGTACCTAGGTCTGGATTATGTCACCACTCACAAAATTGTCAATCGCACGTCCCGAGTTATGTATTACCCTTCAAACACCCATCACCCACCTGACAGCTCAAAATTTGTTATCACTGTTGTTTCCCTGCTTCCTGTACACAGTCTCAATTGGCGTGTTGTCATCTTCTTGTTGGTTGTTGAGGTGAAAAGTTATGATTTCGCCCTCCTCCTGGTGTATTATTTTAGTCCTCTTCAAGTTTGCTGTTGCTGCTATCGTCTCCTACCCACCCCAAAAACCGTCTTTTCTCAGGTCTCCGATGAACGCCTCTGTCTTTTCCTTGCTGATACTGTGTTGATTTTAACAGGGTTCGGGTTCGTTGATAGATGCTAGCATGAAACGGGGTGGAATAATCTATGTTGTTTTGTATATAGTCCGGTACTTGTTTTCGTTCCTTTTTTGCTTTCTCTTCTTCCTCCAGTTTATCTCTCCATTGTTGCTGTGGTATGCCTCTTCTCGTGTATGTGTTATCATTTCTTCTGTATCCCCCCCACTTCGACGCCCCTGGCTCGTTCCCCCGTTTCTGTGCCTACCATGTGATCTTTCGTTCCTACGTTCTGTCTTCGATCCATCATTCTTGTGTATAGATACCATTTCCTAGGAAAATCTGTGCATTTCCATTCAGCTGCAAGAGGTTCAGCGCCCCGGCGTATTTTACCAATAGTACGCCTCTGCTATGTCCATTTATTACCCAAGTCACGGATTGTTTATCTAAGAAACCCTGTTTATCTTAAAGAATAATACACTTCAATAATGCCATAAATTTATAGTGACAATGGCGATATTTTCAAGGGTTTAGGTATAAAATCACTTCTCAGATTTTCTAAGAAAGTCGCTTGAATCAGCCCCACAGCAGTTTATTACAGTATTTATAATGCAGAATATGCAACACCACCAAAACACACTCTTTTTAATACAACTACAAATTATGTCACTCACATAACACTTTAAAATTATATCTTTTACACTTTGTATATAGCTAGCATTTGGACCTAAAAAACACTGCGATGGTTTTGTGGTAGACACTTCTTGTTAGTCATTAAGACATAAATAACCTTGGATAAATAAACTTGGGTGGCGGATAGGTACTTTAAAAATGAAAATGGGTATACTTAGCTTATATTACCGTTATTTACTTCCTGGTCCTTTAACCTTGTTTCTTTATGCATAACACTGCACTGGTCGGTTCTGCCACTAAATAACTCTGTATTAGTTATTTTCAAATATTAATTTTATTTCAACTTTGTTCTTTTGTTATCACATATCAATTTACGCGGAATGTTTTAGGCTATAAATTCACCTGTTTTATCAAATTTAGCAATCTTTTATCTGATGTACTCGCGTTTAAATGGGAGCGTTTTTCGGACGCGTCCGCTCGCTCGGGAAGTACAATTTGAACTCCTCGTAGGTGTGTCATCAAATAGTTACAAAAATTCTAGTTATCGTCCCACATTCATACCTACTGCAATCAAAATGGTACATTCATTATTTTTTCCCTAACTCAAGTTCACAATTCAGGATAAGGAACAGGGTAAGACCTGTAATGGATTGTTTTCGTGAACTAGGTCGTAACAGATTTATGGTTCATTCCTATTAATAAAGCTTTTTCGCCAGTTATTGAAGTTTTTATACAGTTTTGTATAATATTGGGGTAGTTTTCACCCTCTTAAGGATGTGTCTCAATTACTTTATGTAAGCCCTAGTCAACACCTTCGTTCATGCATTCAGCCAATAGACTTATACTATATTTCTGTTCATGGAAGCTCTATATCTCAATAGCATAATTTTTCCCTATTTTCATCCTTATATTTGGGGTTATTTTTGGCCCTTCTGAATTAATCAATGGATATATGGATTCCTCGGTATTAGATATGAATTCTGCGTCGAAAAATATCTTGATTACTCTGCCATAGCTGATGGGTATTAATTTTTTGTGGGGCTATGTATTTTTTCATAGCATCACGCATATCACAGTATGTTCTCATTAATAACAATAATTTAGCACTTAGTTTGAAACAAAATTCGAGGGCTAGAAATTGGGCGATTTTTGGCCTATTTCTGGGGCCACTCTTTGGGCTCCAAACTTCCCATTTTAAATTTCAATAACCCCACAGCATGTCCTCAAAAACATTCACGCTTACAACAGCGCCCATTTACTCTATAATTTCCTTGTGTTTTAGCACTTTTCAATGTCGATAAGTTCGTGTTGGAAGTAGGTTTTAGATATTTTACACGCTCAATTCCCAAGGCAAATTATTTCATGTCAGAGCTATTTCTAACTTCTACAAGTGAAAACTACGTTTATCTCTTTATCTGATAACGCAATAGAAAATTGTTGTAACAAACAAGTGAATAGTTGTGTGGTGTATCCCCAGGTAGAAATATGATTAACAAAAACAACAAAGTACTAATCATGCTGAGAAACAACATGTTTTACTAGTCGTGTCACGACAGTGATATTTTCATTCGCACTACAGCCGTAGGAATAATTATTTTTCACATAAAACGAGGGTAACAATGGTTGGCAAGCATATTTCCAACTTCCTCTGCCTTAGAAATATTTTTCGGGTAAGTCAAATTGTTCTTAATAAAGGTACTAAAGCATGTTTCTCATTATATTATTAGACTTATTTGATCTAATCTAATAGGTATTGATAAAAATGATTAATAATCATCGTAGAGAAACGGACGTAAATCCGTTTTCTAATACATTGAACTGTCTTGTAAACACGATAATCCTACTAGGCTTAACATTTTTATTTCAAATTTGGTACATACAGTGTGGAACAGCCAAATGGAAAAAAATCAGTATCTCAATTATTGTGCATATTTACAAAAAATCCCGAGACACGTCGATTTTTAATTTTGAAATGACAGTGATATCCTGCAACGTACAAATTTCATCACTAAATTCAACCCCCTTCGAGTGGCAGTTGCAACCCCTAAATTTTTAAATGGGAATTCATGTGCTTAACGTAATTCACTACAGCAAACTAAAAAAACTTAACTTCAATGTAGTGAAATAAATGTTCAAAATGAGTTCCTTGAACGTCTTGGCAGCATCCTAATCGTAAATGAAAATGCCTTCTAACGATTTCCAACATCTGAGGCGTGACCGACCTAAACACATCCGTTTTTTACATATCCCCATAGAAAAAAATCTCAGGGTGTAAGATCAGGAGAACGTGCTGGCAATTCTAGCGATCCTCGCCTCCCTATCCACCGATTTGAGAATGTTAAGTCGAGGTGTTGCCGGACGTCGATTCGGTTGGTGGTGGTGCTCCATCCTGCTGGAACCATATTACATCCGCTAGAATTTGAGGGTTTGCTTGAGCAGGATATAAGTTTGCCAAAGTTGGCACGACATTATTTTGGAGCAGAGCTAAATAATTATCTCCATTCAAATTGCCATCAATGAAAAAGGGACCAATGATATGGTTTTCAATTATCCCCGCCCAAACATTAACCTTTTCAGGATTTTGCGTATGTAATTCTCTCATCCACTGATTTTAATTAGCCCAGTAGTGACAGTTTTGACGATTAACATGGCCATGAAGAGTAAAAGTGGACTCATCCGAAAACAAAACTTTTTCTAGTTGGATAACATTGTCATCTAATCCTTTATTCACAAAAATACGTTCTTCTATCAAAGTCGTCTTCACTAAGCTCCTGAGTTGGGGTCCGTTTATAGGGATGCATTTTGTTTTCTTTTAATACGCGAATAATTGAGGAATGGGAAACATTAAATGCTGAAGCAGGCAGTCGAGTCAAACTATGTGGGTTTTCTTCAAGCTCAATTTGGTACCGTTACTCATTGCATTGGAAGCTTCTTTTTTATCTGCGGTACATGTCCATTTTCTCGAAACTGCTTTTCAATTTTCCTAATAGTACCTCGGGATATAGGCTTCAAATCAGGAAATTTTTCTTGAAATAGGCGAGCAACTTCGTCCTGTGATCGCATTCTATCTCCGTAACCAACCATTTGTAAAATTATCATGTTATGCATTTCATTTAAATAAACCATGTTTAGAAATTGCAGTTAGCGGAACTCAAATAATATGCAAAACACTGACAACTATTTATTGACAACTATGACAACTATTTATTGATCCGCCGCGGCGCGGAGTTTTCAATAAAACTGGCAGTGCCAGCTATGAAGAATTTTAAAGTTTTATGTCTTCTTTTTAGTTGATAATGTTGAAAAAGAACACTGAAATTGTGCGAGAACAAAACGCTGTAGTCCAGTCAATGAACATTTTGTAGAATGCATGGAATATGCGAGACTTTTTGACTTCAGAACTTTGTTAGAAGTAGTTAGTAAGTAAACATACTAAAAGTCCCCGCCCCTGGGAGGTGAGCTTACGGTGGGAGGGAGGGGAGAAGGTACAATTTTTGTATTTTTCGATTATATCTCGGAAACGGTGGACTCTAGAAAAATATGTTCTAAATAAAAATGGAAGCTAATTAAATTTCCTATAAAATTGTTTCCATACATATTTGTCGAATTTCCAACGGTTTTCGAGATATACGTTATTGAAAATCGATAATTTTCGAAAAAAATTTGTAGAAAACTTAATGCTCTACAACTTCGCTTCTGACAATTTTTCTGAGAAACGATCGTGGGAGGCACTAGAAGCAAATGTTTGACAAAAAGAGTTAGGTAGAAATGATTTTTTTGAAAAGTATCGATTTTCAATAACGTATATCTTGAAAACCATTGGAAATTCGACAAATATGTATAGAAACAATTTTATGGGGAATCTAATTAGCTTTCATTTTTATTTAGAACATATTTTTTCTAAAGTCCACCGTTTCCGAGATATAATCGAAAAACCCAAAAATGGGACCTTCCCCTCCTCCTCCCACCGTAAACTCACCTCCCAGGGGTGGGGACTTTTAGTATGTTTACCTGATAACTACTCCTAACAAAGTCCTGAAGTCAAAAAGTCTCGCATATTCCATGTACTCTACTCATCGTGAGATGAATCTCTTTCAAGCACTCATTGACTGGATTGCTGTAAGTTTTTATGTTTTTCGTTTGTTGTAACGAATTTCGTCAAGCAGACCATTAATTTTTGCAGTAAATATTAAAACCACAGCATTTTTGGATAGAGACTGAAAAGTTCTTTCAAGTGAGGTATCACAAGCCCCTAGTTCCCATTTAAAAATTGCAAACTCCCACTCGAATTAGGTTGTACGTTGCAGGATGTCATTTCAGAATCCAAAATCGACGTGTCTCGGAATTTTTTATAAATATGCACAATAATTGAGATATGAATTTATTCCATTTGGCTGTTGCACACTGTATGTTAAATACAACGTATTAGCTATGGAGAAAAGAGGTTCATTTTGTATGAGTGAAAGCCACACATTGACATAAAATAATGAAATTTTTAACTTTTCAACCAAGGCATCAACTGGGGATTTCCATCAAACCAAAAATATGTCTGATACATTCAACATTTTAAATTCCAAAACTTAGATATAGATAGAGTTGTGGCGGAAGCTATATCTGCAAGACTTATTCATCCTGACATTGCATCTAAGTTTTGGCACAAAAAATTATGGCTACCCAAAAAATATGTAACGATAATACGCCTCAAAAACAAGCATCTCCAAACATGCCTCTTTTCCACCACATCTGTACAAAGTAAATGTTCTTTCTTCAAAGAATTGTGATTCTCGTAATATAAATACAGAGCAGCAAGTGACAGATTATATTACAATCTTATTAATTTTAATATTGAATTTCCTTTTAATCTTTGGCCCAGTCCCAAAGTGTACATGAACCTCTAAAAAAATCCAGCCTAAGATTTTCCAACGGGATTCTCTTTATTTTGGCACCACAAATAATTTTTCAAAAGTCCATAAAGCCAACTGGACGGCTACAATAGTTACAGCAGGTCAAATGTCAAGAAAATCGGTTTTTCTCAAATATCTCGTAAATCATCGGTTTTAAGTTAATTTTAGTTATTATAAAATTTGTTCTTCGAATAAATCTGCATAAAAAAGTTCCTATACATAATTTACGTAGAACCAATAGTTTTTGAGATTTTTGAGAAAACTTGGACATTGTGCTGCATTCGTTTCCGCACCACCTTTGAGGTAGAATGCAAGGCGCGTTTTTTTTTACATGGTGTCCCCTATAGGCCTAATCCATGGGTTACAAGTTATATTATAATTTTGTTGATTATGGTTCGTCTTTGCTGACTTCTTCTTCTTCGTCTCGTCTATCCCTTCTATTTCCACTTCTTCAATATTTTCATTTTCGTCAACAACCTCTCGGCGGAAAATAACGAAATGGGTTCATCGTTGAGTTCATCGTTGAACTCAGATTGAACGGTTATATCCTCGGACATCGTATTGAGACACGACTGGCCCCGACAAGAGCCACACAGTACAGGACATGGCAATTCTATTTTTCTACATTCACAATTGTGTAATTGCAGAAAATAGAATTGAGAAGTTCATCTGGTGCAGAAGAAACCAGAGTAATTGTTGGCTCTAATAAATTATTGTTTGAAGTCCAACCCCAAATCTTTTCCCAGTCAAGTTTGAACCTGGTAATATACCCTGAATAGATGTTGTTGAGTAGCTGCTGCTGTGAGTGGAAGTGACGACAATTGTACAGGCTTATTTATTAACAACTTTTTCAAACAGTTTTCTATTTTGAATGCCGCCAATGCTTCCTGAAAATCAGGTCTTTTTTGTAATGTTTTAAATACATTTATTTTTCCTTTTCGAAATAAAGGCAATGGAATGTTCGAAAGCTACTACTAAAAGTCCTTACTATTATTATTACGAAGAAGTGTCAATTTCAAGGACATCTCAGACATGTGCATAAACGATGTTCCTCTGTATTCAAAAGTCTTTATATCTTTATACAACACTCTACGTATATAATAGTGGCGTATGCACTTTGCTCCGAAGTTTCTCAGACCAATATCTCGAAAACTATTTGTTCTACTCAAGATATTTGAGAAAAATCGATTTTCTTGACATTTCACCTGCTGTAACTACTGTAGCCGTCAAGTTGGCTTTATGGACTTTTGAGAAATTATTTGTGATGCCAAAATAAAGAGAATCCCGTTGGAAAATCTTAGGTTGGATTTTTTTGGAGGTTTGGCCTTTTTTATGTATAAAGTGACTGGGTTACTTCCCTTAACCAACATAATAAACAAATTACGTATTTTATGATTGACTGTTTGAGTAGCTTAACTTCGTATTCTCTGTTATTTTTCTTCTGTTGCATATTCTATTATACGTCAATGGATTTAGTTTATAAGAGGGAAAAAAAATTAATTTTTGCAAAAAAACGACAAAGGAATAAATATTTTTGCTTGATTTAAAGCGGATAAATTTGTAATTAAAACTTCTATACTAATAGTGTGCTCTTAAAATCGGGAACTTAAGCAAAACTTTTCTTGAGGAGATGGTCGCTTTAGATAGGTATATCAGCAAGTCACACATTCAAATGATTTTGAAGGAACATAAAATACATAGCTATAAAACCATTTTAAATCATACCTTGGCGCTAGGAGATGATGTCAAACGTCTCTTTTTTTGTTTATAGATGGGTAATGAAATAATGAGAAACGACAAAAATTTTTATCAAAGTAATACTATGTTTTGCGGTGAAGCAACCAACCTTTATCGCAACATGTTCGATATTGGAACAATACTATCCTCATATTAGAATTTCGAAATCATGGCTATAATTTATTAAAGTAAACGTGTGATGTGCTGTTACTTATCATGGAGTAATTGATAGGCCCATATTTTTAAAATAGTATCGCTAATAAGCACATATTCCTGGATGTGTTGATACATTTTCTCCGTTATTGGTATCTATATAGCTAATGGCCAAATGCCAAAAAAAAACTCATTGAAATTAGGTCATATTCGTTATAGAGTGATCATCAGAGGCATGCAAACCATCATATGTATAACCTTTTTTTGCGGTGGAGGGAAACATCATGGACACGCAGCTCTTTGAATCTATCACGCTGGGTAGTGCCGGACTCTAATCGAGCTAAAACCCCTCCGGGATAGAGGACCACTCCCTGTCTTCAGTGTTTCCTCATATCCTGGAACCGCTCTCGCTTACCGTCAGAATATCAGGTCAAGGGTTATGTGTTCAAAATTATCTGCCTCTCCTTACTTCCCTATTTCGTTGAAAGGATTAGGGGTTCAAGTTTCTTTCGTCTAGTTCCCTGATTTTCATGACTGATGTTGCATATCCGATTACCTCAACGTTCTCCATGTATCAGTGCATCATCGAACATTATATTCCACAGGGTTGGGCCCAGGACCAATCTCTGTGGATCACCACAAGTCATCTTCCATTGAGTCGCGCCGTCTACCTCTAGCCCTATCCACCTGTTCTCGAGATAGCTCTTTACTATCCTGAGCAGGTATGGGCTATTCTCAACTTTCGTAACTTCTTAACTATCTCGCCCCAATCAGCAGTGCTGAAAGCATTCCGAACGTCCAGCGTTACTACCACACAGATCTTCTTGGCCTCCATAGCCTCCCCAGCTGTCTCGGTTAGGCATCCTATCGCTCCTCTCGTGGATTTTCCTTTCGTAAAATCGAACTGGGTGTCCGATATTCCTCCCTTCTATTCAATGTCTGCCTCCAACCTCCCCAGAAGCAGATATTCCATTAACTCGCCCATGGTATCGAGCAGACATACCGGCCTATATAAGGACGATTCATCCGGTGGCTTGTTCCTTTTCTTTATAAGCACGACACATTTTTCCAACTCTCGGAAAAGTTTCTCCTTTCCAGTGCGCGGTTCATAACCCATATGTGTAACCTATGTTTTATTATAATGCTAGAGCAACATGTTGGTAAGTTTTTGATTAAGTACATAAAAACACCATGACGTACGAGATACAATGTGTAATTTAGTATATATTATATAAGGGAACATCTGGGTAAATATGCAAGGAATGGCATAAATCATGACTACGACACTCGAAATCTTAACGATATACAGACACCATATCTGATATTCTACAGAAAGAAATAAGTTAGGTAGTTAATAAGGTAGTTAATAACGTATTGCTTTGTTCAATTCTCACCAAATAGTTTAAAATCTTTACCAAACGAACAATATAGTAAAGTTAAAAAAGCATCTTTTAGCCAATGCTTACTACAATATATCAGATTTTAAGCATGTCTAATTTTAGGTTTTAATGTTTGTTTTTCCTAATGTTCGACTTCTTCTAAATTGTTGACCATACTAGGACCATCTCCTAGTATTCCATACATTTTTTATCGAGTTTTTTATGTTTTGTTAGTTATCTACATTTGTATGTTTTGTTTGCTATTTACATTATCTTTTCCTAACTAGATGTCGAAAGACTACGGTGTATTTTTTTAGTGACCAATAAAATTATTATAAAAAATTGTAAAATATACTCTCTCAGGTTTTATTTGTTTTAGTTCTTAAGATATTTTTAACGAAACTATTTTGAAAAATAATATACAAGAATTCAATATGCCACCATAATATGCTAAATATGAGAGCGTAAAAAATATTTGATTTATTTTTTATTTAGTAAAATCGTTGTGTAATAATTTTAGAAGAAAACGTAATTAAAGCTATCTGACATTATAGCAAACTTGAAATATATTGCATAAGTTTCGAATCAAAATTGATTCATAAGAAAGTTTTATTCAGGCATTTAGGTTCAAAGTTAATAGGTGTCTCCTTGAATTCTCGTGGTGTAACGGGAAATACCTTTTAACCCTTTAAGGCGCATAAGGTTTTTTTAATAATAATCGAAATTTAGTGGCGGGAACTTATTAAGTTGGATACAGAGAAGCTCAAAAAAATAATAAAAAAATTCTTTTATGCACTATTTTCGAAAAAATGCATGGTTAATAAAATGACTTCGGTGCTTTCCCTTACATAGCTAATTTGTGGTCAATTTATTAACCATCTAAAAAAAATAAAGAAACAAAGTTTTTATACAAAAAATAAATAAGAACCACACGGTCTTTACTTGAAAAGGCAGATATATTATTTGTTACTTGAAAAAACAAGTTTTACAAAAATGTTTACGAAAAAACCGAACAAGTCAGTTTTTACTTCAAAAATAAAATCATAACAGTTTTTGTAAAAAAAATTAAAACGAAGGTTTTTTCTTTTTATTTGCTTTATGATTCATGGATTGGAGCAAAACATTCGATACAAAGTGCAACTTGACGTATATTTAGAGGCGGAAGCGTTTTACTTCGATGGTACCGATACGCCTCTGTAATTTTTTTAGTCTGCCACTGACTATATCGAATTTTTGAAAATTTATAAAATTCCTCAAAATAAGTGTCCCCCCTATAATAAAAATAACAAAAAAGTTGCTTTTGTGACATCACTAACAATTGCAAACCAGTGAGCAAATCTGTACAAAATTGAAAATATAAATCCGTGTTTTTCCTCAAATAACAGTATATAACTTCTAAGCGGTAAATATTTCCAAATATAAAAACTTGGGAATAGAAAGATAATACTGGTGTGCTTATAAATTGCTACTCAAAATATAAAAACCATTACTGTGGTTAAAAAATATATAAATTGAATAAAACTTCAATTTTCAACGAAATGAAAATAAAAATTTGAACTTTTAGAAATCGATTTCAAAAATAAATAAATCGTAGATCAAACTTCTGAATTATTATATCCAACCATTTTATTATATAATAATGGTCAATATTTTGCTGCAAATTGTATTTTACTTTCCAACAAATTATTTATAAACAAACACTGCACCTATCTACAAACTTTAGTATTATCTAAAGGCTCACAAGTCAGTATAGTGATCACTTTCTTGCAAATTCCCGCGCACTAACCGAAATGATCATTAGAGTGTGCTGGGAAACTATAGCCCATACACTCTTTTACCACGTGCTTTACTTGGCATGCGCAAAATAATTTCAAAATGTTCGCGCGTTTTTAAATCGGACCTGGTTAATATAGTGACTGAGAACCTTAAAGGGTTTTAAGATAAGAAACGAGTATTTTCACATTCATACAATAACATCTCGACAGGAAAAAAATGTGGAGGAAACTCAATTTCGTAACTTTTTATTAGAAGCATTTTTAAGCATAATAAAATGACTCATCATTGATAAGATTACGGGGATTTACCTACATCCAAAGTCAGTGACTGATTTATCGATGCTTATATTGCGCATAATATTATGACGCGGGTAAAACATTTTCCTTGAAATTAATCGGAGTCTAGAACCAATCCTCTGTGAGTAAACATTGATATTTCGTCGGTTTGCGAGAGACTTTTTAACATCTGGTAAATTCAATATAAATATCAATATAAACATAGATCGTAAATAATAATAAATTAATAATAATTGTAATACAATAAACGATTTTATTGAAGAAATGTAAATTTACAAATATTTGTTTTCGCGAAAATTATTCATTTGCAAGTATATCTTTAATGAATGTTGGGAAAAAGCAGCACTAGTTGAAGGCAAAGAAGCTAGCTGGAAGGGGGCTGATGCTGTTTGCTGAGCAAGAGTGCGGGAAATATGATGCCGTGGCATAAATCAATCATTCAGACGATATTAACTGAAAAACAAATGTTTCTTCTGCTTTTTTCATGTGGGGGAGGGATCACAAAATATAGTGACACAGTATTGAAACTCTTTTAATTTTTGCTGCAGCTTTCTTCTTGGAGATAGTGTGAGAAAAGAGCAAATAGTTCTTAATGGAGGAGACATTCTTTTCCACTTTTCTAACGTGTAGCGCTGATTCCCCGATGAAATGCTTTCAGGTTTGCTTCCTTTGAGTAGCTGGCCAGCAGTATACTATGATCAGAATATCAGTGCCAGTTGACTTTAAGACCTTTAGCTATCTCTTTGAGGGTTATCCGAACAATGAGAGTGTCCACTCCACCTTTAACTAGACAAAACCCGTTTTTATTTTGATTATTTACGGCATCTGTTTATTTTATTTATTTTTTCATAGTTACGTCTCTATGGCATTTTTAATGTGCACAGATAGACGGATTCATGCATAATTTTCTGATTGGTATACGAGGGGGTATAATGACCAGAATTCCCTCATCATAATTATTTGTTAGTCGTATATAAAATGTATTAACTACTCCAAAAATATCAGTCGCAGGCTAATTCGCGCATTATTATGCAATTTTTAGCGTAGGACAACTTTTAATATGTTGTTTAAAACACTAAACTAAACCCGTGTGCAAATTTTCACCTTTAAGTTTTTTTCTTTCTGAAGTTTTAATAATATTTCATCTAATATTCCCGATGTATTTTCGAAATTAATCCTTATTTAACAATGAGAGTATGCAACGTACATGACACGTAACGTTAATAGTGGTTGCATAAGATAGATCTGTTGAACCAAATACGATTGCAAAATAGATTATTATCTATTAATTTAGTAAATTGAGAGTTTCGCTAAAATGACAATACGATAAAAGGCGATTGTATTCATTGTATTATTATGTATTATAATTTGTAACATTTCCTGTATGGTTGTCAGTGGTAGGTAGCTTGGTTCTCTTTCTAGAATTTTCACATTATGAAGTTAATGCTATAATTTCTAATGCCTATTGCACACCCCGCTGGGTGTTCACTTTTTTCTCACTCAGTACATGAGCGTTGTCTTGCCAAAATTTTCACCGTATTTTCACTACACATTAACAAAATGAAGGTCAAATGCTAATCTATACAGATAAAATATGAAAATTTGCATGGGAAAGTATAACAAGTGGAAAACTTGTTATCTTTCCAAGTAAATACCAAGTATGTTGGAAATAAATAAAGATAAAGTCCAATAAATAATAAAAATTAATATTTTAACACATTTTAGAATGTTATTTTTTGTGCTATATTTATGAGTTCATTTTCTTTTTATTTTATGTAAATATTGTTTTGGTTAGCCCCTACGTGTGCTATTACACTCACAGAGACGAACCCAGCTATTTTTTGGGGGGGGGGGGGGGGAAGCTACAACTAATTTGCCAACTGCCCATTTTTTTACAACTTATATTTCCTTATGTTTTTTTTTATTTCAGCCTTAATCTATAAGTAGCCTAGCGATACAAATATTATGCAAAAGAAGTTTAACTAAACTACATGATGTAGGCGCTAGACCTAAGTTGACCCCGCGCTCTCCTTCGTCTAAAAGCTACTGGATGAGGTAACCGTTATAGTTTAATGACCATGGAGAAAAACAAGATAATAGGGTCTACACACGATCCAGCGGCAGGGACCCGACATTGTCGGTACGCTTTGAAGATAATTGGAATTCTAGCGGACCAGTTCACTTTTACGAATGAATTCAAAGCATGCCGACATGGCTGGGTCCCTGCCGCTGGATCGATATAAAAAAGTTCGCAAAAAAACGTAAAGGGTACCGACCTGTATCAATTTCAGTCTATTTACATAAAAGGCCATAAAAGTATTCGGCTTCTTTATTATCATCACAAAAAAAATGGTCACATATTTCCGAACAAAAATGTAGGCCACTCCCACTGAATATAATTGGTTTAAATTTTCTCTACCGGAATTATGATAGGTTGGTGGTCAACGTGGACTAGCGTTGTCAAATTGGACCGGCGGGTACACTAACTAGAAGCGGTCGGCATCCTTTATGCTTTTTTGCGAGCTTTTTTGTATCGATGAAATATTTGTGGAATACACTATACAATACGATTACGCACAACTCGGGGCGCAAGCTCGTGAACGTCCGCGCTAGTACGGCTACCGGCCACTTCCCACTTCACATTGTGATACGCAATAGGTAGCATTAAGGGGTCTACACACGATCCAGCGGCAGGGAGCCAGCCTTGTCGGCATGCTTTGAACTCATTCGTAAAAGTTAACTGGTCCGCTGGAATTCCAATTATCTTCAAAGCGTACCAACAATGTCGGGTCCCAGCAGCTGGATCGTCTGTAGACCCCTTTAATAGTCCCAGATTCTGATTCAGTGTCCTCTAAGAATTTAATATTTTAACAATTTCTGACCGACAACAATTTGTTATTATTATTATCTCTCGTTGAGAGGTTGGTAACTGATATTAGTGATACTCAGTATAAACCAATAACAAACGACTTTATAGCTAGGACAAAGCATTGTATTGATAAAGGCAAAAAGGAGTAATATTCTAATATTTCTAATGTAAGACAGTCTTTGAGAATTGTATGCTCTGGCCGTGCCGTCTACTGGGTCGAACGTCGAATTTCCGCGAGTTGACGAGTTTATTTTGTTGGCCCGTCGCGTAGGCTCGTCGGCGTTGTGCGTTGTCCGTCGACTATTCTGTGGCTCTCACATCAGTGACATCTAGTCATAAAAAATATCAATTAAAATTATTTATAAAAAAATGGTCATAGTGACAGTGTCATTTAATTTTTATCAACTCATTATTCGTTTTTTTGCAATTATACCCAATAAAGATTTTTTTACATTTTTGGTGATTTTCCCAACTCAATCAACATTGGGGGGGGGGGGGGGGGGAGCGTACCCCCCATAACCCCCCGTGGGTTCGTCTCTGTAACACTCACTAGAGAATATTTTGTGTAAGATTTACTTTTATTTTTCGTAGGTGACTTGGTTTTAAGTTTGGTGAAGAATTTACTTATGGTATTAATATGATTTGTGATTTTTTTGGTATTAGCCCAGACGACAGAGAACATTTTATAGTGAAACCTCCAAAAACTTGTAAAATAAAGAATTTTTTTTTAATGAATTCGCGAAAGTGTATAGATTAATATCCTCAAAAGTTTACATTCCGCTCGGATGCAGAACATAAAAAAAGTGAAAAAAAAAATTTTTTTTCACCCATTTTTTCAATATTTTGAAATTAAGTCAGGGTAGGAAAAAATAAAAAATACAGGTGGATACACCACGTGTTTCTGAACAAAAAATGTCGTAATAGAATTTATCGCTAAAGCCGCAGTATTTCCGAAAAAAAATAATGAAATAACTTTGTCACTTTACGCTGCCAAGCGTACAGTTAAATGGATACTATGGAAACTTTAAAAATTCTTGGCTGTTCTAACGAGTAAAATAAAGCTTTTTCTCTTTCTGATTACACATTTTTAACATTTTTCTAAGTGAATAGGAGGATAAATAGTGAGTATGGAGGGAAAATATATAATTATGAACGCATACACAGACAGCACACATAGCCGCAGGATTGAAGCAGATCTGCCGCGCCGTAACTAGCATGAATTTTTACCTGCATTTACTGTATTGTATTTATTACACGTACACCTTTCTACATTTCAACTATATCCAATGGATTCCTTATACATTTGTTAAAGTATCGCTATTTCTGATTATGATGGGATTGATCATATTTTCGAAAAAATGCATAAAAGCAAACGAATTTGTGTTTGAATATTCGAAAAATATATATTTTTTCCAATTGGTCAATTTCTTGACAAGTTACACCCTCCAGTATATATATTTATCAAAAAAATCATCAAGTAAGGAACTTTTTTTTAATCCACGTTACTACAACTTAATAAACCAAAATAATCATGAAGTGTACATACTTTTTAACAGTTTTCAATGAAGAAATAATTTTTTGGAAGGGCTTTTATTTTTTTTCTATATTTTTTATTGCAACGATTGAATTCGGGAGTGATAATATATACAGTGTGTCCAACTAAGTCTGCACCATATGGGAAACTTTTTTATTATCGGTTTTATGGAAAAAAGTTATTCTTAATAAAAAGTTTTGCATGGCCTAAAACGCAACATGAAATAATCAGATATCAATTTTTTGCAGTCGTATACGGGGTTTGTCGAAAAATGTAAATTTTGCTCAAGAATAAAGTACCTTTATTTATTACAATATCGACAATCGTTATTAAGAAAAGTTGATCCTAATAGAAAACTACGGTCAGATATCCAATATTATCCATCTACCATGAAAAAACGATCTTTAATAATTTTTGGGTATAATATCTATTTTTTCATGGTAGATAGATAATACTGAATATTTCACCGTAGTTTTCAATTAGGATCAACTTTTCTTATTAATCGTTATTAAGTTTCTGCCCTAAGTTTTTTGACTTACTTTGACCCCCTGAAGCCAATTTTGGACAAAAAAATTCTATCGGCTCAGTTTTCCTCTACCACCCCTTTCATCCCCTAATTTTTTTTTGTCCAAAATTAGTTTCAGCGCATCAAATTACTTCAAAAAGGTTAGATGAGCTTAGGAAAAGACCTTTTTTGCCCTTTGTAGGGGATGAAGGGGGAGGTAGAGGAAAACTGAGCGGATATTTTTTTGTCCAAAACTGGCTTCAGCGCATCAAAATACTTCAGAAAAGATTAGAACCTTAGGACAAGATCTTTTTTTTTTGTAGACCTGTGCAATTTTCCAGATTTGCCTGTCTCTTCCCTCCTTCTGGCTACTAATTGCCCTGTTTGGTAGGGCGTTTTTTGGAAATTATTAACGCTAGAACACTATTTTTGACAATTTTACACAGAACTATATCAGCTTTTTCTTCTTAGAACTACGTTTAATGTCAGATGAAATGAAAATGGAAAATTGACGATTCGTGATTTTTGAGATCTTAATATAAAACTTTATTTCGTACAATAATACTTGATAGCTGGAGTGTAAGCGGAGTCTACACAAATTTTATTCAGTTTACAACTGCACATTGCTCAACTTATCCTCCTTTTTTCTAGACGCGGCAAACCAGTCAGGCAGATGCCCCACAGAACGGGACCATTTCACCAGAGTATAGAAATGGAACTGAAGAGGAGCCAAAGGAGAATAACAAACACGTAGAATACGTCAAGAATACGAACCTTTCTTCCAAGCATTCAGGGGTGTCAAAAAGTCAAATGAAAGGTAAAGTAAAGTTTGTCATATATCTTCATTAGGGAAGTTGGTATTTTTTTGTTGTAAAAAAGCTAAAATCAAAAAGGGCCTTAATTTTTATTATTATTAGCTGATATTTCTAAATTTTTGACGACGTTATGTGTTTTTGTGGGTGCAGTGTTTGTGGTTATCTTGGGCATTGCGTTGTTCATTATTTCGTATACAGGGTGCGCCACTTAAAACTCCCCAGACTTGTAACTTTTTATTTTTAAAGCGATGATTGACCATGTTGGGTGCATCAAATTGTAGACATTTTGAAAGCCTTTAAACATGCATACAGAGTGATTTTAAGACAAAATTTTTGAAAAAATTGTTAAGAAATGAAACTTAATTTCTTTGAATATCTCTTTACGTCACCCTGTACATGAACTTGTTAATGTTTTCTTATAAAGGTTTTAATTAGCTTCAATTTATGTTATTAAAATAAAAAATTTTAAAAAACAAAAATTTTGCGATTTCCTATTTAGTACATTTTAATGTGTTTGTTTTTAAAAATATTTATTTCTTTTGTTTCTTGTTGCTGTTTTGTTACGTTGAATATGTTTTGTGATATGTCTTTTACAAATAAAGCATAAAATTATTATTTACATTCTTTTCAAAGTTATTTAAAAAAAAAATCAGTTTCGAATCGAAAATAGTGTTTTTAATTTCTTTCTCTAAAACCAAAAACAATTTCGAATATGAGGCAATAACATAAATTGAAGCTAATTAAAACCTTTATAAGAAAACATTAACGCAGTTCATGTACAGGGTGAGATATATCCAAGGAAATTAAGTTTTTTTAAATCACTATGTTGAAATGCCTTAAAAATATCTACAATTTGATGTGCCCAACATGGTCGTCGCTTAAAAAATAAGAAAGTTACAAGCCTGGGGAGTTTTAAGTGGTGCACTCTGTACATTGTTGAACAATACAATTTATTTATTTATTTATTTATATGTAGAGAATAATAGAGAAAAGGTCAAATCTACAAAAATAATTTTGTTGCTTTTCCGTAAATATATATGATTCAGCATTTAATTGAATATTAGCAATTATACCAGAGAGTAATCTGTGAATACGTTAATTTTGAGCAAAATGTATTTCTACAAATTATCGAGTTGATATTAATTTGTTTACATAATTTACACCATTTAATCCAGTGACTTATGACACAAATCGCCTACTATGCGTGCAAATTGTAACTGATTGTATAATATTCTAGTTTACATATTATATTTGCATCCAATCGTAATAATCCATAAAAAAATACGTCGTATTTATATTGACGTTGAAGGTAAATGCGTAGTGAATCTATAAAAGGTTTTTCTCAAAAACTGTGTAGAAACAAGAATCAGCTGTGTTTTATGTTTAAACACAATTCATAGTAATATAACGAATTATATCGGACAAAATTAATAAAGTTTTGAAAATTGGTAGAAATGATAGCATAAGAATTAATAAACTGAAAATTCCCACCCCCAAGTAGTGTGCTTCATCTCCTAGCACGTCGTTTCCACCCCCATTTGGAGGTTTTCTAGATTATTTCGGGAAAGGTTCACTTTCTGATGTATACAAAATTATTCGCTATAAAATTCTCCATCAAAAATGCCTCTCAATTTTTTTCATAAAATTAATAGTACTGTAGGAAATAAGGCGCACACATGGGGGTTGGTTCCAGTTAATACAATAAATAATTGTAATCTACTTTAAAGTTGAATGCTTAAAGCAAAAACAGTAGCTACTAAACTCCACGTAAAATTATAATAAATGTATCGCATCCACCTTCTTAGCCCTAGAAAATATCACAATTTTTAAAGAAGCGAGAATATTGTATATTGTACTTGTTACCACGCCACCGAGATAAAGTAATTGCCCCTTTTTTACATGGTATCCCCTGTATACCTAATTCACTAATTACCTATCAGAAGGTTACCCGCGTTAATTAATCTTCGGGGTCTTTCATAGATTCGACATTCATGCATGCTTGTCCGTGGCAACGGTAACACATTGTAGAGCAACGTAAGCCTGGTCTTCTGCAACTGCACCTGTTTTCACACCCTAATTTACATAAACAAGAAATTAGTGTAAAAACAGATTCAGGAACTGGTTCTTTTGTTGTCTCATAGTTGAGGTTAATATTCCGCCGACTTTTTTCCTTCCCCAATCAGTAGCTTCAAGCGTAACGTTTTTCCATGCTTGAGCAACATCAGAAGTTGGTGGTAGTTTTGATAACATTACAGTATTGTTCGCTTTACCACCAAGTTTGTTAAGTCATGTATCTGTAAACATCTAGCTTTTTTTCTGCAGAGGTAGAGTTGTATAAAGCTAGAACAAATCGCTCTCCTACGTCTACAATTTCTTCATGACTAGCTTTTTCATTATTAAAAGTTTGTACGATGTCTTCTAAGTCATCTCTTTTATTAAGCACATTGATTGCATTAACCCTTCCTTTGGAGAAAAAAAACGCTGAAGTTGTGTCGGAACTGTTAATGGCGTGTGTAAATAATATTGCTTCTTTACATTTTTGAAAAAACTCGATTGTAAATCTCGTGAACTATAAATCCTTTTGCTGGTATTACCTTTTTTTTTTTATTAAAAATTTAATGTCTTTGTTGGAGGGAGATAGAGCAATAAGAAGGACCAGCATGTCTTGCCCTACGATAACGGCTGTGCTGCACTTATAACAATTTTCGGTAGCAGTTTTTACTATTAATAAATCGGCGTCATTCGCAGCAGCGAACACCTCGATTCCTCCGTTTCTAAATTTTTTCACTAGTTCTGCAATCAAACGTTCTTTGTTAAACAAATTACTAAGGAACTGTTGAGTTTCAAAAACAACAGTATTTTCATCAAATATAATTTCAGAACAGGTTCTTTGCAGTATCCGCCTTTGACGTTCTGTTTGCATTATTCAAATAACCATCGAATATGACAGTTACTCTATTTTTTCGCAACTTTACATACGTTTTAGGAATGTTATGATTCTACCTTGCTGTTTTATTATATGTGCCTTATAGTGATATTGTAAATAATCACTATATGTATGTAGGGTACTACCCTACATACATATAGGTTGTATAGGAATATCACTATGGATATGAATAACAAAAACAAATTATTATTATAAAAATTCAATTTGAAATCTAAATTAAAACTTTTCGAAATCCTATTTATTTATTTATTTAAATAGCATTTATATTTGCTAGATTGGTGACCCCGAACGTCTTCACGCATTGTATACGTCCTGAGAGTTAATTACAAATTTATTATATACATATTTATTTGTAGAATTAAAATGTTAACAGTTATTGAATTAAAATATAATTCATTTTTTATAAAGATAAAATATTTTGTTGCTTTTATTATCTTGATATATTGATGTTCTTCTTTTTATCCTTGGCAACTGCCCATACTTATAGGCAAGTAAGCAAGTTGCCACATGCCTCTTTTTGTCAAAAGTAGAGAGGTACTGTGAAATCGGATAATGTACAACATACAGTATAAGGATAAATAAACTGAATTTAAGTACTTATTATCTAAAATAACACCCAATATACTGAGTAGTGAGTACTAGTGCGTATTTCTGTTTTCAGAAAATGTACACATTTAATACTTAAGTATATTTTATCCATACCTACTTACAACAACTAAGTTACAGAAAAGATCTTTTTCATACAAGACTTCAGTTTTATAATATTCATTGACATTTTCTATTCTGGCAAAAAATTCTACAACAATCTAAATAATAACCTCCAATATGAGTGTATCTGAATATACAATTGTTCTCTCAAATTAATTGATTGCATATTTTTAGAGTTTCGAGAAGCATTCCGGCTCTTTGACAAGGATGGCGATGGCAGCATAACAAAAGAGGAACTAGGCAGAGTAATGAGGTCTCTTGGACAATTCGCCAGAACTGAAGAACTTCAGCAAATGCTTCAAGAAGTTGACGTAGACGGTAAAATTGATCTTATTTAAAATAGTCTGTTTAAGTAGTATTTTATGAAGTTGCCAGTACTTTCGCGCATTACCTTAGCAACACAAAAGGATTTTCGCTTTTAAACTAGGCGATAGTCTACACCGACACACCGACCACCTATCCGACGTTGCCCATCTTTCAGTAACCTTTTTAGCCACACTTCCTTTAACTATAACTTCTATTTACGCTACCATCTGCTACTAATAATTTTCAATACTTTACCTTTTCCTCTCCCTTCTTCGTTTATTTTCATCCATTTTTGTTTGTTTGTCAAATTGCTCTTCCCACACATTAACTTCTAGAAAATCATAACTTTTTGAAGTCAGACCATTTGAACTTGTGCCTTGAGCGGCCAGCATCCGCTGCATAGTAGATTTTGTGAAGCGAGTTATTCATCTAGATCTTTTTCCCACATCAGTAAGTAATATTTTTTATTTATAACCATATAATGTGTAACGTTGATATTACACTGGTTTAGTTGAAGGTTCGAAAGTGTCACATTACATGCCTCCAGTTCCCGCCATCATTTTCCACCCTCATTTCCAGCTTCTTAAAATTTAATAACCGTAAAATTATACTTTTACCACTAAAAGCAGCATAGTTTTTAAAATAAAAAGAAAAAGACGTTTTTTTGTGAATTGTTTATTTAATGGCAAATAAGGAATTAACAATAACAAGAAGGAACTAAAATACAAGAAACTACTAATTAAAATTAATTGTTAAATTAAATTTATTGTAGGCCTTTATGGATATTTTTAGACCAACGCCAGTGTCCCCATTAGTGGTCTCTTTGGCTGATGAGTTAATTTGTCGTTGAATGGCTGCCGAGATCTGTGAGCTACTTGAAAAATTATCAGCAGACATGGGACGGGTGGACAGTATGGTGGCGGTTTTGGTTTTGTTCTCTATTGAACAGTGTACATAACCTTTCGCCACAGTGCTAGATTTCCACCCTGTCAGCCTGGAGTACATCTTCACCGCTGTTGGCTGAGGAGGTGGCAGTTCTTCTGAGGGCGTGACATATAAAGCCTTCAATGTCTTCTGACTTCAAAAAAGTAACTATTTTTCTGGAAAAATTGGCTATTGAATTTTGACCTATTGACTGTTTGCCTTTCCTCCTCTGATCTAAACCAAGAATCTGTCGATTTTTATGTCCTTTCGAAGATTTATGAAGTCGTCAACAGTCTTCACCCAGCTTGGGTCAGTAATGAGATATGCTCCACTTCTATTCTACTCTATTCCACTTTTATATGTTTTGTAATCTGGAATTTCAACTGAAATTTTTTCTTCCAACATAGCTGTGTCTGACATTTTCATTTTCACGAATTCGTCCTTTCGACATGCTCCTGAAACACTTACCACTAGTACTAGCTAAAGCAATAAGAAGAAAATCTTAAGAAACAATACTTTTTAAAGGATATAAATTCATTACTTTAACGGATTATTTTATAATTGATCCTTAATGTTAAAAAAATCTATACCTTAATCGGTAAAAGTTCATCTGGAGTTTTGCCTTTTCAGGTAGGCTAGGAATCTCTCATGTTTCGAAATATCGGATGTCGCTTCAATGTCTAGCATTGTTCTTAACTTGCTATACATTGCCCACAAGAATAATGGTTTCTTTTCTTCCCTTTGCTCTATAAAATATGTCATTAGAACATTTTCTGAGCTCAAATTCTTTACTTTTTTCCGCTTCACACCGCTCCCTATAGGACACAATGGTCATTTGGTACAGACACTTACTTTTTTCAGGCGTCAAGCTCTGTGCCACTACATCAGCACTCTCATTTTAGGAGAGGTACAGTCAATCGAATCATCAACAGTATTTTCGGTTTTAGTCTCTCGAACGCCAACAATCTAATCTGACTTAAGAGGTGACAACGCCAATCACAAATTTTTATCGGTAAAGCTAAAGCTGAAGTGAGGCGAAGGGTAGGTGTGGCTATTATAGGGAATCTGCACGTGACGTCACAGCTAACCCCAAAAATATGGGTTTCTTAAGATTTAAGAGTATTACGCAGCTATTATTAAAATTTCTGCCTAGTTTCCGTATTTCCAACTAAAATCTAGTTCAGTGTAATGTTTATGAAGTTAATGTTATGTTGGTTACATGATGCAGATGCCCTATTGCAGTGCTGCAGGTGGCACCATGTATTAAAAAGCACTGTACTAAAAATATTGACTGGGAGAAAGCAGTTTTTAGCCAAACGATTGGTGTTATTAAATGAAAAAAAAAAAAAAGTATTTTTGTAAGTAAACGAATATTACACTTCTAGTGAAGAAAGTTTTCAGCTAAAATTTGTTTATTACGAAGATCTCTCTTCACATTGACTCATTGCCGTCTGCTTCCCTCTGATTTGATCACCTTACTCCCTTTTAACCTGTTTAAGTCAAACAAGCTTCATTTTTCTCCCTAGCAACCGTCGCCTTACTTAAAATATGCCTACTTGTGAATTTGTCTTATATTTTTTATACTTCTGTCGGGATAAATATTTGACAACCTAAATATTATTTTGCTGTGATGTTATTTTAAATTTTTATATAAAAAGAACAGATTTTTTGTTCAATTCTGACCTGGAAGGTGGACATTTTCAAATATTTACAATAATAAATATCCACAATGTGTGATGAAGTTTAGATTATATTATCTATTCTGATACTTAAAACTCTTAAATATTTTTTAATTTTCTTTCAGGCGATGGTAATGTAAGTTTTGAGGAATTTGTGGACATTGCCTGGTCGGCGGGAGCCGGATCTGATCCTGACCATATCGTTTCTCGAGAAGAGGAGGAGAAGGAACTGAGAGATGCATTTCGAGTTTTTGATAAGCACAATAGGGGGTACATAACAGCTTCTGACTTGAGGGCAGTACTGCAGTGTCTTGGAGAGGACTTGTCAGAGGAGGAAAGTAAGTGGTTTTTTTGAGAGTATCAAAATTCGTTACCGCATTCCCAGTAAGCAGAGGAATTATTACAATAAGTATTAGGTACCCAGCAATCACCCATAGTACCTACATGCCTTCACCATTACAACGTGGAAATTATAATCGTTAGGGGGTACTTTGTATTCGTACTACAGATAGTGGCAAAAATTGCCAACACTTTACCAGTGATAACTCAAATGACCCATTGCTTTGTCAGCATAGTGTGTTTGTTGGGTAAATGGAATACTATTTTCAATTAAATGAATTAATAAATTCGTTTATCTACTTCTATATTTCATCATTTACTTATAATAATTCACGATCTGTTTTCAGTTGAAGATATGATCAAAGAAGTAGACGTAGATGGGGATGGCCGCATAGACTTCTATGGTAAGATTATCGCTTAAATATTAAACCTGTTCAACGCATGCATGCATTGATATACTCCCACACAACACAAGGCTGTCCCAAAGGAATGTACAATGGGAAATATCATTTAGTATTTGGGGTTGTCTAAGGACATTCTAATATACCAGTATGTAAGTTTTTCGGCACTTCTTTGGGCATACCAACGTCACAACTTGGTGTCAGATGAAAGTAGTACTAGGAACGTCCTGAAGGTTATACCGGTACATATACTAAGAGCGTACTAGGACGTCCCAGGATATTTCGGATTGTATTAAGAATATACATTTATAATATGTTTTTATTAGGTACTATAATAATCCATAGCATAAAAGGACGTTCGGTTTATTAGCCATCCTCAAAGAGGCTACAGTTTTATAAAAGAAACAAAAATATATTGTGTATGGACCTAATGCTACTTAATTACAATTATATGTACGTGGGTGGCACATAATAAGTCCACATATAAAATGCTTTCTTCTTTAATTGTACTGACGATGGTTAATACACCGAAATGTTAGAGAATATCATAGGTAATTTTAATTTGAAATGGCCGATAAACCCAAGAAATTATAACTCTAGTTATTTAATATCAACAGTCAGGAAAATAAAAACACCTAGGAATTATAAGAAAGCAAGCTAAATACCTTCAATATTTGAAAACAAATTCATTTGTATTGTCAAAAAGCAAACTTTAATGATGGCAATAAAAATAATTTACCGAATTATAAATGTAAATCCATAAAGTACATTCTGATACAAATGGAATTGCTATAGCTATAGGGGACAATGTATTTCATAAAGGGTAATTCTTTCAAAATGACAGCCATATGTTAAAAAAACTGTTGCCATGTTGTTTTTGTCATTTAACACAAAAACTAAAAAAGATGGACAAAAACTATTTTCACAAAAAACAACTTGCATAAATAGTCTAGGTGCCCGCGTACAAAAATGCAATTTATACATATCCTCGTATAACTTCTTGTACGGCATAGTCTATCACTTTTTTCCTCTGCGAAAATTTTCGTAAACGTGGCGTTCCTCCTCGGCATGAAAAAGACGATTTCCACACGTCGGACTGGAAAATCGGCAAATATATTGTGTCCGACAATTTGAAAATTGAATTCTACATATTTTTATTAAGCAATCTTGAAAAAATCAGCTGGTTATCAATAAATGCTTTAAAGTTATGTTATGTTATGTTTAGGGTGGTAGACACCCTGAACGTTCCAATATTTTTGTCGGACGGTTTGTAGAAATATATAGAATATAAATGTAGAATCCAATTCTCAAATTGTCCGACAAGTTATACGAGGATATGTATAAATTGCATTTTTGTACGCGGGCACCTAGACTAAAAAGTTTCCTCAATTTTGATCCTATACAATATTTGGATAGGAGTTGCCGTTTTCGAGATAAATGTCTGCAAATTATGAAAAAAAAAACAAAGCTAAGTCACATAACAAAGGATATTGAAAATAACTTAAGCTTACCCGGCCCTAGCAAAACTTTGACCATTGAAGATGGAAATGCTATTTTCTATATTTTGAAGGAGGTGCCGCCAACTTTTTAAAATATATGTATGAAAATATTTGATACTAGCTGATGCCCGCGACTTCTTCCGCGTAGAACTTCATCCGCGTGGAATTAGGAACATTGACATACTGACCTACTGCACATTCATTGCATTTAAAGAAACCCACTGAGCATCCATAGTGCTCGGGAAAATCCACCGCGCATCCATAGTACTCGAGGAAACCCACTGCGCACCCATAGTGCTCGAGAAAACCCACTGCGCATCCATAGTACTCGAGGAGGTCCACTGCGCATCCATAGTACTCGGGGAAATCCATTGCGCATCCATAGTATTCGAGGAAACTCACTGCACATCCATAGTACTCGAAGAAATCCACTGCGCATCCATAGTACCCGAGGAAACCCTCTGCGCATCCATAGTGCTCGAGAAAACGCACTGCGTATCCTTATTACTTGGGGAGACCCACTGCGCATCGCAATTTGTCTATTTTTGTGTTATAAAGCGAGATAAACGAAAAAATTATTATTTTAACCGACAATAGAGCACATGGGCGGGTATGTGTCAAATTTCATGCTTAAAAACATCCCTCTCTCTGTTCGCCTGTTCGGAGGCGGGGGGATCTCTTTTTGAATACGTTTGTCAGAAGAGCCCGTCGCTGCAATATCACCTTACGCTATTTCATCTACCACCCCCGTTTTCACCTCACTTCAAAAAGTGAAAATCGAAATTTCGTCTTGTGTCTAATAGATTACAATAAAGAGTATTTCTGCCAAATTTTACGCTTCTAGGTCTAACCGTTTCCGAAAAGCTTAAAAACCTCCCCTCCCCGTTCACCCTTTCGGGGGGTTCTTTTTGAAAGCCGTCGAATACGTGGTCTTCTTATTTCCTCAGAAGAGTCCATCGCTCGAATAATCACGTTTCTGACTTACGCGATTTCAAAAATACGGGTGCCCTTTAAACCATCTTCCTGTTTTCACCCTTTCAAAAAGTGAAAATCGAAATTTCGTCTTACACGTATTCAATAGATTTCAACAAAAAATATTTTTGCCAAATTTCACGCATCTAAATCTAACCGTTTCCGAAAAAGCCTAAAATTTCAACCCCCTCTTTCACCCCCTTGGGGGTCGAATTTCCAAAAATACCTTCTTAGTGGTTGCCTACGTCATTCGAGGAACATGTATGCAAAATTTGAAGTTCCTAGACCCAGCGGTTTGAGCTGTGCGTTGATAGATCAGTCAGTCAGTCAGTCAGGGTATTCTTTTATATATATATAGATGACTGCAAAAGTAGGTGATGTTATTTTTTGTACAGATATGTACCATGATTCGTCAGTAAAAGATTTAGAAAGAAAACGACGCGGCACTTCTGAAGTTTATTGTTGCTGGACCTGAAACAAAAAAATCCAAAGACTGGAAACAATTTTTAACAAATGACGAGAATAAACAACAACTGATAAATCTGCTTTATGATGTTTGAACAACTGAACCAAATTTACCAAAAATTTATGGGGAAGAAAGTTTATTTTAATTAAAGAAGGGGACGATTTTGATATAAGCGGGTCAAAAAAGGAAAGGTCCATACCGGAACCAAAATCTAATCAAGAAGAAACAGACTCCGCGTTGTGTTGTATTACGCTGAAACAATGAACAGATTAGGGTTAAAAGTCTTGATAGTGACATCTGTTGGATTCTGCTGGCTCATTTCAATAAAATTAAATGTAAATTACTCTTTGATACCGGATTTTGTAATAAAAGAAAGCTTATTAACATATCCGCATTAGCAGAAGAGTACGGACCTCAAAAATATTCGGCATTACTGGGCCTTCATTCACTTACTGGATGTCAGCGCCTTTAAAAGAAAAGGAAAAATATTACTTTCTCCCAAGTATACCAAATATATCCGAACATTTCAAGACTAGGGGAGCAGCTGGAATATTGATGATAAATTAATTGCATCATTAGACAGAAATGTGGTGATAAAGATTTGTCTTTATCAACTGACACTAAAGTTGATTTTTCTTCCACCATCAAGAGCTTGTCTTATCGAGCATATTAAAAGGTGTGTTTACCAAACGCGTATTTGGCGATTAGCCGACGAAAGTATTCACAATATTCCAAAGAGTTGAAACGATTATGGATGGCAAGAAAATGGAGAAACTTTTTGGTGCTCAGCAGATAAAATACTGCCTCAATCGCTTACTGAAATTCTTCAGGAGATGATTCCAAACCGAATTATAATAGATGAAAGTGAGGATGACAACGATGTCATAAATGAAGCAATAGAAATAGAGGAAGAAGACTTGGGAGAAATATTCGAAGTAGCTGGAGACAGCGATAGCGAATCTGAAAGCAAATGAGATGTTACTTTTTAAATTGAATTTTATATTTGATTTCATTTATCTGGAAAATGGAAACTCCTATCCAAATATTGTATAGGAACAAAATTGTAGAAAATTTTATGCACTTT
The DNA here is from genome assembly GCA_936432065.2 of Rutpela maculata. NCBI lineage: Eukaryota > Metazoa > Arthropoda > Insecta > Coleoptera > Cerambycidae > Rutpela > Rutpela maculata. The sequence goes on along the minus strand of OW386292.2, from coordinate 25,874,326 downwards.
GTTTTTGTGCAGAAAGTTTTTCTTAATATTTATGAAAAACATTGCCCCCAAGGATCGGGGTGGGGGAACTAGTAATCCTAGTCAGCCGAGAGAAAACAAAAGGAAAAAAATATTAAGTTCAGGATTTTTCAATTGAATTGAAAGCCTGTATCCACCTCTGTGTTCTCTCTGATATTTTTTAAATTTATTTATATCATATCTTTACTTTAAAGTGTAATGACAGTTTTAAACAATTACCTTAAATCACAGTACTTACTCGGACAAGTTTCTTCACAAGAAGTGTTATAGGTTATATTATGTTATGCTTTATACGTGTGTACTTACTTTTTATAGGCACTCAAATAAAGACACTCAAATAAAGCTGGATTAAATATATAAAACACGACAAACACACAGTTTGAAAATTTAAAATGTTTCATACAGCCACTAACAATAAATATTATTTGGTACAATTTAACTGATATCAGTGGTAGCTGCTTTGTGTTTGTGATATTTGATTTGTCGGCTGAAGATCAAAATAGCGCTTTATTTGAATATATTAGAGAAAGATATAACATTAAGTTAGGTTTTAAGGAGATTTAGGGCAAATGCCAAAATGAAACCGATTCAGGATAACCCATTGCCATTCAAAAAGGATATACTGGGACATACTGAAAATGGATGTCTTGAGAATGTCCTATATAGGATATCCATGTTTCTATTTATTTTAGGTACATCCATTTAATCTGTCATTTAATTTGTCATTCCATATCCCGATTATGGTATGTGAGGCTGTTTTAATAGTAGCAAGAATCTACTCGTTCTCCTCCATCACTTCGAGGGAAAAAATATACAAATGCCAAACAGTCTTTCAAACCGAAATAAGAAATTTACCACTTCTTTAACTACATTATTAAAACATTAATGATGATTTTTCGTATTTCAGAATTCGTAAATGCTTTGGGAGAGCCCGGAACCGACGACAGCTACGATGATGATGACGAGGAAATCATGGGATATTAAGAGCCGGAATACAACAGATTTAAAAACCTTTCATGTCATATCTACTTTAAAATTTATTGTGGTGTTGCTGTCTTCAAGATACCTTATTGTACCAAAAATTTCTATAAGTTTATTTATTAAATACCTATCTGTAATTTAAACAATCTACAGGGAGTCCATAACAAATATTTTAATTTAATAACGTGTTGAATGAGGAGGTGTTTGTTTTAGGTCTGACATTTCACTTTCTTGACTTATTTACATTAGGTTATTTACAGTTTTTTTAACAAGCTATTAAATTTTTTCAAGGTCTTGTTGATACTTTATCAAATTTGTTATTATGATATTCCCGTATAAAAATTAATAATAATGTAAGAAATTGAGTTGTTTCCGCGGGACGTCCAAAGCCATAGCGACGTGTTTTTTGTTTTGTTAAAATATAATTTTTGTGGGATCATATGAGGCTTTAAAGGAGACATAAAAAAGGTTTTTTTTTATAATTTTGCTAAAATGTGTGTCGGATCTACCTACTCTATCCTTTTACGTCAATATATTGGTATAATACCATAAACCGATTCATTATGGACACTCCTTTTTCATGTACACTGAAATATTTAAGAGATAACAGTTGAGCGAATGATTTAGTGGATCTAGAGACTAATTTTTGTTAGACTAGTTGATCATTCAAAGGTTATCTGTGTATGTGAACCCCTGATATACCAGTTTGTTCTAAAGTCAGGAACTACAATTATATCATTACTTGAAGCTTTAATATAAGAAATATCCATAAATATGTGTGAATTTTGCGCAACTATATTTGTTGAATTTTACTATTTTATAAAGATGCTTTAAATGTAAAAAAATATTAATTGTAAAAACTTGTGAATTGAAAAAATAAAGATACGAAATTAAAACTGGTTTATTTCTGAATAATCTCGTAACGTAAGTTAGGTGAGAAGTACCTATACTTACAACTTTAATTTCTTTGGTCAATAATAGCATTCTTAACCGTTTATTGTTAGGTACAGTATTGAAATTTTTAATGGACAAGCATTTTTTTGGGGGTAGATTTCCGATACTGCCTTTTGCTTTGCTCTGTTGACCACTTAGCCGGAAAAACAGGTGTTTGCTTAACAAACTTATTATTTCTTCTGATAACATTCGGGGTTAGTAGTGTAGTAATCGGATGTAAAAATATATAGTTTATCTAATAGAAAATTTAAGCAGAAAAAATAGCTATGACGGTTGGTAGATGTCAGTGGTTTAAATAACACCCCGAAAACAGTCTCTCGAAATATCTCAACATGTGTATGTATAGAAATAGAGTGTAAGTCTTAATAGTAGTTTGTGCAACAAGAGTAGATATGATATCCATATCGCACGATAAAGATGTTCGAGCACGACGCCGTAGGCGGAGTGCTACAAATCTTTTGAGTGCGATATGGATAATCCACTCGAGTTGTACAGTATACTTTTTCTACGACCAGCTTAAAAAAACTACAAAATTTATTAAACATTAATATATTACACAAATACACACTGACAGTTACTTTGACAGCTTACGCAATATGCAATTTTTTTTATCTATTTATTTAACGTCGGCCTATTTCCGCTACCAGGGCCTATCACCGACGCCAGGAAATTTTGCCGAACCTCTTCCCTTAAGAAGAGTAGGAATCTTTTACTTGCCCAACATTTAATAGACAAGGGACCGCCTGCTTTACATCCCCTCCGAAGGATGGTATATCCACTACGTAATTCTCGTCTGAAATTACGTAACTTCCACGTATACACTGATATACAAGCCGCTAGAAGGTGGGACGAGAACGCTGTATTTCCCAAGATGGGTCACCCATCCAAGTACTAACCGCACTCGACGTTGCTTCAACGGAATATCGACTGACATTCACATTGAAGTCGCCTCTACGCCGCTCGCCCTGTATATGCAAATTAAAATAGGAATTTTCCCAACTAAGTTATGTGAAATTTGTAATGTTATAGGTGATCTGGATCACATTTCTTGGCTGAGTTAAACATTCATCTGGACGTAAATAACTCTATGTAGATGTTCGGAACCTAAATAATCCAATCTCAGTCAATTTGTCACACATATTAGCTTTAAACGGTAAAGACTGAATTAACTTACCACACGCTACTCTTAAATACTTCTAGACGAGTAGAATGTCCATACATACCTTTCTTGAATCTTGTATATAATTTTCCTTTTTGGGATTAGGATAGGTTTATGGTAGTATATTAGGGTATCCCAAATTTTGCAACTTTCGATTTTTTTTTATCTCGCTCCTTAAAGTGGTTTTATATGATCATTTATTCTAATAAAACACTTGCCCCATTTAACAAACCCAAGTTTGAAGCAGTTGTATTGTAACATAGACTTCACTTCATCACATAGGTTCCAGTGTAACAGTCCTTCATAAACTTTGCTTGCTCCTCTTCCTATCGAATTCTCTAAAACTGATATTCCTAGCATTTGTTCCGTATCTCCACTTGTAATTATTATCGCGAATCTGTCGTGTTTGTCAGTGCCAGTTAAATCCCTAAAAATTTTCCATCCCAGTGAATAACAGGAGATAACAAATTAGACCCTTTGAAACGTTCCATTGCTTTTTCAGCTCTTTCCTTTCGCAACTTCTGTTTACAGCGTTGAATGGTTGTCCTGCTTATAGACAAGGAAAGTATATCATGCCCTAATGCTACAGCAATAGCCGTTAATATGTGGACTACGTCTTTGTCACTCACTTTACACCTGTCGAAAGCCGCAACTATCTTTGTTATGTTTCGTGTTCCCACTAATCTTTTCTTTTTTTGGTTCTGAGGGGTCTAAGAATTCTTCGTAGGAAGAGCTTGCATGCGAAGTTCTACTTGATGACTCAAAAGTGTTTAATTCATCTACATTTTCAAAAATGTTGGCGCTTTTCTCCATTCGTTCAAGACTCTTCTGTTTTCGTTCTTCCACTTCTTCTCCCATTCCGTTAGTTTTCTATCGATACCACACATGAAACCTGGTCTTCCCTTTGTCCTTTCACTCAGTAAAAATTGTTTGCCTTCCTCTGTCTTTATTATTTTAAAGACGTTCGCATGAGAAATGTCAAATAAATCGTCTAATTTATCCACAAAAGATGTTTCTTTCTGTTTAACAATTTTGCTTGCTTTGAAAACTTTTCTGCAGAGCTCTTAATTCTTCATGTAGGCTTTCTACTTTTTAACGCAATGTTGCACGTGTTGGGATACGCGCTTTGTGCCAAAAAACAATTACTTCGTTTATTACTTGTTTCGCACTTTCACGCAAGTTCAATTTCACTTCTCGCAGGTTAAAAAAAAGTACACTTAAAACTTGTTTATTGGAAGGAAGCTTACTTCCAATAATCCGTGGTGAATAACTACCTACGAGAAACACTAAACTGCAGATAACGGCTAACGGGTATAGACCAAAAGGTGTTAGGAAAAAACCTTTTTAAATAGTCGACGTTTCGTCAAAATTTATTGACATCCTCAGGACTATTTAGATGAGTTTTCCTGTGTTAAATTGAATTTTAAAAACAGAAACAGAACACATTGATATTAATAAATACAAGTAATTCTTCACCGTATGAGGAACTAGTTTATAATGCTAAACTAAACTCTCTTTTCTCAAACTTCGAGGAGATGACATGGTTGAACAAAATTTACAGACCAAAGTCACTAAAAATATAACACACAACTCTCAATATTCACCTAAGTAAAGGCGGAAACTAAAAATATATCCTTATTAATTTCGACTTATATAAGCATCAGCAGTTGTATAGGTCCCTACACCACGTTCTCGGTGTAGGTGGATTAACGATATCTCGTGTAAGTGGAAGCAGGAAAATAGATGTGATATCTTTCTCTGTTTTATTACCTACTTCTAAGAAGGACTGATCTTTGAAAAAGGCCAAAGCTGCCAAATATCTCTTTAATTAAAGAATCCTACTCTCTTTGCTCTTTATTGCAAGCAGGTAAAATGGCCTGGAAGCATCATAATAATAGTTATAAAGAATAAAGAACGTAATAAAATATAGTATTTAATTGAGTACCAATAAAAATAAATATAAGAAAGATATGTCCTTTACTAACAATTTTACCCACAAAATATTCGCCCACGGCACCACTTCCCTTTATTCTAGGAAGACCAAAGGTGGAATTTTTTTTCTTAGTTAACGAAACAATTCTAATAGACTGGCGGTACATGACCAGTAGGGTGGCCCATCTCTATAGGGGGTGAATTTTTTTTGCATATTTTTTAAGTCTCACCCCACGAAAATATACTATTATACTAGGAATAATTTATGTCAAAGTTTCAGATAATTCGGTGAACGGTAACCCGTGCCGCATTCAGGCAGAAATTTGTAGATAAGATTTTATTACGATAATACACTTAAATTTTACTTAAAATACAAATATCTACCTCTTTTCTCATAATGTTTTATTGGTGTAATTATTTCCTAGAAATTATTTGTTTTGGAAGTTTGGAAATATAATGCACCTACGGTAGGTTTTTATGTCAGTTTGCAATTGTGTTTTACAGTGGTGACATTATAAGCTAGCATACGTTCCTTTTTGAAAAAACATTTAACGATGGCTGATGTTAGATCCTTACGAAAGGATACTTTCATTTACTTAGTTGGACACTATTCGTCACAAATCATTGGCAATAAATTGCCGTCTAATAGACAAGTATTACAAGTGCTCTTTTATAACATTCGTGAAGTGAAACTAAGTGTACATGAAAGTGCTAAATTAACAATAAAAGAGGTGTCAGTTTTTTGGGATAAAGCTCGCATTCCGACACGTCAGGATTTTCATTGTGTTAAACAACTAGATAAACTTTATGCAGAGTGGAGGAACTTACAAAAATCGGCTAAAAGGGCCAGTGCGGGAGTAAAGAAAAAAATTTCGTTGAAAAATTGGACGATCTTTTTGACATTTCTCATGCAAATGCATTGGAGTTGATGAAAATAGATGGAGATAAGCAGTTTTTAATTAACCAAAGAAAAAAGGGACGTCCTGGTATTGATTACCAACTTGCTTCTCAAGAAAAATCAGCTGAGGAGAAATTACAGAAATTATCCGAACGAATGCAACGAAGTCAACAAGAAAAAGCTAGATTAGAGGAAACAGTCACCTGTCCATCATCAAGTAGTAATTCAGCCGACTCCAACGAAAATGAAGATGAAATAATGGAAGCCCAAGAAGAGTTGTTACAAGACCAGCCTGGCCCGTCACAGCCAAAAAAGAGGAGATTGTATGGAACATGTAACATCATTACATCAAAAATAGCCGCTGCATTTGATGCTTGCAAAATAAGCGACAGGTATGGAGTCCATATTTTGACGGCAGTAGCAGAAGCACTAGGACATGACACCACACCTTTGTCCATCAGCAGAACCACACTTCAGCGCTCTAGACAACGCATCCGCGAAGAAAGAGCTGAAATATTAAAAACTGCCTTCGGTAATTCTGAATTGCCGGCCCCAGTCATCCATTGGGATGGAAAACTTTTACCTTCTCTCACTGGAATGGGAAATATCGATAGACTTGCTATCTTAGTTACTAGTGGAGATATTGAACAACTACTTGGAGTACCAGCTTTGCCCAATTCAACTGGAAGAGAACAGACTGAAGCAGTTTATGATGTGCTTTGTGAATGGAATTTGGACGAAAAGGTAATAGCTTTGTGTTGTGATACAACAGCATCAAATATGGGTTATATAAATGGGGCAGTCACACTATTGCAACAAAAATTAGAAAGAGATATTCTATATTTTCCTTGTAGACCATCATATTTTTGAAGTGGTTTTGAGAAGTGTGTTTGACACAAAAATGCCTTCCTCATCTGGTCCAAATGTGCCACTATTTAAACGTTTTAGGGAATTTTGGCCTAAAATAGATCAAAATAAACTAAAAACTGGATTTCAGGTATCAAAAATTAAACACATTTTACAACCAGTTAAAGCCGAAATTGTAAAGTTTCTAAATGCAGCTTTAACTTTGCAACAGCCTCGTGATGATTATAAAGAATTTTTAATGCTTTCTAAACTTTTTGTTGAAGAAGAGCCCACTCACACGACATTCTATCAACCAGGTGCATTTCATCATGCACCTTGGATGGCCAAAGCCATTTACTGTCTAAAAATATTTTTTTTCCAAGATCAGTTCCAACTAACTAAAAAAGAAAAAATAGGTATTGAAGATATATGTCTCTTTATTGTAAAGGTTTATGTAAAGGCCTGGTTTACAGCGTCATTTGCTAGAAAAGCGCCGGCTTCATGACTTAGACTTTTGTAAAGAACTCATTAATTATCAAAATATTGACAAAGAAATATCTCAAGCCGCAAGTAGGAAAATAGTGAACCATTTGTGGTACCTTAATTCAGTAAATGTTGGCTTATCTTTCTTTGATGACGATATTTCAGTTACCACTAAAAGAGAAATGGTTAAAGCTTTGAATAGGAAAGCACCAAATCAAGAGGGTATTAAACGACTTATGATTAGTGACATTACTGACGTTGAAAACAAGGAAATTCAGGACTTCATATGCGAGAACACTAAACAGTTTTTTCAAAAATTAGGTTTGTCTATGGAATTTTTGGAAAATGATCCAACAACATGGAGGGAAAATGAAAGTTATACCCGATGTTTCAATATTGTAAACAAAATTAAAGTTGTAAATGATGCCGCTGAGAGAGGAATCAAACTTATTACTGACTATAATGACATTTTAACAAAAAATGAAGACCAAAAACAGTTTTTGCTCCAAGTTGTAAATGATTATAAATCACAGTTTCCAAATGTAAAAAAAGAAACCCTGTCGCATGCTTTGGCCTAGTGCAAAAATATTGTTTTTATTACTATATGTCTTGTAGATTTAGGATAACATTTGGTACTATGTATGAAAAAAACGTTTCATAATAAAATACACAAAGATAAAACGAGAGTTTTATTTCAAAAACTTCTAGTCTAGTTTTCTTAGACTACGAATTTACAGTAGTATGACACATGTCATAGTCACAACAGATAATGTCTTTGATATTTGTCTAAAGATAAATGTTGCTGATTAAAAAAAAAAAAAACAATGCATCAACCAAAGAATGTAAATAATTCCATTTACTTTTATTATTGCATAATAATGCATTCTGCGGCACCCCTTGCCTTCAATTTGCCTCAATAATATTTTGAGGGGACTGTTTTTTCTTCAAATGGAACCATTTGCAGGGGTGAGAAATAAAAAATTTCGATTTCGAAAAAGATGGGCCACCCTAATGACCAGTCAGGTGCAACGTTTTTAAAATGCATGCCAATCATATATATGAATGTAATTACCATGAATATGCCAGACACGCAAATTTTAGGCAGTCGTCGCGTGCAAATCGATTTTCTTTGTTTTTTTTGTGTGTTTTTTTTTATATTTTAAAATGGATGCAAATAGTGCCAAACGAAAAGCCGTAAAAAAAATCCAGCGGAAATTCATTGACATGCAGTTTCCGCGCCCAAAACAAATTTTGGTGCGCACATTAAATGAAACATTTTTTGGTATTTTTGATTTTGAATGAATTTGATTTTGGATTTTTTTTACGGCTTTTCGTTTGGCACTATTGGCATCCATTTTAAAATTAAAAAAAAACACAAAAAAAATCGATTTGCACACCCTTCTGCACGCGACGACTGCCTAAAATTTGCGTTTCTGGCATATTCATGGTAATTTCATTCATATATATGATTGGCATACATTTTAAAAACGTTGCACCTGACTGGTCATGTACCGCCGCGCCGGTCTATAAGGGACAAAAAGAATTCCAAAAAAAATTTTTTTTCCTATACAACGCGATTTACCATGATATGCGGAAAATAAAATGATGTACTAGTCTTCAATGTGGGAAATCCAAAATTTTATAGTGCCCCGAGTTAATTTAGTATATTAAAAATGGTTAAAGCTTAAGAAGATACAGTACTGTTATTGTCTAGGTCAATAATAGGACGACGTAGTTACTTGTGAAAGAACATATTGGAGATGTTTACATTTCCTTAATTGACATTAAAAGTGAAGCCGGCGGTGTGGTCAAAGTGCCGCGTTTCTTGCTTTCGGTCGAACAATCAGGACACCGGCAGGTACAATGCACCGCCGAAGTTGGTGTTTTTGTGTTATTGAGGGTTTCTACTTGTTATTGCAGCGTTCACTAGTATAGGGTCAATGCCTTTTCGATTTATTTCGCTATTTTTGTAGTGTGATTTAATTAAAACCAGCTCTGCTGTCATTAATATCAATCCCAAGTCTGATAAAGTGATATGGTTGTATCGCGTTACGTCAGATTGGTTAAAGTCATTGGCGACGCATTTCTACAAAAAAATAAGGTAATTTTTTTGGTTATTTTTTAAAAATTTTTAATTTTTTTAACTCCTTTCGGTGGGGACAACAAATTTTCATCATGTCATGGTAGATCACCCTGTGTAGAGATGGGCCCCTCTGGTAGTATATGTATAAGCGTATGCTGCGTACAAGTCTGAGTGCAAATGTATATATCCACATAGTATCATTATATAACAACGTGTGCCTGGTTGCATACCTGGTTGCATTGTATACGAGATGTTTCACGAGGAAACCGACATGCTTTAATGACAGATAAAGGACACCGAGGGTAATCAGAATTACCCATAGAAGAAACTAGTTGGACCCTCATTGCTGAAAGGGTGTTTTATGTACTTTCACCATAAATTATCTTGGTTATTACTTTGTAGAGGAATGGAATATTAAGTTCATATTTGGTATAATATGCAATACACTAGTGATCCTGAATAGGTACATGTATGACACATATAAAAATCTATGTCCGGACTTGAAAAAAGAATGTTTTTGATCTTCAAGAAATCAATATCCTGTATATGTTTTTTATAATTTCAATATTAAATTCGAAGACAACATAAAAAACGAAACAAAATGACTTAATTAATTTTTTGCCACACTTTTGCCGCCTTCGCAATCAATTCCACTAAATAATGCAATATGAGGACTTTAGAAAATATCGATGAATGGTATGCTCAAATAATGCTTCCACAATTAAGTTAGCCATTTATTTTTTTCAACATTAATTATTATGTTTTAGTTACCTATCGATTTTTATGGAGGGTGTAAAATAAATAAAAAAACAAATGTTAGAAGGTGTCAAAACAAGTATCTACTTAATTTCTCGCATTATTAAAAACTAGTAAAACAGCAACATAACATATTAAAAGTAATTAACAATACTGTAACGATAGCAACAAAGTTGCTTATCAATAATTCACATAGTAACAAAATGACAACAAAATATAGTACAGTAACTTGGTGATCTCACTTCAGACTAATTCTATAGCTGCTTTAAATTCAAATATTTTTGGATAGTTTGATTCAAACTGGGTCAAATATGAAATATTAAAAAGGAATAAGGGTGCTTTTTCGTTAGGGAGATTTCGAAAAAAAAAAGTGACCATTGGAACATGTCAATCGTCAAAATCTACCCCCAAAAAACCCTATAACCTTATTTTTGCTTTAATGCCCGCCTGGAGGTTGAAAATTTGAAATTTTTCACCAAAAAACATTGATTTTTCAAAGGTTCTAAGCAAATTACTCAGAGGATCACATTTTCGAAAAAGTTTGTCATAACAAAAAAGTTAGCTTATGAAATGACAAAAATAATCCATGAAATAAAAACTTGTTTAGGCTCATCTATCAAAATGTCAAACTAATGAAATTGTACGTAAATGACAGAACTAAGATGTCACTAAAGCACACTTTTTAGTAAATACAATTTTTCCTTTTCAAATTGGGTTTGTTTTCAAAGAATTTTTGGGATCTATGCGGCAGTTTTCTCGAAAACGGTTGAAATTTTCACGTTCTATCAAGTGTTCCTTTTTTTACGTAGAAATTTATTCCATGAGATTTTCTAGTCAAAAGTGCCGCTACGTTTCGTAAAAAAGAGAAAAAATATTCATCATCAGGCATAGTTCATGAGGCGCCCTCCACATGCTAGCGTGATGTAATACATATATTATTGTTTCTAAGCTTAAAAAATGTTTCCTTACCTAATTGGGAGAAGATTGGTCAAGAGGTAGTTGTAATATTGCAAAAAAAAAGAAAAAAATACAATTTTGACATCCTGTATCTTTTCCCACTGCAACAATTTACAAAAGCATGTTTGGTTTTATCCTCATATCTTGATCCAAAGAATCTACCCTTAAGCTATGACGTATTATTAATGCTTCACCCTGTATATGTATTATGATAAATAGGTGTCACGTAGTTGACACTATTGCCGATGAAGAAGCGTCTGATATACTTTTAGTGAAAGGTATACAAGGAAAACCATTCTAAAAAAATACAGAGGGAAGTCTTGTGAACATGTTCTTGCAAATTTTTTAAAATATTTTCTAGTGCAATAATTTGGTTTATGATATTTTCCAGTTTATCACTTATCTCGTTTACCAAATGCAGTAACCTCCCCATTTTTATGGTGGGAAGGATAATGAAACTTTAATTAACGTTATCAGAAAATTGCAGCGATTAGAAATGCTAGGCGAAGGAAAACTTATATACTAGTAAACGCTTCGGAGCCAATATGTAAAAAAATTAACGGACTTTTACATGTTATTCATAGAAATATAAACTTATCTTTTAGATTAGTTCAATTGCAGGAAAATAACTAAATAATTAGAACTTTTACCTAATAGATAACATTGACATGAGTTATGAAGTTGAATTTCACATTCTTTAAATTTGCACAATGGCAGTAAAACATTAATAGTTTAAAGTGTGTCTATTATTAGACAAAGATAATTATAACATTAATTTCATTTTAGTCACGTTATTTAATATACTCTTGTATTAAAAATTTAATTAACCATAAATTGCTAATTCGGAACTTATCAGCTATGCTTTCTACGTAAAAATGTATCTAGAACAATGCACTAAGCTATATAGAAAATAGACAGATCATAGATAGATGGAATTTATTAATGTTAAAGTGTACAAAATGAGATAAATAATAAACAAAATGATAAAGTTATTATTACTAGGAACGCATGCAAACTCTGAGTACCGCAGCACTTGTATCTGCTTCTTCTTGGTTGTACATTCGTGACACTTAGGATCTCCTAGAAACGACTAGTGCTCTCCACGAAAGATAATAGCCATTCCAGAGGGAAGATCTAGTAGTTCCTAAAGCTGTAAAAAGTTCCATTGGAGATACCAATGCCTCGTCGCTCGTAGTGGTGCGCAATTGCATGGAATGTGAATGATGGTTTCATCATGCACTCTACCCATTCGGAAAGTAGGATCGTTCTTCAACCTCATCGTATGCAGACGCTTATTCAGCGGACAGTGGACTGTGATTAGGCTTACTAGTCGTCTCATTCTTTCTCTGTCGAGCCTAAGCAACTACTTGGCGGTGAAGTCAGTTGAAGGCACTTTTACATAGAGCCTTGACCGCCTAATGTAAGTGATATTAGCACAATAATTGTTGAACTATTCCACCACCCAGACTCGTAGCTCCGATTCAATCAGACTTTTCAACAAACTTAAGTCTAGTTCAGTATCAGGAAAAGAAGTCTTTACTCCTTCTATCAAAAAAAATGTCTGCTCCTTTATTGTCCTCCACGTCACTGAATCCGGGCGTCCGGACCACCCGGATATGAGTTTGATTGAGTTATGTTCACAGAACTCACTCAAAATAGTTCAGCACCAGCAAAGATCACTTTTATATAACAGCCCCATACGCCGCTTGGCTGTTGCTACATAAGGTATAAATATGTTTGTCGGCGAAACACCTTTTGAGATTTTCACATGCTTGCTTGCAGTAAGATGGCATATATCTTTCCTTGGAATACACTAGTAGTCGGTCGAGTAAGCAAAAAAAAAATTTTTGCAGAGAACACCAAACTTGCCATGAATCCTATCCAGACCAATATCCAACGTTTAGGAAGGAGAAGCCCTCTAAAAAAATGGAAGTCATGTTTCCCAAAATGGCCCCCATAAAATTAAAATTTTTTAAATTATTTTAATATAAAAAACCTGGGTGCCTAATTATATGTTTTTAAGGTTGCTCAATTAAAAAAAGGCTTTAAAACGTTGTCAGAAGTCCATAGGACGAAATATCCAGCATGGTGACCAAAATGACCACAGTGTAATAATTATAACGTATTTTTTTTTCTTTTTCAGCTGGTGAATATTATTTCATATTTTTCTATGATAGAAGTAATAGTTGACTTCTAATTATAGGGTGTAGTAAATGAAAGACAAATATTTTTAAAGAAACGCCACAAAGATTTGGAAAACAAAATGAATTGTAAAATATTGGTTGGTATGCAAATCCAAAAACTTGACGTCGAATTCCTTCACCTCTAGCATTACGTAGACTGCTCTTTAGGCTTTCCGGTCTGCACATGTCCCATACCATATCAAGCCTTGTAGCAGTGACGCTCTGGATACATCCCACAATGATCTGTTGGAATTCCCGGACGCAGTACTCCCCAAAGGTACGCGACACAGGTGGCTGAATTGAATGAATGAGAGCAGCTCCATCATACACAATGGCACCACATGTACCAGGAAATTTACGACCATCTTTGTTCACCATTTCTTCGAGAGGACCAAGTAAATCTGCCTTTCCAATTGCATGCCAAATGTGACCAGCAGAAGACAGACTTGGAGAATAGGGACTGTTTTCATACTTGAAGAAACTTTGCATGTCAAGTTTTCTGTTCCTACTTGAAAGAAATGTACGTCACTTCGCAGATTCTGAATAGTGCTTTTTCCAGTACCGTTAATTCTCTTAGGCTTAAAAATTCTCAGTTTATGTGCCTTCATAGGTGCAAAGTGGTTCCTTGAACAAGTCTTTCAGAAACAAATGATTGGCACAGTTCAGTACCTTTTCCTTCAGAATCTCTCAGCATTTTTATTGATTCCGCATCAGAAACAGTGCGATTTTCCAGTGATATTAGGTCACGTGAGGTTTCCTCAAAAGGATTACCAGCACTCTTGAAGCTTGTCTTCTCATCCATGAACTTTTCTTGAAAAGAAGGTTACTGTTCATGATGCAATGGTTTGTGTCCGGACCGTGATTTCGTTTGACTTGTGAATTCATTAACTAATCTAAATATTTCGGGATCTGCCATAGCCCACCTCCGCAAAGCAGCTGGACCCTGAAGAATGGCGACAGCACCAACGTCTTCTTTTACATTTTCGTTGTGTTGCTCATGGGCCTGGCCCACTGCAATAGCAGAAAAGGGTTGAACGACTTCCGTATAACAAAATTTCCTGCTTTAAACTCGGCATGCACTGCTGATAAACGTATTGAAAGCTCCTTTACATGGACGGTCAGCCATCTTGCATAGTGAAGATGGTCTAGTAGACCACGGCATTGCCTTGGTACACTCCCTGAAAATAAATGATAATTAAATTAAAAAAATTTAATTGTTAATGATGTATATTGTGGAGGCCATTTTGGTCACCATGTTGAAAATTTCGTTCTATAGACTTCTGACAATGCTTTAGAGCCATTTTTTAAATTCAGCATCCCTAGAAACATATAGCTAGACGCCTAAGTTCTCATCATATTAAAATAATTTAAATTTTACGGGAGCTATTTTGGAAACATCACCGGCATTTTGTTAGGGTGATAGGTTTCTGGTGGCTCCCCTTCCTAAACGTTGACAAGTTTGGTGCCCTCTGCAAGAAGCGCAGTTTTTTTTGTAAATTATTTTGCTTAAATAGTCGACTATAGGATACTTGCCAAGTGACGACAATATATGTGTCCCTGGTTTACATGAGTGTATGCCAACGCTGGTTACCCTCAGAGCTCTCGGTCTAGCTGGGTACCATTCCATACATCCGGGACTCAGAAGATTCTACTTATCGCATTCCAAGCCATTTTGACCAGGAAACACGACTGTATCTGGAAGGGGAGACACTGGTCAATAGCTATCCTCTGACTGAGTGGCTATCTGGTGTCTTATAGGTAAAACTAGAACCTTCTTGTGTCCCAGACTTAGGCCCTTCATATTCCACATGTTTTCCTTGAAAAGGTTTTAACTCTTCCCAGTGTATAAGGTACATATACATTTGTATGTATGAAATTTCGTTATATCTTTAATTATTTAAAAAATATTTGGACTTATGTAATTAAAAAATACAAATAATTGTATTCTTCACCATCAGCGTCGGTAGTCAGTGTTACGTCCATCCTCATTTTCATATTGCTTTTCATCATCGCCTACATTAGAATTATCTAAATCATAAGTTTCAATCAAATTGAGTGTTTTCCCGTTCGCTATTTAAGCAGTTACAGCGTAGACAGATTTTACATACAAACAATATACTACAGCTTTTATACAAAAGGATCTTAAAGTAGTATGATATCCCGTGCTGAGGTGTTTCAATTGATAGTTCATGTTCTTCCGACAGATAATCTTCTAACTTGACAAAGAGTCTTCTGTCTGACAAATATGAAACCAACCATCAGTCGTTGACTTTACCACATATAAGGATGTTTTCTAGCTTATCTGAAACAAATGGTATATTCAAAGTGTCAAGTGTACTTGAAAGATAAGAAATAAGCCAAATGCATATTCATTAACGTTTAATTTTCCATGTGTGGGCGAGTCATTTTAGATGAACAAAAGGTTAAACATCAAACTAATTGTAAAATAAATAGACTAAGTAACGTTTTTTAGACTTGGAATAATATTCCCAAGAACATATCAAAAGTCTAGAAAAATCTAAGTATTGGCCGACATCGAGGATTTATTCTCGAAATCTGTAAAATGCATATATTGCTCCGATTAACCTCAAATATGTACCAAATAGAAAGTTTTTTGAACCAGGAATCATATAAAGACTCTATCTAATTTTGTTTCTATCATGTTCCATTTATTACAAAATGTTAATAATAAAGGAAGGTAATTTATGAACATTATAATGATACGGTATAAGTTTTTAAATAAACTTTATTAAACTTGTACAAAATCGTTTAAATTACTGTACACTCTTTGAAAAAACTACTAACACAATTAAAACACTACTGTCATTTCCAACATGTATCACTCTTCATCAGAAACACCATCGTCGTATACATCTTCTATATTTGAGTTACTGCAGAGTATACCTTGACATTCACTGCAAGCTGATGAACATTTCAAACCATGTTTTCTGTATGAGCACCTTGAAGTACTACAATCTGTCTTCCATTTACATCTTATGATATCGAGCAGAACTGGTGGTGCTGGTTCAAGGCCAGTGAGTGCTGGGAGTTGACCATCCTGTAATTGCCAACCCCAATCCTCAGGCAGAAGAGATGTATTTCCTTTCCAATCCTGAACCTGGTAGTAGACCCATAAATTACGGAATTTAGCAGCCGCTGAAGTCGATGGAAGTGACTGGGCTTGAACAGCTTTAACCATATTTTAGTTATCCACTTTTGTACTGAAACATCTGTATCATAGTTCATCCAAAGTATCAGATGTCTTCTCCATACATGGCAACAATAGCATTTTCCCAGAAAGTAATTATGTCTTCTTTCAGACTATTTGCATTGTTGAATACTTCAGCATACACCATAAATGATGTATTTTTCATGATCTTCGTTAGACCTTTGCCTTTGCCAGTCCCAAACAACTGCGACGTGATGTCACACTCCAAAATGGCGTAAGTATATAGTAAGCCGTTGCAGACATTTAATCCGAATGACGATTTTGTAGTTTCGGATGTTGGTTGCACCACGCTTTGGTTCTGGTTTGAATATTACTTTTTTATTTTCCATTTTAACATAGAAACATAGAGAAGTATCAGGACATCAGTTTCGTCTACAATGACAACAACATCTCTTTGTTCAGATGCACCAACTGCTGTCTGGGTGATCAGAAGGTCTGCATTTCCACGTGCATGTATTGTCTGACATCCAACAGTTTCAAATCTTTCACTAAGCGTCATCAAAAAACGCTGCTTATTCGTTTTGTTTAACAGAAAAATATCCTTCTTCATTGTTAGTTTCATGTCCATAGAAAACAAAAAGTTAGGGGAATTTTTACCTTCACTTATTCTAATATGAGTGGCATCCCTAATGGAAGGACCATCCAAATATCCATCAAACACAATCACAACCGATTTACCATACCTTGGAAGAACGTAGTTTGTACAAGTGTACAGCTATTGTAGATGTCTGAGAACAGCATACCAACCGACCATGATAATCGATGCAGTAAAGCACCTCCATCGAGAGCGGCAAATTTTTGCGGGCAGCAAATTTCTAATATAAGGCATACAATTTTCCAAATCAAACCGCATTTACATGAGCCGCCAAGGTAAGGTGTTTCACTGTGCCCGGGCGTATCATCCAATGAATAGAATATTATGTCGCGCAAGTGTTTCTCCCCTCTCTACACGCCAATTGTCATGTTATTTGGTGCACACGAAGACCGAAAACGAAGAGTCACGGCGAGCCCCGAAAAAGCCCGAGCGCCCACCAGAGAGACGACTCGGACTACGCGCAGCGCGAATCACTTGCGAGGTCCTCAACAAACATATCACATGCCTTTCTCAAGCTTATTCTGGTAAAAATGTTTTTAAATTGCTTTAAATAACGTTTCTGGTTCAAGAAACTTTCTATTTGATATACATATATTTGAAGTTAATCGGAGCAATATATGCATTTTATAGGTTTTGGGAGTAAATCCAAGATGCCGGCCAATATGGCGGCTTTCCCATACTTAGATTTTTCTAGACTTTCGATATGTAGTTGGGGATATTATAAGTCTAAAAAACCTTAGTTTATTTCTTTTACAATTAGTTTGATGTTTTCAACTAAAATGACTGGTCTAGTGTTGTTTGCACCAGCTCCCTTGTTGCTATTTCTGTTAAAATTTTATCCCAAGAACCATGCTGTGAATCAGTAAATATATTATATTTTTCAGAAAACATTATCAGTGTGTTTGCTATAACCTTTTCAATAGTATTGGAGAAAACACTTAATAATGCTATAGGCCTATAGTTTTTCATGTTTCACCTTTCTTGAAAACGGGGATTACTAATGCTGTTTTTAATTTTTGAGGAAAGTGAATATATCAACACATGTTTTAATAAACCGGATAGAAACTTTATTAATGCCGATTAATTTTTTGTTTGCGAGTTCATAAGATCATTTCTCATTATTATGATGCTTTTGATTCCAAAGGCGAAGATTATATGGACGTGAGTTCGAATTGTGATTCCGAGCGAACGGACGCGTCCGAAAAACGCTGCCATTAAAACGTGAAAACGCCCGCTAAAAGTCCGCTAAATTTGATAAAAATTAGGTGAATTTGTAGAGTAAAAAATTCCGCGTAAATCGATATATCATAACAAAAGAACAAAATTTAAATAGAATTAATATTTGAAAATAACTAATACAGAGTATGTAGTGACAGAACCGATAGTGCAGTGCTATGCATAAAGAAACAAGCTTAAAGCACCAGGCAATACACAAGAGGAATAGATAAGCTAAGTATCTTCTCATTTTTAAAGTACCACCCAAGTTTATTTATGTCTTAATGATTAACAAGTGTCTGCCGGATAAAACCATTGCAATGCTTTTTAGGTCCAAGCCCTAGCTAAATACAAAGTGTAAAAAATATAACTCTTGAGGTTCAAGTGAATAAATAGATAATTTCGTACATAATTTATATTTGTATCAAAAAGAATGTGTTTTGTGGTGTTGTATGTTTTTTATGCAAATTTTTAAGGTGTCAAAAGTGAGTGATAGGTTTGGGGAATAATACATACCTGGGACATGCGATTAGTGATTAATTTCGTACATAATTTGTGTTTGTATTAAAAAGAGTGTGATTTTGTGGTGTTGCATATTTTTTTGTCAAGTAAGCGACAGGTTTGAGGAATAATACATATCTTGGGAGGTGCAATTAGTGATTAATTACGTACATAATTTGTATTTGTATTAAAAAGAGTGTGTTTTTGTGGTGTTGCATTCTGCATCAAAAATGCTGTAATAAACTGGTGAGGGGCTGATTCAAACGACTTTCTTCGAAAGTATGAGAAGTGATTATGAAACCATCGACCGCTGTCACCGTAAATTTATAGCAAGGCAATAATGGTGTTATTCCTTAAGAAAAACAGAGTTTCTTAGATAAACAAGCGTTGACTTGGGTAATAAATGGACAATCTGATCAGTGGCGTACTATTGGCTTAATACGCCGGGGGCTGAATTTCTTGCAGTTCAATGGAAATGCATAGCTTTTCTCAGGAAATAGTATCTATACACAAGAATGATGAATCGAATACAGAACATAGGACCACAAAATCAAAGAAACGGGGGAACGAGTTAGGGGCAGTAAAGCGGCGGCAGGGGGGCATACAGAGAAAATAATAACACATACACGAGAAGAGGTATACCACGGCAACAGTGGAGATAAACTGGAGGAAGAAGAGAAAGCAAAAAATGAATGAATCAAATTATTACAAGAGACCCTTCAATAAGCCACCATCCAAGGAATAAATGCTAGAAATCACGGTACTGATAATAATTAAAATTAAACTCGAAATAATCAATGAGGTATTGTTGATATACTGCGTCAGGGCTGAGTTCGCACATCACTTCAGCGGAGGTATGCCTAGTGAAGGTTTCTTTCAGAAAAATGATGTTCTCTAAGAAAATACATCGATAATCTCCTAATCGATGCAGAAGAAGAAGAAGAGTTGAACCAGCTGAGAGGAACACAAAATAGATGAATATTCCCTAAGAATACCGAACAAATTGAAGTACCTAGGAATAGACCGGACGAACCAGTTGGAGCGGAGAGAAACAGTAAAGGAGAGAATCAAAACGGCACAGGGGTAACATACCGTTCATTGAGAAAAATAAACTATCATGGGACCTTACCAAATGTATGTACATAGCCGTCATACGGACAACGATGATATATGGAGTCAAAAACGCGGCATCAACAAATGCCAACAGAAAAAGTTTTTGAGAAGAGTAGAAAGGGCATCGTCCAACTAAAACAACAAGAGGAAAACAGCGACTCAAAACATCAACATAATAGAAATATACGCAATGAAGTATTGGGGACATACCCAAGGAAGGGACCCAACACATTTACTGAAGAAAGCGCTAGCACCGCACAGCAACAAACTAAAAATGCTACAGTAGAGAACGACAATTGAAAGGATCAGGATCAACAAATGAACACCACTAACAAATCGCAGGGATATATACTCTACCACAATCGGAAACCGAGGAATCAGAAGACTCAGAAAAAAGAAGATTCGAAGAAGCAAACACGCAAAAGAGGAGCAAAAACACTCCATATTACGACACAACACGGCAACATATTTCACAAGAAGAGTCAGAATAAGCAGAAGTCCAGAACCAAACACACAAAAAAGGGAGCTTAAACGCTTCCCCACGACACAATGCGGTAACGCATCTCACAAATATCTACACCTCCCATCCCACATTCTTTTACCATGCGCCATGTGGCTCTCGCTGCTGGCTACAAGCATGACCTTAGTCCAACCCAGCGTGGACGTAGCAGGCCCAGCTGTATACCTGGGAGTGGCAGCAATGCTTACCGCACGCTGGTAA
Source organism: Rutpela maculata (assembly GCA_936432065.2). Taxonomy (NCBI): domain Eukaryota; kingdom Metazoa; phylum Arthropoda; class Insecta; order Coleoptera; family Cerambycidae; genus Rutpela; species Rutpela maculata. Next base: position 25,853,702 of record OW386292.2, on the reverse strand, counting down.
ATCAATCAATCAAAGGCAAAGATTATATGGACGTAGATATGCAACAAGGAACCAACTCCCAATGTTGTATATTTTGAAATTTTGATGTAGGTTTAATGAGGAAGCATCATTTTGTATTTTGGATCAAATACCCAACTAACATTTATATTTAATCTAAAAATTTTAACATTCCGATGAGAGTTGTTACCCCAGATGCCCCCACAGGCCTCAGCGGGGCCTGATCTTTATCCATCTGTACCAAAAATTCTATATGCAGCTTCAAGACGACACCAAAAGCTAAATTTTTGCATCAACTTGAAACGATTGATTCAATGGACTCGACTATTGCCAATATCAACGTTCATTGTTTACTCAACGGTGTAACTAATAGTAAATTTAAAATTATTAAAATTTTTCGCAATCGATAGCGATTACAGATTGTGTTAGTTCTTTATCTTATCATTTGAAAAGGGAATTGAACGAAAATATTTGTTGGCACTCAAAAAATAGCAAGTAGACAGGTCGACATAAATGGATTGTATAAGCAACAAAGAATGAAAAAAGTATTAGTGCTGATTGTGGTTTCTTGTGTTATATTAATTTCCGAATCCATTGAAGAAGATTTAGCCGACGATGGTATGTAAGCAGTATATTTATGTAGTGTTTTTCGAACGAAAATGATTTATGATTGTTTGTATAGAAGTAGTCTAAGATTTGCCTTTAGAATGTTACTATATGAGTTCGAAGAGATTTAAAAGAATATATTCGTTGCCCCAAATGATCTTGCGACTTCAAAGAAATATTTGTCAAATATTTTGTAATAATTGAAAATTACATTATTTTTTGTTTACATTTCGTCACCTTGGAAATATACTGTTTTATGTAACATTACCTTTTTTTGTTATTGCAAAAAATAATTGTTTTACCCCGATAACACTATGTATTTTTGGTTTCCTACATCTTAGGATGCTATGTATACTTTTGAAACTTTGCAAAGGTAAAGTTTTAGTACAGAACTAGAGGTTTTAACTTCGGAATAATGTCATATTGAACGGATATCGTTCATTTTTGGCAGTATTATAGTAAATGCTTCGCAGAAAAGTTTCTATATTGTACGGGGGTTTGCTAATTTATAGGGGGTGAATGCCACCTCTTCTCAGGGGGTGGCACTTAAAAAATATATATATTTACTGGAGCTGAAAAACAATCGAATTTTAAGAAGAAAAGGCTCTATGCAATTTTTCACATAAATTGATAGTTTTTAAGTTATAACGACTTCAGAATTGCGATTTTAGCTTAAAAAAAAAGGTATTTCCAAACGGCATTCGTCAAGTATCTCGAAAAGTATTACTTTATCGAAAAAATGTTACAGACCAATTATAGAAAGTACAAACTGGGAATTAATTATATTTTTTGTTTATTGATATATGATTAATAATTTCGGAGATATTTAAGTTTATATTTTGCATCCAAGTGTTTCGAAATTACCTTTAAAGTTAAAAATGCATTTTTTTAAAGCAAGTGCTTTAAATGTGCAAAAAAAATTGAGCATCTAGGTAATGCTACATTTTAACGAAAAACTGTATTTGAGATTATTTTTTTAAAATTATTAGCTAATTAGAGTTGAAAGCTTAATTAACAACCTATTATTCTACCCATTAGCATTCTAGACATGGGTGTCACAGTTTCTGAGATATTTAACTCTCACTCTAAATAATTATCCTACGAACACTTGGATGCCAAATATCTCCGAAATTATTAATCCTACATTAATAAATAAAAAATATTATTAATTTCCAGTTTGTACTTTCTGTAATTGGTATGTAACATTTTTTCGATAAAGTAATACTTTTCGAGATACTTGACGAAAGCCGTTTGAAAATACCTTTTTTTTTAAGTTAAAATGGCAATTTAGAAGTCGTTATAACATAAAAAATATCAATTTATGTGAAAAATTGCATAGAACCTTAAAATTTGATTCTTTTTCAGCTCCAGTAAATATATATTTTTTCTAAGTGCCACCCCCTGAGAAGGGGTGGCATCCACCCCCTATAAATTAGCAAGCCCCCCGCACAATATAGAGACTTTTCTGTGAAGCATTTACTATTATCCTGCCAAAAATGAACGAAATCCGTTCAATATAACATTATTCGGAAGTTTTGCATATTTTTTACCTCTAGGTACTGTACTATTTAGGCTACATACAAAGGGCATAGCCGGATAAGTGGGGTGAAACGGCCCCCGGACCTATTTTCATTGAGAGAAGGAATATAGTTAGCAATAAGTGAAGGGAACAATTTTACAAAATATTAACGCAAAAGGGTGGCACGTTTCACGGGTGACGAGGAGGATGAAATCCAATTTTTTGTGCCAAAACGCAGCAACCGAAAATTTTAGAAAAAATATATGTTGGACAAGTATTGGAGAGGATTCTCAGAAAAAATTTTCGGTCAATTTGGGAAAGAACTAAGGGCGAGAAGACATCGGTATACTTTTCAAATATTTTTAAGAGTAACTTCCCCTCGTTGCACCACATTCAAAATTTTTTTGTAGCGTCTACTTTCACCCTCATATAACATATTTTTTTTTGGCAGCGTGGTGGGAACATTACATCATAATGAAAAAAATCACGTTCGTGGTCTTTCGAGACTAGTAGTCTATGCGTAATGAAGGCAGAAACAGTGTAAATATTTCGTGCAAAGGCGAGATAACCTTTCCCTCCCATTTTCGAGGGTGCTTAACATGATGGAAGTGGTGGGAGAAATTTTTGACCTCCGCAACCCCCTAAAACGGTCAAAAACCACCCCTTTCATGGATCCTTTTATATTTTCATATATAAACGGGTCTGGGGAGTGATTTATCGACTGGTTATACTTGACATAAAATGGAAGGTGGTTATAAAGTAAGTGGAATGCAGACAGCAGGCCGATGGAGTTGATTAAACCCTTTTTTTCAAATGATTCGGTTCAAACGCGTATCACCCTATTTTCGCCGATCACGGGAAAAATATTCATTTTTTAGCTTCAACCCCTCCTCATCCCACAAACGGGCAGAAACCACCCCACACACACCAGAAAGCATACTATATAGGATTTACCGGTTTTTCGGCACATGATCGTTATTCCTCTGCATATCCCTTTATCTTTCACGGAAGAGAAGGTGGTAGCGACCTTGGGGGTTGCTTCAACCATTCCAAGGGGTATAAACTTCATTAATTACACTTTGAATCTTCGATACGCCCTCCCCCGTTTTCGCAGGCTCTGATCACGATAAAAATATAATCAATGAATTTTATACCCCTTGGAAGGGTTGAAGCAACCCCCGAGATCGCTACCACCTTCTTTTCCGTGAAAAATGAAGGGATATGCACAGAAATAACGATCATGTGCCGAAAAAAACCGTAAATCCTGGATAGCATGCTTTCTGGTGGTTTCTGCCGTTTAAAGGATGACGAGAGGTTGGAGCTAAAAATGAATATTTTTCCCATCAGCTACCCCGAAAACGGGGGGATACGCATTTGAATCGAATTATCTGAAAAAAATGATTTTCCACCCCTCGCCTCGGGAGGGTCTAGGCCTGCTGTCTGGATTCCACTTACTCTATAACCCCCTTCCATTTTATTTCAAGTAAAACCCGTCGATAAACCATTCCCCATACCCGTTTATATTTGAAAACATAAAGGGATCCATAAAAGGGGTGGTTTTGTCCGTTTCAGGGGGTTGCGGCGGTCAAAAACTTCTCCCACTACTTCCATCGTGTTCAGCACCCTCGAAGATGGGAGGGAAAGGTAGTCTCGTCTTTGCACGAAATATTTACACTCTTTCTGCCTTCATTACATAGACTACTAGCCTCGTGGTTTTTTTTTCACTATGACGTAATGTTCCGACCACGCTGCGACAAAAAAAAAATGTTATATGGGGGTAAAAGTAGACGCAAAACAAAATTTGAATGTGGTGCAACGAGGAAGTTACCCTTAAAAATATTTGAAAAGCATACCGATGTCTTCTTGCCCTTAGTTCTTTTCCAAATTGACCTACAATTTTTTCTGAGAATCCTCTCCAATACCTGTCCAACATATATTTTTTCCAAAATTTTCGGTTGCTGCGTTTTGGCACAAAAATTGGTCTTTTGGATTTCATCCCCCTCGTCACCCCGTGAAACGCGCCACCCTTTTGCGTTAATATTTTCCAAAATTGTTCACTTCACTTATTGCTAACTATATTCCTTCTCTCAATGAAGATGGGACCGGGGGCCGTTTCACCCTACTTATCCGGCTATGCCCTTTGTTACACTGGAAACTGGAATTCGACAAAAATGCGACATACAATAGTATAACTTCAAGGTGATGATTTTACAATTACTTTTACAATTTTAAGTTTATTTTTTAATATTTTTCAACAATTTTTTATCATTCGAAAGCTTATTCTCTCTGGATTGGCTATAGTCCCACAGACAATTAAAGTGTTAATAAGTGGCACAGATTTTTTTTAAAACAATACATTGTTTAAACAATAATAAAAATAGTAAATATAGTAAATAGTAATAATAAAAAATACAGTATGAGAGTTATGTAAATTACGGCATCGAGGCACTTTTGAAACTAGTTCAGACAGCTATACAGTTCTGTGAAATTATACAGTGTAGGCCATTCAAAACAAAACAGCCAGGTCTTAGTGTAGTTCAAATTGATTTTTTTAAAAACACTGACCTTCATTTTCAAAAGGATATTTTTTGCAATATGATTCTCGCTTTTCTCCCTATAACCACAACCTCTAAAATTTTAAATATTATGATAGAGCAAAGGCCACCTCCCCTAAATATCATACAACAAAAATTTTCAGATTCTCTTGATTTGATTTGAAGATTCAAAGTTGAAATTGTCAAAGTTCGCGTACAACTGACAAACGTTAAAAGAAGCTTTATCGATCAATTAGCTGTTCAAACTCTGTTCTAGCACACAATAATACAAGTTTTTCTGAAAACTGGCTCTTATATTTTGAGACACTTGTGGGGTTATTTGACAGTACGACGTCGCAACTCGTGCAGAGAATCCGGTTGCGTTGCTCCTCAAATCCCATAAAAAACATTTTATCCAAAAATTTCCTATCAGCAAGTGCATAATGTGGAGGGACTTCGTCTCGTTAGAATATCAAATGATCTTTCAGGTAACGATGATCATTTTCAATAATATCAACGAGTAACGGATGGCCAAGACCATCCAGTAAATCCCAATACGTTCTACCTATCAGATTGTCATCAAGAAAAATAGGCCCAACCAAATAGCCTCTAAAAATACCTACAAAGATATTCAATTTTTGAGAAGATTGACTATGACCTTGGGGTTCTCTTGGATTAGCATCCGCCGAAAGCGACATTATTAATGCTTTACAGTTAAGTTTAAAAGCAATGTAGTATCGTCAGAAAAGCAGATGTTAAAAAGAAAATTCCTATCAGCCGGTTGGAAAGAGTAGCTAATTTTCTCATGCTCAAAGTTAAGTCTGCAGTAACTTATCTTCTAACAAGGTGTCTTCCAGATCGGTTTGGGACTGCCACGAGGAGCTCAAAATTCTGGGTGAATGGAACATAGTAAGACTACTACATATCAGTATTGAAGGCAATGAAAAGGCTGAAGAACTTGCTAGACAAGGAGCAGCTGACATATTCTATGGTCCAGAACCCTGGGTATCACAAAAGGCTCAGCCAGAAGAATAATTAAGGACTGGGTCAAGAGTAAACATAACCACTACTGGAGAGATATTCCAGGAAATTGACATGGGAAAACACTTATTAATGGACCATGTTTAAAACAAACTGAACAACTGCTCACAAAGCACTGGTTCCAGTTGAGAACTATAACAGGTCTTCTGACGAGACACTTTCCTGTCAAGAAGTACCTGCATTTAATCGGAAAGTTTGCTGGCGACCTTAACTGCAGACTGCAGTAAGGTACCAGATACTGTAGAACATATTTTATAAGACTGCGAGGCGTTGGACCGCAGAAGATATAATATTATGGGCAAACATAAACAGGCCCGGAAACCATCAAAACTCTCCCATTTTCAGACCTGTATCATCTTGTCAGTGATACAGGAATATTAAAATGGACAGTGTAAACTAAGACAGGTAGTAGTGATGCCGCCGAGACGAGACATTTATCGGTCTCGTCTCGTCTCGTTTCGACTTGTCGAGACGAGGCCAAATTTTTTTCTCGTCTCGAAAAATCGATACGAGACCAGATTTTTAAAGTCGAGATCTCGCCGAGATGAGACGAGACGAGACGAGACGAGATCGAGAATTTCTCGACTTTTTTTATTGTAAAATTGTTCTGCATTTGACCTTCGAATGAATAATATAAACTTGAATTAAATTGAGAATATAAATATTAATAATACAGACTCGACAATCACGTGTGTATCGTATTACGCCCTGCCATTTTTTACTGGTGCTATGTCTTGGAAATGAATATAATTTAAGCAAGTGTAATATTGCCGACTTTACGTACTATAGAAACTAGCAACAACGTATATATTTTCAGAATAATACGAACTTGATTAATTTAAATTATTAAATCTTATATCTTCTAAGAGTATACGGTATAGAGGCAAAAAAAATCTTAAAATATGGAGGAATTTAAAATTCACAATATTTCAAATAGTTCTTATAGTTAGAGGTACGTTTAAAAATTAAACAAAAGTCAAATATGCATATAAATTGAAGTGTAACTTTACAAATTAAATAGAGATTTCACTTGTGAAAAAAAGAAAAAATGGGAAATTTAACATTTGTGGAGACGAGACGAGATCTCGACCTCGAGACGAGATTTTGGGTAGACGAGAATATGTCGAGACGAGACGAGAAAAACCAATTTCTCGACGAGACGAGTCTCGCGGAGGGTGCAGTGTCTTCGGAGTATTCTTTACAGACAAGCCCCAGAAGGAGGGGCTTTAGTCAGTTTGAGTCTGAGACTCAGACCCATTCCAGTGGGATGGGCATCCCGTGTGGGTTCCCCTTCTCGAAAAAAAAATAAACTTATCGTAAAACTGCAACCTCAACAAGTTCATTCCTTGCCGGATTCCGAAAGTTTACGTTCAGGGTCCCATTTTAGCCACTGATTCAGTTTCTCGGAACTTCAAAACGTATTTTTTATTTACGCACTTATTCGGATGTTGTTTGTTGTTCTTTAATAGTATATTGTGTATTTAAGTGTGAAAGCAATACATTTTCGGACGATGATGCAAACAAGCACGAGGCCAACAAGCATCGAAGTCCAGGAATGTGCTTTCACATCGAAGTACACATACTATTTTTTCTGAAATCACAATCAATATTATTATAAATTAAGGAATTTGTATTAATGCATAATATTTCTTCATTACAATCTAACTGCTTACTAATAAATGCAATTTTAATGTGAGTTGGTTTGTCTGCGTGTATTTATTTACTGTCTAAAATATACATAAAAAACCGTACGGGAATGTTACTTTCCCGGCCTAAGCCGAGAAAGTAACATTCCCGTACGGTTCTGTTGATCGTTGCTTGGCAATTGATCTTTTCCAGTCTGTTTTCTGATAGTTTCTTAGCAACGGACTAAAATACTGGAATTGTGCATTTTTCGATCTGTAATAGCGTCGAAAATGTAAACATTGCTGACCGATTTCAGAAAAATAATTTTTCCGCACGATTTCTGCACTCATTATTTTGTAAAAAGGCGATATTTTCGATCTTTCTGTAATTGTGTAAACCATTGTTAAGGATTAAACTTCTAAACTGAATTCCGAACTTGCAAAGACTATGATTTTAGCTTAACTGAAGGCAAGATTATTGTTTTTTCAGAGATAAATTTAGTATGATAAAAGCTTGAAAATACTGCAGAAATTGATTTTTCATATAACATTTTCTGCTTTGAATACATTCTTCTAACAATCCATCAGAAATGCTAGCAAAAAAAATCGGTAAAACCTTTAACAAAAGAGGCGCATAGCAAGAGATATAATTGTTCTGCAGATGTTTGTACAACCTGGTTACCAATATTTAAAAAATAACAAATTTAACATTATTTAAAATAAAATTATTTACAACAGTTCTGTGTAAGCAGTAAGTATTTATGGGAGAGATAGGTAAAGGAAACTTTTCATTTGAAAGTTTTCGGAACGAAAATTTGATAAAAATTAAAGTTTTCAATAAAATATTTGAATATTTGAAAGTTATTAAAATTTTGGAAAGTTTCCAAAGAATATTCAAATATTTTACTGGAAAGTCTCATTTTTATCAAAACGTTCTTCCGGGAACCCCCGAAAATTTCCTGGAAACTTTCATCTCTGATCTTTGGATTTTGAATATATCATAAACATATTTTTAAACCTGATACTACGGGAGAAAGTTTTTCTCTATCTTTTCCAGTTTTTGTGTTAAATGACAAAAACCATATTTGCATTTTTTTTAAACGAACGCCATTTTGAAAGTACAGCCATTTTTTTTTTTTAGGACATGTCTTAAATTGTTCCTTAAGCTTTAATCTTTATGAAAAACATTATCCTCAAGGATCGGGCGGGGGGTGCACGTACAGCTATGAGAATTTAATATACATAACACAAAGATTTGAGACAGGGAACAGACTCAGTATTCGAAACATCAGCAAAATACATTATTTTTTATTTTCATTCTATAGCCATATCTGTAAGTTTCAAAAGTATATCGTTAGCGAAATTTACACACTTCCCGCTCACATCTTGTTTAAAAAAATTCTGTCGCATTTATGACCAACAATTTTGAATTACTACAAGAATCTAGAAAAATAAGCTTTGGAATGGTAAATGAATTACAGGAAAATGTTTAAGAGTGAACTTAGGATTGCAATGTAAACAAAATAATCGATTCTCAGGGATGACAAGATTTTTGTAAAATATTTTTTTGTACATTTTTGCAATTCTGTAATTTCATTCATAATCAAAAGTAAGCACTCATGCAGTTACCACCAAAACAAAGTTGTTTACATCTTCATCGTTGTTCAGCATTTGAATAAAAAATTACAGTGCGTGTCAGTTTCTCTTGGTTATGATAATTTGCAAATTTTTTCACATATCTTGATGAAGTTTTGCAGCAGTTCTATAACGTTATGGTTGAAAAACGTTTTCAATTATTTTTTTGTTGTTTTTATGAAGGGCGTATAAAAAATTCACGTATAAGGTATGTGGTATGAGAAATACAGTGAAAATGCTGTTGAAATTTTAGCTTTTTAGAAGGGAGTAATTTAGAATGTGGAGGATTAACGTAAAATATACACTAAGGATTGACACGGAGTATGAGGAAAACAGAAAAATATATAAAAGGTTCTAACAATTTTTAGGACGAATTTAGAGAATTTTCAAAATATTTCAGACACATAATTTTTAGGGTTGGTCACTGTACCCCGCATACTGTAAATCGTTGTAACTCCAAATTTCTCTTAAAATATTAATGCATTTAAACCAGTAATAAACACCGATATAATCGAGTTAGACATATTTTGTATCTCCTGGTTCACTCTGTGTCGTCCTATCTGGACATTCTTGAAACGGCAAAAACATCGATACTCATTGTTAACTTATATTTAGAGACATATTTTGTATCACTGCATGAAATACAAGTACCTGTTTTACATAAGTTTTCTTAAATGAATTTTTGAAGTGTGTATTAAGTAATTAATCCATAATAAATCCATTTTATACCAATTACTTTGTGCTTTATAATAATAATAAATATGTTCCTAATCTATCAAATACTGCAATATAAAATATTACAATGTATGTGTGGAATGCAGATTCCAGGTACATTTAAGATCTTTGGCTGTTATGGGAATTGCCTACTATTTCTTTCGCGGTAACATGAAAAATGTGCTATTAAAATGCAAACTACGAACAATTCAAGACTATTTATAACAGCTCCACAAAATAAAAAAAAGTGATCTATTCCTGGAACTCCATTGTTTCCCTATGTATTTCGACGTGCCGAATCAGGTATCCGTTTAGCTCCACCACCCACAATCTTTTTGGAAATCGCGAAAAAAACTCATAATTTAGATGATTTCAAATATCAATGTAAGTTCTGTAAACGCTTAATTGCATAGTTGCTGCATGCCACACGCTTCGAACGGGTAAAAAAACCTTTTAAGTAGACCAGAGTGAAATAATGGCATTTTCTCTAGTGCTTTTGTAGGATTATGTTTAGTATATAAAGTAAAGTATTTTTTTATTTGGCTTTGGCTTTGTGTCGTAGGCCATGCAGTCAGTCGCAAGTTTATTTATGTATTGTATCAAAAATATAATTATTTAATTATGTATTTCACACCTAAAAGGGAGTCAAGCAAAAACAATCTAAAATGGATGAAGTAAAAAAAAAATGTTGAGGCCTATGTACACACACTAAATCACAACTTTATTTTTCTTTACTCCTTTTAATAATGCGTGGGGGTGGTAATGGGGGTGGCTAATGCCAAAAAATTTTTTGAGACCTCAGCTTCTATTATACCGGGTGACGGCAAAATGACGCTAGCCTCCATATCTTCTTGATCTTACAATATATGAATTTCAAATTCGGGCAAGTCAAATAACAGCTAAACATGCATCGATTCGACTGATTTATCATTTTCTGTCGCTTCCGGTTTCACTGGAAATGATAGTGACTTTGGATTTTTAAACGGAACACCCTGTATTTTTTTTCATTTTTGATTCAGGGGGTCATTTTGCATACAACGATGGCATATTGAGATAAAAATATTAATGTTTGACATTTTTATGAGGAAATTTAATTATTCCAAAAAAAATTGTTTGTTACTTTAATAAATGATCAAAAAATACAATTATGACATTATCTCATATGACATTTGTGTTACAGGCCCCTAAACATTTCGGAAATCGGTTTTCCAGAATAACATTTTTTCTATTGGCACCAGATTGGCTTCTTTCTTCCATAAACAATTGTTTCCACATACACATTTTTTTTCGTTATGAGAGACTTGGATAGAGAATCTGGATGCGGAAGTAGTGATTCCTTGGGCAGCGGTTTTTTTGCTTTTGAATTTTTCGTATTTTTTAACTTTCCTCTACAGCCTTCGCTGCCATAAAGACTTCTTGCATACGTACAGCGAAACTCTATTTTAAGAATATAAATTTTCATTTTTCCTTGGTGCAAGGAGCTGATCAGATATGGAAAAATAAAATTTTAAAAATAGACCTTACGCCATTTTCCTTCCGATTCTGGGACCCCGACGAGGGCCACTGTGTTGGTTTTTGTAGAACTACAAGTATATAATAGCACAAAAAAATTATCAGAAATAGCCGAAAAAGTCACCAGCTCTTGGTATACCGCGTGGCTCAGCCGATAGGGGCACTATTGTAACTTTTGAATGGGCTAATGGATTTTTTTCAAATTTGGTGTAGTGGTATGGGATGAAATTCCCAATTATATGATGTAAAAAACCAAAATGGCCGACTTCCGGTTTCGATTCAATTTACATAAAAATCAAAATTTTAAACGGGACAACCTGTATATTTTTACATATTTGGATCCTGATGGCCAAAATACATATGATCTGGTCCTCAAATATTATTTTGATTTTCCAAAAATATAGGTTTCTTTTTTAATTTTTAGTTTATAATTGGAAAAAATCGATTATTATCAAAGCATTTCTTTTTTTAATTAATTTAGCACAAAGAGAAGGTAGACATTATGCATATATATTTTTTTTAATTTAAAGATCCAATTAAGCAACAGGTTGCCTTCTAGCAGTTCCATTAAAAAAAAGTTTTCGTTGAAAAACCAATAGCGTTGAACTTAATGAAGAATAAATCGTGTTTAATCTTACTATCTGAAGAAATAATATTTTAAAGGTACTTGCAGACCGATTTTTAACAATTTTGAGAAAATCGCGGCTTTCTATGATTAAAATTAAAAATTTAAAAAACCTATATTTTCTGAAAATTAAAATGATACTTGATGGTCAGATCATACAGTGCGTGTAATTGCCCATTAGGTATGTACATTCACGTAGCGCGAGAGATATGACAACACTGCAGAGCAAACTCGCCCGTCCGCGAAGATCTCAGCTCTCAGTTAGTTCATTTCAGCCAGCTGGCACACGCGATGTTGTAATTCTTACTCCCTATACCTAGCCCGCCACTACACAGTATGTATTTTGGCCAGCAGGATCCAAATATGCAAAATACACAGGTTGTCCCATTTAAAAATTTGATTTTCATGTCAATTGCATCGAAACCGAAGGTCGGCCATCTTTACATCATATAATTGAAAACTTCGTCCCACATCACTGCAACAATTTTGAGAAAAATTCAATCGTCCATTCAAAAGTTTCAAGAGTGTCCCTATCGGTTGAGCTATCCGGTATGGAGTTTATACAGAATTATGAAATGGACAGTTGAAGTCCAATTGCTTTGAAAACCCCCTAAATTAGCACTTGAAATAGATAAATTTTTTATGTGTTTCCCTGTTTTTCTCATCGCAAGTTTTATATAAGAATCCCAAGTTTCTACTCTTAACGTATATTTTACGTTCATATACCTCCACCTCTAAATTCTCGCCTTGTTAAAATTTCTTAAATATTTTTTCTGTTATTACAACCACACACCGAAGATATATATGCAAATTTTCAGAATTTCGATCATCTAAATCCTCACTTCGAACGACTGTGTGTCTGTCAGTAATATTCAATATTCAAATGTTTTTAGGAAAGTTGAACACACCGCTGCTTATAATTTATTTTCATGTAGTTACTATTCTATATTAAAAATAATTTACCTACGAGCACTACTGTAAATAGTAAAAAACGCACTACCTGCCATCTATGTAAGTTGAATTTTACATATTGTAAACAAAACGCACTGTAAACAAATCGCACGGTAAACAAAACGCGCGGGACACGCGATTATAGTTGGCTTATGTCGCTGACGCGGGGTTTAAAAAAACAAAAATGCGCCTACTTAATTTTCAAACGCTGTCAAAACTCACATAATATTTGTTGAATAATATTGTTGACTAGTAAACTAAATCCAGATTTTATTAAATAACTAAATAAATATGATCGTAGGTAAAGTATAGTACATAATTCGAGTTGTAAGGTAATTACGCACTCATGGAAATACGCATATGCTTCTTACATCACTCATTACGTAATATACTATTATGTATCCACCCCCGGCAATTTCATATTAACTAATTTATTAAAATTATTACACTGTAGTCTTCCAATTTGACAATGTTAAATTATAATACTGAGCATATTCAAAATTCAAAAATTCATAAATATTTATTCATAATTATACAACATGATGTACATTCAGTTTAAATAAATTTTGCGCCTAATCCCCAAAAAAGATTGTGTGCGCACATTAATAATAATTTAAAAACACCTAGTTTATGTTAGTGACAGCTATACATACAATAATTATAAGTTTTTATTATATTGTATAATCATTATACAAGGAGGTGCATATTGTGTGGACACATTGAATGAACAAAAAAAGAGGACTATTAATATAAACCGAGAAAACATTATGTATTAAGAAAAATATTTCTATTATTCATAATATAAGTTTTTAATATTTTTCTGAATTTGAATATTTTTTTATACTTTTTATATAACCTGGTATGTTATTGTAATAATTAGGCTCAAAGTAATCTAGAAAAGTTTTGTTGTTTAGTTCGGTTGTATTTTGGAATCATTATATTTTTATTTACAATAGACCTAGTATTATGTAAATGTGTAGGTAAACTAAATTTGGATATATTCTTTTTGATAAATATAGAGCATTCTAAAATAAACAACTGTTTTAAATTTAGACAATTATATTCCCTGAACAACTGATTACTTGAAAAACCGCTGCCCAAGGAATCACTACTTCCACATCCAGATTCTCTATCCAAGTCACCCACAACGAAAAAACTTTGTATGTGAAAATAATTGTTTATGGAACTTTAATAATATAATATTTGAAATCCTCTACCCCAAAAACCCATAAAACGATACCCCACATCGGTAGTGGGGTGGTGGATGGTGATAGGGGGTAATAGTGGGAGGTGGATGAAGTAAAAAAATATTTTGAGGTTTCTGGTTCCTGTACATACACTAAATCACAATTTTTTTTCATCCCCTTTAATAAGGGGGGTGGGGGTGGTAATGGTGGCTAATGCCAAAAAATTTTTTTGAAACCTTAGCTTCTCTTGTATATACTAAATACCAATTTTATGGACTCTTACCTGCTTGATTGACCTATTTACCCCAAATTTACCCCAATTTACCCCCTCAACCCTTCGACGGAACAAGATGAAAGTATAATCTAGTTCTAGATCTCGTTAAAGTACATATGTGTACCAAATTTCAAGTCAATATCTTAAACGGTTCCAGAGTAAACGACCGCACAAGACAGACAGACCGACAGGCCGTCAGACCAACAGACAGACAGAAATTTTTTTCCGCTCAAACTTGAAATCTCGACGTTTCATGACATTTTAAGCCTATTTGGACAAAAAAAAAATTTTTTTAATTTTTTGTCGTTACTATACTTCTACTGGACGTGGAAGTAAAAGTAAAGTCTTTTTTAGTATTATATTTAGAATTGTTTTTTGTATAACTTTGACTGGATTTAGAGCATTTTCATACACACCACCCCATATTATTAAGCCATAACGTATGATAGATTCAACCAGAGAACTGTATACATTTAATATAGCTTTTTTAGATAAAATATCTCTAAGCTGGTAAAATTCATATATCAACTTTCTAATTTTATTTGTTACATAGCTTGAGTGTTCCAACCACCTCAGGTTTTTATCATTAAACCCAAATACTTTTTTGTACTAGTGGATTGATTTTTTTCATTACTCTCTTGAATAGTTATGTCACTAAAATCAGGTAAATTTGAATTGTAAGTAGAAAAAGCAATAAACTTTTTGGTATATTAAGCGATAATTGGTTTAGATCGAGCCACGATGTAATTTTTTTCATATCTTGCGCAACAGAATTTTTCACATCATTCCAATCACCTTTACAAATAATTGTTGTGTCATCTGCATAAGAAATAAGTTCGCCTGATATATTTAATTTACATAAACTGTTTATAAATATTAAAAGCAAAATTGGCGCCAAAACGGTGTCCTGGGAAACTCCTATATATGAATCGCCACAAGAAGATGGATCTACATTTAAATATCTATCAATATTTTTAAACCCACCCTAAAATCCACATGTACCTTATTAATTGCGTTTTACTTTAAAAAATCAGTTCAATAACAAAAATGTAATTTATCGAATTCTGTCATCAACTATATTTACCAATAAAATCAAGTCCTGCAATCTTGATTGGCATCTCATCTACATTCTTTCGAAATAAGGATATTTTTAATATATAAATAATTTAACAATACCATTACATCATTTTTCTTTATATCGCCACAAAAAATATCCATTGTATCTAGGAAGAATCGAAGAGACGAGGAGAACGATCAATCACAGAAAAAGATAAATCTGTGTCAACTTGTCGATTAAATTCATCACTTTGAAGATTTTAAATGTTATCTCAAGTAGTAGGTATTGATTCGGCTACGTAATGGCTACTGTTGAGTGACGCATTGGAAATTTTGTCATTACTTTCTACAGAGTAAGTGATATGGGCAAAGTTCGTTGATAGAAAGCCTTTGGAATGTGAAAAGTAGTGATTTACGCAGCCCTGAAAAAATCGGTTATATAAAAAAATTATTTTTGTCTCCCAAAAGTACATAGAATATGGAAATTGCTGGATTGTTTCTAATAATTAAATCACCAACTGACAACCTATCCAAATTGTGAATTATTGTAGGGTTCTCTTTGCTAGGACCCAATGCTTACAACTAACTCACCTTAGCACCACCACTATTAAAGCTATCATGCCTTCGAATAAGTAATAAGTAAAGATTGGTTTTGGTAGGAAATGGCTGACTTTACCCCCCCCCCCCCACAGTTTTCATAACGTTAGCATAAATATCCCATAGCAAACACAGTCTTTTTTGTGTGCGGGGGGGAAGGGGGGGTCTAATCCATCATGGACTCCAGCGTTCTGAATCTATCACGCTGGGTAGTGCTGGGCTCTAACCCAGCTAAAATCTCTCCAGAATAGTGGCCCCCCTCCTTATCTTCAGTGTCTCCTCATATAGAATAAAATACAATAGAGAAATATTTATTGTGTTATATATATATATATATATATATATATATATATATATATATATATATATATATATATATATATATATATATATATAAATGTACACATAGATACAATATACACCACAAAAGGTGACGTTATTTTCAACGTTCTTCCATGCCACCAAATAAACAAAAGAGAGAAAGACTTACATCTAACAATCACATATGATTCAAGTAGACCTAATAATTACATTATGTTATCGATCATTTTGTAGTTGCAATAAGTATTCTTTATAATTTTTTTTAAATGTACCAACTGAGACCCTGAAACATTTTATAGTATACAGCATATCCTGGAACCGCTAGCGATTACTGTCAGTATATCAGGTCAATCTTAGTGTTAGGTGTTAGAAATGATCTGTTTCCGCAGAAATGTCCTCCCCTTACTTCCCAACTTCGTTAAAAGGATTAGAGGTTCAAGTTTCTTTCGTCTACTTCCTTGGCTTTCATGATTGCTGTTATCATGTCCTCCAAGAGTTGCCAGTTTTCCTCTGATTCTAGCATCCTCAACACCATGTCATCGGGTGTAACTGGGCCGCCTAGCCTATCTATGGCTCGTAGCCTTCCTTTTCTCCACCTGCTGCACCGGTATGCTCCTCGTCGTCTGTCTCCGCACAGTAAACGTACTCTGCAAAGCATCCATGCCCTGTTAGGGCCTGTGTAACGTAGTACCAAACCTCCTCGCGTCCTCTCTCCACCCATCTTTTTATATCTGGAATGAGTCTCCTCGTCCATCTTCCCTTACTCGAGAGATTCCATCTCTCCTGCCACCTCTCATATAGTCTATTGTTGGCCTCCTTCCTGCCAATTCCCTCGTATATCTTCCACCTTTATTTTGCTAGAAGATCGACGAGGGAAGCAAACACAACCTACCACAACCACTTTCAAAGCTAGCACAATTACAGGGGTGGTTATATCTAAAGTTGAAGTTTGTTTCATCTTCCACCGTTTGGGTGATTTTTTTTAACGTAATTAAGAATCAATACGTATAGATATCGGCAATTATTGTGTGTTAAGCACACAATAATTGTTCATATTATAAAATAAAAGCTTGAACGAAAGAAATATTTTTCTTACAGGCCAACTTAAAAAAGAAAATTCTTGATACTTACTACAAATTTATTATGAATATCTCATTTCCATTGTTATTTTCAGTGTCTATTAACCATTTTAGCATAAATACAGTGTCAGATTGAATCATAAATGTTGAAGGTGGGCTTTGTATAACAAACCCATTTACTGTTATGCAAATAAGCGTAAACTGTAAGATGGCCCAAGGTATTTGGATCTCGTGATGCGTTGAATGCAATGGCACCTTTTAATATAAACAAAAACATATTTATATGTGTTTGAAATGTTATCTAAATTAATTGCAACATTCAGAGAAAGTACTACTCGTGATAGCTTCATCTAGAATTCTGCTAGAATGTAAGAGGTATAAAGAAACTACTTTAGCAATATAATATATTCAATATAGTTACTAACATCAACTTGCAACCCCGACTGCAGATTCTGCGGGGATGAGGAAGCTTCCATCTACATCCTAACTTCTTGCCCTAGTGTTATGAGCTTGAGGCACTAGCACATTGGTTTTCCGGTGCTGTAGGAAATAAGGGATGCTCCCGTAGGAATGATTTTGATTTTTGGGTTAGAATCTGATCCGAATGGGGGAATTCTCTGAATTTTATAGCGGAAGCACATTGAACCACAGGGCGACCTTTCATCGCCCCGCAAGAGGAGAGCAAGAAGAAGAAAATTAACGTGCCTTCCCCTAACAATTAACTAATATTTGTCATGGACAAAATATTATTTATTAACTACTCAAAAGAGTGCTTAGTTTATTGAAATGTTTCATTTAACCTGAAAAAAGGGTTTTGCCCTATATCTCCGTAACGGTACATCTTACAAAAAAGTTATAAATCGGTTTTTTTGTTTAAAATCGAATTCTATACAATTTCTTGTTGTAAATTGAATAATTGAAATGTTATAAACCTAGAAAATAGAAATTTGTCATAATTTTTTTAAGCGCTAAAATTTTTTTTTTCTTCAATTTTAACAAAATAATACATCACATGTTTTTTGTAGAGAATTTCATAACGAATAATTTTCAATTATAATTTTTTTAATTTCCTTAATTCTGAAGGGTTTTACAGCACTGCGAAGGGATAACAGTGCCAGATCATAGCTTACAAATCGACAGATCGGCGGTTCGATCACTACACACTTCCGATTTTTTCGTTAGAAACTTTATTAATAATTGCGAAAAAATATATATTTTGTTAGATGATTAAATTACATTATATATTAAGTACTTATAATTACTCAGAGTTTGAGGATTAGTCACTAGATGACGCTAGGGATGTCTCATCGGCTGTAGGAGAAAAATGGGTTGATGTAGAGTGAGGTTATGTTGGCCCCTCTGCAATAACGGCGGGGTTCTTGAGTGAAGGCTAAAATGAGGCCCGAGAAGGGGGCCGTAGCGGAGTCCTATGGGGGCCACATCGAAGTCCTACGTGGGGTCGCAGCAGCCGTCTGATGTCGCCCATTACCTACTACTTACCTAGCATGATTTGTAAGCCATCAATTGTTATCTATAATCACAGATGATCTGCCACTTTGATCCCTTTGCAGCGCTATCTAGTGACCAATCCTCAAACTCTGAACAACTAAAAGCACCTAATGTATAATGTAATTTAATCATGTATTTTTTCGCAATTAATAATAAAATTTCTAATAAAAAAAAAAATCCAGAGTATGTCCAGAGTATGTGGGGCTCGAACCGCCGATCTCTCGATTTGTAAGCCATGATCTGTCACTTCAGAATTATGGAAATTAAAAAAAATATAAATGATATTTATTCGTTAATAAATCCTCTAGAAAAAACCTGTTAAAACCTTTTTGTTAAAACTGAAGAAAAAAAAGTTTTAGTACTTAAAGAAAATTTTGTGATAAATTTATATCTTCTAACTTTTTAATTATTTAATTTAACACAAAAAGTTTCTCTAGTAAAGAAAACAGAGAGTTCGATTCTAAACAGAAAACCTCTTTATAATTTTTTTGTAAGATGTAAATTGATGTAGATTGGAAATTTTTCAAGATGGAGGCCAAATGGTTTGGCCGCCGACCCGAAAACTCAATTTTAAACTTACACCCCCCCCCCCTACACAAAGCAAAAAAAACCTTAACCTACCCAAAATGCAAGGTTAGTTTAAAAAAATGTAACATTTAAATGGACTAGCTAGATTTGAAAGTGGTTGTGCTAAATATAAACATTGTGTTATTAAATTTAATATAAAAAACAAACCATTATATAGCTGTCCTTTTATGTCTGCTAGCTGTGAAAGGGGTTTTGGTAAACTGTGCTAACATTTGTACCAGAATTACGAAAACCATAATATTAACTGGGGGGGGCTAGTATCGATCTAATCCCCCCTAGAACCACCTTTACATATTAACTACGCAAAGATGTGATTGCTTTAAAAGTGGTTGTACTAGGGTGTGCTAAGTGTAAGCATTATGTGCTAGTAAATTTGAGACGAAAAAGTAATTGAGAGGGACAAAAAAAATTATTCCTTCATATTACCACCCCTGTCGGTGATGTAGCGTGAACATGGCTCCCTCCGGGAGATGAGGCAGGTTACCTGACCAATGGGTAACTCTGCCACCTTTCATTACTAATATCCTCTGAGCAGGTTTGAAGCAGCGGAAAGCAACGGAAAGTAAAGAAGATTAGAGAATATTTCTAAGATATGAATATAGTGCAAGAAAAATAAGCCTAAAAGTATGCGAACCTTGAAAAAATTACAATACAAGTAAGAAATTTGGTGGAGATGTTGCAGTTATCATCTTATTGAATATACTAAAAGTCCCTAAAATCTATGCTGTGCTACGCCCGCCATATTGAAAAATGGCGGCCCATTTTCAGATTTTTGTATATAATCCTTTACCGTTGCAGATAGGAAAAAAGTTTTAAGTAAAAAATGTAGGAAATAATAAAACAAACAAACAATTTTTGATATTAACATTTTTTTCTCTAAATATATAAACTCATTTGGGGAGGCCGGGATAGAATAAATAAAATGAAAAGACGTACAAGACGGAATTATATTTGCACAGAATTATAATTTATAATTTATAACTGCTCCGTCTGGTTTAAAAGCCTTCTTTCCCTCCATTCGACTCCTTCACAGATGAGCCAAGGCCAACTACGTCACCGTGTACCTGCGTTCCCATTCTCGAGGTCCTTTGTATTGTTCACGAGAGGTCTTCCCCTCTCCCCCTCCAAAAAAACACACCGGCCATCACATCTTTCAGCCGAAATACGCCAATTTTCAACTAGCTTTCGAGACCGAACGGTTTGTCGGAGAAAAACATCTATATATTGAAGTTTGTGGGAAATTTTATGTACTTTCATTTTGAATAGAGAGGTTATTTACGAAAAGTTGACAGCTTTCGAGTTATAAGCAAAAGATAAGATTTTTTCTTTTATTTTGAATTTTTTTCAATGTTGCGTCACGAAATTTTGTTAGCAAACCTCAGATTCAGATTCAGCACTCCAAAAAACGTATAGAATGGAAGAAATCAGAACTACCCCACAACTTTCCCGCTAGGGGCTCTTTTGAGCACAAATTGACTGCATTAATAGGTATTTTCCAATCAATTTGTTTTCACAAAGTTCACTTTTTATGGGCTCCCCTCCCCTCCCCGTTAACTTTACTATATAAACTCCTCCCCCCCCTCCCAAAAATCGAACATCTTTGTTGAATGGCCTCTAATGCCACTTTTATAACACTTGTATAAAATCTCGTATCTAATGTAAAATATAACAAATCAGTTATAGCATACAATGAAAGCAAACTCAAGTATTATGCGATAATTTTTTTTTGAAAAATGCATGTCGAACTATGTACTAGAACTAGAACTTATTACCACTTCGTTATCAATCCTTAGCAATTGAGTAAACAGTATTATCAACATACCGAGTAGCCCTAAAAGTTTTAGCATAAACTTAGAACTTTCTGTTAAATAGTAATAAAAGTACATGATCTTTTAATGATCCGTTATTTAACTTTGATGGTAAAGATTCACGGGTATAGGCCAACAGGTGGAAAGAAAATATATTTTTCAAATAATCAACAGCAGTAACTGATATCTTCAGAACTCTACAATTTAATTATGTCGTCATTTACAAAACAATATTATTAATAAAACTCATTGTTATTGATTTTCTTTGATTACATTATTATTTTTGATCTTATTAGTTCTAAATCAAATTAATCGGTTTTACTAATAATAGGTCGGGTCCTGATAATGTCAATACATTTTGGCTAAACGACAACTATTTAAAAAACCGCTGCCCAAGGAATCACTACTTCCACATCCAGATTCTCTATCCAAGTCACTCACAACGAAAAAACTTTGTAAAAATAATTGTTTATGGAACTTTAATAATATAATATTTGAAATCCTCTACCCCAAAAACCCATAAAACCATACCCCACATCAGTAGTGGGGCGGCGGTGGCTATAGGGGGTGGTAGTGGAGGTGGATAAAGTAAAAACATATTTTTGGGGTTTCTGGTTCTTGTACACACATTAAATCACAATTTTTTTTCATCCCCTTTAATAATGGGGGTGGCTAATGCCAAAATTTTTTTTGAGACCTTAGCTTCTCTTATGTATACTAAATACCAATTTTATGGACTCTTACCTGCTTGATTTACCTATTTACCCCAAATTTACCCCAATTTACCCCCAACCCTTCGACGGAACCAGATGAAAATATAATCTAGTTCTAGATCTCGTTAAAGTACATATGTGTACCAAATTTCAAGTCAATATCTCAAACGGTTCCTGAGTAATCGTGCGCACAAAAAAAAGTTACAGACAGACAGACAGACAGACAGAAATTTTTTTTTGCTCAAACTTTAAATCTCGACGTTTCATGACATTCTAAGTCTCTTTGAACAATAAAAATTTTTAAAAAATTTTTTGTCGTTACTATACTTCCACTGGACGTGGAAGTAAAAGTTGTTTTCTTTCCACCAAATATTTATGATCAGAAATAATAAATGATCAGAGTTCAGAACAAACACTGTTTTTCCCGTAAAACCTTAGTAATATATATTAAGCCCGTAAAATATTGCAAAATGAACTAGCCCATCTTATTTAGCATGAAAAAAAGTGTTTCTTCGAGGCAGAAATTTCTGTCATAAAAATGTCTTAAATAATATTTTAACAGTAATTGCTTATTAGGTATTTTACCCAACAAAAAGTAAGAAAGGCGTTTTCCTTACCTTTACGGACTGATTGAGAAAAATTATTACTTTTTAGATATACCAGAACTACAATATCTCAATCGAAGTGTGGATCCCTGTGATGATTTCTACGAATACACTTGTGGGAATTTCAAAAATGTCTATCCTTTATCTGAGGGCGTTACCACCATAGACCACTTTACATTACTGGAAAATAAACTGCTCAGCCTGGCTACCGGTAAGTATAACATAACAGTCTTAAAGCATTTTTCTCTGTACAGTAATGGTCACAACACGGTTTATATACAAAACTACTTATTTTATAAATTCTTCCTGATTGTATATGACTGTCTGGAAGCCGAAAACAAAACTCATGCTAAATGGAATGTTATTTTTAATTGCTAGTAACTCAAACTATTTGAAATTACTGGTTGTTCTAAATTCAGAAATCTGTTACAATACGCATTTTCCTTCCTGTCAGTGATAACGCTCATCACTTATTATGTTTCCAACTTTTTAACTTTGTTTTTGAACGTTCAATTTTTTTTAATCGTCAACAGAGGCCAGAAGTATTGGCAGAATTTTTTATTAAAGACGTAAGCTGTGTTTAGACCGTCACGAGACAGGTTAATTTTACACTACTGATGACTCGTCCTTGCGATAGTAATCCTGCTCAGTACGAGAGTATTTGGTTCACGCACTCGCTCGAGCGGGGAGATGGTGCGAAGCTACCATCCATAGGATTATGCCTGAACGTCTCTAAGGCCGTATCCTTTCTAGTCGAAGGTGGAAACGATATCTCTTGGAATTCCGAGAGTCGAAAGGCTCAAACAATGTGACTTTACTATTCGGTCGCGGTTCGCCGCGATCGTCACACTAACCCTGTTCGACATCGAGATCGACGGTCGGCGGTGGTGTCAATCCTTGCCGTGTCCGACCTGATCTCACTTGTTTTGGCAGAATCCCGTGAATTTAGAAGAAGAACATATTAGAAACATCATAGTTATTGAAGCAAAAAGTGGTAAACTGTCAGAGACTTGTTGGAAAAAGCTATCACTAGAGTAAGTAAATTAGAGGCAGTACACGAACAGCAGCAAGTCAATTCAGAGGCGTCTTTTTTTATTGTGGACAAAGTATTTTTCCTCGGTTAATATGCATACACTTATTTTTTATGAGAAAAATAAATAGAAATTATGATAAATTTTCCTAGAAATAAGTAAATACTCATTTATTTGAATATTAAATTAGCCTCTATTGAGAGAGAGAGATTTTTATTAGCACTTTAGATAATAATAATAATATTTTAGAAGATACATTAGTAACAAATTAACGTATCTCTTTATAAGTTCAATGGTACTTAAAACATAAATCACTGCTAATACACTTTTTGCAGCCATGAAACTTGTAAACAAAACGTGATATTGTGTAACAACCTCAGCACATAGCGGGGCGAATACAAATTATTGGAATAAACCTGATTTAAGCTGGGAAAATGTTTTAGGTTGAAACCATATTGTAACCACGACTGTACCTACAATCGATTGAAAGTGTTAGTTTAACCCCCCGTTGATATTTTCCACTCATTATTGTTTGAAAATCCATTTTATTATTACAAGATATTTTCATTTATCGAATTAATTCCAATGGTTAAATTATGTTATAGTGGACCAGTTGAAATGCATATTAAATTATACAGCACCTAGTGTCCAATTATCTCGGTAAATGATCATGTCATTATTTATTTGCGGCATATTCAAGATTTCTTATTGTTTATTGGGTATTTTGTCACATTTTGTAAAAATAGCGACGGAGACTGGTTTTTAATACTTCTGATTAGTACAAAATATCTCACACCTAAAACTATATAGATTGAAACATGATTGTTAAATGATAATTCTATAATTAACAATTAAATTGGTATCTTTTAACGTTTCGAACAAATTCATTCTATTTCCATTTTCAAAACTTTGACTTTTTGGCAAGTCATTCATGACAGTTTGTTGGTATGTACCTCCATAATCACGGGAAACATTGGCGATTGGTTAACATATTATGAGTATGCCTTGCATATGTGATCAAAATAAATAGACGAACAAAACACAATCGCTGTCGATTTATTTAAGTTTTATTAATTATTATAAAGCTCATAATCTTCGCATAAATAAATTAATTGTTACTCTTAAATCAGTTCTAATTACATTATTAACAGTTTTGGGGCATTACTATTTCATAAAAATACATTGTCAATGTTCTGATCAAGCTTGTTTAAGTGTGTTTTAAAGTACTTTTTGCATGCTCAGGTGATTTGACACTTTTACTGAATTGATTAAGACATTTGTAAGTGAAGTTTACAAATTGGGGATCGGTAAGTAATTACTTACCGATCAGTAGGCGGTAAGTAAGCTAATGAATATAGAAATTTAAAAATCTATTTTTATTAGAGACAAAATTAAAACTACAATTTGAACATTTATTGGAGTAATAGAATTCGAGTTTAAAACAACGTCCTCTTCTGAATCATAACTTACAAGAATCTTAAGTTGTGGCAAAATCTTATCTCCGAGAAATTTCTAATGACAGCAGATGTCACTTGACAATAAATATTCGGTCTCATAGTAACCAAAGCTAAAACTTTTTCATGTACGACTTCTTTGTTTTATATATTTTTAAAATATTACATTTTTTAATTTTAATTAAATTCATTCAATATTTGAGCGTGCAGAAAACATCATAAACACTGCGGTCATTAAGTGGTTTACTGGTTTCGGATGTTTTGAAGATCTTGACTTCGTCTCGATCTCCAAACATATCCTCAACCAGTAAAGAACACTTACTGGCCTTAATACTTAAGATACTATATCTAACCCCGTTATGAAATGTCAAATTTGAAACACATTTTTGTCGTTACGAAACGTCACATTTTTCATAACTGTCAGTATCATTACATAACCAGTTATGTAATGAATTATTTCGTAATTGATTATTATTAAACCCATTTGTTGACACCAATTTTCAAATTTCTTATATACTTCTTCCTTCCTGCTTTTTTATTTACTAGGTACTATTGAATTTACTGCTAAATTAGCCGATTGCTCTATATCAAATGAAATATACATATCTGGAATCCGACTTAATTTGCTTAAAAAATTCAGCAGATTGACAAGTAATAGTATATCATTCAACGAGCGGTAATGTAGATAATAACTCACGTTGATAAAGTTTACAACACCCGCCTGCGGCTCGTGCTGCAATTCATCAAGTGAGTTATTACCATTATCGCAAGTTGAAAAAATTTTGTTTAAATTACTCAGTTTGTTTATTAATAAAATTAACTGTAAAATTTAATTTTTGTACGCACTTTTATATTTTTTCTGCGATTTGTCGGGTAATAAATTATGTATTGTATCATTAGCTATTTGCTTTAACTCTAGCGATGTACATAATAGTTCATCTTCACTAACCGAATTCATCATTTTTGGCACAATTATTATTGCTTAACTTGATTTGAAAACGTCGAAACTATTCAAACATGTTAAATCACCTTCCTCCCCTCAATATGGCTTAAGCTTTGTCTTGTTGTTGTTGTTGGCAATCCAGAGGTCTTGTGTTCGAATCCCGGACAGGGTGTTATTTTTCATTTTTTTTCATATATTATTTACTTATTTTTACAACAAAGCTGGTGTCACCAAATTTAGAAGGTCCAAAAACTAACTTTATTTACAAGAAAACTGCGAAGAGTATCCTATAAAATGTGTAGCAATTATATAAAAAGCTCACTTAATCGGCGAAGAGTATAATGCTTCCACTAGTTTGTTTATGGATACTATTAATTGTTCTAAAGCAGTTCATTAATTGGTATATAATATAATAAGAGTAGATAAAGTTTGTTTATATATAAATGTCAATTCACAGTAACGCTTAGGTAAAGCGATAAAAAAAGAATTTATTTGTACGGCTACAAGCCTAGCTATGTTTGAAATCGCAAATTAAATTGCCACCCTAATTTTTAATTCAATATTAGTTTTAGCGAAAAAATGGTACAGACCAAAAAGAAAGCTTATAAATTGGGAATGAATTTGTTTTTTTTTTAATTTCTGTAAGATAGATAGAATTTGAAAATATAGAACTTTAAATATGGCGGCCGATCGTTTATGAGACGAAGCATTTAGTTTAAATGTTAAATATATTAGAAACTATGACACTTCCGTCAAAAATGATAAGGATCAAAATTAAAAGTTATCAAATTAAGCTTTCATATGATGTTTTGGTTGTTTCTGTAGAATCAACAATAGGGAAGTTATGGCCGAAACAATGCCCGTCTTCACACTTTCTTATAAAAATATCGCCATTTTGTTTCTGTATTTAGCCAGTAATTAAGAAAATAATTCTCAAATACTATTTTTCGTTAATATAGAGCATTATCCAGGAGCTCAAAGTTGTTTTTTTGTTTGTTTAAAGCACTTGCTTTAGAAAAAATTCTATCCGCCATATTGAGGTCACCATTTTGAATTATTTGCTTTGACTTCAGATACGTAATCAGCAAGTCCAAAAACATAAGTATACTTCATAAAAAGTAGTATTTTTCCACAACTAATGTGCTAAACTGTAAAAACTGATTAAACTGCAATTTTCTTTGCCGTTGTTAGGCCCCCATTGACTCCACTAATTAAACAAACAAAGATCGTCAAATTCTAACCGGTAAACATTTTAGTATTGGGTCTTAGCAATAAAATCCAAGAAATAGCATGAAAATGTATTCGCTGATGATCTCGCTTGGCATCTTTTATTTTTTACGCCTAACGACTATCCACTATTACTCTGTCTCTGAGGATTGGCAACCAGCTGGTTCAGTAAGAAATCGAATTATATTTTTTTTATTAACTTTATGATGCAACATCATATTTTTTTAGCTTCTTTATAACTTTCATATTTTTCTACTTTTACTTAATCCTCAACTAGTAATAGGCTATTGTCTATGTCCAAAAAAAGAGGGTTGAAAGGAACTAAATCGTTAAAGGGTTTTTGTTGTTTCTTATGTTCAATTGATCCCAAAATATGAGAAAACCACGGAATGCTACAATTTAAAGTTTTTGAGATCGAAGTAAAAAGTTCCACTTTTCACATTTTTGAGTTTTGCACGAAAACTATGCATTTTTCCTATAAACACGTCAACGGAAAAGTTGTAGAGAATTAAATTTCCAATCGAAATGGCACCTTCAGAAGTACAAATTTTTTTTACAAAAATACGTCCAAAAAACAAAACAAAAAAACGAAAAAATGCAATTTTTTATTTTTTTTATTTTAGCCTATAACTTTTTTTCGGGTACATTCAGGCATAGACATTGCTGCATAAAAAAGCTGGCATTCTACCCGTTAAAATGAGATTCTGTAAAAAAATTTACGATTAATAGTGACCGAGATATAACGTTTCAAAGTTTGCAACTTTTAACTCTTTTTGCTAATTTTTATTATTTTATTTTTTCAAATTTAGTCCTGTAACTTTCTTCTGAGTGATTTAGGTAAGACATTATTATAATAAAGTGAAAGCTGACTTTACGCCCGTTGAAATGGTGGCTGGTAAAAGTCTCTACGACAAATAGAAACCTAGATACAGCAATTCGAAGATTGTTACTTCTTTTAACTTTTTTCTATTTTTATATTCTTTTCTAAACTTCGGCCTATAACTTATTTGTCAAATACTTTAAGTACAGATATTGCTACATTGAATATACTCGCAGCATTCTTGTTTAAATGGTCTGCAATAGAAGTTTATGTGATCAATAGTATCCAAGATATAGTCTAAACAGTGATGTTAAATTACGTGTAATTTATGAAAATGTAATTATATGCGGTAACATTTCACGAAAGTTACAAATTTGCTTGTAATTTATGTAATTTATGAAATTTAAAATTTACTGCTCGTTATGGTGTACTATTAAAAAAAAAACAATACAGTTCATTACAATCATTAATATTATTATAAATTTAATTTAGTAAATAAAGTTAAAACGTTGTTTTTACAGCTTACCTAACCGGTCTGGGTATCTGGTTCACTTTTTAACAACTAAACAGGCTAATAACCGCCTTAAGACTCAAAGCAAGAATAAAAGTGAGGTTATGAAACATTAACTGCCAGAGTAAAATTGGCGCGATATTTAAAATTACGTGTAAATTAACAATAATTACAGGAACTTACGTAATTTACGTAGTTACAGAGGTTTCATAAATGACATAAATTGCACCACAATTCATGAGGTATGTAATATTACGGTAATTTTACAGTAATTTATGTAAGTGACAAATTGTCATTTTACCATTCACATCACTGAGTCTAAATATAGTAGATTATTGTACTTAAAAAATAACTTTTTACATTTTTCCACTTCAAGTGATTTTTTTTTTGTTCAAATAACAGAAAAGATAGTGTCGCGTGTTTCCACCCTTAGGAAACTACCCCTTGCAAAATCCGTGGGTTCCAAAAATTATAACAAGAGATTGTCCACTAACACACTTTATTAAATATTTACTGGATACTTCACAATACTATTATTAATTTAAATACACTTTACTGACTAAAATCACAATGTTTATTACTTTGTTTATCTTTGAACTCTTAACCTCACTTTCTATACTTTCTGAACTTTCTGAACTACTCGCCGAGAATGCGATCGGTCTTTTATACCTAAAAATGACAGATCTCGATTGTTCT
Organism: Rutpela maculata; assembly: GCA_936432065.2. Classification (NCBI taxonomy): domain Eukaryota; kingdom Metazoa; phylum Arthropoda; class Insecta; order Coleoptera; family Cerambycidae; genus Rutpela; species Rutpela maculata. Next base: position 25,824,524 of record OW386292.2, on the reverse strand, counting down.
GTGATGTCGCCACCATTCTCTCGATAATTCCAGATGTCACTTTGGAATCTTCTGGTAGGTTCTTTTTCGAGTAGGTGCAGATACACTACATTCATTCAGACATTCGATCTGCTGAAGTTTGCCTACTTTTTAGTAACATAACCTTAAATTTTAAGGGGTGCAACATATTACACTGCCCCCTCCTTAAGCCTGAACGTCCCGGTCAGGCAATTCAGCCTCTTTCACATACTTCGCCAGTCTATCCAAGTGTACGATCTTCATCTTGGACTTTTTGTTTCGTTGAATACGATAGACGACATCATTAATTCGGGTAATAACAGTATAAGGTCCTTCCCAAGGAGGTTGAAGTTTCGGTGACTTCCCTTTCTTCCGCTGTGGGTTGTACAGCCAAACCAGATCTCCTGCCTTGAACCCTTCTGAACTACCCTTACGGTCGTATCGAGCCTTCATTCGGTCACTGGCTATGGTGATTTGGTCTCTAACCAGCTCATGAACATTTCTTAGCCGTTCACTCATTTCATCCACATAGCTGTTCACAGGAAGCTGTTCTCTGCCTGGTGTTCCGAAAATCAAATCACACGGCAGTCTGATCTCATGTCCAAATACTACACGGACTGGTGTTTGTTTCGTAGACTCGTGGATAGCAGCTCTGTATGCCATGAGGAAGAACGGTATGTGGAGATCCCAATCGCGTTGATTCTTATGAACCACTTTAGAGAGATGTTCTTTCATGGTCTTGTTATGTCGTTCCACCATTCCATCTGATTGCGGGTGAAGGGCTGTGGTCCGTGTTTTGTGTATCCCCAATAACTTGCAGATTTGCTGAAACACCCCTGACTCAAAGTTCCTCCCTTGATCTGAGTGCAGCTCCAGGGGTACACCAAACCGACATATCAAATTATCTACCAAGACTTTGGCAACAGTGACTGCTTCTTGGTTTGGAATTGCATAGGCCTCTGGCCACTTACTAAAATAGTGCATGGCAACCAGTATATACTTGTTACCGTCCTTGGTTACTGGGAATGGGCCGGCTATATCGATCGCAATCCTCTCGAAAGGAGCTCCGACGTTATATTGTTTCATTGCACCCCTACTTCTAGTCTGCGGTCCCTTACTTGCTGCACAAATTTTGCAATTGCGACACCAAGCTTCTACATCCTGACGACTATTTACCCAATAAAATCGTTCTCGTACTTTATTCAGGGTCTTATTAACGCCGAAGTGTCCACCGGATGCTCCATTATGCACTTCCTGAAGTACTTTCGGTACTCGACACCTGGGAATCACTAGACGCATAACAACTTCCTTGCCATCCGGGCTTTCCCAAGCTCTCTTTAGCAGCCCGTTCATAACTTTGAGTGAATCCCATTGGGCCCACAAAGCCTTCAATCCAACTGCCTTATCCGAAACATCCTTCCACGCTGGTCGAATTCCTTTCTCCTTTGCTCTCAATATAGCCCCAATTTCTGTGTCATTCAGTTGTTCTTGTCTCAGGGCTTCGGTTGTCCAATCGTCCGGAACCTCTATTTTAATAGTGTTGACGGCCACCATACCCTGCAATTTCTCAACGTGGCGGCAGTGCTTGCAATCTTCCTTGCATGGTCTTCTAGATAGAGCGTCTGCGTTCTTATGAGATCTTCCAGGTCGATGTTCTATTTTGAAATCATACTGTTGCAACCGTTCTATCCAACGAGCCAGTTGACCTTCAGGGGTTTTCAACTGCAACAGCCATTTTAATGCAGCATGGTCGGTCCGAATCTTGAAATGTCTTCCATAAAGATATTTATGAAAATGGTCCACTGATTTTACGATGGCCAGTAACTCTTTCCGGGTTACACAATAATTTCTTTCTGGTTTGGACAGCACCTTGCTGAAGTACTCGATCACTCTTTCCTGCCCATTCTGGATTTGAGACAGCACAGATCCGACCGAAGAATTGCTGGCATCAGTGTCTAAAATAAAAAGTCCTTCCCGTTGTGGGTACGCTAGCACAGGACCAGTGCATAGAGCTGCCTTCAATTTTCTCCATGCCGTTTCACATTCCGGTGTCCATTGGTACTGCACTTTCTCTTCTGTCAGCCGGTGTAATGGTTTCGCAATTTCTGCAAACCCTTCCACAAAGCGCCTGTAATAAGTGCAGAGGCCAAGGAAGCTCCGTACTTCATGAACGTTAGATGGTCTTGGCCAATCTCGTACAGCAGAAATTTTGTCGGGGTCTGTTTGTATTCCATCCGAAGACACCACGTGACCAAGAAATTTGACTTCTTTCTGGAATAGCAGGCACTTCTTCGGGTTCAACTTCAGGTGGGCATTCCTGACTCGCCCAAATACTTCTTGAAGATTTTTCAAATGTTCTGTAAAGTCCTGTCCCATAACAAGCACGTCGTCAAGGTAAACCAGGCACGTCCTCCAGGTTAGCCCTCGCAGCACGAACTCCATCAGTCTTTCAAAGGTAGCTGGCGCATTGCAAAGTCCAAAGGGCATCACAGTAAATTGATAAAGACCACTGCCTGCTGAAAACGCTGTCTTCTCCTTATCATCAGGATGAAGCCCCACTTGCCAGTATCCACTCCTAAGGTCTAACGTAGAAAACCATCGTGAGCCTGCCAACGTGCTTAACGTGTCGTCAATTCGTGGTAATGGGTAACTGTCTTTCTTCGTGACATCATTTAATTTTCGATAATCGACACAAAATCTTAATGTTCCGTCCTTCTTGGCAACCAAAACTACTGGCGATGACCAGGGACTCGTCGACTCCTCAATGACTCCATCTTGTAGCATCTTGTCTATCATTGCCGAGGCATCTTCTTGTTTTGCTAATGGAAGCCTCCTAGGTGGTTGTCGAATAGCGGGTGAGTCGCCAGTATTTATCCGATGCTGGACTATGTCTGTTTTTGTAAGGGCCTCTGTATTCTTGGCAAATACTGAACTTTCCTTTTCCAGGAACTTGATTGCCTCCCTTCGTTCATCCTCAGATAAATGCTCCAACTGGGTACTCAACAAGGTCAAAACTTCCTGGTCTATTTTCATAGATGAACTTCCCTCTGTTTCTTCCTCGCACCTCGCTACCCATGTGACCGGTTCATAGGAGCCAATCGGTTTGCCTTCCTTAATTGTCACCGAGTGGGAATTTAAATTAACGACTCTAATTGGGATTTTGTCTTTAGTCCGGGTTAAAGTTCTCGCCACAATAATATTGGGTAGGGACTTAATCGATTCGTCATCTTCAACTAGGCCAACACGGTACCCTCCAGGATTTCCTTCTAAGGCAGCATCGATCATTTGTTCTGAATGAGCAGGAATCTTGATCGTCTGTGTTGTTAACAATCTCGCTTTATGGAATTGGTCGTCTGCGGTTGCCAGAATAAATTCCTCATTTCCAATTTTTAAGACTCGCTCCCCTACGTCAACAATGAATCCCTGCTCTCCCATGATGTCTAGACCCAAAATGAAATCATCCATAATGTCAGCCACAATGACCTTGTAATTGAACCTCAACCGTCCAACCTGCAGTTCCAAGTTGACCTCTCCACGGACCGCAGCCCTGTCCCCCGTGGCTGTCCGAATGATTACTCCATTTTGCTTCTTGTCAATCTGCAAGCCTGATATAAACCCTGGCCGCACTATTGAAGACGTAGCACCAGTGTCAATCGTAAACACGCATTTTCTTCCATTCACATATCCTTGCAACAACAGACTACTTGGAATTTTTTGGAGCTGGGAAATCTTTATTTCTCTGGGGGCACCGCATTCCCTAGCCAGCACAGCCCCCTTGGTGCTGGCTATCCTTAGTTTTCCTGCTTCTCTTCAACATTCACAGCATTTACTCGACTCTCCGAGTTCTGCTGTCGACAGTTTCGTTTCATATGTCCCACCTTGCCGCAGTTGAAACATTTAATACCTCCGCTCGGCTTTCCTTTATTTTGTTGTTTTTCCTGCTTTCCGAGGCCATCCAATTTATCGCATAATTTGGTGAATATTTTCTGCATCTCAGTCAGCAAGGGGTTCTGGTTCATTTCTGGTTGCGATTCTTCGAGAGTCACAGCTCGCACTCTCGACCTTGGAGTATCCCTGTAAGCGGCTTCTATTTCGAGTGCACGCACCAAAGCTTCGCTACTACTTTGGTGTCTCGTCAGCCTCAGAACTCGCCTGACCTCTTCGTCCCTTATACCATCTATAAAGGCCCCCACGGCTAATTGTTCCTGGAATTCTTTAGGTGCATTTGGATACGCCAGGTGTGCCAGTCTCTCTATCGCGGCTTCAAATTCTTGTAAACTTTCCCCAGCTTTTTGCATCCGGGATTTCAGCTGAGCCTGGTATAATTGGGCAAGGTGTTGATCGCCATACCTCAAGTCTAATGCAGCTTCCAAGACTTTGAAGTCCCTTTGTTTCTCCACCGGGATAGTCTGAAGTAATTCTGAGGCCTGGCCCCTTAACGCCAGAACTAATGCCATGGCCTTTTCCTCGTTATCCCAGTTGTTCGCACATGCTGCTGCCTCAAACTGCCTCTTGTACGTTGTCCATGAGCTTTGGCCGTCAAAGGAGGGAGGTTTTAACCGGTGACCTGATGATACCACCTGCTGGCTTCCTCTATCTCTCAACTGTCGTTTAAGTCGCTCCACTTCTCCTTCGAACTCACTCATCTTTCCTTTGATCTGACTGACTTCGGTCTCAACTACATCTACTTTGTCTTCTACCTTATCTACTTTTTCTTCTACCTTGTTTATCTCTTCTTTAACTTCACATTTTAGTACTTCATTGGCAGAAATGATAGTGTCTTGTTGTATTTTCATTTGTTCATTCAGAATTTTCCTTAATTCTTCTTGGCGTCTTTCTTGTTCCTCTTTCTCCTCTTGACGTCGTCTTTCTTGCTCTTCTTTCTCCTCTTGCTGTCGTATCTTCAGGTCCTCCATCATTTTCTTCAATTCATCTTTTTCTTCTTGACGTCTTCTTTCTTGCTCTTCCTTTTCTTCTTGGCGTCTTCTCTCTTCATCCTGACGTCGTTTTTCTCGCTCTTCCTTTTCTTCTTGGCGTCTTATTTCCTGGTCTTCCATAATTTTCTTTAATTCATCTCGCTCTTCTTGACGTTTTCTCTCCTGTTCTTCTTTGTCTTCCTGCCGTTGCTGCGCCATCATTTTTTGGAATTGTTCGAATAAGTCCTGTATTTGTTTATCGGATGCCATACTTCTTGTTGTTACGGGCATACGATGAAATTAAAATAAAATAAATTTAACTGTCACGTCAATATCAGAACTTTCCAGACAAATCTCGAAATAGCACGAAAAAGTCTTATCCAGAGTCTCTTGTCACTATCCAGTTCAGAGAATTTAATAATCTCCACTAATGTCCAAATAGAAAAGTTCTAGAAATTTTCACGCACTAAATGAGTCTTTTTCAGTGTCTCTATCACTTCTCAGTTCAAAGGATTTAATTATCACACTAATGTCCTAATAAAATGTTCTACAATGTCTCAAAAATGCACTTAAACACTATTTTCCTGTTCGAAAATAACAACACAAATGTCCAGTAAATTAGTCCTGTGTTAGCACTAACTCCCGAGAATACTTCTCGAACACTCCAACACAACTACAGAGCTCCTCTTGTCATAAAATTCCGCTTTCTGACACCAATTTGTCGCGTGTTTCCACCCTTAGGAAACTACCCCTTGCAAAATCCGTGGGTTCCAAAAATTATAACAAGAGATTGTCCACTAACACACTTTATTAAATATTTACTGGATACTTCACAATACTATTATTAATTTAAATACACTTTACTGACTAAAATCACAATGTTTATTACTTTGTTTATCTTTGAACTCTTAACCTCACTTTCTATACATTCTCTCGATAATTCCAGATGTCACTTTGGAATCTTCTGGTAGGTTCTTTTTCGAGTAGGTGCAGATACACTACATTCATTCAGACATTCGATCTGTTGAAGTTTGCCTACTTTTTAGTAACATAACCTTAAATTTTAAGGGGTGCAACATATTACAATAGATTAAATTAATTTATTCATAATTGTATACCTATTATACATTATTTATGTTTCTAATTTTGCATTATTTATGAAATTATTCAAATGCTGGATTTAACATATTTTCAAAATCAAAGTCGATTTCTTCATCTCCCATCTACGTGAACATCGTCTTCCGTTATTTCAGGTACATCAGCGTTTTCACAGTTTATTCCCATACATTCTTTGCAAAAAATGGAGCAATTCATTCTCAATTTCCTGCAACCGCAGTTTCCTCTGCATCCTTTGGTGCATTTACAGGCTATTTTTTCCAGCAAAACTTGTGGTGCAGAAGGTTTATTTGTCAAAATTGGTACTAGTCCATTTTTTTAAATTTTCCAACCCCAGATGAGAGGATTTACAGTTTTTCCTTTCTAATGTTGCATTTGCAAGTAAGTTCTTAAACCATGATGTTTAGTAGTATCAGTTGCTGGAGGCAATCGGGACAATGTGAATTTCACACCTGTTGAGTACTTCTGAAATAGCTTATAGCGACAGGTGCTTTGGCCATTTTTATACCGTATAGTAATATTACAATACATTCAGAAGCAGAGCCTATGGCTGCTGGACTTGCATTATTTTTTAAGTACAATAATCTACTATATCTAGACTGTATCTTGGTTACTATTGATCACATAAACTTCTATCGCAGACCATTTAAACAAGAATGCTGCGAGTACATTTAATGTAGCAATATCTGTACTTAAAGTATTTGACAAATAAGTTATAGGCCAAAATTTAAAAAAGAACGTAAAAATTAGAAAAAAGTTAATAAAAGTAACAATCTTCGAAACGCTGTATCTAGGTTTCTATTTGTCGTAGAGACTTTTACCAGCCACCATTTCAACGGGCGTAAAGTCAGCTTTCAATTTAACCTAATAATATCTATACCTAAATTCACTCAGAAAAAAGTTACAGGACGAAATTTGAAAAAAAAAATTAGCAAAAAAGTGGCAACCATGAAATTATAAATCGTAAAAATTTTTACAAAATCCCATTTTAACGGGTAAAACGCCAGCTTTTTTTGTGCAGCAATGTCAATGCCTACATGTACCCGAAAAAAAGTTACAGGCTAAAATAAAAAAAAAAATAAATTGCATTTTTTCGTTTTTTTTTGGTTTTGTTTTTTGGACGTATTTTTGTAAAAAAAAATTGACTTCTGAAGGTGCCATTTCGACTGGAAATTTAATTCTCTACAATTTTTCTATTGACGTGTTTATAGGAAAAATGCATAGTTTTCGAGCAAAACTCAAAAATGTGAAAAGTGGACCTTTTTACGTCGATCTCAAAACCTTTAAATGGTAGCACTCCGCGGTTTTCTCATATTTTGGGATCAATTGAACATAAGAAACAATAAAAACCCTTTAACATTTTAGTTCCTTTCTACAGTACATAGACATAGACTATAACTAACATATGTTCTAGCTATTCTGTCATCAGAAGATTTAGAGGACGATGCACTATCTTTAAAGAAGGCCAGATCGGCTTACAAGGCATGCGCAGACGTATCTTACGTTGACACTTTATTAAACCCAGAACTAACAGTAGTTGAGGAAGAGAATGGTTTTCCCTTGGTGCAACTCCCTGAATTAAGGGGGCCAACTAAGTTTGGATGGAACGAAATAGGTGATGCCGTTAGTAAATATGGAATACCGATGATATTTTCTGTGGAGGCATACTCGGATTTGATGAATCCCTCCAAGAATCTTATTCGGGTAAGTTGATGTTCCAAGAACTGATATTTGGCCTCTACACGTTAATTAAGTAGTTATCTTCATTTGTAGTCTAATAATAATATAAAAATAGGTAATAGACGAAAATAAGTGAATTATAATGTTTTGCCGTTTGAAAAAATTATAAGCGTAAGGCGGCAAAATAGTTCCCAAGATAGGCTTCACCCTTAAAGCCATCCCATGTCAGTTTTCTTAAATTTTCCACGAAATTGTTGGTTCCCATAAAATTTTATATTCTGTATAAAATTTATTACAAATTTTAGTAGAGTACCTAGAGGTAAAAAATATGCAAAACTTCGGAATAATGTCATATTGAACGGACTTCGTTCATTTTTTTCAGTATAATAGTAACTGCTTCTCAGAAAATTTTCTATATTGCGCGGTGGCTTACTAATTTATAGGGGGTGGATGCCACCCCTTCTCAGGGGGTGGCACTTGAATATGTATATATTTATTGGGGCTGAAAAAGAATCAAATTTTAATAAGAAAAGGTTCTACGCAATTTTTCACATAAATTGATAGTTTTTAAGTTAGTTAACTACTTCGAAATTGCGATTTTAGCTTAATAAAAGGTCATTCCAAACGGCTTTCGTCAAGTATCTCGAAAAGTATTATTTGATCGAAAAAATGTTACAGACCAATTACAGAAAGTACAATCTGGGAATTAATTATATTTTTTGTTTATTGATGTATGATTAATAATTTTGGAGATATTTAAGTTTATATTTGGCATCCAAATGTCGGGATCATTTGCGGGATGAAAAGGAATCAAGAGGCCCTGACATAAGAGAAAAGCACTCTTGGAAACCGCTACATCAGTATTTTTTTATGTAATACAGCGATTATGAGATTGCTCCGATATTCATCAATTCGCATCTTTACCCCCTCATAAAATCCACTTGAGGGTTAAAAACTATGGCTTTCGGGAAAGGGATACTCACCTTTACGTCAGATTTTTTTTTCCATACAATATAAAAATTGTAAAATTGCTCAGATCTTATATTACATCACGCTTATCATAATTTTAATCCCTCATATTTCAAAAACCAAAGATATGCTTTTATTCAGGATGTTCTTATCATTAACAATAATTTAGCACTTAGTTTGAAACAAAATTCGAGGGCGAGAAAATGATCGATTTTTGGGGTCACTCTTCTCTTACCGAATCTCCCACGTGCTGGAATTAGCAACCGAAATTTTTTTCTCGGTTTCGTTCATGTTTTTCTTAGAAAATTCGTAACAAAAATATTTGTGATCTCGAAGTATTTTCGGATATAATTCAAGCTCTAAGGATATTACAGACGAAAATAATGTCGCCCCGCAAAGTTGTTGCTATGCAGACAATATCTATCTACGCATTTGATCGATTCTTAAGTAGTCTGGCCCAGACATAGATAACCTCCCCGCCATAGCCAAATACCGCTTATTTCTTGTTATTTACCGTTATAAATATGAACATTTTAACTCCAACGAATTATTTTCTTTTACTTCAGTTATTTTCAGATCCCATGTCAAACCCTACATTATTAAGGACCAAGGGGGAAATATCATACGAAGAAGTCATAGAGAAAGGTTTTCAGGACATGCATGCTGGCGGTAAAGCTCGATCTGCACTAGCACCCTTCGATGTATTTTTGAGGTCAATCGCATTTAAAATAAGAGCAGCTCTAGGGAGTCCAATTTCAGATGAACAGGTCATTGAAAATATAGACGTAATGGCCAACTTTATGAAAGGTGTCTATCAAGGAGGGGTAAGAAAATTGTGGTGTTATAATCATTACTTGTTGATCACTTCTGCTATTTCAAAGTATTAAGATAATGTATACAAACAATGAAATATCCCAGCAGCACAGCGTAGACAGGTTTTCTTAGGTAAATTTTGACTGAGAAAACTTTGAGATGACCGATTTGACTCTGAAAACTTTTTGTTGCAACAACATAATTAAAAATTAGCCCTACAAAAATTTACAAAATTAATAATTTTTTTAAATCAGTTCGTGAAAGTGTATAGAATAATATCCTGACAAGTTTACATTTCGCTCGGATGCAGAACATAAAAAAAAGTGAAAAAATAGTATATTATATTACTAGGAGTAGAACGCACTCTTTGCGGCTTCGGCTTCGCCTCAGCCGCAAATCCTGGGCTCAACACAAAAAAAGGCGTTCTACTCCGTGTAATATATACTATTTTTTCTTCAAGCGTATTAAAATGCAAAAATTCATTTATTTATCATAAATGTACAAATATTCAAACTACAGTCTTACATGTTGACACAATATGACAAGCGGCTAGTGGATAGCGCGCCACCGGTGGCTTTCGGTATTAACATTATGTTACTAGTAAAACAATATCCACTGCGGTGGCGCTTTCGGAACTAACATTATGTTACTAGTAAAACAATGTCCACTACGGTGGCGTTCGGTACTAACATTCTGTTACTAGTAAAACAATGTCCTACTTCTACTTCTGTTTTTGGTGACATAATTTAAACATTTTAATACGCTTGAAGAAAAAAAAAATTTTTATCCATTTTTTCTAAATTTTGAAATTAAGTCAAGCTAGGAAAAAATGAAAAATACAGATGGATAGATCACGTATTTATGAACAAAAAATGTTCTAACAAAATTTATCGCTAAAACCACGGTTTTCCCGAAAAAAATAGTCAAGTGTAACATTATAACTTGGAGCGAGATCCAGGCGTGCGCGCGCTTGAATACGCATGACTGTGACACCGACGCACTGAACTACATGTCACTAAATCAGAATTTGTTCAATCTATATGAGCGTTGGATACTTCATAATTATTATGGTTTATTAATTTTTAGTAACGTGCTTGATGATTTACTTGATAAATATATATGTTGGGGGCTGTAACCTGCCGAGAACTTGACCCATTGGAAAAACGAAAATATCTCTATTTCGGAAAAAATGTATACTTTTCGAATGTTCAAACAAATTGGTTTACTTGTATGCATTTTTTCTAAAATATGATCAATCAGATCATGATAAGAAATTGCGATTTTCACGATCTTATCCTTATAACTATGAAAATATCTTTGATTGTTTTGAATATAAATTCTGGAACTTATCCATTACATTAACAAATGTATAAGCTGAATATAGCTGAAATGTGGATAGGTGTACCTGTATTAAATGCAATACAGCAAAGGCCCGTTAAAAATCATGCGAGCGATTCAGCGGCTATGTGTGGTGTCTGTGTATGCGTTCATAATTAGATATCGTCCCTTCATACTCAGTATTTATCCTCCTATTCACTATGAAAAATGTGTAATCAGAAAGAGGAAAAAACTTTATTTTACTCATTAGAACAGCTAAGAATTTTTAGAGGTTCCATAGTATGCATTTAACCGTGCGCTTGGCCGCGCAGAGTGACAGAGTTATTTCACTATTTTTTTCCAGGAATACCGTGGCTTTAGCGATAAATTTTATTAAGACATTTTTTGTTTAGAAACACGTGGTCTATCGACCTGTATTTTTTATTTTTTCCTACCCTAAACTTAATTTCTATATTTTGATAAAATGGATGAAAAAAAATTTTTGTTCACTTTTTTTATGTTCTGCATCCGAGCGGAATGTAAACTTTTTAGGATATTATTATATACACTTTCACGAACTCATTAAAAAAAAATTCATTTCGCAAATTTTTGTAGGTTTTACTATAAAATGTTCTCTGTCGTCTGGGTTATAACCAAATGACTACAATTGCTGAATTAGCTGCAGTATAGCTCTTGCAACAGCTCAATAACTGCTGGAACAAATAGTAGTGACTATTGGTAGTACTGCAACTTTATGGCTGAAGAAATGCGGTTTGGCAGCTATCATTTACACATTTGTGGCTGCGGGTTGGCTTTTACAGCTGCCGGTAACAGCCAATTTTCTGTCAACTGGCATGTAAATTAATATACAAAAAAAAATAGTTTTTAATGTTTCTTTATCATTTTTTCGTTTCAGCAATTTTAAACATTATTGCACATAACGAACAGATAAAAGTATCCTTCGGTGGATGATTTGGGGTTAATTTTGAATGTCAATGCCAAGCTTAATTCCCCTTCTTCCTCTTTAAAAGATTTTAAGCGTTCAAATGAATTTGAAGCTGAATTTTAGGCAAACGAAACCTAAATTGCTGGGGTAGATTGTATGCTTACTTAACAGTTCTTATTTATATTTTTGTTCCATTAATCGATTCACTGCATTTATCGGACATATTTGCTGTAAACTACATCTTGAATAAAATGAGCCCCATAGAAGTCGGTAAGATCAGATGGACAGGAACCATGAGGTCTTGAAGTCAGATATAAAATCGTTATTTTTTTCCTTCTTCGGTAGTCTCTTATTTTTTTGTTAAAAATTGACTAGTCCATCGATTTATAGTATTTACATCGTTATCCACAGCGACTTGAGTAAATTTATTCAAAGAGATGAAATAATCATTTAAAAATTTAGTTAAATTGCCTCTCGTAGCTATTTAAAATCTGGACATGAGATACATTTCTACAATGTTTCAACAACTTATCGATAATTTTCCAATCTAAGTTCTCAGAACTAGTCATCTTCGAGTTTGGACTTTGTCCCACATCCAGTACAAATCCAGATATTGCAATTATTTATCTCCCTAATCAGAGTGTATTTCACTTCACACACATACACACACAGATGCACAGACAAAGGCAACAGTAGTTATTCATATCTGAGGTGAATGTATATATCTCACACTCTTATCTTTATATGTGAAGTACTTACTACAAGGTGGAGCAACAGAAGTAATCTGTTTCTAGTAGCAGAACATGAAATCGTCAATATGATAACACACCCCCACAAAAAAAAGTGGTCCGTCCGACGGACCAGACCAGTGTATCCTTATGTATGACCCGCTGAAACCGAATCTGAAGTCAGAATTGTCGGATTGGCTTGTTTTTCACCCCTAAAAACAAAAAAACACCCTCCCAAAAAATGGTCTGTCCGGCGAACCAGACCAGCGTATTCCTATATTTTTGGACCCGCTGAAACCGAATCCGAAGTCAGAATTGTAATATTAGCTCGTTTTTCACCCCTAACCTCAAAAAACACCCCCAAAACAAACAAAAAAGTGGTCTGTCCGGTCTAGTGTATCCTTATGTATTTTGACTCGCTGAATCCGAATCCGAAGTCAGAACTGCCAGATTGGTTAATTTTTCACCCCTGGAAAAACACCCCCACCCCCAAAAAATGGTCTATCCGACGGACCATACCAGTGTATCCTTATGTGTTTGGACCCGCTGGAAAAACGAGCCAATCAGCAGGTCAAAATACATAAGGATACACTGGTATAGTCCGCCGGACAGATCACTTATTTTTTGTTTTGGGAGTGTTTTTTTTTGGGGTTGGGGATGAAAAACGAGCCAATTTGACAATTGAAGAGCTAAGTGGATAAAGGTGTTATGTCACAAAAACACGTTATTGAGTAATTTAACTCGAAAGTTTTTAGGCGAGAACTTTTTTGTTATAACGACTATATAGTTTGCATTGCATTTTGCGATGATATTGATATTTGATGTACTTTTCAGAGACAAATAACTAAAGTTGTCAGTTGTCATTATTTTCGAAAATTAAAAAAAATTAATGTAAATAACACCTTTATCCGTTCATAAGTTTCTCTGAAATGAATAAGGAATTAGTGAATAAAAGTTTTAAGAAATTAAACATATTTTATTATCATTAAAACATTGTACAATTTTTAGGTAGTCGGGCAGTTCTACGGTTTTGAGCCACAGTTTGGTCACTTCCAAGTATGTTGTGATAATACGGCCTTACCATTGATTTATGAATGGTAATTGTTCTTTAATATTGGCCAGTTTTCCTACACTTAGGCTGCCCTTGTTTTCATTAAACACCGTTAGAGCAATACCGTCGGAATTTATCTTATGCATATTACTTTTCTTTAAATTATCGACTTTATAAAATGGAGTCATTTCATCTAGTGATGTAATAGTAGCACCCATAGGTGCCATTTTATACCGTCGCGAAAATAAACCTTTTCATTGTTCAAGTTTATCTTCCTGTTGTACAAATTGAGTTTTGAGGCAATTCCATCAATATCCTTGAAATGATTCTTCATATCTATGACAACGTCGTCTTTGAAAGTTCTTAAAATTTCTCGATACTGGTCCGGAACGTAGATGTTTTGATGTTTCCTTAAAATTTTCTCGACTCTGCCAAAGTCTCTGTCTGAATCTAAATATGAATGTCCCACCTCCGAAAATTTATGGTCGATAACTTTAAATTCTCTCTTTAAAATCAACAACTGGTAAAGTGTAATGATATTGAAGTTTTTATTTTGTCCACCACAGGAGTCGGGCCATATTATAATGTGATCGATCTTTTCTCGGAAATATTCATTGTAAATTTCTAGGCTTTCACGGCTGGCCATATCTTCAGTCCATGTAAAAAAGAACGTTGTTTTTTTTTCAGTATTCCTCAATGTATGTATGCCGAGGTTGTAAAACCACATTTGACGAAGGTGAAATGCTTTCGATGTACTTAATTTTGGCAGCGGCATGGTTTGCTGAAGATCTAAAGTAAGAAAGCAAATCGTTCTATCTACTGTAACTTTTGCTCCATCACGCTTTTGTTGTTCGAAAGCTAGTTTGTAATTTTCTCCGTATTCTTTAGTATTATTTCCAGCATCACATTTGGGAAAAAATGTGAGTCATTTCATGATCTCAGTTAAACAATTTTGAATACCATTTCAGCATTTTTATTGGGTAGGCAGGGATTTTTCACAGATAACCCAATAGATGTAAGCATAGCGAACCCAGTAATTCTTAAACTTTATAACTTTACAAACCCAAATGACCTTTGACTTGATTGGCGTAATTATCATACTTATTATTTTTTCCGCAAGAATTTCGGAATTCGCCAGATTTGCCTTAAACAATTTAATGCTCTTTCAAAATATTGGGTGGGCAGAAGCCATACCCTGTTTTAAATATTTTATTTGTACATTAAGTTAAAAATACCTTCTCTCGAAAACCGTGTATTTTATGACAATTGCCAAGAGATCTTTTTTTGCCGTTTTAAAAGGTCTAAAACAAATTTCAAAACTCTTGAAGACATTTTTTTCTGATGTAAAGAGTGACCGCAAAAATTGTTTGTTTCGTGTTCCTTGAAAATTTTAGTCCTAAATAATTTTAATCACCGGACAAGACATCAATATCATTCTATTGGCTGTGATGCAACTTGCTAGAAAAGTGCTTTGACAAGGAAGGCAAATGCTTGCAGACGCTTTTCCCCAACCAAGTTGGTAATGTTTTTAGGTTATTAAATGAGAATTGATTCTCTAATAATGCTTCGAACGAAGTTTTTAAACGCACGGATATGAGAACACTAATCACTAAAGACAAGTTCAGTGTATTTGAGATAAGAGCTGAAAATTCAACAACAAATGATATAGTGTGTACTTAAACATACCTAGATATTCAACATGCTGAAATTATTAATCATTTTCGTGTTTTAGTACGTTCCTGATAACGTCACCATAGAGAACTTCAGTGGAATATCAGTGACCTTGGGGCAACTAAACGAATGGACGAAGGAGCATTTTAAGGACAGCATTGAGGTAATATAAAGTTAAACATAAAGTTAAGTCCTTTTAATTTTTAATAAAAAAAACAATGGTAATTACAACCATAAGACATACAAGATTAACTTGAATTTATACATTTGATTATATAGACATATACAGTGTGTCCAACTAAGTCTGCACCATATGGGAAACTTTTTTATTATCGGTTTTATGAAAAAAAGTTATTCTTGATAAAAAGTTTTGCATGGCCTAAAACCCAAAATGAAATAATCAGATATCAATTTTTTGCAGTCATATACGAGGTTTGTCGAAAAATGTAAATTTTGCTCAAGAGTAAAGTACCTTTATTTATTACAATATCGACAATCGTTATTAAGAAAAGTTGATCCTAATTGAAAACCATGGTCAGATATCCAATATTATCCATCTACCAAGAAAAAACGATTTTTAATAATTTTTGGGTATAATATCTATTTTTTCATGGTAAATGGATAATACTGGATATTCTGACCGTAGTTTTCAATTAGGATCAACTTTTCTTAATAACGATTGTCGATATTAAGAAAAGTTGATCCTAATTGAAAACTACGGTCAGATATCCAGTATGATCCATCTACCATGAAAAATAGGTATTATAGCCAAAAATTATTAAAGATCGTTTTTTCATGGTAGATGGATAATATTGGATATCTGACCGTAGTTTTCAATTAGGATCAACTTTTCTTAATAACGATTGTCGATATTGTAATAAATAAAGGTACTTTACTCTTGAGCAAAATTTACATTTTTCGACAAACCCCGTATACGACTGCAAAAAATTGATATCTGATTATTTAATTTTGGGTTTTAGGCCATGCAAAACTTTTTATCAAGAATAACTTTTTTTCATAAAACCAATAATAACAAAGTTTCCCATATGGTGCCGACTTAGTTGGACACACTGTATATATTTGATTTATGGCAAACAATTACACCCATTATTGACGGACATCGAAGCCTTAGATTTAATACATGAGCTCGGCCTTAATGCGTAGATCAATGCAATCATTAGTTAATATCATTAGAGGCCCACCGCGTTGCTAAAATTTAATACACCTTGTCTACTGCAGTACTTATACAGGCACCGTTCGTATTATTCAAGAACGATTTTCGTGTTAATCCAGAGCAAACAGGCTTTGTAATGCAATACCCTGGTAGCAACGTTTCAGACCGGCTATTCCAACTGACACTAGAAATACTATGTACATTTTTGAATTCAAAATGTTCCTGGAAATCAGACTAGCCAAGTAGCTCTAGCTGTAATACGCAGCCAAACGGTTTGTCATAGTATACTGCGAAGACTGGAAGATTGGAGCAAATGCTGAGAAGTCGGAGGCTATAACTTATACGTATAATTTCATTAGAAGAAAACGTAAGGTTGAAGGATTCATCTAATGAAATTAATGGCAACCAAAAATCCTCTAGTACCAATTGGCAGTGGGACAAGGTTGTTACTTAGGGACAACGTTCATTCAGAACTAAATTAATGGTATTTTAATACTTACATTCATCTAGATACCACATTGGCTTACTAGTACTCAAATAATAAGCAAGCATTGTAGAAACGATGTTCATAGTAAATATTTATACAGGGTGTCCCTGCACTATGGGGCAATACTTCGGGAACGTATAGTTTGGGTCAAAATAATACTAAAAGTACCTATAATTTTTTTTTCTTCGGGCGCCCCCCCTTTAAAAGTTACATATTCAAGAAGGTTTTTTGCCTATTACTTCCAAACCGTTGTATCGATTTTAATAAAATTTGGACTGTGTACATATTAAATGAGTATCTTTATTCTAGAATCTCCTTTTTTAGAAAATTGTTTAAGGAATTTAAAAATGTGACCTTAATTTTCAAAAATGTCAAAATGTAATGTATTGTAATGTCAAAATTTAGGGGTAAAAGGCATTAGGGCTTTCCATTCCTGGCTCCCTTGACAAGATACGAATATTTTTGGAATAAAGATACTGATTTAATATGTACACAGTCCAAATTTTATTAAAATCGAAGAACGGTTTGGAAGTAATAGGCAAAAAACATTTTTGAATATGTAACCTTTAAAGGGTAATATCTCCGTAGAAAATAAATTATAGGTACTTTTAATGTTATTTTGATTCAAACTATACGTTTCCGAAGTATTTCCCCACAGTGCCGGGACACCCTGTATATACCTGCTTATTTATATAAGCAGGTAACGTAAAACGTTTTATTAATGAATTATTGCATAAATATGTTATGAACACTAAATCACATTTTTAGTGTTACCTTTTAACAATATAATACAATAACATCTAGCAATATGACTAAATATTTTCTAGAAACATTACGGCACCATGTTTTTACATAACATTACATGTAAGTTTGTAACTTTGAAGTTGTCTTAAAATAATGATATCTTGTTTAGTGTGTAATGTAACAGTAATATAAACAAGAAACTATTGAACTCTTGGCAAAGGCCTAAATCTCAAACACGTGTAAGATGTTAATAAAACATTTTGAAGCATTAAAAATCACATTTTTTGTACATATTTAAAATACTGAATAATGTTTCACAGAGAGCCAATTGCAGAATCAATCAAGTGCATTACAAATAATTTGTTTGGTTATTCTCCACAGGTGGTTACGTTGAGTTAGGTTAGTTATGTGAAGTGGAAAAGCAGATATTACATCGGAATTTCGTCACTATGAACAGCTCTCTAAAAATCAAAATTGTTAATATTATTAACAATAATATACACTATACAGTGTGTATGCTTAATCACTGCTAATCTGAGATCATGTCTAAAATTATCGTTGAAATAATACTTAAAAATATAGATTACAGATTTTTTTTATTTTTAGAAAACTAAAGTCTGACTGACCTCTCGCGAATTTTATGCTTCCAAGTAATCGAACATATCTCAGTAACTGTGACACTATCAGCACAAATGATAAATATCTACGTCGATCATACGAGATGGTGAAAAGCGATAATTCAATCATTCTAATAGGACTTAAGTGTTTGATGGTTTTCCCAGCAACTTGTCAATGCTGTATCTTGACTGTATCAAATCCTTGTTCTGCTTCTTTTGCTGTTCTGATGTGTTCTGATTGGAGGCAATTTTAGATTTTATTGCTACTCAGTTGGAAATACGTTGAAGAAAATTTCAATTGAAATATTACTGTTAATAACGTAAAACGCATTTCTGTTGACATGCATATACAGGGTGAGACAGGGATATAGGACAATACGTCGGTGCGTATGCCAAAATTGCGACAGATGGCGTCCCATACAGCAAAAGGAGACCAACTAGAATAATTCATATAATACGAAACGTCTGCCAAGATGTCGTGAATAAGATTAAGAGACTTACTTAGCTTATTGTGTATTTTGTTTAGTGGGGTGGTATACAGGCTGTCCCAATAAAAACTATCAGGCCGGATATCTTCTAAACGAACAGAAACATTTTATTTGTGTAAAAGCCAGTTTGTAGAGCATAAGGAGGGCCTCAGTTTCGAATACAATTATTTTATGAATATATCAGTGGCGCTGGGCTCTAAAGAAATATTTCGATGGGAGAAACTTTGAAATGGGGTTTATGTGAAAGAAATGCATTTCTAAGTAGATTATGTTCTATAAAAAATCGTAAATCTAACTTATTTCGAAATATTTGAGTCCATATGTTGCCATTTGTCCATATTGAATAATTGTAATCTCTTGAACATTTCACTTCCTTAAATGGGAGAATCTGTATTTAATTTAGAAATTTTAAAAGAAAATCATATTTAAAGGATTTTTCATATCTTATGAATTAAATACCTTCGGGAAAAAAACAATAAAATAAATAAATTTTCCTACGACTATTAAATAATTCATTTATTATAGGTACGTTTTTGAACATGTAACAGAGCTCATTACTGACGGCCGCGAGTAATAATTCCTTACTCAATAGGCTAGGATCAATCACAAGAGTTCATTTCATTATTCAACAGTTTTCGTGGAGCAATCGCAAGAGATGATTTAAAATTCAAAAACATGTATGCCATAACTCAATTCAATAAGTGGGTCATCAATTTCGCTGAAAGTCAAAAAAATTTCACTTTTCGTACGCTACTGTAGGCTCGAATTATCGATTTCGCCGGTGCAATTCACGATGTGCATCACATACAATTCTTCCTCTTTCCATAATGACATAGTAAGGCCCTTCAACTCATATATTAAAAATGATCTGAACGTTCAGAGACTTCGTGTTTCGCCTTCTTTGCAGATTGCGAAAACGGACGCCTCAATACGGTTTTTAGTATCCTACTAGCAAAAAAATAAAAATCTCCAAAAAGATCACAAACCGAGAAACAATTTGCTGTTTTTGAAATCCCAGTAACTTTTTGTTTTTTCGGAGATGGAGGCGTCAAAATACTTCTTTAAAAGTTAAATATCTCAGAAACTAAGGCACTTATGCCAAAAATGTTAAGAAACCAAATTAAAGACTATCAATTAAGCTAAAAGTCTTTTTTTAAATTTTTTGTCCTGCCCTAAAAATAAAGAAGTTATGACCGATACAATGTGCATCTTCGCATTTTTTCCTAAAAATCTCGCCATTTGTCGGCAAATTTACTTATACTATAACTATAACTGAAAATATCTTTGATTATTTTGGATATAAATTCTGGAACTTTTCCAATATATTAACAAATGTATAAGGAATCTATTGGATATAGCTGAAATGTTGATAGGTGTACCTGTAATAAATACAATACAGTAAAGACACGTAAAAATTCATGGGAGCGATTCAGCGATGTGTGGTGTCTGCGTATGCCTTCTCAATTATATATTTTCTCACCACTCACTATTTTTCCCCAAGAATATCGTGGCTTTAGCGATACATTTTATTAGGACTTTTTTTGTTCAGAAATACGTGGTCTATTTACTTGGTGTATTTTTTATTTTTTCCTACCCTGACTTAATCTCAAAATTTTGAAAAAATGGATGAAAAAACATTTTTTTTCACTTTTTTTATGTTCTGCATCCGAGCCAAATGTAAACTTTCCAGGGTATTATTCTATACACTTTCACGAATTCATTAAAAAAAAAAATTACTCATTTTGTAAGTTTTTGTAGGTTTCTCTATAAAATGTTCTCTCTCGTCTGGGCTAGAAAACATATCTCCTATAAACTTACAGCTCTTGAATCATTTTTACGACATTCTCCATAAATTAAAATCGAGTTTAATTTATCTTGATTTGTATGACAAACCATATTTAATAACACACATTCACAAAGAAAACAATGATTAGGTACTATAATACAGTTCTATTATTAACATACCAATAAACAAAAATGTGATTGAAATTGAGAAATGTCAAAACTATTTGTTATTCCAAAGGCAACTTCAGTCGTATTTAATTTATAAAGTACTAGGCTTATTAAACTTCCTAGATATCAACTATATTTAATATATTTAACCTAATAACAAACCAATTATATGAAAAATCTTGTAAATATGAATTTATTTTAATTTTTGTAAATTAAATACCGCTTGTTCCACATAAAGAACTGAAATATTCAAGAGATTACAATTATTCAATATGGACATTTTGTACTCAAATATCTCAAAAACGATTAGATTTACGATTTCTTTTTATAAAACATAATCTATTTAGAAATGCATTTTTTTCAAATAAACCGAATTTCAAAGTTTCTTCCGTCAAAATATTTCTTTAGAGCCCAGCGCCATCTACATACTAATATTTTCAAAAAACAATTATATTCAGTACTGAAGCCTACAAATCAGCTTGTACAGAATTAACATATCTCTATTCATTTAGAAGATATTCGCCCTGGGAGTTTTTATTGGGTATAAAGTTATGATGTTATGAACTATGTTAAAACTTTGGGTTTTCAATAGTTACACTTCTCAGAATTAGACAACTCTATATGGGAGATGTGGGAGAGTTGGGACAAGTTTCAAATATTAATTTTTAAAAATTTTATTTTTGAAAATTTAAAAAAATTAAAAACACAGTAATATACCTTCACATATTGGACCACTTCTTGCAAATATTAATTAAATTTACATGGTAAATAGCGGCATGCCCAAGTAACATTTTGAGTCTTATAAAAAACGTAACGACGTCTTTACGTTGTAATATATAACTTACTTTTAGACATGACGACCTTGTTTCAACCCTTTTGTGACCAGATCTGGATGGTTTGAAAAGGGTTGTCACGACTTTTCATACAACTTTTATATGACTTAATTGGATAAGACTGTTATAAGGCTATTAGATCGTGTGAATTCAGAGACTTCTTAATGTCATAAAGAAGTCAGTATTGTTGCGTAGAGGTTGTTATATAGTCATTATAAGGTCATAACAATCTGATATGACTTCAATATGACCTATGGTCTGATTTTGTACGCATGCGTGTTTGTGAATTTCGTTCAAACACGACAAAAGAAGGTAACGAGTCAGTATGTACTGTACATTATTTTACCTGTACGTATGTCTTGTATTCATTCGTTAACAATACGGAAAATAAAAGATCAACAATCAAACTGCTAAGTATGAACCAAAAGTCGTGTTATTTAAGAAAATGTTAAATGTTTAAATCGATTTCTAGCAATGTTATGATGCCAAAACTGCTGGGGATTAATTTTTACTGTAAAAGTGTCGAGATACCCCGAAAAATACAACTCGCCCTCAGAATAATGAAAATTAAAGAAAATTTGAGAATTCATAAAAAATAAAGGATTTTTAAATATTAGTTTCAAAGGGTTAGAATGTATATACATTTGTAGAGAATAATAGAAAATATAAAAAAAACACATTTTCTAGTCAAATTTATATCTAAAAAGCCTGCAAACTAAATTTTAAGTTTTAATATTTTTGATTGTCAAAGATGGACGCCAAATTTGGTTGAAATTCCAACAGAAACTATGGCTGATACTGTTTACGACCTAATAGTTATAAGTTTGAATTTGAAACTACCAAGAAGACAAGATTGTTTTTAAATTACTCTGAAGTCGTTTTATATTTTAGATACGAACATAAGGTCTTAGAGTCAACAACCGAGTTTCTCTCAAAGATTTCTCCTGTAACCACATTGTCACTGCGTATTTTATCTACATTTCTTTTAACTGCCCTTCTATAGGTCCCTGACTGTTTATATTTGCGCCAATCTCTTGTAAAATTCATCTTTAAATTTTATAAGAGTAAGAGTCGTTCACTCTCGTACTTTTACTAACAAACCAACATTGACATTTGTTGGCGCAAAAAAATATTTTTATTCATGAATCGTATCGAGGTCGTATGAACCTCTGCTACGACTGCCACTTTTTGGAGTGTTAATATATGTGTATGGGTCGTATCGAGATCGTATTGACTTGTGTCATAAATTCTGTTACTATTATCAATTTTTGGACGCCATATTTTCATTTAGTGGTCATATGGAAGTCGTATTCAAAATCAATACAACCTACGTTATGACACCCTTCAATTTCAGGTCCTATTTCGTGTCAAGATCCTATTAAAGTCTTATTGTGTTTTTTAATGACTTTAGTGTAACTATTTTCCTACAAGGTCATCATGAGGTCACATTATTTTTTTACCAACCTTTATACAACCATATTCCTTAAGTCGTGTTAATCGTTGTATTGTAGATGATATCAACCTCTTAACGACCTATTAACGACCTTTTGAAGACCATTCACTTTTAGCGTCTAATTAGTCATCTTATGCAGACCATACAACCTTCATGTGACATGGAATTTTGATAATCGTGAGTATAACCTTATAACGAACTTCATATGATCTACAGTCTTTAAGATTATTTTAAAAACCGTTTTACGACCATTATACAACTAATTGGGCATGTAGACTAAAAATTATAACTCAAAATGTTACTTGGGTGGAAAAATATTTTCTAGTGTCATGTATTTGTCCCAAATCTCCCTCTTACGAGGGAGAGTTGGGACCAAGCGCGGATCTAGAAATTCAATAATTTTTTCTCGTCTGTGGCGCATGGGACCCATACGAAATATGGGAAATAACATCTCGAGAAGCATTTCTCTAACGACCCCTAAAAAATTTTGAAAAAGCAGTTTGCGAAAATTTTTTTCAAAATTCGATTACCCCCCCCCCCCAGGTCTAGGGACTCCTACAGCAACACGTTCTGAAGTTTATGAAAATATTTTCATTACTAACTGAGATACAACGAATTGAACTTTTGTGATTTGTTAAATTGTAAATCACAAAATTTTTTTGAAAAAATTTTTCGCAAACTGCTTTTTCAAAATTTTTTAGGGGTCGTTAGAGAAGGGCTTCTCGAGATGTTATTTCCCATATTTCATATGGGTCCCATGCGCTACAGACGACAAAAAAATTATTGAAATTTCTAGATCCGCGCTTGGTTGGGACAGGTAATTAAATCTTCACAAAGATATGGAAAAATATTTTATTATCGCAAAAAATAACAAACAACGAGAAAGAATAAAATTAATTCAAAAATCTGACAAATGCTCAGAAGAAAAACAAAAATATATTGCAACAAACGATAAAAAAATGTTTGCTAACGCAAATCGCTAATATTGCAAAAATATTTACATGGAAATTCGACCATATTTTTTGGAAGGACAGGATTGTTTTTTTTTTCTTGTAGCGTAACGGCATACCTAAAAACGAAGAAAATTAATTCATACAGGGAATGGGGGAGACATAGGAATTGGCCAACTTTCCCTTAAAATAACTTCCCAACTCTCCCTCACTGCTAGGAGTCATTAAAAGTGACCAGATTTATTTTTAGGTGGAAGTGAATCATGAAATGGACCCAATATTTAATAGCTAAAACGTCGGCCGTTACAGGTAACTCTCCAGCAACACTTGCACCCACAAAGCAGTGAATTGGATAATTTGAACAAAAAAAAATGTTACTTTTCAGTACATAAAACAATTAAAATTACCTGAGATTTGAAGTACACAACACACGGGCGAAATACGGCAGTTTATTTACTTCTCTCACAAATATACATAACCCGTATGACACACAATATCAAACTACCAACCAATCGGTATAAAAAGTCACTGTCCCAACTCTCCCACGGTGCCAATTCTCCCACATCTCCCTTACTAATTTTATGTTAATACACCACAGCCTTCATAAAGAAAAATAATATTACACCAATTATTTATTTTCACAACAGATCTTCACGTATTCACAGCGCCTTTGGAAATTGTGTTATTTCAGTTGGCCTCCATTTCTTGTATAGCGCGTCTGACGACTTGACGCCATCTGTCGTGGTAGCCTGTCAGGCGCACAGCCTAAGCCAAAGATTTTTCCCTTCTTGATGATATCAGATACAACAGAAATGGATGCTCCAATTTTTCTATCATTTAGGACCGTCTATGATTCCTATTGACCTCATTCATTTTTTATTTAGTTGTAGGTACAGTTTTACTTCTTAACGTAAACTGTTTTAACCACACCACGTTAGAAAAGCATGATTATAATTTTGGAGTTTTTAGATAGACTGGGTCGACTACATGAGTAGAGTCCTTGCGAATGCTGCCGTTCACGTAGACGAAAACACTGAAGTGCTAGCACCCACGGGCCTGGCGAGACTGCTCTACGGAGTTCTAAATTGGGTTAATATGAACAAACCAGAAACCGTCAAGGATTTTGTTCTTCTCAGGATTTTCTTATATTTGGCGCCAGATAGTGATGCCGAAACTAGAGCGGCTTTTGAAACATACTATAGGGGAATTAATTTGCCGCTAGTACCCAGGTAAGAAAAAGATGCTCCGTAGTCGAAAGTATTAAACTGTTTTGGACAGAATAAGAAAATGTGATCTAGAAGTGATCAACAGCCCAATTAACATCAATTAGCAATAAGAATATTTATATCGCCATATATCTTAATACCTATACAACCTAGATAGGCGCAGATTTACAAAGCCATTTTATCATTTATAAGTCGCAAAACAGTACTCATGCAACTATTTGGCACCTCTTTGTAACATTCTTACAGTATCTACAGAGTATCTTAAGAAGCTCTTATATAGATAAAATTTAAATTTCCGTGAGAATTAAGTAACATCAAAATTCATCAAAACATGTTCTTCAAATTATTCTCCTATATAATTAAAGCTGTAATTAATTTCTATAAATGAATCATAAAAAATATAATACGCAATTAAATGAACATGTGGAATACTTTAATGTGTGCAAATAGAATTTTTATCAAGATGAATACTATATCTAAAACCTTATATCTTTGAAAAATATAGTGGCTGAAACAATACTACTTTTATGGAATGAAATAGCGGTTAGAGAGCAATTTTATTATCAATAAGAGACAAAATGGCTTCATAACAAATTATTGATTTTTAGGTCTAATTTAATAACTTGTACAAAACTATTTGTTTTATAATAGCCGTTACAAAGCCATTCAAGAGTCAACTTAAAAAAAACTGCAGTGACTCTCGAGAAAGCTCGAAACACCGAAGATTTGTAAAAGTGAAAAGAGTCTGCAGTAGTTTTGGCTCAATTTTTGAAAACTACCCCAATAGCCCTGCCAAAATCACCCTTTATTTTAAATGACACAGAAAAAACAAGAAAAAAACATTGATCTAAAAGTATTTCAATTTTTATGGATGCTATGATTGGTTAAAATTGCTTAGTACTCAAAGTTGTTAGACTTAGAAAGCCATTATTGTTATTCAGTTGCACTCCTCTAGGGGTGAAAAATGTGTAAGAAACAACTATAAGAAGTTACAGGACTCCTGAAAAAACTCGAAACGTCAGAGTTTTGTGAGACTAAGTTTGACGCTGTGCCACCCCCAAAATATAAATGTTTTTCACTCATTTCTCTTATAAGAGACCAATAGTACTCTCCCATCATGTGTTTGGCCCACCTTCTTTGATACCTTTTTATGGATATAGCACCGTGGGGGTGGTTTTCAAGCACAACTAGTCTAGTCTAATTTCTTCTCAATTTCACACAACGCAGGTGTTTCGAATTTTTATAGAAGTCACTGCAACTTTTTATAGTTAAATCTTACATATCCTTCACACCCTCTGAAGGTTGACACTGTAGGACGTTGATGGTACGTAAGTTTCTAGTTCTATTTCAGAGTACTACGTAATTTCAGCCAATCATAGAATCCATGAAAATAGAAATGGATTTTACGTTTTTTCTTGTTTTTCTAGTGTCCTTTAAACTCGGGTGGTTGTTCTCAACCCTATAGGGGAAGTTTATGAAGATTACGTCGGATCTGATGCAGTTTCTTATCACTTTAACAAAACTTAGACATTTCGAGCGTTTTCAACAGTCATTGCTGATTTGGATCATTTTTTTATATATGGAGTAATTTTCGCCTCTCCCTGGGGGTGTGCTTCATATCTATTGTATGTACGCTGCTGTTTAACCTTAATTTGTATAATTCGATTGATTAAGATGTAACAACTGTTCTCGTAGCTTAATCTTAGTTTTAAATCATTCCACGGGAGTTTTTTGGCTCTAGCTAATGATTTTGGGGGTGTACGATTTTTTTGACCTCGGATTCTGATTCAGCGACGAAAATACATGGGACTGGTTCGCTGGTCTGAATTTTTTTTTGTGAGACTGTGTTATTCATTAGTTTTAATATCATTTCCGTTTTTAGAAAACAATATTGTACAAGAAAAATTATCGATTCAGTTGGAACAGCCGCCCTCAGCTTTGCAGTAGCTTACGAATATCAGCATCGCTATTTCAACGTGAACCAATTCACTAAGGTAGGTGCAAGAATCCAGCTACGGTTATCTCCAAGAAACAGAAATAGACCTATTCCCAGCTGATTTATGAAATTTTCAGGCACTTGAAATGATAAGAGACCTACAATCGTCATTTAAAGAATTTATTGACGAAATCACTTGGATGGATGACGACTCCAAAGCAGTGGCCATACTAAAAGTCAACAATATAGTCACTCTCTTAGGTTACCCGGACTTTGTGGCCAACAAAACAAATTTGGACGAGTTCTATGAGAACGTTCGCATATGCAAGTGGGATAACTATGGGAACTCTAGAAGGATTCGAGCTTTCAAGCAAGCTTATCAGATCTCTCAGGTGGCTAAAAGGGACAGAACTTTGTATGTAGCTCATTTAAATGAAATATAAATAGTAGTTAATTAATTTTTCTTTAGTTGGGATAAATCGCCATTTGAAGTAAACGCGTATTACAACAGACCGAACAACAGGATCAGTAAGTAACATTGAATTATTCTCATAAATAAGCTAGTACAGGATACAGGAACTCATTTTAAAGCAAAATCTTATGATGTTTTTCATTCTGAAGTAGTCCACTGTAAATAAGGGTACCCAAGTAACACAAATTGCTTTTAAAGAACGCTAATATTATCTACTCTACTTTTTCATAAAGCACAATGATGTACAATTAAGAGTTCACAACAGTATTCCATAATTAAGTATCTTTATACCCAAAAGAGGCACAGTTTATACAGTCTCGGTAAGCTCTATATATGGTACATACATAAATATGAACTAGCTCTTATAAACCACCTTATACGACTGCTAAGAAGTTGCTGTATAAGGGCTGCAAGTTAGTTTTTATGGGGTAAAAAACTGCTGTAGATGTGAGTTACTGTTTGCAATTTTAAAGCATTTGTATTATAACGTCTGTAGCCAAAGTACCGATCATTTTAACAGTTTTATTGAGTCTTATGACCTGTACCAAATCATTATGGAACCTACGAGGTTCACTGCAACAACACAAACCTTAATTGATGTCATCATTACTTCTGACAATCGACGTGACTAACGATTTCGACACCCAAAAGTCTCTTTTTAAAAAATTATTAAATTCAAAAATTTATTTTTTTATAAAAATGTTTTAAGTACAATGTATGTATTTAATCTAAGAAAGCTAGTTACAGACTGAATCTAAAACAATGCAAAATGGGAAAGAAGGCACAGCGCCTTATCTTCTAAGTATCAGGTTACAACTGCTGATGCTGGGAAACATAGTCGTCCCCTTATAATTTAAATGGGGGGTCGATACATAATTCCTCCCCTAGATTCAACTACGGAGTGCAGCGAGGAAGTTGAACGTTTGGTGGGATGGCTTCTGGTCGATTTCCCTCGATGTCTTCATTATGTTTCCTTCGTCTGGCTAATATACATTTTTTATATGAAAAATATGAGATGATTAAAATAACCATAACATAGAGGAGTACTGTCCATGTACTGGGAATATTGGAGATTCCAATTTCGTCATAAGATATTTGAGGTTGATTTTCAATTATTTGTTTTTGAATATCCTGTAGTTCGTCTAGGTTGATATTCTCTAAGTGGATGGTAAAGTTTTGGTTTGGTGTAGGATTTTCCTCTTGGTTCTGGGAAAAATATCGGCTCGTTTTGATTTATGGCTTGCTGTTTATTGCTGATCTTCTCTCGGGTGCTAATTATTTCGCACCCTATTGGGATGTTGATTAAATAGGTGCCAATTAACTTTTGGACCTCTTTTATGTCAAGTTTCTTACAAGCATAATATTGTGGTGCCATTTTGGTGCATATGTCACTTTCGAATGTAAAGTACAATTTGTCTTTTAGCAAATATCTATTATTTGGAATTATTGCCTTGAATTGACTCTGACTATACACAGGAATTGGGTACAGGTGATAATAATTAAAGATTTCAGGGTACATGATTGGTAAACGAAGTAAGTAGGTGATTTTATTATTAAGGATATAACATTCAATTTCTATTAATTTTTCTATTAGTAGGGTATTTTCTAGTGTTATTTCAAAGGGCAATTGTCCCGGTTGTATATTTTTTTCCAATTTTAATAGTTCTTTGAACAGATCGACAGTTTTTATTATACTTGGGTGCATGATATTTAAACTGGTGAACGTAATTGAATTTTCTATATCTTGGAGAATAGAGTTAATTATTTCATACATATTTATAATTTGATTTAAAATGTCTTTCATGAAGTTAGTAGTTTTGCGTTTTAAGTCTCGTTCAGCAATGGCGGCAATCCGTTCGATTTCTGATTGTAATACTTTTTCATTATGAGATATTTGTTGAATGGTTAAATTAAATTTATTAATTATGTCTATAGAGATTGAGTTTTGTTTTGTAATGCTTGCAGCCAATTTATTTTGGTTATTTTGAATTTGCCTAATGAGATTGTCATACCGTTCTCCGTCGGTGGCATCCAAATTACCAGATATTGATTTAAAAATAGAACCTAGACCGTTTATTAAACCTCTTTTGGTTCTTTGGGGATGCGGAAGAATTTCTTTTAACTTGATTTCGACCTTTTCTTCCGTCAACTTTAATATTTTAACATAGTTTGATGTATCTTGGGAGTAATTTTTATTCAAATTAATGCTATGCATAAGATTTTCTGATTGTTCATGTAGCTTATTAATTTCGGTGATAATTGGGTTTAAATCATAGTAATGGATCAAGGTGTGACTATATTCTTGTACCTTTGCCAGTCCTAGTTTAAGTGGTATTAATCCGGGGTTGTTTTCTAAGCTTTTGATTGTTATTCTCTCTTGTAATCCGAGTACAAGGGGAAATATTAATATTATTGTGACTTTGAGCATCGTTTTTCACTAACTATAAGGAGCCCTCAAATGGATGAGCGATTTTGTCTTCTCCAAATTACGAGTTCCTTGCAGAATGGGACGATGTAGTTCCAATTCTCGTGAATTATTGTTGAAAGAGTCTTGCACAGGTTTGCGATAAACTGGGTTTCCTAATGTTCGAGGAGCCACGCTGTTTTAGGCACTTTCGCGAATTTTTCACTTTTTTGTCCGATAATCGATTAATCGTTGAAACGAAAATTATCTGTTCGATACACGATAATTTCGATAATCCTTAGACCGACTGCGCCACTAACGATTTCGACACCCAAAAGTCTCTTTTTAAAAAATTATTAAATTCAAAAATTTATTTTTTTATAAAAATGTTTTAAGTACAATGTATGTATTTAATCTAAGAAAGCTAGTTACAGACTGAATCTAAAACAATGCAAAATGGGAAAGAAGGCACAGCGCCTTATCTTCTAAGTATCAGGTTACAACTGCTGATGCTGGGAAACATAGTCGTCCCCTTATAATTTAAATGGGGGGTCGATACATAATTCGTGTCAATAGCGGCAAAGTAGTTAACTTACATGAAATTTCTGACCACTGTGTGATCATTTGTGAAATTAATAAAATAATACACAACAAAAGTAGCAAAATGGTAACTTTTTGCAGCTTTACAGATTTTGATGAACATGAATTTCTCGACCTCTTTCATAGTATAAACTGGAATTACATATATCAATTAAATGATGTTAATTCCATGGTGGAGTTTCTAAATGAAAATATCATTTCACTTTTTAATATTACTGCGCCTGTCCGAACTGTCAGGGTGACAAAACCTCCAGCACCATGGCTCACCTACAATATACGAGAGATGATGAAAATAAGAGATAAAGCGTTTAATAAATATAAAATAACTAAGTCGCTTGTACATTGGAATTATTATAAAGAGCTTAAAAATCAAGTAAATTATGCTATACGGAGAGAGAAAAAATCTTATATGGAGTTCGTGCTTGCACAAAAAAATAGTAAAGGTACATGGAATACACTTAGATCATTAAAAATATTAAATAATAACAATAAGTATGCTATACCTAATAACTTATTAGATTTAGATTTAATAAATGTCCACTTTACAAACCCACATATAATTAATAAAACAGCAACATAAATTAATATTACGGATCAATATAAAACTGCACAAGAGTCACAAAATCTATCCTTTAAATTTACCAGCGTTGAAAAAAAAGATGTAATTAAATGCTTAAATTCTATTAAGAGCAACTCAGTAGGCGCTGACCTCATTTCCCTTAGAATGATAAAACTAATAAGCGTCTATTTAATCGATCACTTTACCTTTATTACGAACTGTGCTCTTACCACTGCAGTATTTCCAGAAGTATGGAAACAGGCCAACGTTTTACCTTTAGCTAAAATTCTCAATCCCACAGAATTAGGCCATTTACGACCAATCAGTGTACTCCCCACGTTATCGAAAGTTTTAGAAGGATTAATGAAAACTCAGATCACCCAATATGTCACTCAAAATAACATTGTGCCCAATTCACAGTCAGGTTTTAGGGAACAGCACAGCACGACTACAGCGTTAGCTACAATTACAGATGACCTAATTTGAGCCACAGATGAAGGCAAAATAAGCTGCTTGATTTTATTAGACTACAGCAAGGCGTTCGATACTATGGATCCCAATATTTTGTGTGATAAACTATCATATTAACGACTTCTCCCTTAATTCTGTCACCCTAATTAAGAGCTACTTAAATAATAGGTGTCAACGTATAGTATACGGTAACAACATTTCAATGTTACGCTATATTAATTTAGGTGTTCCTCAGGGATCCATACTCGGTCCCTTGCTGTTTTCATTATACATATCAGACTTTCACAAAGTCATTAAAAACTGTAACATACACAACTACGCTGATGACACTCAGGCTTATTTTTCCTTCACCGCTGACGATAGTTTACCAAGTATAGAAAAAAATCAATAATGACTTAGTTAAACTGGTTGATATATCGGCAGCGCTTAATCTTAAGTTAAACGCTAACAAATCATCTCTTATGTTGTTTGGATCAAAGTCTAAAAGAGATTCTGTAAATCCATTTTTTAACATAAAATTAAATGGGGAAGACCTACCCATTATAACTGAGGCAAAAAATTTAGGCCTGTGGATAGACTCAAATATGCGATTTACGAAACATATAAATTATTTATGTAAATCCTCATATAATATACTAAAGCTACTTTATCCTCATAGGCAAATTTTAAATCCAACATTGAAACTAAATATATGCGAAACCCTATTTATGTCAAAATTATCATATTGTGATGCGATTTATGGACCAGCTCTCTTAAAATTTGACTCCGACAGATTGCAAAAAGTCCAAAATTTTTAAGATAGCCGAAACAAATAACCTAAAACTTAACAAGCTTAGAAATGTTCACTTGCTGACTCTGGTTCACAAGGTTTTGCTGTCTAAAAAACCAACATATTTATCTCTCAAATTAAACCGGTTTGGAGATGTGAATAGTTTCAACACTCGCAACAATTCTGTATTAGTTATACTGAGACATTCCACTGCCATGTTCAAACGATGCTTCACGTATGTAGCATGTAAACTGGTCGATTTCAAAATTATTCAATAGTAAATTTCAAAAAAAAAAAATTAAAAGCTTTCTATTTGGAACAATAGTTGTTGCTATTTGTCACAAACTGGCCTTATTCCTTTCGGTTATTGAAAATTAAATTAGTTTGATATGTGAATAGTATTGCAGATGCTTGCCTCGGGTTGTAGTTTGATAATATATAGATAACTTACTTAATGGCTTGGCTGCTATTAGTCTTGTTACACTAGTTTTTAGGATTAATAAGGTTAGTTAATTATGTTTTTGGTGTGCTGAGTGTCTTATGTATTTGTTGTATTTTAAAGTCATTTGCACACATTAATTAATTCCTTAATTGTTTATGTTATATATTATGGCTTCTTTTGTTTTGATTTGTGTAGTGGAGACTTAGAATTTAAAATCTAATATATTTAGCATAATGATATTACTGTATTTGCAGGTTAAGTTGAAAAACGCTCGCTGAGCGATACTCGCCTTTTCATAATTTTTGTATGTGTGATTTGCAAACTACTTGTAAATTGTAATATTACAAATGAATAAAGACGTATTATTATTATTATTATTATTATTATTATTATTATTTACTGTATAATGAATATTTTTTTAAGAAGTTCACTTATAAAGCAATTAAAATTAACAAAAAGTACTCTGAACTTTGGCTTTACACGGCTTCCATATAACCTTTGTATACAGAACCCGTAGAACCCAATGATTATTTCATTGGTGTGTTAATGCTATATTACAGCTTTGAAATTGCTGCACTGCCACAGAAAATTAAAAAGGTTCGGTTGTTGTTTTAATCTTAATAATTTAGCCGCCATGTCGCCGTCAAATTTTCTGTATGACATTCTCATCAGTTGTGACCGATGTATATGTATATGTTGTCTTCTAAAAACTGGTAGATTGCAGTTACATAGTTCCAGAGAACTACACTTAAAAAGCCTTTATATGTAATTTATATTAGGGCTGTCAAGTGGAATTTGGCGTAATATATATTGCTGTAAAGTTTTGCTTCAAAAGCCCCCTAATTCAATGTCATCTAACCACTATAAAGAAATGGCTAAGCTGTGAAACAGTTTCGTAAATGTTATATAAAGGTTTATCCAACTTTATAAATCTATGTGATTTGTACCTAATTTTTTATGAAATAAAAAATGCTGCATAAGATGCTTTCATAAAGTAGCTGTATATTTAAGCTGTGACAGCATTTTACCAGCAATATTATTCAACCGAATTGCTTTATAAGCAATGGATTGCTAAATAAATCTTCAATATAATCAGTTAGCTCTATAAGTTGCCATAATATAATATTTATGAAAGTTTAAGCACAATAAGAGTTCAGCTTGTGTTACTTGGGTACCTTTGGTCAACAATCCTCTCAGATATATCGATAGCACCTAAAGTTGAAAAAATAGTGAAAGCGATGTCGCTTGGTGCTGCAATATTTGGTCCAACGATCACTCCCGTAGTTCGTATTGGGCATAAGCTGGTTCGATGTATTACAATAAAGTTTGATATTTATTTGAACAAAATTCGTTACTAAATTTTGTTTTCAAAGACATGTACAATAAGACAAGAAGTACTTAATTGCAAGGAGTAGATGAGTCCCGAGTAATAATATGTTACTTTCTAATATCTCAAATATTAACCAACAAGTCACCAGAATATTATTGCATAATATTTCCATACGTTGTATTTTCTTAATTGACGCATTGACATTTTGCAGTTTTTCCCGTTGCCGTCCTAAATCCCGTATTCTTCGGATCGAATTCCAGGTATGTATTAATTTTTATATTATATTATCACTTTATGCTGTGACTGATTATTGATATTTTTTTATAATAATATGCGCCTACAATAAATTAACTCGGATAAGGGAGACTCCATTTGCATCTAGTAGTACAGTAAGTGAAGCTTTTAAATCCCAGCCCGAAAACGATGTAACGAATTTCCAAATTTTTTTCTTTAACATATTTCATATAGCATGTTCATAAGAATCTATATTGTCATTTCTCCCGCTTTTTGGATAGGGGTGGTTCCCACCCCTTCTTAGAGGTTGTCGCAAAAAAAATACACATACACTCAAAGAAAATGATAGGTAAATTCAACCAAAAAGAGCATATGAAATCGCGCCTATCTAGTTTCATAGTTAAATCAATCAGAAAAGAATAGTCATACAACTTTATTTGTTTTCGTAAACAAATAGTAGTTTAATAATCATATCTTCTTGTAACAAATTAAATAGTACAATGACATTTCTTTATGTTCACTAACCATTTTCAATTTGGTCTACAATTAAATAGTACAACGACTTTGTTTTTTGCTCACCAACTAATTTTTAGGTTGGTTGATCTGCACTTTATTGTATGATGAAGTTTTTTTTGGTTAGCCAAAATCTCAGTATTGAGACATCAGACCACCCAAACCAAAGATTAGAGATCGTTTATAAGATCCATCCAAATATATTGATGATCCCTGAGAGAATTTAAACATTGCAATCATGTTATTAATTTTCTATAAATTCATAAGAGTATAAGATAATGCATGATTGGTTATTGTCAGTGATTTGTATTTGGCGTCATCTGGGAATAATTTCTGTAATAGACTACGTGGTAAGCAAGCAAATTTTATGGTAATTCTTTTAGAACTTCTAGAAGACGACAATAATATTGGTTTATCTACCAAGTACAATAGTACAGCGAACTAATACTGGGTTAGAATTACAATTCGATAATAGTTAAAAATAAAATATACTATTATCTAGTTTAATTTGACAGAATTCAACAAAATAATAGTCAGACGAACAAAATAATAGTCTTATTCATCTATTTTTTAAGTTAATGTTTGTTTTGTTGTACGACAACTTTTTATTAATTTAAATAACAATCACCTCTTGTTTAAAAATACCATCAATATAGTTTGGTTTAACAAAATTAACGATATTGTTAGTTAACCATTTTTTTTTTGTTGAATTTACCCATAATTTCTTTGAGTGTAATCTGATAGAGAATCAAATTATAAGGAAGAAAAGTCTTATACATTTTTTTGCTAAAATGCATATTTTTCGAGATATTGCGAACTGAATATTGCAATTTTCACCCCCTAAAATCAGTATTCCTAGACGGTCTTTTTTAAATTACTCGAAAAATGTGGACTTTAATAAAAAAATGCAAGGGTACAAAATTAAAGCTTTTACGAAAACAAATCGAATGGTTTTTTCTTTTTTTTCTCCGATGTTCAGTTTTTGGAAATATGGCATTTTCAAAATGGCGCCGAAACGGTCAGAAAAAATATACGACGTTAAAATATAAAATTACTCAAAAACTACAACTATGAGAAAAAATTTTATTCTTGTAAAAATTAAAGGTATTAAAATTTTCTTTCTTTGAGATGTATTACGACCTTTTATAATGGAAACTAAAAAAGTTACGAACAAAAAAGTAGCGCATTTAAAAATTTAGGCGCCATTTTTTTTTAGTCTTATTGCTCCAATTTCTTATTTATTCAATTTTTTTAAAAATTCTTCTAGATATTGTTAATGCATATTATTACTAACATGCTCAATTTTTTTAGGATTTTTAAAATAATTATTTTTCATTCTGTACCCATTTTCAATAATGAAAGTTTTCATAATTTTTTGAAAAAAATCGGATTTTTGGAAATTGCTCGGAAAATATTTTTTTATAAAAAATGGTAAGAGTACAAAAATAAAGCTTATAAAAAAACGAATAGTTTATTTTTTTTATTTTCCTACGACAAACTGTTCCAGAGATATCAAAGTTTAAAGATGGCGCTTGATCGCATACGCAAGAAAATTATGTATTTAAAATTAAAAAATCTCAAAAACTATAAGATTGATAAAAACATGATATTAAAATGAAATGAAGCTTATAAAAAAACGAAGAGTTTGGGTTCTTATTCTTTTTCCTACGATAAACCGTTCCAGAGGTATGACAGTTGAAATAATGTTGACATTTTTCAGTTTGTACGCACATTTTAAATGTCTATAGTGGGCAGACAAGAGAGCAATAGCCGTCTATTTGTTCGAAGAATACGCAGAAAAAAGCGGGTTTCACTGCACTTTAGGATGTTTAGAGTGCAGAATAAAAATGTTATTTAATTAGTTTTTTTGTATTAATTTGATTTATTTATATAACAATCTGTATTTTTAATAAAATTAGACATATTTCTATACTTTTTTGTAACCATTTTTAATCCACCATTTATTATACTCTTCGCAACTACGCAAACGAAGAGTATATTGCATTTGAGCGACACATTTCTGAAACCGTAAATATCGCTCGCAGACAAAAAATTTTGTCCGTGTGTCCGTCCGTCTGTCTGTCCGTCCGTCCGTCACGTTTCTTGTAAGCACGATAACAAGAAAGAAAAATCCGATTGTACTGAAATTTGGACAGTAAGTTAGTGTTAGCTAGGGGAAGAACCCTATTGTTTTTGAACAAAATCGATCAGTAAATAAAAATGTTATTAATGATTTAAATTTGAGAAATTTTTTTTTTGATTTTTGTTTTTGTAAAAATTTACATTTTTTACGTGTTAGGTAGTTCTTACTCTTTCGACTCGGAATCCGAGGGTCCCAGGTTCGAAACCCACATGCTATGGTATAGTTTTTTTATTTTTACTTTATCTTACACTGAGTCTTTCACCAACTAAGTTCGTACTATAAAAGTAAAAATGTCTAAAACTAACATTATTTACAAAAAACTGCGAAGAGTTTCCTATAGAATGTGAAACAATTATATAAAAAGTTTAGTAAACCGGCGAAAAGTACGTTTTTAGCTTATCAGACATCATAATCATATTCAGCAACCTAAAAAACATAATTATATCGATTTTCATGAATTTATTTGTAACATTAGAAGAATTATTAATTTTTCAGTATTTAAGGGTGGTTTCAACCCAAACCTCATAATCATATTCACCGACCTCAAAGATATAAGTATATTGATTTTTGTGATTTTATTCCTAAAATTAGAAGACATTAATTTTTCAGTATTTGGGTGGAAACCACCCTTAAAAATAAAAAGCAGGTATTGCGACAATATAGATTTTGATGTACGTATTTTATAAAGCATATTGCAAAAAAAAATAAGGAAATTCCTTTCATCGTTTTCGGGCCGGGAATTTTACCATTTTTAAAAGCTTTTATTTAACTTGCAATGTTTGTTTGTATGTTTGTTGGTTTAGGTCAAATCTTGCAAGCTGAATTTCGACCAGTTCTAATTAAGCTAGAGCTTTGAAATTTGGCACACGTGTATAAGTCCGGTGACAATGCAACATAGTATAGCCATTATCAGTCTAAATCCAATATGGCGGACGTCCCAAGATGCCGGATCGGCTTTTTAGTCACAACCCCCCCCCTGATAGGGATATCAAATGAAAGGGTTTGACGAGTAAAGTACGATAAATAATGTGACGTCATTCTAAATCCAATATGGCGGACGTCCCAAGATGGCGGATCGGCTTTTTAGTTACAACTCCCTGATATGGGTATCAACTGAAAGGGTTTGACGAGTAAAATACGATAAACAATGTGACGTCATTGTAAATCCAATATGGCGGACGTCCCAAGATGGCGGATCTGCTTTTTAGTCACAACCCCGTTGATATGGATGTCAAATGAAAGGGTTTGACGATTAAAATACGATAAAGTGTGTGACGTCATTCTAAATTCAATATCATGGACGTGGGAGAGGTGGGGATAGGGTGGGAAGGGTGGCAAAGGGGTGGGAAGAGGTGGGGAAGAGGTGGGGAGGGGGTGGGAAGAGGTGGGAAAGAGGTGGGAAGGGTGGAAAGGGGTGGTAAGAGGTGGGGAAAGGGTGAGAAGAGATAGGGAAGGGGTGGGAATAGGGTGGAAAGAGGTGGGGATGGATGGGAAAGGGCAGGGGAAGTGGTGGAAAGAGGTGGGAAGAAGTTGGAAGTAGTGATAGCGGGAAAAGGCAGGGGTGGATGGCGGTGGCAAATGAAAGGGTTTTGTCTGTCTGTTTGTAAAATAAGTAGACTAAAAAGTAAAAAATAAAATTATATAAAAAAAATATTTTTAAGAGAAAGCTTTTATTTGAAAAAAGTACTAAAAAGTAAAAATAATTTTTTTTAAATTGATACACATGGAAACCAAAAGCTTTGGGGGCGGTCAACTGAGCAAAATAATTATGCAATAGAGCTATATGACCGCCCCCAAAGCTTTTGGTTTCCATGTGTATCAATTTAAAAAAAAATATTTTTACTTTTTAGTACTTTTTCTTAAAAATATTTTTTTTATATAATTTTATTACTGCTTCGCTTACTGTACTATAGAGTCTGAAAACTGTTAGTTTTTACAATTATATAAATGTACAAAATATATATGAACTTAAAGACCTTTTTCTAATATGTCACACGTGTAACTAGAGGTTTTAACATCGAAAAAATGTCATATGAAACAGATTTCGTTCGTTTTTGGCAACTTAATAGTAAATGCATAAAAAAAAAGTTTTTATATTATGCGGTGGCTTGCTAATTTTTAGGAGGAGAATGCCACTTGTTTTCAGGGGGTGGCAACTACGAATAAATTAAAAACACTGGAGCTGAAAGAAAATGAAATTTTTTAGAAGAAAAGTCTCTATGCAACTCTTCATAAAAATTGATAGTCTTTAAGTTATAAAGACTTGAAAATTGGGATTTTAGCTAAAGAAAAAAAAGTATTTCAAAACAATATTCGTCAAATAACACGAAAAGTATTACATTGAGCGAAAACATGCTAGAGACAAATAAAAAAACTACTAAACTGAGGATGAATTTCATTTTTTTCTGGCATCCGAACGTCTATAAGACGAAGTATTTAGTTTAAATATTAAATATCTCAGAAACTATGGCTCTTACGTCAAAGGCGCTAACAACCAAAATGAAAGACTATTAAGTAGGCTATGATTTTTTTCTATTTCTGTAGTATAAAAAACAAAGAAGTTATGACAGAAACAACGTATTTTTTTCAAATTTTTTTAATAAAAACGTCGCCATTTTGTTAATGTAAGTAGTCAGCAATTAGAAAATATATTCCCATATACTGTTTTTCGTTAATATATAATATGTCCTAGATGCTCAAATTTTTTCGTCCGCTTACAACGCTTGCTTTAGAAATAAAATGCATTTTAAACTGTAAAGGAATTTTAGAAAAAAACTTAAAATCTAAAATTCCATCTTTTGAATTTTCAGCATTTTGGATTATGGCAGGATAGGAAGCGTAATCGGTCACGAAATAACCCATGGATTCGACGCTCAAGGTCAAATGTACGATCAAGATGGAATAATGCGACAGTGGTGGTCGGCTGAAACTAAGGAGGCTTTCACAAATAGAACGCAATGTTTCATAGACCAATACAGTAAATACTACATTCCTGAAATAGACGCATACGTAAGTATGTCTTGCTTTATTGCGCCCTTCTGAACCTCAGTAAAAACATCAGAACCCATTTCGAAAAATATCCAAAGCTGTCAGATCCGGAAACTCGAGTGTCAGATTGGCAAATTGAAGGTTTTGCTATACGCATGATATATCAGAAGTCAAATGTTACTTGCAAAGGTTTATCCTTCACCAATGTAGTAATCCCTCGCACAATGTCCTATTCTGCATCAGTATGTTTCTACTGCAACAGCTCGATTTCAATTGACTTTAATGTTTCTTGATTCTGCGTAGCTCTTATCTGCTCGCCCGACCAATGTAATTTCATCCGTATGTGATAGTTGCAGAGCTGGGCAGTACTCCAGTAAATTGTACTCATAATTGTATTCAGTACCAGGTACTCATGAGTACTTTTATTTTAACGGTACTTGGTATTCGAAAATTTCGAGTACTTTACGCTATTGAGTACTCAGTACTTCTGATGCGTATAAGTGACGAGTACCGAGTACTATAATTACCATACACTGAGCATTCATATTACTGGTATTCTTGTTTTTGTCTATTAGTTCGAATTTGATATCTCTAATTAGTACTTTATAAAGTACTAGTATTCGTTACTTATTTTTCAACGAGTACTTTCTAAGTTTGGCAAAAGTACTCATCTTTTTGGGTACCTCTCAAATATCTCTCAAATACCTCTCGTACTCGAGTAGTTACGAGTACTTTTTAAAGGTACTCGTTGTGGAGTACTCGTGAGTACTTCATAATTGATACTTATTTTCACTTTGTAGTTTCCTATGCCTTGTGCTAATATGTTGTTAACTTTACTCTTCTTCTTGATAGTTTTTCTGATTCAAATACTTTTATAAATTATATATCAAAAATATGCTGAGGCCTATTTCATAAGTTTTCACTGGTTTAACTATTTTATTTTCAATTAAGCGGAACTAGTACAAATCGTTATAAATCCAACAAGATACGATATTTTGTGGATTATTTTCGAACAAATTCTCAAAAATATTCAATTTTGTCTATTCGAATACCTTTGACACTGTGGGCTCCTTTTACTCTTAATATAGTCGAGCAAGTCAGTTACCTGTAAGTAATGTGAGTGAGTATCTCCATATTATTACTTCTTTAGTAATATTTGCCTAGCTGAGGTGTCTATAAAGTGTTTGCTGCAAATGCCTCTAGCGGCGAGATATCTTCGGCATGTTCGTACCCTTCGATTAGCAAAACGGCCCACCTGACTTTTGCCCTCATACTGAGCAACAATCCAGAAACTGATTTAAAAGAAGATTTCTTTTTACTTTACTATTTCATTTTACTTCTTCAACAAAAGATAACATAAATCGCTACAATGAACAATTTGTGTTTAGGTAAACTCCGAGGTAACCCTGAATGAAAATATAGCTGACAATGGTGGGGCAAGGGAATCATACAGAGCCATGAAGAAATTGTTAGTGCGAACAGGGACGCAACCTAGGATACAAGATTTCACCACCGAGCAACTGTTTTTCTTGGGATTCGGAACGGTAAGCGTCCTGTTTATATTACTCTAAGTTTTCACTCATAAACGAAGACTAGATTTGTAAAGGTTATAAAGTCCTCATCATATATGAATGCTTATAACGGATTAACGAATGAAGAGCTAAGTGGATAAAGGTGTTATGTCACAAAAACACGTTATTGAGT
Organism: Rutpela maculata; assembly: GCA_936432065.2. Taxonomy (NCBI): domain Eukaryota; kingdom Metazoa; phylum Arthropoda; class Insecta; order Coleoptera; family Cerambycidae; genus Rutpela; species Rutpela maculata. Next base: position 25,782,830 of record OW386292.2, on the reverse strand, counting down.
AATTTAACTCGAAAGTTTTTAGGCGAGAACTTTTTTGTTATAACGACTATACAGCTTGCATTTTGCATTTGATGTACTTTTCAGAGACAAATAACTAAAGTTGTCAGTTGTCATTATTTTCGTAAATTTAAAAAAATTAATGTACATAACACCTTTATCCGTTCATAAGTTTCTCTGAAATGAATAAGGAATTAGTGAATAAAAGTGTTAAGAAATTAAACATATTTTATTATTGTTAAAACATTGTACAATTTTTAGGTAGTCGGACAGTTCTACGGTTTTGAGCCACAGTTTGGTCATTTCCAAGTATGTTGTGATAATACGGCCTTACCATTCATTTATGAATGGTAATTGTTCTTTAAGATTGGCCAGTTTTCCTACACTTAGGCTGCCCTTGTTTTCATTAAACACCGTTAGACCAATATCGTCGGAATTTATCTTATGCATATTCCTTTTCTTTAAAATATCGACTTTGTAAAATGGAGTCATTTCATCTAGTGATGTAATAGTAGCACCCATAGGTGCCATTTTATACCGTCGCGAAAATAAACCTTTTCATTGTTCAAGATTTTCTTCCTGTTGTACAAATTGAGTTTTGAGGCAATTCCATCAATATCCTTGAAATGATTGTTCATATCTATGACAACGTCGTCTTTGGGAGTTCTTAAAATTTCTCGATACTGGTCCGGAACGTAGATGTTTTGATGTTTCCTTAAAATTTTCTCGATTCTGCCAAAGTCTCTGTCTGAATCTAAATATGAATGTCCCACCTCCGAAAATGTATAGTCGATAACTTTAAATTCTCTCTTTAAAATCAACAACTGGTAAAGTGTAATGATATTGAAGTTTTATTTTGTCCACCACAGGAGTCGGGCCATATTATAATGTGATCGATCTTTTCTTGGAAATATTCATTGTAAATTTGTGAAAAGGTATATAAACAACTAGCAATTTCTAGGCTTTCACGGCTGGCCATATCTTCAGTCCATCTGAAAAAGAACGGTTTTTTTTTCAGTATTCCTCAATGTATGTATACCAAGGTTGTAGAACCACATTTGACGAAGGTAAAATGCTTTCGATGTACTTAATTTTGGCAGCGGCATGGTTTGCTGAAGATCTAAAGTAAGAAAGCAAATCGTTCTATCTACTGTAACTTTTGCTCCGTCACGCTTTTGTTGTTCGAAAGCTAGTTTGTAATTTTCTCCGTATTCTTTAGTATTATTTCCAGCATCACATTTGGGAAAAAATGTGAGTCATTTCATGATCTCAATTAAACAATTTTGAATACCATGGACGTAATTTCAGCATTTTTATTGGGTAGGCAGGGATTTTTCACAGATAACCCAATAGATGTAAGCATAGCGAACCTTGTAATTCTTAAACGATAACCTTGCAAACCCAAATGACCTCTGACTTGATTGGCGTAATTATCATACTTATTATTTTTTCCGCAAGAATTTCGGAATTCGCCAGATTTGCCTTAAACAGTTTAATGCTCTTTCAAAATATTGGGTGGGCAGAAGCCATACCAGATATCAGTTTTGCTCTTGTTATAAAAATTTTTACGGTCCAGCCCTCTTCTACTTGTCAGCATAAAAATGTTTGTACAAAAATCAACACCGCAAAGCATCACTTTCCAGTATTTCTGATTTACAGACTAATTTGCTAGAATACTTTGGTAAATTCGTATTTTATTATTGCATTTTATATTGATGATGTTTTGTTTTTAAAACATTATTAAAACTTGCCTGGGAAGAAATTGCCACTATGTGACTGATTTCTGCTGAATTGCCAAAAGGTATAAATGTGTTTACAGCAATTAGATAGTCATATCAGGTACCATCTCGACTCTTGTATCATCTCATACCATTTCGAAATTGAACGAAATGAATATATGGATTAAAACACTATAAGCACTCTTTCCAAATATCAGCCAATTTATAAACATCTTACATGATTCATGAAATCGTTTATTCATTGCCATTTGTAATATCAGTTTACTACGACTGGCCATTTTCACTCTAATAGTAAGAAACACTTAACACAACTTGTCACATTAATGTCAATATGACATAACTTTAAAATCAAAGTGTTTTGGATTAAAACAATTTAATATCGCACAGTAATGGATAAAGGTGGTATGTGATCATGACACCTTTATCCATTAAATTATATAAAAACCATATGTACATAACACCTTTATCAAACATTAAAACGCATTTAGAAAAGGTTTATTATCCCAAGAACTTATTGAAATGATAGATTATAAGTTAAAATAGTTGTCTGTGTAGAAATCTCAAAATTTTCAAAAATGTCACATAACACCTTTATCCACTTAGCTCTTCAAATGCCAGGAGAGCTGGTTGAATCCCATTGTATAATCATTTATTTCTCAACAGTGGCAGATGCGTTTCGGCTTCCCAGGCTTCTCAGTGCCACACGGTAGAGAAAGAATGAAAAATGCAAGTGTAATTTATGCAAGATGGTAAAAATTGTTCAGAAGTAAATGTTTTACAAAGTTCGACTATTTAAAGTCATCACAATAACTGCGAATGCAGATCACTAACTTCTGAAACAACCCAAGCACAGTGCCCAGATATTATTAGATAATTTAGCGTACCATAGATGGCGCACTAGACTTGTTCGGACTTTTTCAGTTTGGTTTATAGACTGCACCTTTAAGTGCAGCAAACCATAGAACTGACATTTGTAGTTCTATGGTTTGCTGCCCTTAAAGATGTAGAGTATAAATCTGACTGAAAAAAGCCAGACTATGTCTAGTGGTATCTATGGTACGCTAGATTAACTATAAAGGATTAAGAAACAATTTTGATTTTTTTAGTGTTTCAAGCAACAAGAGGCGGAATTTGCGTCTTCACAGTTTAATCCTTTAGAAGCATTCACATATGATGAAGACTTTAGATTTTCTTATGTTAGTATCATCAATGTCAGTCGATCTTTACATCCTTCTTAGTCTGTTCATTTGTACCTTAATAAAAGAGTTTTGTGATCAACCCTCTCCACATTATTCAGCGGCATCGCTAGAGGACGCTCTGCCCCTTTCTCCACGCCTCTACGTCACTAATGTACATAAAAATCCGTATTTTATTTTTATTTGCAACTTTTTTATACGACTGCCCTCTCCGTTCCAAAAAGTTGACTACGCCACTGACATTATTTTTTAATATTTTGTTATAGATCATATAGTGATAAGGTACGAAAGTTAATAGTATATACAGGGTGTTTCAGTTAAAAGTCCCGGGGCCATTATCTGCCACTGACATTATTTTTTAATCTTTTGTTATAGATCATATAATGATAAGGTACGAAGGTTAATAGTATATACAGGGTGTTTCAGTTAAAAGTCCCGGGGCCACTATCTCGAAAAATAATAAAAGACATTTGAAATTTATAAATAACTGCAGTTACAATTTTTCCTTCGCGGTACACAGAGATGGCGCTGCAGTGCTAAATTATGTTTCGATGCCTGGAACTGTGGCACATTTGATTAAAGAAAAATAGTAAAAAACACACTACTGCCATCTATGTAAGTTGAATTTTATATATTGTAAACAAAACGCACTGTAAACAAATCGCACGGTAAACAAAATGCACGGGACACGCAATTATAGGTGGCTTTTATCGCTGACGCTGAGTTTAAAAAAACAAATGCGCCTACTTAATTTTCAAACGCTGTCAAAACTGATATAATATTTGGTGAATAATCTTGTTGACTAGTAAACTAAAACCAGATTTTACTAAGTAAATATAAACGTAGGTAAAGTATAGTACATAATTCGAGTTGTAGGGCAATTACGCACTCGCCGCTACGCGGCATCGTACGTAACTTTTCCACTCGTGCGTATAGGGTGGCCCATCTTTTTCGAAATCGAAATTTTTTATTTTTCACCCCTGTAAATGGTTCCATTTGAAGAAAAAACAGTCCCCTCAAAATATTATTGAGGCAAATTGAAGGCAAGGGGTGCCGCAGAATGCATTATTATGCAATAATAAAAGTAAATGGAATTATTTACATTCTTTGGTTGATGCATTGTTTTTTTTTTTAATCAGCAACATTTATCTTTAGAATGACTAATCAAGTCATACAAATATCAAAGACATTATCTGTTGTGACTATGACATGTGTCATACTACTGTAAATTCGTAGTCTAAGAAAACTAGACTAGAAGTTTTTGAAATAAAACTCTCGTTTTATCTTTGTGTATTTTATTATGAAACGTTTTTTTCATACATAGTACCAAATATTATCCTAAATCTACAAGACATAGTAATAAAAACAATATTTTTTGCACTAGGCCAAAGCATGCGACAGGGTTTATTTTTTTACATTTGGAAACTGTGATTTATAATCATTTACAACTTGGAGTAAAAACTGTTTTTGGTCTTCATTTTTTGTTAAAATGTCATTATAGTCAGTAATAAGTTTGATTCCTCTCTCAGCGGCATCATTTACAACTTTAATTTTGTTTACAATATTGGAACATCGGGTATAACTTTCATTTTCCCTCCATGTTGTTGGATCATTTGCCAAAAATTCCATAGACAAACCTAATTTTTGAAAAAACTGTTTAGTGTTCTCGCATATGAAGTCCTGAATTTCCTTGTTTTCAACGTCAGTAATGTTACTAATCATAAGTCGTTTAATACCCTCTTGATTTGGTGCTTTCCTATTCAAAGCTTTAACCATTTCTCTTTTAGTGGTAACTGAAATATCGTCATCAAAGAAAGATAAGCCAACATTTACTGAATTAAGGTACCACAAATGGTTCACTATTTTCCTACTTGCGGCTTGAGATATTTCTTTGTCAATATTTTAATAATTAATGAGTTCTTTACAAAAGTCTAAGTCATGAAGCGGTGCTTTACTAGCAAATGACGCTGTAAACCAGGCCTTTACATAAACCTTTATAATAAAGAGACATATATCTTCAATACCTATTTTTTCTTTTTTAGTTAGTTGGAACTGATCTTGGAAAAAAAATATTTTTAGACAGTAAATGGCTTTGGCCATCCAACGTGCATGATGAAATGCCTCTGGTTGATAGAATGTCGTGTGAGTGGGCTCTTCTTTAACAAAAAGTTTACAAAGCATTAAAAATTCTTTATAATCATCACGAGGCTGTTGCAAAGTTAAAGCTGCATTTAGAAACTTTACAATTTCGGCTTTAACTGGTTGTAAAATGTGTTTAATTTTTGATACCTGAAATCCAGTTTTTAGTTTATTTTGATCTATTTTAGGCCAAAATTCCCTAAAACGTTTAAATAGTGGCACATTTGGACCAGATGAGGAAGGCATTTTTGTGTCAACCACACTTCTCAAAACCACTTCAAAAATATGATGTCTACAAGGAAAATATAGAATATCTCTTTCTAATTTTTGTTGCAATAGTGTGGCTGCCCCATTTATATAACCCATATTTGATGCTGTTGTATTACAACACAAAGCTATTACCTTTTCGTCCAAATTCCATTCACAAAGCACATCATAAATTGCTTCAGTCCGTTCTCTTCCAGTTGAATTGGGCAAAGCTGGTACTCCAAGTAGTTGTTCATATCTCCACTAGTAACTAAGATAGCAAGTCTATCGATATTTCCCATTCCAGTGAGAGAAGGTAAAAGTTCTCCATCCTAATGGATGACTGGGGCCGGCAATTCAGAATTACCGAAGGCAGTTTTTAATATTTCAGCTCTTTCTTCGCGGATGCGTTGTCTAGAGCGCTGAAGTGTGGTTCTGCTGATGGACAAAGATGTGGTGGCATGTCCTAGTGCTTCTGCTACTGCCGTCAAAATATGGACTCCATACCTGTCGCTTATTTTGTAAGCATCAAATGCAGCGGCTATTTTTGGTGTGATGATGTTACATGTTCCATACAATCTCCTCTTTTTTGGCTGTGACGGGCCAGGCTGGTCTTGTAACAACTCTTCTTGGGCTTCGATTATTTCATCTTCATTTTCGTTGGAGTCGGCTGAATTACTACTTGATGATGGACAGGTGACTGTTTCCTCTAATCTAGCTTTTTCTTGTTGACTTCGTTGCATTCGTTCGGATAATTTCTGTAATTTCTCCTCAGCTGATTTTTCTTGAGAAGCAAGTTGGTAATCAATACCATGCATAAATCCAGGACGTCCCTTTTTTCTTTGGTTAATTAAAAACTGCTTATCTTCATCTATTTTCATCAACTCCAATGCATTTGCATGAGAAATGTCAAAAAGATCGTCCAATTTTTCAACGAAATTTTTTTCTTTACTCCCGCACTGGCCCTTTTAGCCGATTTTTGTAAGTTCCTCCACTCTGCATAAAGTTTATCTAGTTGTTTAACACAATGAAAATCCTGACGTGTCGGAATGCGAGCTTTATCCCAAAAAACTGACACCTCTTTTATTGTTAATTTAACACTTTCATGTACACTTAGCTTCACTTCACGAATGTTATAAAAGAGCACTTGTAATACTTGTCTATTAGACGGCAATTTATTGCCAATGATTTGTGACGAATAGTGTCCAACTAAGTAAATAACATAACATAAACATAACATAAACACACCACAGATAGTAGACAACCCCCAAATCCAAAGCCAAGGCTGTCCGGAAGGCGGTTACACGTTCGGAAAAACGCAGACATACATCCACACCCACCGGTTTTGTCAATACCGGGGCTGGGGGTCGAACCCAGAGCGCGGTAGCGAGTCGATCAGCGTATTCGCCACTCAATACGCCTTAACCGATTGAGCTACCGTGCCGGTGAAATGAAAGTATCCTTTCGTAAGGATCTAACATCAGCCATCGTTAAATGTTTTTTCAAAAAGGAACGTATGCTAGAACTTATAATGTCACCACTGTAAAACACAATTGCAAACTGACATAAAAACCTACCGTAGGTGCATTATATTTCCAAACTTCCAAAACAAATAATTTCTAGGAAATAATCACACCAATAAAACATTATGAGAAAAGAGGTAGATATTTGTCTTTTAAGTAAAATTTAAGTGTATTACCGTAATAAAATCTTATCTACAAATTTCTACCTGAATGCGGCACGGGTTACCGTTCACCGAATTATCTGAAACTTTGACATAAATTATTCCTAGTATAATAGTATATTTTCGTGGGGTGAGACTTAAAAAATACGCAAAAAAAAATCACCCCCTATAGAGATGGGCCCCCTTGTGCGTAATATGCTTCTTACATCACTCATTACGTAATATACTATTATCAGAACAAAATATAATCTAATAGTATGATACTACATAAAATTAATAAAACTAGAAACAATAAATCTAATTTAAAATGTACGTATTACTAAAAGAAACATTAAAACGAAACGTTGCACAGATATTTAATTTGCATTAAACAGTAATAATTATAATAAGATAAGTTTCATAACATTCATAAAACTAAGAGGAAACTGTATAATGCAGACTAAGAACAATAAGCCACTAAATAAATGAGGATTCTTAGATTTTTAAGTCAATCATATCATGAATCACGTCTCTGGATGTGCAAAATATAAATTGCTTGCGTTGTAAAGTCTTAAAGTATATATTTGTTCTTTATCTGTGTTTGTGTATTATTAGAATAATTTATTATGATTACAATTTATCTGTCAACTTTTCCTATACCATCTGTATTACACTACTGGATTAATAAACTTTTATTATTATTACCAGTACGGTAGGGCAGCGGGCTAAAGAGTGTTAGTAGAGAGCACGCTTTGTCAAAATGTCTATCGTTCGATCCCAGCTACGATACTGGCAATGTCGACGGGTAATGTATCTTGTCAGCATTTTTCAAACGTGAACCCCAGTACTATCTGTAGTCTGTGTTTATGTGCGTTTATATTATTACTATTGTCATTGTTCATCAACCTTTCATTTTGTGATCTTTAGAAAATATATTGAAAAATTATAAACATGCTATCTGACAGTATCAGTGACAGTAACGACACACCAATCTAAACTCTGCATTTCATTTTCACTTAATGTTGCACGGGTATTTTTTGCGTTATATTATCATTTCTCTTTTTTAGATGTGGTGTAATAATCCTTCCAAGGAATACCTACTATCAGTAAAAGATGGTGTGCACGCCACTTCTAAATGGAGAGTAAATGGAGTCTTATCCAACATGGAGGAATTTTCAGAGGCTTTCAACTGTAAACCAGGCAGTAAAATGAATCCTGCCAATAAGTGCAGGTTATGGTAGACATGTCGTACTTTTATAAGCAAATCATCTTGTTTTGATTTCTCTCTCTGTTGAAGAAACATACTTTTTTAATTATATAACTAATAACTAACTAGCAGTATGTTAGCAAAATAAAGATGAGTAAGTAAAAGCAATTTTTTTCTTGAGCAATAGTTCTAAGCTACTGGCAGGAAATCACTTAGATGTCAGGCCTTGATGTAGCTTGGCTACAGTATTTTTTTGTTAAATATTTTAGACCAGGACGCGGAGGTTCAGACCAGAAGCCGGTGGGCATATTGACTACATGTGTTTATTTCATAGATGCTAAATCTATTGACGGTAATAATACAATCACGCTAAGTTCCTTCATCGAACTATTTTTATACCCTTGGTGAAGTGTTTGTAGTAATTGTCTTAGAAAAGTTATAAAGCGATAGTCATATAGTTATTACATTATATTTTTATTACGAAACTATCTTATTTTCGTTACCTATCCAATGTATCAGTTATTTTAATTTGTAAATTTAGTTTGATAAAATATTGTAAAATCCTTTAAAATGAGGATTAAATTTAAGAGTAGAAGTAGTCTTTGTAGAAATTTCACTTTTAATATCATGTATATAATGTTCTTTTTTTAGTAAAGACGTTTACATATCTCTATTATTTTATTTATTTAATGCAATGCAAAAATTCAAGAAATCCTATTGCAGGGTAGGGTGAACTATACGAAGGAAAGAAATAGATACAAAAAATATATAATAAAACTTTTTAAGAACACTGTTCTATCAAAAATGAACTAAAAATTAAAAAACATATTTTTTTTACAATTATCATAAGACACAACACAGTTATTATTATCTCTTTATTTCAGAATTTCAGCATTTATTCAGAAAGTTAAAATATTTACATTTGCTTTTTGTACTTCATACGTTACACAACTAACTGTTTAAGACGGTGCGATGTAGACAGAAAAATCTTATATCACAAAATAATCTAACAAAATAGATATTTAATTCTTAATTTGGAGCAATAAAAAAAATAAAAAAATTTATAAAACCTCACATTTTTGGATTTTTTCTTTTAAGTATAATTTACTCTCATTATTAAAACCTTTTTGATTTGTTATTGACCTAATAGAGTTAGGCAGTTTATTAAAGAATTTCGGAGCATAGTATGACATATATCTTTGAAGATGTGATTTATTATAGAATGGTATTCTAAGGCAATCATTAGTGATGAATCTAGTAAGGTGGTTATGGTTCGATCTGATGAACAGATGGAGTTGATTAAATACTTTTCTTAGGTAAAAGTGAATTTATAGAGTTCTAATATTAAATATTTTTTTCTACGACTGTCTTCAAAAACAACAACGTATTAATGACTCGAAACTGTCATTTTTCACACATCGTGTGCAAGAATCCAAAAAAACACAGTACTGTCATGTTTTTCACACAGTCCTGTCAAAAACACAACTGACACCTTTTATTTGTATTTTTTGAAGCAGGCTAGCCTATTCAGGTTCATAGGAACCGACTTATTTAACGACTGAACATCAGTTTTGAATTCTTCAAACCACACCACTTTTAAAGAAGTTTATCAAAAATAGTTGATTCTGCAGTCCTAGAAAAAGTACTGTAAACAGCACGTTTGAAAACATATTTTCACACTCATTCGACTTGTGGAACTCGCCTTCGGCTCGTTTCACCAAACTGTTTCACTCATGTGAAAGATTCGTTTTCGAAACTTGTTGTTCAAAATAGTATATTGTGTATTTAGGTGTGAAAGTAATACATTCCCGGACGACGATGCAAATTGTTGGCCGAGGCGCTAGCCGAGGCCAACAAGCATCGAAGTCCGGGAATGTGCTTTCACACCGAAGTACACATACTATTTTTTCTGAAATCACAATCAATATTATTATAAATTTAGGAATTTGTATTAATGCATAACATTTCTTCATTACAATCTAACTGTTTACTAATAAATGCAATTTTAATGTGAGTTGGTTTGTCTGCGTGTACTTATTTACTGACTAAAATATACATAAAAAACCGTACGGGAATGTTACTTTCCCGGCCTAGGCCGGGAAAGTGACATTCCCGTACGGTTTTGTTGATCGTTGCTTGGCAACGGATCGTTTCCGGTCTGTTTTCTGATAGTTTCTTAGCAACGGACTAAAATACTGGAATTGTGCATTTTTCAATTTGAAATCGCGCCGAAAATGTAGACATTGCCCATCGATTTCAGAAAAAATACTATTGTTTCTTTATATAGCATTGAAAATAGACTTTTCCATCTGAGAACTAGAAGATGACATTAGTATGTTTGGCTTTGTGTGGCGACCACTTCCATTCACTGCAACAGTATGGCACCGAATTTTCTCCAGCCTTTAAACCAACTCCCTGACTAAATGTTATATTAGTAGAGAGTTTAAACAGAAGCTCTCCAAGCAGTGGGATGGCTTGTGACGTCATTGAGGGTAATCAAGTGTAATTAAGCGTAATTAAGAATAATTAAGGGCAATTGAGGGTAATTGAGGGTAATTGCACTTAATTACTCTCAAATACTCTTAATTATCCTGAATTCCCCTTATTACCCCCATGACGTCACAAGCCACACTCACTGCTCGGACACGTTCACTGCTCAGATCATTTCTGTTTAAACACTCTACTCATATTAAAATGCATTAGCAATTATTAACACTTTCACTGGTCGGTCCTGCCCAATAAACAAATTTGTTTTATAATTGTCATTTCTACAACAATTTTGTTTTATTGCTATTTCATTACATTTATAAAATTGTAATAAAACAAAACAGTTATAATATTTAAATTTTGCTTGTTGGGTGAGGCCCCCTTACACGGTACAAGTATGGCAATTAGATTTTGTTGACCTTCGATATTTAAATAGGAAATTTATGTAGTTTAACAGATGAGTATGGTTATACACTTTTCTATGTTATGAGGTCCCATTCTATTACTTTGTACTGGAATTACTAGCGTATATATCTACATTTTTACTTTCTCAGAGCGAGTGTGTTTAACTTGTCTCTGAATGTAGCTTTAGTCGTTTTTAGTTATTTGTGCCTACACATGTAATAATTAATATGCCTGGTTGGTAGGCATTTATATTTAATTTTAGTGGCCGCAGTGGTATTTATTTTATACAGTTGGGTCAAATTGCAAAGGCGAAGTCGGCAATAAAACGTTTGACAGAGAAGGATTCTGAGAGAGTAATGAAACGTAGATGTGCAGGTAATTGGAGTGGGCCTTAATATGCCAGAATAACAGATAAAAATTAAAAATAAATAAATAGTTGAAATTTCATCAAAAATTTTATATGATAAAAATATTTCAAAACTACTCATTTTTGGCCACTTATTTGAGTGTTTTCGGATAGCTTTCAGCAATCTGTATGGTAAGTCATACAATTTTTATTGAGAAAATCACTCCCATGTAAACTAAAATTTCATTTATTTTATCATCATGTATGAATTCGGGCCTGTTATTTCAAATATTACAGTAATTTTGAGGACTTATTTTTTTTAAATCATTCACTGATTTGTTTGCTATCAGAAAACTCAAATAAGAGCCCAAAAATGATTCGTCTTTTTTTATTTAATATCTTTGTTAAATTTCTTTAAAAAATTGATCCTGGATTATCTCGAAAAGTACTCATTTTCGGACAAGGTAATACATGTTTAAATTTACTGCATATCAGCTCTGCTTTAACCTCTTCAAAAAAATACGTCCAATTTCCAGTCACCCTGTATACAGTGTGACCCATTTCAAGTAGACATACCTTCGTAGCTCAGTTATTGGTCATACAATTTCAACTAAATTTGAATCGGTATCAAAGACCTTTCCCTATATCCTTTTTAAATAAAACCAAAACTTATTTGTCATTGGCGTGCATTCTTATTAAGAAAAAAAGGGTCGATATTTCGAGAAGTCATACTAGGCATTTTTTTTATTGAAAAACGAATGCAATATTATTGATCAGCATGCATGCTGTACCTCCATATCTAAAATTTAAAAACATTTTGATTTTTGGATTTCGAATTACGGGAGCCTACCTATTTTAAACTTTAAATAATCAATAAATTGGAAACAAATTGTTATTCGAAAAAAAAGGTCATTCTTCATTTTCTCTTTAAATTCACTTTTCCTACCATCATGTCATCATTGGACGACCAATGACTGAGCTACGAAGGTGTGTCCACTTGACATTTCAAGTGACCCATTGGTCACACTATAGAATGTTAATGAGATAAAATTGTCTGTTTTCGTAGAAAAATGCGAAAAACGCGGCAGAACCTGTTTACCATATTTTTCATAATATCAATGTGTTACCTGAGAGACCAAGTGTATTAACAAGTCTCTCTAGAACGTACAGCTTAATAAAAAAATATTTTATTTTATAAATGGTGAACGTATATTTTATTGACATTATTAAAGAGATGTAAAAAGTGCCAGTCATATTAGGTTGGAAATTGCGATGTTTGAATATAATTTTCCCATCGCCCCATATCATATTCTCGCTCTCTCCAAATTAAAATAATAATTACATTATAAATATAACGCCGAGAAAACCGGTTTTATATTTAGTAGCCATCCTTCTCTTGTGCCCCCTTGCCCCTGACTGTGAAATATTATGGCAGTGAAGGGATCCCCCTTTTTTGAATCCTCAATTTCTGCCTATGACGACCACCTTCGAGATGGCTGTGGTAGGTACACATTTTTTTTCTAAGCAATATTTGACCTATGCTACTTATAATATTATGATTTAGTACAGGAAAACTTTACTTTAACTCGAAAAAAATTTATGCAGAACTTAAACTTTGGTTATAGGTTCAAAGTAGGTCAAAGTTCATGAAATAAAAAAGTTTAGGAGTTTTACGGATCCGCGGGAACCTATAAGGGGTGAAAAGGGGTATTTATAATTAAAAAATCGATTTTTCTCTATTTTCTCAGGAAATATGGCATTTACAAAAAAATTGTTCAAATAAAAGTTGTTTCTGACCAAATTATCTTTAATTTGGTGTTTTTAAATTTAATTTTATAGCAATAATTAACCGAAGTACTAGAGGTTTTATCTTTGGAATAAGGTCATATGAATTAGATTTCGTTCATTTTTGGTAGCTTAATAGTAAATGCATAAAAAAAGAAGTTTCTATATTATGTGAGGATGCCACTCCTTTTCAGGGGGTAGCACCTAAATAAAATTAAAAAAAGACATTGGAGCTGAGAGAGAATTAAGTTTCAAGAAGAAAAGGTTCTATGCAACTTCTCATATAAATTGATAGATTTAAGTTATAATATAGACATATGGATTAGTTAAATATATATCTATAATTAAAAGTTCCAATTCATATTTAAAATGTGTATTTTCGAAGACTAAAAGGTGTTTTGGTTTAACATTTTAATAATACATGTTATTCTGTTTTTATTTAAAAATTGTTGTAATTTTGTTTTTTCTTTCTTTCCCTGGTTACTTGAGACTTGGTGAAACTTATATTTACTCAGCAAGTGAACTGATCGCCACACTACTCCCCCGCTAAGAAAAAGATCAGTCAGTCATTCAGTTCGTCAATAGCAAAACGAACTTTCTTAATCAACGGTGGAGTGACATCGCATTTGTCAGTTAATAAATATGCTGGTTTAATTCTGTCAATATTTACCGTGACGGCTTTAGTTCCTTTAATAAAAGTAACCAACTTTTCTGTACGGGACAACACTTTAAAAGGCCCTTCTTACAGCGGAGTAAAAGATTTCTTAAAACCAAATTACAAGTCAATATGTCTGAACTGACGAATGATTTGTAATTAACATGGTGAAAAGGTTGAATGAACGTTAAATTATCAAAAGAAGTACGTAATTTAGTAATAAAACAAGGAATATCCGTACAAGTATATGATTTTATGAAAAATTCACCTGGTAAACGGATAGTTTGACCAAAAACGAGTTCTGCGAAGGAACATTGCAAATCGTCTTTAGTTCATCTACCCAATGTGGTGTAGAAGCTTTAGCTCTCAGAGCAGTTTTAAGAGATTTATTAAACCTTTCAATCACTCCGTTCGAGGAAGGATGATATGGTGTCGTACGAATTCTATGAAATCCCGAAAATCTTGAAAATTCTTTGAACAGTTTCGATTCAAATTGGACGCCCTGATCGGTTGTCACTGTGACAGGGACGCCGAATCGGCAAACATAATTCTGAAATAACGTACGCGCTACAGTTTCTGCAGTAATATCTTGAAGTAGATAAGCTTTGGGCCATCTAGTAAAACGTTCGATCACAGTAAGAATATAAGAGCAACCTTTAGAAGGAGGTAATGGTCCTATTAAATCTATATGTATGTGGTCGAAGCGTCCTTTAGGAATATCAAAGTTAGCAATCGGGCTCCTTGTACGTCTTGTCACGTTATTAGTTTGACAGCTAATACAAGTTTTTGCCCAGAGATTACAATCTGAAGTCATTTTGGGCCAAAAATAATTTTTAGAAACTAATGTTCTAGTCGCTTTGATACCAGGGTGAGATAAACCATGAAATATATCAAAAATTGTCCATCTATAAACGATAGGAACATAAGGACGAAGTTTAGGGCGGGAAACGTCGCACCAAATAAGCTTGTCAGAATATGGAATTTTAATTTTCTTTAAATGAAAAGTTCTCTTTGTGTTCGATGAAGTATCTGATAATAAAAATTTACGGTCATAATCATCTTCCTGAGCTTCGCTCAATAAATTTAAGTCAAAGTTAATATCAATCAGGTTAGACTTTTGGGTAACTTTTGTGCTGACACATTTCGGTGTGTCACATGTGTTGAAACAACATGACACAGTGCCATTTTATTAACACCCAAGATGGCGGTAGCTGAGGGTCCGTGTGCGGTATTACGGATCACGTCAGTAGCTGTGGACAGCGCACCCTCTCATGCAGTTTAGTAAATGAAACAAAACAATGACACAATTGTGCTGATACTTTGTGTTGACACTTCAAGCAGTGCCAGTGTTGTTGTTTGAACACAAGAAAATTTAGAGTGTTACCCATGACTAGTCCCATATACTGTTTTTCGTTAATATATAGTGTGACCTGTGACGGCTTACAGCGCTTGCTTTAGAAAAAAAAATGCATTTTAAACTGTAAAGGGATTTTAGAAAAAACGTAACGTTCTTGTTTCTCTGCAAACATCCCAATAAATATTAGTTTAAGAGAAAATATGGTGGACATCAAAAATGAAGCTTATAAAGTGAGAATAAATATATTTTGTTTATATGTTTGTGTAAGGTTGATGGTTTCGGAGATATTCAATTTTATAGATGGCATCCGACCGTTTTTAGGTTGAAGTATTTAGTTTAAAATGTTGAATATCTTAGAAACTTTAACACTTCCATCAAAAGTTCTAAGAAACAAAATTAAAAGTAATTAATCAATCTTTAAAATGATTTTTTGTTTATTTCTATATCACAAAAAATAAAAAAGTTATGGCCGATTCAATGTGCGTTTTCAAATTTTTGTTAACAAAATGTCGACATTTTGTTATTGTAATTGCTCAGTACTTAATGAATTTTTTTTTAAAAAATGCTGTTTTTCTAATAATCGAAAATTGCCATATTTCGATTAATTATTCCTATAAAATAAATTTGAACACACCAAATTAAAGATAATTTTGCCAGAAACAACTTTTATTTGAACTATTTCCTTGTAAATGCCATATTTCCCGAGAAAATAGAGAAAAATCGATTTTTTCAATTAAAAAAAAACTTTTTACCCCCTATAGGTGCCCGCGGATCCGTAAATCTCCTAAACTTTTTTGTTTCGTGAAGTTTGACCTATTTTAAACTTATAACCAAAGTTTAAAGTCTGCACAATTTTTTTTCGAGTTCGGTCATTTTTTTTCAATCTTTCCCTGTACTAATTACACAGATGGCAAGACAACATAATATGATAAATTAGTTAAGGAACAAACGTTTCAATGACTGCACATTACACAAAAGTAATGATAATTTATGAGCTGAAAAGAATGTAATAGAAAAACACTTGAACTTTAAACTTTGCAATTATACCAGGCAGTTGTGAGCCTATTTTTACCGTTTCCTGATATATCATTTTTCTAGGGTTATTTATTATTTATAGTGTCGCCCTTGACATCGATTTGTGAATAGATAGCCACCTGTTGAATTTAGATACTGATTTTAAAAAATTACAATTGATTAGGTACTTAATTTTCGAATGTAGTTACTTATTAACATTACGACAGAATAGGTACCGATTAAAATATTTTTGATGACTAATAGTTATTAATGTTAGAATAAGAGCTTATCAAAGAAATATTTCCTACAAACTGCATTAATTCAAACGCATGAGATAAGCTCAAATTGGTTTATAACCAGAGGCGCTACATTGATTTAAATAAATAGTAACCACTATGTGAAACTCTAATTCTTGTGATTTTTTTACGGGGCCTTATTTTGTGTCGTAGAATACGAATCTGAAATTAGTTACTTATTTTAAACCAGTTACAGAAAAGTGCAGTTGAATTGATTTTTTTTGGCGACAACATTCCACCTGAAATTTTATTGTTGATTCTTATGTATTATGACCTCCTGATTACGAAAAAACTATTTTTGCCCAAAAATTCCTTGTGCGTTAAAAGTTATATGCACTTTTTGACGCGCTTTCGCGCATTTTCAACTTATCTGCTTAATATATCTTGTACTGGCAATAGGATGGAAATTTAAAAAATACTAGCTTATTTGGAATAAAATTCTTAAAAAATATAGACCTGTCCAATATGTATTGGTCAATCCGCCTTCTTGGAAAAAAATAGAAATCACCAAAAATCGCCGAAAGAATCGAAGTTTAATATCTTTTCTATAAGAAGGAGTAATTTCTCCAAAGTTGGCAAAAATAAAACTCATTTATGGTCAAATATAATGCACCAATCCCGGACAACTTATGTCAAATAGAACGGTCAAAGATGGCGGACAAAATAAATTTTTTAATTCTTCGTTAATTACACAGGTCAACATTTAGTTTGAAAAAATACACCGGACTCTACCTAGGTACACAGGGGTTTTGAGGTCGCTGATTCCGATGCCAAGGTCGGTTAAGCTCTACCTCGTCAGTTTCAAGGTCAATTGAAGGTCAAACTAAGAAAAGGTGGTTGAAAAAACTGAAAAAATTCACACATAGGTTTTTGGGATCGCTGAGACCGAATTCGGTGTTCGATTACCCTTAAAAGATATCCGGAGGTCATTTCAAGGTCATTCTGAGGTCATTTCAAGCCGGCTTCGTTCGCCAGCTTTAGCTGCATATGAAGATTCTTCGGCTATCTCAGTGCAAATATATTTAACCCAATGAAATCCTGTGGAACGCAAAGACCGGCCTTTAGGTATAGTTGCAGAAGCAGAGTACATTGAGTATTCGATAGAATCACGGGCGTTGGCTTCACTCACTTGGAGCTCAATCATGTCAGGATCAAAGTAATTTAATGTTTTTTTTTTTGTCAGGGTTTTTAAATATAAGTACTTTTAGCATAAAGGAAATTTCAACACATGTCAACTAGAGGTGGGTAGTACTCGTATGATTTGTATCATTGGTACGAATCCTTGCAGTAGTACGAATGGTATGAATCCCACAAAAATAAAAGATTCGTACATTTCGTATCGCCGATACAATTGATACATTTCGTATCACCGATACGATTGGTACGAATATGGGATTCCGGTACCGGTATTGCGATGCGATACTGCGCCAGCTGTATAAGGTTAAACTTCAAACGGTGGATGGGGCCGCGCGTTTGAACTGGAGATTTCAGATTTTAAAATACTCATAATCTCATAATTGAAAAATTGTTTTTATATGTAATATGATGGATATATTCGAAATATTTGATTATTACTATATGATTATTATCAATGTACCTACTGCAAGATAGCATTCATTTTATACGCAACGTACTAATTACAAAATCTGTGATA
This sequence comes from Rutpela maculata, assembly GCA_936432065.2. Classification (NCBI taxonomy): domain Eukaryota; kingdom Metazoa; phylum Arthropoda; class Insecta; order Coleoptera; family Cerambycidae; genus Rutpela; species Rutpela maculata. The sequence goes on along the minus strand of OW386292.2, from coordinate 25,764,644 downwards.
TATTACCCTTTTTTTACTTTTTTGTTATTGTTTTTTGTTTAGTTGACTTGCTACAAATGTACAAATATGTATATAATATGGTTAAATAAACGCTATCTATCTATCTTTTTACTGATGTCTAATGACGACGACGAAATTATTAATGTAATAGAAGGTGCTCGAAGTCCTAAAAGTTTAAACTGTACGGTTAATATAACATTATAATACTCTGGCCCTAACTAACACCACATATAATATTCTATAATTCTATAATCTATGCTGAACACTGTGGAGTGGAAGAGTGTGGGTACGAATAGTACGAATGGTACGAATCAGTACATGATACTGTTTAGTATCATGGAATCAGTGATACGAAGGGTACGAATCGTACGAATCTCTCGATACGAATCTTTTCTGGATACGGATTCATTTGGTACGAATCCTTAAAAAGAGTAGAATCGCCCAACTCTAATGTCAACAGCAAATTAGATCATTCCACGAACAAAGTAAACGTTCTCGCCCGAATTTCGATTAATACACTTATGCTGAGAGAAGTGAATTGATTTGTTGAAGGCTTTCAAAAGTTTTTTTTTTAATCTAGTTTTTGTACAATCACGCAAAACCGAGAGAGAATGGTAGGCAGAAAGGTAAGAAGACAAACTCACAAGAAGGCAGACAGACTGTCAGTGGACATTTAGTCGGAGGGTGGCAGAAAAACAGACAGATACAAACATTTAGTCATTTAGTCAGACACGAAGATAGACTGAATTACCGACAGAAAGACAGGTAGAAAGGCAGGATGTCAGTTAGATGGACAGAGAGAAAATGCAGGCGGACGAAAAATACAGACTAACAAGCAAACAAACAGGTGTGCAGGTATAAAGGCAAACAGATAAACAGACAATAAGTAGGCAGGTGAGCATTCGTATAAATTTTGTTCGTTTTTTTCTTCCCCTATTCTTACTTTAACTTTCAAACGACCTTGAATATGAGGTGATAAAGATCAACCTATATCGGATTCGGACTCAGCGACCCCAGAAACCTGTTTGTGAATCTTTTCAAATTTTTTTCAACTACCTTTTCTGAGTTGACCTTTAAATGACCTTGAACCTGACGTGATAGAGGTAAACCGACCAAAAATCCCCGAGTACCTAGGTAGAGTCCGGTGTATTTTTTCAAACTAAATGTTGACGTGTGTTATCAAGAAGGCATTGTACGTCACTTTTCTTTATTTTCGATTGTACGTTATTTCATGTCCTCTTAGGGGATAGATTTCGTTTTTTTTTTTTTATTTTCAAAAAAGTGCGTTTTTCTATTTTCAAAAAAAGTACATTTTTACAATTTTCAAAAATGCATTTTCTTTGACTCTCTTTTTTTTTTCACCCAATTTTCATTAAAACAAAATGAAATTTACTATAGAAAGTCTCGTATAACTTCAAAAATTTAATACAAAATGAAACTTCATTAATTTGAAAAGGAAATTTATTAAGCACACGCATGGTAATAATAATAATATATGAATATACGATCAATAATCAGAACCAAGCAACAAGACTAGAGTAGTATTATTTTTGATGAGTATGCCGATGAACAGAATAGCACTAAGAATAAGGAGCGCATTCGTCGTTTAGAAACAAGTGTTTGCGTAGATATTTCAATCAGAACTGACATTATGAAATCCTCGGTTAGCCAAAAAACATTTCTAGCTAATAGTTAAAATGAGGATAGCTTTAGAAAATTATTGAGGAAAGAGTTAATAGATAATGGCTTTCACGTTAAAATATGCAAAGAAGACGCCGATACCACAATCGTTAAAACTGCTATTGATTTGAAAACCGAAGACAATCAAGTTATAGTAGTTGGTGAAGACATTGACCTTTTGGTTATAATGACTCAACTAGCATGTAATCATCATAAAAAAATCTATTCACACAAACCTAAGTTTAATAAAATAATTGGCAAACATTATGATGAAAATAGAATTGTCGGCAATGCCACCTACTGAAGAGGTAATTGAAAAACACTGTTTAAGAGTATATTTCGAAGTCCAAAAATAGTTAGTTTATGAGAAGGATCCGTTACAATTCGGGTGGCTTAAAACTGAGAATGGCTTAATACCTGATGTAATGAGTGAAAATAATGCTTTTCCTAAAAATTTACTAAGTGATATTTCTTGTAAAAGTAAGAAAGACTGTAAAAATAATCGGTGTAGCTGTAGAAAACTGAATATATAATGTTCTATTCTATGTGTCTATTGTAAAAAAAATAATTGTGCCAATGCTTCTTCTACCTTTAATGAAACGGCTATCAATAAGGAATGCGGTGGAATTATGGAATTATGGAATCAACTGTAAGTTTAATTTCTTTGTTAGTTTCATGGCAATTCTTTTTATTTTTATTTTAAATTTAAATAAAAATAAAAAGAATTGCCGTGAAACTAACAAAGAAATTAAACTTACAGTTGATAATATTACTTTAATTAATAATCATGAGATATCTAACCAATTCAATAAATATTTTAACAATAATCCACTTGACTTAATACAAAATCTAGATAATCAAACAAAAACACCTACGATAAATAAGAAATCAAAAATCCTTCTTTTTTGAACCTGTCACAGAAGCAGAAGTCCTAGAAGTGATTGCAGATTTAAAAAATTCGAATTCCTCAGGTGATGATGGTATTAGCAACAATTTGATTCAAAAATGTAAGAAATTAATTAGTAAACCTATTTAATAAATTGTTCTTTGAACCAAGGCATATTTCCAAATAAACTAAAACTGGCCAAAATAATACCTACATACAAATCCGGCAATAAAAATAAATTGGAAAACTATAGGCCCATTTCTATTCTAAGTCCTTTTGCGAAAATCTTTGAAAAAGTAGTTGCTAATAGAATTGTTACTTTTTTTGTTAAATATAATTTATTTAATCCTAAACAGTTTGGATTCCGAAAGGGCGTATCTACAACAACGGCTATTTTACATGTTTTAAATTTGCTATATAAGAACCTTGATCAGCGTCATAAATGTGTGGGCATATTTCTAGACTTAAGCAAAGCTTTCGACTTAGTGGACCATGAAATACTGATAAATAAGTTGGAGTGTTATGGTATTAGAGGAGTGACTTTAGATTGGTTCAAAAGATACTTGAGTAATAGAAGGCATTATGTTTATGTGAATAACTGTAAGTCTGATCGTCTATAATCCACGATTGGTGTACCTCAAGGTTCCATTCTTGGACCACTCTTATATGTAATATACGTAAATGATTTTTTATTTGATAACTCCACAATGTATGCTGACGACACTTCCCTGTTAATTTGTCACCCCAGAATAGAGGACGTAACTAAAAATGCCAATCTACAATTTCAGCAGATTCATGAATGGTACAAAAGTCACAAGCTAAGATTAAATGTAAAAAAATCCAGTTTTATCAGATTTGATATATCTAACAAAAAACTTGACAGTAGCTTATTAATAAAAACTGATGGTGGTTCATTAGAGCAAAAGTTTAAAATTCTTGGGGTTACATATATCTAACAACTGTTCTTGGCATCTTCATATAGATTCAGTTTGTAACAAAATTGCGCCAGTTTGTTACTGTTTAAATCAATTGAGGAAAACTGTCGAGCAGTCTGTTCTTTTAATGTACTATTATGCCCACTTTCACTCTGTGATTTCATATGGTGTTATTGCTTGGGGTGGATCCACTGAAAGTGAGAGAGTGTTCAAAATGCAGAAAAGAGCAATCAGACACATAGTAGGAGTAAATCTGAGAACCAGCTGTAAACCAATCTTTAAGGAATTAGACATCCTAACTTTACCCAGCATCTATATACTTCAATTATTAATACATGCTAAATCTGAATTTAATCGTCTTAATCTTTTAAGCCAAAATCACAATTATAATACTAGAAATAACTTAGTATTAGAAGTTCCACAGCATAATTTATCAATTTTTGAAGAAAGCCCTGAATACCTGGCTATTAAAGTTTATAATAAGCTGCCGAATGTGTACAAAAATCTAAATGAAAAATCTTTTAAACATAATATGAAAAACATACTAGTTGAAAAGTGTTATTATACAATTGGTGAATTTTTTTGTGATAATCTGTGATATTGTATCTTTATTTATCAATTATGTTCGTGTTGTTGTTATAAATATTGTGCATTTACTATAATTTTATATCTATTTATTGTGTGTTTGTTATAGATTGTCCAATGACGTATCATACATACATTTTTTTCTTGTATCTGAAATGGCCAATAAAGATTATTATTATTATTATTATTATTAGTGTAACTACTATAGTATATTTCATTTTGTTTCAATGAAAATTGGGTGACAAAAGGACGGTCAAAGAAAATTGAAAATTGTAAAAATGCACCTTTTTTGAAAATAAAAAAACGCACTTTTTTTGACAATTAAAAAAAAATGAACTCTATTCCCTAAGAGTACATAAAATAACGTGCAATCGAGAAGAAAAAATATTATTTCGTACGCCATCTTTGACCATTCTATTTAACATGCGGTGTCCGGGATTGATGCATTATATTTGACCATAAATGAGTTTTATTTTTGCCAACTTTGGTGAAATTACTCCTTCTTATAGAAAAAATATTCAATTTTTGATTTTTTTCCAAGATGGCGGATTGACAACTACATATATATATTTTTTAAGAATTTTATTCCAAATAAGCCAGTATTTTAAAAATTCCCATCTGATTACTAATATAAGATACATTAAGCAGATAAATTGAAAATGCGTGAAAGCGCGCCAAGAAGTGCATATAACTTTTGACGCACAAGGAATTTTTGGGCACAAATATTTTTTTCGTAATCAGCAGGTCATAATACATAAGAATTAACAATAAAATTTCAGGTGGAATGTTGTCGCCGAAAAAAATTGAATTAAATTAAATCAATCGACTGTACTAGAACTACAATCGAGAATCTGTATCTTGTAGCCAAATTCCATGAATTCTTAAGGCGTGCAATGGTCTTTCATCGTTCTGCCAACACTGAGTAACATTTAGCCAGTCTAATTAGAATTTGCCGTCGAGCGTGGCCGACTGGGACACCTATTGACTTGGCTCGAATACGGCACAATTCACTTCTACGTGGTATTGTAGAAGTCACCACCGTCGTTTGAAGGACGTGACACTATTTATTTTGTTAGGGGCGCCAGCCGCGCTCTCTCCTTTGAATTAGGGTGGTTGATTTCTACTCTCAGTGGGGTTCGGATAAGTTATAAGAGACGAACTGGGAACGGCGCGGCGTCCTGTAATTGGCGAGAAAGGCATAAGTTCGAACCTACCGTGGATTGCTAACTTCCCTTTCGAAAGTCTCTGCCATCTTACGATGCACTGGTCTTATCTCTAAGACTGCTTCTATCTGTCACTTTTTAATATCTCACTTACTTTTTAGAGTTTCTCTCTTCAGCTTCTGTGGTTCGATGGATGTCTTGAATAACAGATTTGTGGGTCTTATGAGGGTCCCGTTTATTAAGTTGTCTATTTAACACACAAAAGCTCCCGAGAGGTTAAGCTTATAGTTAATCAAGCATTCAAGAAAACGCAAGAATTCAACAAATGTTATTTATTGGGGTAATTCAAGCACACAGTCAATGCGTGTCAGAACCCATATATTAACGTGTAATTCAAGCACACAGTCAATTACTGTCAGAACCCATCTATTAACGTGTAAGATCTGCCTAACAAACATGACAAAGTAGGACGCCTCTTGAGAGGACGTGTAAAAAGTATTTTCCAAAATTTTACTAAAATTCGAAGTTTGCATTCCGGCATGAAAATAAATTTTTCTGCTGGCCCTCCGGTGCTCCTCTCCTGTGGTCAATTCTCCGGGTGGAAATATTTTGCTTATATGATAAAAACGGCCGTTGGCAATTTTAGCCTTTTTTGTCCAAAAATTCTATTTGGAGGGTACGCCCCTATTACTGCGAGAGCCCGCCCTAAGGCCGTGCACCCCCCGATCCTTGGGGACGATGTTTTTCATAAAGATTAAAGCCTAAGGAACAATTTAAGACATGTCCCCCCCAAAAAAAATTGGTTGCATTGGTTCAAAATGGCGTCCGTTAAAAAAAAATTTCCAAATATGGTTTTTGTCATTTAACACAAGAACTAAAAAAGATGGAGAAAAAATTTCTGCACAAAAAACAAAGTGCATAAAAATTCCTACAATTTTGTCTCTATATAATATTTGGATAGGAGTTACCATTTTCCAGATAAATGATTCAGCTCTTAAAATAAAATATAAAATTTAATATAAAACGTAATACTACTGGAGCCCACCCTAAGTGTCCGTGGACCCCCAGATCCTTGGGGACAATGTTTTTCATAAAGATTAAAGCCTAAGGAACAATTTAAGACATGTCCCCAAAAACAAAACTGACTCTACTTTCAAATACAAAATACGTTTAAAAAAAAATTGCAAATATTGTTTTTATCATTTAACACGAAAACTAAAAAAGATGGAGAAAACTTTCTGCACAAAATTTCATACAATTTTGTTCCTATACAATATTTTGATAGGAGTTACCATTTTCCAGATACCATTGTTGCCGTTTTCGAGATAAATGTCTGCAAATTATAATATTATTATTATTATTAATTTTTTTTCAGTTTATTTTATTTTTTGTTATGTTAATAATATTAAGTTATATTATACGCCTTACAATAATTGTCACAGTTATTTCTTCTAAGTGATTTACCGATATATAAATTTCCATGTTTTCTTAATTTTGGACTCATTTATCTGGAAAATGGTAACTCCTATCAAAATATTGTATAGAAATAAAATTGTAGAAAATTTTACGCACGTTGTTTTTCGTGAAAGAAGTTTTTGTCTATCTTTTTTAGTTTTTGTGTTAAATGACAAAAACAAGTATAGCCAGTTTTTTTTTGGGCACATGTTTTAAATTGTTCCTTAGGGTTTAATTTTTATGAAAAACATTGTCCCCAAGGATCGGTGGGGGGGTGCACGTACGGCTAGGGAGGGCTCCCCGACTATATTGCATTCTCCTCTTTTCCGTACTTAATATTTTGCCAACTTTTAATATTTTAATTTTCCATGCTTATGGTACTTTCTAACTTTGTGATTACGCCGTGAAACTATATGAAAATTTTCTAGTAAAATCTCGTCTCAATGTCGAATTTTGTGACTAAGGCGTTGACGCCGTCGTGCAGTGGTCCCAAATTCTCGCAGCACGAATTTTGAAAAAAAAAATATTTTTTATTATATTAAGTTAAAGGCAAAAAAAATGGCTAAAGAGCGCAAATCTTGTCGGAAATGAACAATTTTTTTTTTAAGTTAAAAATTGCCGAAATTTCAACAAATCCACGGAGTCCGAATTTTGAAAAAAAAATTCCTTTTTTATTATTTTTTAGGTATATTAAGTTAAAGGCTAAAAAAATGTATTACCTTTGGAGTTATTTGAGGAAAACCTATTTGAAATACCTCATTTTCAAGCTAAAATTTCAATTTTCAAGTCGTTATAACTAAAAGCTTATGAATTTATATGAAAAATTGCGTAGAACTTTTTTTTTCTTCTCAAAATGTGATTCTCCTTACCAACGCCGTGAAAAATGACGGTCTAAATAGGTTTTTCTCGATTGTCTCCTTTTCTGTCACAATCGCTGCCCAAGGAATCACTACTTCCGCATCCAGATTTTATATTCAAATTTCTCAACGAAAAAAATTTTGATACTATATTTGAACTCCACTATGTAGAAATAATTGTTTATGGAACTTTAATAATATAATATTTGAAATCGTCGACGCCAAAAACCCATAAAACGATATGCCACATCGGTAGTGGGGGTGGTGGTGGTGGTGGTGATAGGCGGGTAGCAGAGGGGGTTGAAAAAGTAAAAAAAATGTTGAGGCCTTTGGTTCTTGTACACACATTAAATCACAATTTTATTTTTTCACCTCATTTAATAATGGGGTGGGGATGGTAATGGGGGTGGCTACTGCCAAAAAATTTGTTGAAACCTCGGCTTCTCTTATATACAGTGTGTCTCACTTTTCACCACTACACCCCAATATCTCGGCCATTTGTTGACCGATTTAGATCAAATTTGGTATACTTCTTTTGCTCCAGATTGTGATTAAAAAGTTATTAAAAATTTTTTTCTTCGTAACTAAATACGCCTACTATGATCAAAAGAAATTGGCAAAAATTAGAAATTTATATTAGCGATTGAGATAGAGTTTTTGTTTTTACAGAATCTTGTTCGGCATGACCTAAAGCCCTGTATACCAAATTTCGTTAAAAAATATTCATTCCTTTACAAAAAAATAATATCTAAGATTTCAATAATAATCACCTTACTATTCGAGTTATTTATTGTCGGATATTTACATAACTTGGTAGTCGTGTAATAAAGACGCTAATTAAGCATTAGGACACATTTTTTATCCAAAACACTATTATGAAATGAATATTTGAAAAATGGTGGCTATTTTTTAAAATACTTAGAACTCGGCATACCAATATCTTTGTTAACATGGAGTGCTTTGGGATAGATTTGACAATTGCATCGAATGTCAAATTAAACTTAAACATGGCTGTACAACAATTAATTATTGCTGATAAAATTGAAATAATAAGAATTGTCAAATCCATTCCAAAGCAGTACAATAATTAAGAACACATTATAGAAATGACTTTTCTTTGTTTTTATATGGTCGACTATGTCATTAATTTTAAAAGCTTTTTTTAATAGTTCGATATTTTTTTTACATGATAGATAACTCCTATGCCTTGTCTTATCCGCATTAAAAAAATCAACGTGCTATCAGTTAATGTTACTAAAGCATTATTTTTTTTATATAATACAACTTTTCTGTAAAAATTTAGACAGTCACAGACAAAGGCCTTAGCCAAGTCTATAAAGATGCAGAGCTTTGGTTTACTATCATTATTTTTGAAACCAAATACGCTATGGCATCTTTAGTAGACTTATTTTCTCTGAAGCCAAACTGCTTATCACATAAGACATGATACTTATCTAGATATTTGATTAATCTTTTTTGTATGACTTTTTCCACAATTTTAGCTAAAGACGATATTAAAGAAATTGGTCGATAGTTGGAACACTGCAGGTTATCACCAGCTTTATATATAGGCTTATACAGGCCTATATATAAATCTTAAATGCAGAAGGAAAGCAGTCATTGCTGATAATTTTATTAATCAGGAAAGAGAGTAAGAAAGTAGCGATTTTCTTTAAAATATTGGAAGTTATACCATCTAATCCAGGAGCCTTATTAAATTTTAGTGATTGTATTATTTCTATAATTTCAGGAACATCTGTATTAACCCTGGAAGAAAGCTAAGAAAATATAATTTCCTTGAAAACGCCGATCAACTGCTACAAATGTACTGGAATAAGTATCTTAAAGGCGCCAATTTCATTATAGTCGTCTATTTAAACAACATATTTTACAAAAAAACTGCGCTTTTTGCAGAAGTCACCAAACTTGCCGTGCATCATGCCCATACACATTGTCAACGCTTAGGAAGGGGAGCCACCTGAAACCTATCCCCTAACAAAATGGCGGTGATGTTTCCCAAAATGGCTCCTATAAGATTTAAATTATTTTAGTATAACAAACTTAGGTTGTATGTTTCTTCATGGCTCTAAAACGTTGTCAGAAGTTCACAGAACGAAATATTCAACATGGCGACCAAAATGACCGCCACAAAATTTAAGTTTTATATTTCATTAACAATTAATTTTTTTTAATTTATTTTTTTTTCATGGAGTGTATCAAGGCAATGTTGCCCTGATTTTTTCAACTAGACCATGTTCACTATGCAAGATGGCTGACCGTCCATCTAAGGACTTGGATGAGCTTCCATTATAGGTTCATCAGCAGTGCATGCCGAGTTTAAGGCAGGAAATTTTGTTATACAAAATTCGTCCAACCCTTTTTCTGCTATTGCACTAGACAGGGTAATGAATGGCACAACAAGAATGTAAAAGATGACGGTGGTACTGTCGGCATTCTTCAGGATCCAGCTACATTGCGGGGGTGGGCTATGGCAGGTCTCAAAATACATAGATTAGTTAACAAATTCACAAGTCAAACGAAATCAAGGTCCGCACACAAACCATTGCATCATGAACAGTAGCCTTCTTTTCAAAAAAAGTTCGTGGATGAGATCGGTAAGTTGAAGACAAGCTTCAAGAGTGCTGGTAATTCTTTTGAAGAAACCTAATATCACTGGAAAATCGCACTGTTTCTGATGCGGAATCAGTAAAAATGCTGAGAGATTCTGAATAAAAAGGTATTGCACTCTACCAATCATTTGTTTCTGAAAGACTTGTTCAAGGATCTACTGTGAGCATCTTTGCACCTATGAAGGCACATAAACTAAGAATTTTTAAGCCTAAGAAAATTAACGGTACTGAGAAGGTACTATTCAGAATCTGCGAAGTAACGTACATCTCTTTCAGAGATGCTAGTGTGAACAGAAATCTTGACATGCAAAGTTTCTTCAAGTATGAAAACAGTCCCTATCCTCCAAGTCTGTCTTCTGCTGCAATTGGAAAGGCAGATTTGCTTGTTCCTCTCGAAGAAATGGTGAACAAAAATGATCGTAAATTTCCTGGTGATGCCATTGTGTATGATGGAGCTGCTCTCATTCATTCAATTCAGCCACGTGTGTCGCGTACCTTTGGGGAGTACTGCGTTCGGGAATTCCATCAGAGCATTGTGGGATATATCCAAAGCGTCTCTGCTACAAGGTTAGATATGGCATGGGACATGTACAGACCGGAAAGCCTAAAAAGCAGTCTACGTAATGCTAGAGGTGAAGAAATTCGACGTCAAGTTTTGAAATTGGCGTGAATTTCTTAGGAACAATAAAAATAGGGAAGATCTTTTTACTCTCCATGGAAGACATCTAGTTGTTAATGTGCGAACTACCAAGGCCGTCACTAACATTGGAGATAAATATGTCAGTTGTGATACCGCTTCAACATCTCTTGTTGGACTTACTTGCACTCCTTTTGAGGAGGCATATGGGCGGATTGTAGTGCACACAAGAGATGCAGTCATCCATGGGGCTAAAACCGTTGTCATAAGAACCGTGGATACTCATGTTCTGGTTCTTGCCATATCTGTCTTCTTTGTATTAAGAATTTTGGGCATTGAAGAACTAGGCATTTCATTGAACTTTGGACAGAAACAGAGATATATTCCTGCTCACACCATTGCCCTGGCGCTTGGTTCAGAATGTGTACCTCTCCTGTGTCTCAATTGCAAAAATTGCACCAACACGACTAGATAGATTCTTTGTTTTTAGTGTGAAACAAATTAATTGATTTCACACGATAGCGGTACATGCTAAATATTTTTTCGATAACAATGATGCAATGTGTTATGGTTTTACTTTTTATTTTCAGCCAAGGACAGACGGAAGAAGATACTTCGTATGATATGGTGATAGATGATGTAGAATTGTAGAAGAATCTGGGTTTTGATTAGATTTGCATACCAACCAATATTTTAAAATTCACTTTGTTTTTCAAATTTTTGTGGCGTTTCTTTAAAAATATTTGTCTTTCATTTACTACACCCTCTAATTAGAAGTCAACTATTACCAACATCATACAACTTAAAATGAAGAAACATTAAATAGTATTCATCAGCCGAAAACGAAAAAAAAAAAAAAAAAAATCACGTTACAATTTATTGCACTGTGGTCATTTTGGTCGCCATGTTGTCTATTTCATCCTATGGACTTTTGACAACATCTTAGAGCCTTTTTTTGAATTCAGCATCCATAAAAACATAATAAGGCACCTAAGTTTATTATATTAAAATAATTTAACTTTTATGGGGGCCATTTTGGGAAACATGGCCGCTATTTTATTAGAGGGATAGATTTCAGGTGGCTCCCCTTCCTAAACGTTGACAATGGGTCTGGACAGGATGCATGGCAAGTTTGGTGTTCTCTGCAAAAAGTGTACTTTTTTTGCTTACTCGATGGACTACAAGTGAATTTTAGCATAAAGTAAGTAGTAGTTCTACAAAAGAAGTTCTATCTTAATTTACTAAGGTAAGCTACTGTGTAGCCTTATATTCGACGGACTACTACTACTTGCCAGACGTTTCATAATTCATAAAAATTATTCTAGTTGGCCTGTACTTGCCGTATAGCACGCCTGGTAACTTTATGTCATCAATTCAATTCAATTCTTTATTGGTGGTAAAATACACAGAGTGTTTACACATGTCAACATACAATAAGAAAGATAAAATACAAAGTACATGATATTAAATGTATAAAATATAGATATAAGGTATAAGACTAACGGCACAGAATACAAATGACAAACTAAAAAAAAAAAAAAAAAAAAAAAATCTATCGCGGTTGCCATTATCTTATTTCTCTTATGGGTTCGAGTTCTATATCTGGCGGTAATTCTAGGCAGTAATTCTAGACTACAAACTGTCGTGGGAGTATCACGTGGAAGTTCAAAGAAGGAAAGTCTGCGTATTGCAATGAATGTGCAAACGTCGTTGGTCCTAAGTGGATAATAAGTCCAAATTCTACTGTTACGTATACTGTCATGACAGAACACCCCATAAGATACGCGGTCTTGGTGGGGTGGCACTCCCAACAGCGCTCCGTAATCGGGGCTCGTCTATGCCAAGTTCAAATTTCAGCCTGTCTAGGAATAACAGGATCAATTAGAACCACTTCAATGATTGCAATGAAGACTATGCTGCATATTACACACTTGCATATTCAAGTGAAATTGGAAACCAATAAAGCAGCAAATAGATTGTTCAATAATGACATGTAGAATACGCCAGGTAAGAAGCTGGGATACACAGACTTTAATTTGTAAGAGACATCAGCTATCACTCATCCAGAGAACGACCAGTACCTTTCTATCTACAGGTTTACTATTCCATATACAGTCTTGTTCCATAGTCGAGATGGACCGCGGAAATGCGATAAAAAGCATTTTCTGAGCTCTGGTGCTTTGGAATAATAAGCAGCACAACTTTTACAGCCATGGGTCATACCCTGGAATAGACTGCTATCCCCTTTGAACTGCAACGGTATATTTTAGGAAATTTCACGTGTCGAGAATGTACAATTAGTTGATAGGCGTAACTACTGCAGATCTTCGAATTTGAGGAAGTACCTAATAATAATGATACTATGGTATTGCTTCTTCAATAACTTCCGATTGTCTCGTAAATTCTTGGACACGTCACTCTGAGGAATTCGCATTAGTTCAGAAATTCTCTCTTGAGTGGTCACTTTATAAATATTCAAGTTAAATTGGCAATTAGCATTCTATATTATAGTGAAGTACCGCTTATAAAGAACGTAAAGTGTAAAGAAGTTGACAAAATTTCTGATTAAATCTCAGTTACAGGAAATAAGAAAAAACGAGACCTGCGTATATGGGGAAACGATAACCCCAGAGTGAAGGCGTGCATAATGTTTGGTAAGCAGATACGAATATTCGTCATACCAGCGGTAATGACTCGATTCTATGGAAAGGCGAGTTGAGTTCAAACTGGTTCGAATATTTTAGGTACATTTATCGTTCCGGTTTCCAGTAAGCAATTGAAGATTAACACAAATTATTTGAGATAGTGTTAACAATTTATTAAATAAGAATATTATTTGTATTTAATATACAAAACTGTCCAGAGCTTGACGAGTACCAAAGGTCTAGACTTCTTATGACTACTAGAGTATGAGTACCGTGCTGATGCAAACTAAAGTATCGAGTAAAGAGTGTTCGTTCATATACCGTGCGTGTAATTTCCCATTAGGCATGTACATCCACGTAGCGCGATAGATATGACAACATAGCTGCCGTAAATTCCTCCGTCGAGCGGAGCATTCCAGTCTGTTATTTCATTTCAGCGAGCTGGCACGCGCGATGTTGTAATTTTACTCCCTATGCCTAGCATTCGGCTACACACACGGTATTATACGAGTACGGGTCCTGGCAGGGGCGACTCAAGGTAAATTTTCCATCTGGGTGAAAGCACTTTTTGGCGCCCCTCCCTGAGATAATCACAGAAATTTCACGGACGTACTACGTACTAAAGTGCAAGGATATCCTTTCGGACCTCCTGATCACTTTACTTTTTAACTTAACACATGGAGTATCATAACGGTGTATACACGGTGGTCCAAAATTGCCTGTGGATATTTATGTGGCTGATAGTACATCCAAAAATAAAGGTACTCTAAATAGATAATAAGGAAATTATATCCCTTTAAAGGGGGATTATAAATATCAGTTTTTCGGCAATATCTTCCGATCGCCTTAAAATATATGTCATATTTTAAATTTATATATAGCCATCAATTTACATAGTACACGCTAAACTCTCTCCTCTGCTTAAGGGAGAGTTTTAGTTGGTGGCTATCAATATATTACCCCTAAATTTTTATATTTACACATTTATAAAAAATGTTGTAAAAAAATATTTTCATATCACTGGAAATAAAAAGATGTTCTTGTTGCATTTCGATAAACCATTCTCAAGTAATTTATGTTTACACATCAATGAGCATTTACAACATATTATTAATAATAATTAATTTGTAATAAGTATAAATTTCTTTGTCTACACCATCTGAACGCTATTATAATGAGAGGACCCCCGACACAAGTTTACTTAGAGGAAGGTTTCTTTTTATTGTTTTAATATTTCATACAAAACAAATTGCCATTTATTTATTTATAAACTGTATATTATGTAAGATTTGAAATACATACAACTAATGTTGTTATAACAATTCTCTGAATATTCTGAATTTTTTCTGAATGAAAGGTGCACAGCTAAACAAACATATTTGCGTTACATTTTAGAATTATTTAGGTTCCGGTTCGGCTTAACAGTAATTAAATTGGGTTGTTAGAAACCCTGTCTGCCGCAGGCAGACTTAAGAACTAATTAAAAATGAAAAAACATGTGCCCACATGGGCCTAAAACTAATTAAAATACACTATAAATAACAAAAAACTGAATTACCAGACAAAGCTTTAGCTATTGGACCATCACAGATCATTGTGATAATTGAATGTCTGTACTATGTATGATTAATAACTGTTTTATTTATTGATTGATTTTTTTTTTTCAAAACTCTTCCTCTAGCTAACGTTAACTTACTTTCCAAATTTCAATACAATCGAACTTTTCTTTCTTAAGTTATTGTGCTTACAAGAAACGTGACGGACGGACAGACGGACGGACATTTTGAAAGTTGTTCAGAATTCGTTCACTAACATAATGATATGAAAATTTTTCTCTGCGAGCGATATTTACTGATTTAAAAATGTGCCGATCAAATACAATATACTCTTCGTTTTTGCGAAGAGTATAATTACTATTAAATATACTAAAACTCCTGAACTCAATCTGTTCCGCTTGAGCCGGCATATTGAGAATATAGCACTTTGATTCAATTTTTTGCTTTTATCTCTATAACCATTAGCCTTACGAAATTATGTTTATATAAAAAATTAAGCTTATAAAATTCTGTACAAGAAATGTTATATGCGATTTTTTTCGTGTCTGTCCAAAGAGTATACTCTTTGGAAATACGAGAGCAAAGATATTGCATTTCATCGACACATTTCAAAAATTGTAAATATCGCTCGTAGAGAAAAAAATTATGATATCACTGTATTCGCAACAACTTTCAAAATGTCCGCCATTGGTCCGTCTTTCTGTCGGTCCGTTCGCCTGCCCGTCTGCCAAGTGGCGAAAAATGGCCACTTTGATGGCAAATTGCTCAAAAACTGACGATACATATGTCGGCCACTACAGTA
Organism: Rutpela maculata; assembly: GCA_936432065.2. Classification (NCBI taxonomy): domain Eukaryota; kingdom Metazoa; phylum Arthropoda; class Insecta; order Coleoptera; family Cerambycidae; genus Rutpela; species Rutpela maculata. Next base: position 25,748,813 of record OW386292.2, on the reverse strand, counting down.
CAGTACTCTACACGTCAAAACAAACATTTTGCGCCATATTTGGTCCGGTAACTAAAATTTGTTTTTTTTTAATTTTCGGTTACTGCGCGTGCCGACCGAAGTTTCGTCCGCCAGCGTAATTGGGGTATGTGAATTACATATACTAACTACCCATGTGGACAGATACCGATAACAGACCCACAAAAAAAGAGATCGTGATCTAGATGACTGACCATGGTAGTGTTAGAATGGTAGAATTCGTATACCCCTCAAATTTTTGTGCAGAGCCAAAATATCCCTTAAATAGTGGTAAAGTTATGAATATGAGGATCATTACGGAAAGGAGTATGAATGGGCACTCATGCTCTCATTTATTATTGCCAAGGGCGTGACAAACCCCTCCCCGAAGGGGTTGGTACGCCTTCTATACCCTTCCGGATATAGATCTGCGCCATGAAAGCTTCTAGCTTACAAGCTAGCTCACAGCAAGACCAACCCTTAAAGCAGGTAAAGAAGGCGTAGAAGGATGTGGGAAGATTAATTTTTTTTCAGTGCGGAATTTATCGAGCTCTCGTACACCTTCTGTTATCTCTTCTCCAAAATACATAGGAATACCATGGTCAGTCATCCAGACCACGACCTTTTTTTTTGTGAGGCTGTGTAATCACTCTATTAAAAAAATATCCCTCCCTCCATATCCCCCCACCATACCAAAAATGTAGAGGGAGAAAGAACTTTGGTACATATATGGTCTCTTCGATTACCGATTGGCAGACGCTATCCTTTCATCGTCGAATTTTCACGCTATTTGCAAGTGTCTGTTTTTTAAGTTGACTTACATTTTCCTTTAGTAACTAACAATATAGTTTTAATGAATTTTTAAGAATTTGATTCCCGTCTTTCCCCGAATTTAAGTAATTCGTGTGCTCCGTCAGCGTTGATTTTAGGTAGGAACTGCCTACACACGCCGGCATCTAGGCAAGATAACGTTTTTTTACTTCCATTTTTACATCTGATTTCTTTTTCCACAGGTACATCTCAGCAGTGCGTGTTTTCAAGAATAATTGAAATTGGCATAGTTATACAGATAATAATAGGCTAGACTTTTACTGAAAGATCCCAACATTTTCCTTTGCCTAATAGCAGGGCCGTGTTGATTAGATGTGCGAGATGTGCACAGAACACCTACGTCTATTTTTGGGGCGCCATTTTTGAGTAATGTAAAGTAGTCAGTAATGAAAAAAATTTATTCCCATATACTGTTTTTCTTTAATATATAGTATGACTTAGATGCTCTGATTTTTACGTTCGCTTACGCGCTTGCTTTAGAAAAAAAAATTAATTTTAAACTGTAAGGGATTTTAGAAAAAACGCAACATTTTTGTTTCTTTGCAAATATATCAATAAATATTAGTTTTAGCGAAAACATGGTGCACTTCAAAAATGAAGCTTATAAACTGAGATTGAATTTATATATTTTATACATTTATATAGGATGGATGGTTTTGGAGATATTTAAGTTTATAGATTATAGATAGCATCCGACCATTTAGTTTAAATGTTGAACATCTTAGAAGCTGAAATACTTTCATGAAAAATTCTGAGGAACAAAATTAAAGGTAATTAGTCAATCTGTAAAATGATTTTTGTTTTTTTCTACATCATAAAAAAATAAAGAAGTTATGGCCAATATATTTGTTGTTATAATTGTTCAGTAATTATTTTTTTTAAAAATGCTGCTTTTCGTTAATATATAGCAACATGTAGATGCTCATTTTCTTGTCCGAGAAAAAAATTCCATCCGCCATATTACAGCCGCCATTTGGAATTTTTTTTATTTTGACTTTAGATTAGTAATCGGCGATCCCAAAAACATAACTGTCTTACTCTTCAAAAAGAAATTTGTAATACATAGTTTTCAAATATTGAATATTTAAATTTTGGGCGGTTTTCGCCCCTTACGGGTAAGATCAAGTATTCGGACTATATAGAAACTGAAGGCAATACCTTTTGCTACGATATTTCACTAATTAACGCAGTAGCCAATGAGAGCCCGTTATTTCACAACATTTCTCCAATCAAATGTCATTATTAGTGGTAATCCAACCCAGATCGGCTTTTGACAATACCAACATGCAAAAATTATCGCTCTAATTTTTTGTATCGCCGCGCCGACAAATTTTGCGATAATTTTTTTACATATATTTGTCATGTCATGTTTTGTTTCGTGGAATGTTTTCTGCAAATAGGTTCACTCTTGCTTTTAAATTTTATCTACACATGTTTCTCTAGCTTATTGCTTATTGTTAACGTACATTGTAAATTGTAATATTGTATTATGTAGTAGTAAATAGAAACAAAAACACACCACATAATATATAGTAAACAACCTCAATTCCAAAACGAAGCCTGTCTGAAATATATAGGCTATAACCCTTGCCTATTTGTAACTATGTCAATTTCCCAGATAACAATTACATACAAACATTGTACTTAATATAGCTCATACAAGAACGAGTCAAGCATAGCTTTCAATAGCTCAATAACGTAGTTACAAAATAATGATCACTGGCAGCATCTAAAATTAAATAGAAATGCCTACGAGGTAAGCAAATCATTTATTACAAATGTACAAGTAAACACATTCGCTCTGGAAATAAACTAAAAATGTATTTCCATATGGTAATCTATCAAAAAGTAACTCGTTGAATCAAAGCTGTGCACTACACATTATAATTTGTTGTATTTAAAGTTCTCTCTGCTTAACAAAGCAAATCTCAACTTAATTTTTAAACTGCTTAAGTTAAAAATAAGGATTACATACGTAAATATGTGTCAATGAATATTTATTATTATTATTATGTTGTCTAGAATATAATTCTAGTTGGCGCTCTTTCGGAAACCACGAGTGCGGGACATGGGCAAAAAAGTGGTGCTCTTTCAACAGTTCCTCGCTATATTACAGCTCAGAAACTCCTGAGAAGTGTTAAGCCAGTCTATATATTATAATATCTAAGGTTTCAACTCGTCTTATTTACTAGTTTCCATAGAAACCGTCACTAGATTGTGTTTAAATATAGCGAATTCTGCGTAGTTTCTACTAGATTTGTTTCTTTGACATTATGAGTCGGTTTGGAAATATTTCCTTATATCAAATTAACAATGAAATTGAAAGTAAAGGTCAGTAAACTCTAAAAGTCACAAAAAAACGTCTGAAGGCAATTAATTACAAAATACAATTAATTATTTATTCGTGAAATGTTCTCCCCAAATACCACTGGTGCTTTTAAATTTTATCTAAAAATTTTTGCTCAAGCTCAGTTGCCAAGAAGTAATATAACTCGTGTAAATTGGCAGTTTATTATAAAAATAATCTGCCAATTTTAAGCACTAGTGATATTACATGCGATAATAGTCCATAAAGAAAAATTATCATTACATATGAAATTATTCAGATATTTTATTTATTTTCATTTAGATACGGTAACTATGCGACGACACTGAACTAATTATTATAAACATTATTCAAGATTAAGAACCGGGCAATTACTATATAGTAAACGCTTGAACTAATACTAGTATTTCCTGACATGTGCGGAATACCCTTCTGTACATTTGCACGGCTCACTTCGAAATTGGTGCAATAGTTAGTGCTCTTATCCTCCTACCTTTTTATGCTGATCGCGTACCAGTATATTATCTGTTTGGGATCGCGAGTGATGCTTTTTTTTGCAACACACTCGTGCGTGAGGTGAAAGTGAAGAGTGCACATTAGTTTTGAATAAGTGAATTGTGAAGACCACGACCACCAAATGGTTAAGAATTGTAATAGCGAAGGTAACTTATGGCTATTTAAGACATGAGTCGATTCATGAGATTTTGAATAAAATAGCATTCACGTTTTTTAAAGACTTTTTTAAAATACTTGCAACTGCTATTGAAAACTTTTCATAACTAGTACAGGAAAACTTTACTTTAACTCGAAAGAAATTTGTGCAGACCTTAAACTTTGGTTATAGGTTCAAAATAGGCCAAAGTTCACGAAACAAAAAAGTTTAGGGATCCGCGGAAACCTATAGGGGGTGAAATGGGGTATTTTTTAATAAAAAAAATCGCTTTTTCTGTATTCTTTTTCGGGAAATATGGTTTCTGACAATATAGTCTTTAATTTGGTGTTTTTAAACTTAATTTTATAGCAATAATTGAAATGCTAGAGGTTTTAACTTCGGAATAATGTCATATGAATTAGATCTCGTTCATTCTTGGCAGCTTAATAGTAAATGCATAAAAAAAGAAGTTTCTCTATTATGCGAGGGCCTGCTAATTTATAGGGGGTGGCACCTAAAAAAAAAAAACAAAAAAAAAAATTGGAGCTGAGAGAGAATTAAATTTTAAGACGAAAACGTTCTACGCAACTTTTCATATAAATTGAAAATTGATAGATTTAAGTTATAACTACTAGAAAATTTGGGATTTTAGTTTGAAAAGTGGTATTTCAAATACGTTTTCGTCAAATAACTCGAAAGGTATTACATTGAGCAAAAATATGTTAGAGATAAATAAGAAAGCTACTAAAGTAAGGATGAATTTCATTTTTTTCTAATTTTTGTAGAGTTAATGGTTTCGGAGATCTGAAAGTATATAGGTGGCGTCCGAACGTTTATGAGAGGAAGTATTTAGTTTAAATGTAAAATATCTCAGAAACTATGTCACTTAGGCCAAAAACGCTAATAACCAAAATGAAAAACTATTAATTAGGCTTTCAAATTTTTTTCCTATTTTTTGTAGCATAAAAAACAAAGAAGTTATGACAGCAACAATGTACTTTTTCACATTTGTTTTTTTATAAAAACGTAATTTTTAAAAAAATATATTCAATATACTGTTTTTCGTTAATATAATATATCTCATCGGCTTACAGTGCTTGCTTTAGAAAAAAAAACTTGGATTTTAAACTGTAAAGGGATTTTAGAAAAAAAAATTGTTTCTCTGCAAATATCTCAATAAATGGAATGTGTTAAAATCAATATCTGATGTAGATAAGGCATTGGACACATTTTATGAGTTGCTGTATAATGTATTTGACAATTGTGTTCCAAAAGTAAAGACTAAGAATAATAAATTTCCTCTCTGGTACACTCCAGAAATTGGACGAGATATCAAGGCCAAAGAAAGAAATTGGAAGTTATATAAGAAAACAAAATTAGAACAATGTAAAATTGATTATAATAATTTGAGAACCAAAATAAAAAAAGATATCAAAATAGCTTACAAAAATTATATTACAAACGTTGAGAATTATATTAAAGAAGACGTCAAGCAATTTTGGAATTTTGTTAAAACGAAAAATAATAGCAAATCTGGAATACCCAGAGAAATGGTTCTAAATAATGAGGTTCTATCAGGGAGGAGGTTTATTGCTCAAGGCTTCGCCAATAATTTTAAGTCGGTATTTCAAATACCTAAACAAATAAATTCAACAAGTGTCAATGGTGAAATTGATGGTGAAGATTTTGAATTATTAAATATTTCGGAAATTACTGATGATGATGTCATAAAGGCAATAGATAAACTAAAACCAAAAAAATCGATGGGGCATGATAGTGTACCTAGTTAAGTCATACAGAGTTGTAAGGAAGCATTTGTTAAGCCACTAGTAATCATATTTAATATAGCTCTTAGAAATAAAAAAATTCCTGATAAACTGAAAATAGCACGAATTACTCCTGTTTTTAAAAGCGGAGATCGAAGAGAAATTATAAATTATCGTCCTATTGCTATATTATCAAATTTATCTAAGATAGTCGAGACCATTATATATAACTACCTATATGAACATGCTAAAAAGAAAATATCTAACTTTCAATATGTGCTTCAAAAGAAATGATCAGTAAATGGAAATCTAGTGGATTTTGTGACCTCTACGACGGATGCCTTGACAAACAATAAACAAATGGATGTGATCTATACCGACTTTGCTAAGGCATTTGACAAAGTTAACCATGGCATATTGCTAAATAAGCTTAGAAAATTCTCCATTTCTAGTGATTTAATAACATTTATGTCTACTTACCTTATAAATCGTCAGCAATATGTCATAATCAATTATTTTGAGTCGAATTACTACACATCAGATTCAGGAGTTCCGCAGGGCTCAAATCTAGGCCCACTTTTATTTTTAATTTTCATTAGTGATGTTCTGTTAAACATTCATCAGTTAGCCTCTTCGCTGATGATATGAAAATATTTAAACAAATAGGTGATTATCAGGATTGTTTGCTTTTACAAGATGGGAAATATATAACTGGCCTGTTCAGAATCAGCTGCCCTTTAATATTAATAAATGCAAGGTAATGACTTTCACGTTATGCAAAAATATGCTTGATTATAATTACGAGATTGGAAACGAAAATTTGGAAAGAGTTTATACAAAAACTGACGTTTAATGACCATGTGATAAATATTTCAAGTAAGTGCTATAAAAATTTAGGTTTTATCTTATGCAACTGCAAATCATTTAAGTGCGAAAAAACTATTTTAATGTTATATTCCTCTTTTGTAAGATCGAAACTAGATTACTGGCTCCACGGTTTGGAGTTCTTTATACCAGGTACATGCAAATGTTAGAAAATGTACAGAAAAAATTTATAAAACATATTAATTTCATTTTGCATAAGAGATATACTAGTAACTCTTCTTATTTAGATCAACTTACTAAGTCTAATTTTATGACACTAAATACCAGAAGAACTTACTTTGACATTGTTTATTTGTATAAACTTCTACATAATCTTTCGTATGACGTAACTACCTGAAATAAAATAATAATCAATATGCCAGATGAAAGAACACTTTTTCAAAGAACTTTTTTTATACATTATACCAACTAGAAACTACTACAAATATAGTCACCTACTGTGAGAATGGCAAAAAGCCATAATTCATTACAACGATATCTAAATATATTCAGAGATACATATGGAATGTTCACAAATAAATTAAAAATAGACTACTTAATACACAGGATGAAACAGAAATTTGGTAAGCATTTTATGTCTTTAATTTATTCTCTTTCTCATGGTATGTGTCTTATTTTAGGTATTTTAATTTAGTTTAAGTTAGGTTAGGTTAGGTTAGGTTAAATATATATGTACAGTCTGTAATGGCTTGCGAAAGCTGTAGACTTGTCATAATAATAAATAAATAAATAATAATAAAATATTAGTTTATGAGAAAATATGGTGGACATTAATAATGAAGCTTATAAATTGAGAATAAAATTATTTTGTTAATATATTTGTGTAGGGTTGATTGTTTCGGAGATATTTAATTTTATAGATGGGATCCGACCGTTTTTAGGATGAAGTATTTAGTTTAAATTGTTGAATATCTTAGAAACTGTGACACTTCCATCAAAAGTTCTAATAAACAAAATTAAAGGTAATTAATCAATCTTCAAAATGATTTTTTGTTTGTTTCTACATCACAAAAAATAAAGAAGTTATGGCCGTTTTCACATTGTTGTTAACAAAATGTCGGCACTTTGTTACTGTAATTGCTCAGTAATTAATTTTTCTTTCAAAAATGCTGTTTTTCGTTAATATATAGCATCACCTAGATGTTCAATTTATTTGGACCCTCTAAACACTCACTTTAGAAAAAAAATTCCATCCGCCATCCCCCATCGAAAAATGGCCGTATTTCAGTTAATTATTGCTATAAAATTAATTTAAAAGACTAAATTAAAAATAATTTTGCCAGAAACAACTTTTATTTGAACTATTTTTTTCGTAGATGCTATATTTTTAGAGAAAATAGAGAAAAATCGATTTTTTTTATTAAAAATACACCTTTTTACCCCGATAGGTTACCGCCGAGATCTTTGGTCTATTTAAAGTCTGCACAATTTTTTTCCGAGTTACGGTTATTTTTTTCAATCTTATCCTGCACTAAACGTGTACGCTGCACATACGCATAGAAAGGAATATGTTTTTAAGCTTTTAAAATGGCATATCAGTATTAGTATTTGTTTTATCACGATCTAATAATCAAAATACCATTGACGATTATATACATATTTCTAGCATATTTTCCACAGTTTTTTGGGTATATATTTTAGCCACCAGCCACCGGCAAATTAGATATGATCTTATTGTGTGACTGAAGCTGAAAGGTGTAAAGACGTCATAATAAAAAATCCGGAAAAACCATTTCAGTCATTACGGCGTTGCTGATTTTTTAATTAACAGTTAATTAAAAATGCAATAAAAAAACGTTCCTGTAGGATTTTATTGTGTCAGCCACTTATTTTAAGCGTTGCTTGTTAATATGACATTGGTATAAATGCAGTCTTCTGAAATCTGTGTCTGCGTTTTTTTGCAATTTAATTTCTTTTATTAATTTATAATATACTAAAAATTAAGTGATTTTATTGTCGATGTACCTTATATTATCAAATGTTTCGTAAAGTGATAAGAAACAATAAAACAAGCTTCAGTCACTTGTGTACCGCTGCGTTTAAAGGGGGTGAATTTTCAAAAATGCGGTAAAAAAGTGCTTCTATATTATTTCATTGTGTCAGTTACTTTGCAAGAAGATTTGTTTGTTTGTAAAAATTATTAACAAAATAGTTTCTGAAGTCTGCTATGCTGATTTTTCATTGGCTGACGTTTCTTAATGATTGAAAAGTGGAAAAAAATGTTTTTTCCAAAATAATCGGCTAAATGAGGAAGAAAAAAAAGTTAGCTTTTCTTTTTTCTTCCTTATTAAGTATCTGATGATGATGTTATTAAATAAGGAAGAAAAAAAGAAAAGCTATTCCGTCCAATCTATTTGTTTGAAAAATTTTCATTAAGGCACGTACGTCCAGCAACCGAATAATGTATAGAAACACTAAAGAATAACTTTTCTTTTTTCTTCCTCATTTAGTGTCCGATATTCCTTAAGTCGAATGATTACTTTACCTTTTTAGTAAACCTAACCGACTTTTATACAGGGCCAGTCGAAAAGTGAGAAATTTTAAATTTGGCTATTAAATAACAAACACCCTATATGAAGTATCGAGCTAAAATTTTGTATAGAGGTATTTGAGATAACTGCGAATCAAATACGCTATCCAACTAGCCGATAAAAATTTGCCTAATAGTCGATCTCGAAATTTCGACTCCATTTAGAGGTCTTGAAACTATGAAAATTACTATTTTTTCAAAAGAGTCAAATAAAGCTCATCGAGCGCTATATCTCAAAAAAAAAAGTTAAAATTGGCCAAAATAATGGGCTGTTGCGGAATTAAGTAGCACACACTGTATATTTTACTTAACCTAAAAGTTGATAAAAAATTGTGAAAAAATTCTTGAGCTTTATTGGACTTAAAATATTTATATATATTTCAATCCAATTGTTTGCTAAAGTTTAAGAGTAAAAAATTCTTGAATGTCTAAAATGACGCAAATTACTACTAACTTTAACAAGTCAGTACCTAGAGGTAAAAAATATGCACAACTTCGGAATAATGTCATATTGAACGGATTTCGTTCATTTTGGCAGTATAATAGTAAATGTTTCACAGAAAAGTTTTTATATTGTGCGGGGTTTGCTACTTTATAGAGGGTGGATGCCACCCCCTCTGAGGGGGTGGCACTTAAAAAATATATATATTTATTGCTCAAATAGAATCAAATTTTAAGAAGAAAAGGTTCTATGCAATTTTTCATATAAATTGATAGTTTTTAAGTTATAACGATTTCAAAATTGCGATATTAGCTTAAAAAAAAGGCATTTCCAAACGGCTTTCGTCAAGTATCTCGAAAAGTATTACTTAATCGAAAAAATGTTACAGACCAATTATAGAAAGTACAAACTGGGAATTAATTGTATTTTTTGTTTATTGATGTAGGATTAATAATTTCGGAGATATTTAAGTTTACATTTGGCATCAAAGTGTTCATTAGATAATTATTTAGAGTGAGAGTTAAATATCTCAGAAACTGTGACACCTACGTCAAGGATGCTAATAGGTAGAATAATAGGTTATTAATTAAGCTTTCAACTATTTTTCTATTTGTTTCTGTAGCATAAAAAATAAAGAAGTTATGACCGAAACAATGTGCGTCTACACATTTTTTTAATAACAACGTCGCCATTTTGTTACTGTAATTAGCCAGTAATTAAAAAAAAAGGAATTTCAAACACTGTTTATCATTAATATATAGCATGACATAGATGCTCAAATTTTTTGGTTTGTATGCAGCAGTTGCTTTAGAAAAAAATACAGTTTAAACTGTAAAGGTATTTTCGATAAAACATAATTTTTCCTTCCTTTTCCAAATATCTCAATAAATATTAGTTTTATTGAAAAATGGGTAGAGACCAAAAATAAAGCTCATAAACTGATAATGAATTTCGCTTGTTTATTTATTTACAAAGATTTAATAGTTTCGGAGATATGAAAGTTTACAAATTGTGTCCGAACGTTTATAAGACAAAAATGCAGTTTAAATGTTAAATATCTCAAAAATTGTGATACCTGCGTCCCGCATGCTAAGAAATGAAATTAAAGACAATTAATTGCGCTTTCAAATTATTTTTTACTCGTTCCTGTAGCATAAGAAATAAAGAAGTTATGACGGAAAAATGTGCGTATTTATATCTCTTTATATAAAGGGGTCACCATTTTGTTGCTCTAATTAGCCAGTAATTTGAAAAAATTATCTCAAATACAGTTTTTCTTTAAGATGTAGCATTACCTAGATGCTCAATTTTTTTGCTCATTTAAAGCACATGCTTTAGAAAAAAATGCATTTTAAACTTAAAGATAATTTCGAAACACTTGGCTTATATTTATAAACTTAAATATCTCCGAAATTATTAATCCTAAAATCACAATTTTGAAGTCGTTATAACTTAAAAACTATCAATTTATGTGAAAAATTGGATAGAACCTTTTCTTCTTAAAATTTGATTCTATTTGAGCTTAAATAAATATATGTATTTTTAAGTGCCACCCCCTCGGAGGCATCCACCCTCTACAAATTAGCAAGCCCCCGCACAATATAAAAACTTTTCTGTGAAGCATTTACTATCATACTGCCAAAAATGAACGAAATCCGTTCAATATGACATTATTCCGAAGTTAAAACCTCTAGTTACTGTACTAAAGCTGTATCTCAAAAACTATCCCTATGATCGGCTCCATGTGATCAGCATGACTTGTACTACAAAATGGCAATTTCAGCCGATTTCACCGAAACACCATTTTCATCGGTTTAGTTCCGGGATGTTTTTTTAATAAGTTTTTAGATTAAAAAAAAAAAAATTTATAAGAAAAAGTTTTGACTGATTGACTGAATTTTTCTCACTTGTTATTTTTAGACCAAATTTTTTGTCGCTCTGGTCAAAATTTTTCAAATATAATTTTTTCTACACTACACATATTAAGACGAAACATTGTATTAATTCAAATATTGTAAAAGACTATTAGAAATTACCACAATATAAAATATTTTTAAAAAATTTCAAAATTTTGAATTTTCTTAAGCCGACCACCTTAAACTTTTTTAAGCTGTATCTCGGAAACAAAATGTCGATTTGGACATATAAGAGCTTTTGATCGGAAATGTAAAAATTGAGCTAATTTGACAGAAATTCAGTTTCCATATGAAAATAGCGGACCCCGCAAGAGGACTCTCAGAAAAATCCTTTCTTTGTGGACAGTTTTGGTACCTGATTCCTTTAATTCAAGATTTTAGCTCTTACGGTTTAAGCTTTGATGAATCAGTACGAACACTTAACTTTGTATATATAGATTTCTTTAAAACTAGATTTTTCCGGTTTCTTAAACTCTTAATGTAATCCTGACTTTATCAGAGAATTAATTTAATGCGACAATTGTTAGAATATCGAAGATAATATTGTATTAACAATTATACAGATTATTATTATCAACATAATACTTTACTGACGATGCCAATACGTAATTTACAACCAGACCAGAAAAATTAGGGATTTTCAGAAAATATACACCTAGCAAGGAAACTGTATCCTAAGAAAACAAACTACCATATATTAAAGCTATTCCCAACATCGTATAATAAGATTTTTCTGTACCAATCGATGGTCAAAATCCGGCTAATTGGAAGCGAGGTGAAATTATTGTTATACTATACTGGGTGTTACATCGTGACACAGAATTTTAACATTGTAAAATTTCGAGATTAATTTAAACAAAAAATTGAACAAATTTAACAGACTTCAAAAACGATCGCTAAAAATTATAAAAAAAATTTCACCGTCGTCGGCGCCGCAAGTGGGGCAAAATACTTGCGGTTCGTTCAAATCAACATTGCAGATGCAATTTCTAAGTTAATTCATGTTGTTATTTTTTAAATACTCATCATATAATTCCTTATCGATCTCTTTGTGCGAAATTTTGATACAGTTTTCCATTTTTTCTTAAATACTTATGGAAAGCCTGCAATATTGTATTTTTCCCTACAAGCATCCTCGGGGATTTCTAGATGCATAATTATTTGTCCAAAGAGTTCAAAATAGGCTCTATGAGGTTTTTCGGGGTCGCTGATTACAAATTAGATGTGAAAATTGAAAAATTCCGCGAGAAAACTCCCCAATTTGGCGGAATTTCTATTTTTTTTTATTACAGTTGAAAGAATCGTGTAAGACGAACAAGAGATTTTTGAGGTTGCCGATTCAGAATTTTTTGTGAAAATTGGAAAATTCTGTTCGGAAAATCCACTTCGATGAAAATCTTATTGTAGGAAAACCTTCAAAAAGTTTTTAACGAAATAGCTTGAATTTCTTATCCTGGGGATTTTTTGGCAACGGCTGTGTGCGAAATCTATGAAGCGCCTCTCTTTTTTCTTCTTGAAAATCAAAATTAATGAGAGAGAGAAAATCGAAACAAAATTTTCACTCGAAAATGGTAATTGATGAGCTGGGTGGAGGGAGAAAATTAGCAAAAACAGCGCCTCAGTTAACCAAATTTTACGACCCTTAACAGCTTGCGTCTTTGGCGGCCGCCAACTTGCCAACCCCTAGTTCCAACTCTGAAACTCCGAAGATGTAAGGAATGTCATATGTCATGATTTTTTTCTTATGGGTGATTTTCGTGGTAAAAGGTCTTCTTCAGTTTCTATATAACCCGAGCACTTGCTCTTACCTTCAAGCGGCGGAGAGTCGAAAAATTAAATATTTGAAAAGTACTGCCGATTTATTTTTGAAAAGTGGTGTATCTATGTATCTATGAGGTCGCTGGTTACGAATTTCATATCAAAATTAAAAAATTTCAAAATGGCGACTTCAATATGACTGATGGAATATTATCCTAAAAGAAGTGCTTTAAGCGGACGAAACATTTTGAACGTTTAGTTAGTGATATGTATTAATGTCCTGTTCCAAATCACTATTCTTACCACTCTTCCTCATCCTTATATTCTTATATTTTTTCATGTCCTTAAGAACGGATGTCTTTCCATCATGTTAGTTGAAAAAAAATATATCTGTTTCCTTAAGTAATACCATCATTCCAGAGCGGGATGGATTTTTTAAAGGTTGTTCTGTGGACTCCAATTTATATATCTATACCAACTTCATCGTTAAATCTCTGGTAGGAAGCGCTTCGATAAACCACTATCTCCTTATAAAGAAACTTCATAAAATCGGAGTTGGCCCTCCTTTATTATCTTCGATTCAGTCGTATATCTCCGAGAGAACCCAGCAGGTTCCTGTTGACAGAGACATTATCTACAACATCTGGAGTGCCTCAGTGCCTTCCCATTTTGATCCCTTATCGTTTAATACTGATTGTAAATTTTTACTGTTTGCGGAGCACCTGAAAATATTTAGCGATATTTATTCTCTGAATGACTGTGCCCAGATTCAAAAAAATCTTAATTCAATTTATCCATGGTGTGAAGACAACATGCTTCTTAATGTTTATAAATGCTATTCTATGACATTCGGTGCAGGCTGTTACTCATAAGTAATAGACTACAGTATTAATAACGTGAGCTTGCATAACGTAACCACTGTGAAAGATTTAGGCATTGATTCTAAACTTTCTTTTTCTGAGCATTTCGAACAAATCATCGGGAAGGTAAATAATATGTTAGGGTTTCATAAGACTTTTCAGATCCTCGAGCATAACTATTTTACATAGTTTTCTAGTTAGATTTATTATGGAATATTGCAATATTGTTTGGTCACGATACTACAACATATATATCAACAGACTTGAATCTGTACAAAACAAATTTGTCCAATTTATGTGCTACAAACTAAGCACGAGGGGTATATTCTTAACCTGTGTGGAAGCAAAATCATATTTGGGAATTACTTCCTTACAGCACGAGCCAATATTACGATGTTTGTCGCCTTCAAAGTTATCAATATAGTCTGGTTCACATGTACTTTTTTTTCTGAAATTTTTCAATAGTCTCCGAAAATTACGATCATGGTGTCATTCGATTCGTATTGTCACCTAGAAAGTTTAAGGAAAGGTCCGAAAAGGCGCTGAAAAAAATTACAAAAGTTATAAACAATATAGTGAAAAAAAAAGTGGGGGTTTAGTTTTTTTTGAATATCTCGGAAAATATTGAAAATTTTCGAAATTGGAAAAAAGTTCCGAAAAGATCAACAAAAGCACTAAAAAAAAGTTCCGACTCCCGGAACTGTAGCTCAAATATTTATAATTTTTACAGAGCCCTGAAAATAGAGCCAAAAGCGGGCAGTCTGGCTTCCGCGCACGTTGCGTCACTCTGACACAACAACAAAAAAAATTATTTAAATATATTAAATGTGAATATTAAGAAATGAAAAAATTCATGGAGTGTTGGGATACATAAATAAACAATAATCAGCGGTCAAAAAATTTTTATCTTAATTTTAACATAAATTATGCATTAGTTAATTAACAATTTTTTCTAAACTGAAAGTTAATATAAAAACCCAGATAATTATAAAACTAATACCCTAGAATTTTTTTCACTTAGTAAAGTTATTCTTGATAGTCTAACAAATCGATTACTGTTGCAATAATAAAAAAATTTTGATTTTCCACTTTTTTATTAACAATTGAAAATTATATTAAATTAATATTCTTATATATTAAAACATTTATAAAAAATAGAAAAAAAATTTTTTTCAAGAAAAACAATGCATGGCCGCTTTTATTATAAAATGAGTATTAAAAAAAAAATAAATTGAAAAAATTAATTTGTTTATAACAAATTGTTTTTTAAATAAACAAATAAAAAATGAATAAAAAAAATATCTTTTTTGAAAATTTTGAAGAACGGTAAAATTTATGATTTTTAGAAAAAAAACTGTTCCTTAATTTTAATAATTAGTAGCAAAAAACGATTGTTAATTAACAAACGTATTTTTTAGCAACAAAGAAATTTTTTTAAGGAACGATTTTTTCTCTAAAAATCATAATTTACATCAATAAATGTGATCCAAAAAAAAAAATATTCGATTTCCTTATAAACAATGCATTTGTTAATAACAATTTTTTAAACATTAGTAGTAAAAAAAAAAAATTATATTTTTAAGTATCTTTTAATCATGAGACTGAAACAATCAAGATTTTTGAAAAAAAAAAAATTTCTTATACACTATTTTTTATTTTATAATTTTCAATTGTTAATAAAAAAGTGGAAAATCAAAATTTTTTTATTATTGCAACAGTAATCGATTTGTTAGACTATCAAGAATAACTTTACTAAGTGAAAAAAATTCTAGGGTATTAGTTTTATAATTATCTGGGTTTTTATATTAACTTTCAGTTTAGAAAAAATTGTTAATTAACTAATGCATAATTTATGTTAAAATTAAGATAAAAATTTTTTGACCGCTGATTATTGTTTATTTATGTATCCCAACACTCCATGAATTTTTTTATTTCTTAATATTCACATTTAATATATTTAAATAATTTTTTTTGTTGTTGTGTCAGAGTGACGCAACGTGCGCGGAAGCCAGACTGCCCGCTTTTGGCTCTATTTTCAGGGCTCTGTAAAAATTATAAATATTTGAGCTACAGTTCCGGGAGTCGGAACTTTTTTTTAGTAAGTTTGTTGATCTTTTCGGAACTTTTTTCCAATTTCGAAAATTTTCAATATTTTCCGAGATGTTCAAAAAAAACTAAACCCCCACTTTTTTTTTCACTATATTGTTTATAACTTTTGTAATTTTTTTCAGCGCCTTTTCGGACCTTTCCTTAAACTTTCTAGGTGACAATACGAATCGAATGACACCATGATCGTAATTTTCGGAGACTATTGAAAAATTTCAAAAAAAAAAGTACATGTGAACCAGACTAATAGTTACATCAGTTCTCCTGATTGCTTGGAGTCTACGCGTTTTAATGTACCATCTTTTAACACTAGAAATACATTATGTCTGTGCCTTATCGTCGAACAACATATATGCTGTGTTTAGTCCAATGAATAGAATAAGCTCAACAGTTAACAAATTCTGTACTGCACTTGATTTATTTACCAAATCTCTTGATGGTTTTAAAAACCAGGCTAAACATGCTATACTGCAGTAATTGTTTATTATTTTTAGTATTTAGTTTTTAATTTT
This sequence comes from Rutpela maculata, assembly GCA_936432065.2. NCBI lineage: Eukaryota > Metazoa > Arthropoda > Insecta > Coleoptera > Cerambycidae > Rutpela > Rutpela maculata. Next base: position 25,732,232 of record OW386292.2, on the reverse strand, counting down.
ATCTCTTGCAATATCAACGTGGCGACATTTTTATTTAAAAGTGTGAAGACGTCCATTGTTTCAGTCATAACTTCTTTATTTTGCATTTATATGCTACAGAAACAAAAAAAAAAACACTTGAAAGCCTACAATTAATAATCTTTAATTTTGATTCTTAGTATTCTTTATGTAAGTGCCACAATTTCTGAGATATTTAACATATATACTAATAGACGAAGAGCTGGCGGCCGCGGAGGTACTACAATATTACCTCGCTGGAATTTTGAGAAGTGGGGGGGGATCATCAGGAAGTGCCATCTGCAAGCATTTTGCTCAAAACTCCTGCAAAGGACATGTCAGACGACTCAAAAATGAAAAAAAATTTGCTCAAAAAATGATCATACCTCCTGCTGAAAATTTGCCAATTACCTGTTTGAAGGTCACAGATAACGTATGTAAATCGTCAGACGCCAAGGTTGCTGCCAAAGGGGTGTCAGACGCCCTCAAAGTTGTCATTTTTTTTTCAATTTTTCTTTCCTTACCTCCGTCTGACGTTTTAACATATTGCAACACAGACCATTCTAAGCACAAATTAAAATCGTCAGACGAAAATACCTCTGCGAAGTCCCCCTACAACGTTCACAAAGTTCCAGCCGGCCTGAGAGGTATACTTTTTTTCGAAAATTTATTTTCGTTACCTCCCTCTGACGTTTTTACATATTATCCTAGAGACAATTTTAAATACATATGTAAATCGTCAGACGAAAATACCGCTGCAAAATCCCCCTGAAAATGTAATAATGAAAGTGGTGACAATGATGGCAGACAGATGAGTGACGAACGGGAACAGAGGGAAATAAATGTGTGTAGTTTTGCGGAGGCACATGCCCCTGTTCCAGCAGGAAAATCTCTGCCGAGCTCGATGTACCTGACCGCACGGTTCGGGAAATTTTAAAACGTAACAACTATCATTGTTATAAAGTTGCCGTCACACAAAAAATTTTTCCCGATGACTTTATACGACGTATGGAATTCTGTGAGACCGTGATGGAAAAGGCTAACGAAAATGAAACTTTCAATAAAAATATTTTATTTACTGACGAATGTTCATTTTCGCTACATGGTCGTCATAATTCATCCGTTACTAGATATTGGTCCCGGGCAAATAAATATTTAAGTATGCCACACCGAACTCAGTACCCACAGAAAGTCAATGTGTGGGCTGGAATTTTAGGTAATTCAATAGTTGGCCCCTTTTTTATCGACGGCAACCTTACAGCACAAAAATATTGAATTTGTTACGTGAACAAATTATTCCGGCCGTCCGAACTTTGGTCATTGACCTCTAAGAGATTTGGTACCAGCAGGATGGTTGTCCTGCTCATAACGCGATAGTGATACGTAGATTCCTAGACACTACATTTCACGATCGCGTTATAAGTGGAACAAGCACATATGTATTTAAAATTGTCTCAAGGATAATATGTAAAAACGTCAGACGGAGGTAACGAAAATAAATTTTCGAAAAAAAAGTATACCTCTCAGGTGGGCTGGAACTTTGTGAACGTTGTAGGGGGACTTCTCAGCGGCATTTTCGTCTGACGATTTTAATTTGTGCTTAGAATGGTCTCTGTTGCAATATGTTAAAACGTCAGACGGAGGTAAGGGGAAAAAAATGACAACTTTGAGGGCGTCTGACACTCCTTTGGCAGCGACCTAGGCGTCTGACGATTTACATACGTTATCTGTGACCTTCAAACAGGTAATGTGCAAATTTTCAGCCGGAGGTATGATCTTTTTTTGAGCAAAATTTTTTTCATTTTTGAGTCGTCTGACGTATCCTTTGCAGGGGTTTTGAGCAAAATCCTTGCAGATGGCACTTCCTGATGGTCCCCCCAACCACTTCTCAAAATTCCAGCCGGAGGTAGTATCGTAGTACCTCCGCGGCCGCCAGCTCTTAGTCTATAAACACTTTGTCTTATAAATGTTCGGACGCCACCTTTAAACTTTCATATCTCCGAAACTTTGATCTTTTGGAAATAAAAATGTCATAGTCAGTTTATAAGCTTTATTTTTGGTCTCTACTATTTAATCGCTAAATGTGATACTTTTCGAGTTTTCGACGAAAATCTGTTTTCTCAAACTAAATTGGCAATTATGAGAATTGAATTCGTTGTTAACACTTAAATAAGTACCTACTATCAAGATTAGAGAATATTATTTAGGTATTATGCAAATCACAACTTACACACTTTTTTATTTATTATGAAAATACCTACTTTCTGTATATTGTTGCCCTAATCTGGGCACGCTAATATACTAGTTAGGTAAATACTTTAAAACACTCATTATTGGGGAACCAATCAAAACAACTACTCTTCTAGCTAATACTGACGAAGTATTGAATTACATGATAGGATCCTTTTTTCGAACTCGTTAGTTCTCATTAGTAGAGTATAGAAACATTGTATTTTTTCTCAAAACTTGATACTTATTCAGCACCAATAGTTATTTTTTTGGGTCTCACACCTTGAAATGGAGTGAGATCCACTTCCTGTAAAACGGCAGCCACGCATAATATAGAAACGTTGCTTTGATGCATTTACTATCAAGTTATCGAAAAAAAAAAACTTAATTTAATCCACAATCTTTCTAAATTCAAATGTCTAGTTACTGTACTGTACACTTTTGCCACTGTAAATTTGAAATTGTGACATTTTGGATTAAATCTTCATAACTTCGGCAGTGGCGTACCCAGCCGAAGGAACCGGTGGAGTGAACGGATGTGAGGTCGAAACGCTCCCATGTAAAACGCGAAAATACCGGGTAAAAGTCCGTTAAATTTGATAAAGCCTAAGTGAATTGTAGCCCAAAAAATTCCGCGTAAATCGGTGTGCCATAACAATAGAACAAAGTCGAAATAGAATTAATATCTGAAAATACATAACACACGTGCACCATAATATAGGATCGACCAGCGGAATTCAACCCTCGACACTCAAGTCGGTTTAACATGTGGCAAATAACAAATTTCATATTCAAAACATTTTTGGGTAATAGTGAGTTTACAACAGGTCTAGACATGGTGAATCCCAATACCGAAGTCTGCCCACATAAAGTGAAGCGAAGCAAATATTCCTGTAGATATCAGATGAGTCCTTACATTCTTAACTTGTATTATTAAATGTACCTATTTTCTTACAGGTCAATAATTTCCTAATAATTTTTAATTTTTACTTTACTTTATTTACTGACCGGTTGCAAATATTAATCTGAACTGAGGCCGAACTAGTCAGTGGCATAGTTCATTGGTAAAACTTAAAATATTATTAGATTTCAACGCACATATAGGAAAAGACGATCAGTCAGAGAAAAATAAAAGCATCACTGAGAAAACTTTACTTCACATATGGTCTAACGCAAATGGAAACGTGCTGGGAAACCTGGCACACATGTTTGACTTAATAATAAGAAGCACGTGGAGCAAAAGTCAAACCTGTCGTGGCACATGGAGTAATGGAAGCTTAACCTCACAAATAGATCATATATGAAAAAGGTAGTTAGAGAGAAAGAAAAAGAATCAAGACCATTTAAGCAAAAAGAACAGCAGAAGTCAATACAGACCACAAAATCTAATACGGAAAATTCAAAATAAAAGAAAAGACGTAAAGGAAACAAAGATATACCACACAGTACCTAGAATAGCTGTCTACTGCAGTATGAAGACTCCCAGAAGAAATACTGCGAAGAAATGGAACAATAACTGACAGGAGACTGGACATCAATGGATTCAAAAATAAAAATTTCGGCAAGAAACACGTTAAAAGCGTCACTTATGAACCTGACAAGAAGGGAAAAAAATAATAACGAACAGCTAAAAAAGACGAAGGCTACAACAAACAGCACCCGACGTGAAACATAAATAAAAAAAACTAAAAGATGCAATGAAACAAAAAAGATAGGCGGAGACAAACCACGCCGAGAAAAACGCAGAGCATTCTTTGAAAACATAGGAACACTCCCAAGAGGACAATGACTTAACAAATCTTCACCTGGAAAAATATAGAAGAAACATTAATACCCACAAAAGAAGATTTGTAGAATCAGAACCACAGAAAGAGGAGCACACAGTGCCCCCTACCCCCCGCCCCCCTACGCTGCTGAACTTCGGACTAAGTTCTATCCATTCAACACTGGTTTATAATATTTGCGGCGCGTTGTCTATTAAAAATTTAAATGATATTACTAATGAATAATAATGAATAAATGTTTCTACAAATTAACAGCCTTTGCAACAGGAAGTAAAATGTTATAAGCCTGTTTTAAACGTTTGATAAATCTTTATAACAATTTAAAGCAGGGCGGATAAAAAACGTTGTAAAATTTTATAACACCTATAATTTTTATCATCATTTACGTATTTATATTATAATTTGTTATTCGCAGCATTTTTTGATGTATTTTCGTAAATATTTTTATTACATAATTTTTATTGACCTTTTCTTTGAAGGCGGCAATTTTTTTTCCAAAAATTTCTTTTCTTTTAACTAGAAACTAAAAAGAACATAAAATAACTCAGTACGAGTTATTTTATGTTCTTTTTATGATAAGTTTCAAGCTAAGTAAAATTAATCATGGTAAACATGCTAGATAAGTCAGAGAATGAATAAGGGGATATTTCACTTTCTAAGAGACATACCAATAACTGGTTTGGTTATGTAATGACTAATGAGACGATTTCGTCATTAAATTCATATTATAATTAGTAAGAAATAGATTATAGTACAGTAACTAGAGGTTTTAACTTCGGAATAATGTCATATTGAAAGGATCTCGTTCATTTTTAGCAGTATAATAGTAAATGCTTCACAGAATAGTTTCTATATTGTGCGGGGGCTTGCTAATTTATAGGAGGTAGATGCCACCCCCTCTCAGGGGGTGGCACTTAAAAAATATATATATATTTATTGGAGCTGAAATAGAATCAAATTTTAAAAAGAAAAGGTTCTATGCAATTTTTCACATAAATTGATAGTTTTTAAGTTATAACGACTTCAAAATTGCGATTTTAGCTAAAAAAAATGGTATTTCCAAACGGATTTCGTCAAGTATCTCGAAAAGTATTACTTTATCGAAAAATGTTACAGACCAATTACAGAAAGTACAAACTGGGAATTAATTATATTTTTTGTTTATTGATGTAGGATTAATAATTTCGGAGATATTTAAGTTTATATTTGGTATCTAAGTGTTTCGAAATTACCTTTAAAGTTCAAAATGCATTTTTTCTAAAGCAAGTGCTTTAAATGAGCAAAAAAATTTGAGCATCTAGGTAATGCTACATCTTAACGAAAAACTGTATTTGAGATAATTTTTTTAAATTCTTGGCTAATTAGAGTAATAAAATGGCGACCTTTTTATATAAAAAAATATAAATACGCACATGTTTCCATCATAACTTCTTTATTTCTTATGCTACAAAAACGAGTAAAAAATAATTTGAAAGCGCAATTAATTGTCTTCAAAATTATTTCTTACCATGCGTGACGTAGGTGTCACAATTTCTGAGATATTTAACATTTAAACTGCATTTTTCGTCTTATAAACGTTCGGATGCTATTTGTAAACTTTCATAACTCCGAAATTATTAAATCTATATAAATAAATAAACAAGCGAAATTCATTATCAATTTATGAGCTTTATTTTTGGTATCTACCTATTTTTCAATAAAACTAATATTTATTGAGATATTTGGAAAAGGAAAAAAAAATACGTTTTATTGAAAATACCTTTATAGTTTAAACTGTATTTTCTTCTAAAGCAATTGCTGTATACAAACCAAAAAATTTGAGCATCTACGTCATGCTATATACTAATGAGAAACAGTGTTTGAAATTCCTTTTTTTTTAATTACTGGCTAATTACAGTAACAAAATGGCGACGTTGTTATTAAAAAAATGTGTAGACGCACATTGCATCGGTCATAACTTCTTTGTTCTTTATGCTACAGAAACAAATAAAACACAGTTGAAAGATTAATTAATAACCTATTATTCTACCTATTAGCATCTCTGACGTAGTTGTCACAGTTTCTGAGATATTTAACACTCACTCTAAATAATTATCTTATGAACACTTGGATGCCAAATGTAAACTTAAATATCTCCGAAATTATTAATCCTACATCAATAAACAAAAAATATAACTAATTCCCAGTTTGTACTTTCTGTAATTGGTCTGCAACATTTTTTCGATAAAGTAATACTTTTTGAGATATTTGACGGAAGCCGTTTGGAAATACTTTTTTATTTAAGCTAAAAATCGCAATTTTGATGTTATAACTTAAAAACTATCAATTTATGTGAAAAATTGCATAGAACCTTTTCTTCTTAAAATTTGATTCTACTTCAGCTCCAATAAATGTATATATATATATGTATTTTTAAGTGTCACCACCTGAGAGGGGGTGGCATCCACTCCCTATAAATTAGCAAGCCCCCGCACAATATAGAAACTTTTCTGTGAATCATTTACTATTATACTGCCAAAAATGAACGAAATCCGTTCAATATGACATTTAATAAATAAATACCTATTATTTCTGCTTAGATCATTGTTAAAAAATATTATTTTGGGTATTCAGCAGATAACTTTCAAAGAAAACATTCGTTTCTTTCATATACCTTTGGTGCAAGTCTGACCAAAAATGGAAGATCGACAAGACTCCCCCCTACGGTGACTTGTCGACATCTTTCATACACCTACCATATCAAGATTCAGCATGAAAAGCAATAAAACAACCACTCTTTCTATATATTGATGATGCAAGTCTGATCATGCTAATATATATAATATTAAGTATCTCTAGCCCTACCTAGAGGATACTACATCACAATCAAACGTTTATTACATTTCAAAGTCAAGAAAATACCAAAAAGCACAGAGAAAATAGTTATAAAATTTCGCTCACCGCATGCATGTCCAATAATTGAAGTATTTCATATAATATTTTCGATGGAATAATTCCTTTAAACATTGTACAATCTTTTTCGTTCTCTTTAGAACTCGTCAGAAGGACATAAATCCAATTCGAAATAAAAGTTAATATTGAAAATAAAAATGAAATATTTTCATGTCAAGAAACTGACAGGAAGACATCTATTTACATGACAAATATATTAAAAATAACAAAAAACAAACATTCCTTTAGAGCCCCAAAACTCGTCTAGTTTAATAAATAAATACCTATTATTTCTGCTTAGATCATTGTTAAAAAATATTATTTTGGGTATTCAGCAGATAACTTTCAAAGAAAACATTCGTTTCTTTCATATACCTTTGGTGCAAGTCTGACCAAAAATGGAAGATCGACAAGACTCCCCCCTACGGTGACTTGTCGACATCTTTCATACACCTACCATATCAAGATTCAGCATGAAAAGCAATAAAACAACCACTCTTTCTATATATTGATGATGCAAGTCTGATCATGCTAATATATATAATATTAAGTATCTCTAGCCCTACCTAGAGGATACTACATCACAATCAAACGTTTATTACATTTCAAAGTCAAGAAAATACCAAAAAGCACAGAGAAAATAGTTATAAAATTTCGCTCACCGCATGCATGTCCAATAATTGAAGTATTTCATATAATATTTTCGATGGAATAATTCCTTTAAACATTGTACAATCTTTTTCGTTCTCTTTAGAACTCGTCAGAAGGACATAAATCCAATTCGAAATAAAAGTTAATATTGAAAATAAAAATGAAATATTTTCATGTCAAGAAACTGACAGGAAGACATCTATTTACATGACAAATATATTAAAAATAACAAAAAACAAACATTCCTTTAGAGCCCCAAAACTCGTCTAGTTTAATAAATAAATACCTATTATTTCTGCTTAGATCATTGTTAAAAAATATTATTTTGGGTATTCAGCAGATAACTTTCAAAGAAAACATTCGTTTCTTTCATATACCTTTGGTGCAAGTCTGACCAAAAATGGAAGATCGACAAGACTCCCCCCTACGGTGACTTGTCGACATCTTTCATACACCTACCATATCAAGATTCAGCATGAAAAGCAATAAAACAACCACTCTTTCTATATATTGATGATGCAAGTCTGATCATGCTAATATATATAATATTAAGTATCTCTAGCCCTACCTAGAGGATACTACATCACAATCAAACGTTTATTACATTTCAAAGTCAAGAAAATACCAAAAAAGCACAGAGAAAATAGTTATAAAATTTCGCTCACCGCATGCATGTCCAATAATTGAAGTATTTCATATAATATTTTCGATGGAATAATTCCTTTAAACATTGTACAATCTTTTTCGTTCTCTTTAGAACTCGTCAGAAGGACATAAATCCAATTCGAAATAAAAGTTAATATTGAAAATAAAAATGAAATATTTTCATGTCAAGAAACTGACAGGAAGACATCTATTTACATGACAAATATATTAAAAATAACAAAAAACAAACATTCCTTTAGAGCCCCAAAACTCGTCTAGTTTAATAAATAAATACCTATTATTTCTGCTTAGATCATTGTTAAAAAATATTATTTTGGGTATTCAGCAGATAACTTTCAAAGAAAACATTCGTTTCTTTCATATACCTTTGGTCAGACTTGCACCAAAGGTATATGAAAGAAACGAATGTTTTCTTTGAAAGTTATCTGCTGAATACCCAAAATAATATTTTTTAACAATGATCTAAGCAGAAATAATAGGTATTTATTTATTAAACTAGACGAGTTTTGGGGCTCTAAAGGAATGTTTGTTTTTTGTTATTTTTAATATATTTGTCATGTAAATAGATGTCTTCCTGTCAGTTTCTTGACATGAAAATATTTCATTTTTATTTTCAATATTAACTTTTATTTCGAATTGGATTTATGTCCTTCTGACGAGTTCTAAAGAGAACGAAAAAGATTGTACAATGTTTAAAGGAATTATTCCATCGAAAATATTATATGAAATACTTCAATTATTGGACATGCATGCGGTGAGCGAAATTTTATAACTATTTTCTCTGTGCTTTTTGGTATTTTCTTGACTTTGAAATGTAATAAACGTTTGATTGTGATGTAGTATCCTCTAGGTAGGGCTAGAGATACTTAATATTATATATATTAGCATGATCAGACTTGCATCATCAATATATAGAAAGAGTGGTTGTTTTATTGCTTTTCATGCTGAATCTTGATATGGTAGGTGTATGAAAGATGTCGACAAGTCACCGTAGGGGGGAGTCTTGTCGATCTTCCATTTTTGGTCAGACTTGCACCAAAGGTATATGAAAGAAACGAATGTTTTCTTTGAAAGTTATCTGCTGAATACCCAAAATAATATTTTTTAACAATGATCTAAGCAGAAATAATAGGTATTTATTTATTAAACTAGACGAGTTTTGGGGCTCTAAAGGAATGTTTGTTTTTTGTTATTTTTAATATATTTGTCATGTAAATAGATGTCTTCCTGTCAGTTTCTTGACATGAAAATATTTCATTTTTATTTTCAATATTAACTTTTATTTCGAATTGGATTTATGTCCTTCTGACGAGTTCTAAAGAGAACGAAAAAGATTGTACAATGTTTAAAGGAATTATTCCATCGAAAATATTATATGAAATACTTCAATTATTGGACATGCATGCGGTGAGCGAAATTTTATAACTATTTTCTCTGTGCTTTTTGGTATTTTCTTGACTTTGAAATGTAATAAACGTTTGATTGTGATGTAGTATCCTCTAGGTAGGGCTAGAGATACTTAATATTATATATATTAGCATGATCAGACTTGCATCATCAATATATAGAAAGAGTGGTTGTTTTATTGCTTTTCATGCTGAATCTTGATATGGTAGGTGTATGAAAGATGTCGACAAGTCACCGTAGGGGGGAGTCTTGTCGATCTTCCATTTTTGGTCAGACTTGCACCAAAGGTATATGAAAGAAACGAATGTTTTCTTTGAAAGTTATCTGCTGAATACCCAAAATAATATTTTTTAACAATATGACATTATTCCGAAGTTTTGCATATTTTTTACCTCTAGGTACTGTACTATTATACAATCGTGCAATGGCGAATGTTGGATTGTTGGAATGTTGGACCAATTTTTCTTTTTTTTTCTGGGATTGTTATTCCAATCAATGAATGCCCAAAAGAGGATTGTAGAGGACATTGAGGGGGGGGGGGGGGTTCCTTTTCAGGAATGTGTTGGGGGTAATTAGAAGGTAAACATACTAAAAGTCCCTAAAAGATGTCAATGGAAGACAATTTGAACATTTATTGTAGTTTAGTTTTTCCTATTTTTGGCAAAATTATTTTATATTATAAGAAGTGTTATTGTTTCTCACTTTTTTTTAGAGGTAAATATAACATATTATATATCGTTGGATAACTAATTTAAGTTGTGATCGAATAATGGAACAATTTACAGGGTAGTCCATTTAAAAAACAAAAGTTGTCTCTATATCTCGAAAACTGAGGCATGCATAATTTTCTTCTTATCAGCAACGGATTCTACTCAAAAAAGTTCCTTAAGAATGTGTTATTCGATTTTCGATTCGACACTTGGTAATTGAGATATAGAAATCGAAAATCGAGCTCATGACATCTATATTGGTGTTTGTCTACCTGCCATAGTTTTAGAGAAAACCTCAAATCCCGACTAATTTGGTCCACCTGCACAAGAATTGAATAATTATACAAGAAACATGGAAAGTGATATTTATCATAGAAAAAATGATTAAGATTTTCTCTTTCTTTAATATTTCCAATTCGTAGTGAATTTTTGCTTTTACAAAAGTTAAGTTGTTGGAACCGGATATACAAGTTCATGCTATCCAGTTACATATGTGTTCACGCCTCTACAACCTTTAATATAACGGAATAGATACGCATGAGCATATCCCTACTCATAGTTGATGTATCATGTTTTTAATGCGTAGAATTTTTTGGATACAAATACACAAAAGAAAGCAAACTGAACATTAATATTCAAAATATTCAATATAAATGGTAGTAAAGTTTTTTCACACTTAAAAATTTTAATTGTATGATCTCATCAGGAACTAAACAAGCTATTGATAAATAGTTGATCAACGATTATTTTTTGTGGCATTAAAACACGCCTTAATTATCTGTATGTCAAGGCCTTCTTTAGAAAAATATCAAATATAGTAGCAAAGGTTTTACGCTTAGGATGTTTCATAAACTAATCTATACAAGCAAGGAAAACTAAACATAGAACTAAGCTCCGAACTAAATAATGAAATCTTTTCTAGCATTAAAACTTTTATATTATAATGTATTTCCCTAGTCCTGATAAAGTGACACTATATAGATTGCAAATTCAAAACTATTATAGATTTGTTTTTGATATGAAAAGATACCACAGAGTATCGGCGAAAATAAAAGAACTTGGTTGGCTTAATGTTGAAAAGTTATTGAAATATTATTTATCCGTTTTCGTTCATCTTCTTCTCCATTTATATATTCTCACTTCATTACCTACGAGATAAACTGTCCTTTAGACATAATGTCCGTCAATTAAATACCAATTCCGTATGTATTATAATGAGACCAAAACTAGATTATATTTTATTCTTATTTCGTTGTAAGGTTGGGGGTAAATAAGTAAAGCAACAAATTAAGTCCATACAATTGGAATTTAGTATATGTACGAGTAGCCAAGGTCTCAAAAATTTTTTGACATCAACCACCCCCACTATCACCCACAACACATTATTAAAGGGAGTGAAAGAAATAAAATTGTGATTTAGTGTGTAGGTACAAGAACCAAAGGCTTCAGATTTTGTTTTGGCATCAGCCACCCCCCACTACCACCTTCCACCACTACCCTTACCCCCACCATCGATGAGGTATATTGTTTTATGAGTTTTTGGAGTAGACGATTTCAATTATTACATTATTAAAGTTCTATGAACAATTATTTAAATATATTATCAAAACCTGGATAGGATATCTGGATGTGGTAGTAATGATTCTTTAGGCAACGGTTTTTTATCTTTCATAATGGTAGTAGTAGTTCATTATGGTAGTAATAGTAGCATATGTTTTCAAATACTTCAAGGTCAAAACCAAAATCAAATTTTAGTCTTTTAATCGTGACTATTGATGTTTCTTAAATCTTTTCTTTCAAATATTTCATTCCAGTGTTACCTCTTTTTTTAAGAGCAGCCTTTCTAAAAAGATTTTTTAGTAATAACGTTGATTCCTAATATATTTCAATTAGGAATGACGCAGACTAGATAGTCGTCGGACATTTTATTGACTTTTCTACATTTTTCCGACATCTTAACGCAAAACAGATAGACCATGTGCCAGACCTCCTAAAGTCATTATAATTAGGGGGGACTGAATGAAACTTCTTCCAGCTGTTTCTGGGCTCATGTAGAGCAAAAAAGTCGGGGGGGTCCATCATGTGGAGGAAGCTTTCAAATATGGCGGCCGTTCGAAATGGCGTCCCGACTGCGAATCTTTAAATTTAAATTAATTTTAAATTATCTCAAAATCGGGTGGAGCAATCTTGAATTTCTTTTTTCTAAATGTAGGTTAATGAATTGACTACATTTTTGTTCGTAATGTTTATGGCCAAAAAATCAGTATTTATCGGTCAAAATTCGAAAAAATGAAAAATTGGGTTTTTTGAAATTTACGTTTTGCTGCTTATTGGACTAACGGTTGGATATATCGAGAACGTGTTCTGAATAAGAGTTTTAGAGCAACATCTCACCTTTAAAACGCAAAAAAGAAATTCAAGATCGGATCCATAGAACCCGACATTTTGAAATTCAAAGTGGACGGGGCGGGGTTGAGCATTAATACTGTATTTTAAAATAATAGGGATTTTCTACACCTATTTAATTATATGACAATTATTAGCATTTTTTTGGTGAAAAATCGTACTTATAATTTCACTGTAGTGAATTATCGATTCATAATTCACTGCATCCGGCCAATCACAAATACAAATTCAAAAATCACCGTTTCGCTGATTCAGTGATATTTTAAATCGACATCTGTACTCTGGGTTTTTGGAATGGGTAGATACAAATGAGTTAGACCTTTCCTATGTCTCTCAATGCTTCACTTCTCTGAGCCGTGCATCCCATAACTCTGTTCTTCAAGATGAACATGTTCAAGCCACTCCAAAGTCTTTTGACAACTACTTGACACATCTTCGTACAAGTAATGGAGCAATGTTGTCCTTTTGGATGAAATATATAGACCTAGTGGAGCTACTTCTCGCTTTTCTTAGAACTAATCGGGAAGAAAATTGGTTTCTGTTCTTAGCTGCGGTTGGAAAAATGGTGCCTTGGTGTTTTGCACTGGATAGGGTGAACTACTTACGCTATCTATCATACCACTTCATTGAATTAACTAAATTGTTAATTTGTTCACCAATACTTTGTAGATGGAGCTTTTTCAGTACAACTAAGAAGCAAAAACCCTTTTTCTAGAATTCCAGTAGACCAAGCCATCGAAGAGACTATGAACAAAGACACCCAAACTGCTGGAGGTTTCAGTCTAAAAAAGCAGGCTGTAGCACGGTACTATGTTAATCCTGAGCACAGAGCTTCTGCAGTAGGAATCCTCCGCAGCGTTCTATCATCCAGCGAAACAAATCACTGCCACCCTGACCTCAGAAGCTCACGGATAATTAGAGATGATAAAGATGTGACAGGTCTCACAGAACTTCTAGCCCACGAGTGGACGAACCCCTGTGATCCTAATCCTTCAGATATTGTACATTTATCTACTGAAATATGTGTTGATGAATCAACAGCTGCTGATCTCATTAATTCGGAAAACAAGGGGAAAATAGCGTAGCAAGAGTTCATGGTTCGCCTAGCCAAAGGAGAAGGGTTTCATAATCATCTTAAGAAAGTGGGTCTCAAGATAAGTAGACCAAAGATGAGCAAAACGACCAAGGTTCAAAACAAAGAAGTAATCCTCCGATGCAACCGAAATCTATTCAGCAAAATGATTTATATCGCAGAAAATAAAAAAACTTGACATGAAGGAAGTGTTCAAATATCCTCTGGCACCATTTCCATGGGCTCTGGCAAATGTTGATGGGTCTTTGAAGAAAACTTGCAAATCAGTGTTTGCCCATCACTTGGAAAAATACATCACCCGTGCCAGTCTACCGAAAAAAGATTCGGTCTGCATAATTGATGCAATGGCTGTACTTCAGTCCATCAAAGGAGAACAAAAAACGTTTGACGAATTGACAACGACATTTTTCAAGAAGATAAAAGCAAAAACTTATGTATTGTTAAGAGAAACAAAAGTGTTTTAACAGTTATTCAAGTTCCCCAGATAGTATCTGCCTTAAGCGAACAGCTTGTTACAGCTCTCATCGGGTATTATTGCTGGTCTGGCTGTGACATAGTCAGCGCTTTTACTGGCCAGGGAAAACTTAAAGGATTTAAGCTTTTGTGCAAAAAGGAGAAAAGATTTATTGAAGCGTTCAGCAAGTTAGGCAGAGATTGGGTGATGTCTAGTGATGTTGATGACACCATAGAGGAATTCGTCTGCCTGTTATATGCCCCTAAATGCAAGGTGAAACCTGTTGATGAGCTGCGTTACCAGATGTTCAGAGGGAAGGAGGAGCAAATTGAGAGTTTCCAAATGCCTCCTTGTAAAGACACCTTGAGACAGCACAATAAACGTGCCAACTACCAGGCCGGAATATGGCTCAGAAGCCTGGATACCAGACCCATAATTCCGGACCCCTTTGCTCATGGGTGGGAAAAGGACATTTCTGGTAACTTATGCGTCAAGTGGATGGAAGGCTTGCCAGCACCGGAGTGCGTATTTTCCTTTTTGCGGTGCCACTGCAAGAGGAACTGTGTACCAGAAACTTGCTCGTGCTTAGCAACTCAAATCCAATGCACCGAGAACTGTGGGTGCAAGGGGTGTACCAAAGCAACAGTAGATGAGGAAGAGTACAATTACAATAGCTGCAATAATGACTTTAGTGAAGAGGAATAAATTCAAGTTTATTAATAATATTAATAAGGCATTTTTATTTCTCTTAATTGTTCACATATCCCTCTGTTGCTTTCAAATATGGCTGGCCGTCTCGTCTCGCCTCACGGTGCTTAAAGCACCGAGCACTTTGTCAATGCGCTCAACCCCGCCCCGTCTGCTTTGAATTTCGATATCTCGGGTTCTGTTCATCCGATCTTCAATTTCTTTTTTGCATTTTAAAGGCGAGGTGTTTCTCTAAAACCCTTATTCGGAACATGTTCTCAATATACCCAACCGTTACTCCAATAAACAGCAAACCGCAAATTTAAAAAAGCCTTATTTTTCGTTTTTTAGAGTTTTTTCGGCCATAAACATTGGGAACAAAACTGTAGTTCGTTCATTCACCTACATTTAGAAAAAAAGAAATTCAAGATTGCTCCATCCAATCTCGAGATAATTGAATTTAAAAATTCATAGTCGGGCCGCCATTTTGAATGGCCGCCATATTTGAAAACTACTTCCCCCCGAATTTTTTGCTCCATATGACCCCAGAAACCCGTGGTAAAGGTTTCATTCAGTCCTCCCAAATTATAATGACTGATAGGTCTGGCACATCGTCTAAGAGTAGACCATCGTATTCCAAAGGCATTAAGAGGCTATTAAAAACCACCTCGATCTTTAGTTATATACTCGGCATCTTAAAAGTTTAAAATTCTGATTATATTGGGCTAGATTTTGGGAGTTTTCAAGCATCTTTTTAATTTTTACGCTTTTTTCCAACATTTTCACCTTCGTATTCTACGGGAAAAATACTACAAGAAAGCACCTTAATCTCACATAATAAGCTCTAGATTTTAAACAGTTTAAATTTAAAATATAATGAATCTTAAAAGTTTAACTTATGAATATCTCAGACAAGACTTTGTAAATTCTTAAGCATTTTCTTAACTTTTCCACATTTTCCCACCATTTTTTTCGCAAAACCGAATGCATCATCACATTCTACGGGAAAAATTCTATCGAAAACGCTGTTCATTTACCGTTGCCCAACTTAGGCCAAGATTAGCCACTTTTTAACATCTTCCTTTGGTAGTCGATCGTTAATAAGCAAGCGGTTTTCTATCATCCTCAGAGGTATGTACAGTTCATCATGAAACACCCTGTACATTGTAACATATTTTGTGCATGGGGGGGGATGAACGGGGGGGGGGGCTATTGGGTACTGAGTTTAGAGGCAAGCCAGATAAGTTGACAAATTTTTTTTAACATTTCTCCCCTCCGCTTATCAATTATTAAAGTGCGAGGCCCGCCAGAAATCTTGACAAAGTTTTTTTTTCAAATTTCTCAACCCCCCTCCCCCCCCGCTCATCAATTATTAATCTAGGGGGGCCTGATGATAAATATCAACTGAAAGCCCGTAAACATTTCTTTCAAGGAAGAAATAAAATAAAATTCTTTATGTATTCCAACCCTCGAAAACTCGCTCGAAAATGTCGCCTTTATGAACATATGTATTCAAGGTTTGTAGAGTATAAGGTTCTCTCGTATTCAGCTTTTAGGTGAGAAGTGAGTAAGGAGATGAATAGTCAGACTATCCTTATTTTTCGAACGCGCAGTAGCGGTGCAGTTATCTCTTTCTAGGGGGACGGTCCGTACTGGCACGAAATATGGCCAGAAGTATATTATCAAGATGTAAGGATATATGGTGTGTGCAAACGAAGGTCTCATTTTCGTCCTCTACTGCGCCGTCCCAAACGCCGCCATGTTTAATATGTCTGTCATTCATTTATGTTGACAAAGTAGTTGAAATGTCAGGTTGTTTAGTAAAAAGTTGGAAAAACTGAAAGGAGAACACCAAAAATAGTAATATTAATTACTTTTAATTCCTCAAGGATGAAAATATAGTAAAAATGAGGATTAATTTTTGTGACCGTGACGCGACGGTAAGTTAAAATGAAACGGTAGTCTGTGACGAAACTAGAAAATAATTCGTAAATATTTTTCAGGCAATATAGTTTTAGCCTCAACGAAGTAGAAATTGAGAATACTAAATTACGAGCTGAAGATCTTGAAGTGAACGTTGAAATTTTAGAACTGAAAAGCTGAATTGAAAAAAGCAACTGAAAAGATAGCGAACGAAGTGCAATAAAGAGGACATGAAATTGTGAAACCTATTTTCACAATTGGACAAATTCAACGACCTAATCAGAAACGTGTGAAGTGGTCCTTTGAAGACATTACTTCTGCAATAACACTACAGAGTGTGTGACGCAGGTTTTTAAGAAAAGAAAGTGCATTATAAGATTATTATATAAAACTACTTAACAGCGTAACAATTTAATATAAATATTAAATATGTAATATAATAATGGGAAATGCTATTTTATAATGAATATATAAATATAAGTTTTCTCTCTAAACTAATATTGATTTTGTTTTATTTTTTGTACAGCATTCTTTATATTAGTTAATGAACAATATCAATACCTGTGAAGTGGGCCCCCTATTTTCGATATTGAAACATATTTGAATGCTAATCATTTGCTCATCAGTTTCTTTTATTTGCTTGCTACTTAAAAAAATTCACCCACTTTTGAATATCACTATAAATAATGACGAGCAAACAGAGAAAATATATGGGAAAATAAACAAATTGGCCGTTTTTTTTTAATCAATATAAGGGAGCTATCAATTTTAAATCTCTTTTAAGTGATAACGCAATTATGAGCAAACTATTCACATTGAAAAATGTTTAAATTTCGAAAATAAAGGTAACACCAACTAATCTATCTTGATGCATATATTAGTTAGTTATTTCATATGAACCTAATATACTTTCTAAAATTGATATTGGTAGATCCTGAACTTGACATGAATCATAAGAATCTTATGATTTCGAGAAATTATTGATACTTCTATGTGCATATTCTTAAAAAATATCGATCTTAATGGCCGTACGTGCACTTATTTGATATATTGCCCATTTGATAGGTAATCACTCGCAAAAACTGCTTTGCAAAGTACACAGCAAATATAAGCTTTCATTATACCACGAAGTTTCTATATTCATTAATGTTTCCTAAATATTATATTAGACTTGTCATGTTCTGTGTGATGCTTATTCGGTATTAATGATAACACTTTACTTTTTATAATTTATTAACTTAACCTAATAAACTATCTTACTGGCTTACTGCTGTCTACTCGGTCTCTGGCCATTACCAACTTTATGTAACTAAACTAACTAAAATAACATAATCATGTGACAAGACTACAAATTTTGAATTTGCCGCTATTTAATGCCTCTTTCTCGTTCGTCGAAAATTCAACATGGACGCGATTGGCTGATCCGAAAAGCTGCGCATAAGCACACCTTACATCCTTACATCATGTATACTATGACCTGTAGTGTTATATTCTACAAATTATCCTGATTACCACCATGCAAAACGGTGACTCAAAATACGAGGTAATTACTCCTTACCTCAGGCGGGTCATTGCGGGCTCGTTCCAGCTACGAGTTCTTTGCTTAATTATTAACATTACACAAATTCTTACAATATTTTGAATCAGGCGTATCTGGTATGATTTCACACCAGCTGCTCATCGGCTAATGACATTTTTTGGTGGGGATCGCGAGTTAGGAGGCCACCTCATACTCTAACAATCTTGTTTTGTATTAAGAGACAAGTGATTGTCAGGCAACCGGCGTAACAGTTCTGTGTGAGTTGAATAACTATGTAACGGCACACTAATGGAGTTCATTATACATATACTTACTTCTTAAAAGTAATTTATTCTTAAATTTAAAGTGTCATCACACACTTTCATCACAAACAAAACGTTAAAATTACCCTCCTTAATGCAATTAGAACTTACTGAGTCCTGTCTGTATTCCAGATTTTAAAAAATTAAATAAATACATTTTCTACTAAAAAATTGAGCACGCCACTGATTTTTACGTCAATGAAATTTGTAATGAGAAATTCATAAGATACTTTCATATAATGTATAATACCAAACGCGATATATTATCCGACAGAAGTATCACATAAGTAAATATTTAATAAGGAAAATTTAAAAATATATATAATTGTCTACACTTTACAGTACTCAGACAGTGTCTCCTTATCTTGAGAGTCAAAATCATTGTTTTTCCGCTAGGATTAATTATATATACTAATCCAGCAAACACTTCAGTCGTAAGATATCTTTTGTAGGAAAATAACTCACGAATTATTTCGTTTAAATTCATCATTTTGATGTCCTAACGTGGAGTCAAATTAGGATTTTAATGTGAATTGTCTGGTCAGAGCAGTTTTTCTGTTTTAACAAGTTCACAGCTCAGTTTTGCAGTCTCTACGTGGTCGGCGTATTGCTTATTTAAACAATTTAATTTTTTAGACCGTATTTTATATCGGTTTTCTTTGAATATCTCGAAATCTATAAGTAAAATAATAAAAAGAAAGAAAATGTTCGTTTTGAGCAATACATGTACATAAACTATAATTCATTCCAATTGTTAACATTATTTTTAAAAAATTGAACATTGCAAAATTATGCGTTATTAGACAAATCACTGTTCTTTCAAAAATAATAGATAATATTCAATGAAATTTTGGAAAAATACAGCTCTTATAAAATAAAATCACCACTTATAATTGTATATCAAAATGATTACTAAAACGGTTCAAATATACAATTGTTGCTAAAACTTTGCATTCTTGTGAAATCCTGCCATCAAAAGAAATGTGTACGATTTCTCAAATTGTAGCATTTTATAAGTACTTTAAGATCACACAGAAAATATTTTTTTTTTTTTCAAAATTTAAACCCGTTTTATTGCAGTTGTTTATAGTTTTCGAAATTTAAGTTATAAACAAATTCAAGTAACTCTTTGATTTTTAGGAAATCAATAACGGTAAACGAGTAATGAAAGTAGATTAAAAAAAGCCAACTTTTGAAAAAAAAATAATGCTCTACTTGCATTTGGACCTGAGATACGTTAGTTTTTACGCTTAGGTCACTTATAAGTAAACAAATCGATCTTCTTTCTTGAAATTTGGGCTGGTTATTCTCCAATGCTTATTATTTTGTGTCTGCTATTTGAAGACAATCCAAAGCTACAATTGTTAAAATAACATGGAATAAAGCTGCTTTGAGAACATAATGCACATTTCCAATTTATTTATAACTTTTTTAATTTTTATCAAGAAAATGGTAAACCAACCTAACTTGAACAATTACCCTTATGTTCATCTGTACAGCTTTTAATATTACTGATACAAATAAAAAAAAAATATTTCGCGATCAGGATTTGAACCCGAAACGTCCGCATCATGAATAAAAAGTGCTAGTCGCCTTACCCACTGACAATCATTACGAGATTCGCCTACAGCTCATATCATAATTCTCGTGCTCGGGTCTTAATAGCCATCATTAAATGGTCGTTGCATAATCTACTATTTTATGGTGGATGATCGTATTTCTGGAGAAACATTCAAGGGTATATCAATACCCTTAAGTGATTTTGTTTTATTTATATTCAAAGGATACAGATGTATTAGCTAAAATCTTTTATTAACAGTACGCTATTTTCACACATAATTAATTTAATTACCTAGACTGTGAATGTAATTGGTGGTTTCTTGTATTGGTTCTAAAAACAGTAAATGAGCTAATCGTTTAATTTTGTTGTTAGTAGTTTATTAGTTTTTGGTACACTTTTTGTAATATTTGAGTCAACATGTTAAAAATGGTTATTGAAGCATCCGACAATTTCTTTATTTCTAGTGCGATTTGTTTCATGTTTGCTTTTATTTTGTTATTATTATTATTATTATTTTCATAATGTATTACTTACTTCATTAGTGATTTGCCACATTCTTTTAGGATTACTTAAATTATTTTAAATTAGATTTGAAAATCGTTCTTTCTTAGTTTTGGGAGTTAGTTTAGAAAGAAAAGGCTAGAAACAACGTCAATGTCTACTTTGATCATTGCTTGTGAATCATTCGAGTTAGAAGATTTTTTTAGTTCCTAGAAAATTGAATATAATTTAACTTCCCTTAAGCTACTTTTACGTATGATCACTGTCATTAGAGAAGGCGGTATTTTAAAAAATATGAAAGTACGATTGGAAAATTTAAAAAAAAGTCTTGTTTGTTTTGGAGAGCGTAATTTGGAAATGATCAGACTACTTTTTTTCGTTTTACGTAGAATTTTGCAGTTAACGTAGACACAGGCGTAATTTTTTTTTTTATTTGGGGGACAATATGTGAGAATTTTTTTTTTCCAGGTTTAATAACACAGAACCACAAAAAAAATTCGTGATCGAGAATTAAGACCCACTCTTCCTTATGTTTTTCGGGGCGCTGAACACGAATCTGAAGTCAGAATAGCATGTTTGTTGACGAATTTTCGAGCTAGAGGTAAAAATTGGACGAAAATCGTGAAAACTCGGGATTTGTGATATCTCCAGGTACGAAATGAATAGAAAAATTTTGGGAGACATGGAAATATCATGGGAGAAAATACAGTATTTTCCAATGTATTACAGTAGTTGATAGGTGAATTCACTTTGGACTGCATCATTATACAAAATTTCCGAGGATATTGCTCCCAACGGATGTTTATAAACATATTCATGTAGACTGATTTAGGATTGTACTGGTGTTCGTGATGCTGAGCAGAACTGCACACGCAGGAAGAACAATGAGAAGAGGTAGGAATTACATCTTGTATGGAACACTCAGCTTGTGAGATGATAATAGAGGAGGCGATAGTAGTGCTGGAAATAACTCTGGGGATGATGATTTCGCTTCATCTGCCAGAAAAAGCAAAGAAGCACAAAAATTTACACTAAAGAACTCAATGACTTAGTACGTGATCTCGGACTACCAAAAGATGCCGCGGAATTATTGGCTCCAGAGTGCGAGCGAAAAATGTCTTGGAAAAAGGTACTAAGGTTTCCTTTTATCGAGATAGAGATAAAGCATTCCGACAATATTTCTCCCAAGATTCAGATTTAGTGTATTACAATTAATGGGTTGATGAATGAGTTAAAACCAAATATATACAAAGTAGACGAGTGGCGATTATTCATTGACTCAACAAAGAGAAGCCTCAAAGGAGTATTATTGTATAATACAAATAAATATACCCATATCATATTCGACAGTGTTGGAAAAAAAAATACACCAATCTAGAGATGATATTAAAAAAAATAAAATATAAAGAACATAAGTGGCAAATTGTGGTGATATTAAAATTACTTCCATGATTTACAGTCAGGATTTACAAAATATCCTTGCTCCCTTTGTGAATGGGATAGTAGAGATCGAAACAATCACTATAGAAAAAAGATCTGGCCCACGCGATTGTGCCTCTTACCGGGTGATAAGAATCTGATAGAGCTACCACCGTCGAAAATCCTCTTTCCACCCCTGCATATAAAATTAGGCTTGATGAAGAAGTTTGTAAAAACGCTTGAGAAACAAGGTGGCTGACTACTTTGAATATTTGTGTTAAACATTCAGTCAGTTGTCGGAAGCTAAACTTATGGAAGGAATTTTTGATGGACCTTTTGAAGGATGATATGTTCATTACAACGATGATTCCAAAAGAGAAAGCCGCATGGGAAAGCTTTAAGGCAGTAGTCCATCAGTTAGGGAATTACAGAAGTGATGACTATCAAAAATTAGTTTGTTTAATGAATTTAAAATTACGTTTCCTTGGAAATGGAGAAACGGTATCAAGGAAGATGGGATATCAATATAATGGCAGAATTTTGTTGATCATTAAAGAGAGAAGAGTTCAAGAGGCACATGAACGAAAAAGAAATCCATTGCAAGATCACTCGATGATAAATGAGTCAGGAAATGAGCAAAAAATAACTGATCTCCAAATTCAAAGGAATGCGTTTTGATAAACGAATTAAGTTACTACACTGAAAATGGAGAGATAAATTCAGACCGATAAATGTTGAAACGCTCAAATAAAAAGGTGATTATAACGGGGGTGCAAGGCTGTCCGAAGGTAAGCGTTAAAAGGTTTCATCATAAGTCGATGCCGATGCCGGCGAGGGTCCAATCTCACAGGCTGAGTGTTCCATACAATTCCGAGATATAATTCCCGCCTCTTCTCATTGTGGAAGAATTTTTTTTCTGGGCCTGTGTAATTGATGAGCGGGAAGAGGCTTTTTGAAATGATAAAACAATTTTAACCTCGTCTCAAACTTAATAAGGGTAGCGAAATGGCAAAAAATATTTTTATCTTCTAGCCCTTTACCCCCCCTTACCTACGCCCTTGAACGTAGAACGAAATAGAATGGAACAATTTCAAGAGGATTTTGAGATTTTTGCGCCCTTTTCAAAAATTGTCCCCTTACCTACGCCCTTGAACGTAGAACGAAATAGAATGGAACAATTTCAAGAGGATTTTGAGATTTTTGCGCCCTTTTCAAAAATTGTCCTGGGATCAAATCGAGTTAGAATTTGCAAACTCAGAGTCTTTCTTGGACATTGATACAAAGGTTCAGCGAAAAAATCTAGTTCTGTGTGATCTTTCTTCAGAAGTACCTAATGATTGAAGTGACCATTATATAAATATCTTACTTGTAATTCAATTCAAAATTATTTGTATAAATTCAAATCAAACTGCACTAAACTAGTACATATCGGGTGCCACAGGCTAGTGGCTCCCATCTATATTTCCATTATTTTTTAACTTATCTATTTGAAATTTGGGGTGCATAAACTACCTGCAAAAATGGATTTTTGGACATAAAAATGATATGATACCATTTCCGGTTTACCCGGAAATGACCGCAACTTTCGATTTCTAAATGGAACATCCTGTATATTTTTGCATATTTGGATTCAGAACAACGTTCTGAGTATATCATGAAATTTCCGTGAATTTTTGAGTCGACGTTAAGTTTTTTGAAGAATTTTAGGACATTCGTCAAGAGTGCTTTGGAATACCAACTTTTGTTCTACGACAGGTAAAGTCCAAAGGAAAAATATAATTTTTCGCTTAATTTCATTAATAACCATTTACGAAGCCTCCAAAATAGAACAAATCACTTTTTTATCGAAAACTTTTTTTTCAAATGGGAAGGTGGTGACTCATATTATTCAATAAATTATAGATTTTTTTCTGAATTCATTGATATCCATTTCAAATCTATGTTACTTGTTTTTCTATTTTATTAAATTTATTTAATAATAAAAAATCACTTTCAAAATAAATTTTATTGATCCTTATAATTTGCTTATACCTATTAAGAAACAAAAGAGAGAACCAACCAAAAGGCTATTATTCACAAAAAGGTAGTTATTCACATTTCATTATTAGACATATAGACTAGTAGATGGTGACAGAAAATCAAAACTGATAGCCTACCGTCTGCAAGTAATTTATTCAGTATTATGTATACAATAAAGCTAAATTTTTGGTACTTTCAAGGTTTGCCCGCATGCACAGGATGTAGGAAACGATTTCCGGTTTGCATAAAAAAAAACAATGTTTTCAACTGATACACTACCGTCTGCAAAGTTCATAATTCGAAATTAAAGGAATAAAAATATGTCGGAAGCGCTTTTGCAGACAGTTCTGTCATGCACCAAACCTTATACAGGGTACTCCAAAATGTATCAAATTTTAGTAAAAAAAAAAAAATGATAATTTACCGTCTGCAAACGATACAAAATGATGATTTTGGTTGATGAAGACGAGTAGGGGAAAGGTGCAGACGTTTACGATATGCATATCACCATATTGTGCGCATGTCAACTTGTTATTTTTTTTTTATAACTTTGAACAATTGTTTACCGTTTAATTATAGCTTTATTAGACAATTTAGGTTGCAAAACTATTGTAAACAATGTTTTCAGACGAATCCAATATGCACGGTTGTCCATTGAATTCTATAAACTTGTAAGAAAATGGGGGTAACTTTTACCGATTATTAACTATCTGCAACTTGGTACAAAGAAAGGTTATTGTTTCGATTACGCAATTATTTAATTTGCAGACAATGCGCACATGCACTAAAACCACAGATATGTACCAAAAACAACTATCTATATCGTCTGCAACTTGGTACAAAGAAAGGTTACTAGGTTAAATACGCAATTATTCAATTTGCAGATAATGCCCACATGCACGAGAGCCACAATAGAGTCAAAACTCGGCGAATTCCGTTTGATATCTCTTCGTGTGCGATATGCACCAAAAACAACTCTTCACCTTCTGCAACACAAAATTGTGTAAGCTAACTTATGCAAGTATATTTTTTTCGGATGGGCAGACAACATGCAGATGCACACGGACCAGAATTAGTGCTGGTATTCGATAAAGTTGATCGATAATTCGCGTCGTAGTTAAATTCAATTTAAAAAATATTATTTTATTAAAGTTGTAACAAAAATCTTATACATATTATCATAATAATAATTATTATTTATAAAAAATTTTGTTCGCCGTCTGTTTCTTCTTCAACAACATCATTCTCAACCACTGACTCCTAGAACGTTTTCTGATAATCCTCAGTGAAATGATACATATCTTCCTCGCTGTCAATAATATATTCTAAAAACAAGTTTTCTTCATCTGAATCATTATCAGCATTGTTGTCTGTGAGCATTATTTGTTCGTTATCCTCCTCGACCACACTGTTACTGGTAATTGCGACTGTAATTTTAAAAATTAATCAGCATTTGAAACTCTTTGAAATTAACAAGAAAACTACGGTATTTTCGTACCGTTGTCTTTATCAACTACAAAAATTTCTTTGACGGTTTGTGGCATTTCATCTCTATCAAACAGTCCTCCGATTTGCACCAGCCATACTCCTCAACTTTTAAGCTTGATGCTTAGGCAAAGATGCGTTGCTCAATATTTTTGACACTTTATTGTGACTCTCGTGCATGTGCGCATTGTCTGCAAACTAAATAATTGCATATTTGAATCAATAATCTTTCTTTTTACCAAGTTGCAGACAGTAAATAATTGGTAAAAGTTACCCCCATTTTTTTTACACAAATACGTTAACGGTAAGTGCTTTGTACACATTTAATCTATCTGCAAAGAATTCTTTATCGCAGCTCTATTTTTAAATCATGTTTTCTTTTTAGCTGCAGATGGTAAACAATTGTTCAAAGTTGTAAAACAAGTTGACATGCGCACGATATGGTGACGTGCATATCGTAAACGTCTGATCCTTTCCCCTACTCGTCTTCATGAACTAGAATCATCATTTTGTACTGTTTGCAGACGGTAAATTATCATTTTTTTTTTTTTTTACTAAAATTTGATACATTTTGGAGTACCCTGTATAAGGTTTGGTGCATGACAGAACTGTCTGCAAAAGCGCTTCCGACATATTTTTATTCCTTTAATTTCGAATTATGAACTTTGCAGACGGTAGTGTATCAGTTGAAAACATTGTTTTTTTATGCAAACCGGAAATCGTTTCCTACATCCCGTGCATGCGGGCAAACCTTGAATAATCGAAAGTTGCGGTCATTTCCGGATAAACCGGAAATGGTCTCATACCATTTTTATGTCCAAAAATCCAAGTTTATGCACCTCAAATTTCGAATGGATAAGTCAAAAAATAAAGGAAATATAGGCGGGAGCCACTAGCCTGTGGCACCCGGTATATGCACCCGGTATATACAAGCAGTATATGTTGAATTTGTTCCAATACAAAACAATTAAGCTGTAACCTAATAGTGTCACTTTGTTGCAAGTACACTCAGCAATTTATGTAAAAGCCAATTTTAAAACGCCATCTCACTTTTAACATTCCAAATAGCTAATTTGCTCCTGTTGAATCTAATGCATTATTTTAAAAGGAATAATTGTACCAAAAATATTATTTTCATCATCCTTAATGCAGTGCCCTAGCTGCAGTTTTTTAGTTTTAAAGTTGAGTGTACAAAGTAAGGGGGAAGAAATGTCCTTGGACTTCCTAGGTCGAAGGTGATGTAAATCCTGCTTGATTGCTGTGTAACGTTTCTCTTCCTGATTCTAATTTGTAGTATTAAAATAACATATAGGGTGGAATGTTGAAAAATGGCTCGCGCTCCATTTTCTAAACAAATAAATGCAATTTGTTTCTAAGAGTTTTATTGAAATACATACATTTTTAACGGCAACGTCAAGTTTCTAATTTGAGCGCTAGTTTGCTCAAACATCATACCAAAAATTGCAAAAACGCTAGCCTCTAAGGTGGGCGGTTTCGTGAACGTAATTCGAGGATTTCTCCTGAACTGATTGAAAAACTTTTCTGATATTCTTTTAGAGACAGCTTTATAAAATGGTACTAGGATATTTAAAACTAAAAAAAGAAAAAAATTTTTACTTGTGCGAAAATCAAAAAAAAAAATTTTTTGACTTTTCAATAGTCTGGTACCATTCTATAATGTTGTCTCTAAAGGCCTATCAAAAAGTTTTTTGAATCGGTTCAGGGATGTAAGAGAAATTCTAGAACTACGAAATCATTTTCTTAAGCATGGCACCGGTACCTTTAACATAGTAATATTCGATCCAGAATGCACCTTCAAAGAGGCAGAATCCCAATACATGAACTTTCTTATATTCCGTGTACTATTCAACTTTCGACAATTTAAAGTATGTGACAATTTCTTCGAACATTTTCACAAAATGCATATACAGGCTGGGGCAATAGAGTGTCGGACTTCGATATCCCAAGTTCCACGATAGCTTAAATTAAAAAAAAATACAAGTAAACTAGATGAAAAAGTCTATAACCGGAAATTATTTTAGGGCTGTCAACTGTCAACCACTGTGCTAGCCTCGTTCTTCGTAAGAACCGAGTATTGATAGCACTATTAATTGTTTGGAGGTTTGATCACTTGTGTATTTGAAAAAGAATCTCCAAGTATCGAAAATTCGATGGTCTAGAGACTGTATATTTTCAAATATTTCGTTGGGAAGCTTATTTCTTTCTGGTGAACATAGGCTTTAGCTTGCTCAAGAAGAGGTGTGGTGCAGCATGCCGGTCACGAAAATGCGGAAACTGAGAGTTTTAGAACATAAATTTATGCGCCTCATTTCAGACTCTGGTAGGTACACCTTCCTTAGAGATCTCTATGCACGTTGCCACAAGCGGATTTCTTCCAAGAAACATCCCAAAAATTCTATCAGTTCAAACTGGACGGTAGCCCGCTTATCCGCAACATCACCCGAATCAGACAGCATAATGCCATACTTTTCTATATAAAACACCCCCTACCATACCAGGCCTTGCCTATTTTCCGGCAACTCCCTTAGCCACACTCTCTCCTACGATAACCTACTTTTTCCCTATCTTTATCTTTCCAACCCCTTACTCTCCCTATCGTGTTTGTATAATTTTGTTCATTTATCCTTTCTGTTCTTTTTGTAATTTTTTGATCCTAAATCCCTGGCCGAAACTTATCCAAATCCTAATTTTTTAAACCACAGCTTCATCTTTCCATCTTACCTTCCTTGTTGGCGATAAGACCACAAGGCCGTCATTTGTTCGAACGGATTTTTTCGTTCAGTTTTCCCATGTCAACAACCAAAATTGTGTAGTGCGCGTTCGCCAATGTTCTTAGTGTTTTTAGTTTTAATTTACTTTTAGGTCCATGTGGACAATCAAATATTTTAATCTAGTTTTTAAGTCCACCTACGGTGGACCGGAGCTCCTAGCCCCCCTCTCGAACTGTTTCCAAGCCGAACCGGGCCTACCCCGCCCAGTCCCACATCCGCCCCGACGCTACCTGTCCTGGTCGTGTGGCTGGCTCCGGGTTAGACCCCGGGGAGGCACATATGCTGAGCACATAATATCAAATAAAGTACTGTTGAATTGAATTGAGTGTATGTATCTCGATACTTCCAATGAAGCAACGTGCAGCGCGGTTAGTACTTGGATGGGTGACCATCTTGGGAAACACAGCGATCTCGTTCCATCTTCTAGCGGCTTGTATATCAGTGTCTACGCGGAAGCTATGTAATTTCAAGACGAGGATTACGCAGTGGATATACCATCCTTCGGAAGGAATGTAAAGCAGGCGGTCCCTTGTCTATTAAATGTTAGGCAAGTAAAAGATCCCTTCTTCTTACGAAAAGAGGTTCGGCAAAATTTCCAGGTTGGGGGTAGCACGTCTCCTGGCGGCGGTGATGGGCCCTGGTAGCGGAAATAGGCCGACGTCAAATAAATAGTTAAAAAAAAAGCTTCTCCGGAAGTGAGTTTCCAGGCAGCAAATAATTTTTTCATTTAAAAATATAAAGTTCGCCGAGGACCTACTAGAAAAACCGTTATCAGTCGCTATAAAGTTAATATAAATTACACACATATAATTAAAATTATCAACAATTCGTTATATCAATAGCACATAGACGTGACCCGGCATTGGCCTAGTTCATTGACATTTAAAAAAATATTTCATCAATACATGAATATTCTTATAAAGGGTTCTTAAAATACAGCTTAATTATTATACACGGAGCCCATTAGTGATTATTAGTTCTTTGATTTGTTTAATTATATCTTTCAAAACAAATATGAAAGGTGTTTCACGTTCTTACAGTTTGCTAACACAAAAATATTTTCTACATAACAACTAAATTTGCGTCACAGGAGCAGTTGCTTAATTGGATAGTAGAATATGGCAAATTATTTTTTCTTGAAACGTCAGAAAAACTGACATTTCTTAACTCATTTCATGACATTAAAGTGTGACTGATAATATGCTATTTTACTAAATTCAAAATCATTTAATAAAGTGGCACTTTACCACATGAAAATGTCACTTTAATATATAGTAATGTCAGTTTGACAGAAAATTGTTTATTTAAATATTGGAATATTTAAACCAAATATTAGTACCACTTTCATTAATAAGAACTTATCATCTGGAGCCTCTTTTAAAACCATAATAACGTTTTTCAGTCAAAACTTTTGATTTTTTGCTTCGTATGTGTCATTTTGACGTTTTAAAGAGGCCAGTAGCTTTTTATATTGTGACATATCCATATTTTCGTTTATTTGTATAGTACTTTTCAACATGGAATATGTAGACCATAAACTAATTGCCTTAAAAGATTTTGCCTAAAATAACGGAAGACATTGTATGAAAAACACTAAAATATGTATAAAAATAACTTACCTTCTCAAAAAAATATTACACCTAGCATTACACCTTCATCAGTTTTTAGTGCGTTTTTTGTCATCATCCACTTACAAAATTTCATATACTTTCTCGTATTTTTTCTTGGATTTTAAAGGAAGTAAGCTCGAAGATGCTTCTCGAGCGGCATTTAAAATGTCTTCAGAGCAATTTTCTAAATTGTTTTCAGTAGCAAAACTCATTTTTATAATTAATATATAACTTAAAATCAATTCGACGCAAAAAAATTATAGGTACTTAACTGTTATTATATAAATAAACAAAGCCGTGACAGTTACCATGGGGTGGACAAAGTAAAAAAAAAAAATTGAGGCCTTTGGTTCTTGTACACATACTAAATGACAATTTTATTTTTTCACCCCCTTTAATAACGGGGTGGGGGTAGTAATGAGGGTGGCCAATGCCAAAAAAATTTTTGACACCTTAGTCTCTCTTAGATATACTAAATACCAATTTTATGGACTCTTACTTGCTTGATTTACCTATTTACCCCTATTTACCCCCATTTACCCCAATTTACCCCCAACCCTTCAACGGAATAAGATCAAAATATAGTTCAGTTCCAGATCTCGTTAAAGTACATACATGTACCAAATTTCAAGTCAATATCTTAAACGGTTACAGGGTAAACGTACGCACAAAAAAAAATTACAGACAGACCGACAGACAGACTTTTTTTCTCAAACTTAAAATCTCGACGTTTCATGACATTTTAAGCCTTTTTGAACAATAAAAATTTTCAAAAAATTTTGCGTTACTATACTTCCACTGGATGTGTTTTTTTTTTTTGGCAATTTACAAACATTTTTTTGGGTGCCATATCTCCACGTTTTTGAGATTATTTCAAATAATTTTTGCGTAAACTGAGGTGTTCTTTAGCGTTAAACTCTAGTATGGCTTTGGTCTTTTGTTGTGCTTTTGTTTTTCAGTTTATGACATTTCGTAAGGTGTTTTAAGATTATCGTGATTAAGTTCAATTAATATCGTTAAGTAATATTAAAAAATTTGAATTATAATTATTGTCAACAAGATTTTATATCTATGGTGTATGTTATTGGTGAATGTGATGGAAATTGTTTATTGGTATCAAGAGTGTATCATCAAAAATATCCCGATAGGTGTCCTGATGTGAGGTCTCTAGAAAAATTGAAAGAACGTTTTGAACGTACTGGTAGTGTTGCGTATCAAAAAAAGGCGAGACGACGAAATGTATTAGGTGAAGAAAATGAGCTGACTATAACTTTAACGGTAATCGAAAATCCTACGGTAAGTGTTCGGAAGTTAAGTAGGGATGTAGAGGACAGTAAATCTATTGTTTCCCTATGTCTTCGTGAAAATAAGTTTCACTCCTATCGAATACAGCTCCATCAAGAACTCTTGGAGGTTGATTTAAATCGTAGATTAAATTTTTGCCAGTGGGCTCAAAACTAAATTGGAGAAAATGAAGAATTTGTGTTATTTACGGATGAATCAACGTTTCCCTGCAATGGATTTGTGAATAGTCACAATTTCCTTTATTATGACATAGAAAACCCTCATGTTGTACAGAAAAATCATTACCAGCACAACTGGAGTTTAAACGTTTGAGGAGGAACTGTACATGATTATGTTATTGGTTCTCACTTTTTTAAGGGAAATGCGAATAAAACAGTCTTCATGAATTTTATGCAAAGTACGTTTCCACAAATGATCGAGCATATTCCTGATTATATTACAAATAATATGTGGTTACAATTCGATGGTACACCACCAAATTTTAATAGAAATGCTCGTCAGGTCATTACTAACCAGTTTCCTGGTCCTGAAAATGCATATTCGTGTATGCATTTTTGCTATTACAGTTTTGAAGAGGGATAGCTAGCGCTTACTTGGGCTCTTTTACAAAATTTTGGATATTGAGTGTGATTTTTTTTTATGCATTGTCACACGCTTTCATTTTTAATCATGTAAATCTGAAAGTATGAGATAGCTGAAAATGTATTCTAGTTTTTAGTGCATTTTTGAAAAGCTTCTTTTATATACAGGGTGTCCAGTTAGTGTTCCCTCGAAAGTTTGTGCAAAAGCGTATAAAACAAACTTTCTTAACAAAACTTTTAATGTTTCGTTTCTACCACAACGTAAAATTATTTTCAATTATACAAGGTGTCACAAAAACGAGTTACATATGAAAGTTTAATTTTTTTAAATAGAACACCCTGTACTTTTTTGGCACCAAATAAGCCTCCAAGGGTCCTCTATTACACCCTAAAATATTTTGCTAATCGAATGCAGCGCTGCCAAGTTATGATTTTTTACCTATTTCTTTTGGCGATTTACAAAAATATCTTTGACTGCCATATCTCCGCGATTTATTAATTGTTTTTTCTAAAAATGTAAGATGTTATTTGATAATTATGTATTTATTTCTTGATATTTAATTATTATTTTTCTTATTTTTTTTTTAATGGAATGCCTATAATTGGGTGAATAAAGCTTAAAATTCCCCACATTTTAATATAATATACTTTATTTTTCTTTCAAACTGTTTTTGATAAATGATTATTTCAAATAATTTTTGCGTAAATTAAGCTCTTTATTTTAGCATTAAAATCTTGGTCTTGGCTTTGGTCTTTTGCTTTACATTTTTACAATTTTTTTAAATGGAATCCATATAATTTTTTTACACGGATGAATAACGCGTACAATTTCTCACATTTTGATATCATAAACTTTCTTTTAATAACACAGGCACAAAAAAAAATAAAAGTCGAGTGCTAGAAGGCAAACCTATGTACTCTCATGCATTTTGACCCGCTGAATCCGATGTCCGTTTTGCCCGATTGGCTCTTGCATTTTTGCTAGCCTCAAAAAACCCCATAAAAATGCCCGAAAAATCCCAAACAAATAAATAAAAAGCTTAAATGAGCTGATCACTATATCTATACGTAATTTGTGGCGCTGAAACTAAATATGAGGTCAAAATTAGCCGATCAGTCAGGAATTTTGACATCACCTCAAAAAACACCTAAAAAATGCCCCAAAAATCCCAAACAAGTAAATAAAAAGCTTTTATGAACTGATCACTATATCTATACGTAATTTGGGGCACTGAAACCGAATCCAAGGTCAGAATTTATGCACGACGATCAAATATCTTGTAAAATCCATATTTAAAATGAAAACGTACCCGTACTGAATCATAGCCCGAAATTGACTTTGCTCTACATAATATCTGAACATAAAATTTCCGACGTATTTTCACGAGCTGTACACAATACCGTAGTCTGAATCAAAGCGCAATCTGCAAACTTCATAGAGAAATATCATTTCAGCATATATTCTCATCAAATCTAGTAAGCAGAGATGGGTAACTTTTAAATTTTTAAGTATCTAAAGGAAAATATACTGAATAGTGACATTTTTAGGAAAAATTTTTTGGACAAATTTTGCTGTGTTGAGAGAGGAATATCGTTTGGACTTAATATTTACCTACACCTTCCCTTGATGATTTTTTACTTTTTTCTTAGAGCTGTTGAAAATTGTAGTTTTCTTTATTCTGTTAGATTGTCATATGCCATTTAATTTACTACAAACAAAACAGAGGGAATTCGCATTTTCGATCCTACACTCCCATACCATGCATCATATGACACTTGCTGCTGGCAACAAGCATGACAGAAATCCAACC
This sequence comes from Rutpela maculata, assembly GCA_936432065.2. Taxonomy (NCBI): domain Eukaryota; kingdom Metazoa; phylum Arthropoda; class Insecta; order Coleoptera; family Cerambycidae; genus Rutpela; species Rutpela maculata. The sequence continues at coordinate 25,698,368 of OW386292.2, read as the reverse complement.
AGCATATACGTGGCCAGCCTGGCGGTGTGTTTCCCTGGAGTGGCAGTAATCCCTACCGTATGCTGGTAAATCAAATAAAAAGTCAAATCCAATCAAATCAATTTATAATCATTGAAACTGCAGTATCAATTGAAAGAAATAAAGTATTTAGTAGGAATGCTTTTAGAGGGCAGTATATTTACTAACGTAATATTTGTCGAACTCCTCTATACTTTTCCTTAAATATACAAGGAATGGAAAACCATATTGCAACCAACAGCTATTCTCCGGACGAATGCTCCACCGAGCGCTGGATTACAAATTACAAGCCTGGCCGCGTTAAGTGCAATAACTATATATTGCCACAAAATGCTAAAGCTTCGATTGCAGCAGTCGAAAGACTTATTCCTACTCATCGGCCGCTAGATGTACCCTACCATTTTTGTTGCATGTCATGGTTTTATAAATCTCATGTACCAAGAGTTATCAAGGGTCTCGTTACAGCCATTCCAGATCTACCTTGCACTGACGAAAGCCAGCAGCTCGAAACTGCAGTCTGCAAGTGGTGTAGAGTAGCCGGCACGGGAGCTTCTTTGAGTAGGAATAAGTCTTTCGACAGGTGTTTGTTGCAATCGAAGCTTTGGAGTTTTGTGGAAATACATAGTTATTGCACTTAACGCGGCCAGGCTTGTAATTTGTAATCCAGCGCTCGGGGGGGCATTAATCCAGAGAATAGCTCTGGTTTTTTATTCCTTATACATTTAAGGACATGTATAGAGGAGTTCGACAAAGATTACGTTATTAAGTAAAGCATTATTTGTTGACAAAAAAAAATAAAATAAATAGAGGGCCTTAAGTATAACGTTATTTATATGCTACAGATTTTGTTACTCGCACTAAAAAATAATTGAAAGGTATTTACAACATGTTCAAAAATTTTTATATTTTTATGCACCTCATATAACTTGAGATATTTATTTTATTATTGTCATAAATAATTATAAATGCTCGCGATAAATCAGTATAATAATAACAGTAATAATTAGCAACGCAAAGTTCATCTACAAGTGATTGTACGATTGTATATAATGAGTGATTTACCACAACATGCGGAAAATTTATTAGTAGGTTGTCCCCACCAAAAGGAGTTAAAAAAATGAAAAATTAAAAAAAAATGGACCAAAAAAATTACCCTAATCTTTGGTAGAAATGCGCCGCCTCTGACTTTAACCAATCTGACGTAACACGGTGCAACCATATCACTTTCCCTCCTCTTTTATCAGACTTGGGACTGATAGCAAAGCTGGCGGAGTTAGAAGTGAATTTTTGGATTTAATCACATTACAAAAGTAGCAAAAATTAAAATAATTCTTGTAGAACTGTATAAAGTAATGAAAAGTCAAAGAAAAATGTTCGGATGCATTACATTCAATGCACTGTTCTAAGCGCATAATGGCATATTGAATGGTATCGATCTACGAAACAATTTAAAATTTAACGGTACGCTCCAGCTGGAAGTGCGGAAGACAATAAGCACACTAACTCTCTGTCAGTAAACTCTTATACTACGTATCTGCATCGGACCCGAGCGTTGAAGTTCGTAATAAGATAGAAAGAGACAGATACCAGGTCACGATTGCATGTTGGTCAAATTCGATTTGCTTTACCTTTATTTAAAGGACGGATCCGTTCCAGGTGCGTGGTTCATTGCATTATCCATTGACCTAGACAACAACAGTAGCGTATATTCGCAAGTTTTAATGCCATGAAATATACTAAATGATCTCGAATCACTCTAAAATTTTACAGGGGCTCTCCCCACATAGAAGACTGGTACACCATTTTATTTTTCGCATGTTGTGGTAAATCATCATGTACACATAATGAGAAAAAGAGATGATATGAGTGAAAAATTAAATTGGCAACAAATTAATTTTCAATCTTCATGACAAAAAAAATGTTTGAAAACAAAATTGAACCGCCTTCAAAAATGATACCTTCTCCTACTTCTTCTTCTTCTTCTTTTGGCAGAGTGACAAAAGGTCGCCTCACTCGGGCCTTGTAGCCCATTGTGCTACCACTACGAGTTTAGGGAAGTCCCCTAATCATTCGGGATCTAAACCAAAGGCCAAAATCCTTCCTTCACTGGAAAGTGAGGGATTCGTTAATTTCTCCAGCATCGGATAATCAATTCCGAAGTGTTTGTGCCTCAAGTTCACAAAACTAGGGTATTAAGTTAGGACCGGGAAGTTTCTTCCTCGTCTCCGCAGAACCTACAGTCGGGATTGTCAACCACCACTATAGGGTGCAGGTGTTTTCTGAAAGGGCCGTGTCCAGTCAAAAGGCCTACCACGATTCTGACCTGTTTCCTGCTTAGTCGCAAGATTTGTTCTGCTCGCTTCCGCAAGGACTCTAATATAAGGAGCCCCTATTGCCGGAATTTGAGAAATTTTAATAGAAATCGCTTACGCGGATCTACGAATAATTATTGTACAAACATTAATAAAAAACATACGGGTTGAATTGGCAACCTTCTTCTTTTTGAAATGTTATGAAGTGGTTAATAAAAGCGTTATATAAATATTATTTCGTTAATAATGTACCTACGTACTTACTAGTAATTAATTTCAAATACATTTTTATTATTTATGACGTAGAAAGACATAATTTAATGTGTTAAATTAATTTGCGAACAAAAGGATCAATTTGCACCTGATGACGATAAAAATGATGTATTACATGAAATTTGCACATGGTACACACGATTGTTTGACCACAATTATTTTACTTGTTTATTTTTAAACAAATTACAGCATTAGATCTAATTATCTAAGCAAAAAAACTGCTCATTGCTTAACCCAAATTATATGTCCGTATTCCAGAAATATTCGGAAAGTATTTGTAAAAGAATTAACAACATATTCATAACACAGCAATGTACAAATTAGTGCAAGTTACCGTGTTAGAAATTCCCACTTAAATTATCGTCAAATTATACAGGGTGCACCTATTAGACGTTTTAGAAAAACTACAAATAAATTGAAGCTGAAAATTTAGGAAGGGGGTTTCAGAGGTGCTCTATTTAACGAAAATAACGCCACGTATGTGAGACTTCCGGTTATACCGGAAGTTGACACCAACTTCCTTATTTTAAATGGCCTGCCTTATTTTTCATGCCGGATTCGATTTCTATTCCTTATTTTAAGGTAACTTTTAATATCATTCCCTATCTAAAAAACCAATCGTTTTTGAAATATTTCGATTTTAATGAAATCTTTGGAACCATCTCCTTCTTCTCCTAGTAGGAAATGATTTGATATTATAAATGTATTTTCTGCACACTTATTTTTCTTCCAGAGAGAGAGAGAGAGAGAGAGAGAGAGAGAGAGGGAGAGAGAGAGAGAGAGAGAGAGAGAGAGTACAAATAAAAACAACTTTTTACCATCCCTGACGAACTTAAAGCAACTTTAATGAATCTACTCTGATTCTTTTACAAAGTTATTGTAAATTACTGTATTCTTATGGCACACTATTGTCGATATTGTTGTTAGTTTATCCATTTTTCTATATAACTTTAAACAACCAATAACCGTACATTTTAGCTATAGGGAATATACATATATGTTGAGAGGTAATAGAAGAGAAAAGTGAATAGGTTTATAAAATATAGTATGTTCCATTTGAAATAAGCGATTTAATGGTCGGAATTGCCGAAGTTGGACCTCATTTCCCGGGCACACTGTATATTTTTGGGAATTTGTAGCTTGAGCCCACATAAGCTCTATCTCTTATAGATGTACGGGAGAAAGATTGGTTATAGGAATTTACCATAACGAATATTATTAATTTCCAACTATGGTTGGTATTCGCATCAGATTTCATTAAAATCGAAATATCTCAAAAATTATTGTTTTTTTAGATAGATATTGAAAGTTACCTTTAAATAATGAATAGAATTTGAATCTGGCATAAGAAATAAGGCATGTCTAGTATATTCACTTACATATTATGGTATATTGTCATGGATATAAAAATACTTATAAAAATAAGAATATATATAAAAAATAATTTAATTTCATTCTTTTTTAGAGATCAAATGGTATATTTAATTTTAAAATAGATCTATAAACTTTTAATTTTATCTTATTTCTAAATTGTGGATTAATTTCCATAAATCTCCATAAATTGGTCATCCCGACGTGATATTGCAAGGGGGGGGGAGTATATGTAGCGTATCCATATTAGAGTATATCGCCCTAGATATAATAATATAAGAATAACAAGAAATAAAAATTCTTTTAATTTCATTATTTTTTTTAGAGATTAAATGTTATATTTAATTTTAAAAAGATCTTTAAGCTTTTAATTCGATTTTATTTTTAAATTATGGATTGATCTCCATAGCATGCCATTTAAAATAAGGAAGTTGATGTCAACTTCTCATATAACCGGAAGTGTCACATACATGACGTTATTTTCATTAAATAGAGCATATTCACTTACATATTATGGTATATTGTCATGGATATAAAAATACTTATAAGAATAAGAATATATCTCTTTTCTAAATTTTCAGCTTCAAATTATTTGTAGTTTTTTAAAACGTCTAATAGGCCACTAACCGTGATACACTCTGTATATTGAAGTACCAAATACTTTGTAACTTTTACTTCTTCACGTATGATTATTATAAGAACGGGATCATGATTTTAAGAGCATATTTGAAGAATAAGAATTAGTTGTGAATCAATGTAGGTCCAGTAAAATCATTTCAAAGTGGCAAAATGATTCAGACTTTTCAAACCATTTTTTGGAAATCGACCATCTTTTTCCATCAACATATAAGCTGGAGGTTTTACGTCTTGTTTTACATTATTCAACAAAATATAGAAAATTAAACCACTCTCTAAGAAATTATTACTTCCACATCCAGATTTTCTATCCGTCTCTTACAGTGTGAAAAATTTTGGATATCATATTTACACTTCACTATGTGGAAATAATTCAGAAAAATATAAAAAACTTATATTTTGAATAACAAATATTATTCTTAATACATAATGTTTCTTGGTTTATATTAATAGTCCTCTTTCTTTGTTCACTTGTGTCCACCTCCTTGTATAATGATTATATAATATAATAAAATTTATAATTATTGTATGTATAGCTGTCACTAACATAAACATGGTGTTTTATAAATTATTAATATGTGCACGCACAATCCTTTTTGGGATTAGGCGCAATTTTATGTAATATATTTTTTTTAATTTGAATTTTTGAATTTGAATGACATTTGGAAATCCTCTACCCCCAAAAACCCATAAAATGATATGCCACATTGATAGGGGGGGGGGGTTGTTGTAGTGGAGATGGCTGATGACAAAAGACAAAGAATGTTTGGGACCTTGACATCTCGTACATTATGAACCCTTACTTGCTTGCTTTATCTATTTACCCCCAACCTTTCGACGGAATAAGATTCAAATATACCAAGGGTGGATCTGGGCCTTGAATTGGGGGGGGGGTAACATAGCCGCGTGCTGAAAATAACAAAAATGTTTTTCCTCGAAAATTAAAACTGATGAGCGGGGGGGGGGGAATCTCAAAAGAAACTACCCCCCCCCCCATAAATCCGCGTTTAAAATATACTGTAGTTTCAGATCTCGTTATGAGAACTTGCACAAAAATTAAATTTGGAAAACAATACTCAAAAACGTAAGCTGATGTCATTAAAAAACTCGATGCTCACACACACAAAAAAAGCATTTTTCAATTCCCTATATTAAATATGAGCTATTTAAGTCTGTATAATTTAAGCTAAGTCTTGTTGCACGCCTCCATTAACCGTGACGTCAACGAGTGAGCTGACTATACTAACGTAGTCGATATTCCTGTATTTAGGAATTTTATGTGCTAGTTTATTAATGGGGTAGTTTCCATTTTATTAAATTCCGTTTCGGTGATATATATCAGGTAATGTTATTATTTTAACAATTACTGCATAATCAGTTTAAACCAAAACAATAATTTCTTAAGCAAAAATAAGAAATAATAATACTCCCGTCTAGACACAGATTTCAAATGATTTTATTTGGAGGGAAATTATTTAACCAATAATAGACAACTTTCGCTTAGACTGTAACTACCTTATATGAATGCCAAATTGTGTATTTATTTTACATTATTTTACCTATAACACTTTTATTTTGCTCAATATCTCGAAAATCAATAAATAGTATTATATACATGTATTTAGAAGAAATTAAAAGGTATTTATGTTTGTTATTATTTAGAAGTTATCTTAAAAATGTAAAGAAAACTCACGGCGAGGATTATGTTGTAACATTGTATAAAAACGACTCTCTCCTCTTCCAACTTTGCTCGCATGCTGTCAGTTATCATTTCTTGTCACAATACATGTGACAAAGACTTACTGGTTAAATTTATTTGTTGGTTGTTTATGTGGCGTTTGATTTTATTATTTTATATTTTATCAATAAGCTATTAAGATGGAGTTGAATTTTGTGAAAGGAGATTCATCCAATTTGATCAAAGTTGATTATGACATGATAGATTCTTTCTATAAACAAAATTTGTATTCATTTGTCAGCAAACGTGAAAAACGTGAAAAATGTGAAAACGCAACACGACGTTAGAAGACATCTGTCATTTTACCAGCCGTTGACATTGTTGCCATATATTGCTAAATATGTTTTTAAAAATCTAATCGACACTAAAAATTATTTAAAATATTTAATAATTCACGCCTATTATTATTTTTTACATCACAAAATTAAATTTCGTGGATTAATATATTAAAATTGATTTAATAAATGTTTTCTTCAATTATCTTTACTAGAACTAGAGAGGAAATTTCAACTTGGCAATATCGCATTATTTTGTACAAAACCATTCTATCAACAAATTAACAGAGTACCTACGACATCGGCAGATTACGTACGTCACCAATTTAAAATGCTTCTCGCGTCACTTATTTTAACTTTTGATTTCTCAAGGAATTGATAAGTATTTTTGCGGAAATCTGTATTGGAAGGCTTGTTTATACATATTCTATGATATTATTCAATAAAAAAAAAGGAAAATACCTCATTATCAATGCTTTAAGTGTAAATATTGTTTCAAAATGACCGATGAAAACCCATTTGTTGTGCGTGTGGTGTTCAATTCATTTTTAAAACTTTTTTTTTTGCAAAACTGCTTCAACGTAAAAAACGTATTAACTTGAAATAAAAGTAACGACTACACCTAGTAGTTACAGTATCTACGGTTCGCTTAATATAAATTGTTACTACCCCGCAAGAACCGCGAGGAGGTATGAGCATTTCTCTTCAGGACAGGATGGGTATGGAATATTAATATAGGATAAAGAGATTATTTAAAAAGTAACAAGAAACCTCTAAAAACAAAATAAAAACAAAAAATATACTCTAAAAATAGTAACAAAACCAAATATTTGTCTCAATAAATAAACTAAAAATAAACTGTAATAGTAGTTATTACTACAATAAAAACAGAAAGATGAATCATTGCAAAAATAAAAAATATCATACCAAGTTTCATCTAGATAATAAATGGGTCTATTTTCCCTGAGTTGTTTTATCTCTTCTAGATAAGAATTTCGCCAATCTACTATTCGTCTGCTTTCCATAATCTCCATTCGTTTATTAATACTTTGATGTTTAAATCCAATTTTTTTCATCCAATTTCCTAAAGTTGTTTTGGTATATTTTAGAGGATAATCCATTTCCTTTAGTTTTCTGTCTATCACGTCAAGAGTTGGAATTTCATTTTTCTGTTACCTTCGCTTCGTAAACTACACATTTTAAAAGTTTTGCTAAAGATGGGACCAGAGTTTTCGATTTACCTGCGTCGGATCGTTGTTTTCTTGGGAGGGCACCTTTTTCACCAGTTTGTGTATTGTCGAACGAGGAACTTTTCTCAGAGGTGCTGTTTCACCTACATCTAAATCATCCAAATTAGGGTCATTAGCTTTTCGTTCCAAAATACTATCGTAAACATTTAAGCAAATTTGTTTTCAGTCCACGTCCAAATGTACTCGTTTTTTTCTTACTGAAAACACTGATGCATTTTGATTTTCTTTATCACTGTAATCACTGTAATTACTATCACTTTCATGTTCACAAACACGATTAGATGTAGACGTAGATGACTCACACGGTTGAAACATTTTTATATAAAATATATTTTATGTTAAAAAATAAATAGATATAAAATAATAAATAACTTATAATATTACACTTACAATATCCCTCAAAGCATTGCCATGAATTGGTAACAAAACTTACTGAAATTATTTTCAAAAACACATTACCAAATAAAGAAATATAAAGTAATTATCAATTTATATCTTCACCCCAACAGTATAAGCTCGACTGCGGTATCTCAAGTGCGGTCCTGAATTGAAAATAACAGTCTAACAGTTTATATTAATGTAAGTGGAGTAAAGACGGGAGATCTACTTGCCCGGCCTATTCATTCCTCGCACCTCATAACTTCATAACCTTCACACTATTAAGACCACTTCAACTATACTTATACATACTAAGTATAAAGTGTTAGTATGTGTAAGTACATACTAAGTACAAACTGTGTTATATGGGCGCCCCAAAAAGCTGGCCACGTCACTTATATTATCGACACCTTGTATAGTATGTACGATGTATATTTTGTCGTTTATATTTTATGTAATTATTGTTGATGTGGACTATGTCCTTGATTTTTGTTAAAACCGTAGGAAATATATATTATGATTACCTAAGCACTTTTCTAAAGAACATTTTTTTCATTAAAAAATTACATTTTAGATTATTATGACTGAGAAAATAATATAATTGACATGATTTAACGGGCGGCCGCATTCTAAAATCGGTTAACTTAATGCCAACAGCAAACAATTTCGTATAAACATTTTTTTCATATAATTACTATAATTCAATGTTTCCTTCTTACAGGCATGTAGCTAATAACCCATTAAAATAATAACTATATCTTAATGACTATTTTATATAACCTGCGTATGACTGGTATTTAATGTGAAATATCAAACTTCAATATTAAAAAAAATTGATTTAGGAAGCCTCTACAATGTGGTAGTTTATTATCACACAAAAACAAGAATTATTATGTTTTTTACCACTACATTACACAAAGTTATGTTTGCAATTTCGACAATTACGTCGAAATCACTACCTAAGGAATCACTACTTCTACATCCAGAAGTCTTGCCAAGTCCCTCATTACTACACTCACTCCATACCAAATCTATGAATATCTGCAAAAAAATAAATTATTTTCGACTGGTCAGAGTTCAAAAAATCTCATAGTCCAACTACAGCATTAACGCTCATAGTTGATGACGTTATCAGAGAAATAGACAATGGAAAATGCATTTGTCTGGTACTGCTTGATTTCTCAAAAGCCTTTGACACCCTTGATCATTCACTACTCCTATCCAAATTACATTATTTTGGATTGTCAGAGACTTCATTGCAGTTATAACGTCAACTTATCTTAAAAAACGGAGTCAATATATTGTTATAAAGCAAAAGTTTCAGTATAAAACTTTAAAGGATGGTGTACCACAAGGATCAATCCTAGGGCTGCTACTGTTTTCAGATATATCTAAAATTATTAGAAATACCACTCTCCATCAATACTCCGATGATTCGCACATTTATTGTTCATTTGATCCAGTAGATAATAACTCTATACAGATTAAAATCAATCAAGTTTTAAATAACATACGTGAATATGTATGTGACGATAACCTAAAATTAAATGCATCTAAATCACAAGTCATTTTAATAGGAACAGTGCCATTGAATATAAAATTTCATTCAACAAATTCAACTTTCAAAATAAGTAACGAAATAATTCCATTGATTTGAATGAAGCAAAAAATCTGGGCGTAACTCTTGATTCTTTCCTGCAGTTTGAAAGTAATATTAAAAATAAAGTAAAGCTGGCATATTGTCGCCTAAAAAAATTATACCGTTTCATGGTTATATGGAAGTGCAAATGGTTATATGGAAGAGCAACCCAGTTGAATATCGCCATCTCCTTTATTGATTAGCTGTAATAAAATTTGTATAATGCAGAAATAAAGACATTTTATTATTATTATGTTATTTAAAGCATAATATTCCTCAAAGATGTAAACAAATATTTTGTAATGCATTAATATTATCTCTACTTGATTATGGAGATGTGGTTTATGGTAATACGCTGTCTCCTTTAATGAAACATGCTATACAAGAAGTTCAAAATTTTTGTACGAAGTACATTTATAATATTCCTACCACAATCATAGCACCCCATATCTAAATGAGCATAACATTTTAAATATGGAAAGCAGAAGACTATGTCATATGTATTATTTCATATAGAAAATGATAAAAACAAATGAGCCAACTTATTTAAGTAGGTATGCTTTTAGAGGGCAGAATATTTACTATTGAAATATTTTTGTCGAACTCCTCTATATCCTTATATTTAAGGAAACGTATAGAGGAGTTCGACAAAAATATTTCACTAGTAAGCAACTTATTTAAGTTCTAAATTAATTACACATAACCACGGTCATGACGCCATAAAAACCAACTTTGTGATAGTCCCACACAGGTCGACTATTTTTCAAAAATCATATACGCATATAGCAGGAACCGAAGGAGCACCAATTGCAAAAATGTGCAGCGAAGCACAAGTTTTCACCATTCTCACGGCTGTAAATAGTTAAATATTAACAATAGAGGAAAATAGTTTAAATAAAAGTTGTAGATTTTTTTATTTTATTCAATATTGGTAATACCTATTTTTAGGGTAGAACTCTAACAGGAAAGGAGAAATGTGAGAAAAACTTATTTTGACCGTCATTTTCTCAGCATGGCGGTCGTAGCGGCAATTATATTTTTGTAGAAATGAATCACAGATATCGCCCGTTTTTTTGCTCTACCGACTGTATTATACCTTTTTTTTTCGGTGGGGGAAAATCTTTCAGGCACCACGGTCCGTGGTAGTATGGAACTTCCACACAACCCCACCTCTTCACTTTCACTCCCCGGCGCGGCGCTTTGCAGCATACATCTGGATGTGGGAGATTCTGCCCTAATCATCATGTCTCCTTTGCATGTCTCTCTCTTCCTGTTCTTTTGATTGCATTACTTTTGAGTCGTAAAGTAGTCCGTGTACCTATGTCGGCACTTGACCCATTTCTTCACGTCGGGTATGAGAACTTTGGTCCACTGAGCTACTTCCAGTGTGTCCATCCACCCCGCCCGCACCTGCCATCTCTCCAGACTGGTCTCTCTCTCCACTTTCTTGGCTTGTAACGTACTTCTTCGTAGCGTAGCGTCTTCTATTTCATAGAGTCTTCTCCTTTCATCTAATAAGAGGTCTTTGGGGGAGTATCTCTGCCACTACTTGAGTTGCTATCGTCCTATACCCGCTTATGACCCTTAACACGGCTTTTCTTTGAGTGCTTACTAGCATTTGTCTATGCCATCTTCTCCCTATAGCCGCGTGCCATATCGGAGCTGCATACGTCAGTATTGACTGTGTGACGTTGTATAAAATCTCCCGCTTTTTGCTTCCAGATCGTTTATTGGGCATATTCGTGTCTACTTTCTTGACCGTATGCTTGATGTGTTCGCCGAATGTCCCCTTGTCGTCGATTATTATTCCTAGGTACGTGTTTCTTGGTAATAGTTTAACGTCTCTCAGCTGGAAGCTGAGCTGTCTTCTGTCCCTTTTCCCTTTGAGGATAACCGCCTCCGTTTTTTCTGGGGCGAGTTCTAAGTAATGGCATCTCATCCATGCGTTTATGATCTCCAAAGCATCATCTGTTAGACTAGTCCTTCTGCTCTGTCTGCTACTAGCACTAGAGCAATGGCCTCGGCGAATTCTACTACCCAACTCTCCTCCGGCATGTTCCATAATGTCGGACCAAGTACCGAACTCTGCGAGAAATCAGCTATAACTTCCCCTCTTTCGATCTCCAACGATCTTTCTTCGAGCTGCTCACGATGTTAACGAGGTATTGTGAGATTTCCTCGTTAACTCCTTCATGATTTTTCCCCATGGTGCGGTGCTGAAAGCATTCCACTGTATTATACCTGCTTCCACTTCATTACGTGGATGTGGAAGTAAAATCATAATTGATAGTGTTCTACTCGTTCTTTTTTCAATATTCAAATGTTTAAACTATTTAAATTTTTACCACGATGGCTTTCAGTTTATATTCATTTGATAAGTTTTTGTGGATATTAATTAAGTTTTCTAATGTAACCAGAATATCATATAAAATATCCAGAACATTATTAATTGGGCAGTCATTGGCTAGTTGAAACAGGAAAATTATAAAGTAAAAAAATACATATATATTGAACAATATAGGTGCGTTTAAACATGTTTCCAAATAGTTTTATATTTTAAAAACATTTTATCCAAAGTTTAAAAATGTTGTCATGATATTAACAAAATAGTATGCGGCGCAAAGTTTAACATTAACACTATATTAACAAAATAACTATTTCTATGTGATTAAAATATTACAAAAGTACATTACTTACGACAAATTAAACAAATTCATATTCAAAAAACCTTACAAACTTTGTTATGCTATTTATTATTTAAATAACAATGTTCTGTTTATTTTTCAGGTGAAGAAAATTTAAAAGTTAATAATATCGAAAAACATGTATCAACAGAGAAAAGCAGAAATATTCAGTACCTTAATTTTGGAGAAGATGATCAAATGGTAAGAAAAATTTGTATCTAATGGGCAGGGGCAGTTTTTTGCGTAATTCAAAGTTTGGATAACTTTTAATTAATAAAGTTCTGCCATTGTTTTAACTGCAATTTAAGTTAAAAAATGGCTGAAGGACCTCGGTCAATGGTCGTTTGATTATAGGTGTATTTATATTTGTATTTTTACTAAGCGTAATTTCTCTCTGAATGCGAGCACTTTTACAAGACACCGAGTTGGTTTGCTAGTGAAATGTCACACCGTCCAAAGTTAAATTGGACATCCACTCTTCAGTGAAAAATATTAAAAAAAAAGGGTTAATAAATTGTACTTATAATATAGTAACTTTATACTTGATACCTGACGTCAAATCAGGTATATATGCTTTTTAAATATGTTGTATAGGATTAAAAATTAATGTTAAATCCAACTTTACGACCTCGGCAGAGCTCCGGGTCTTGGTCAATAATCCAAAAAACTGCGAGATTTTTGTTTTTTTTTTCAGTTTTTGTTGATTTTGACCTAATGCCTACTTTTTGATAAAAATAATTTAGTATTTTTTAAAAGTAGACTAAATTTGCTACAAATTGGTGGCAGAGTGGACTCTGTAGATCAAACAGTATCCGAGCTACAGCTGTTCAAAGTTTTGCAAATTTTTATTTTTCGATATTTTTAACAATTTTTAACTTAAAAATCTGTAAAATACGTACTACTACTATAACTAATCCAGTCAATGATGCTCAAAAGAGGGGTGTAGAGTATATGGAATATGCGAGACTTTTTGACTTCAGGACTTCGTTAGGAGTAGTTAATAGGTAAACATACTAAAAGTCCTCGCCCCTGGGAGGTGAGCTTACGGTGGGAGGGGGAGGGGAAGGTCCCATTTTTTCGGTTATATCTCGGAAACGGTGGACTCTAGAAAAAATATGTTCTAAATGAAAAAGAAAGCTAATTAACTTTCCTATAAAATTGTTTACATACATATTTGTCGGATTTCCAACGGTTTTTGAGATATACGTTACTGAAAATCGATAATTTTCGAAAAAATCAACTATTTTTGTCAAACATTTGCTTCTAGTGCCTTTCCCGATCGTTTCTCAGAAACGAAGTTGCATTAAATTTTCTTAATTTGATATGCACTTTTGCTACTTTATCTTCAACCAATCAAAAGTTATAGAATTTCTAACATGTACGCTCATTTTCAAAAAATTTAATTTCCTATACAATTGTGTCCATACATTGGAATTCCCAACGGTTTTCGAGGTATAGATACATCAATGAAAATCGATAATTTTTGAAAACGTAAAGTTATTTATTCTTAAATAATATTACTAAAACGTCTGTACAAGTTTGTTCCCTCATAATTTGATATATAACTTTAATAACTTTAATAATTTAGTTTTTTTATATAAATCAGAAAGAAATGTATTTTATGTTGAATTTGAATAAACGTTTCACAAAAGGAGTTGTAATGTAGAAAAACCAGTGTACGACCCGTCAAGGTCGCCGGTCACCTGGCTTCTAAAGTGGGTTTTGTCAAAAGGTACCAAAAGTCCAAAATCATACAACGTGCAGCTGAGGTATTTGCCAGCGGTCCTTCTTCCCCTGACTCGGCGCTCCAGCCACAGAAAAATCCCTCAACGAGTTCTGCTACAAATCATTTGTCAAAGCAGCTGCAAACATGAAGACTGATCTCTCAACTCACCCTCCAACTGAAGGAACTATTAAGCAGCATGCATTCCGGACGTACCACCAAATACACCTGTGGTTAGAGGAAGAACCTAATGGTGAGGCACCGAACTGGGGTTGGGAGAGGAGGGATGACCAACTAGTTCCGAGCTGGATGCTGCTCCTGATGAAATCCTGAAGATGATTTTTTGCCGATGCACGAAAGGATGTGACAGTGGCAGGTGTGGTTGTAGAAAATCATCGTTAAACTGCTCTGTCGCATGCCCGAATTCCAAGGGCAGTTGCAACAACGGAGCCGGAATATTAATTCAGACGACGACGACATCGATACACTACCAATCTCTTTGGACAACGTCTCCACTGCTGACGAAGATGAATGAGCGTCAACTCTTCCGCCTCAAAAATACCAAGATGTCACCTTGAATGCTTATTTTTTTCATTTTTTAATTACTATCAGTCCATATAAATACTTTCATTATATGATTCGTAATAATCTAATAAAAGCTATAATTATAAAAAAAAGTGTTGTGTGTCAATTGCAACTAACTTATTTCTATTGTTAAAATGTTGTTAATCATCATGGTAGCGTCAACATACTCATTTCTAGAGGAACATCGAAATTGAGTATACATGTTAGAAATTCTATAACTTTTGATTGGTTGAAGATAAACTGGCAAAGTTATATCAAAGTGAAGGAAATTTAATGCTGTACAACTTCGTTTCTGACAATTTTTCTGAGAAACGATCGTGGGAGGCACTAGAAGCAAATGTTTGACAAAAAGAGTTAGGTAAAAATGATTTTTTCACAAATTATCGATTTTCAATAACGTATATCTCGAAAACCGTTGGAAATTCGACAAATATGTGTGAAAACAATTTTATAGGAAATTTAATCAGCTTTCATTTTTATTTAGAACATACTTTTTCTAGAGTCCACCGTTTCCGAGATATAATCGACAAACCCAAAAATGGGACCAACCAAACAATACCTCCAACTTGAGCCAACTTTGGTGCCAACGTTGGCTCCAATGTGTGGAGCCGGCGTTAGCTGAGTCGGGATCCATACACAAATCTCCTTATAGCGTCTATCCTCTGTCCTCTCTCAACGTGGATGCTGTCCAAACCATCAACTTCATCACAAAAGAGCAGGTGATAGATGTTGACTTGTACTGTGGTGACTCCTCTTCTCTTGGTCCAAGGGTTTAACATATATAAGGAGAAAAAAACAGTAAAATTAAGATAAAAAAATAAGATTACGATAAAAAATTGGATAATAAGTACTATGTACTCAGATTCAAAACTACGTTAAAACTAATCAATTAACTACAATCTTTTTACCACTCTATGCTAAGTAGAAACTATGAGTAAAAAAAACAAAAATTTAAGGTAGCAAGATACTACGTTAAAAAAAAATATTATGACCAAAATTACGATAAAAAGTAGTTTGCAAAAGTTATTAGATAATATTACGTCAAAACTAAAGTACGATAAATTTTTTTACTACAAAAAAATTAGATATATTTGAAAATATTGATTTTCGTGGCAAAGAAAATTTAACTACAAAAAAAAATTAGATAATTTGAAAATATTAATTGCTGCGGTAAAGAAAATTTAAACATGAAATCTACACGAAAATAGGTACGGAAAGTATTATTCAAATATCAAAAACAAAATAAGTCTGTACTAAATATTAAGGATTATGTAATTACAAGAATTTACAAGAAAAACCGGAAAAATTAATATATAACTTTTATAATGCAAAAGACAAATTTATGTAAGATAAGCAAAAAAAAATCTAGTTCAAAATAATGCCAAAAAAATAATAATTTATTTAAAATTAAGGCAAAATTGACAAAAAAGGTTTGTTCAAAAAAATTCGATATTTCCTCAGATTTGACGGAATCAGACAAAAAAATTATAACAGAGAAATATATTTTAAAACTTTGTGTGGACAGATAGACATACGTAATAATATTTGATAATAAGTATAGATATTTAAAAGATATATATTTCTATTTACCAGCTGTTAACCGGAATAATATAAAAAATACCGACACTTACATTAATGATTAACTGAGGTAAAAAAAAGATAGCGATATAATTAATCCATTAATGAAGCTACACAAAAGACAAGAAGAAAAAAAATGGTTCATCAGTTCAGAAACCCCAAATTCTAAGTCTCTCTGGACGTACGTTCGGTGAGTACTTTAATTCTCTACAGATTTAATCAAAAGATAATAAAATATAAGATAGAAAAACACTCACCTTACGCTTTCCAGAAGTGACCCAGCAGCAGACATTCTGGACATATTCGGCTTTGATTCTGGTTCCAGCCTAGATATCATTTAACTCCAAAAGGTCCACCCTGGACTCCTGAACCAACATCGTGTGCCTATGCACAATATATTCTCTAGTGCATCTATACCAGTATGTAGTTCACATAGAAAACGCATCAAATAGCAGAAAAATATCTAGGAACCACAAAAGAGAATATAATAACCACGGGTCAATCTACGATTGTTTAACCCTTACGTTACCCAATCAGAGATAAAAGATAAATTGCCAAGTGGGCCGATAATAATTATTTAATCATTGTCAAATAACCAAGGTACATAAAGATAATGCCAAATGGGCCAATAATAATAATTAATTAACCTCTACGTCAAATAATTATTGATATGAAAACAGGTATTTGACCTATTAAACAAAACACACAGTTTAATAAACTATTCTGAAAAATATGTCCACCTATAAGCTTAAAATATACATACAATTAAATTATCTACATAAAATAATTGAAAACTAAAAGGATTAAATAGACAAAAAGAGAAATAAATGCACAAGACCATACCTTCCCATGCTACCAAACCATCCAGGATCTGAAACCAACCGCTCCATACAAGCGCTGAATCAAAGATGATCAATTTTCGCCCCGATTCTAGCGTCAATTATCAAAATCCCCCACAGCGGCGCTGGATGTCTTAATTACATTTACCTAAAAGATATTGTTAAAGGTTCGCGCACACTGTAGCATATCACTTTATAACTCAAAACTTCACAAAATATTTTAAACTGATCGCGAAACAGCGAAAAAATACTAAATATTAACAAAATACAATGTTAAAAGGAGCTGTAACGTTATTTCGACGGAAATTCCGTTACAATATTGGACCTTCGGTACTCACTCAAATCTAATTTCGACACCTCAGGCACCTGTCGAGCTTGTACTTGTAATTGTATGCGGGTTTTCTTCCATAATATCTCAGATTTGTACCTTATACGCTAAAATACGTTGTGGATGCCTGGAACTCTGTCTCGTCCACGATTCAGTTGTAAAGTTCCACATGTCCGCGTTGAACATCTGTCGTAAAAGTTGTATGGTTAGGTACATGTCTATCGGAAAATCGAGAAGATGTAAATGCATTTGGCATTGCTTCATCATAAATTGAAATTATTTCCATCAACTGCACATGGGTGTAGAATGTACCATTTTGATAACAGTTTGAAAGTTTGAAGTTGCCACTAAAATAACATTACTGACCTAACATAAGTCGACTACTCTGCACACAGCTATTATAATCAATTAACGGAATATATACCGATACATAGAGAGATACATAGAGGTGGGATAGTTTTTTTTTATTGTATCAACTCCAGTTTTAAAAGTTATTTGGCAAAGATCTGAATTACCCTGATTTGCCCTTTTCTAGGAAATTCAAGGATTCATTCGGAATAAGATGAAGATCTACGCCTCACGTCTGTTTTATGTGCTGACTCTTGGAATTTTGAGATTAATATTTCATTGGTATCCCCAACTTCAAATAAAGGTGACGCACACTAGATGCAGCTTGAGAGATGCAGAGAAAGTTCTTATAATTGTAAGTAAAAAATTGCGTATATGTTATGATAAAATATGACATTTGACTCAAATATATTTTCCTTTCTTTCAGAATACTTACAAAAAATTTAGATCATATTTTGTGAAAGAAGTGAAAGTATTAAATGCGAATAGTTGCAGGTAAATTTAAATATCAGTTTAACACATGATGCTATTTCATTGTCATTTTTAGTAGCGATTTAAATAATTCACATAAGAATGAGAGCGAAAAGGAAGAGAAACTGCTGAAATTCAATCTTAGTGATGGCAGAAAAAAGGGTAAGCGTATAGTGTGCTAGTAGACAATTTATTTTTAGGTCTTAAAGTAAATATAGTTTAAACTCCATTTAAACGGTTAGGTGTTGCCCCAAATTTCCAAAAGCTAAACTACTGGCTGCAACATAATAGCCATTTCCAAACCTGAACAGAAAAATAAGCGCTACGTTGCCAGGTTTCTACAGATACTGTATGAAATTCTGGGTTTTTAATGAAAGGCACCAAAGTTTAACTCCAAAACGTTTAGAACAAATATCAGTAATATACGTTTATTCAATCCATTTGTTGTAGAATTACACCAAACCCGTATTATTAGATGTATGAAGCTTACTTATATATGGGATGAAGAAACAAGCAATTTTGTAAAGCTAGCAGGATTCGACAAAGGAATTAGCAAGGCAGAGTTGCACAGCTTTGCTGGACAAAGTCGAGAGAAGCAAATTTTAAAGTAAGCGAGAGACACGATCTTCCTTACATGTCATGAAAATCACATAATATAGGATTCATGTATTGAGCTCTCCTTTTAACGGCGAATATTTCAAAAACGGAGGTGCGAAAAAAATTGAAAAAATTATATGTTATTGTAAATCACTCACTAAAATTAAAATAACTTCCACTGAACAGTTTTGAAGATCTGCTAAGTTATATTGAAAAATGTTCCACTATTTAAGGATATTACAACAAAAAGAAGAACTAAATAAAAATACGTTTTTCAAAATTAAAATTTAATTTCCAAGAAAACGCTCACCTTCCAAATTGGACAAAACTTTACTGTAACTTCCTGATAACATACAGACATACAGATTGCATTTCCATAAAAAAAATACATATCCAAAACTAAAAAATCGTTGAAATCTTATTTTGTAGGCTTAGTTTTATTCAACTAGAACTAAATATTGCCAAAATAGGCATACAAATATTTCAACATCAATGTAATATCGATTCAATATTTTTTCACGATTTCAATATATCCAATTTATCCATTAGCATAGAACATTTTATAGTGAAACCTCTAAAAATTTTGAAAATGAATATATTTTTTAATGAGTTCGTGAAAGTGTATAGACTAATATCCTGAAAAGTTTACATTCCGTTCGGATGCAGAACATAGAAGAAAAGTGAAAAAACATTTTTTTTCAAAATTTTGAGATTAATTCAGAGTAGGAAAAAATAAAAATACAGGTGGATAGACCACGTGTTTCTGGACAAAAAAATTTTCTAATACAATTTATCGCTAAAGCCACGGTATTCCTGGAACAAAATAGTGAAATAACTTTGTCATTCTGCGCGGCCAAGCGCAAGGTTAAATGCATACCATGGAACCTCTAAAAAGCACTTCTAATGAGTAAAATAAAACTTTTTCTCTTTCTGATTACACATTTTTAACATTTTTCTTAGTGACTAGGAGGATAAATGGTGAGTATGGAGGGAAAATATATAATTATAAACGCATACACAGACACTACACATTGCCTCAGGATCGAGGCAGTTCCGCCGCGTCGTAAGTCACATGAATTTTTGCATTGACTGTATTGTATATATTACAGATACACGTATCCACATTTCAACTATATCCAATGGGTTCCTTATACATTTGTTAATGTATTGGAAAAGTGCCAGAATTTATATTCAAAAAAACTGTAAAGAGGTTATAAGGATAAGATCGTGAAAATTGCTATTTCTGATCATGATGGAATTGATTATATTTTCAAAAAAATGCATACTAGCAAACGAATTTGTTTTTGAATATTCAAAAAGTATACATTTTTTCTTAAATAGTGATATTTTATTTTTTCCAATGGGTCAGTTTCTCGACAAGTTACAGCCTCCAACATACAGGGTGTCTTAAAAGTCAACGTCATCCCTTGGAGGGCTGATAGGCCAGCTCATGACTGACCAGAATATCAAAATATGACCTTAGTAAAAAGTTGTTAGTTTTTGAGATATTGGGCACTTTTTTTCATGTATGTACGACCCTAATATAAGAAAATTTACGTTGGTTTCATTTTAATACATTCGTTGGTTTAGGAGCTAGACAGCAAAATATGCCAAAAATGGCTATTTTGGTATTGTTGCATTAAAAAAACCAAAACCAGTATAATTCTGGTAAGTGTTTTTGTTTATCCTAAAAGTCCAATTCATTGCGCATAGAAAATGTGTGTTTGTATTTAAGTAGGATCAACACTTATTGTGTAATAACGATTTATGTCATGTGTTCTCCAGTCTCCTTTCTCACATTTTTTTGCGGCCTTATGGTTCATAGTAGGGCAGAAAGCAATGTATACCTGAACAGGGCACATATTAGGGTGTTAAAATGGATCTCTTGTTAAAATGCGATAGGACGTACCGTTTTCGAGTAAAACGCACTTGTTTGCAAAAAAATATTTCAGATCACACTTTTCATCGACTGACTAGTAAATACTCACCGCTGACTACGAAAAAATAATGTGTCGCTTCTTGCTTTTTCTGTTTATGAAGGACATTGCTAATGAAAAAATGAAGGGACTCGGACGGAATAGGGGGGTTCTCACTCCCCTATTTGAAGGTGCACGCTTGTCTCGAATCATCATTGCAACTTATTTTGTGTCTATAACAAAATCCACAGTAATTTTACCTTCCTCGATAAACAGCTATTATATGTCCATTTCATCGGAAAATGATTTAAAAAAACATTTATCAGATCACAATTCAGAACACAAAGAAAACTCAAAGCAAACATAACCAAACAAGTGCGTTTTACTTGAAAACGGTACGTCCTATCGCATTTTAACAAGAGACCCATTTTAACACCCTATTATGTGCTCTGTCCACGTGAAAAAGGAGACTGGAGAACACTTGACACAAATCGTTATTACACAATAAGTGTTGACCCTACTTAAATACAAAATCACATTCTCTATGCGCAAAGAATTAGACTTTAGGATAAACAAAAACATTTACCAGAATTATACTGGTTTTGGTTTTTTTAATGCAACAATACCAAAATAGCCATTTTTGGCATATTTTGCTATCTAGCTCCTAAATCAACAATTGTATTAAAACGAAACCAACGTAAATTTTCTTATATTAGGGTCGTACATGCATGAAAGAAAAAGGAGCGAAAAAAGTAGGTTCATTTTTTTCAATTTCAACATCCCGTATCATGAAAACCGCGCGGTATTCGATGAAAGTTTTTTCACAAATCATCATCCCTCCTTAAGGGCATTAGTATGTGTTGTATTGCAGATTGGAAATAATAGCCGTTTGTCCAAATTCGGGCAGCGCGACCTTTCCGGCCTCGTACAGCCAAAACCGTTTGTCCTACGGCAAATGTGTAATACATATATTATGTAGAGGAGTGATGAATCTTCAAAAAGTGTAACTTGGTAAAGATCCCTACGGGCAATAGGGAAACAGATATGGATACATAAGTAAAATTTCAAAGTTTCAACCCCTATGTAGCAGGGTGTAGTTTTCTGTGCTTGCTTATTATGTGCTCTTAAACAACTTCCACAAAAGAAAGTCCGCAGTACGCAAAATTTTTTATGATGTCTAATTCGACTGGACTATCTTAGACTACCCAGCTGTTACCACTCGAACGGTACGTATCTCCAGTATTACGTCATCTAACCTCGACACTTTTGTGTCAGGGGCCTTGGATAAAACTCGTAACTCTGGCCCCATATACGAACATTAACATTTCCAATGTTAAAAACATGGGAAAGCCACAATTTCCATCTTTTCAATGAACCAACATGCATATAGATTGAATAAATTCTGATTTAGTTACATAAAATTCAGTGCGTCGGTGTCACAGTCATGCGTATTCAAGCGCGCGCACACATGGATTTGGCTTCGAGTTATATCGTTACTTGACTATTTTTTTCCGGGAATGCCGTGGCTTTACCGATAAATTTTGTTAAGACATTTTTTGTTCATAAATACGTATTTTTTATTTTTTCCTAGCTTGACTTAATTTCAAAATTTTGAAAAAATGGATGAAAAAAATTTTTCTTCGCTTTTTTTTATGTTCTGCATCCAAGCGAACTGTAAATTTTTCAAAATATTATTCCATACACTTTTACGAACTCACTAAAAAAATAGTATATTGTGTATTTAGGTGTGAAAGCAATACATTCCCGGACGACGATGCAAATTGTTGGCCGAGGCGCTAGCCGAGGCCAACAAGCATCGAAGTCCGGGAATGTGCTTTCACACCGAAGTACACATACTATTTTTTTCTGAAATCACAATCAATATTATTATAAATTAAGGAATTTGTATTAATTCATAACATTTCTTCATCACAATCTAACTGCTTACTAATAAATGCAATCTTAATGTGAGTTGGTTTGTCTGCATGTATTTATTCACTGTCTAAAATATACATAAAAACCGTACGGGAATGTTAATTTCCCGGCCTAGGCCGGGAAAGTAACATTCCCGTACAGTTTTGTTGATTGTTGCTTGGCAACGGATCTTTTCCGGTCTGTTTTGTGATAGTTTCTTAGCAACGGACTAAAACACTGAAATTGTGTATTTTTCGACCTGAAATCGCACCGAAAATGTAGACATTCCCGATCGATTTCAGAAAAAAATTATTCATTTTGCAAGTTTTTGGAGGTAAATAACTTCATTGACTGGGCTACATTGTTAAATCAGGTTTCAGCCAATATTATGTTCTACCTGGGTACCCAGGCTTTCACTAATCTTCAATATTTTTTCTAGGAGGATAATATACGGAAATAACGAAATAAACGTCCCAGTCCAAACAATATTGACCCTTCTAGTATTAGAGGCTCTAACGCCGTTTTATATGTTTCAACTTTTTAGTTTGATAGTATGGCTGTGTGAACTCTATCTTTACTACACGTTCGCTATTATCATAATGTCGGTGGCTGGTATAACAACTTCTATCATACAGACTAGGAAGGTGAGTGACTTATGGTTATTTTATGTTTAATGTAATTCAGGCTAAATGAATTTTTTCTTAACTAAAGAGTAACAAAGGCGACTAGATCAGTGGAGAGCTAAGTCAACTTCCTATTAAGCATATTTCAGTTAATAATTTTCTTCAGCAATCTTATTGCATTCTGGGCACGTTTAGGGAATCCAACTGCTGAAAATAATCACCCAACCTGATTACTTTTTGATTCCAGTCAATAATTGCGAGTTCGCTAAACGATGTAAAGGATGTTGCTTAAATGTCACTATAGTTGAGGTTATGTCAAAGAAAATCTTTATGTTATCTAGTGAAGTGTTAAAACGGTTAAATAAATTTGTGTTTGGTGCAAGCGATTTTGATTGACTCATTTACTTTGAAATATTTTTTGGAAGACGAAATAAATCTGTTTGATAAAAGAAAGTGAGGTTAAATTTCAGTGCTGACTCCACTCAGCGTGACTTTTGCCGCTGATTAAAACAAGGGAACCACTGCTCGCAATTGTTGCCAACCGTTGCATTTCCTAAACGCACCCAATTGGTTTATAATAAAATATTTGTTTTAGTACAATGCTCTTTTAATAGATGGAGTCACCGTCTCTATAAACATCACTAGCTTTACACACAGACCAAGATATCCTCAGGATATCTTAGTTAAATCTTGTTATCCCAGTCAAGAACTATCATTTTTAGTACATCATCAGGATATCACAAAATGATAATTTATTTGGTCTTAGAATCATCCCAGATGAGAATATCCCAGACAAGTTCTCTGCTTATGTCCTGGAAATATCTGTCGGGGATATCGTGATCCTGATCGGTCTCAACAGAGGATATCCGAGGCAAATCATGTAATGATGTCCTGAAAATATATCTATCGAGGACATCGCAGCTCCAGCAAACACACAAACGTGAGCCGAAATGCGGTTTAATGTTGGAGATGACTGGGAAAGGATAGTCACCTTTATGCAAACGTGGCGCATCGGCCCGATATTGAAATTTGATTAAAGTCAAACATCTAGAATTAAAAGAATATTCATGGTATTTAACTCATAAGTCTTTCAAGCCCCTTCCAAGTTCACGGTAGATGTTGGTAGATGGATCTGCTTACAAGTCGCTGAGTTAGTCCTAAGACTCTACCACATTTCCAACAGGGTTATTCACTATAAGCATTTTAAGACATAAATTCTATCAAAAACATGGCTGAAGGTCACTCAGATTGGTCTCATAGCATAAAAGTGTTGCCGGCCAGTATCGGTTCTGTCCTCTTTGGGCTTCTCTGCCTGTACCGAATTATAAAGAAAGTACGAACTACAAACTAGACATACAGCTGCAGTAGTCGCTAATACTGTATGTGCGCAGAATTTAGGACTGATCTAGTCGCCTTGCTTATCCGTAATAGCGCTGGACATCACAATGCCCGGTAACATAATTTGCTACTATTAGTAAAAAAACTTTTAAAAATGTAAACATGAACTCGAAGATACAGTTTTAAAAAATACGTACCCGGAAGCACGTCCAAAATTGCAAGAAGGCACAAACTATTTTTAAAAAATTTCGTCGCTCTGAAAATTACATTATTTTTTGGTTATATTGTAATTCTAAGATTACTTAACATTTTTTAATAAATTACTTCCACATCCGGTGGAAGTATAGTAACGACAAAAATTTTCGAGTTCTATGAACAAACGAATATCAGCGTTTAAGATTATTTTTGCAGGTTGCTAAATTGACATGATAGATGAGGAGATAGCGTCAGAGATGCGTCATCGTATGTGTGTCTAGCTTCTACGATTTCAAGAAGACCATCCAACCTGTACGGTGTTTATATAGATAATAAGTGGGTTACCTCGAGTAGTATGCGCAGTGGGTTTCCTCGAGTACTGTGGATGTGCAGTATATTTCCTCGAGTATTATGGATGCGCAGTGATTTTCCTCGAGTACTATGGATGAGCAGTAGGTTTCCTCAAGTATTCTAGTTGCATAGTGGCTTTTCTCGAGTACTATGGATGCGCAGTGGGTTTCCTCGAGTAAACTGGATGCGCAGTAGGTTTCCCCAAGTATAATGGATGAGCAGTGGCTTTCCTTGGATACTATCGATGTGCAGTAGGTTACCTCGCGTAGTATGGATGCGCAGTAGGTTTTTCCTAGTATTTTGGATGCGCAGTGGTTTTTCTCGAGTACTATAGATGCGCAGTAAGTTACTTCAAGTAGTTTGGATGCTCAATGGGTTTCCCCGAGTCATATAGTATGGAGTATGGATGCGTAGTGGCTTTCCTCGAATACCATTGATGACCAGTAGATTACCACGAGTAGCATGGGTACGTAGTGGCTTTTCTCGAGTACCATAGATGCAAAGTAGGTTACCTCAAGTAGTATGCGCAGTGGGTTTCTCGAATAATGTGGATGCGGAATGGGTTACTTCAAGTAGTATGAATAAGCAGTGGGTATCTTTGCGAATTATGGATGCGCAGTGGCTTTCCCCAAGAGAATTGGATGCACATTGGGTTACCTCGAGTACTATGGATGGGTAGTAGGTTTCCTCGAAGAAAATGTTTCAAGTAGAAGCTTTACTTCTATCGTGTAGTCCACGGCACACAATGGTTTTTCATATCTTTGTCATGCCTTTTTCTGCATACTACTTCCATATCCAGTGGAAGTATACCAACGCAAAAAAAATTTTTTCGAAAATATTCATTGTTGAAATAGGCTTAGAATGTCATGAAACGTCAAGATTTTAAGTTTGAGTAAAAAAGTTCTGTCTGTCGCGTCGGTCTGTCTGTTGGTCTTATAAATTTTTGGCGCTCACGATTACTCTGGAACCGTTTAAGATATTGACTTAAAATTTGGCACACGTATGTATTTTAACGAGAGCTGGAATTAGATTATATTTTGATCTTATTCCGTTGAAGAGTTGAGAGATAAATTGGGGTAAATGGGGGCAAATAGGTAAATCAAGCAAGTAAGTGTCCATGACATTGGCATTTGGTAAATATAAGAGGAGAAGGTCTCAAAAAAAAATTTTGATATTAGCCACCTCTATTACCACCCACACCTCAGTATTAAAGGGGGTGAAAAAAT
This sequence comes from Rutpela maculata, assembly GCA_936432065.2. NCBI lineage: Eukaryota > Metazoa > Arthropoda > Insecta > Coleoptera > Cerambycidae > Rutpela > Rutpela maculata. The sequence continues at coordinate 25,671,762 of OW386292.2, read as the reverse complement.
ATTGTGATTTAGTGTGTGTAGAAGAACCAAAGTCATCAAGAATTTTTTTCACTTCATTCACCCACTACCACCACCCCCACTACCGATGTGGCGTATCATTTTATGGGTTTTTGGGGTACACGATTTCAAATATTATATTATTAAAGGTCCATAAACAATTATTTCCACATAGTGGAGTGTAAATATGGTATTTTCATTGTAAGAGACTTGGATAGGAAATCTGGATGTGGAAGTAGTGATTCCTTAGGCAGCGGTTTTTTATACCAGTTTGAAGCGTATTCTCTTTAGATTCCTATATTTCTAAAATAAAATTACCATTTTTATTAATAAAATAATATTTTCACATGCAGTTGTATATAAATATTATTAGAATAAAATCGCTATTCATTATTACTGTAGGTACATATTACATATTATGCTGGATGAGTGATAGATAGAAGCTGAGCTAGTATTTATGTTAACCTCTTCTTTTTGGCCAAATACCTCGGATGCTAATTGAAATTTATAGATGTGAAGAAAACTAATATATAAATGTCAAATATAATGGCTATCGCCTCGATCAAAAATTATACGGCGGAAAAAATCACTTTTCCTAACTTGTTGCACAAATGGCTATTCTGTTGCTCTATTGGGACCAATGTTAATTATTGTTATTCATTTTTACACTGAAATAAGTCCATGCAAATGTGCTAATCTCTGCTATCATCGCTCTAGCCATGCATTCGATGGAAAAAAAAAGTCCATGCAAAGATGAGAAAGTAACGAATAACAAAGATCACAATCTTTCAAACGATTAATTTTCTTAACATGTTGGTGGAATAAGTAACAGATACAGATACAGTTAAGTTAAAGTTACAGAATACATAGGATGCGATAGTTAATATTGTCATATTTCAAAGTATTTTAAAAACTATATCCGCGAGTTCACACCTCATGATCAAATTTGATCATCTAAGTTGTCAACTATATGCGTAAGAACTAAAAGTTGTGGGTAAATATATTATGTACAAATTATCTATTAATATACAGAACCAGAAGAATTTGAAAGGCACGGTTCACTCACTAGATACAGCCATAGTATGCAGAGGAGAAAATAATTTTGAACAAATTCCCACCAGCGATCTTGTACCTGGCGATGTAATTTTGATACCTTCAAATGGTTGCGAACTGCAGTGTGATGCCGTGTTGCTCTCAGGGAATTGTATAGTAAACGAGAGTATGCTAACAGGTACAGTAATATTATATATAATCTGATCTACTATAACTATTATCATTCTAATTTACTAGATCTTTGTCAAAACCTAACAAACCAGCATTGACATTTTCTATTCAATATTCAAAATGTAAATGATGCTTTTAAAGGATTATATGGAAAAGTATATGTTGTATTTGATTCTCTTTTCCATAAAACTGTAACTAAAGGCAAGAGTAACCGGCCTTGATTTCAATATGACTAAATTTATTAAATTAAAACATAGAGCGTTTGACGATCACCTTGCATTTGAGGAGTTTAAATTAAGAACTTTTATCAAATAGCAGGTTGCTCTTGAATACGAAAAATATTGTGAGATTGAAAATAATGCTAAAATCAATCCCAATAAGTTTTGTCAGTTTATCGACCAGTAATAATTTTCCGACGAAAATAAACATTATGTGGATAATAAGAATTTGGTAAATGGTCGTGCTGAATATTTTTTTAATTCATTATCACTTAATGTTCTAATTAAGGGCGATTTTGTAGACGCAGATAATAATTTTTATACGCAGATAATATGAAGTTATACAGTAAAAAAATGATTTAAATGATTGGGTGGCATTACAAACCTTTGATAAAATCAGTGAATGGTGTAATTAATTATAAATGCAAATTTTGTTGGGTTCTATAACATTACAATCAGGGTGGATATGAATTAAATCAGTGATTTAAATACCTAGCGATTTAAATCATTTCCAAAATGTTGATTTAAATAAAAAAAAATCATAAATAAGAAAAAATGGTTTATACTTTCCACAAATCATAAAAAACGTGCGCGTGGAAAATAAATAAAGAAGTTTACAGACGACCTAACTTGTTGGGGCCAACTTAGACGATATGCTTTGAAGTTGGTTAGTACCTATCGGTCAAAGCATACCGCCTAAGTTAGCCCCAACAAGTTAGGACGTCTGTAGACTCCCTTTAAGTAGCGACTCCAAGGTTTTCCTGTCTGCATCTCAGAATCCTCAGAAGGCACTAACATCGAGCATTGTATTAATCGCTACTTGACTTAATATAGTACCGACGTGCGACGTAGATATAAAGTTGCAAGATAAGGAGCCTCGTTACCAACAACGCTGCTAATATGAAAAAAAATGTCGAACAATGATTTCGAATGATTTGGAAATGGATGTACTTACTTCTTGCTGTGGTGCACATCAGAGTCAATTATTGGCTCAATCTCAATCAAGTTATCCGGATCATAAAATATTTTCGAAATAATCATCATGCAAGGGCAGAGTTTTCTTGTAGAAATGGCTCTGCCTTGACATTACCAACAGAAGTTCTCTGAAATTCTATTTGTAACTCTTTGGAATCATAGATAGAAGGAAAATTGCACATTATCAAATGCAGTATTTTACTGGAAAAAAATTATGAAAAAGCTCGAGAATATTGCAACTCATGAAAAATTGCAAATTAAAATCAATGAACGTTACAAAGCAACTGTTACCTCGTACCATTTATTAATATTTATGACCAGTTCAAAATATATGAATAATAGTCCAGGCCCCGATAACCAGCAAACAGTGCGATAGATAATGTTAATGATAATGATATAAGATAATGATAACTCCAGAGGAAAAAACGTAAAGCACTATGTTCTGCAGAAGAAAATTTTTCAACTCGTTTTGAAGTTTTTTCCAAATCTCAGCCGTTTCTTGGCTCGTTAATGTCCAAACCCGCAGTAGAAGGACTGCAAAATGATTCTGCAAGTCCACAATCCTGAAATTAATAATAAAAGAAGAGGTTATGCGATTAGCCACCGCTGCTGCATCTTGAGCCTCGGTAGAAAGGATATCTTCGACATTTGGCTTGGTCCACGGGGACTTGGGAAATAAATTGGGGGTCAAAAAGGCAGTGAAGATAACCTTTTTAATGAAACAATTGAATAGAAATTAATATTCTGAATATTGTTGTGGCATGTATTATCTACTGTACTCACTCACGTTACATTTATTATTCGTTCTGTTCTGTCTAGTAGAAATTGATTTTGTTTTCGATATTTCCATATTCCTTATTACCATGTATAATGAAGATTTCATGACATTTATAGTTTATTAAAAAAATTTAATTCAAAAAAATTTAAAAAAATCACAAAAATCTGATTTAAATCAAGTAAAAAAATCACATTTTTTTTCCACCCTGATTACAATGATGTGTGTTTAAGAAATGGCCAAATTTGTAAAATTTTGAAATGAACACTTTTCAATCATTTGAATCTCGACTAATAGCTTGAGTACACGTTTCTTCATTTTTATTGACTTATCTCGACCAAGTGTATATTTATTTTAATTGTTCCGTATACATCTTCCAGGTGAATCAGTACCCGTGACGAAAAACTCATTACCAAACAGCCCCAAACCGTACACAGTGAAGGAAGATGTCAACCACACACTATTTTGTGGAACGAAGATCATACAAACCAGAGTAAAGGGTAAGTTCTTGTACAAAAATGTGCTGTTTGTAAAAGATTTTCTTTAATAGGACAAGAGAAGGTTCTTGCTGTGGTGATAAGGACGGGATATTTAACTGCCAAGGGGGAACTAGTCAGAAGTATTTTATATCCTCCTCCCGCAGATTTCAAATTTGAAACTGACAGCTACAAATTTATCGGAATTCTTGCTTTTATAGCTATTTTAGGAGTAATTTACACCGTTGTATCGAAGGTAAATCATACACATAAGGAAGCGCTTAACAAATACTTTCGCTTTTAGAGAGGCTTACTGAAAATGTGACAAAAAAATAATTGGTTGGAAAAATTTTTAGTTTGCTCTCTCGTGGCAATCAATAGATTATTTAAAAAAGGTATAATGGGAACGGGGAGATTGTAAGCGAACGTTGTGTAAGGAGATGTTTCACAAATATTACAGTGTTAGGAAAGACGGGGGGGTACTAAATAGCCCATTGCGAACGTATTTGTTGAATGGCCTCTAACGTACAAACTAAGATTTAGCACTCTGTACATTTGAATCTGGTTTTATAGAGCACAAGAAACATTAACGCTTTGGATATCCTGATTAAGTCCCTGGACCTTATAACAATCGCCGTTCCACCAGCATTACCCGCTGCGATGACAGTTGGAAAGTTGTATGCTTTAAATCGACTGAAAAACTCCAAAATCTTCTGCATGAATTCCAGAGTGATTAATGTATCTGGGTCAGTCGACTGTATTTGCTTCGATAAGGTAAGTTAAGAGAAAGAAATGGTTTTTCGTCAACCACCTGCTGATAATGCCAACCTTATGGGCGAAATAAATCTCAGTAGGTACATTTTTTGTTGTATGTAGTAAGTAATTTGAGCGATCCTAATCATCCGTTGTTTTAGACAGGTACTTTAACTGAAGATGAGTTAGACATGTGGGGCATAGTTCCAGTTGAAAATAATAAGATTAAATCTTCAATGAAGAACGTACAAATTTTGTCGAATTCTTCATCCCTCCTCAGAGGCATGGCGACCTGTCACTCCTTGTCTGTTATTAACAACGAACTTTGCGGGGACCCGCTTGATGTCAAGGTATTTTTTAAACCCATCTGTTATACTTTGCAAATATTCATATGTTATCATTTATTTAATCTTTCTCTCCAGAATCAGTTCCACCGTCTTGAAAAGTAACACAGGCATACAAGAAAAGTGGTCTATTTCTGGTACTCCATTGGGTAACTCAAATGTATTTCTACGTGCTGAACAGGAGTTAGGTGTCCGTTTAGATACATCACTTCATCACAATTTTTAGTAAATCGCGAAAATAATCTGAAGAATCTCATAAAAAATTGTGGGTGATGAAGCTAAACCTGATTCGTGTTCAGCACATCGAAATACATGAGAATCAATCAATCAATAACAATTTATTAAGAATTTTTATATACATTTATGTGCCTCGCCGGAACCTGACCCGGAGCCAGCCAGACAACCACGGCTTATAAATTAGTTCTCCTGTCTGCCGCAGGCAGACTTAAAAACCCAAGGAACAATTTAAAAGTCATTTTGACTTGAGGAGGTTTTAAGAAAGGTTTGTCAGGGTTAGGAAATAGCCATGTGCTTTATTGATGTTGTAGTTAAGGCCTTTTAGGCTTCAAGTATACTTGCTCTTAATAGTAAGTTTTAAAGCATTCTGTAAGACCTAATTATAAAGCTAATTTGCTTCTAGGATAATATGTATTTGTAATGGATTTATCATAACCTACATAAAACTCTCCATAAAGCTAATTAGTTATATGAACGTCTTAAATTCCATTTAGATTTAAAGAGGCTTTAAATTATTCTTTGTGGTTTTAACATATTTGCAATAGATGCATTTTAAATCCTTTTTAAAACTAGACATTTTCATTGCCTATTAGTACTTATTAAAGGCCATTACAAAACTAGACTCTTAAAACATCCTTGATAAATGTTGTGATGAAACCGTTATGAAGACAAAAAGGCCTCTATAAATCTAAAAGGCAATTTTTAATTCCATAAAACACTTTCTAAAACCTCAATAAAACATTTATTATAAAAATAATAAACAATATGTCACACACACACATACAAATTATTTTGAGATTAAGTTTTAAGTTTTTTGTATCAAATGTCAACGTCCCAAACGTTTTATTACAGCTTTTATCAAGTCCATGTGATCTTCGCCAAGTGCATTTGCATTTTTGTAAGGAAGGGATTATTTGTGATAGTATACAAAAAGACTAAAAGGGCTTCATTTAGAGTAAATGTTCTAGGTCATTACCATTATTAGAATATATAGTTTAATGAGAGGACCAGTGTTGCCAGATCAAAATTTTAAAAGTTATCAGACGACGCTTTAAAAGTTACTAAATTTTACTAAAATTTCACTAGATTTGAAGTTAAAGCTTTCATCTTTAATTTTCAAAAGTTGCAGTGTCTGTAGGACGCGTAATTTTCTTGAGCTCTCTGAGCACAGCATAGCTTTGAGCGTCCTCTATCTGATTATTTTGTTGCCAGACTTCGTACTCTATATTGTATTAGAGGGTTTGTAACTAGAAAGTACTGTTTGTCTACGAGACGCTAGAGGGCAACGAGCCCAGGCTATTCGATTGTAGCGAATCACGGTCAATAAACTATACGGTTACCTCAATTAGCAGCTTTTAGACGAGAGAGACGCGCGGAGCGAGGAATCGAATGAAAGATATTCTGTTAGGGCCTACAGCCTACGTCAGCTGTAGGCACTACAGGCATCTTTGTCTGTGTCTTTTGCACGGAAATCAGATATGTCTGTCTCTCTTTCATTCGATTCCCCGCTCCGCGCGTCTCTCTCATCTAAGAGCTGCTGATCGAGGTAACCGTAGAGTTTACTGACCGTGGTAGCAATTAACGTGAACAGTTTTGTATTAAATGGATCGCAACTCGAATTTAATGTTTGTCTACCTACCAGTAGAGGGCAATAAATTGGATGATTCAAAAATCATTAAAAGTGGGCATTTTCATAAAAGTTTTCACTAAATCACTAGATTAAAAAAAAATCACCAGATCTAGTGAAATTTCACTAGACCTGGCAACACTGGAGAGGATTGTAAAATGACAATTAGGTTTTTAGTTGGCCGGCCATGTTTTTCTTGTTATATAAAAATATTCAAGGTCAATCTCACAATTATAATTATCACTTTTTCGTTAGCAAATTAAGGTAGAATTACAAGAAACGACTGAAAATTACCGTGGGAACCGAGAAGCAGCACACTTTTTTAAATTTGCTGATTACGTGTGTCTATGCAAATTTTGTATGGATATTAAAATCATTATTATTTCTGAGGGGCTCTTGTTTTTTGGGGCTTTCTTATGTAGTTTTAACGATAAACTGCCGTTGGTTTTAATTTTTTTTGTCATACCTGATGACTTTTTATTACCTTTTAAATCTGCCTTAAAGATGTTATAGTGCTCTACGCTTTATACATTTCAAATTTCATTTTATCTTCAGTAAGTCTGATGGTGTGTTCGTGGACATTCTTGTAGCTTCTCAGTTCTAATATGGTTTTAAAAACCAGTTTTAAGGTAGCCTTATAGGTGTTTTCTAGAAATGCAGGCAGCTAATAGAAAAGCTTCTGACAGCTTTAAAATAGGTTTTAAGAAAGGTTTTAAAACGGCCCGAACAAGGTTTTCAAGAGCAGCACTATGCCTCACTAAGGAGTTTTATGATGGAATTTAAAATAGGCCTTAACAACCTTCATAAGGGTGGGCCCTTTTAGTCTACAAGTCGCTTTATGATGGTATTAAGGATATTGTTACAGCAAAATAGATTTTTCCAGGTATTTTATAAATAGTTTTATAGCACATTTAATAAACTAAAATTGTTCCTTGGGAAGTAAATTAAAATTAAAAATGTGTCCACATAGACCTAAAGCTAATTAAAAGAAAATACTAAAAAATTATCACTCAGGCAAAGCACTTATTTAATTTTGGTTGCTGGCACGGGAAAACAGAACACAACGAAAAAACCCGTTCGAAGCAATTCCACCCTGGTGGTCTTCCTGCCGGCAGGAAAATTCCGTAGAAATTTAAAAAGATATGGTACGAAATGTTTTGGTTTTTGGGAATTTATTGGTCAAGATGGAATTTAGAAACAAAAAAGGACGAAAGAACAAAAAGGATGAAACAAAGCGTATAAAAGGGACAGAGGAGGTTGGTTATAGGTTTTAATAAAGATTAAAGGTGGGGAAATAAGAAGTTGTCGTATAGGAAAGTATGGCTAGAGAGGTTGCCGGAAAATAGACAACGCCTGGTATGGGAGGGAGTGTCGGATATGAAACAGACCACTTTTTTTGTTGTTGTCATAAATAGCTTCATAAAAACATCAGCATGTCGAAATACATCATCCAATGGAGTCCCAAAACAGACCTTTTTTTGTGAACCTGTGAATCAACAATTTTGTATTATTAATAAAGATACTTATAGTCTAGTATTTGAAAACAAAAAGGCATTTTTTCTATGTCCGTCAGTATAATGAACGTGGGGCTACGAAGGTGGCTAATCGCCTAGTATATGTGCAAGCGCACCGGTGGACGCTTTCGGCCGGAAATTGAGTTTTTTTTCAATCACAGGTTCCCGATTTATTTTCGTCCATCAGTGTAAAAATAAGTTCTGTGGTTTCAGTTCAAAGCAAAAATACCATTGGCGGGCATTTTGGTGGGAGCCGTTGACTCCCAGATAAGCGTAAAAAAACTTGTAAATTTGTAAATTTTAAAAATTTCTGAGACATGACGGACCGAAATATTTATTTGTCTAATTCGATGCAACAGCTTAAATGTGGTCTATATTGGCGGGCATTTTGGTGGGAGCCGTTGACTCCCAGATAAGCGTAAAAAAACTTGTAAATTTGTAAATTTTAAAAATTTCTGAGACATGACGGACCGAAATATTTATTTGTCTAATTCGATGCAACAGCTTAAATGTGGTCTATATTAGGCTAAAATGTTATTGACGGAATTTTTTCTGGACGCTGAGGCAAATAATTTCTCAAAAGTCCATAAAGCCAGTTGAATGGCTACAAAAGTTACAGAAGGTCAAAGGTCACGAAAATCAGTTCTTCTCAAATATCTGTTAAATTATCGGTTTTACGTTAATTTTGGTTGTTATAAAATTTGTTCGCGAGATAAATCTACACAAAAAAGGTCCTACACAAAATTTACGTAGAACCAATAGTTTTTGAGGTATAATAGGGTTAAGAAAACTCTGGCATTGCGCTGCATTCGTTTCCGCACCACCTTTGAAGTAGAATGCAAGGCGCGTTTTTTTACATGGCGTTCCCTGTAGGCCTAATCCATGGGTTACAAGTTAATAATAATAATAATAATAGTTATATCATAATTTTGTTGATCATTGTTCGTCTTTGCTGACTTGCTCTTCTTCGTCTCCGTCTATCTCTTCTATTTCCACTTCTTCAATATTTTCATCTTCGTCAACAATCATCTCAGCGGAAAATAACGAAATGAGGTCGGCTTCATCATCGTTGGACTCAGATTCAACGGTTGCATCCTCGGACATCGTATTGAGACACAACTGGCCCCGGCAAGAACCACACACTATGAGACATGGGAATCCTATTTTTCTACATCCATAATTGACGGCACAAACTTTTGTGCAATTGCAGAAAATAGAATTGAGAAATTCATCTGGAGTAATCAGAATAGATGTTGGCTCTAATAAATTATTATTTAAAGTATTGCTGTGGGTCTAAATCTTTTCCCAGCCAAGTTTGAACCTGGTAATATACTCTGAATAGATGTTGTTGAATAGCTGCTGTTGTGGGTGGAAGTGACGACAATTGCACAGGCTTATTTAGTCTAGTGCATTTTGTAAACCTAAAATAACTATAATTGTCAATTGGTCTCTTTTTTTGGAGATCCATACATAGTACTCCGGTCAAAATAGACATTCACCCTTGCATACATTCCCAAGAAGCTGAAAATTTACATGAACGTTAGGGATACCATTATAATGAAGTTGTGAAAAGTCGCCATTGATCCCGTGTGTGCAAAAAATTTTATGCGAGGTCAAAGTTCGCAAAAATGGGTTTTTGGATTTTTTTAGCGAAACGGTTAGTTTTATGATAAAAATAGCTTAGACAAAAATTGTAGATCTTTCAATTCTCTACAAAAATAATCCTTACACTTTTTTCCTAAAATTCACCTTTTTTGAGAAAAAGCCATTCTAAAGTTATATTCTCCATAATATGCATGACTACGCTGCCTAAGTACATTATAGACGTATAATATAAGTAGAACTATTAGTCTGCGTGACTATTACATTAATATTGAGTGATAATTCTAAGAATATGAGATGAAAGGAAACCCAGTCCTTAATTTTATGTGACCACGTGGCCTTGAGCAACATCTGTCTGCTGTTCAATTGTGAACGTGGCAGTGTCCGTGTACCTGCTCTTTTTTCTAAGGTCCCAACGAAATACCGTTAGTCTTAAACGTTCCCTCGTAGTGAAAACACGTAGTGAAAACACGTTGCAACCACGTGAAAACACGTGGTTGCAAATATTCTTAACTAAGTTTGTGCTGTATTCACTTTTTAAAAAATGTCGCAAATTTGCTTCGTTTGTAATCAACCTCTGCATGCAAGTGAATTTGTTACTGTTGATCGTGACATGAAGACGTTGATTGACGCAAGTGTTGAAAGAGGTGATGAATTTACTAACTACCTAAAAGACCAAAAATCAATGAAAATTCATGCGCAGTGTCGTAAAAACTACACTCGGAAGAGTACTATTGCTGCAGTGAAGAGACAACATGAAGAGGAACAAGCCTGTACTTCTAAAATAAGTCCTCGTAGTCAACAACAATTTCTGTCAAACATTCATAATAAGTCTAGGTTGATTACAATCCTAAAAGAAAAATTTACCACTGAACATATTTTAGTCAAGCAAGATGACAATGACGCTGATGTACTCATTATAGAAACTGCAATAAATTAATTCAATCCAACTGATGTCAATGTTGTTGTTTATGAAGATGTTGATCTGTTGGTATTACTTACCGCTCGAACTCCAATTGAAAATATCATTTATTTTTTAAAACCAGCCAAGGCTCAACAACCATCGGAAATATTTTCAAATATGAGTTTATCGGCTTATCCTAAATGTAAAAATCATATTCTATTTTTAAATGCTATGACTGGAAGAAGAAGAAGAAGAAGTTGAATAAGAAGACCTAATATTATATTAAACTTCAATAAAAAGACCGTGGAGTAGGCCTACCGGGGAAACCACATTAAAAACCGCTGCCCAAGGAATCACTACTTCATCATCCAGATTCTCTATCCAAGTTATTCACAACGAAAAAACTTTGTATGTGGAAATAATTGTTTATGGAACTTTAATAATATAATATTTGAAATCCTCTACCCCAAAAACCCATAAAACGATACCCCACATCGGTAGTGGGGTGGGGGTGGTAGTGGGGATGGATGAAGTAAAAAAATGTTTTGAGGTTTCTGGTTCTTGTACACACACTAAATCACATTTTTTTCATCCCCTTTAATAAGGGGGTGGGGGTGGTAATGGGGGTGGCTAATGCCAAAAATTTTTTTTGAGACCTTAGCTTCTCTTGTATATACTAAATACTAATTTTATCGACTCTTACCTGCTTGATTTACCCATTTTCCCCAAATTTACCCAAATTTACTCCTCGACCCTTCGTCGGAACAACATGAAAATATAATCTATTTCCAGATCTCGTTAAAGTACATACGTGTACCAAATTTCAAGTCAATATCTTAAACGGTTCCAGAGTAAACGTGTGCACAAAAAAAAAGTTACAGACAGACGGTCTGTCTGTCTGTAAGAAAAAGTTACAGACAGACAGAAATTTTTTTTTCGCTCAAACTTAAAATCTCGACGTTTCATGACATTTTAAGCCTATTTGAACAATAAAAATTTTAAAAAACTTTTTTTGTCGTTACTATACTTCCACTGGATGTGGAAGTAAAAAGACGCGCCAAGTACACTACCTCATAGGTGGCGTGGAAACGTGTGCATATTATGGAGAATATAACTTTAGAATGGCTTTTTCTAAAAAAAGGTGAATTTTAGGGAAAAAAGTGTAAGGACCATTTTCGTAGAGAATTGAAAGATCTATAATTTTTGTCTAAGCTATTTTTATCATAAAACTAACTGTTTCGCTAAAAAATCCAAAAAAACCATTTTTGCGAACTTTGACCTCGCATAAAATTTTTTGCACACACGGGATCAATGGGGACTTTTCACAACTTCATTATAAATGGTATCCCTAACGTTTATGTAAATTTTCAGCTTCTTGGGAATTTTGGGCTGTTTTTAGGGCTAACTTGATCGGACTATAGCTAAAATAAGCAATGTGCCACTATTTATTAGCAAATTTTTCGAACACTTTTCTATTTTGAATGCCGCCAATGCTTCCTGTAAATCTGATCTTTTTTGTAATGTTTTAAATGCGTTTATTTTTCCTTCTCGAAATAAAGCTGTAGTGGTATCGCAACCACTAACGGCGGGTAAAAATATGTTCTCTACAATCTTCATACTTTTGAATTGCCCAGGGATTGTAGATCTTCGATTGAACGTTTTCTTTTCTGGGTTTAAGAAAGTAGATATTGTGAGTAATCGGAGTGCGTCTTAGTGAAAGTATGAAGAGATCAATATCTTCTCCAACAACAACTGTAGTGCGCTCAATTGACCGCTTCAAAGCTGTTTCTATGATAAAAACATCAGCATCATCCGGGGCTTGTATGCTATGAATTTTAAACATTTCTAATTTGGTCATTAGTAAAGAAATAAATCTATTTTTATTCAATTTATTAGACAGGAATTGTTCTTGATTAGAAGCTATTGGCGTTGTCTCTTCGAAAAGCTTATCAGCAGATTTTTGAGTTATTTTCATACGTCGAAGTTGCTCCATTGCTTTAATATTTTTACTATTGTCAGTATAGCCATCGAATACGACGACTATAATTAATGGAGGAGATAATTAATGTACTCATCAATAACACAACCGAATTTTGAGTCTCTTTGCATGCACTTTGCACCCAATATCTCGAAAACTATCGGTTCTACGTACGTTTTGTATAAAACCTTACCTCTCGTAAATTATCGTAAAACTGATAATTTACGAGATATTTGAGAAAAACTGATTTTCGTGACCTTTGATCTTCTGTAACTTTTGTAGCCGTTCAGTTGGCTTTATGGATTCTTGAGAAATTATTTGTGACGCCATAAAGAGAACCCTGCTGAAAAATCTGCGGTTGGATTTTTTTCAGAGGTTTGGCCTTTTTTCTATAAAGTGACTGTTATTTCAAGAAAACTCGATTTCCGGCCGAAAGCGTCCACCCGGAGCACTCATTAGCCTCCTGCGTGACCCCACATTCATCATACTGATGGTGATAGATAAAAGAATACCTTTTTTTTTTTTAGATACTAGAGTGATTCTGTTGTCTATTTTTTCTAAACTTTATGAAAAGGCTTATTATATAAGATTGTCTAACTTTTTACAGGCTGAAAACTTGCTTACAAATAATCAGTTTGGGTTTAGAAAAGGTATGTCTACGCAGGATGCAGTTTTATCACTTTACAACTTGGTATTAAATAAAATTGATTCAAAACATAAAACAGCCACCATTTTTTTTGACTTAACTCGTGCCTTTGATACGGTAAATCATGAGTTGCTGGCGGATAAACTTTCAAAATACGGAATAAGAGGTGCTCCTCTAAACTGGATTAGATCTTATTTAAACGACAGGTCACAAGAAGTTCATTTAAAGCACGATGGAAAAGTATTTAAATCTTCTGCCTGTTTTACTTACACAGGTGTTCCCCAAGGAAGCGTATTGGGCCCTCTTTTATTTATAGTCTTTATTAATGATATAGTTAATGTCAATACGGTTAACAATACTCTTATCACACTATTTGCTGATGATACTACAGCATCAGTTTCCGCCAATAATTTTAAAGACTTAAGTATACAATTAAAAACCATTATAACATCTATTGAAAATTATTGTGTCGAAAATGGACTTGCACTTAATAGTCTCAAAACTAATCTCCTTTTATGTACACCTAAAAATCTCAACGAAAGTGTACTTGTAAGAATCAATGGGCAAAGCATAAAACAAAAAAACACCTCAGTAAAAGTTTTAGGACTTCATATCGATTCTCACTTATCCTGGGGTTATCACATTGACTCTTTAATAAATAAACTTAACATATCTTGTTTTTCTATATGGCAATTAAGGAACCATGTCAGTATAAATATTTTGAAGATGTATTATTTTGGATATGTACATTCAAGGTTGAACTACTGCATAATATGTTGGGGAAACAGTAGTAGAGTCGGGGAACTTTTCATCTTGCAAAAGAAAATAGTTCGAACCATGACATTTAAAGATGCACGTTACTCATGCAGAAATCTATTCTCGGAGCTGGGCATCTTAACGATTGCTTGTCTATATATTTTTAACTGTGTTTGTTATTTAAAAAATAATCGAGATATATTTGTCACCAACAGATCAGAAGTAAACAATTATTCCCTAAGGCCCACCTACAATGTAGACATACCCCATCATAGACTCTCACTGGTAGCTAATGGACCTCTGATAATGCCTTAAATTATATAACAAATTACCCCTGTCTCTAAAAACATTGACTAGCAACAAAGTGTTTAAAAACAGAGTAAAGATTATGCTTTTAAAATACAGTTTTTATTCTGTATCTGAATATTTTAATTGTGCCAATATGGAAGAGTAACGTCGGGTTTATGACTATTTGTATTTTAGGTTTTTTTAGGCTTGTTATTACTTTTTATTATTTTTATTTTTTGTTACTTTAACTCTTAATGTATACAATTTTATATTTATATTTATTACTTTTGTGCTTGTATTTTTATACCGTAAGATGTGTATGACAATATTCTATACTTACTCTGTAAGTCTTATGGAAATAAATTATTATTATTATTATTAGAATGATAATATCGTATATCTAAAAAATGTGGTATTAATTCTAGATGTTCGAATCGACAGGATGGATATTAGATGACATTTACGACAAGACAAGCGGCGAAAATCTTAAAAATAAACTTCATCACATAGTGGTTAAACCAAGGAGCTCATCAAATGAGGTAAAACATATTTCTTTTTACATGCAGCGGACACAAACTAACCTTATATGAGTCCAATTGACTTTTCGGTAACGTGTCTAATATTTTTTAGAAGCTTGAAATAGTCCACCAATTTCAATTCTCTTCGCAATTACAAAGAATGAGTGTTATAACAAAATCATCAGATGCAAGTTGCTACAGCGTGTATTGCAAGGGTTCACCTGAAATGATCATTTCTCTTTCTGTATCAAGCACAGTACCTGATGATATATTATTAAGACTGAAAGAGTACACCTCTCAAGGTTACAGAGTGATAGCTCTGGGGAAAAGAGTTATGGAAAGCATAACTTTGGAAGATATTGCAAAATTACATCGAGAAGAAATTGAATGTGATTTGGAGTTCATTGGGTTGATAATACTCGAAAATAAACTTAAGCTTCAAACAACTGGAGTCATCAAAACTTTGAAAGAGGCTAATTTAAAAGTGGTAATGATTACAGGTAGGTGCAAGCAATAGTTGTTTAATAAGGTATTCTCAATCACTGCAATTTGACAATGCAGTTCTTTTAATAGTATTTTTATCGAATATCAGTCCTCTAATTACCGTAATTTCCGAGGTATAGTTATTTCAAGAATTCTTACCACTAGCGAAATTGGTAATGAAATACTATCCTATTTTTTATACTTGATTGGTTTTAGTCCAGTTTGATAGGAGTGAAGGCCTGATGTATATAAGGATACTGCAAGTTTATTTTTTAAAAGTTATATTGCCAATATTTGCTTATTATAACACAGTTGGGGAAATATTATCCAATTTTGGAATTTTATCTACTAGTCAACCATCTTAAGTTGGCAAGTAGCCGCGCAGAGAGAGAAGAAATATCGTCACTGTTGGACAGAGACAAGCAAGCTTCGTAAAACGCTTGTTTGTCTCCATCCAACAGTGACGATATTGCTTCTTTCTCTGCACGGCTACTTGCCAACTTAGGGCAGTTGACTAGTATATTAATACTTTAGATTCATCCACTTTAAATGAGAAACACAAACAGGGGTAATTAGAAAAGTAGAAAGGAAAACGACGGCAGATAAAATTTGAAATTATAGTATCTTTTGTAAGTAGATACTGCGATATCCAATATACTAATATATTTATTTCTTCTCAAATTCACTTAGGAGTCCACCCTAACTGTACGTGCCCCCCCCGTTCCTTGGGGACAATGTTTTTCATAAAAATTAAAGCCTAAGGAACAATTTTAGACATGTCCCCCAAAAAAACTGGCTGTTCTTTCAAAATGGCGTTATGTTTTTGCAAATGTTGTTTTCGTCATTTAACACAAAAACTAAAAAAGATGGAGAAATACTTTTTACACAAAAAACAAAGTGAGTAAAATTTTCTACAATTTTGTTCCTATACAATATTTGGATAGGAGTTACCATTTTCCAGATAAATGATTCAGCTTTTAAAATAAAATATAAAATTTGATACTTCAAGACTGAAATAATAAGTAATGGCTTTGAAGCTGGTAAATATGTGTATGCACAGTTTCTAAAGCTTTTGACTGTGTTTCACATCATATTTTAATTGATAAACTAGGGTATTATGATTTTAATAGTAGCAGTATCAACTTAATGCAGTCATATCTGACGAATAGATTCCAGTTTGTTACATATCAAAATACAAATTCTGATTTACTACCTGTGGAACATGGAGTGCCACAAGGTTCCGTTTTGGGACCGATATTATTCTTAATTTATATCAATGATTTAACAGATATAACTTCATCTCAATTTGTCCTATTTGTAGATGATACCACCATCATTTACTCACATCAAAATATTGATTCTTTACGTACAAATATGAGGGAGACATTGTCAGAAGCTCAGGAATGGTTTACAGCAAACCAATTTAGCTTAAATAAGTCTAAAACAGAGACTATGGTTTTTAGTCTAAGAAATGTAACTGGAGAAAACCACACAAACAGCATTAAGTTTCTCCTAAATAAGAAATTGTCGTGGGAACCACATGTACACTTTGTCTGTAATAAAATTTCAGTTAACATTTACCTATTACGAAACCTTGTAAATGAAGTTTCTCAAGAAACATTGATTACTGCTTATCATGATCTTATTCATTCTCAATTATCATATGCTACCCTAATTTACAAAGAAAAGCAGTACGGATTTTGTGTGGCCTAAAATACAGAGACGACTGTAGATAAGCTTTCAAAAAGTCAAAAATATTAACGTTGCCTAGCGTGTACATTTTGCATTGTTTATTGTAGATTAAGGTACACAAATCAAACTATACGTATTCCACGAGAAACAATAATAACCTATACTCTAACTTTTGAAGACTTTTTAAATCTCGTAACGGAACAAATTATTACGCCATACGGTTTTTTAATCATTTGTCTTCAGAAATCAAAGAACTTGAGTACAATTTATTTAAGAGTACTGTAAAAGCTTTTTTAATAACCAATGCTTTTTACAATTTTGAGGAGTATTTTTCTTCAAATTTTAATACTATATGTGAATGATCACTTTTATTTATATATTGTATTGTTGTATATAGTATCTGTTTCCTGTTTTTAATTTTATATACAAATACTGTTGCGTTATGTAATATGTCGGTCTTTTTTTTATACTTAAATATGTTTTATATTTCTGTTTTAACTTATATGTATTGTTTTTCTGACTTGTGTAAATACTTTTGTATAATAACACCAATAAAATTATTATTATTTTTTTTTTCGCGTGTGCGATGCTGGACAGTTCTCCCGTGTCTCCGACATTCTCACGGGAGAAGCGCCAGCGGATTATCCACAGCCACTCCCCGCGTCCCGCAGGTTAGTGACTGTAGATGCCAGATTCGTGTGCCCTAAGAAGACGAAGGGACCCCAGGATAACTGCCTTCTGCATTTGGCCTGCCAACCACTCGGCTGACTTTTGGCAGGCTGGTATGGCATTTATTATTATTATTATTATTATTATCATAGACTTAACAGCGGCACACTTTCTCAGCCGTAGCTGGAAACTATTCACCGAATCCCTTGCGCGCGATTGAAATTCGGCTCTGGTGGAGCCCGTTCCAGGTTTTTGGGCCCTTCAGGCGACGTTGGTGATGTCCGCTCCAACAGCTCAGAGTCCAGATCCCAACAAAGGATCATAGAGACTCCGAGTTCAGGACTTAAAATGTGCGCTGTTCCCAATAGTGCGATCTTCTGCACCTCTTGTGCGCTCGGTTATTATTATTATTATTTTTTTTTTTCGAGTGCGCGATGCTGGACAGTTCTCCCGTGTCTCCGACATTCTCACGGGAGAAGCGCCAGCGAATTATTCACAGCCACATTAATATAAAACGTAACACCTCCTTCGCTTTCAGATTCACTATCGCTGTCTCCCAATACATCTTCCAAGTTTTCTTCCTCTATTGCTTCATTTATGATATCGTTATCATCCTCACTTTCGTCTATTATGATTTGATTTGGAATCATCTCCTGAAGAATTTCAGTGAGCAATTGAGGCAGTATTTTATCTGCTTAACACCAAAGAGGTTAACACCTTTACACCTTAACACCTTAAAAGCCATCTTGCCATCCATAATTATTCCAAGGCTTTTTAATATTGTGAATACCTTCGTCGGATAATCGCCAAATACGCGTTTGGTGAACACTCATTTTAATAATGCTCGATAAGACAAACTCTTGATGGTGGAATCGAAGAAAAATCAACTTTAGTATCAATTGATAAAGACAAATCTTTGTCAACACATTTCCGTCTAATGGCAACTAGGCGAAGCTCGTCCATGCCAGCGCCTTTCTTTGATCCATATATGGCACACGTAAACTCATCTAATGATGCGACTAATTTATCATCAATATTCCAGCTGCTCCCCAAATCTTGAAATGTTCGGATATATTTGGTATATTTGGGAGAAAGTAACATTTCTTCAGTAAATGAATGAATTATAATATTATTATTATAAATTTTTTTCAGTTATTTTATTTTTTTGTAGTTATTTCCTCTAAATGATTTACCGATATATGAATTTCCATGTTTTCTTAAGTTTGGACTCATTTATCTGGAAAATGGTAACTTCTATCAAACTATTGTATAGGAACAAAATTGCACAAAATTTTATGCACGTTGTTTTTTGTGGAAAAAGTTTTTGTCCAGCTTAGTTTTTGAAATAACAAAAACAACATTGGCAATAGTTTTTTTTAACATATATCCGCCATTTTGAAAGTACAGTCAGTTTTTTTTGGGACATGTCTAAAATTGTACCTTAGGATTTAATCTTTATGATCTAGGGGGAAGGGGGTGCACGTGCAGGTAGGGTGGGCTCCTCGACTAACTTGTATAACAAGGTGGATGATACAAAAAAGAAAATAAGAAATAGATCCATCTACATATAAAAATCTTATAAACTAACTACCACTACTACTACAAACTTGACAAAGCTTTTACCAATAAAAAGCTAAATTTAATAATTATAGGCCATTAACAATGGATAAACATAAAGAGGGGCTTGGCGTTGTATTCACCATATCAACATTAACGATATCAAAACAGTGACCTTCCATTATACTGCATTAAGTTCACGTCCATCGCAAGGTCATTTTATACACGATGCTTCAGTGTCTGCTTACTCTGCTTCACGGTTCGTGATTATCAACAGATCTCTGGTAACTTCAAAAGACTAATCAAAAGTCAACGTACGGGATGCACTTGGATAGGGCTTAAATTTTAAAAATGGATGAGTATCGAAGGAAATGTGTCACGTGTCATGGAAGAATGATATATGTATACGGTATTACCTTCTGTAACATTTGCTACATACAAAACTATATTTCTCTCAACATTGTCATTATCAGTGATCACTGATAAATCGCATAATTTTAGTTCACTACATAGACATAAACACATTACATATAGTAGACAACCCCAAAATTTAAACTCAAGGTTGTCCAGAATGAGGTTACAAATGTGTAACCGTTTTTCCAAATGGAAAAACGCAGACATACATCCATATCTATCGACATTATCAGTTCTGCACTGTCTATCATGTACCAGCAGTCACACAATATTCTTTAGCCGATTGAGCTATAGTGCCGCGCCGGTACAATGACGTTCGCCCCAAGAGCGCTCAATGCAAATAATAGCGTTCAGTTGAAAGATTACAGACAATGTAATCATTTGCCAATAAAATGGTGTCAATTGGTTAGTACGTTATAGTAAGAATTTGAATTTCACTTCCTTTTTTGCGGATTTCTACTGCTTGTTTGAAAAAATAATACACTGAACTGAATATGTTGCAGGTTCCTTAAGAAACTTCTTGAAAATATTTTTTATTTTTATTGCTTTGAGATGATTTAAAACAATATATTTAGAATACTCAACATAAGTTTCGGTTTATTCGCTTTATCAAGAGCATTATAAGATGAATACTAAAGTTATAAGGCAACTATTCCAATATTTATACTTATAGATTATGATTTCATTCCAAGAAATTCTGGGCTATAATACCTAGCCTCTAGATATATAATTTAATGAAGAATTATGAATACTTTACTATAGATGTGTTTAAGAAATTTTGTTAGTCGTTAGTGGCAGAATGATGACTTTTAAGGGATTTTTTAATTTGTAATTGTTCAAGAAGGTTTGAACGTTTACTTTTATTTGCTGCACGAATTAAATTTATATTATTCGTATTTATAAAATATTTTTTTCAATGCAATGTGCTGACGTTCTTGTATGTTTATTGTTATTTAAAATTGAGCTTTCATGTTCTTTAATTTTGATGTCTGTAGATCTATCGCTTTGACCAATATAGAACTAAAGTATCAATCTTTTTAGTTGTCAAGTGAACAGACTTTTAACAACAAAGGAGACTAATTTTGCGTTATTTGGTAACATTTTTTTGTAAAAATAAAAAAATACGTGTCCATTGCTTTTTCATTAGTATTCAACGCCATAATTTGTGGCTAAACTCCAACTCTTTCAATTTATATCATGAATTTTTTTTAGGAGATAACATACAGACAGCGCTACATGTTGCGAAAGAATGCCAAATGGTTGATGAAGACCAAACTATTATTGAGGTAGTAGCTGAGGAACCTACCAGGTTTGAAGCTGCAATCATAGAATACCACATAAGCAGCCAGCCATCAGTGTATGTAAGTATGGGGGAAGTTTTAATTAACTGCATTTTTAACTGAAATATAACGTACTAGAGCCAAATCCTTTATTGTAGGAAAAGAAAATTCAGCTTAACGGCAACGGCCTCGACATCGAGAGGACTCAGGCACGAAAATACTGTTTTGCAATTACAGGAAGTTCCTGGGCGACAGTTGTGAAATATTTCCCAGAATTGGTACCCAAAGTCGTAGCAAAAGGGGTGGTCTTCGCACGAATGTCGGGCATGCAGAAGCAGCAGTTAATTGAAGAATTCAAAAATTTAGGATACTACGTTGGTAAGTTATCAGCTACTATACGATCTCTTGTCGACGATTAAGTGACAGTAAACCGTTTACGAATTATCCGCCACTACGTTAAAGATCGTGGAGAACCAGAATATCATCGAACTCAGCAAGAATAGATATACGATCATTAGCACAAAAATTAGATGTTTAATATGTTCTACTAAAATTACCTACCCATAAAATACCTTAAATAGTGCACAGTCACACCAAAGTAGTGGGGGTAGTCAGAACGGCTATATACTTCTACTAAAAAACTGTGAGAAAAATTTCTAGAGAATGTATAATTTTGAACATTTAGTTTTTTCTTCAATGGAATTTGTTAGAAAAGTCCTTTAAAATTGTTTATACACTCAGGAAATATCAGAGCAAATTACCTAAACTACAAACGATCTTATTTTCTAAAAAATGTGGACTGATTGGAGAAAACAATTTTTTAATTATGCTAATTTCAAAAACTAAAATTGTATTATTTTCAGCAATGTGCGGTGACGGAGCCAACGACTGCGGCGCTCTCAAGGCGGCCCATGTTGGAATATCCCTATCAGAAGCCGAATCCAGCGTCGCTTCACCGTTCACCTCCAAAGAGCCGAACATCTCCTGCATGCCAAAAGTCATCAAGGAGGGTCGAGCAGCTCTTGTCACATCCTTTGGTGTATTCAAGCTAATGCTCTGCTACAGCCTCACAGAATTTGCTTCTGTGATAATATTATACAATATTGACGCTAACCTCACATCTATGCAATTTCTATTCATCGACATCTGTCTGATATTGAACTTCGCATGGTTCTTCGGCATTACCAGAGCTTACGATACTTTGGACAAAGTACCTCCCATGACATCGCTTATGGGTTTCATCCCGATTTCCTCCATGAGTTTCTTCATGCTACTCACAACTGCATTTCAAATTCTCGCCTATAATTACATACAAACCTTTGACTGGTTCACTCCCTTCATTTTTAACGAGGAAGATGACAAAAACTTCCTCTCGTATGAAAACTACGCCATATTCACCGCATCTTTGTTTCAGTATATAACAATGGCCGTGGTGTTTTCCAAAGGTAAGCCCTATAGAAAACCGTTGTACACCAATGTGTACTTCACATTTTCCTTGTTGATATCAACAGCTGTGTGCGTGTATATGACACTGAGCCCTGCGCAATGGTTGAGGGATCTTATAGAGCTGCTAATGCCACCTACCTTTTCTGGTAGGTATTCCATTCTTTTAATAGCTCTAATTAATTTCGTGGCTTGTATTATAGTAGAAGATTTAATTGTTGAATATATTCTGGCTAAAATTGTTGCTCCTAAGTTTAGAAATATCAACAGGTCCAAACAAAAGTTCTTGAGGATTTTGAGAGACTTGAATGAGGATATGAATTGGCCTAAAGTGGGGGATGGGTCTGTAATTTTGGCTAATGTTCGTGAGCATCAGAATAACGGTCTTATTAACAATGGGTTCGTCGGTTCGCAAGACACATTAATTACAAAATTTTGACCCCTTGTTTGATGTAAGACTTTTATTTTTATGTGTGTATGGTAGTAGCGTATTTATATTTATATTTATACATAGTTTACATGTTGGTAATTGATTAAATAAAAATATTAAGTACCATATGTTTTCATTTAGTAATTAAGAGGTAGTTACCGAGATGGTAGCAGTAAGTTGTTAGACCGTGGATGAGTGATACAATACGGCTAGTCGCTGTTATTTCTCCATAGTTCGAGTCTCAGATGTGACAAATAGCAGTGTCGCAGGGAACAGTTTTTGTGTTCCTATCTGTTTGTAATTAAAAAAGATATATTTTAAGACTTAGAATAGAAAGCAATAACAGATGATATAATACTTGAGAGAATAGTAACATTCCAGAGATACTAGGACTCCGGCAAATAAATACCTATTGATAAATCATTGAAAAAGTTGCCTTACAAGAAGTGCTAAAGAAAATGGTTATGGTAATGAAATAATTATAGACCATTGGATAAATACAAAGAGAACTTGGCAACGTCTTTATCTTATCAACATACTTACTATGTTTGCCTCGCGATTGTCAATAGATCTTTGACAACCTTAGAAGACAAATCAGAAGTCGCTGTGTAGTGTGCGATATCTTGAAGCGTTATTTATGAAATGGAGAGATTGGGGGATATATCACAACACTCAAAGTAATCGTTCACCAATCAAAAGATGTTAGTATATCGTATTAAGAATTTGAATTTTCTTTTCCAATTTTAACTGTCATAGTGCTATTCAGAAGCATTATTATCCGAAAGTCTTAAATTGGGTTAGAGATTTTCGTTTTTTATACTATAGAGGGACTTGTCCCAATCATTAATTGATATTTTCCACAAAAACATTGTATCCGCTATGACCGCCATGTTGAAAAAATTACCCTCAAAATATATTTTTCTCAATAACTATCTCCTTTCCTACTAGTTCTATCATAAAGTTAGGTATTACCAATTTTGTAGACAATGAAAAAGCTACCATTTTAATTCAAACTATTTTTCCCAATTATTAATATTTTACGATGTACAGCATTCAGAATGGTGAAAATGTGTGCTTTGCTGCACATTTTTGCAATTATCTCTATCCTTGTTGCTCCTATGTAGTACTCAGTTAACTCCGCCCTTAAAGCTAGGTTTGGGTTAATTATGTCCGGTTCTCATGTATTTAATGGATCGTGGTTCGATATTATTATTAAGAAAAACTAAAGAATCCTCGGGCGCCAATAGCCACACTATTAGATACCTATAATGCACCTGTTTTTTACTAAAAGTACTAACCGTGGCTATTCAGTGGTCTTAAACCTTCATTGGTATCAGAAAAATTGTCAATGTCACAGTCAAACAAATTACCCAATAAAGTAAAAATGTGTAGGATTGTAAAATATATGGACTAACAATGTAAATAGTAATTTATAAATAAGGTTATATAACCATAAAGGAGGTTATATAACCTTATTGACGTAGTCTGACGTAGTAGTATAGCATGTAAAAATTACAACATTTAAATTTATAGAAAACAGCTATTTTCTTCATAATGTAGGTTACATGTGAGAAAGTTAATAATAGTCTATTTTATCTATGTACTGTAGAAAGGAACTAAAACATTAAATGGTTTTTATTGTTTGTTATGTTCAATTGCCCCAAAATATGAGAAAACCGCAGAGTGTTCCCATTTAAAGGGATGCGTTTTTGAGATCGAAGTAAAAAAGTCCACTTTCCACATTTTTGAGTTTTGCTCGAAAACTATGCATTTTTCATATAAACACGTCGATAGAAGTTGTAGAGATTTAAATTTCCAATCGAAGTGGCACCTTCAGAAGTCACAATTTTTTTTTCAAAAATACGCCAAAAAACAAAACAAAAAAAACGAAAAAATGCAATTTTTTATTTTTTATTTTAGCTTGTAACTTTGTTTCGGGTACATTTAGGCATAGACATTGCCGCATAAAAAAGCTGGCATTTTATCCGTAAAAATTAAATTTTGTAAAAAAATTTACGATTAATAGTGACCGAGATATAGCGTTTCAAAGTTTGCAACTTTTAACTTTTTTTGCTAATTTTTGCTATTTTTTTCAAATTTCGTCCTGTAACTTTTTTCTGAGCGAATTTAGGTATAGGCATTATTATATTAAAGTGAAAGCTGACATTATGCCCGTTGAAATGGTGGCTGGTAAAGGCCTCTACGACAAATAGAAACCCAGATACAGAGTTTCGAAGAATGTTACTTTTATTACCTTTTTTCTAATTTTTACGTCCTTTTTTAAATTTCGGCCTATAACTTATTTGTCAAATACTTTAAGTACAGATATTGGTAAATTGAATGTACTCGCAGCATTCTTGTTTAAATGGTCTGCAATAGAAGTTTATGTGATCAATAGTAACCAAGATACAGTCTAGCTATATACTTAAAAAATAACTTTTTACATTTTTCCACTTCTGAACTTTGTATCACGTGATTTTTTTTTTTGTGCAAACAACAACTTAGAAAAGATAGATTAAATTAATTTATTGATATTTGTATACCTGTTATACATTATTTATGTTTCTAATTGTACATTATTTATGAAATTATTCAAATGCTGGATTTAACATATTTTCAAAATCAAAGTCGATTTCTACGTGATATAAAGTTCAGAAGTGGAAAAATGTAAAAAGTTATTTTTACATTTTAAAAAATTAGCAAAAAAGTTAAAAGTTGCAAACTTTGAAACGCTATATCTCGGTCACTATTAATTGTAAAATTTTTTACAAAATCTCATTTTAACGGGTAAAACTCCAGCTTTTTTATACAGCAATGTCTATGCTTAAATGTAGGTACCCGAAAAAAGTTACAGGCTAAAATAAAAAAATAAATAAAAAATTGCATTTTTTCGTTTTTTTTGTTTTGTTTTTTGACGCGTTTTTGTAAAAAAAAATGTTGACTTCTGAAGGTGCCATTTCGATTGGAAATTTAATTCTCTACAACTTTTCCATTGACGTGTTGATAGGAAAAATGCATAGTTTTCGAGCAAAACTGAAAAATGTGAAAAGTGGACGTTTTTACTTCGATCTCAAAACCGCACCTGTTTAAATGGTAGCACTGCGCGGTTTTATCATATTTTGGAGTCAATTGAACATAAGAAACAATAAAAACCCTTTAAAGTTTTAGTTCCCTTCAACCCTCTTTTTTGGACATAGACAATAATAGCCTATAAGTGCTGAAGGCGATAACAACAATTTGTTGACTGCGAATTAAAACCATTTAAAATTATGAGCTGAGGCTAACCAATTAAATTAACTATTGCTGAAGCCCAAAACTAAGTTCAAAAAGGAATGAAATTTAAGTGATTCAAGACTAAAGACACTGAGATGATACTCTCACCACTTCCTGGAACCAACACTACGGCATTCCTGTTTCACTCGGCTCCCAGTTCACAATGTTGAAAGTAGTCATGTCAGCAAGGTTTACTCAACTCATACAACAGCTGCTACTGATATCATTTGAGCATCAATACACCATCACAGTAACATAGCAGAAAAGGTTACTAACGTCCCCTGATCAGGTCCATAAAAGGTTGAATTTATCTCAGTTACTGAATTCGAATTTTCAACTTCCCACCAAAAATTCCCCACCTCTTGACAACAGTATGCTAGCTCGAGGGGATGGCAGGGGAGGGGGTACCCCAAGAAGATCGAAAGATGAGAGAGTAATTGTGGAGTTGCCGTAATACCTAAACACACGCGTGTCGCATGTTTCGGGATCCACTCGCTCCCCTCCCGTTCGTCGTACGTCAAAATGTCAAAGG
This sequence comes from Rutpela maculata, assembly GCA_936432065.2. NCBI lineage: Eukaryota > Metazoa > Arthropoda > Insecta > Coleoptera > Cerambycidae > Rutpela > Rutpela maculata. Next base: position 25,645,157 of record OW386292.2, on the reverse strand, counting down.
ACTTTTTTTGTTGTACATTTTGTTTACTATTTGAATGTCTGGGTATTTTTTCTCTAACACGAAAAAAAAAAACGATAAAAAAAATCAAAAACCAATTTTTTGGGGTTACTCTAAACTTGAGGGAGTTGCGGGGGGATTTTTGGTGGAAGTTAAAAATTTGGATTCAGCGAACCAAAAAACATAAAGTAAACCTATTTCCAGAACTACCATGAATTTTTCCAGGTAAAATTCTCTAATGTCTGGAGAAGTAGTAATTTACTATTATCAATATTGTAGATCATAAAATTTTCTAAATTTCTTCCATGGTCAATTTTTTAAAAAGTACAGTAGCTTGAAGTTTAAATTTCGGAAAAATGTCTGCTCCATTGTTTCATTGTTATTCATACTTATTATTAATTTTCTATAATCAATAACTTAAGATTAAATGATCAGGCGAATTTTCCAACGGCTTGAATTTATTTCTTGCCAATGTTTGATGACGGAAAATTTGACAGGTTGAAATAAAACATCTATCACGAAAATATATTTATTATACTAAATTTCCATAAATAATAATAAATTAACAAAACAATGAGATCTCGAAAGTGGAACTTATATCTACTCACTCGTGTTTTATAAGTAAATTAAAGTTCGTACCAAATTCTAGGCATTGGAATATAGTTGTTTATGGTACTTTCTACAAGAACGGAATGATTACCAGAAAGTTTTCGTTTTCTTTAGCATGGGTTGAAGTGTATGTAACCCTTTGAGAAGATATGTTAAAATCATGATACTAAGAAAGTAAGATACGCTCTCACGCATACCTCCCCTTACCGCAGTCTCCGCTGTTACGTCACATAAGTCAACTAGTTCAGCGGTCAATTTTTATTTTAGACGTAAATTGGAATTATCTTAACCGAAGTGTTTGGAAGCTTATCCCTCAATGAAATAAGAAATTACGATTCTTTTGGTTGATCGAGACAAAAGAATGTGATGTGAACCAAAAATGTGAGAAAATTGTAAAATAATAGATACAATTATTCTTTCGTTTAACTTGCCCTATCTCAGAAACGGGCCAACGAATTAATCTCAAATTTTTACTACGTCATAACTCTATATCTGTTAAGAAAATATGAAGGTAAAATTTTAATAAGTAAAGAAAATATGATTTTTTTTCTAAGACCATGTCGATAAACTGAAATTTTACAGGCTCGAATATGACATTCGAGAAACTTTTTTATCTTTCGAATTAGATACCAAGTATATTGAGGACGTATGAAGATAAAGGATGGAGCTAACTTTTTTATTTGAAACTTTTTTTTCTAGGACTAACAGTTTTCGAGAAAATTGCAATTAAGTATACGGAACGCCCTCGCGAACGATAAGCAGCGCAGAGAATGCGGTGTGAGAAATAACGTACCTTATTGTTGTTTAATGAAATCGAATCAGATTTTCTTGAGATTTTTCAGCAAATCAATATAGAGGGTTATTAAATATTTGTAATAATTACCATGAGAGAACACATTGATATATCCTGCGCTATTGAATTAAGTCATACTGCGAAAACAGTATTTTGCAGATGCAAAATGTTTTTCATAATAGAAACATTAAAGAATCCGTGGTAGGGGGGTGGTAGTGGGGGTGGATAAAGTTAAAAAATATTTTGAGGTTTCTGGTTCTTGTACATACACTAAATCACAATTTTTGTATCCCCTTTAATAAGGGGGTGGGGGTGGTAATGGGGGTGGCTAATGCCAAAAAATTTTTTGAGACCTTAGCTTGTCTTGTATATACTAAATGCCAATTGTATGGACTCTTACCTGCTTGATTTACCCATTTTCGCCATATTTACCCCAATTTACGCCCCAACCCCTGGTCGGAAGGACATGAAAATATAATCTAGTTCCAGATCTCGTTAAAGTACATACGTGTACCAAATTTCAAATCAATATCTTAAACGGTTCCAGAGTAAACGTGCGCACAAAAAAAAGTTACAGACAGACCGACAGACAGAGAGACAGAAATTTTTTTTCGCTCAAACTTAAAATCTCGACGTTTCATGACATTTTAAATCTATTTGAACAATCAAAATTTTTTAAATTTTTTTTGTCGTTACTATACTTCCACTGGATGTGGAAGTAATATTTTTCATTCTTGACTGTCTATTTTCCTGAATAACGTTAGATAAATGCACTGTATCACAATTAAACTAATTAAAGTAGTACATTATTTACTACTACTATTTATTGCGTTTGATTCAATGAATTAAAATTTAATATTAAATAAAAACAAAATAAATAGCTTACACGTTGAAAAATCAACAGTGCAAAAGATCATACGTGCTTGCATCAATTATTTTGGAGGTGTTTTCACAAACATTTAAATCCACAACGGCCTTATGCAAAATGAAAAGTGCTGACAGAAGCAGTCATAGAATTCTATGATATTAAAAAGTAAAATTGCCTGCAATCAGCTTTCTAGGTCTTATATTACGGTTTTCGATGTATTTTTAGGTAGATATTAGACACGGGACTGTCGCGGGCGCGGGCTCTATTTGAAGTTGACTAGAGGGTGACGCTATGCGCACAGCAGGTCTAAAGCTGATACTCGTACCGAGCATATCTTGTATTTCTTAGTATCATGCAACGAGGTCTAAAGTATAGAGGGGCAATCCCAATTCAGTATACGAACGGTTTGTTTGGACATACAATAAACTCCCGAGGGACGCAGTGGGGGTGCATTTGTTGGCCCTAGTTGCCAAGATTTGCAGTGGAGTACTGCTTTGAGGGATACAATTAATGAATGAATATTGTTTTTTATCACTGTTCTATTATTAGTTGAGCTCAAATCTATTAGTCAAATTGCTGTAGAAGTAGTAATAAATTATATTATATTTAAAAACGGAGTAAACGCTGCTCTATACATTTTTAAAATATTCGCAAATTCCATAACGTTAAGTTCAAGTGACGCCCATGCGGACTAGTTGCTTGAATATGTTCTGGCCATGTGCCACGCCTACTTTTCCAGTCTCTCCTTATTATGTCGCTGGTATCATGTGTTAAAATGTAAATTATTGCTCCATGTCATAATTCAGTATTAGAGAAGAAACAACTCATCACTATTTTTGAATATGTGCACTTATACGCGAAATTCAAAAAATCCTATTTTACATAAGAAATAAATCTTTGATGTGTTGTTGGAATTTTACACAAGACCTCATTTCTCAATGTCTGGACGAGGAATTAGTACATTACTACAATTCTAGAGGTACAAAATAGGCAAAATATAGAAATAATGTCATAGGCAATGATAATTTTTTTATGAGTGATTTTTGTAGCAAAAGTTATGATCTACAATTGACTACAGGAGGTTCTAGGAAAATTTATTCGCATATTATATGACTGAAATTAAGCTGTAGGTTATCTTTGTTACCGTATGTTTTTGCATATGTTATTTACCCTACCCAATCGTGGTGGTCCTTCCTGTAGTGTCTATTTTAAGAAGTTCCGACAGATCCCAAGACGAGAAGCGTATGACCCTATTAGATCCATTTTCGTCATCTTCTATATATAATTCTCCTCTCTCTCGTGTTAGATTAGACATAGAGGATATTTTCTCATAGTTATTCACAATATTCAAGTATGTTGTATGATCAATAAATTAATTTAAGATTTTAACAAATTGCGGCTGGCGGGTATGGTCCTTGACCGAACGCCATAAAAAAAAATAATATCATCTTCAGTTTCTATATGGTCTAAACACTTGCTCTTACTCTTAGGGCCCAAAACAGCCTTTAAATCGAAAAACTAATATATGAAAATGATTGCTGATTTATTTTTGAAACGTAATATATGTATGTTTTTGGGACATATTATTACAAATCTGAAGTCAAACTTGGAAAATTCAACGTGGCGGTTCCAATACGGTAAATAGAAGTTTTTTCTCAAGAAAGTGCTTTAAACGGGCAAAAAAATTTAACATCTAGATGATGCTATATATTGACAAAAAACACAGTCTATGATTTTTTTTTCTTCATCGAGGAACTGTATAATGTGGATAAAAATTTGTCCAGCTCTAGTGTTTACACAAGTTACACAGCTCCCCAACAGTGAAAAAATATGAATATATTTCACATTGAAAGCACTTAATAAAATCACCGCCAGCGAACACAATGCTACCGCAAGCTACCGGTGCGGCGCCACTGGTCTCGACCTATACTACATAATGGAACTAGGATACGCCTACCCGGTCTAGAATGAGAGGGAAATAATAAGGGTCGCCTTGCAACACAATGGCGGGGTTGCTATCGTCTCCATGTCTTTCCAACGATGACGCAGTTATCATTCCATTATGTAGTATAGTTCACTACGATCTAGAATATGACGCAGTTCCCTCTCATTGGCTTAAAAAATGGATGCATACAAATTCGGTGCATTTTTATTGCAAGCATCTTCTCTTAGTAATACTACTTTACCACATTACTGATAACATTTTTTGTACACTAACCTTTTCTGTCATTGTGCTGGTTTCTATAGTCTCGTCCTCATTGCTATTCGAGGATCTCTTTAAAAATGCATCGATTATTGTAATTTTTTTTAATTCTTTCTAGATTAATCATACGCGCCATGTTGCACTTCACGATTGCACGAGGCGCCAGAGCTGTATCAAAAATATACATTCAGTGCACACTGCACGAAATAGTATTCTAAACAACAGGTTTCAAAAACGAATCTTTTCACACGAGAGAAACAGTTTGGTGGAACGAGCCGAAGGCGAGTTCCACAAGTTAAATGAGTGTGAAAAGATGTTTTCAAACGCATTGTCTACAATATATATTAGTACAGTGAATAGAAGTAAGAAATATGCAAAACTTCGGAATAATGTCATATTGAACGAATTTCGTTCATTTTTGGCAGTATGATAGTAAATGCTTCACAGAAAAGTTTCTATATTGTGTGGGTGTTTGCTAATTTATAGGGGGTGGCATTTAAAAAATATATATATTTATTGGAGCTGAAAAAGAATGAAATTTTAAGAAGAAAAGGTTCTATGCAATTTTTCATATAAATTGGTAGTTTTTAAGTTATAACGACTTCGAAATTGCGATTACCTTTAATTTTGTTTCTTAGAGCTTTTGATGGAAGTGCCACAGTTGCTAAGATATTCAACATTTTAAACTAAATACTTCATCCTAAAAACGGTCGGATGCCATCTATAACATTAAATATCTCCGCAACAATCAACCCTACACAAATATATAAACAAAAAATTTATTCTCAATTTATAAGCTTCACTTTTGATGTCCACCATATTTTCTCTTAAACTAATATTTATTCAGAGATTTGCAGAGATACAAGAATGTTACGTTTTTTCTAAAATCCCTTTACAGTTAAAAATGCCATTATTTTTCTGAGGCAAGCGCTGTAAGCCGATGAAGAAATTTAAGCGTCTTGGTCACAGTATATATTAACGAAAAACAGTATATGGGAATATATTTTTTTAATTACTGACTACTTATATTAACAGAATTGCGACGTTTTTATTTAAAAAAATGTGAAAAAGTACATTGTCTCTGTCATAACTTCTTTGTTTTTTATGCTATAAAAATAGAAAGTAAACCATTTGAAAGATTAATTAATGGTTTTTCATTTTGGTTGGTAGCGTTTTTGGCTTAAGTGCCATAGTTTCTGAGATATTTAACATTTGAACTAAATACTTCGTCTTATAAACGTTCGAGCGCCACCTTTAGACTTCCAGATCTCCGAAACCATTAACTCTACAAAAATTAGAAAAAAACGAAATTCATCCTTAATTTAGTAACTTTCTTATTTGTCTCTAGCATGTTTTTACTCAATGTAATACCTTTTGAGTTATTTGACGAAAACGTATTTGAAATACCACTTTTTTAAGCTAAAGTAGGATGCCACCCCCTAAAAATTTTTTTTTTAAGTTATAGTAAAGTTTTCGTGTACTAATATCAGCCCACAATATGTCCTAAAATTTTTACTCAAGATTAAAACTCAGCAATTCACTAACCGATCAATGTCTACAAATATTTTGAGTAGTGGTAAATAACGAAACGATTTTAATTATAATGAAAAATTTGCTATTCTATCACTAATGATGAACCGACTAGAAATCGCACGAGGACCGAAATGAACTTTACGCCAGAGGTGCAATAATTATTTACATGACTAGATGCGAAAGTTGACATTTCGGTGTGAGGTAATTTTTTTAAGTATTCAGTACTTGAAGTCAAATCAAGCAATGCAGAGATACTTCTAATACCTCTAATGGCTCCAGATGTACGCAGTTGTCTCATTCATTCACACGTTAAATATCTCCTTCCTCTTTCTTCGCACCTTCCTTCTTCTTCCCCTCCCCCAAAATATTCTTGAATTTCTATCAGGCTTTTGCCTTTAGTTTCTGGCAAGACACAAATGACAAAAATCGTTCCAACCAAAGCCACCCCTCCATAGAAAAAGAACACCCCGTAGCTGCCCATGCTCTCAGCCATGTTGGGGTATACTTTCACCGTGATGAAGTTGAACAAATACCCACAACCTGATAGTAAACCAGTGGCCGTACCGCGAATCTTCGTGGGGAAGACTTCTGCTGCCAATGCGAAGGGTATGGGCAAGAACCCCAAAGTGCTGGTCAGGAAGTATAAAAATAACAAAACTAATGGCAAACTTGCGAACGCATCTTGAATTTGCTGAGAGAGTTTTCCTTGTTGCCCAAGCAAAATGTAAACAGCTAACAGCAGCATGCAAATAGACATACCAGTCCCTGATAGTATTGATAGAGGCCTCCATCCAAACCTTCTACTAATGTAGCTCAGTACAATAGCTGTTACCATGCGAATTAAACCGATTATCACTATAGTTAGGTACGGATCAACGGTGATTTCTGCTTCTTTGACAATATCGATAGCGTAAAATACTATGACAAATGTCCCTGAAAATTGTTGAAAGAAGAAATAAGTCAAGACCAAACTGAAGGGCCGCAAGCAATGTGGCTTTAATAAGTATTTAATTTTTCTTATGAATTGTTGGAATACAGACTTCTTCGCTAGGTTGAGTTTGACGCCTTTTGTTTTGGTAAGTGTTTCTATTTCTGCCTGTACTTGCGTAGAGTGGGGTTTCATGCCGAAGATTTGACACATACTGGCCCTGGCTTCCTCGAGGTGGTTCTTGCTTACTAACCAAGTGGGAGATTCCGGCACAAGGTACATAGCAAAGAACATTCCTATGCACGGCAGAGTGGCTGTTATGAGGGATATAGTGCCCCATGAATCCTACAAAACGAAACAAGGTTAATAACAGATTTTTCAAAAATCGAAAATGGGACTGGTTTCGTTAGGTAAACTAATTAGTACAGCGTGTAAAGGCAGGCTCCACTTAAACCTCTTATTAATTATAAACTGCGTAATTTTTTGCATAGGGTAGTATTTTGTTCGTGGAACAAAATTTAAAAATAATTGCATGAGTATCATAATCACAAGTTTAAAAAAGCTGTCATATAGTACAGTAAGTACAGCTTTTAAATCCCAGTCCGAAGACGATGGAATGAATTTCCGTATTTTCTTTTTCGACATGCTTCATAAAATATGTACATGAGAATCTCATTTTTCCTGCTTTTTGGGGGTGGGAACCATCGCAAAATAAAAAAAAGAAACATAATCTGATAGAGAATCAAATTATAAGAAAGGATACTTTTTTGCTAAAATGCATATTTTTCGAGATATTGCGAACTGAAAATTTAAATTTTTACCCCCTAAAATCCCTATACCTAGACGTTTTTTTTTAATTTCTCGCAAAATGTGGACTTTAACAAAAAAATGCCGATGTTTAGTTTTGGAAATATAGCATTTTCAAAATGGCGCCGAAACGTTCAGAAAAAATATGCGACGTTAAAATCTAAAGTTACCCAAAAACTACAACTGGGAGAAAAATTTTTGTTATTAAAGATATTAAAATTTTCTTTCAAATGAGATGTATTGAAAATGAAAATATGAAATCTAAAAATGTTACAAACAAAAAAGTACAAAAAATTTGTTTCATCTTCGTCCCAAAATTGATGAGCGAGAGAGTAAAATCTAAATAAAAAATTTTTCCTTCAGTCGTTTTCGGACCGGGAATTTTACCATTTTTACTGCTTCTCTTAGTGTACTAATATGTACACAAGACTTCCCTCTCTATTTGACACCTTTTATTTAATAATTATTTTTTTGGGTGGTCTATATATTTCATTCATTAAAAGTGGTTACAGTAGGTTTTCTTCCGTGGCAATAGTGTCAACTTCACTCAAAAGGACAATGTTTTTTTGCCCCCATATGAAAACGTATACAACACAAAATAAAATGTTGCAAAATGTTAGTTAATGCTAGGCATATGCTCTAGAAGGTTCAAAATAGTGGGGAAATAGGGCACGCCACCTATAAGGCCCTCAGATTGGTGGTGATACAACTATTTTTACATTGACCTCAATATGCTCTCAATATGGGTAATAGGATTCAATCAACTGAGCGACGCGTGGCGGTAAAATCTTGCTTCATAATTTTTAGCAATCTTAGTTGAAGGCGGTTCAGTTTTTTTTTAAATTTTTTTCATTCCAATACATTCTAATATTGACAAAGATGGCGTAAAATCGTAGTCGGTGTAAATTTGAATGCAGAAGTAAATGAAAAGTATCATTTAATCCTGGTTATTATAGAAATGACAACGTTTACGCAACAATTGAAATAATAGAATTTTGCGTAAGCCGATTTAAAAAATAAATAGTGAAAGCGAGCATGATTTATCTTGTAGGTCTCCACATGCAGCAAAAGTGGATTCAGATAAATAGTATATTGTGTATTTAAATGTGAAAGTAATACATTCCCGGACGACGATGCAAATTGTTGGCCGAGGCGCTAGCCGAGGCCAACAAGCATCGAAGTCCGGGAATGTGCTTTCTCACCCAAGTACACATACTATTTTTTCTGAAATCACAATTAATGTTATTATAAATTAAGGAATTTATATTAACGCATATCATTTCTTCATTACTGCTTACTAATAAATGCAATTTTAGTGTGAGTTGATTTGTCTGCGTGTATTTATTTACTGCCTAAAATATACATAAAAAACCGTACGGGAATGTAACTTTCCCGGCCTAGGCCGGGAAAGTAACATTCCCACACGGTTTTTTTGGTCGTTGCTTGGCAACGGATCTTTTCCGGTCTGTTTTGTGACAGTTTCTTAGCAATGGACTAAAATACTGTAATTGTGCATTTGAATCGATCTGAAATCGCGCCGAAAATATATACATTGCCGATCGATTTCAGAAAAATATATTTTGATTAATTTTGGTATTTTTAGAGAAAATTTGCGCACCATGCGTGAAATGCTTTTTTCTGAAATCCGTCAAGAATGTCTACTTTCTCGAAGCAATTTCAGATCCCAAAATACGCTATTCAATTATTTTAGTCCATTGCTAAGCAACTATCAGAAAACAACGTGACACGCGTGACAAATTCTCGTGTTCGGCTACGCCTCACACGGGAAGTTATGCAAGCACGAGAAAAGCATTTATGGATGTGTAATGAACGATATTTTTCATTATACCTCTCTGAAAACAAGAAATAAGGCTATAACGCCTCTTTGGCGTGTAAGGCGTTATTTCCCTCGTTTTTGACCCTATTAATTCCTTCCTATTTTATTTGACTCGCCTGGTTGAAATTGGGTAGTCCACATAGGGCTCTATATGCCGATTGTCGGTGAAGGTCTTAAATAGACCGATCTAGATATGAATGCACAAATAAGAGTACTGTGTACTGTGCTTTCAACCTTCAATTATTGTTATCTATCCTTTCCAGATTCTTTTTGTTGCTACGCTACGCTGATGAGGAACAATAATTCCGAAACACGTGTCCGTAGCTGCTTCGTGTTTCCTCTTTGGAGTGTAAGGCGTTATTTCCCTCGCTATTATAATTTATTTCTTGTTTTTTCCCAATTAAAATGTTTTCTGATGTTGATGTTGTGTTCCTATTCTTGAATAACTAAACAATTTACGAGAAATTTCAATCTTTCCGCTTACCGATTCTTCAATGTAGCCTTCAGCCACAGTCGAGGAATGCCAACCTCCATGTCTTTTTAGAGTAAGCAAATCCCCTCCGCCTTCAACCAACATAGATGCTGAAGATGGTCCTAAGCTGTGTCCAGTATATTCTTCAGGATTTTTTAGGTTCAGATGTTCAGCAATCTGTTCTGTTGTACCACTTATAGTATGACAACCTACATGTTGAGCATAACATCTACCATTGCGATATGCAATAAGTAATCTTCTACTATCCATATTTGTAGGTCTTAGATTAATATATTTACAATAAAAACTGCGTACATCAAAGGAACATCCTTCCTTTGTAATTGTGAAACTTTTTGGTTTGTGATTTTTGCCATCTTGAAGAAATACCACCAAAGAACGGCCATTATCTTCCACGTCTTTCAAAGATAAACGAATCAAGTCATCACTTATGCACCATAAATACCAAATATTAAAATTACTTTAGTTAATAACCACTTCTCATCTGGTGCTTCAAGTATGAATTTGGCGACTTGGTCTGTAGTTAATACTTTGGACTTTTTCGGTATGTAACCAACACTTTGACGTTTGAGAAATGCAGTAGTTTTCGGCAAATTACTAACGTTCACATTTTCGTTTACTGCTAGACAACTTTTTAACATTGAAAATCGACTCCATAAAGTTGAAGCTTTCATTGATTTGGCTTTTTCGGACAAATATACGAGAAGATTATCATCACTTACCGTGTTAACTTTTTTTGCTGGCGCCACTTGCAAAATAGACGGTATTCATTTTCATATCTCTCACAAGACTTCCTGGTTAGTAACTCTGCACTTACTTTTGCCGCTTCAAGTAATATTTCTTCTTCTGGAGAAATCATTTTAAAAATATTTTGAATAAAAATTGGAAAACCTGTCAGGCCTGTAGCTAGAAAGTGCTTTCCGGGCGGGCAAACTATTTTTCAGGACGGGCCCGTAAAAAAGTCCGAAAATTTTTTTTATGTGGGGGGGGGGAGAAATCCAAAAAAATTTTTTTGTCCGAAAAATTTCTTGATGAGTGTGGAGGGAGAAATCCAAAAAAAATTTAATAAAAAATTCTTACCCAATCTCTTTCAAAATATTAAAAAGACAGTTAAAATTGCCCCCATTACAATCACCGTAGGTCGGGCGAAACTTATTCCAGGACGGGCGTCGCCCGTCCTGCCCCCCCCCCCCCCCCCCTAGCTACAGGCCTGAAACCTGTCACAATACGAGCGTTGTTTAGCGTTGCTAAGGAAACTAAACAATCATTGTTTGCGGTTACTAAGGCACTTTCAATAGCATATATTTTATTACGATTGGCAACTAGGCAGCTAATATCATTGCGCACGGGAAAATTTTTCCTGTGTGGGCGTACAGGAAAATCCCATTTTCCGTGTGCTAAATAGGTATGTAAACATAGTGTTTTCGGAGAGGTATAATGAAAAGTTGCTTTTATTAGACGCAGGTTTTCTGATCGAGGCGATAGCAAAGATCAAAGATACGCCGCATACGAAAAAAAAAACACTTTTTTTCGGCCGACCAGAAAATACACCCTCTCTGGAGAAATTTTCCGCCAGAAAATAACGTTTTCCCAGGCTAGACTGGAAAATGGGCATCAGAGATCGGCAAAAACTTTTACCGATCCCTGTTATTTCCTTTTCCAATCCATGAAGGTAAAAAATGCTGCCAATTTATAGTATAGGTGGCTTTGCTATACCGTTGCTATGGAAACACACTTGTGTTAATTGTTGAGATAAGTGTCAAATATATAAATACACTTAACTTTTACGAATTTCCAAAAGTTACGGAAAATATGGATTTAGATTCAGAAATTGAAGTTGTACAATAGTGTCGGTCGTAAAAATATTGTAATATGTTGTTATAAGATTTAAGGTTATGTTGGTTGCACTGAAAAGTAGGCACAGAATTCAGTAGTTCGGATGTCTGAATGTGGAAAGAACTTACTAGAAGGTTTAGAGTGATGACATATCTGTTCTGGAACTGTCTAGAGTATGGTGACGTCATCAGAGAAGCTTCTAGATCTGTCATCTTTAGGTATATAAGGGCATGGAGTAAACCAAAAGAGGAGAGGTTAGTGCAGTACTAATTGTCAGTTGAAATGGTCAGAGAGTAAACACAGTGATAAAGTTCAGTTTAGATAGCAAGAGTAGTAAGATCAGAACAGAAGAGAGTAAAGTGATCAAGTAGTACACAGTGTGTTATTAGCCAAGTAGTTATTGTTGTAATTAAGTAAGTTAATAAATTAGTGTTTAGTGTTACCCTGGTTGTTATAATTTCCGAATCCACGATACAGGGTGTTTACAAAAAGGGTGTAAGCACGTTACAATATTTTATTTAATTCCTAGTTATTAGTGTTTGTCGTTGTATTTGTTATAAAGTTTGTTAAAAAAAATAATACAAAATTGATTTTGAATGACAGTGTCGGCTGAAAAAAAAAACTGTACGTTACACGACCAAAAAACAGTGTTTTGCAGGTCTCCCCAAGCTTCCAGGACTCACCTGCGGCTCGCCCTGGAATCTGCTTGGGTCGATCTGCAAAACACCTCTTTCCGGTCTTGTAACGTAAGTTACTATTTTCTACTGACGTTTGGAAAAATCATCAAACTCAGATATTTTTTGAATTTTATATTTGACATTTATATACTTAGTACTTTTTTTGACATTAAATTGTCATTTTGTCCTAAGAACATTGATTTACAACTTTTTTACTGCGAAAAGTTTGGTTTTTATATCTTCATAAATATAATTTTTTTAATTCTATGTTACTTAATTATTACCACTACGCTCTATTAGTTTAGGAGTTATACGAATTATAATATAAAACAGTTGAGATATCACCAAAATCCTCTTTCAGATAAATCTGGAAATATTTAGTTTTATCAGTTTATAATGGCAATTTGAAGGCTTAGAAAGCTTTCGAATGGTATTATTATTATTAGTTATAATGCCGCAGATCATTTCATATGCAGATGATATCATTCTAGTTTTTTCTGATTATATCCGGGATGGTGTTAAAAAAAACCGAAATGGATCTTAACAATAATAATAATTTCGACTTTATTATAAAAATGCGTATTAAAATAATATACAATGTGATTCACTTGAAATGGCATCTTTTTTATTTTTTTTTCCGATTTGAATCAAATTTTACTTAAATATAGAGCAAATTAGGATCTACTTATGACCAGAAAAACAGTTGCCTCCTACAAATGCAAAGCCACCTGCTGTACCAAAATATGCGGAGGAAATTAAAAAATCATATCATATTAGACATTATTTTATCGGAAAATTTTGTTAATAAAACTTGTTCAGAATTGTCCAAAAATCGTATGCCCAAAATAAAAAATTGAAAAATTGAAATTCAAAAAATTTTAAAAATAATTATTATAAAAAAAACTGTATATATATATATATATATATACAATGTGTTTCACTTCTCGTGAAGACACCAGTGTATCTTTTTTACTTGTGGCCGAATTCACTTCAAATTTTTATCAGCCATACAACTCCATCAGACGACTTTATTCAACACATAAATGCCGCCTAGATCTAAAACGCCGGCCTACTGCGATAAAAAGAAAATAGAAATTTTCGAGAAATCATAGTAGGCTTAGAGATAGACAAAAATGTTGTTAATAAAAGTTGTTCAGAATCACTTGATATACCTCCCTGTAAAATTTTGTAAAAATCGGATTATTCTCAAAAAAATTTTTTTTGTTTCACTTCTCGTGAAGTATCTGTATCTTTTTATTTCTGACCGAATTCATTTCAAATTTTTATTAGCAATACAACTCCATAAGACGACTTTATTCAATACATTAATGCCGCCTAGATCTAAAAGGCCGGCCTACCGCGATAAAAAGAAAATAGCAATTTTCGAGAAATCATAGTAGGCTTAGAGATAGACAAAAATGTTGTTAATAAAAGTTGTTCGGAATCACTTGATATGCCCGCCGGTAAAATTTTGTAAAAATCGGAATATTTTCAAAAAAAAAATGTTGTTTCACTTCTCGTGAAGACACCCCTGTATCTTCTTTATTTGTGACCGAAATCATTTCAAATTTTTATCAGCCATACAACGCCATAAGATCACTTTACTCGACACACAAATGCCGCCTATATCAAAAACGCCGGCCTACTGCGATAAAAAGAAAATCGCTATTTTCGAAAAATCATAGTAGGAGAGACAAAAATTTTGTTAATAAAAGTTGTTCGGAATCACTTGATATGCCCCCCTGTAAAATTTTGTGAAAATCGGAATATTAAAAAAAAAAAAATGTTTCACTTCTCGTGAAGACACCCTTGTATCTTTTTTATTTGTGGCCGAATTCATTTCAAATTTTCAGCAGCTATAGAACTCCATGAGATGATTCCATCTAATACATAAAGAGAACTTTTTACAGCAAATGAAAGTCATACACAATTATTATTGAAATTATTTATTATTTAATGACACGTGTATGCAAAATTTCAGCTCGATTAGATAATGGAAGGTGGGTAAATTTGATTCATTCATACATAATACATACTTACATACAGATTTCCAAGTATTATAAGACGATTGAAATAAAGAAAACGATATTACATTTAGATTGATGTGTAATAATAAAGCGTCCCTTTTAGCGTTTTAGTGAATGCCGATTTTTGTTCACAACTTTCATTTGTTGGAAAAAGTTCTCTTTAGGTGTCAGATAAAATCGCCCTATGGAGTTGTATGGCTGATAAAAATTTGAAATGAATTCGGCCACAAATAAAAAAGCTACAGGGGTGTCTTCACGAGAAGTGAAACAAAAATTTTTTTTTTGAAAATACTCCGATTTTGACAAAATTTTACAGGGGAGCATATCAAGTGATTCCGAACAACTTTTATTAACAAAATTTTTGTCTATCTCTACGCCTACTATAATTTCTCGAAAATTGCTATTTTCTTTTTATCGCAGTAGGCCGGCGCTTTAGACCTGGGCATTTATGTGTTGAATAAAGTCGTCTTATGGAGTTGTATGGCTGATAAAAATTTGAAATGTTTTGGGCCACAAATAAAAAAGATACAGGGGTGTCTTCACGAGAAGTGAAACACACTATACATATATGATATTTTCGGACTTGGACATTATTTTAATCAAAATCTATATATTTTTTTATTTTGAATACATTTTGGACTTAAGGTTTTCGGACAATTCTGAACAAGTTTCATTAACAAAATTTTCCGATAAAAATATGTCCAATATGATTTGTTTTTCTCCGCATATTCTGGTACCGCAGGTGGCTTTGCATTTGTAGGAGGCGAATATTTTTCTGGTCATAAGCATATCCTAATTTGTTCAATATTTAAGTGAAATTTAATTCAAATCGAAAGAAAAATAAAAAAGTTATTAGGGTGTTACCATTTCAAGTGAAACACACTGTAGAATAATAATAATAATTTATTTCGGCCATAGAGATCGTACAATGATATTGGACAACTCACATAATTTATATAACAAACATAATACACAATTATTGACTAACAAATATTTAGGTATATACGTAATCGATAATCAACAGTTCACACAAATATGAAAGTAAAACAAGATTATCACAAGTGGTAAATTAATTACTAAGATTATAAATTCAAATATGTTGTAAAAACATTTGGTAACTAAATATGTCTTCACTTTAACTTTAAAGGCATTAAAAAAATGTTTTCTTCCTTAATGTCTAGAGACAGATAATTCATAAACTTTATACCCATATATGAGGATGATTTTTCATATAAGTTCGTGTTGTGATGTGGTATTCTAAGAAAATTCTCATGTCTAGTGTCATAATTATGTGTGTTAGAATTGCTTTCAAAAGAACTAATATTATTGACGGTTTGTAGTATACATTTGTATATATAAATGCAAGGAAATATCAATATTTTATGTTTTATAAAATGCGGTTTGTAAGAGTTAGTTGGCGCAATTTCTAATAGTAGACGAATAACCTTTTTTTGACAAACTAAAATTCTATTGACATTGAAATTGCACGCATTACCCCAAATAATGACATTATATGCCAAGTGGGAATAAATTAGAACGTAATATACAGGGTGTTCCTTAACACCGTGCTAATATTTCAGAGTGTGATTCTTTAGGTCATTTTATGAAGAAAAGTGAAATGAGGTGAATGATTCATTCAATTTGTATCTTTTCAGAATGAATATTTATGTATTTCTAGGGAAAGCTATCGCCATTTTTATTTATTCTTCACCATAAAAAATAAGATTAGACGAAAAATCCAGATTCTTAATTTTCCGAAATAGTGTGATTTCGGACATTCAAAATGTCAGTTAAAGTGGAGGCTTTGGGAAACAATAACACGCTTATAATTGACAAAGTCAAAGTCGAGCATAAAGAATTTAACAATAGTTGGATTGGAAGTCTTATTGTAACCACAACTGTACTAATATACATTACCTTCAAACAGAATCCGAGCGTATAAACCACCAGAACTCCCAAAGCAAAGGAAATCGACCCCCAAGTGGTAAACACTCCTCTTAAATTCGAGCTGGACACTTCTGCCATATAGATGGTAGCTGGGGCGCTGGATAACCCAGTTGAAAAACCCGTGAGGAGTCTACCAAGTAGTAAAAAAGAATACTGAGTATCTTTCAGATAATAAGCCATCGCTATCACCAACCAACCGATGAAGCAGGTAATGTTTATAGCGAAGATAGCCCTTCTTCTTCCAAAGCGATCTGCTATTGGTCCGGAGAAGAAGCAACCGAACGGGGTGGCTAAAGATGCTATGCTGGCTGAAAAAGAGAGGAATTATGGCACAACTACTTTCAACCCTGAGAGTAATATTGAATGCTATCAGGGTTGAAAATACAGAATTTAAAATTTTTATAATAGTTTTCATTATTGAGATATTCTCAGAATTACTGTAAATATTTTTAACATATTTAAAAGATATTGTATCCATTTTTCCCAAATTAAAAAAACACGTTTTTAAATGTCTATAAAATACTATCATAATATAGAAAATTTACTTATTATTTTTCTTTATTTAATTAAACATTTTGAAATATGGTTTCCCTTTAACATTCCGTCACCATCATCTCTATTTATAGTTTAAGAAAGATTTCATTCAGCCTGCTCAATATATTTTTAAAACAATCTATATACAGCGTGATTTACCATGATATGCGGAAAAGAAGTACTAGTCTTCAATATGGGAAAGCCCCTGCAAAATTTTAGAGTGCTCTGAGGTAATTCAGTAGGTATATTAAAAAGGGTTCAAACTTACGAAGATACGCTACCGTTACCTGTCTGGGGTCAGTAATAGGGCGATGAACTTACTTGTGAATGAACATATCGGATATGTTTACATTTCCTTAATTAGCATAAAAAGTAAAGCCGGCGGGTGCGGTCAAAGTGCCGCGTTTTTTGCTTTTGGTCGAACAATCAGGACACCGGCACGTACAAAGCACCGCCGAAGTTGGTGTTTTTGTGTTATTGACGGGTTTAAATAAATATCTCTTATATCTACTTGTTATTCTACAGTTCACTAGCATTAGGTCAATGTCTTTTCGATTATTCGCTATTTTTGGTAGTGTGATTTGATTAAAACGAAAAAGTCACTTCTACCCTCTCCAGCTTTGCTGACAATAGTGTCAATCCCAAGTCTGATAAAGTAATATGGTTGTACCGCGTTACGTCAGATTGGTTGAAGTCATTGGCGGCGAATTTCTATAAAAAAAACCGCTGCCCAAGGAATCACTACTTCCACATCCAGATTTTCTATCCAAGTCACTCACAACGAAAAAATGTATGTGGAAATAATTGCTTAAGGAACTTTAATAATATAATATTTGAAATCCTCCACCCCAAAAACCTATAAAACGATACCCCACATCGGTAGTAGGGTGGGGGTGGTGATAAGGGGGTGGTAGTGGGGGTGGATGAAATAAAAAAATATTTTGAGGTTTCTGGTTCTTGTATACACACTAAATCACAATTTTTTTTCATCCCCTTTAATAATGGGGTGGGGGTGGTAATGGGGGTGGCTAATGCCAAAAATTTTTTCGAGACCTTTGCTTCTCTTGAATATACTAAATACCAATTTTCTGGACTCTTACCTGCTTCATTTACCTAATTACCCCAAATTTACCCCAATTTACCCCCAACCCTTCGATAGAACAAGATGAAAATATAATCTAGTTCCAGATCACGTTAAAATACATACGTGTACCAAATTTCAAGTCAATATCTTAAACGGTTCCAGAGTAAACGTGCGCACAAAAAAAGTTACAGACCGACAGACAAACCGACAGACCGACAGACCGACAGACCGACAGACAGAAATTTTTTTTTTCGCTCAAACTTAAAATCTCGACGTTTCATGACATTCTAAGCCTATTTGAACAATAAAAATTTTTTTGTCGTTACTATACTTCCACTGGATGTGGAAGTAAAATAAGGTAATTTTTTTTGTTCACATTTTTTTAATTTTCCATTTTTTTAACTCCTTTCGGCGGGGACAACCTACTGATAAATTTTCCGAATGTCATGGTAGATCACCCTGTATATAAAAGAATACCCTGACTGATTCACTGACCGACTGACTGATCTATCAACACACAGCTCAAACCGCTGGGTCTAGAAACTTCAAATTTTGCATAGAGGTTCCTCGAATGACGTAGGCAACCACAAAGAAAGGATTTTTCGAAATTGGTGAAAAGGGGGGGTTGAAATTTTAGGATATTTCGTAAATGGTTAGATCTAGATGCATGAAATTTGGCAAAAATATTTTTTATTGAAATCTCTTAGATACGTGTAAGACGAAATTTCGATTTTCAAAGGGGTGAAAACGGGGGTGGTAGATGGTTTAAAGCGCACCCGTAATTTTTGAAATCGCTAAGATAGAAACGTGATTATTCAAGCGATGGACTCTTCTGAGGAAATAAAAAGACACGTATTCGACGGTTTTCAAAAAGAGACCCCCAGGTGAACGGAGAAGGGGAGGTTTTTAAGTTTTTCGAAAACGGTTAGACCTAGAAACGCGATATTTCAGCGATGGGTTCTTCTGAGGAAATAAGGAGACACGTATTTGACGAAAGAAGAAACCCCTCCGAACGGGTGAACAGAGAGAGGAACGTTTTAAAGCATCAAATTTGACACATTTAACTTGCTCTAACACAAAAATAGAATAATGAATTGTTATCAAATTGCGATGCGCAGTGGGTTTCACCGAGTATAATGGATGCGCAGAAGTTTTCCTTGAGTGTAATGAATGTGTAGTGGGTTTCTTCAAGTACACTAGATGCGCAGTGGGTTTCCTCGAGTACAATGAATGCGCAGTGGGTTTCCCCGGGTACCATGGATGGCAGTGGATTCCCTCGAGTGTACTTCCTGAGTACTATAGGAGTACTCAGTGAGTTGTAGTACTTCTTTATAGGCATAAGTTAGTATGTCAATGCTCTTAATTCCACGCACAAGAAGTCTTCCACGCGAATGTAGTCACAGGCATCAGCTATTATGGTATTGTTCAAATAACATTTTTAAAATTGATTACCTAGAGCATTTAGTGGATATAATATTAATGCGTAAAATTTCAACAAATAAATAACAGGAAATTTCAATAATGGACCCGTTTAGTAGTGACGTCAAATATTATGCAACCAACAATACAAGTGGGATAACGAAATTTACAGTTAATATTTTCGCTCTTATGCACCTTGCTATTAAGGATGACAAAAATTGCTGTTAACAATTTTGTGTTATTACTCAATTATATGGCATATCTAAGACAATTCAATTCATAGGCCATATTCTTAAAATACGTTAGATTCGTTCTACATATAATTTACTCAATTAAATTAATATGTGTGAGACACCCCGTATCTAGGTCGTGTAATTGTAAATTAATTTCCTAAATTTTAAATAGAATTTACTTATTTCCAAATTTTAAAACAATTCTAATCAAAATTAAATATTTCAAAATAACCATTATAAATATTTCATACATAATTTCCTTAAATACAGAAATATTATTTTATTATAATACTCTTTAAAGCATTTTACTAGGGTTGAAAACGACGTTGAAAGTCGAGCTTCGCACTGAGCGTATCGCTTAAGAAATGTGTTATGTAAACAAACAAGTCAGAAACGCAAGCGATTACAGGCCGTATTTCTAATGCAGTTAAGCCCGAGATTTTCTTGTAAAACAGCCTAAATTACGACCCGTTCAAAATTCACTCCTTTTTTAACTATTCCAGTTACTCTCGAGTATAACGTAATTTTGTTTCTTTATTCTATCGCGTATAAATACCATGAAACACAGCACAAAATTATCATTATTTGATCAACCTTCTTGGTGCACCCATCTCCGTGTTCACCTGTGTTTTTCATCTGCGTCCTTTATGGTAACGTTCATTGAAATACAGGTTGAATATTTGGCTGTGTGTGCCCAGAAATTATTTAACACTTTGGTATTTATTCTGTTCTTTTGTCTGCGACCTTACGGTTTCGTTCATAGAAGCACAGTTTAAACATCATAGCTGTGTAAATACTGAGAGTCAGTTGCATTACTCCAGGGGATATTTAGTCGCCGTCTGTCTGCAACCTTCTGGGGAAGGCTTCGTTCACAGGCTAAGCGATTGAATATTCGCCGTCGTAGTCCAACAGTCAGTCGGGGGTGGGAAACGCAGGGCGATTTACGAAGCCGCTTAAAAGAGTAAAAATGGACAACATACTCGAGTCGAGATCTGGGCCCGTGAGTGTCACCCTTCAGGACTTCGCCGTTTGTCAGAGCCTAAGTATTAAAATTACCTAATTATTAAATATCCTTTGTCATTTGTTTTGGTCGTAACTTTGAAATAGTAATTAAATTACATATTCAGATTATTTTTCTAAATTCACTCAATAAAATGGCAATATTAAATGAAGTTCAACTCTTTAAAATTGCGACTCTATTCCTGCGTCAACTCTATTTACATCGATTTTATGCTAAACTGTGGTACTTTGATTATAGCTTACTGATTTAAATTAATTTCAATGTTCTAATTAATTATAACTCACGATTGTGATTTTCAACTATTTTAGCAATTTAATTGATGGAAAGTTTTCTTTGGGTTTTAAAATGTTAATACAACGATTGTTGTTTAATATGATTACTCCGATCAGCTATGTAAATAATATTTTTAGTACAGCCGCGAATGGGCTATTGCAGATTTTGAAGTTAATTATTCCTCAGCAGTTGCAGTTAAGAAGTCTTGATTGCCATCTCTGTAATTTATACCTCATCAATGTTATCATTTACATATGATAAGATTTGAACACAGCTCTTTGTTATCAATTTATTTTCGAAGATTTTCGAAAGGCAAACACAAGATTTTGTTGGTTGTCACTTCACTATATCATCGATACTACGAATATACAAATAACAACGATACAACGAAATGGGACCAATTGGTCTCGGCCAAGTGCAATTGTAACTAGCCACAACAAACAATTCTACGCTTCGAAACATCGAAATCTACAAGTTGTCGTGGCAATTTGATGAGATTTTGTTGATTGCCTTTTACAATAGTATCATGACTGGGAAATTTCCCGAGCTGTGTCAAGTTTTACATATGTCGACGTCAATTATAAAACTTTCAGTATAATGACAATTGTCATTGTAAACAATTTATTTTATTGTTTACGTAGCTGACCTGATTATTCTACGAATTAATGTGACGATTGTCCCTACGAATACTTTCCGTCTTTTCATGTAAACTGTGGCAATTGCCCAACAATTATATAATACAATGATACAAAGAAATATGACAATTGTCTAAAATAAACGTATTAAAACGTTTTCTGTGTTTTCTTTCAATATTTTACTTTTTCAGGAATAAGTGAGATTAAATAAAAATATAATTCTTTAGACATAATAAATCAATTACAAATGCAATTTGTAAAATCAGCATTAAATAAAGTACAGTCAAATAAAAGGTACCAAAGTAAAATCAACTATTAAATGAGTGTTTCCAAAATTAAGATAAATAAATTAATCAGTAAATAGAAACAAGTAATATCAAACTTTATAA
Source organism: Rutpela maculata (assembly GCA_936432065.2). Taxonomy (NCBI): domain Eukaryota; kingdom Metazoa; phylum Arthropoda; class Insecta; order Coleoptera; family Cerambycidae; genus Rutpela; species Rutpela maculata. The sequence continues at coordinate 25,623,017 of OW386292.2, read as the reverse complement.
AGAATCTGTGTTTAACAAAACTACTATCACAATGTAAATTTGGGGCCTACTTTTAAAAATCTAGACGATCACGTAAACTGCCAAATTTGTATATTTTTCTGTCTCAACGAAAAGGAGAGATAAATATACGACTGGGGTTGGGGGTGTTTCATGTGTTTTAACCAAATAAAATTAGAGGCCCTGATCAACAGCCATATTTTTAACCCTTAAATGTATCGTACATAAGGCTCAAAATCTTTAGCAACACACACTTGTATTGTTGGTTGCCTAGAATCTGACGTCACACTAAACGGGTCCATTGATCGGGCATACAAAACGTGCTGTGATTGTCGGTGACGTCATCAGTTGCATTAATATAATTAACATAACCTCAGCTTGTAAATTTTTTAAGTTTATTTTTAGTTTTAATGCTTGTATACGCACTTTTCGATTGGAGCCATCACACCTCCAAGCGACCATTTAAAAATTCACTCAAATGATGCCTCAACATTGTTGATTGAAAAAAATTGTCTGCTAATTATAAGTTGGATTTGCAACCTATAGAAAGCGCCTTTATAAGTATTAGTATTAATATTAGTATTAGCAGCAACATTATTGATCAGCATGCTCTAGAATCCTTATGTTTAAAATTTAATAACAGTTTGATGTATAGCTTTTGAATCACGGCCCCCTTAAAATTGCGTTCTTTAAACATTAAATAATCAACAATTGGAAATTAATTGTTTTTCGGAAAAAACTCATTCCTCATTTTCGCTTTAAATTTATTTTTTCTTCCACCTAATGTTATTGATTTTTTCAAATTTTGTAGGCCAAGAATTTTCATAGATAAATTTTCAAAAATTTTGAGCCAGCAGCCCTGTAAATTATTCGGGCATTAAAAATTGCCGAATTTGAAAGAATCGATGACATAAATTAGTAGAGAAAGTAAATTTAAAAAGAAAAAAATTACTTTTTTTCGAAAAGCAATTCGTTTCCAAGTTATCGATTATTTAAAATTACAAATCTCGTAAATATATAACATTGAAGTTTGCTTATTGTCACTTACCAAACCAAGATATTTGTTCTGGATTAAGGGTATTCTTGAGAGTAGGTATAGCGACTGCAGAAAATCCCAAGCTCATGCTAGGTGCAATACTGGAAAAATTTGTGAGTAGTCCAAGGATCACCTAAAACAAAATTGTTTTTTATTAAAAATACTTGTAATTGATAGTCTACAGAAAAGAAAAACTAACAACTGGCAAATCAGCTGGGGACGACACTACTAAAAATCAAAACACTGAATTCACGACAACTTATCAAGATGCAAGAAGATTGCATATCTCTATACCTTTGTTTCAAGCAGCTCGACAGTCTTTAAAGAATATGCACGGTTAAGGAATTATTTTTAACCCTAACAATAAATTGCAAAATTGTCTAGGTACGCTATTTGTTGCAAATATTTGAAAAACATTATGTGGTTACAATACTATTGATCCATACTCTAATTTGAATTACATAAATGGAAAATAAATAATTACTTCCACGTCCAGTGGAAGTATAGTAACGACAAAAAAATTTTTAAAAATTTTTATTGTCCAAATAGGCTTAAAATGTCATGAAACGTCGAGATTTTAAGTTTGAGCGAGAAAAAAATTTCTGTCTGTCTGTCTGTCGGTCTGTCTGTCGGTCTGTCTGTCGGTCTGTCTGTCGGTCTGTCTGTCGGTCTGTCTGTCTGTCTATCTGTAACTTTTTTTTGTGCGCACGTTTACTCTGAAACCGTTTAAGATATTGACTTGAAATTTGGTACACATATGTACCTTAACGAGATCTAGAACTAGATTATATTTTCATCTTGTTCCGTCGAAGGGTTGGGGGGTAAATTGGGGTAAATTTGGGGTAAATAGGTCAATCAAGCAGGTAATAGTCCATAAAATTGGTATTTAGTATATACAAGAGAGGCTAAGGTCTCAAAAAATTGCCACCCCCACCCCCTTATTAAAGGGGATGAAAAAAAATTGTGATTTAGTGTACCTATGTACAGGAACCAGAAACATCAAAATATTTTTTTACTTCATCCACCCCCCACTACCACCCCCCTATCACCACCCCCCACCCCACTACCGATGTGGGGTATTGTTTTATGGGTTTTTGGGGTAGAGGATTTCAAATATTATATTATTAAAGTTCCATAAACAGTTATTTTCACATACAAAGTTTTTTTCGTTGTGAGTGACCTGGATAGAGAATCTGGATGTGGAAGTAGTGATTCCTTGGGCAGCGGTTTTTTTATTGCTCTCATCATGAAATATAAAATCTAAATATAACATTTTTAACTTTGACAAATAAATTATCTAAAAATATGCTGAGAAGTTTAGGTACTGCATTCTTCAGCAAGTTGTTTTTGTACAAATTATATCTAAACCAAAATAAATGCTTTTATTTGAAATTATTTATATTTTATTTCCTTATAATGTCAACAATTTCTAATACTACTATCGCTATGTTTATAACCATTAAGTAATACCACTCAAAGTTATATTTATTTTGATATATAATAAGGTCGTGGGTTCAAATTTGTTATGAAAGACAGTTAATAAAAGCAAATTTGAACCAAAATGGAATAAAAAGATAATCTAAATTATAAAGCCATGCTATGGTGAAATTATACCAAAAACCGCTGTCGATCCAATACTGCATCCACATTCCCATCCAAGTTTCTTATAATTACAAAAGAATTGATACTATTTTTCACTCCGCTATGTGGAAATAATTGCTCTGCCATTTACGTACTATTTCATTAGTTTGACACACTTTTCAAATTGAGTTTGTTTTCAAAGAATTTTTGAAATTTTTGCGGCAGTTTTCTCGAAAACGGTTGGAATTATCAAGTAAAGGGTACCTTTTTACGTAGAAATGACTCCTGCATGAGATTTTCTAGTCAAAAGTGCCACAACGTTTCGTAAAAAAAGAGAAAAAATATTCATCATCAGGTATAGCTCATGAGGCGCCCTCCATGGGCTAGCGTGATGTGATACATAAATTATTGTTTCTTAGCTTAAGAAATGATTCTTTACCAAAATGGGAGAAGATCAGTCAAGAGGTAGTTGAGATATGGCAAAAAGATGAAAAAAAAAAACAAATTTTACACCCTGTATCTTTTTCCACAGCAGCAAACTAAAGCATGTTTGGTTATATCCTCATATTTTGATCCAAAGAATCTACCTTTGACCTATGGCCTATTATTAATGGTCCACACTGAATATCCCTTCATGGATAATATACGCATATTCGTTGATGGATGAAAACTGATATCCACTGAATAATCTCTAGATGGACAATATTTTTAGATGGATCAGAAACGGGCATCCAATGTAGTATATAATTTAATGGACGACATATATGAATATTGACAAATGCATAAGAAATGAACATCTTATGAATAATATACGGATATTTTATGGAAATAAAATAAACATTCATAGAATATTCATACTATGTCCTTGGACATGCGGACACGATATGGACAAAAAATGGACACCGTATGAATATCCTGTGCTATCTGGGAAATATAAGAGATTTGAAACATTCTAAGAAAAAAAAAATTAGGTTCTTAATCCATAATACATATCTGCAACAACCAATATTTCAAAATCTTTTAGGTGTTATGCGGTTATGTATGAAGCATTTATTTAAATGTTTCCATTATATTTTGAACAATTCTTAGTAGTACACACAAATTAAATTAAAAAACAGTGATTAGAAGAAATAATTTATAAAGTAATAATTGAGATGCGTACTCTAGATAGGGTTAGAAATAGATAACCGAAAATTTCCTCCTTCCATTTAGGGGAACATCCCTTTTTTTGCAAGAAACCACCCATAAAGGGGACTTAAAGCTGGTTTTTCGTCTTTATCTTGTAAACCGTTCGTTGGAAGAGAAAAAAGCATAGGAAATAAAAAAATTGCCGTTAAATTCTGCATAAAAAATGTCTTATTCACCTTGTAGTTTACAAGATAAAAGTGAAAAACCAGCTTTAAGTCCCCGTTAGGTGTGGTTTTTTGCAAAAAAAGGGACGTTCGATTCGTACTTTTCGGGTATCTACTTCTAACCCTATCTAGAGTACGCATCTCAAATATTATTACTTTATAAATTATTTTTTCTAAAATATCTAATTTGCGTGGACTATAGTGTCTATAGAATTTTACAAGTTCATCAAAAACGATATTATAACAACAATTATTTTAAAATAATTAAATATTATACTGATATAACGATCAATGACTTTTATCAAATTAGGAAATAAATAAAGAAATTGCAACTGATAAATTTATATCTTTACTTCAAGTGTTTATAATTTTCTTATATTTGCGCAACAAAAATTCCTGGCATTAGTTTGAGATAGGATTAAAGTGTATTTTAGTGTTTTTACACAGTTACAGTGTCTCTTATACGGGGAGTTCCAAAATTACGCAGACACAGAAGCAACCGAAATAACTTAATTTAAGCAAACTGATATACAATATGTTTAGAAAAAAAAATGATTTTCCAATCATTTTCTAAACATGAATTTTCTCCATCCTTGAACAAACTGACATATTTTTAGTCCACTCAATCACTGATGCTGTGATATGTTTATTAACCACCATTATCATTTTTGTGAGGTTATTTAAATCGCCCTCTCAATGGTGGTTGGTTTTCCACAGTAGAACTCCGTGGAAAGGAGTTCAGTGTAAGCAGCTTTACGGATTCTTTTCCAGATTCAGCAAATGCACCATCTGGTCATTTCACAACACCAAATTATCTCGCAGGCTTTCTGGAAATGATCTTGTGGATCTCAGTACCATCAGGTAAATTAGTAACACTCCCGCAGAACTTCTTCCAAAGTTCCCTTTTTGTCTCTCTGATTTCTTTATTATAGTTTGTCAACGTTCTTACCCGTCCCGACTTCGTTAATTAGTCCTGACCTTTAAGGTATTGTCCGGAGTCCTGACTGGCTGCGCTTATGTCTCGATTTTTAGCATATATTATTTTGTTAGGTAGAAGAGTACCGATCGATTCATCGAGGTACCATGATCGAGGTCGGAGGATCGAGAATCAACTTATTTCTTTGTCTTTCGTCAATCGCTATTTGTTTGAGGACGAAAGATGTCCAAATGGGGTCGTTTAGTCAAATTTCATATTGCACATTTTATTACAATTGTTTGAAGTAATCATCAGTTTTTTTTGCGTTTGTTAATGGGATGCTATGCCACATACTTTCCTCTATACAATGTCCGTAAAATCTACAAAATAATACAACTATCCAGTATTTTACTGGAAAATAACCTCTACGCCTGTGACTTTTACGTCAAAGGAGCAGTTGTAGAGTGTATTTTTGACAAATAATGAATAAGAACAAAATTTTTCTTTTCTTGCTATCTGTCTCTTTTGTTAACATTTTTGCCGAGTGCCAGTTTATTCTATATTCGTTCTCCCAAGCTTGTTCGCAAATCTCCGATTTCTGAATCTCATTGTTCCTAATGTAACCTTTGTGCTCACGCAATCTAACATTAAATGGTCTGGATGACTCACCCACATAATGTTTATTACACTCACATGGAATGCTATAAATGCAGGTTTTTGAATTTTGCTCACGATTTAGCGGTTTACTTTTTGTTAAAATGGATCTCAACGTATTGCCCGTTTGAAATATCGTCCTAATATCAAATCTATTGCCTACACGGCGTAACTTTTCAGATAATCTGTATACATAAGGAATTAACGTTGTGTATCGTTGTTCAAGTTTTTGTCGTACCTGATTGTTATTTTCTATAGATGTGAAAGGCTTCAGGGTATTGATTGTTTATAAGAACCTCTTTTATAAAGCGTTTCTCATTGTCTAATATTTCATCATTGAAGAAATTATTTTGGCCCTATCATATAAACATTTTATTACACATTTTTTAACATGCATCGACTGATTTGAGTTAAAATTTATATACCTGTTTAGTACGTCGGATGACTAGCTCTAGCGTTCACTAACCCAATACCGAGGTATAACCAAATAAAACCTATTTCATTTTATTCAGCAGGTTTTTTTACATAGGAAATCACGTTTGACGACACTCTCCATTGGTCGAGATTGAAGTTACAAGAAAAACACAAAAAAATGAAAATAACAAAATTCAAATTCAATCACGAATAACTTTCAAACGAAAAAAGATAAAATTATATATATATTTTAGTTTTATAGTACAAACGATTCTCTTTAATTTGGTGTATAATTTATTACAAAAATAATAACTTTAACATTAGAAAATTGACGTTAATTTAGATGGTACACAAATTGTCAATTTTTTTGAAAGCTCTAACCCGTTGTAACTCGCTTATGTATTGAGTTATTCGAATGTTTTTTTCACCAAAAACTGCCAAATTTCATAGACTTCATTTTGTCTCAATTAATGCTGGGTCTAGCTTTGTAAATAAAAGCGGTACAGCCTTTTAAACCCAACGAAGCGCACTACGGCGGCGGAGTCGTAAGGCTTCCCCTCTCGTTCCCGGTACATCCCGCGTTCGCCATAAATCGCGCAATGTTTCCATCAGTGGCCGTAATAAAAGCTTTAGAATAATTTTCCTTTATTGTAAGATGATAAAATTAACAAATCAAATTGAATAACATGATATTAGTTGTAATAATCCATTATATATGGTGTCGTACAATGCGGGTGGTGCGTTAATAAATGGAAAATAATAGGTATCAGATAGAGATTAACTGATTTTCAGATACGTCATTGTTAAACTTATGCCAGCTAGTAAAGTTTTTACTTTGCCTCGTAGATTTTAATATTTTCCATTAAGTGTCAGAGGTAACCATATAATAAAAACAATTATTTGCCATGCTTTCACTAACTCGTAGAGGCTCTGAACGATTAGCTGGATTTTTGTACATAACTATATTTTTGTTTTCATGTAAACTGGAAGGGTTAAAATCGGTTCAAATTGGATAGACGTTCTAAATATGCTTGTGTAAATAGGCTGTTCTCTTTTTTAAATAATACTATTCCAAGTGGGATTTTTTCCATCTAGCATGTCTTCGCTTTGATCAAAATTATCGATGCTATGAATGTAACTGTTTTCTTCAGAACTTACTGGAGGAACTCCAGGTGGTATAAAAATGTCGTCACTAGTTTTTATTAATACGTGACTAGCTAAAGACGTTAAAAATGTCCGTATTTCATCGTGGGAATAACCATAGCCAAAAGAATAAAGCATATCATTAAGTTTTTTTTCTTCTGATAGGATTAAAAAAATGGCCTAAGCTGATTGTTTTTTTTTTTCATTCCAATTATTAATATAAATTGCATTACTATAGGAATAACGTTTAAATCGAATTTGTCTGTCCTGGCATATTTACTATCCACGACATAAATGTTTGTAACAAATCTGAAACTTCTTATTTACATTTATGTCATTGAGATTAGTAGTCGCGTTTTTTTTAACCCCGACCTCAAAAGAGGTGTTATAAGTTTGATGCATATGTTTGTATGTTTGTTTATCTGTCTGTCTGTCTGTCTGTGGCTTCATATCTCTTCAACGGGTGATCCGATTTTGATGTAGTTTTTTTTATTTGAAAGAATATTTTGTCGAGATGGTTATAGGTCATACTAAATTTTGATGTTTGGTCGCCATCTTGAATTCGCAATGTTGAACTTCTCTAGAAATTGTCCGATTGAAAATGTGCAGACAATTATGGTAGCCGTACATGATTTAGGCCTCATTTTGATTCGGTCATATGAAACTGGTACGATTAGATACATTGCACATTGATAGGGGGTTTTTTAAAATCTTTAATTTTACTTGTTATAGGTTTAAAATATCCAGCTGCAGCTTCACTTAAGATACCGGCAGTTTTATTAAGAATTGTCAATTCATTCTCATGAACCAACTTTTCTTCGCCTGATTCAGCTGTGACTAACAACAAAAATCCTTTTAGCTTTATTATCACTTGAATGAACTGTTGTTGTATTTTCTTTGTGTTCTCAAAACACTTTGTTTGCTTAGATGTTTTTCTAATCTCTTTCTTATATTTCCGCTGCTATAATAATCTAATTTTTCTTTCGTCATTTCTTCAAATATATCATTAAGGCGTGTTTTTAGAAATGTTAAAGTTAAGAATTATTTTTTTGCAAAACATGAACCTCCCTAAATAAGATGTTTAACACTACTTTAAATTCATTTTTTCTTCAGTTGTTTAGTTTGTATACGTTTAATTTTTTTTTGCTAATATATTTTGCATAACAAATTTTATAATAATTTCCATCAGCCCAAATAAATCTGAATAAATGTGTAACCTGCCTTGTATTTCTGTATCACAATGCGACACAGCTTTCTAGTTTCCGCACCCGTTCCTGTACAAATTGCTACTTAAAAATGTTCTTAATTTTTCTAGATTTTCCACAAATCAGACAATGACATTTTATTTTAAACTAATTTTTTTCTTCTTTATTATAAATAACTACATGAAGGCTCACTTGCATTTTTTATCGCGTTACAAATATTACAGACAATACATATTGCCTCTGCTAATATTATTATTATTACAAAAAGGTGTCCTACAAGAATAATGAAATCGGTATCGAAGGGTGTGCAAATAAAAATAAATAAGGAAATTTTTTTAATGAAATAGCATATTTTCTTTCATTTGCACAATTTATAATAGACTTGATGTCAGTAACAGTTGGTTTTTTATTATTAGATTTTTTTTCGCTGTTTTCAGCAGTTTCGCAAAACAAACATGTAGTTTTTCTCCACTAATAAAAATGAATCTACCCTATACATAAACTGTAATAGCCTAAATGTAAATAAAATAATATATACACTTATTAATACTTATCCAGACAATAATGAGGAGAGCAGCCGATACGTTTCTTGATGGGCCGAGAGAGTAGCGGGGGCTAGAGAGGAAGCCTCCCGTCTTCGTCGCCGTAGTGTGCTTCGTTGTGTTTAAAGGGCTGTAGCGCTTTTAGTTAAAAAATTAGATCTAGCATTAATCGAGACAAAATGAAGCATATTAAATTTGGCAGTTTTTGGTGAAAGAAAAAATTGAATAGCTCATTATATAAGCGAGTTATGACGAGTTAAGAATTAGAAAAATGCTGCTGATTTATGTATCCTTTTGAATTTTGCCAGTTTTTTATGTTCATTTTTTTATTATTGCAATAAATTATACTTCAAATTAAAAAGCAAGGTTTACTTGTCAAAACCAAACAACAATTTTATTTTTATCTGCTTTAGTTTTAAAGTTATATTTGATTGAAAATTAAATTTCTAAATTTCTTTTTTTTTTAGTTTTTTTCTTATATCTTCGGTCTCGACCGATGGAGAGTGTCGTCAATTTTGATTTCCTATGTAAAATAACATGCTTTAATAAGTAGTGAAGGTCCCATCTGGTTATACTTCAGTATTGGGTGGGTCAAGAAAGAGAAGGCTTTTCGCGCTCTGCCCGACGGGCTAGTTGTTGTGTGTTGGTTTTCTATAAACGCTTGTTTCAACTGTATTATTTACTCTTTGCTATTTATCTTTACTCTTTCTCTATTTACTATTTAATTAAAACAACTAAAAATGGTAGTTCATTTCAACTTTCTACTTCTAATGTAAATTAAATAGAGGGTTCCTTATTATTTATATTATCTAAAAAAAAAATGTCAAGCAAATCGACTCCATGGGACCAAATTGCAAAGATATCGTCAACATATCTCCACCAACTAACCGGTTTATATATACAATTTTGAACATGTCTAATTTCAAAGTCCTTCATAAATATATTACTTAAAACAATGGAGACCCCATGGCCATACCAAAGTCTTGTTGATGGAAATCACCCTCCAAATGAAAGTAAGTAGTTTCTATACAATTTGTTAATAGTTCCATTATGCAGTTAATAGTTAATTTGGCTCTAGCTTTCAAATTATTATCATTCAACAATTTGTCTTTGTTTATTTTAGAGTTTCATCTACTGGGACATTAGTAAAGAGGCTAACTACATCAAGACTAATCATCAGATGTGTATCATGAATATTGTTTTCATAAATAATCTTTTCGATAAAGTGTCTACTATTTTTAATGTACGAGTCGGTATTCCCAGATAATGGATTTAGAATATTAAGTAAACACTTTGCCAAATTATGGCATGGCGAATTAATGGAACTAATAGTAGATCTTAAAGGAATATTTTGCTTATGTATTTTTGGACGCCTTAAAATCATATTATTAGGAGCAATATTTTCAGCACCCTCCATGATGTCATGATTATCTTCATGTTCAAATGGGCGCCAGATAGTCGAAATAAGATGACGAAAATCAACAAAAATAACAATAACACTAACAAAAACAACTATTTTAACAAATGGCAAGCGCTTAATTTACACTAATACAGACAGAAAGATCTGCCATACAACGATATGCACTCAGCTATAGCTAAAAGTTCAACTAAATAATCAAATAATTGCATTTTGCATTTATCAAAAAAGAGTGTTACAAAAAAAATTATTCAGAATATAATTACAATTCGGCATCTTTTATTTAACTAAATACAAACAACGTGTCAGCGATTTGAACATATCAGAAATACGAGGAGGTATATAATTGTAACAAATTATTATTTAAAATATTTTATTTACGTGTATCCTGAATTTTGCTTTAGACCCTTCAAGAATACAGCGATAAGAGAAACTTGCATCCAACCCTGAGTAATTTAAATGATGGTTCAGTTACACTCTTGCCGCTATATTTATAGTTTTTCTGTCAGTAAATTTAACGATAAACAGTAGTAGAGGAAATCGAAATGGTCCTTTATTTTGCGAAAGAATTTATACTGCTTCGCGAGTGACGAATCTACGATGGTAGGTAGTGAAGAACCTTGGTTGAAGTGGTCGTAATTTTAAAAGACGGCTTGAGCAGCACCAAGATGAATCAAATTCAAAACATGGTTATCCAGTCCTCTACTTTGTAACTTAAAAGAAATACAACTTACTTGTTTGGCAACAGATCTTTTAATTACATTTTTGTCCGTTTCTTCCGTATTCAAATTATTTGAAGTTTGCAAATCTTCCATTTTACGCACAAAAGCTTTATAAGCTCTTTATACATATAACAATAGGAACACCACAAAAGTACTGCCGTATTTGATTATTTAAATAAAAATACCTATCCGCGCACTACTACTTTAGTTATCACTAAGGTCGAAATAAATAGCCAAGTTCAATAACAAATAATTTTATAAGCATGGCGTAATTCATAGATATTCTCCAGGGACGTGTAACTTTATAGTTCAATTAAATTAGATTTTGATTGGATAAAAATTCCCACCCAGCCGAATTTTTGAACGAAACATGTTTACAATATTTCGAATAAAATGTCAAAAGTCCTCATAGATACCACTGGAGCTTTAAATGTTACAAGAGTCAAAGATAAAAAAAACAGTTTCTTGCAAATACATCGGAAACTATTAGCTTTATGAAAACACATTTATTATCAAAATATAGCTTATAAAATTTACAATAAAAAAGGCCGTATATTTTTTTTGCAAAAGTAATTTATTTTTCCTTATAGGTTGCGGAGCCAGAACCCCGCCGTACTGAAGCTTAAGCTTACCTAGTTCCGCTCCAAAAGGTGAATGTACGGTCGATGGGAGCTCTGGCTATTTCTTCCGGGGTCAAGGTTAGTCCCCCGAAGTATGAAAGTTTCCCAGCCATTAAGGCTGGGCATTCACATAGTATATGGTAAGGAGTTTCCTCATCCTCATTACACATCCTGCATTCTGGATTGTCCTTCATACCTATGTTGGTTAGGTGTCTATTCAGTGTGCAGTCTCCTGTTAGGATTCCCACTGCACATCTCAGCTGTTTTCTGCTCGGCTTTAGCAATTCGTTGGTCTTTGTTTTAGATGATCCGCCAGTGATGAACATAAGTGACTGTCTCCTGGCGCCCCGGTTCAAAACAAGTTATGTTTGTGACTCAATAGTTCCTTTACCATTCCTCTTGTGGTATTATATGATATTCCGCATGTTGACTCGGGTCCGATCAAGGCTATTCTTACGCCTTCATTGGCCAGCTTATCTGCTTTTTCATTACCTTCATTGCCATGGTGTCCTCGTGTCCACTCCAGTTGTGTTCCGCCAGTTTCTCCAGGGCATTAAGGCAGTCTTTTACCGTTTTAGGACGCATTTCTATTGCATCCAGAGCTTTGAGGGCTGCTTCGCTGTCAGTGATGATGCGGTTCTTTTGTAGTATATGACCTCCGTATCATTTTTTGTGCACATATTTCTATAGCGGTAAGTTCTGCTTGGAACACCGTTGCGGTGACTAATATCTGTCCCTGATTAGTTTCCGGTAACACCTTCTTCAGTGCTTCTTGATATTTTTGATCCGTCAGTATACCATATGGTATCATGTGTATGTCTTCGCAGTTGCCTTGTTCCTTCCTCTTCCATATCGGGCATGTATACCTTGAAAGTCTTTGTGAAGTTGTGGCTTGTGCTAATTCTATGTGACTATATATCTAGTAGTCGATTTTTCCTACTTATTGAAATATTTCGGTATGGTATCCTATTCTTGGAATGGTTCTATGTCCGTTTGTTTTCAGCCTGTACGCTGCTAGCAGTACCTCACTCTGCACGACTAAATGCAGTGCTTCCATGGCTGTGGTAGGCGTTGTTGCTCCCGTTATGTCTACACAAGCCAGTCTTTGTACTTTTCTCATTGCCTCCCTTTTTCTGGCTTTATTCCACCAGATAGGGGAGGCATAGGTGATTATTGGTATCACAACGTTTGGTACAGCCAGTGCACCAATCTTGGTTGTAGTCTCCAGTTTTTGCATACCATTCTCCTGCTGGCCCTTAAGGCCCGCGTAGCTTTGGTAGTCACTCTATCTAGATGTGCATTGCAGTTTAATTTGGTGTCTAGTATCAGTCCCAAATATTAAGTTTCCTCTTTTTTGTGAATGCGACCACAGTAGTCTTCTCTGGGTTTAAAGAAAGACCTTCCTGGGTACACCATCGTCTACCATACCAAGAGGTCGCTGCATCTTTTCCGATGCAGTGCCCTCGTATTTTCCTGTTACCAGAATGGCAATATCGTCTGCTAACCATGCACATATATTCCCTGCTCTTCCAGTCGAGATAAGAACAGCAAAAATAATACTTTAAAGATATACGTCGATATAATCCAAAACTGTATTACTGCCATTGTCCTTCGCTTCTGAATTAATTTCCTTCAATGTTCATAGCTTCTTCTAGGAAATTCATAGGATCTACGTATTTTGTCATGTTGTTTTGCTCCTCAATATCAGGTATAGAATTTTGACAAGATTGGCCGTGACAATTATTACAAAAAATAAGGGAATGCTATTTTTCTGCAACCATATTTTGATTTAAAGCCTTTGGAGCAATTGCAAAAAATATTATTGAATAAAATATAAGGAGCAGGTGGTAACAACGTTTGAATTGGCTTCAAAACGCCATTTACCATCCAACCCAAATTTTCTGGATAGAGTGTATTGTCAAGCCACGTTTTTACTTGATAGTACACCCGATACAAATGTACTTAGGTACTTTTCTCCAATAATTTTAATGCTTTGGATTTGCCTTTATTTAAAAGAGATATGTCGTATCACATCCACATATGAGAATCAGAACTTTTTTAAAGATTAAATTTGTGTTTCTTTTTGCTTTTCCAGGTTTTTTATAATAAATCTCTTTATCAGAATGAGTTCATCCAACCAACAATACTAATAAATCAACATCCTCACCTACAACTATGCTAAAATTTGTATCGGACTCCTCGAGTGCAGTTTCAATAATGAGAACGTCAGCATCTTGTGCTTGTCTTACATACAGATACAGAATTTATGGGTAACTAGACATTTATATTCACAGGTGCGAAGCAGCTTGAATGCGCAACGATACAAAGGAATTTAAATAGTGGTCGCTCGACCTGAGGTCGGTTGCCAATTTATTTTGCATGTAAAGTCGTCCCGATGTTCGTACTTGCCTGCTGCCATCTGTAGATGCTTCAAAGTGCCCAAACTATATGGAAATAAATCGACTTTTGATTTCTTATTAGAAATAAATTCTTCTTTATCTACTGGAATTTTCATTGATGCACCAAATAAAAATTTTTTTCGATTTAAGGTGTTTCAAAGATGGACGAATTTGTATTTTGACAATGGGGAAGTTGCATAATGAAAATCGACGAAACATCAATAAAAAATTTATAAAAATATAAAACTTACGATTTTTTATATATTAATATAGCGAAAAAAAATTCGTCGGTGAAGAATTTGAATATTTGGCGTCAGTAACTGTGACGTTTTCCGACATGATTTGTCCATCGAAATTAATAACAAACTGGAAGATGCACTCGACAAGAGAACGTGACACAGAGAAAGAAACTTGCGTGCACTATTCCATTCCTTGTTTCAGCCCGCGTACAGACGGCTAAACTAATTAGACGTTTCCTTCAACCAATCAAATCTCGTCAAACAAGGACAGAATAGTGCACGTAAGTTTCTCTTTCCATAAAAACATGCTGCATTTGTTATAATCGTATACCTAAAGCACTGAGTGCACGGTGCACGTTCCAGTATGTTATTAATTTCGATGAATTTGTCAAATGTCAGTTTACATAGTCACAGTAAGTTATTGTGCTATTATTCGGTTAATGAGCCAGTGAAAAATGTAATGAAGCATTCTTTAAATTCCTGCTCCATTACTAAGATTCCGGATTTACACACGACACCAATGTGCACACGGCCCGCAAACCTGCCCATCTCCCATCTAGAGGCATGGATTTGCACACGACACTAAACTATACGCAGTACTACGTCACCAGCAAGCGAGGATTCTCGGATATAAAAGCCCGGCCGCAAATCAACATAAATGAGAGTGGATAATTCTGCCAATCTGTCTACAGCGTGTTGAGCTGGACATATTGCAGTATTGTGCATCTCCCGACGCAAACACGACGGAACGAATGCAATCTGACCCTGGGAATCCTACAGCGTGTTGAACTGGGACCCCTCGAGTCGTTAGTCATTCCCCGGCGCCGTTTCGCCGCCAAAGCCAGAGACGTCGCATCGCAACCGTTACACTCTCTCTCTCTCTCTCTCTCTCTCTCTCTCAGATAATAGAAAATGTTGTCTTAAGAACCGTAAAAGATACG
This sequence comes from Rutpela maculata, assembly GCA_936432065.2. Lineage (NCBI taxonomy): Eukaryota > Metazoa > Arthropoda > Insecta > Coleoptera > Cerambycidae > Rutpela > Rutpela maculata. The sequence continues at coordinate 25,607,839 of OW386292.2, read as the reverse complement.
GACATATAACCTGTACCTGTATGTTATGTAACACTGCCACACATTACCTGTTTGGAAAAATAAATAAATTGTTTATATTTTTATTGGGCTGTCTTATTAACTAATCTGGACCCTGATTAATCTCCGAACCAGCTACCCGACAACAAACCGTTACAAAAAGATTATCATGGATTAGTAGTATTGCACTGTGCCTAAATATAAAAGTGCGACGATAAAAACTGCCGATAAAATATTTTCTAGTATTCAAAGACATTCCTCAGTTAGAAAACAGTGGTGCACTGCTATGAAACGCGACACTAAGAAAAACGTCAAATTAACGTAAAAACGCCTTTATGGTGCTGTGAGTATCACTTTAATGTAAGTGTAAAAATATGTAAATAAAAAATGTAAATAAATTAAAAGTTAAAATATTACATTATGTACTTTATTACTTGTGGAACATTACATTAAGTAATTATTGAAAACGATAGAGATACAATTTGTAAAAGCAAGAGATCAAATGAAGTCACCTGAAAAGATACTCCACTTCCAAAGTTATATTCTCACTGAATCTCCAACTAAGATTCCCTAATTTGCTTTTATTGAATCCCGAGAATCACGGGGTTATACAGCTAAAAGTTTTGCTGTTTAAGAGCTGAAGGGTCATGGGCTATTCGATTTCAAGATTCCGAGAACACAATCTCATGAATTCCCCTGTTCAGATCCTTCACATTCTTCTATTATATTCCCAGAGTTATGCAGTCAAGGGTTTACGGGGTTATGCAGTAGAAAAGCTTGCTGCTGGAATAGGCTTACTTGGTAATAGGGTAACAAGGTTCCGAGAGCACAATCTAATTGATTCCCCAATCAAGAGCCTCCTATTTTTTCATTGAATCCTCAAGGCTGTGTAGTTATGAGGATAGATCGATTGCTGTTAGAGAGCTATGACACCATATGGTGCTTGTTTCCAAGATTTTAATGTCACAATGGACGAATCAGCCTACTTAGAATCTCCATTTCTCCGTTGGATCTTTGAAGTTAAGAGATTACGGGATTATGGAATGCTAAGGTTATAGGATCATGAGGTTGTGGATGTATGATACTCAACCACAAGGATCCGAGGTCACAATCTCATTAATTCCCCAATCAAGACTCCCCACTCTTTTCATCGGATTCCAAGGGTTGAGGGGTTATGGAGTAAGGAAATATGGTTTCCTTTGAGTTATGTGGTCAATGCTGAAGTAGCACAATGTTATTAGGTTAAATCACTTTTGGAGTCTGATTTAAATGAGCTGGGTAAGCAATATTACGATCCAACAGACTTTTTTGGTATTAAAAAAAAACCTGTCGTGCTGTGGAAAAACTAAGGTCAGATTTGTGTTCAGCGGTTCAAAATACAAGGTCATTACCCCATCACAGACAACTTTTTTGTGGACCTGTGTTATCAGGCTAACGGATGATGTTATTGACGTCACGCAAATGAGAAACCGTTTCCAGTCACGTGGTTGTGTTTACAAATTACGGTGTAATCTAAATATTTATTTTACGGAAAATAAATGTTATTTTGAATTTCTTTTGTTATAATCGTTTTCTGCGTAATGGAAATTACGAGCAAATCACTTTTTCAAGCATTTTAAAATTTCATGAATCTTCCCTATTATCACCAAGCAAGTAACAGTCCATAAAATTCGATTTGGTGTATGTACAAGAAGCCAAGATCTCAAAATTTCTTGGCATCAGCCACCCTCACTATCACTCCCATCCCATTATTAAAGGAGGTAAAAGAATAAAACGGTGATATATTGTTGCTTAAGAACCAAAGGCCTCCAAATTATTTCTGGCATCATCCACGTCCATTTTCACCTGGAGTGGGGGACCTGGACAGGAAGAAACTTAAATGGAAAATCTGAATGTGGAAGTGGTGATTCCTTAGGCAAAGGTTTTTTTTACTACATGTAGCTGTAAACTTGCTCCCCAATTATATAACCTTTTTGGAGCATATTCTCCACCCATGACTTATTCTACAGTACATTTAAATATGTCGATGAACGTATATATCAATAGTTTTACATATTTTCAGTTGTACGCATTATTATATAACATATACTTCGCCCATAGTTCCCAAATGGTTACTCCTACGAAAAAGTAATAGAACTTTTTCTGTAGAAACAAAGTTAATAGTTTACAAGATATTTGCAAAAAACTGTGTTTTTTACTTTTCACCTCTTGTAACATTTAAAGCTCCAGTACTATCTATAATAGGGTGACCATACGTACGGAATTTCGCAGTATTTATGGCGTGTACACTATGTACAGCATGCTTGGATGTACAGCAAAACGTGCAGCATTACGTTTACCTGGAATTATGTCATTTTTAATTTGAAAAGTTTGTTTTTCTGAAAAATAATATTTTATTTTGGGATGTATTAAGCTCTGTCATTGGATAATCGGCCAATTAACCTTTTAACTGCTAAGCCTTCGGTGTGCGGGCTCTCCCGTGTGCGGCAAAGTTTAAGCGCTGCGTTTTTATACGTCTGGAGCAGCGTAGGTCCATAGTGTATATATACGTCCGGAGCAATTAACCGTAGAACAAGCCGATTTTCCGAATATGTTCAGAACCGGATTTGTTTACTTTTGGCAAAGGTAGAATAAAACAATCAATGGTTTTTCGTTTACATATTACATTTAGTATAATAAGATAAAGTATTACTCTTATTTGACAGAATTTTAAAAAAATAAACAGACAAAATAACAAAATAAATTATAACTAAATAAAAGTAACTACAAAGAAGCAAAAGAATGTACAGTTAAATAAAAAAACTGCAATAAATGTAGGTAACTAAAAAAGGAACTTTCGAAACACAACTATATTAGTAGTTTTTTACCCTATGATATCGTTCGAAACAATTAATTATACAAATAAGTGGCGCAGTGCGTTTGCTGCACATGTAACGCGTGTCTTTCCTATGTCCACTTTTAGCAAATACGGTTCTGATACGCGGGTGGGGAACTCTCGGCGTATTTATACGTCTGGAGCAGTCAATATATAAAATATAATAAAATATTTTTTTTATAAAATACGGCTGCCAGTCGATATATTTTATGCTAAAAATATAATATTGACAAAATACAAGACCTTAGTATTACTTTAAACAAGTTAAAATATACTGCGTTTATATACGTCTGGAGCAGTTACTTGATTTGCGTATATATACGTTTAGAGCAGTTAAAAGGTTAAGGATGTCTCAGAGTACCGGATCAATCCTGAAAGTGTGGAGCTGTGCGTTAATAGGTTTCGTATACGGTTATTGGTAGTTGAGATTGCGCCTCGTATCGTGTAATTTTCTGAGTAGGGCAAACCTGCCCTGACTCGAATTCTTGAAACGGAAGGAGACTTGAGCGATGATTAAGCTGTGGAGAAAGAGGGAATAACTTAGTGTTCGCAACAGGTTTTCAGGAATGTATATAGGGTCACATAGGAATCTGGCTTTAAGGCGTGGTGTACAATGCGATTTAATCAGAGTATGAATGTTCTTCCATAGAGGCAAATGAAATGTTCCGAGAGATTTCCGATAATTGTCATTATGAAAATTACTAGATTCGCTGGTTGAACTGCGTTTGAGATCATTGAAGTATGGACGGCGCGGCTCCTGCCTTGGAATCGTTTTCAAAAATAAAAAGCATGATGGACCGTCTACGGATCCTTCATCTCACAATCACCTCTTTCCACACAATTCCGCCACTATAAATAACTCATCACACATGTATATTTCGCATTTCGCTACACAACGATTGGCATACAAAAAGGCGTCACTTCACTCCAGAATCCAAGTGTATAAGAACTTTTGACATTTTATTTAAAATGTTGAAAATATGCTTAATAAAAGAATTCGGGTGGGTGGAAGTTTTTATTCAGATTGGGCATTTTTAATCTTATTTGACTTGGTTTATTAGTTAATCTTACAGTTTTAGAAAATAGATATTTCTAAAACAAAAATGGTCTATCTAGACTTATTTAGTTAAAGTTAATTTGTGAATTATTTTTTATTAATTATTGCATATCAGTCACTATTACCGAAAAGAATTTTTAACATTTTATTTAAAATGTTGAAAATATGCTTAATAAAAGAATTCGGGTGGGTGGAAGTTTTTATTCAGATTGGGCATTTTTAATCTTATTTGACTTGGTTTATTAGTTAATCTTACAGTTTTAGAAAATAGATATTTCTAAAACAAAAATTGTCTATCTAGACGTATTTAGTTAAAGTTAATTTGTGAATTATTTTTTATTAATTATTGCATATCAGTCACCATTACCGAAAAGAATTTTTAAATGTTACAGAGATATGCGTGGGCAAATATTGCTATAATATTCAAAACGCATTCTTTATTGCATTGGGACATCTGAAATTTGTTCAGAGCACAATATACTTTACATGAGAATCTCCTACACCTGCAACATGACAAATGCTAAAGAATGACAGCATTGTTTTTCTAATGGCAGTCAATCATCTTTCGATTAGGAGGAAATCGCAATTCCTACATGACGCACGACACATTTTTCTCTAAAGCAAATGCTTTAAACGAACAGCTATATACAGGGTGGACCATTAATAATGGGCCATAGTTCAAGGGCAGAATTTTTGGACCATTTTCGAGAAAACTGCCGCATAGATCTCAAAAATTCGTTGAAAACAAACCCAATTTGAAAAGGAAAAATTGTATTTATAGAAAAGTGTGCTTTGGCCACGTCTTAGTTCTGTCCCTTACGTACAATTTCATTAGTTTGACATTTTGACAGAACTAATACGTCACCAAAGCACACTTTTCAATGAATACAATTTTTTCTTCTCAAATAGGGTTTCAATAATTTGAGATCGAAAACGGTTGGAATAAGTTCTATCAAGTGTACCTTTTTCTACGTAGAAATGACTCCTGCATGAGATTTTCTAATCAAAATTGTCACTACGTTTTGTAAAAAAAAAAGAGACAAAATATTCATCATCAGGTATAGCTCATGAGGCGCCCTCCACGAGCTATTATTTCTTAGCTTAAAAAATGTTTCCTTACCAAATTGGGAGAAGATCGGTGAAGAGGTAGTTGAGATATTGCAAAAAAGACAAAAAAATTACAATTTTGACACCCCGTATCTCTTTCCACAACAACAATTTACTAAAACGTGCTTGGTTATATCCTTATAGTTTGGTCCAAAGAATTTACCCTTGAACTAAGGTCTATTATTAATGGTCCACTCTGTATATTAACGAAAAAGGTATTTGAGAATTATTTCTTTTAATTACTGACTAATTACAATAAGAAAATGGCATTTCTATTTACAAAATGTAAAGACGGAAATAGTTTCCGTAATAGCTTTTTCGTTACATAAACAAAACAAAACCATTTGAAAGCTAAATTAATAATCTTTAATTTTGGTTCGTAGAATTTTTGAGGTCAGCGCAACAGTTTCTGGGATATTTAAAATTTAAACTAAATACTTCGTCTTATGAACGTTCGGACGCCATCTTCAACTTTCATATCTCCTATTCTATTGCCATATAAAGCGGAATATTGAGAGCCTTGAAGCGCGTCAGTATTAGGTGCACCAAATATATTTTTATTTTACGTTAGTAAATGTATGTAAATACCCGTATATCTACTTATACATTATTTAGGTATTACTCATGCAATACTTTCATGCTGATAAGAAATTATCTAGTTCTTTAATTCATATTAACGTTCGTCTTTTGAACATGTTAATATATTAGTTTTGTGAAATTGAAAAAAAAATTATACTAACTTTCACGCTCAGGTTAGAAATTAAATAATCAAGAGTAAACTCCAAAACATTGGCCAAGATTTTTAATTCTTTTTGAAAATATTCAGAGAGCCGTACGAATTGACATAATATTTTTCTCATTTTAATGCTTGGTACATAAGTACTTATACATTATTTAGACTACACGCAACCGAAACTTTTTTTTTTCGCATCTGGCCACTAGCCATACAGCCAACCGATACCCTAAATACAAACCATTTATTCCAATTAACCTATAACGAAAATGAAAAAACAAATATTGAAGATCAGCAAAGGAGAAAAAACAGGGACACGCGCTTCGCGTCCTGGGGTCTAGCAGGACATTTTTTTTTGAAGACAAACAAAATTAGAGGACCACTATAAATTAAGTGATGCAACAGAGGGAAAACAACAGAGGATACGAAGCTAACCTACTTAAACATTCATTCACAAAGTTCATAATAAAATATTCGTTTCTTCCAAAAAAAACGATGATACAATAAAAAATTTGTTTATTATGGAGGCTGAGGAGAGAAAGTATATTAAAAGGAGCCTGAATATTATAATTAATAAGATTGTTATGTAGCCTGTCACTTGCTGCTTTATATTTAGAACACTGGAAGAAAATATGATCCAGGTCACCGTTAATATTACAAATATCACAATTCTCTGAAGGCAGAACATTTATTTCATGCAAATGTGCTGGATAACAATTATGTCCAAATTTGAGGCGTATTATTGTTATGATATATTTTCTTGGATATTCATAATTTTCGTGCCAAGATGGGAGGTCAGGATGAATATGTGTATATCTAGTAGGATTGGAATGACAAAACTCCCGCCACATCTATTTCTAAATTTAGATTTTAAAATGACAGATTTTTTGTTCTAATGGGAATCTCGAGATGATGCTTTCCTTGGCCAAGTAGTCGACAATTTCATTATTTTTTATGCCAATGTGTGCTTTTACCCATACAAAATGAACCCCTTTTCCCATATCTAAAATATTGTGTAGCAGTTTCTTTATTTTTAGAATATAAGGATTAGTTTTAATGTTGAAGGAAAAACTGTTTTCTAATGAAGATAAAACCGATAGAGAATCTGATAAAATATGGAAATATCTGCATTGGAAGAATAAATAAATTCTAGAGCCTCGTATATAGCAATTGCTTCTGCTGTAAAAATGGAGTATTCAGACGACAATTTGATTTTTATAAAGTTATTGGTCGAAGGTATGTAGCATGCACAACCAGTACCCAAGAGAGGCTTAGTAACGTCTGAACTGAATATATCAACAAAAGATTATCCCACTTATCTAAAGTTGTATTTAAGATGTTCATACTAATATTTGGGTGATTACTGTATTGAGATGTAATTAATGACAGTTTCGAAAAAAGATTGGAGTATTCAAAATTTGAAATGTAATCATATGGGTTGTCTAATATGGGAAGGATATCGCTGGAATCTGGAAAAGCTACACAAAGAGGCGGAGAATTTTTATTTATCCAGAATTTATTTGTTAAATCAGATGTATTAAGGACAGAAATATTATGTAAAAGAGGTTGATTGTTAATATTTATTTTGTGAAGGAACTTTTCAGTCAGATAATGTAATCTAAGCGAAAGAGGCGGGACCAAAGCTTCGGCATATAAGGCATCAACTGGTGTTGATCTCATGGTTCCTAAACATATCCGTAGTGCTGTATTTTATAAGGCATCCAAGCGTCAACCGAAACATTCGTACTGACTATTATACTCTTCGCAAAAACGAAGAGTATATTGTATTTGATCGGCACATTTCTAAAATCGTAAATATCGCTCGTAGAGAAAAAATTTTCATATCATTGTGTTAGTGAACCAATTCTGAACAACTTTCAAAATGTCCGTCTGTCCCTCCGTCCGTCTCTCCGTCCGTCACGTTTCTTGTAAGCACGATAACTCAAGAAAAGAAAATCCGATTGTACTGAAATTTGGACACTAAGTTAGTGTTAGCTAGGGGAAGAACTCTATTGTTTTTGAACAAAATCGATCAGTAAATAAAAATGTTATTAATGACTTAAATTTGAGATTTTTTTTTTAATTTTTATGTTTTTGTAAAAATTTACATTTTTTTACATTTTTTTACGTGTTAGGTGGTTCTTACGCTTTTGATTCGGAATCCAAGGGTCCCAGGTTCGAAACCCACATGGGCTATGGTATGTTTTTTTTTTTTTTTTACTTTATTTTACACTGAGTCTTTCACCAACTAAGTTCGTACCATAAAATCAAAAATGTTTAAAACTAACATTATTTACCAAAAAATGCGAAGAGTATCCTATAGAATGTGTAACAATTATATAAAAAGTTTAGTAAACCGGCGAAGAGTACGTATTTAGCTTGTTTCACTTATTAACGTAATAGCCAAGGAATACGTGTTTTTTGACAATATTGCACCAATCAAATATCATTAATAGTGGTAAACTAGATCGACTTTTGACAGTACCACCACGATGCGTTGACAAGTATTAACGCGGTAATATTTTGACATATGTCACGTTTTGTTTCGTGAAATGTTTTACGCGAATAGCACCACTCGTGCTTTTAAATTTTATCTATATATTTCCTCTCTAGCTTATTGGTAATTGTTTACGTAACTTGTGAATTGTAGTATTGTATTATATACGTAGTAATATAATAATATAAACATAACATAAACACACCACATAAGTTGACAACTCCTGATTTCAAAGCCAAGGCTGTCTGGAATATATAGGCTAGGCACAAGTTAAACACAGCTTTCAATGACTAATAATAACGTAATTACAAAATAAATATCACAACTAAAATTAAATACAAATGCTTACCAAGCAGACACATCAATTTTTTCATGTTAAACATAAATATACTTACGTGCGGTAATCAAATTACAAAGTAACACGTTAATAATTCGGAAAATCAAAACTATGCACCAGCACTAGACATTATAATTCATTGTACTTAAAGTTCTCTCTACTCAGACAAGTAAACCTTAACTTACATATTAAACTACTTAAATTAAAATAAGGATTAAATTGATAAATATGTCACTTTCCTGACAGACAGATCACTGCAGGTCAGGGTGAATAACAAACTGTCAACGCGCAGGGGTCGTGCCTATCACTAAAACAACCTCTACGTCTCCGACTTTCCGAAGTTCTCGAATACGAAATTTGCCAAGTACGCCGACGACACGGCCATATATGCGCACTCACACAACGCTCAGGTGGCAGATATGCACATGACCCATGCCACGGCGTATTACGACAAGTGGAAGAATCGAATCAACGCCGAGAAGTTAGAATCTATACTCTTCACGGGCCGGTTCACTGAGAACTGCACCCTAACTCCAATCTCGATCGGGGGCGCCAAATTCCTATTAAACGGTGCGTGAAGTATCTGGTTCGGACAGATACACCTCCTATATGACCGGGGGCGAGCGTAGAGGCGTCTTGAGTTTGATTGTATTTCGATACTCTACTGAAGCACCGTTCGGCGCAGTTAGTACTTGGATGGGTGAAATCCATCTTGGAAAACACAGTGATCTCGTCCGTCGTCCCATCTTCTAGCGACTTGTATTACAGCGTATACGCGGAAGCTATGTAATTTCAAGACGAGGATTACGTAATGGATATACCATCCTTCGGAAGGGATGTAAAGTAGGAGCTCCCTTGCCTATTAAATGTTAGGCAAGTAAAAGATCCCTACTCTTCTTACAAGAACAGGTTCGGTAAAATGTTTAGGTTGGAGATAGTTCATCTCCTGATGTCGGTGATAGCCTGGTAGCGGAAATAGGCCGACGTTAAATAAAAAGATTTTAAAAAACGCTGTAACGACATAATCTCACTAACGGACTACGTCCAAGGGATTTACCAGAAAATGAACGAATTTAAACTGGGCGATAGTCCACTAACTCGCAACATAACACAAATCAGACACCATAATGCCATATTATTTAATTTGAAACACCCACTACCATACCGGCATTGCCTATTTTCAGGCAACTTCCCCCTTAGTCTAACTTCTCTACAACTACAACTTACGTTTACTCTATCTTTATCTATCAACTTTGTAATCTCCCTATCTCTTTTCTGTATGTCCGTTGTTTCATCCTTGCTGTTCTTTTGTCCCCAAATTCACCTCCCGGCAAATAACTTCTTTGAAAATTTCAACCTTAAAAAATCAACACTTCTTTATACTCTACTTTCCTGGCGGCATGGCAGGAAGACCACCAGAGTAGTAATTACCTCGAACGGGTTTTTTCGCTGAGCTTTTTTCCTAAATAGCAATCAAAATTTTTTCTCAGTGCCTTATGCGCGTAATAAATAACACAGCTAGTTAGTTTTAGGCCCTTGTGCGCAGCATAGTTAGCGACATTGTTGTTTTTAAACCCGCCCCAGGTGGTTAGGAGCCCCAACTGTTCCACCATTTATTACTGTTCAAGCCGATCCGGACCTGCCCCGCCCAATCAACATTTACTGGCTCCGGGTCAGATTCCGGCTAGGAGTATTCTTGTACTTTAACTTTAATAAAATTTTTATTGATTGATTGATTGACATATAATTCGATAAATAAAGTTAAGCAACATTCATCGAAGTTAGTACTTAGATGGGTGAACCGTCTAAGAAAACGCGGCGATCTCGTCCCATCTTCTAGCGACTTGTATATCAGCGTATATGCAGAAGCTATGTAATTTAAGGTGATGATTACGTAATGGATACACCATCCTTCGGAGGGGATGTAAAGCAGTCGATCTTTTGTCTATCAAATGTAAAAGTAAAATATCCCCACCTACTCTCTAATGAGAAGAGATTCGGCAAAATTTCCAGATTGGCTCATCTCCTGGCGTCGGTGGCCTTGGTAGCGGAAATAGGCCGACGTTGTAGTTATTAAGGTATCAAGGGTGTTATAAGGATAATAACGCACCAAGGTCGCACCAAGGTTCGCTATCATAATTTACTTGTTTTGGGTTGTGTTATAATTTTATAATGCCCTAGGGCGTTATAGATATTCGTAACGCCCTAGGGCGTTATTTTTCATTTAATGTATCTCAAAATAGGGTGGTTATTGCAAAATAACAGACTTGTAGAACATTAAATAAATAAACAAATAAAATTTTTGAGGAGGTGGCAGTTATAAATATTATTAGCATTAGTAACGAAATGATCATATCCAAATCTTCGAAAGATTGAAAATATTCCTGATTATTTTTCTTTTTTAATATATATTGGCATTAGTATTTTACTAGAACTTGAATTTATTTATAAAAGTTTAGAAGCACCGATACGTATTCATTATATTTTTTATATGCTACGACTATGCTTATTTTCTCCACAACTTTTTATCTTTTCCTAACTAAAATAGTGTTATCTCGATTGTCTGTGGCGTAATAAGTAATATATTTCGCAAGATTAATATTTGTCATGAACAAAATTCAAAATAAATAACAGAGCATCGCATTCTGAGTCACGACAGTTACCACAACTGATGCATTTATGTTACAAAATTGTTATTTATAACAAACGACATTTAAAGATTTGAATAACCATAATACGACACTAAGAAGAGCTACTGTAGGAATCAAAAGTTTTGGACAGTGTCTTTGACAACGAATAACTAAAAAAATGTTTGAAAAAATTTAAACCGTTTTCAAAGAAAAGCACCCAAAATTATTATAAAATCAAATTTCACCTATGTAATTGGACCTTATTACTAGAGCTGGACGAGTATAGGGATACTTTACTCATATTTTGTACTCGAGTACTAAAGTACTGTTACAAATATCCACCCCTTGGGGATAGGCAGCACTAAATACATGTACAAAATACCAGGCTCAGCTGAAGTTGCGTGTTCAAAAAGCTGGAGAAAGTCTGCAAGAATTTGAAGCTGCGGTAGAAAAACTGGCACACTTGGCGTATCCCAATGCGCCAAGAGAATTCAAGGAGCAATTAGCCGTGGGAGCATTCCTAGATGGGATAAGGGACGAAGAGATCAGGCGAGTCCTCAGGATATCCCGATATAATAATACCAGCGAAGCCTTGGTGCGTGCACTTGAAGTGGAAGCCGCTTATAGGGATACTCCAAGGTCGAGAGTGCGAGCTGTGACTCTCGAAGAATTGCAACCAGTAACAAATCAGAACTCTATGTTGACTCAGATGCAGAAAATGTTCACCAAATTATTCGACAAATTGGATGACCTCGAAAAGCAGGAAAAACAACAAAATAAACGAAAGCCGAGTGGAGGTATTAAATGTTACAACTGCTGCAAGGTACCTAGGATATATGAAACGAGACTGTCGACAGCAGAACTCGGAGAGTCGAGTAAATGCTGTGAATCGCGAAGCAGGAAAACAGTACCAGGGGGGTTGTGCTGGCTAGGCTGCAGTGCCCCTAGAGAAATAAAGATTTCCCAGCTTCGAGGAATTTCGAATAGTCTACTGTTACAAGGCTATGTGAATGGAAGAATATGTTTGTTTACCATCGACACAGGTACTACATCCTCAATAGTACGGCCAGGATTTATATCGGGTATAAAGATTACCAAGAGGCAAAATGAAGTGATCGTCCGGACAGCTACGGAGGACAGGGCTATGGTTCATGGAGAAGTAGACCTGGGTTTGCAGATTGGACAATTAAGGTTCAACCACAGGGTCATCGTGGCTGACATCATGGATGACTTCATTTTGGGACTGGACATTATGGAACAGTATGGATTTATTGTTGACGTAGGAAAGCGAGTGGGAAAGCGACTGGGAACGAACAAATTATTCTGTCAAAAGTGAACGACCAATGCGAGAAAACCAGGCTATTGACAACGCGGCAGTCAAGACTCCTGCATTATCCAGAAAACCAGACAAGGAAGATTGCAAGCGCTACCCTCAGGTGAGAAAATTGCCAAACATGGTTGAAGTCAACACTGTCAAGGCCGATCTTCCGGACAGTTGGTCAAAGAAAACTCCGAGGCAAGAGCAATTGCGCGATGTAGAAATCTGACCCATGTTGAGAGCAAAAGAAGGGGGAACGCGTCCAGTATGGAAGGATGTTTCCAACAAAGAAGTGGGGCTGAAGGCTTTATGGTCACAATGGTATTCACTTACGGTCGTAGACGGGCTTTTGAGGAGAGCATGGGAGAGCCCAGATGGGAAGCAGGTTACCATGCGTCTAGTGATTCCCAGGTTTCGTGTACCAGAAGTACTCCAGGAAGCGCATAATGAATCGTCCAGCAGACACTTCGGCATAAACAAGACATTGAGTAGAGCACGGGAACGGTTCTATTGGGTTAATAGTTACCAGGATGTGGAGGCCTGGTGTCGCAAGTGTAAGAATTGTGCTGCCAGTGGGGAACCATTTTCCATGAGCAACTACAGAAATGAAAGTCGAGAACAGCCGAAGAATGACCGAGAGCAGATGAACAAAGCTAGTAACCGATTGAAGGCTCGTTATGATCAGAATGCCAGTACAGGGGGATTCAAGGTGGGGGACCTGGTTTGGCTGTACAACCCACAGCGGAAGGAATGGAGACCCCCGAAACTTCAACCTCCTTGGGATGGACCGTATACTATTATTACCCGAATTAATGATGTCGTTTATCGGATTCAATGAAGCAAAAAGTCCAAGATGAAGATCGTACACTTGGATATACTGGCGAAGTATGTGAAAGAGGCTGAATTGCCTAACCGGTATGTTCAGGCTTAAGGAGGGGGCAGTGTTACAAATATCCACCCCTCGGGGATAGGCAGCACTAAATACATGCTGTACGTTATGCCATCTGTGAGACAAGTAGAAATAGTGTAAACGTTCTGGAACATTAGAGAAAAGAGACTTCTAGATAACGCCGTGCCGTTTCTAGAATAATTCAGGAAGCAATCGCTAGGGGTATATAAGGCCGTATTCTCGGCCGGTAGTTAAGAAGTTTTGAATTGACAAGTTACAAGTGAGGTTAAGACTCCAAAGTGAAAACAAAGTGATAAACATTGTTATTTTTCAGTAAAGTTCATTTAAGTTAATAATAGTATTGTGAAGTATCCAGTAAAATAATTTAATAAAGTGTGTTAGTGGTTATCTCTTGTTATAATTTTTGGAACCCACGGAATTTGCAAGGGTGGTTTCCTAGGAGTGGAAACACGTCACAGTACTCTTTTACTTCCACATCCAGTGGAAGTACCTTAACGCAAAAAAAATTGAAAATTGTCTAGCAAGTTCATGAGCTTTTTCGTTGCCATCCATACTGGTACGTCTTGGCACCAAGAGTAGTCTGACTCTGTTTCGCTCACCCATAATTTTGAACTCTTGGCAGTCCCATACCAGTCTGGAAGACACCTTATTAGAAGCTAATGCTTTTACTGCCTCCTGACTCTCTGACTACTCGTACTTACTTTCAGTACATTAAAAAATGTTCGTACAAAGTGTTCGTCAAATTGTTACTTTTCACGAGTACGCGATCCCTCTGTTTCTCTTTATTTATTGCTTTTAACTGCCTCCTTCTTTTCTCTGGTATAGCCGAATAGTCACAAAAATTTGATTAGCATGGAGATACTAGTCATTTATCGTTTGTTAGCATTTTATAGTATAACCATTTGCGGACTAGTGGCTATACTGTGGAACCACCTTATGTACGCAAAAATGAACTTAAAACAAATAATGAATTAATGAAATAATGTAAATTATGTGACAAAAAAATGTACCTGTCTTCTTTTTCATTGTTTGAAATAATGTTGAGAATCGTTTGTCAAAAGTTGTTTCATCTTATATATTCGGTAGAACAATGATGTCTGAGACTTTCACGTGTAGAGGTACGCAGCACTGAAGATCCACTAGTAAAACATATTTGAACCCCGGACTGTCCATTGGAAAAAAAATGGATAATGATGGTAGTACAGGTAGACAATACCTTCACCATGATTTTTTTCGAATTCAGATAAGAAGTCTCTAAGAGTAGACATCCTTACACTCAAAGAAAATGATAGGTAAATTCAACCAAAAAGAGCATATGAAATCGCGCCTATCTAGTTTCATAGTTAAATTAATCAGAAAAGAATAGTCATACAACTTTATTTATTTTCGTAAACAAATAGTAGTTTAATAATCATATCTTCTTGTAACAAATTAAATAGTACAATGACATTTTTTTATGTTCACTAACCATTTTCAATTTGGTCTACAATTAAATAGTACAACGACTTTGTTTTTTGTTCACCAACTAATTTTTAGGTTGATCTACACTTTATTGTATAATGAAGTTTTTTTTGGTTAGCCAAAATCTCAGTATTGAGACATCAGACCACCCAAACCAAAGATTAGAGATCGTTTATAAGATCCATCCAAATATATCGATGATCCCTGAGAGAATTTGAACATTGCAATCATGTTATTAATTTTCTATAAATTCATAAGAGTATAAGATAATGCATGATTGATTATTGTCAGTGATTTGTATGTGGCGTCATCTGGGAATAATTTCTGTAATAGACTACGTGGTAAGCAAGAAAATTTTATGGTAATTCTTTTAGAACTTCTAGAAGACGACAATATTATTGGTTTGTCTACCAAGTACAATAATACACCGAAATAATACTGGGTTAGAATTACAATTCGATAATAGTTAGAAATAAAATATACTATTATCTAGTTTAATTTGACAGAATTCAACAAATTAATAGTCAGACGAACAAAATAATAGTCTTATTCATCTATTTTTTAAGTTAATGTTTGTTTTGTTGTACGACAACTTTTTATTAATTAAAATAACAATCACCTCTTGTTTAAAAATAACATCAATATAGTTTGGTTTAACAAAATTAACGATATTGTTAGTTAACCATTTTTTTTTGTTGAATTTACCCATACTATTTCTTTGAGTGTACGTATATTGATGATAATTATAAGGTTCATAAGGGCCATTATCGTATCCCTTGTGGCTTGTTTTCAGTTCTGAAAGGGTGAAAGGTAATATGGATATATTTGCAACACCAATAGCGCAAGCTCGTCTGAACGGACTACAAACTCTATTCGAACTTTTTTTTATGTTAGGTGCCCAAATTAATGATGCGATAACAGCTACCGTTGCCCATTCTACGATGGAATAATATCAGGAAAACATTTAGTAAAATGTGACGTCATCGATTCAAAAGTTAATTATAAGCGAGGCCAACCAGTTTATTGATAATGAAGTAAAGGGTAAAGGAAAATATCAAACCATTTTTTTTACTTTAATGGAACCGACGCTATATTTCCTGGGTTTGTAACTATAGTTGACCTTAACAGTTTTTATGAATCTGCAAACTTGATCAAAGATAAGGTTGAATTGGAATACTTACGATATATTATATTAGCGACATGCGAATAAATTGCAATTTGTTGAATGGCTATCCAATTATAAGGAAAATGTTTTTAAAATACAATACTCCACTGCCGTCATCTGCCTATAGTATGTAGTGACGTGTGACGTTGGACGGTGTGATGTACTGATTTTTTATATGTAATATTTAATATAGATAAAGCATTATAGCTATCTGATATATCTACTTATGACTGTGACCTATGTTAATATTTTTGTTTTTGTGAATCATAATAATCATTTCCTTAAAGTTTTATTAAATAGAAGGTTTTCTAATTTAAGCTTGGCTATGTGACTGATTTACGTAAGTCCTTTTATTAGCCCAGGCAAAACAATCAGGATCTACACAGACTGTAGACAATCACTACTAGCCCTGAGAAGTTACAAAATAACCACAGGAGCAGTATGGGAATGTCATCAAGCACTTGTGGGTGCCTCCAGTACGAACAACATCTCGGTATGCTGGGTGAAAGGACATGCACAGTGCAGTGGCAACAAAAAAGCCGACAAACTGGCCAAGAAGGCAGCAGGCCAACTTATTTTTGGACCAGGCCCGGCCAGTCTGTTACCGATTACGGCGATAATACAATTAATTAAGGAGAACACCCACAACGAATTTAAGAAGCTGTGGGATGAAACAAGCAGCTGTCAGCTTGCTAGGGAACTACTCACGTATCCCAACAAGAAAACAGCAATGGACTACCTGGCAATGACCAGAAGGAATCTACGTTTTATAACAGGAATCCAGACTGGACACTGTCCGCTAAGGAAACATCTATACAATATGAGATTAAGCGAAACACCTCTTTGCAGAGGTTGTGAACAAGAAGATGAGACGGTTCAACACGTACTCTGTGACTGTTCAGCCGTCTCATCAATTAGAGAATCCATCTTGGGAGAGCGTTGGCCTACCTTGGCCAATGTAAGGGAGATGCCCCTAGGCAACATCACCACCTACTTCGAAAGAATAGGTTGGTTGGAGGCCTAGGCGAGTGTCTGCCTAGAGGGAGGATGTACAAGGGGTCCAATGGGGCCTAAGTGCTGTGGTTTTTGACCACCCTCCTGCTAATTCCATACTAGCCCAGGAATTTTAGTTTTTGGGCAGAATTAATTATTGTAAAGCTGAAAATTTGCAGGATTATAATTTTGGTCCAAGATAACACGTACCAAAAAGTCCCCTACTCTCCCCCGTCGGCTTCCATGTTTTTGCATAAAATTGGTATTTAGTATTTACAAGAGAAGCTAAGGTCTCAAAAAAAATTTGGCATTACCACCCCCACCCCATTATTAAAGGAGATGGATGAAAAAAATGTGATTTAGTGTGTGTACAAGAACCAGAAACCTCAAAATATTTTTTTTACTTCATCCACCCCACTATCACCACCTCCACCCCACTATCGATCGTTTTATGGGCTTTTGGGGTAGAGGATTTCAAATATTATATTATTAAAGTTCCATAAACAATTATTTCCACATACAAAATTTTTTCGTTGTGAGTGACTTGGATAGAAAATCTGGATGAGGAAGTAGTGATTCCTTGGGCAGCGGTTTTTTATAATGTATTCTAACTTGTGGCAGGATAAAAGTAGCTATTTTAATGGATTCTATAATTGTATCTTAAATTTTTTCTGTCTTTACTTATGTCATTTATCTCTAGTAGTATTTTCAGAATAGAAGATTAAAAATGAGTTAAGTATTTTCTTAATAAGTATGAAAGTGTACTAGCTTAAATCTTAAAATAATGTATTATTTAATCAGTTTACAGCAATGAAAACATGTTTTTTCTTATAGTCACCTCTCTCCGAGCCTCTCTCTAAAACAAAATTGAACTGTTTGTCCTGACACAATTTTTGAATAAAAATTAAATAGTATCGCGTTTATCAACTCCTTTTTTTTAATTTGGATTAAAAAATTTATCGTGTTAGGTACTATAATTAAAAGAGCCCTTATTAATTATATCAACTAAATTAATAAAATCATAATTCATAGCATAACATAAATAAACAGGTTGTTTGGTTCAAGCGCAGACATACGCAATAGAAGCAGAACCTTAGTTAGTGGAAGAATTACGTCAGAGTATATCTGAGGGAGTGAGAATATCAAGAAATACGGGTTGTGGGCAGTGGATCCGTAAATGAAATAATTGAAGGCAAACATTTCAATAGTTGCAAGCGTCTGCATCCGTTAATGGCTCTTGGATTGCAAATTTTGAATTTTGAGCAATTTTTAAGGTCCAAAAAAATTGATTATACATTTCTGAAGGAGCTGATTTCCGACGATCTTTTGAAACATCAAGAAATGAAAGTTTCTGATTCATCAACGATGACAGATCACTGTCTGAAGTACTATCATCTTATCAACAATATGAAGAAACCACACGTCAGGGTGATCGTGGAAAACCACCCCAATATTACATGATTTATGTACAACTTGTAAATTATTATATCACTCTGTCAAGAAGTATACGCATGGGTGATTTTGATATATACAAATATGTAATCCCGAAAATAACTGATTTATTTTTCATATTTAATCAGACAAACTACGCTCGATGGACTGTTAAATATTCAGACAATTTAAATAACGTTAGTGAAACTCACCCAGGACTAGAAGATGATTTGAAGAAAGGTTTCTTTGGAATAAAAAGAACCAATAAACCGTTCTCAAAAATACCGATTGACCTAACACTAGAGCAAACTATAAATGCTGATGCAGCAAAACGATTAACTGGAGTTTCACATTTCACGAACTCTATATCAGCACGTCAGCGCTGGGGAAAAAGTTACAGTATTAGAGCTGCTTTAATTACTCATGTCCTTCATAATTAACCCATTTTTAATCTTCTATTTTGAAAATACTACCAGAGATAGATGACATAAGTAAAGACATTACAGAAAGACTTTAAGATACAATTATAAAATCCATTAAAATAGCTACCTTTATCCTGGCTATACATGCCACAAGTTAGAATGAATTATAAAATTATGTCTGTCTGACGTAATTTGTATTTTAATAATAATAATAATAATAATAATAATAATAAATTGCCTTTATTTCAGTATTATACATTAATACAATACCTAGGGCGAAGTCTAGCCGAAGCTACTCTAAAAAGTCTTTTAAAGTGTTTTTAATTATCTATATCCAATATCTGCATTTATTATTACCCTATATATTCCTCCGAATATTACATACGATAATTATAAATGCTTATTTGATTGCATCGAGTCTATATGATCTGACATTCTTATTATTGGTGATTTTAATATATCAGAATACGTTCTGGGGACATCTACTCGGACCAACAATGCCTTGCGACAATTTATGAATTTCTATAATCTAGAACAGCACAACAAAATAGCTAATAATAATAACAGAATTTTAGATTTAATTCTATACAACATGACATGCAGTGTCAAAAAAGCCGATACATTATTGTTAACGGAAGACTTGCATCACCCTGCTCTATACATTGAAGTACAAACTATTATGAAAATAAATAACTTCCCTATAAATAGTCAATCCTCTTTTAACTTCAAAAAAGCAAATTTTAATGCACTGTACAATCAGTTAGCTCAACTGAACCTAGTACTTACTCCTGTTGTGTCTGTCAATGAGACCTTACTTTCATTTTATGAACAAATATATGCTGTTTTCAATGAGCACGTTCCTCGAAACACACCCTCTAGTAAACAATACCCTCCTTGGTTCAACTCGGATATAATTAGACTTCTAAGGCAGAAGAACAAGGCTTGGAGAATGTATAAAAAATCCAGGAGTGTGAATGACTATAACCACTTTCGAGAATTAAGAGCTTCGTTAAAAGTTTTGGTTCAAAACGCTTACAGTCAATACATTGAAGAGGCAGAAAGCTCAATAAAAACTAACCCGAATAAATTTTGGAGTTTTGTCAGCTCCAAACAAAACTCTACAAGTATTCCCAATACTATGTACTATAAGAATTCTACTCTTCAAACCCCCCAGGATATTGTCAATTCTTTTGCTGACTTTTTTTCTGATGCTTTTATTAATTCCAGTGAATTTTCACCGGCTGAGAATTTACATTATAATAATAATATCCTTCATATCAGAGAATTTACTGAAAATGATGTGATCAATGCAATCAGGAAAATCAAGGCTAATATGGCTACTGGACCTGACCAAATTCCAGCGTTTATTATAAGAGATTGTGCTGCTGTCCTTAGCAAACCGCTCTGCATTATTTTTAATTTAATATTGAAAACGGCGACTTTTCCTGACAAATGGAAAGAGTCGAGAATTTGCCCGGTATTTAAAAAGGGCAATAAGCACGACATTGAGAACCATCGTCCCATTACTATTTTATGCAACTTCGCAAAAATATTTGAAATTCTAATATATGATTTTATTTCTTTCCATACTAAGAACTCAGTTATAGTAGAGCAGCACGGATTCATGCAAGGGAGGTCCACTGTATCGAACCTTGTGTGCAAAACACAGTATATTGCTGAAGCTTTAGATCAGATAGGTCAGGTTGATGTCATCTACACTGACTTTTCTAAAGCATTTGACAGATTGGACCACGGTATATTGTTAAACAAACTGCAAACCTTTGGGTTCAGTGACTCGCTTATTCATTTGTTTATTTCTTACTTAACTTTTCGAACTCAGTTTGTTCAATATCGTGGCTTCCAATCTGTATTATTTATACAAACGTCAGGAGTTCCGCAAGGTTCCATACTTGGCCCTCTATTTTTTGTACTCTTCATTAATGATATTATTGACAACCTTGACGTATGCTATTTACTTTACGCTGACGACCTCAAATTATATATTTGCATTAAATCCGAAGACGACTGTTTAAGGCTCCAGAATAGTCTAGACTCGCTTAACGCCTGGTGTGTTCATAACCAACTCCCTTTAAACGCTGCCAAATGTAACGTGATGTCCTTTTCGCGCAAGTCTGAACCGATTATTTTTAATTACAACTTGGATAATTGCGTCTTAGATAGACCCGAGTTCGTGAAGGACTTAGGAGTTGTCTTTGACTCAAAACTTATAGATCCCTAGGTTTTATTCTTCGAAATAGTAAAGACCTTAAAAATTTGTCTACTCTTCGTCTATTATTTATAACATTTGTTAGATCCAAGCTGGAATACGCCTCTATTGTTTGGAGTCCTAGTTATAATATCTATATCACTTCACTTGAGGAAGTACAGAGACGTTTCTTCAAACCGGCAACATTTATTCTGGATGGTCACTATCCAACTAGGGGTACACCTCAGGAGTTATTTTTGGACAGATTTGATATGTGTAGTCTACTTAGAAGACGGGTAATGTGTACTATAATTTTCTTATATAAAATTATCAACAATGAAATCAACTGTCCCTCTATTACCTCACATATTAAATATCGAGTTCCTAGATTGTCCGCTAGAACAAATAACATACTTGTCACACCTGCACCTCGAACTAATATCTTAAGATCTCCGTTGCATCAAATCTGTTTAAACTACAGTAACATTGAGCAAAGATTGGATATTTTCAACTGCAATATTTCTGACATAAAACGAACTTACGCAAGTGTTTAACAATTATTTCTCCCTTCTTATCTTGCTTGTTTCTCTATGTATATTATATGCTAACGTTGTATTATGTATATTTTTATGTTGTATGAATTGTCATTTACACATTTATTTGTCCTGAACGTTTTATATTGATTGTTTTTTCTGATAACCTACTTTTCACTTTGGTGTTTTTATTATATTCATTTGTTATTTTTTTTTTTAATCTTGTAATTGCGTTGTTATTTATCCTGTAACTGGGTTTTACCCGTTGGATAAATTATTGAAATAAATTAAATAAATATAATTTTTCACATATAATTTCGCAACTCTTGAAATCAATAATATCCATGGAATTTATATTAGGAAATATTCAAGAACATATGATAATTTGATTTAAACATTTTAAATTCAAGTTATGGATGAAATAAACAGAATTTACTAAAAAAAAAAAATAGGGCATTACTAGGGATCGAACCCACGAACAACAAAAAATGATTCAACTAAATGTCATGCTACTGTCATAAGTATAATTTTGTAATTTTTTCAACTGTATTTATAGTCGCTACTCTCACAGGTAATCGCAACGTCTACAGCCGCCAGACCGCCCTCATGCCTATTACACCATAATAAGGGAAGTAATATAAAAGAATGAGCCTTGCTAAAATCACTTATTTTTCGACGTTTCTAGCTCTTAGACTATATATATGTCTACCTTTTCTGTAGCATCACCCGTTACGGAGCTACGCCACTCCGAGGGTCGCCGAGCGGCGACCGCGCCCGAGATGCGCTGATGAGATTTGTTGTGAATTCCTGATTATATATTATTGGTGTTTTATAAGATTTATTGAATGAAATTTAACTTGTCAAGTTCAGACTTTATTCGACAAGACGATTGACGTTATTGATCTACATGTTCATAAGTTTTCATGATATAAATCAGCTCATTCAGAGAGAACTGGCAGTCGTCAGAATCCTTTATGTACGAACACATTTTGAGGAACGCCGCAGACCTCACCGTGTCTTCGGGTCTTCTAGGCTTTCTTTTAGCACTATCCTCTCCGAAAGCTGAACCTGTAATGTTGGGAAATAGGTTAAGTTGCGAAAATGTTGTCAGAGCTTGTGCTTTTTGTATAAAGACACGCAAGAATCGGTACGAATCTGAAGGGATAAATAGCAAATTGCACTGATGGTGATATTTGGCTTCAGCTGGACCAGATCAACTGCACTCGATACACGAGCTTGCACAACTTCACCCTACTCGTCATTCCCCTGCAGAGCTCGATCAATGATCGGATCCTTGAACGGAACAGTTTCTACTTCGCGAACAACCCTCCTGTACTTGCCCTGTTTCTTCGTCTCCTTCCTCATGCATGCCCCCTTTCCACAGAACAAGCAGTCCCTTTTTATATCGAAAAGACTGAACACTGATCTTAGCTGCGGCTCAGTCGTCTCACTTCTAGGTTGTGCAATTTTGGCAATGGAAATGTCCTTCCTTATAGTGGAAGGTCTATAGTGATTTTTCCCACAAAGAAAAATGGCACTGTAATACCTACTACGTATGTAAATAAGACACCAGCCACTTGGGCTACTCAGAACATTTCTCTCGAACTTGCAAGTATCATAGGACTTATCTGCATGTCACATGCACGGTGATAGATGAATCTTTCTTCACGAGATCTTTAAACAACTCATCATCTTTCGTGTCTCCTCTTTCCACACTAGCCCGAAGCAAATTGGATAGTACATCTTGAACCACCACGACATTTCTATCTTCAAGAGACGACTTACAAAAAATGCAAACGCCTGTGTCAACCATGACTTAACTACGATGACTCAACTTTTCCGCACCAATGAAACAATGCACACACTCCGAGGACTGTCACAGCTACTGAACCAAGACATAGTTCGCCGTGCGCCTGCTTGATTGGTTAGACTAGATGTGATCGTTGCAACAACGAACGCACTTAACTATCCACCCCGAGAGCTGCCGCGCGGCGACACTCGGAGTGGCGTAGCTCCGTAACGGGTGACGCTACAGAGAAGGTAGACATACCAATGAAAAGCCCAAAGTATGAAGAGGAATGTTTATTCGGGTACGTTTTCCCCTCCAAGTCTTTATTTTTCCGCAATGGACTTTTTTCAATTTTTTGAAATTTTGACAGCACTAGAACGGAAAATTATGAACAAAATATGTATGGAACATCTGAAATACGAATAGATATGCTTCTCCGAAGCTTTTATGATCATTTCGACTCAAATTGGACGAGTGACAACCTTTCTGCTGCACGTTATAGCCAGCTCTGTAACTTTTGCGATTTAGGCTCTTGTTCCTCCGCAAAAAATAGGGAAGCCGACGGGGGAGAATAGGGGACTTTTTGGTACATGTTGACCTGGACCAAAACTACAATCTGCAAATTTTCAGCTTTACAAGAATTATTTCCAGGTAAAAGAGATATATTGACTAAAACTTCTGGGCTATATCTACATAGTTAAAAAGTTCAATATAAACACTATAAAGAGAAAACAACTTATGATACAAATGGCTATGGTACTCCTACTTGTTACTCGAATTTGAGATTGTCTTGCGAGTGTTACTCGTACTATAATTGTGCTTCTAAGCAAAATGAATCGTACTCGAATTTTTGCAAGTACTTTGTTGGTACTCGACACAGCTCTGGCTAATCATGCATGAAGCGTAAAGAAAAAATGAAAACGTAAGAATATTTTTGTTGTCACTATTAATAGCATTGATTAAATATAAGAAATATATTGATATATCAAAAACAATTAAAGATAAGGATATCAAATATTAAATATTTGACACAGGTCTGGACCCCCATGGAGATACGGCTAGGCATTCTTAGCAACTGACTTGAATAATTATTATTTGGTTTGAAGTAATAGTACAGGAAAATTAAGAAAAATTAAGTCAAACCGGAAAACTTTATTTAATAAAAAATTTGTATTGACCAATAAGGCCAATAAACCAGAAACTGCACTATACAGTTGGTCTAACATCGCCACACAGAATAAATATTTCTGCTATATATTATGCATCGTTTTATATTATGCATTTTGAAATAATCCGTTCAATGTATTTTTTAATAAAATATCATTATTTAAATGTGCTCTTAAAAAAGTAGTAAAATAGTAGTAGTAAGTAGTAAAAGCAGTAGTTATTTGACATATTTTACTTCCACATCCAGTGGAAGTACAGTAACGACAAAAATTTTTTTAAAAATTTTTATTGTTCAAATAGGCTTAGAATGTCACGAAACGTCGAGATTTTAAGTTTGAGCGAAAAAAAAATTTCTGTCTGTCGGTCGGTCTGTAACTTTTTTTGTGCGCACGTTTACTCTGGAACCGTTTGAGATATTGACTTGAAATTTGGTACACGTATGTACTTACATAAACTATTATTTCCACATACAACATTTTTTCGTTGTGAGTGACTTGAATAAAAATCTGAATGTGGAAGTAGTGATTCCTTGGGCAGCGGTTTTTATTTTTGGGATGCTGAAACCTGTGAGTCTCAAAATAATGTTTTTGTATGCTTCTAGGCCTTTTGTATGCTTCCTTGATCAAATTCATAGCGCATGAAAAAAATTCAAATAATTTTTCCAATAAAGATAAAGAAACATTTTTTTCAATAGACTAACTTCGATTGATGAGAATGTTGTTTAATATTTTAATCGCTTCAAACACGTTTGCGTGAAAAGAGAAATTATGTTTATATTTTTATTTAGCAAAACATCCTAAGAATGTTCCTACAACATCATTATAAAATCACTTTATAAGGGTTCTATTATCCACTTGTAACGGTTCTCGATATATCTCGCATAGAGCTTCAAGTAACTATGAGAATATTTTTATTTAAACGATTACATAAATGTTGGTTACAGAACTATTGTAAAATTTATTGATTTCTCCTCTAATGTCACATTATTAGGTGATATAAATGTTCTTACAACTAATTATATAGCTGCTAGGCTTATAGAGGTAACAATTCTTGTTAAGTACTCTTATGCAGAAACTTTATTAAAGTGTTTTAATGGACTTCAGTGAATGCATAAAGAATTTTTTTACAGCCCAAAGTTCACCGTTGTAGTATTTCACCTGCGGTAGTTATGTTTACAAAACTGTGGAAGAAATTAGTAGTATACTTGTTAGAACATGGGAAATACATCAGTGCATCTATAGTTCCCATACCGTCAGCTAAAGGATTTAAACAGAATCAGAATAATCAGGATGATATTGGCAATATTGAAATTATCTAAAGCAGGATAAGACAGGACCAGAGAGGTATTTTCAAAATAACTTATGTTATGACATCGGTGAATAATAAAGTTACCATTGACACGATCAGCCTCCGATCTGCCTGCGTCCTTGAGATAATTGACCATATAATATAGGCTAGAGCGGGTATTTTTTAAAATTATTTTATTCAAAAGCTACTGCAGCTAAACTAATAAAACGAAAACTCTTTTTTAGATAATACATTGTTCTATATTACTTATTTTTTGTAGAATAGTTCACACAGAGGTACCATCACAGAAAAAAATATATAATGTAGCTTACTATGTCTAGTATTATCACCAAGACGTGCAATCAGATAAAATGGGTGCAACACTTTTAAAAAAAATAAAAACTCGTTATGACCGTCCTGGAATTCTTACTACTTTATATCACTCTTTAATATAAACTTGCTCATAAATGTATAAACAAGTAGTTATGTGTTTGTAGTTTAAATAAATAACGAAAATGCTCTGTATTACAGTTATTATTTACGAATAAGAAAGGTGCAGTAGAGATAAAAATAAAGTCTAAGAAAATGTTATTTATTATGATACAAATTATTAATTATTACAATATAATTAATCTGTGTCGCTGTCCTCATGAATAACTACGTGAATATTTTCTGATGTAAATATATTAGATAAAACTTCTGCTGAACAGCATATCGGGCATGAGAGAAGTAATGTGCGGCTGCGGCTATATGTGAACAGCATCCTACCATTCTTATTTCATTGGGACAGTCGCAGAAATATCGGTGTATGCTTTAAATTGTAAATTTAAATGTAAATATGGTAAGTTTTACTGTTGATAATCATTGATTTTACTTCCAGTGTCAATATGTTGGGCGCCACTTTAACAAAAGTAATCTCATCTAATGTTCGCTTGATATCATTGAACTTATTTTGGTTCTATTTTTAGCTCGTATATGTTATTTATAAAAAAAAGTCAACAAAAACAACCTAGAAAGAAATTGAGATTTTTTTAAGAGGAACTTGTTATAGGAAAAAGTTGTTTCTACTGCCAATGAAAGTGCAGATATGAAATTTGAACATCGTATCTCAAAGCTGATATTTTTGCCAAAATTATGCTTAAAATAATTAAATTGAACCAAAGTGCATAACAACAAAACATCAATAGAAATATTATACTTATATTTTTTTTATTTGTCATTTTTTTTAATTCATTTTTTAAAATTATTTTAATTATAATTTTGGCAAAAATATCAAGTCTGAGATACGACGTTCAAAGGGTGTGGCCGGTTAAGTATATGGAATTGGACCCAGCGGCTATTTGGGCTATTCATTCACGTAAATGTTGCTAGGAATGCTCAATAAAATATATAAGAAACCTCTACCCCTATATTACCAGAGTTATGGGGGTAACAACCTCAACTTTAAAATTAATTTTTTTCAAAACTGTTGAAGATAATTAATTGAAACTAATAGATGGTTTTATATTTGACATTTTTTTGTACATTCCTATTACGTCATTTAATATATAAAAATAATAATTTAATTTTTCAGGATGCTGTTTTTATATCAACCCCTTGAGTGACACCTACCAAATAAATCTATATTATTTAACACTAACATAATTATCGTGTGTAAAAATTACTTCATGGTCAGATTGGTGGAAGATGCTTAAAAATATAAATCTAAGTAATGAACACAGGCACACAAAAGAAAATTAAGTGCGAAGACCTACACCACTTAATTACTACTCATTTGGCAGAAATCGAAAAAATATACTACTACTTTTAGCTTGACTCTCAATTATTTTTTTTTGCTTAATAAATATTGATTTTATTAGACAATATGGTTAGGCCATTTTAATTAATCCAGATTAATATCTCCTCAGGAAAGGACACTAGCGAAAAATGTTTCAGACAAAAGTTGTTCCGTTTAGACATTTTTTGGCCAGAACAATTTTCCGTCCCCCAGCCAGCCCTGATGATCGGGACGGTGGGGCTAAATTTTGAATTTTTAATGGCACTTTCCATTTCTGATCACGTATTCTGATTCTACGGAAGAAATTAGATAACTTTTGTACCAAACATTTTTTTCTCCACCCTACCCTGATGAGCAGGAACTTTTCAAAAACCTACAGGGATGTTCCCTGAACTAGAGCATTCTGAGCAAAAATGTTTTAAACAAAAGTTGTTTAGTTCAGAGAGGGACATCTTTTGTTTGAAACATTTTTCCTAAAAATGCCCTAGTTCAGAGATGTTCGCCTGCAGGTTTCTGAAAAATCGAAAGCTACACCCCCATCCCATCTCATCAGGGTGGGGAGGAGAAAAAAATGTTTGGTACAAAAGTTATGCAATTTTTTTCGTAGAAATCAGATATGAAATACATAGAAAAATAACACATTAATTTAATAACTTTATTTTGTAACCATAAAAAATAATAAAAGTCCCTATATGTTTTGTAATTTGGAGATTGTGTAAGTAAAAATTGTTGTTTCTTTTTCACTTGAAATTTCACTAATTTTATTTATTTAATAGTTAATTTAATAGAATGAAATTTATTAGAATAATATTTCGAAAAAACACGTTGCTGGAAAACGATGCACATAGCAGAAGAATATTTCTTTGAAACTGTTGTATTTGAGTTGTTTGTTGTAGGTTGTGGTAAACTATACAATGCACGGGGATGCGCGCCTTTTCCATCCATTCTAAACGGAGCGTCACTATGCGTTAAAATCCTCTCCCTTTCAATAGCATTTTTTTTCTACCTGAGAAATATAATATAATTTTAAATGGTATGATCAAATCTCCGATTAGAGAACTTATATCTAGATACATAATGGTATGAATTTTATGATCCCGAAAGACTCCCAATCTATGGCACTTCTTCCCATAAGTTGCTGATTGGCCCATCGGCGTATTCGCGGCCGCTCGTACACGGTCGGCTTCAGTTCGATTATCATAATCTCAGTTTGACAGTTTTGACAGTATCCGTCACTAATGTTAATAAGTGTTTTTCGTGTTTCTCGATCAAAATGTGGTGAAGAAGTCTTTTTATTTTAAGTTGTGATTTGCCTAATACCTAAATAATATTCTCTATTCATATTTAGACAGTTTAGTGACAATTTAGTGCAACATGCAACAGTGCTGTGTCATTTGCAGAAATCGATCGTTTCATAAGTAAGTAGGTCATAGTCGTAACATGATGAGGTTCAGTTTATAATTTTAATAATAATATTATAAATAATATCCTTCCAATGCATATTTCCCTTGAATAAAACATCTTTACCTATTGTATTTTTTCAATCTGCGTTAATATTCCTAGAAGTTAACCAATAATTATCGCATAAAATAGGTACAATATTTTACATTTTCCCTTCTACACATACCCGCCTCTGTTGCCTATGGGATGTGATGTTCATCTATCCATTTTAATGGACATATAATGTGACTATGTTAGGAGCAAATAAGGTATATGAAGAAAAGGTAGCCATTATGTATCTAGATATAAGTTCTTTAATCGGAGGATCAAATAATATGAACCTTCATTTTTAGACCGGGTACATTCAAAAATATTAAAATACAAGGACGTCAGATTTATTTAAAAAGAAATAAACAAAAGGCTGCATATTCAATTTTTTAATGATATTTTTTTATGCAATTTTTTAACTATTAAATGATTAGAAACAATAGTTATATGATATATAAACTCAAAAAAGTTTTTTTGAGCTAAATTTTAAAGATTTTTGGGTCTTCTTGTTTAATTTTTAGGAAGCAATAAAAAATTGGCCAAAATTTGGCTAATTTCAACATTCAAATTTGTAAATGTGAATAAATTTATTCCTAACTTTTTCTGCATTGAAGTACTACCTTGAACTAAAAAATAATGTATTTATAATTTATATTAAAGTCAGTTATTTTTTATGGGCCTGTGAATAGTTAGAAGCGCAAAAAATCAAGAGACAACTACATTATATTGTTATTTCTATATCCTAATAAATATCAATAGCTATCAAAAATGGCAACACAAGAGAATATTTCATATCCCCTTTAAAACCCATTTTGATTTTTCTTCCTAGCTTGTTTGGTTTTCGAGCAATTCAATTTTTTCTATAGGTCGCGTGCAAAAACTTTCAAATAAATGAAAACTCGCGCGCATTAAAAATATAAATTTTGAAATTTTTTTCAATATCGATTTTCTCGAAAACCATGGCATATACAAGAAAATAACAAAAATACTTTTTTTAGGAAATTAGTCAAGCTTTCTTTTTTATAATGAGCATTTTTTTTATATCTTCAACGGTTAACGAGTTATCAGTAAAATAAGGTTTTTTTCACCGAAGGGGTGCTTTTTGTGGGTGTTGCGCGGCATCTCCAGAACTGATTTTAGTGGTTTTGTGTTGTATAAACCCTCCACTAACAATTACTGAAGAAAAATCTCAAATATAATTTTTTGTGATGGAAATTTTTATAATTATTGGACTAGTATTATTGTGTCATAAAGTAGGTAAATGTAAGCAATAGCTAAACATGTTTCCATATTTTTTAAGTTCATATGTACAACTGTTATACTAAGCTCTTTAAATTGTTCAACCAAGAATAGTTATGCAGTAAAATTACTTAATAACTGTTGCTACCTTAGGCTATTAAAGCGCTTTATTGGTATATAGAGGAGTATAAACGAACTTCTGCTCGACTCTTTGCAGCTCTGTAAGAGCTTCTTAAGATTCTTTATAGATGCTGTGAGAATATTATCAAGGAGTGCTAAATAGTTATATAATTATTGTTTTTGTTACCCTTAATCGATAAAATGGCTTTATAAGCTTGCGCTTATTCTGGTTATGTAGTGGTTGTATAGATATTGAGAGAACGTTCTTAATTATAAGGCTTTTATTCTTATATAATAGCAATATAAATGTTCATATAGCTATTACAAAGTAGTTGGTGTAAGTTGGACAGTGAGTACTACTAAACTTAAATTTGTCACGATGCAAAAGAAACAGTAAATAAAATACCTAATATTGGTGTTAAAAAAATGAAAATAAAATGCACAAATTAAGGTACCTGTCTTGAGAAAGATCTTTCAAACTTTGCATCCTCCTCAGTCGCATTATCTTTCATTAAGTGTACATCCATTGTTGATTCGCTTTTTAAAATTTCCAAACACACCCGGATCGAAATATTGTTGTAACTGGAACTGAATTAAGTTTTATAGCACACTTCTTACTTGCACTTTTTCTAAGTAAATAAAGACACACTCCAGACGACTGTTAAATCACTGTGTAATCTTTATATTTTAGATCATAAATTTTTTATCTCGCCTATTACAGCTACACTAAATACAAGTGAACTTGATCTTATATCTGCTCGCAATTTAATTTGCTGTGGCTTTATCAAACACTGATACAGGGTATTCCTTAACGACGTGCTAATATTTCAGAGTGTGATGCCTTGGGTCATTTTATGAAGAAAAGTTCATACGAACATATGTCCGCAATGGTTTAAATTCTTTGCTACAGGGTGTTGAATTATTTTTTTTTAAATGGTTATTTTTTAATATCTCAGAAAGTACTTTAGATATTATTTTCAATGTTAATAGGATATAAAACCACATATTTTAGTTAGGAAAGTTATTTTATCGCTCCACCATTGGCGTCCCTGCAAACATGTCCTCTGATATTTTTTAACAAAAAGGTGATACGCTGTGACGCGCTTTTCTTCCAGTTGCCTTGTGCACTAAACATGTGGAAAGGTCACTTTAGCGCTTGAGCTTTCTTAACGGATTTCTTTCTAATTAGCTCGGGCGCCACCTTTACAATTTTTATTCCGTGGGGCAAAGGTCCCATACTAGCCTCTTAATACAGCCAGTTGCAGTAGGGCTTGGATAGCTACATTGAAGAAACGGTAATTCCAGAGATCGATAAGGAAGTTCAGACTTTCACACACACAGCAGTAAAACTCAGAATTAAAAAATTAACAGAGTTTATTAAATAAAACTCTACTATATACAAATTTACAGAAAATAGCAAAAATCATGGTTACCAACAGTTTTGTAAGTTTACGAAAAGTACCAGCTTATTTACAGTGAGAGTGAAAGCGAGCTTTGTACGAGTTATGGATGATGGTTAACGAGTGCGGAGCTTGCAAGCGATGGAATGGAGAGATAATAAAACGATAAAACAGTGTAGCGGTTTTTCCGGATACCAAGAAGGAAAGTACAATCACAACTTACAACATAATCAATAGTTACATTTAAGCTACAGACTTGGACTATGGCGAAGTATAAATATAGCAGAACAATATAATAAAAATATATCATAAAATATCGAGACATGGATGTAAACAGATTATAACTAGTAAAACACGCTTCACAGGATTGTCCGATACACTTAAGTGCGGGACTAATACTGCCAAAACGCGCCTCTGTAGTTAACACAGTAATAAATCATGAAGAACGGCCTGAACCGGTAGGACACACTTCACAGGATTGTCCGATACACTTAAGCACAGGATGCTGCAAAGCCGCACCACTGTGGTCAGCACAGTAATACGTTACAAAGGACGACGTGAGACCAGTAGGACACACTTCACAGGATTGCAGTGAAGTTTGCCACATGTGTGTTACATACTATTTTTTCTGCGGTTGTGAAGTTATTTCCCTCCAAAATTTTAAATTTGCTGCCTGTCAGATTTGATTTAAAGTGACATTTTCCGCAGTCATTCTGAAGTTAGAAAATTTGACTTTGTAATTGCAATTCATGTGTAATTAATGTACATTTACAGAATTTAATTGTTATTACCAGTAAGTAATATAATATTCTTTAAGGTAAACACACTATTTTATTCCGGTGTGTGAAGATGTAATCAAGGCGTGTGACAAATTCTTTACCGCACGGCGTGCGGCAAAGTGATATTTTCTGCAGTCATTTTGAAGTTTGAAAATTTGACTTTCAGTACAATCGTAGAAAATAGTATATTGTGTATCTAGGTGTGAAAGCGATACATTCCCGGACGACGATGCAATTGTTGGCCTCGGCTAGAGCCTCGGCCAACAATTGCATCGTCGTCCGGGAATGTGCTTTCACACCGAAGTACACATACTATTTTTTCTGAAATCACAATAAATACTATTTTAAACGTATAAAAATCAAAAATATAAACATTTAAAGAAAAAATTTTTCTGAAATCACAATCAATACTATTTTAAACGTATAAAAATCAAAAATATTAACATATTAAAATATATATAAAAAACCGTACGGGAATGTTACTTCCCGGCCTAGGCCGGGAAGTAACATTCCCGTACGGCTTTGTTGATCGTTGCTTAGCAACGGATCTTTTCCGGTCTGTTTTCTGATAGTTTCCTAGCAACGGACTAAAATACTGGAATTGTGCATTTTTCGCTCTAAAATCGCGCCGAAAATGTACATTCCCGATAGATTTCAGAAAAAAAAAATTTTCTGTTCCAAGAACTAAACCTATCACGCCTTAAGTATTTTTGTGTGCTGAATCCGAATTTTCAATTTAAAAAATTTTCTACCGCATAGATTTCGAGTTAATTTCTGTTTTTATTGTCAAAATACGGTTTTTTGCCTGGTGCTAAAACTACAGGTAAAAGGAAACAACTTAAAAGATGGCAAGTATAAATATTTTTTATCTAACCTTATACTTTTTATTTTTGCAGCTTAAAGTGGAAAGAAAAAATATTAAATGAATCTTTGTTAGAGATTACACCGATAGAGGCCAAAAGAATCCCATATCTTTTCCAGACGCAAATTAATTTCAGTCTTTAGATAAATTGAACGGTGAAAAAGTTATAAATTATGATTGCATAGAAGATTTTTTCAATAAAAATAAGGCAAAAGAATGGAAAAAGAAACGAAGAATATTGACTATGCAGTTGTTCATCAAATATACAGTGGCTTTTAAAAACTATTATTACCATATTATACAAGCAAGTGTTGTGCTGTGCAAAAAGTCAGTTGATTATAACTTCGAAATTAAGTAGGTATATTTAAGAAGAATGTTACCTTTTTTTGTTGTGTCCACAACGGGCACTGGTTATTCCGCCTGTAAACATATTGGGGCTTTATGATATTCTTTAGAATATTTCTCAATTACAGGTTAGTATTTCCAAAATGTTAATGTATTTTCTCAATATCTTCTCTCTCTGCGGTATTTTTATACAATTGGCCCAGGAAAAACACAGGAATACTTTTCCTGTACATCAGAAAAAATGATGTGGAATAAACCCTCAGGCATGGCAACACATGAAATAAATAACTCGGTAAAAGAGACAGTGTCCCCTTGTGATACCTACACCGAAAATATTATTAATAGGCTAATAAATAGGGGAATCGTTTGTAGTCTCACAAATTGTATAAAAGTGTTAGATATCGTAGATTATAATGAAGATAATAGATATTTCAATGAAAACACTAGCAATGATTATCAAAGGTAGTTTTTTTTATCAGTTTTATGAAATATGTGTTTTTCTGAAATCGATCGGCAAGGTCTACATTTTCGGCGCGATTTTAGATCGAAAAATGCACAATTCCAGTATTTTAGTCCGATGCTAAGAAACTATCAGAAAACAGACCGGAAAAGATCCGTTGGCAAGTAACGATCAACAAAACCGTACGGGAATGTTACTTTCCCGGCCTAAGCCGGGAAAGTAACATTCCCATACGGTTTTTATGTATATTTTAGACAGTAAATAAATACACGCAGACAAACCAACTCACATTAAAATTGCATTTATTAGTAAGCAGTTAGATTGTAATGAAGAAGTGTTATGCATTAATACAAATTGCTTAATTTATTATAATATTGACAGATTTCAGAAAAAATAGTATGTATACTTCGGTGTGAAAGCACATTCCGGGAATTCGATGCTTGTTGGCCTCGGCTAGCGCCTCTGCCAACAATTTGCATCGTCATTCGGGAATGTATTGCTTTCACACCTAAATACACTATTGTGTAAGTTTTTTTTTATTTGACTGTTCATTTAGCTCAGGATTTTGTAATGGACATACTTTTGGATACTTCATATGTTTTTTACATTTTTTTCTAGATCAGTAGAAAATATAAATAGTATGTGTAGAATGAAGAGCCAAGTGAAAGGATCGGGGTCTCTATAATACAATTGTAAACAGTGGCGACCGGTGAATGAACAATATTAAAAATAACCGGATCTTCACCCCTTCAAAAAAAAGTGAATTGATTGTAGCTACCAAAAAGTTGTTCTGGTCCCCAAGTAACAAAAAAAAAAAATACTTATTTAGCCAAAAACAGTCTGAAACATTTTTATACAGTACCGGAAAGTTTTGCTTTTGGGATTGCATACTTTCAATGACTTAACCGACCGCCCACAAAAAAGGTGTCTACCAGTACCCTAGCAGAGGCAAAGTGTGACACGTCCCTTAATGTACATCATTGCTTGCTTCGCTCTCGCTTGCTCTTATTGCTGTACAAAATCGAACACTTTCCGATACTGTATACAGGCTGTCCATTTTGTCAGGACCTTCGAGGATATCTAGTCCCTGTTCTTTTGTTTAATGTGAATGGTTCTACAATTATCCAAATATATAAATATTTATATTATTGAAATGTATAAGAACTGTTGTTTTTTAATGTGCATGTGTACGAGTTCATTTGCTTTAAAAATATTTTTAACTACCTTTTTACTTGCTATTACATAGGCAGTTTCTTTGAAAACTTGTACTATACCTACTACCGTTCAAATCATTAGCTTAAAATAGTTGGTAGTCCACGCATGGAGTAAATTTCAATGTAAATTTGTAATAATTTTCAAGTCATTGGAATTTTCAGATACTTCTCTGTGTGGAATCTCAATTTGTGTTTTGTGCATTCTGGAACGGAACCGATTGCGATTCTGCTCAATGCACTAAATAATAGGAGTCAATTTCGAGGAATCAAAGGACATCCTTGGGATGTCTGAAAGTTCTTCTTCAGGTTGCCCTAAGCTCAATTTGTGCCTCCTAAGGCTGCCCTAGGCAAATCGTAAGATCCTGAAAATCTTCCTTTTAGCTCTCCATAGGATGTCTTTAGGTAATGCCTAGACATTGCCTAAATACATCCCAAGGATATAAGAACGTGCATCCGCAGGCTATTCTCGGGAGATCTGAAACAGTCTCACTTACAGTTGCACTTCCTAGGGATGTCCTGTGCAAATCGGGAGATATCCTGAGGATATCTGTTTAAACCTAACCCTCAGGGTGTCCAGTGGATCACTTTGTGCTGACTGGGAAGAAGGCAAAAGTCAGCCTTTCGGATAAGTCATTTCTATATTTTTATAGGAAACTCCATGACAACATCTTTCTGCATCTTTAATTTGGGCTTTTCGCAGACTCGATATGTGTGAATGTGTATATGTGTAGACTATTTCTTTACACCATAACTTGTACATAACAGATGCAATAAAAATACAGTTACAAATAGTTTATAGTTATTAAGGTATCAAGGGTGTTATAAGGATAATAACGCACCGAGGTCGGCAGTGTACTTCCCGAGGGCCTCTGGTCCGAGGGAATGTACGTCGACCGAGGGCGTCATTATCCTATAACACCCGTGGTGCCTTCAACGTTTAATGTCCTATAAGTCTGTTATTTAATTCGAATTTTTTTTTTTTGCATTTACGATTTATTAATTTGACATCTATTATGTTCAGAACGATTTGATTTAAAAGAGAGTAAAAATCGAAATTGTTTGTAAACGCCGCCGTTGCATAGCAACGCATTTTGTTTGTCAATAACGCTATCATAATTTACTTGTTTTGGGTTGTGTTATAATTTCATAACGCCCTAGGGCGTTATTTTTCATTTAATATATCTCAAAATAGGGTGGTTATTGTAAAATAACAGACTTGTAGGACATTAATATTATTTAATGGACCAACTTGCCAACTTTGATTCATGACAGTAAGTATATTGGTACAATAACTTAACATATCACTCTACTTATTAGTGAGATCGGCGTCCTTCGTTCCTCCGTCTGATCTTCCTCGCTAATAATATAGGGAGAAGTGCGCTCACAACCTGAAATCAAAACAAATGAGTTAGCAATAATAACAAACCACTGTCATCAGGATAGCTAGTTTAAGGACATTTCATATTGTTCACTCACTTCTGCCCCCCCTTCATCTATTTGTACAAATTACCAATCTACAAAGTCAGTTAATACAGTTCGTCTCTACGGAGTATGATTCCACTTTTAAAGTAATAGTGGAGTAAACTTAGTAAAAAAAGAGGCATTGTTTCGGAATAATTTGTAACTGCATACAAATTCATAAAAACTTTTTAAATGTGTTCTAAATAAGTTTAAGTTCAAAGTCTACCGGTTGGTATTGTACGCTAAATCTCTATTTGTTTATTAATAACAAAAACTGCAAAATAAGTTGTTAAATGAAATATCTCGAAAATTAATCGAGGAGAAATCATGAAAATAAGGTACTAGGGGTTTTTGGGCACGTTGATTACGAATTTGATGTCAGATTTGCAAAATTCAAAATGGCGGATACAAAATGGCTGACCGAAACGTATTAAGAGTGCGAAATTCGCCATAAAAATGAGCATTAATGGGTTTTTATTGGTTTTCGGGTATGCTTATGACGAATCTGATGTCAGATTCATAAAAATTGTGTAGATGAATATAAAATGCTTAATATAAATAAATACAATGTACTATAAAAATACTTTTATTATAAACTACAATGAAAGGAAGTATTTTAACTATAATATATGATACACACGGTGTTTCAATCAAGAATGTAATAAAAAAAGACTTTATTTATGAACATACAGTGATTGTCCGATATAATTGATTTTTAAATACAAACACGTTGAACGAAAAGGACAGATAAAACTTTTTAGCATTCTGAATCTTCTGATTGTACTTGCTCTAGTTCGTCGCTTTCTTCGTGTAAGTCGCCTATGTCTTGGCAGGGAGAACAATTTGTACAACTGTTACCACTACATGCGGAGCATGCCATAGTGCAAAAAAGACCAGATTTTCTACACCCAAATGCTGATCCGCACCCTTTCTTGCAGCTACAGAATATCATGTTAAGTATGTCGTCTGATGCAGGTCGTTGACTCATTGGTATAAATTACCACTGACTTTCTTCCATCCCCTGCTCTCTGCATGTAAATGCTTACCCATTCATGTTTGCATCTGCAAATACACTCTTTTACAGTGCTGCTCCAAGGCACCTTCTGTGGATGGTAATGAAGACAGCTACACACTGTTTATTTTTCCGGAAGTACCTTTCACGAAGCAGTGATACCGAAATGAGTTTAAGTTAGCTACATTTTTGCTTGCACCATATAAAGCCAATACGCACGTAATGCCAGACTGCAAAAGAATTTCTGGACTTTGATGATCCTCAGCGAAACTTTCGGCGGCTTTTATTAAATCTACTTGATTTTCCAAATTTTTTAAAAACTTTACTTTGCTCCGGTTGAAAAATACTGTCACAACCTGTGAAACTGTGAATGAATAAAATGTGTTTTTGGCAATTTGGAAAGCAACTTTTTAAAATATATACTTTTTTGAGGTGGACATAAAGCCGCAAGTAAAACTAACACATCAATATCTTCCGACACAATAACGGTTTCACGCGGTTGATTGATTGCCGTTGTTACAATCATTCGGTCGGCATCATCATGTGTTTGGAGGACGACCACATTATTGCTAATTAATTTACAGCCAAGCAAACATAGCGAAGGAGCCACTTTAACGAATCTAGTTAAGAGCTAGATGGTGAACTTGCTAGTAGTAGTCAGGAATATGTCATCGCCCTCTATGTACACATTGATGAATTAAAAGAAAATTTAAATTTCGGTTCGAATTTGGTAGTCGTTATTATATCTTGTTGTATTCTTCTCGAATTTTTTAAAATATTGATTTAATCAAATACATTAATTTCACACTACGTCCGGGAGACAGCGAACATTCTTTAACGTGAGAAACTGCAAAGCTGAAATATTGCACACTGGTAGAGGATTGTATATAGAACAAGGCAAGCTTTGTTGTTGGCTCGGCGTGTTTGCAAAAAGCATGATAAGCCCTGCCTGGAAAAATTCATGTTATTCCTGGAGACGTTTTTTGGAGCGCTGAAGCCGAATTTTTAACTTCCCTAAATGTTTTTTTTTTATCTTTTTTTTTTCTTCGTTTTAGAAATTCGGAAAGTAGACAGAATTTGCAACAAAAAAGGTCATTTGACATTTTAACGTTGAACGAACGGGGAAGCGCTAGCCTCGAAACACGAGCCTCGGCGCTGAGGGACTGCGTGCACTAAGTTCAGTCTAAGTTAAAGATTGCAGGTTTGTTGGGGGTTTCTGAAATAATAATGCCATTACCATATTTAGCGACAAGTTGAACCTTGATTGTTTTAATGTGAGTCACGTTTAAGTTGATCTACAAGTTGTTTAAACGATAGTTGACACTCGTGCTCATTTTCTTCGAAAAAAGAAAATACGCACTCCATGGCAGCTTGCACTTCAAATCTAAAAGTCCCCCAATTCACAGGTTCTTCAGATTTGGGTTTTAGAATTATAATAAGCTTTTTTCATCCTGGACAAATGATACCGAGCTTGTTCCGCCACTAAATCGCCTTCCATAGGAGTCAAGCGACGCACAATTTTATCACCCCAATCTACTTTCCGATTTTTCGCAAAATTTATGGCTGTATTCCGTAGCTGACGCACATTCTACACAGGGTCCCGTCGCTCTGGAGGCAAACGACTTTGCTGTTCAAAATAACACAGGTCAACATTTAATTTAAAAAAATACACCGGCCCTACCTAGGTACCCAGGGGTTTTTGGGCTGATTCCGATGCCGAGGTCGGTTAAGCTCTATCACGTCACGTTCAAGGTCATTTGAAGGTCAAACTAAGAAAAGATTGTTGGAAAAATCTGAAAAATTCACACATATGTTTTTGGGGTCGTTGAGTCCGAATCCGGTGTTCGTTTACCCTTAAAAGGCATCCGGAGGTCATTTCAAGGTTAATCTCAGAAGAACAAAGGGAAAGCTGTCAAAAAATCTGAAAAAAATTATATACAGATTTTTTGGGTCGCTGAGTCTGCATCCGCCCTACCACGTCTCTTCCAAGGTCATTTGAAGGTCAAACTAATAAAAGGTGGTTGAAGAAATCTGGTGCCAGAAACCCGAATCCGGTGTTGCCTTAGCCTGAAAGGAATCCAGAGGTCATTTCAAGGTCATTCTGCGGTCATTTCAAGCTGGCATTCGTCCGCCAGCTTTAGCTGCCCATGAAGATTCCTCGGCTATCTCAGTGCAAATATATTTAACTCAATGAATCACCCACTTATTTTTTTCTGTAAAAGTTGACGAGCTTATATTCACCACATAAATCCTGTGGAACGCAAAGACTGGCCTTTAGGTATATTTGCAGAAGCAGAGCGAACAGGACAGTAGAGAGTACCTTTAGTATTCGATAGATGGCGCATACCCACCGCAAGTGAGTTGGGGCAGAAGAGGAATGTAAGTTCGGCGCGAATCACGGGCGTTGGCTTCACTCACTTGGAGCTCAATCATGTCAGGATCAAAGTAATTTAATGGTTTTTTGAGTCAGGGTTTTTAAATGTAAGTACTTTTAGTATAAAATTTTGGAATTTCAACACATGTCAACAGCAAATTAGATCATTCCAGAAACAACGTAAACGTTCTCGCCCGAATTTCGATTAATACACTTATGCTGAGAGAAGCGAATTGATTTGTTGAAGGCTTTCAATTTTTTTTTAATCTAGTTTTTTGTACAATCACGCAAAACCAAGGGAGAATGGTAGGCAGAAAGGTAAGAAGACAAACTGACAAGGAGGCAGACAGACTATCGGTGGACATTTAGACGGAGGGTGGTAGAAAAACAGACAGATATAAACATTTAGTCATTTAGTCAGACAGGAAGATAGACAGAATTACCGACAGAAAGTCAGGTAGAAAGGCAGGATGTTAGATAGATGGACAGAGAGAAAATGCAGGCGGACGAAAAATACAGACTAACAAGCAAACAAGCAGGTGTGCAGGTATAAAGGCAGACAAATAAACAGAAAATAAGTAGGCAGGTGAGCATTCGTATGGGTCGCGTGCGCGTGACGTCGCAGGTCCCAGATCTTAGGAAAAACAGACCGCTGTCATTAGCTGTCAAATGGCGACTGACTGAAACTCAGAATTAAATTTTTCGTAATCCTAGAGTTTTTATCGACATTATATCATACAAAATGGCTAGTTTTTATTGTATTATTAATTGTGGAAGTGTGGCAATCCGAGACAACATCAGTTTTTGTAAAATAACGTCGATTTACAGCCAGAAGAGGTTAGGTTAAACAATTCCAGGCATTTAAAAGAAATGCTTTAAGTTTATGGATAAAAATGATTGTGATAGTAATAACTGCTGCTCAAACAAGCAATAAACAATCCATGGTAAAGAAAATTAACATTTTATCTCTATTTTTAATAACTCTTTCTTATTTAAATTTTAGTTGAGCGAAGCATGAACTGCACGGAGGGAGAGAATATTTAAGAGAATACAAGTCATAATTAACAATTGACCTACATAAAATAGTAAAATACATGTTAAACATTTTATATAATATATTATAATAAAAATTTACAAAAATTACAACGGTTTGCGTAGTCCAATCTATAGGTATATAAGGTATAGACGAGGGGTTAACCGCTGGAAGAAATTGTGTACATCTTATTACATACTTCAAACAGCTTACAGTAGGTACGTCAGTCTTTCATTGTTTATTTTATAAAGTGTCTTTTTCACAAAATTTACAGCGGTTAATCTCCAACCATAGCCATGTTCATTGCTAAAAAACTAAAAGGAAAGCTTTCCTGTTAAGTGGTGAACATGTTTTGTCTAGACTGGCAACACAATCCCAGTGAGCATTAAGGAATCTGCAATAGTCCAAGGCTTTTATTTATGATGCCTAAGAGTTCATATCCTGAAAAATTAATTTCTGCAATAGTAATTATTTATAAAACAACATTTAATTAGGCAAGCATATATGAAAAAAATGGTTGATAACTAATTCTTACCGTTGTAACAAGCTTTTATCCTGCAAATTTATTGCAGAGTACTTCTTTCACCTAACCACAAACAGCTTCAAGACTTCTCAATGCCTTGAATTCGTCCTTCTGTCTACGTGATTCTTTCAAAAATCAAGTAATTTGCAACATCACTATGTGTAACATTTGGAAATACATCAATATTTGTACTAAGGTATTTTTTTCTCAAAATATAAGGATTTAATTCGATGTCAGCCGTATACCTAACCTCTACATCAGGAGACAATTCTGCAAAATACGAACTAACCGTCATCCTGACGAACAAAATAGTTTATATAACAGTATTAAGAATAGTTGTAGATGTTAAATAATCCAACAACAAGTTCTTAAATGGCACAAGCACTGCAAAATTCACTTTAAAGAAACACGTTTAATCGGCGGATTTCTCAATGACAGCTGTTTGTTTTTCCTAAGGTCTCAAAATCTGTGACGTCGGCGCACGCGACCCATAAGTTTTTTTCATTTTTTTCACCTCCTATTCTTACTTTAACCTTCAAACGACCTTTAATATGTGGTGATAGAGGTCAACCGACATCGGATTTGGACTCAGCGACCCCAAAAACCTATGTGTGTATTTTTAAGATTTTTTCAACCACCTTTTCTTAGTTTTACCTTCAAATGACCTTGAAACTGACGTGGTAGAGGTCAACCAGCATCGGATGCAGACTCAGCCACCCAAAAAACCCATATATAAATTTTTTTTCCAGATTTTTTTACTGCTTCCCCTCTGTTTTTCACAAAATAACCTTGAAATGACCTCCGCATGCCTTTTAAAGGTAAGCTAACACCGGATTCGGACTCAGCGACCCCAAAAACCTACGTGTGATTTTTTTCAGTTTTTTAAAGCAATGAAAACAAAAAACAATATAAACTGGGGATAAAACGTCTAAAAACTGCAATCTCGATCAACATGTTGCTATAAATTTTCGAGCAACTGGCAGGTGTTATGGGTTGGGTGGGAAAGGGAAGGGCCTCCTGACAACAGCATGCTAGCTCGAGAAGCGTGGCAGGAAGCGGGGTACCCCAAGAAGATCGGAAGACGAGAGAGCAACTGTGGAGTTGCCGTGTGATACCTAATAGAGGTAAGGTCTCAAAAAAATTTTTGGTATTAGCCACCCCGAGTACCACCCCCACCCCATTATCAAAGGGGATGAAATAATAGTGTGATTTAGTGGTGTACAAGAGCCAAAGTCATTAAGAATTTTAGATTAATTTTTAAAATTGATTTTTTCGAACCTATTTTGTTCGTGTAATCGCATCCGGTTAGTATGTGAGCCGCCGCGCCGGAAGTACATTACATAATTCAGTACCATGAATTTCTACAATCTTATGAATTGGTATGCATCTGATGTCTCGATTGCCCGTTCTAAACCACATTTCTAACTTGTTGCATATTCGGAAATGATCTAAAAGTAATATAAATACATCTGTATCCGAAGATAAAATAACTGCTCGAGCCCCAGTTGAATGAATTATGTGAGGAATAATTTTATGATCAGCCTCTTCAAGATTTTTTAAAAGTAATAAATTTTGTAATCTGGAATAGTTGAAAGAATTAATTCCATTTTTTCACATCATAATTAAAAAAATATGTTTGAAATTTTGCAAGGGAATTTTAAATCCATAGGTGAAATAGATGGTAGAAGGTTACGTGTTTTAAACGTTTTTCTACGAATCTATATCAACGCACAAAATTCGGTTGTAAAATATTATATTTAAATAAAACCTATAAAATACGTTACTTCTACGCACATTCCCAACCAGTAGTGGAAGGGATTACTGAAATAAAAAGTTTTGATCAGAACGTTTATTTTAGTAATATATTAACGTATAATACACGTTCATAAAATGAGAACTTGTAACAACCCGCTAAATGTAAGGTTTGTGAAACGAAAAAATTTAACGTGTTTTCTTGCATTAATATAATATAGTAATTTTATTTAAAGGAAAAAAACTATTTTATACAACGTTAAAATAATTGATGTTTTCAACTTATTAAAATGAAGGCATTCTAAATGTACAGGTGAATTAAATGGTAGATGACGACGTTTTTTTAATGTTTTTCCACTCATCTATATTAATGCATAATTTGCTTGCTTACTACGTAGTTTGTAGAAATTATTTCTAGATAGCGCCACATACACACCACTAACAATAATCAGTCATGCTTTATCTTATACTCTTATGAATTCATAGAAAATAAATAACATAGATTGCAATGTTCAAATTCTTTCAGGGAACATCGATCTACTTGGATGGATCTTATAACAATCGTTTACCGTGGTCTGCTAATAAATCACAGTTACAAAACACTCTTTATTTTACAAGACTCGACGTTCGACGTATTTACTAACGTAATATTTTGTCGAAATCGCTATCACCCCCGCACCTCCTATGTTCGGGAACTTTTGGTATATTTACCTAGTCCAAACACAGCTCTCAAGGCTGTGTTTGGACTAGGCATTTCTCTCTAGACCCCTTATTGAACGTTCATTGACGGGGCTACTAGTGCACAAAGTTAGCCATATACACGTCACG
Organism: Rutpela maculata; assembly: GCA_936432065.2. Classification (NCBI taxonomy): domain Eukaryota; kingdom Metazoa; phylum Arthropoda; class Insecta; order Coleoptera; family Cerambycidae; genus Rutpela; species Rutpela maculata. The sequence continues at coordinate 25,563,257 of OW386292.2, read as the reverse complement.
TAAAGATGTCGATTTTCGTAACATATTTACCCTTGTCTGCCAAAGTGTTCAATGACTGCCAGGATTTTTTAAATGTTTTCTATCAACTAAATTATTAGAAAAAAATCAGCACATTACGTAAAGGCATTGCTTTTTTTGACAATTTTGAACCACCGCCCATGATTTTTGCAACCACGCCGGGCCAGCAGACATAGCTCGTATTGTTCTATATACTACTGATCCATCCTGGCAGGTAGCCGCGTAGAGAATGAAGAAATATCGTCACTGTTGGACAGAGACAAACAAGCTTTTTAAGCTGGCTAGCTAGCTAGCTTAAAAGGCTTGTTTGTCTGTCCAACAGTGACGATATTTCTTCTCTCTCTGCGCGGCTACTTGCCATCCTAGGATGGTTAACAAGTACAATCCTTTATAGGTGTGCAAAATTTCAGTCTTGCGACTTATTACGTTAAAAATGTTCACTGTCTCCTAGACTATAGGCTCATTTAACAATTTTTTATTATTACATATTCTGAAAGAGCTTGGTGAGTATAGTAAGTATGCCAAAAATTAGAATTTACTGACGCCGCCTTCATGTATAAAAAAATTATTAAAGTCGGCACGCTTAAAAACGCTCGGGATAACCATGTAGTCGAGTTGTGACGTCAGATGGCTGAACCGCCCAGTGAACACGGCTGTGAATGCAAGTTAGTAGAGTAAAATCTGGAAGTAAAGTCGCTTAGTTTTCGAGAAAAACCGGCGTAGAACCAAACCAGACTTAGTGGGATTCTTTAGTAAGATAATCGTGTACACGAAATCATTTTTTACGACATTTTTTTGGTGGTCGAGAACTTTTTTATTTCGGAAAAACTCAAAAAACCAATTTTTAATGAAATATGTCTTTTAACGTCTCCACCGCTATATCTCTGAAAATATTTGTGCTATCAAGCTATTTTTTTTTAGATTAAAGTAGTCACAATAGCGCTTCGAACAACGTCCCACGTGAACCCGATTTATTTTTTTTAAGTTGGAAAAATAATAGGAAACTCAAACTTGTTATTTTCAGTAGCGTAATTTTAGACAGTCCAGAAAAAAATTTATTTATGAAAATTTGTATATACATGCTGCGTACAAATTGAAGCCAATAGTTGAAAAAAGTTTTTAGGATAAAAATTTTTCATGTTCCGTTCATAGTATTGAGTCAGCGATTTTTTTTAACGGGCCAAAGTCATATGCTTGCGCGCTCGGCTGTAGCAAGCCTGCCGACTGCAACGATCTGACGGTCCCGGTCGGGGTGTATGTTGTAGTTTAACTTACATCAATAGATACAAAACCAGTAGTGATCAAAAGCATCTAGGGGATCAATATTATTGTTCAATATTTCATATATTGTGCAGTAGTATTGATCATATGTTGTTAATATTAAGAAATTGTACAATAAATATGAAATAGTCTCCTTTTAATAATAAAAAGACAGGTAGGTAGATATAAATACCTTATCTATAAATATCAATCAGTGTTACTAACTACCCACCTAATTAGTAAGTTTATTAGACATTTTTAAATGAATGAAAGTAAAAACGTACGCATAAAGTGAGTTTTATTGTTAAAATACATTTTATATTTGGATAGATAAATATGTAGTATGTAGTTTATTATGTAGGTCCTACATTAATAGCATTCTAATTCGTTCATAACTGCCTCGAAATCTTTAGTAATGTTGTTACAGGAACGACATTTGCACTCGTTGCAACATTTTAGGCCTTCTTTAAAATAAGCACATTTTCGATTGTCACAATTTTTATCCGAACAATGAATACTTAATGATTTTCGACAACCGCCACTTCTACGCGACTAATCTGACCAACCCTGCATGCGAGGTGTATTAATTGCGTCCCAATGTCGCATTTAGCGCTGATAAAAAAATCGCTGTTGCCACACGGTACATTTTAGGAAAAAATATATTGTTTCAAAAACTTTTGTGATTATTAGGCTTTATTTTCTTCGCTGCATGTATGTAAATATTTTCAAAAATAAAAAAGTTTATCGATTGGTGAAGATTTCAATACATAAAATATATATTATTAGTTTATCTGATTTTTAGAGAAATGAAAGTGCGAATTGTGCCCAAACCGTTTATATTGGTAAAAGCGCTACAGTGTATGCTTTAATTTGACACAAAACAAATTTCGGTAGCTTTAATAGTTTTAAAGATATGGCGGTGGAAACAAAAAAAACAATTTTATTTAAAAATACACTTTCTTCACTTTTTATTGATTTAAAAAGTTCGAGACCACAAAAAAATGTAAAATATGATTTCATATGCCCGGTGACATACTCAAAGGAACCTAACGTGTTTGACCTGGTTCGACGCCAAAAAAAAAAACGACACGATAGATTTACGAAATCACTGCTCTAATATAGGTATCGGAGCACGCCAAGTGACGTCACTCTACGGACTGTTGGCCGGCCGAGCGTGTTTCTATTCAAATGCGAATATCTCTGTGGCTATTGATTCAATTGAGCTGAAATTTTTTTCTGAGGCTATTGGTTTGTTATACTTTAAAATGAGGAAGGAAAAAGTAGGAAATGCCATATCACTAAATGACTCTATTGTTATTACTGTTAATGATACTTACATAAAATATTGATCCGAATAGATTAGAGACTCCTTCTCTAAATTGTTCCGAAGATATGGCTGACATGCAACCCTTTGAGTAGGCATTTTCTATTTTACACGGGAGTTTTGACAGCACACAACAACTCCTCATAATTGTTTCTTTTGTTTCCTTAACATCTACCCCGCGTGGTCCATCGTGACCGCAGCAGCTGTACTATAACAGAAAAAGTAAAATTGACTGTAATTTGTCGGTGGAAAATTTTCTTCACTATTATAATGCTTATCGGTAACTTCACTTTAGTGGAGTCAAATTAAGGATCAAAATAGGTTAACAAGGAATTATCTAGTTACAGCAATTTTATTGTTTTAATTTGTTGTAGGTATAATAACAAGTGCTCTGAGCATTTTTTTACAAAATCCGTCCATTGCTTCTTGTAGAATTTTAACAATTTATTTTTCAACACATAAATTTTCTGCTATTTTTTCTATTACCTCATGTCATAGTAATCATATCGCATAATAATAAAAATACCAAACTGTTCGCTATAAAATTATGAATAAGACTAGGCATATGAAGAAACTTCTTGATAATTTGTAAATTTGTAAAAAAATAAAAACTACCAAAAATTCCCTTTTTTTAACAGTTTAAAAAATATGATGTAATAATTCATCAATTTTAACGAAAGTTGATGGAACCATGCGCTTTACTGAACTAAACCTCCGTGCCAAATTTTAGAGCAAAATATTTATTCAAACGGCTAAAAATCAACAATAATTTTGAAATTTTCATCGCATCTTGTTTAAGTGCATCGACTCGTAATAGGACAATTTTTCTTTTAAAATGTAGGTTTTTACATGTACTTTACGGTGGTGTTTAGAAAGAAAAAAAAATTAAATTTAAACTAATTTTTTGGAATTTAATTGTAATTATGGATATTGCACGTATAAACAATTTCAAATAACTACGTGATTTTTTTGTGAAACCAAAAACGATAAGCGAGTTATGAAAGTACATGAAATAACCAACGTTTAAAAAAAGAATGATGTAGTACTTGCATTTGAATTCGTGATACGTTAGTTTTTGCGTTTTAGTCGATTATAAGTAAACATATTGATATTTTTTCTTGAAATTTACGGATATTGTTCCATAATGATTATATTTCTCTCTCTGCTAATTGAAAATTATCCACAACTAAAACTTTCTGAATTACGTCGCATAAAGCACCATCGAGGACATAACGCAAGTTCGAAAAAAAAATTATCTCCCCACTCCCTGAATATTGTAACTAGGCAACTAACTTAATTAATGTCCTACAAGTCTGTTATTTTACAATAACCACCATTTTGAGATACATTAAATGAAAAATAACGCCCTAGGGCGTTATGAATATCTATAACGCCCTAGGGCATTATAAAATTATAACACAACCCAAAACAAGGTAAATTATTGACAAACAAAATGCGTTGCTATGCAACGGCGTCGTTTACAAACAATTTTGATTTTTACTCTCTTTTAAATCAAATCATTCTGAACATAATAGATGTCAAATTAATAAATCGTAAATGTCAAAAAAAAAATCGAATTAAATAACAGACTTGTAGGACATTAAACGTTGAAGGCACCACGTGTGTTATAGGATAATGATGCCCTCGGTCGACGTACATTCCCTCGGGCCAGAGGCCCTCGGGAAGTACACTGCCGACCTCGGTGCGTTATTATCCTTTAACACCCTTGGTACCTTAATAACTATAATGGTACGCATCACTCCATTTTCGTCATATCGAGTCCTGTTTTTAACATTTTTAGTCTTTTTCGTATATTCTAATTCTTTTATTTAACAAAATATAATTTGTTAAGTTTTTATTCATCATAAATTCAACAATTTTTATTATTTTCTATCGGCTCTTGTCATATCTGATTTTCCGTTTCTTTTTAAAATGTTTGTGTTTTGTGTTTATTTTCAATTTTTAATGTATTGTAACGTAAAAGAATTGGTTTAGCCGTTATTTAATTAAAATGCATTGGAAATTTTAGTTTCAAAATATTTATTTTGTGGGACCAGACTGGATATCTGAATATAAAGAAAATTGAAGACAACATTTACATAAATTATACTTAAAATTCTTCTATTTATAAAATTAATTTTAATTGGTATCCACGGAGTTTTCCACTATTAAATAGACTACTAATCAACTTTAATTAATTAAGGTATTTTAACGTTTTTATTATTGGTGGAAAACACGTAATATTATTTACTTGTTTTATAGTAAACCAACATACGTCAGAAAGATATTTTGAAAAACCTTATATAAACGTAAATAATATTCGTTGAATAAACGCAAAAATGTCGCCGAGATCCACGGAGTTTTCCACTATTAAATAGACAACTAATCAACGTTAATTAATTAAGCTAATTTAACGTTTTCATTATTGGTGAAAAACACGTAATATCATTTACCTGTTTTATAGTAAACCATTATACGTTGTAAAAACATTTTAAAATCACTGTATATAAACGTGAATAATAATCGTCGAATAAACGCAAAAATGTCGCCGAGATCCACGGAGTTTTCTACTACCCAGTGGGCACACATACGTTTAAAAAACGTTAAAATAGGATTGAAAACCACACGTTGTTTTGATTCAACGAAAAAATGTCGCGCGAAGAAACGGCTGAGCCATATAGACAATAGGTTAAACACCCACTGGTTTTATTATAAAACCAGTGGGTGATTAAAACCTTATAAACAAATACCATAAAATGTTTATGCTATCTCGGCCCAGCCACAGAATAATGATCTTTAACCTGATTGTTATAAGATCCATCCAAATATATCGATGTTCTCTGAAAGAATTTGAACATTGCAATCTATGTTATTTATTTTCTATAAATTCATAAGAGTGTAAGATAAAGCATGACTGATTACTGTTAGTGGTTTGTATGTGACGACACCTAGAAATAGTTTCTGCAACAAACTACTTGGGTAAGCAAGCAAAAACGTCGTCATCTACCATTTATTATACCTATAGATTTAGAATGACTTGTTGAAAACATCAATTATTTTAACGTTGTATTATAAAAACGATTTTTTTTTTTTTAAATAAAATTACTATATTATATTAATGCAATAAAACACGCTAAATTTTTCGTTTCATAAACGTTACATTTAGCGGGTTGTTACAAGTTATATTATAGGAACGTGTATTATATGTTAATATATCAGTAAAATAAACGTTCTGATCAAAACGTTTTAGTTCAGTAATCCCTTCCACTATTAGTTGGGAATGTGTGTAGGAGTAACCTATTTTATAGATTTTATTTAAATATAATATTTTACAACCGATTTTTATGCGTTGATATAGATTCGTAGAGAAACGTTTAAAACACGTAACATTCTACCATCTATTTAACCTACGGATTTAAAATTCCCTTGCAATTAGTAAGTTGGAAACAACAGTTATTTTAACGTTGTAAGTAATACGTTTTATTTTTCTTTAAATAAAACGTTTGAATCGCCGTATTAAATATATGTAATAAAAAACGTTAAACTTGTTCGTTTCGCAAACGTTACTTTTAGCGAGTCGTTAAAACTCCTTACATTATAAACGTGATTTATACATTATTACATATTTGTGAAGAAAACGAACTTTCTAAAACATTTCATTCCAGTATTTTCTTCTACTAGTGGATAAAATTGTGTGTAGTAGTAACGTATTTTAATCATCTTTTTCACGCGTTGAAATTTTCAACCAAATGTGAAGTTTAATCAACGACTACGATGTTTTAAAAACGTTTATTAAACATACGTGTGCCCATTGGGTATTAAATGGACTACTAATCAACATTAGTTAATTAAGTTATTTTCACGCTTTTATTATTCGTCATAATACTGCGTTTATCGGATATAAAATAAACCATCTGTAATCAATATATGGTTGATTTTCTTCATTATATCTATGTTTCTTCAACGTCAAATATTGTCCCTTTTTTACGTTATAATATTATGTTTAATAAATGTTTATTAAGTAATATCTAATAACGAATAGTTGTAAAACGGTTAACGACGTTAATAATTACTATATGTTAATACATTGTTATAGAACAGGCACAAAAATGCATATTGATCAACGTCATATTGCTCTGAAATATAAACGTTTTAAAAATACGTTGAATTAAACTTACGACTAAAACTAATAGTTAATATATTTTCTTTCATCAACGTTTAATTGACGTCGAATTTAAACGGTAAAATTTGCTTGGTACATCAATGTTGTGTCAACGTGATTTTGTTGGTCTGTTTCATCGTCATAATACTTCATTTATCGAATATAAAATAAACCACCTATAATCAACATATGGTTGATTTTCTTTATTATATCAATGTTTCTTCAACGTCAAATATTGTTCCTTTTTAACGTTATAATATTATTTATGTTTAACAAATGTTTATTAAATAATATCTAATAACGGATAGTTGTAAAACGGGTCTAGGACATGTGAGGATCAACGTCGCTTTTATAAGTGAGTTTACCGTCTCATAACTACGTTAATAATTACTATATGTTAATCAGGCCTATGATGGAACGTTTACGTTATTTAACATACACCTGTTAGGTTGAGTGCTTACCACAAAATATATTAAAGTGAGAGAGACAGATGACGGTAACATGGATGTTATGAATAACGTAAATGTTCCACCATGGGGCTGAATGTCTGGTTATAAAACAGGCCCAAAGTACATACTGTTCAACGTCATATTGATCTGAAATATAAACGTTTTAAAAACACCTTGAATTAAACTTACGACTAAACTTAATAGTTAATATATTTTCTTACATCAACGTTTAATTGACGTCGAATTTAAACGGTAAAATTTCCTTGACAAAACATTAATTTTGTCAACGTAGTTTTGTTGCTCTTTTTCATTGTTCAATAAATCACCTGTAATCAATATATGGTTGATTTTCTCTATTATATCAATGTTTCTTCATCGTCAAAGAGTATGCATTTTTACGTCATAATGTTACGTTTAATAAAGGTTTATTCAATAATATGTAACAACGGAGAGTTGCAAAACGGGTAGAGGATATGTGACTTTTATAAGTGAATTTTCGTTTTTATAAGTGAATTCAACGTGTTATAACTACGTTGAAAAAATATTGTAATTAAACTAATGGTTACAATACTCATTACATTAACGTCGAAAAACAAAGGTCTATTTATGACCAATAAAATCAACGTTGACTTTTTCAATGACTAACGTTGTATCAACGCTTACAACGTTATATTGACGTTTAATAAACGTAGGCGTGTTTACTGGGCGGAAAAAGGATCATTTTACGAAATGTTGTTTACCCGCAATTTTATTTTTTTAAAGTATAGTTTGTGATGTCCACAAACATATGCCAACTATCCGCAGGCATTACAGGTGGAACAACACACTTTAAAATTCAAAAAACTTCAATTTTTTGCCATTTTTCGCTTTAATTGCAGTATAACTCGTATATTATTATGAAGCATTGTTCGAAAATATATCAAGAGATAGAAAAGTTGAGAATTATTCTTGACATTTTCCCAGGAAACGTTTCGTTTAGAGCTACAGACGAAAGAACAATGCTACTTTTTTATCTTTCGTGTTTTCGAGTTATGCAAATGAAAAGAAACGAAAAAAAGCAGACTATATGACATCCATTAATGTCAAAAAAATTAATTAGTAACACTATCAAAATAAATTGAGCAAGAAATGTAAAATCTAATTTTCTATTTCACGAACGGTAGCTATGGGAGCAGATAAAACGTTATACAGCATGCAGGAGGTAAGTAACTTTGACCAGTCTCGGATTCTGTTGCCAGGCCTCGCCACGCTTGGGCGCAAAATCGTTCCCGACGGGTAAAAACTACTTACCACCCTTGTAACATAAATAACTATTATATTATATACTTACTACGGTATGAACTTTATTTATGATCCTAGTAGCGATATCGGAATCTTCACGGTGCTGATATAAAAAACGTAAATTATTTGAAATTCTTGTTCCTGTTCTTGATTTCACTATTAGATAAATTCCGGATGAAGCTCCCAAGAGAATAAATATCACATGTCCAATGCCATACTGAACAGAAAAAATAGAAATTATTATATTAAGCAGACAATATTTGCTGATGTGCTTGTTGGCTCGAAATTAATGGGATCTTGCTTATAGTCTAGGTGCTCGCCTATATAATTTTCGATTTATACATATCCTCTTCTAACTTCTTGTATGGCTTACTTGCGCCTAGTCTACCACCTTTTTCCTCTGCGAAAATTTTCGTAAACACTGCTTTCCACCTCCAACTTTTCCGAGAGACGCGCATTTCCCGTTGTATGAAAAATGTATAGATACTTTACTTTTACAAAATGTAGTCGCAAGAAAAATTGATGAAGTGCGCGAGAAAAAAAATGTCCGACAAACATTTTGGAACGTTAAGGGTGTCTACCACTCTAAACATGCCGGAATAACGACTTTAAAAAATTTTGTGATAACCAGCTGATTTTTTCAAGATTGCTTAATAAAAATATGTATAATCCAATTTTCGAATTGTCCGACAAACTTTTTTTTTTCGTCCTATCAGAAAGTACATCCTTTCTGGAGACATTATCCGCCAGAAAATAACGTTTTCCCGGGCTAGACTGGAAAATGACATCGCCAAAGACTTTTAAGATTCCTGCTATTCTCGTTTCTATGGAAACGAATTTGTGTTAATTGTTGAGATAAGTGTTAAATAGATAAATACACTTGACTTTTACGAGTTGTCAAAAGTCAATTCACAAGTTATGGAAAATATGGATTCAGATTTTCAAGTGTTGGCTGGAAAAAAAAATTGTACTCTACACGACCGAAAAACAGTGTTTTGCATTTCTCCCCAAGCTTCCAGGACTCACCTGGAATCTGCTTGGGTCGACCTGCAAAAACACCACTTTCCGGTCTAGTAACGTAAATTACTATTCCGATTGTCCAGTCCGACGCATGGAAATCGTCGGTTTCATGACGACTAAAAATTTATTAATAACTGTCGGCCAAAAAAAAAATATATATATATATATATATATATATATATATATATATATATATATATATATATATATATATATATACACGAGCAGGGATTCCTTTGTGGGTCTACTTATGTTTATTTGTCGTTTTCTGTATACATGTCTTATTGTATTTCTTCTCGTAAATTTAAGGATATTAACTTTAAATGTTATGTATTTGTAACTGTTATATGAGATGAATAAACATTATTATTATTATTATTATTATTATTATTATTATTATTATTATTATTATTATTATTATATGTGTCTTAAGACCAGTACCTAATGTGTGGTACAATTGGCGGACAAACATATCGCGGCGAATCTACAGTCGGACAAAAAGACACCAATTTTTCACAACATTTGTATATAGCCCGGGTAGCTTCGGCGCCCCTACTAGGAAAAATATTCTGGTTCCATTTTTTTTGCATAATCTTCAAATAGTCCCCTTATAAAAAATCTGCATGTTGTCGTTCACAGTCATAAATTGTTTAAACAATTTTAATTAAAAAAACTGCAAAAATTTTTTTTAGTCTTGAACAATTTTTTTTTCAGGTTTTTTGGATCATTTTAAACAAAAAAGGATAAATAATATTAATTAATTTTTATTAAAAAAGTTACAAAAGATACAATTTTTTTTTTTTGAAATTGAAATTTTTTCACTCTTTATCGGCCTCCTCATCATTCAAACTTTCTTCATCCGTATCACTTGAAAAATATAAATTCAGGTTCTGAAAATTACCGTCAGAGAGAAAAAAAAGAAAAGAATGTCAGAATTTTTCGCATTTTCTAAAATTTAATCTTGGCCAACTTATTCGTTACATGTGTTCTATACTCATTTTAATAAAATAAGCAATTAAAAAACGTATTTTATCAACAAGTCTTCATGAAACCGCGTCGGACTGGAAAATCGGAAAATATATTTTGCCGGACAATTCAAGAATTGGATTCTACATATTTTTGTTCAGCAATCCTGAAAAAATTAGCTGGTTATTTAAAAGTGGGATGTTGTACGTGCACTTACAAACCACAGTAGGCTAGAACCACCTTTAAATGAAATATGCATGCACTCTCTCAATTCCTACGAGAAATGGTAGCTATATCTGTCCCGAAACAATTCCCGTAAAATCTAAAATCATTCCCTTGACCGTTTTCTAGAAAGTTCAATTTTAATTTTTTTTTTTGAAAATTGATTTTTTGCATTGATAAGGTAGTTAAAATGTCAATCAAGAAAGTAAAATTAAACATTCCAATATAAATTTAAACTTAAGGCAAGTTTGGGGAAATAACATACAAGAAACCTTCATGCTGGACAACTCCAGACGTTTTGATAATAATCGGGTTATATAAACCTTCCAATTAGTCAATTTAGACAAAATCATTAGATCTATTCCTGTGTTATTTTGAATGACAGCAATTTTTGTCTAACAATATATCCGTAACCAATGAATAACAGTATTATTTGCGTAACTAGATTTGCTAGGGAAATCCGAGCGCCTCTACTGGCCGTCTGAGTAGACTTTCCATTCGCTCAGTCAGATAACGGGTGAGTATGAGAACCATACCACCGCCAATGAAGATAACCCACAGAAGAGACATGACGATAACCCAACCACCCGCACCCTCTACCCTGCAGGTACCGGACGAAACGCCGTCCAGTACCCGTAGTCACCTAGTTCCGTGCAGACGGAAAGTGCTACCAAAGCACTTAGGTCTGCATTTCCTCGAGCTACATAGCTCATCCCTCACCCGATGATCCGGATGGCAGGATGTCAATTGACATTCTGCGTACCGGCAGTCAATCCCAGTCAAAAATACCCCAAAATTTCCGAACAGATGACTACCCCGGGGGTGACAAGCTGGCGAAGAAAGATCATCAATACAGAAGACCGCCATAAGATAAACTTAGCCAGCAAGGTCCATCAAGCCAGGACCCGGGAAGGTGGGCCGAAATCATCCACACCGCTCACATTTGTGAGTGGGGTTAATGTAAAGTAAGCTCTCCCACCCCGCACGAGGCCGGTCCAGGCGATGTACTAGGATAAAGAGCAGTAGTCCTGCTCGACCTTAGATATCTGAGACCATCATTGCCAAAGAATATTGGCGTCGCTCGGTCAGTTACTCTTTAGAATTCACTAGGCAAACAATCCAAGAACCCAAGAGTGAACATTTTCTGTGACCATGATTAAAATCAAAGCAATCATGCAAAAACGCACGATGAAAATAGATATTGTCTTTGTCTATTGTATAAACGTAAGAATCGGGGATTGAAGAAGATAACTGATATTTAACTGATAGGTTGTTTGAAATATGTCCGGGTATTCAGAGACTTCAAAAATGTAGTAGATTCTTGTTTTTATCAATGCAAAAAATCAGTTTTCAAAAAAAAAAAAATTTGAAGTGAGTTTTCTAAAAGACGGCCAAGGGAATGATTTCAGATTTTACGGGAATTGTTTCGGGACAGATAAAGCTACCATTTCCCATAAGAATTGAGAGAGTGCATGCATATTTCATTTAAAGGTGGTTATAGCCTACTGTGAAACGCACACACTCCAAGCATTCTTAGAGAACTAAATACAAATATTTTTATTTTTTTACTTTTCACGTAAAAGACAATGTTTTACTGTTGGCCAACTTATTTATTGTGTTCTATACTTCTATTCATTCAAAAACAAAAAAAAATAAAAAAGAAAATGTTATTTATAGATTTTTGATAGTCATGAAATTGATGATTTCCACGTAACGCGTCGGGCTGGAAAATCGGAAAATATATTTTGTTAGACATTTCAAAAATTGGATTCTACATATTTTTATTCAGAATTTTGAAAAAATCAGCTGGTTATTTAAAAGTGGGACGTACATACATTTACAAACGTACACACTCAAGCATTCCTAGATAACTAAATACAAAAAAAAAAAAAATTATTTTTCATGTAAAGGGCAATATTTTACTGTCGGCCATCTTATTTATTGTGTTCTATACTTCATTCAAAAACCAAAAATTTTAAAGAGAAAATGTTATTAATAAATTTTTGGTCGTCATGAAACCGACGATTTCCAGGCGTCGGAGTGGACATTCGGAAAATATATTTTGTCGGACAATTCGAAAATTGGATTATACATATTTGCATTAAGCAATGTTGCAAAAAATCAGCTAGTTATCACAAAATTTTTTTAATGTCGTTATTTCGGCATGTTTACGGTGGTAGACATCCTTTATGTTCCAAAATTTTTGTCGGACAATTTTTTTCTTGCGACTACATTTTGTAAAAGTACAGTATCTATAAATTTTTCATACAACGGGAAATGTACGACTTTCGTAAAAATTGGAGGTGGAAAGCCGCGTTTACGAAAATTTTCGCAGGGGAAAAAAAGGGGAGGATTAGGCGCAATTAAGCCATACAAGAAGTTAGAAGAGGATATGTATAAATTGCAATTTATATAGGCGGGTACTTAGACTATTAACTATAAGATTGTTTTGATGATAACATTTTCTTAATAAAATTTTGTTCTCTGGTGCTTAGCTCCTGATAACTAGCCGTGGAAAAATAATCTTTAATTAGAACCATTAGGAACAAAACGAACTATAACATCTTAAAGCTGAAAACAATTACTACGAGAATCTGCTTTTAATTTTGTATTATTAGCTTACTGATTAATTACACAGCTCCACAAAAAAAAAAGTTCAAAGCAGCGAACCAGACCCATGTATTCCTTTTCGGTCGCTGAATCCGAATCCAGGGCCAAAAAAATCGTACAGCCCCAAAATCATTAACTAGAGCCTGAAATGGGGTAAAAAGAATATTAAGCTACGAGAATAGTTGTTACATCTTAATCAATCGAATTATACAAATTGTTAAACAGCAGCGTACATACAATAGATATAAAACACACCCCCAGGGAGGGGCGAAAACTAGCCCCCATGTATAAAAAAATCGATCCAAAACAGCAATGACTGCTGAAAAAGCTCAAAATATCTAAGTTTTGTTAAAGTGATAAGAAGCATCAGATCCGACGTAATCTTCATAAACTGCCCCTATAGAGTTGAGAACAACCACCCCCAAGTTTAAAGGACACGAGAAAAACAAGAAAAAACGTAAAATGCAACAGAATTTCTATTTTCATGGATGCTATGGTTAGCTGAAATTGCGTAGTACTCTAAAATAGAACTAGAAACTTACGTACCATCAACATTCTAGTGTCAACCCTCAGATGGTGTGAAAACTACCCCCTATGTAAGGTTTGACTATGAAAAGTTACAGTGACTTCTATAAAAATTCGAAACACCTGCGCTGTGTGGAAGAGAGACGAAACTAGACTATGTTCGACGCTGTGCTTGAAAACCACCAACACGGGGTTGAGAGACGCCACCCCTATAAAAAAAAACTATCTAAATGAAACGAATAAGCAACAGTATAGCTTTTTCGTTACATCTTACATCTTGAATTACGGTAGTTTACATCCTTTCTGGGGATGTTACTTAATAACATTTATAGGACATGAGTTTCAAACTCTAAGTGTGCAACACGATTTTTGCCAATCATAGCATCCATAAAAATGTAAATTCGGTTAGTTTCTCTCTGTTTTTCCAGCATCCTACAGATATAGGGATAGTATCTCGCAACCCCGTGGGGGCGGTTTTCAAGCACATAGTCGAACATAGTCTAGTTTCTTCTCTCTTCCACACAATGCAGGCGTTTCGAATTCTCATAGAAGTCACTGTAACTTTTTATAGTTAAATCTTACATACGGTTCACGTATATATAGGAGAAAAGGCGCGGCGCCGCCAGCCTTATAGTTATTTCATTTTATGAGTATAAAAATGTAAAACTTGGTGCAGCATTAAAAGTGTCTAATGTCCATCGCATCTTTTGTATAAGAAAATAATAAATTAATGGTAATTTTATCAACTTTAATTTTGATCCAAAATCAGTATTTTAGGACATATTCACAGTAAGGTAAATTTTGTTGTTTTTTTTTTGAAAATTGTAATTATTCTCTCAAATGTGTTACAAAAATCCTCTCGATCTCGTATAGCTGATATATTGTCGTTAAAGTCAACATATCGCATTTAGAAGAAAAAAAAAATTATAAAAATATATTTTTGCAAACATTGTGAAATTTTGATAATTTTTGAAAATCTCGTTTAAATCATAATGTGGCTACTTATAACGTTGAAATTGACATATTTAAAAGATAACTAGTGCGCAATAAAAATTTTTGATATTTCATTTGTTTAAAAATGATTTGTTTGGGATAAATGGTGCAGGAAGCCTCTGGTCTAAAATGATTTAAACGAAACTACATATTTTACCACTGAATTTCTTATTGAAAAATTCATCAGATCGGTCCATTCACGTTCTGAAGGAAATTGCATAAAAATTAAATTTGGAAAATAATACTCACAAACGTAAGCTGTCATTGAAAAACTCGTAGTTTACAAAAAGAACACTTTTCAATTCCTTATATTAAACATAAGCTATTAGGTCTGCATAATTTAAGCTACTCTTGTTACACACCGCCATTAACTGTGACAATCATCCCAATGTCTTAAAACGCTTAAAAAAACTGCACATCGCATCGGCTCAAAAATTCGCGAAAATCTCATGGTATACTCAGAATGTTGTCTTGAATCCAAATATGTAAAAATATACAGAAAATAGATCGTTGCGGTCATTTCCGGGTAAACCGGAAATGACCGTTTTTATGTCCAAAAATCCATTTTTGCAGGTAGTTTATGCACCCCAAATTTCAAATGGATAAGTTAAAAAAATAAGGAAATATAGTGGCACCCGGTATACAAAAGTAACCCCTTTGAGGGGGGTAGGGAGAGCAGCCATGATTTCTGGAGGTGGGTCTGTTCGAAAATCTACTTATTTTAACTTGTTCTATGCACGATTAAAAGGATTCGCTTTTACTAAAAAGTGAAAGTATCTAGGAATTTTCGAGCTTTTATTCGAGGCTGAGAAACCCAAAGAAAATGATTTAAATCAACTTACCCACATTAAAATATGATAATCCTCGGTATATAATCCATATAATCCAAAGACAGAGAACATAAACGAACAGATTCCATCAACAAGTAAAAAAATTCCATAAATAAGTTCACCAAGTAGAAACATCCAGATTCCATAGGCTGTTTTCAACATACCACGGAACTGAAATACATCATAATAATTTAGTTATTTTGAATTTTTTTGTTCAAATAGGCTTAAAATCTAACGAAACGTAGAGATATTAAGTTCATACAAAAAGAATGTTCTGTCTATCTGTAACATTTTTGAGCGCACGAGTACTCTGGAACGGTTTATGGTATTGACTTGAAGTTTGGTACACCTACGTACTAGTCAACCATCCTAAGTTGGCAAGTAGCCGCGCAGAGAGAGAGAAGAAATATCGTCACTGTTGGACAGAGACAAACAAGATTTTTAAGCTTCTTAAACTAGCTATGAGCACGTCAGCGTCGTCTACAGCAGCAATTGTTTTGATTCCCTCGTTTTTAAATCTCTCCACCAATTGCGAAATAAACCATTCCTTGTTTGTGAATTTTTTTTTCATTTTATTTTGCATTTCAGTCAGTGACGTGCTCTCATTGAAAATAATTTCTAGTGAAATGCGTTTCAAAAGTCTCTGCTGTCTTTCAATGCTCCTCGTACTGCAGGCATTGTCAGCATATCCGTCAAACACTACAGTCACTTTTTGGCCGTAATGATTACGAATAAGGCGAACGTAGACTGTATAAACGTTGTCAAATGTACCCTGCTTCGGCCGTACTACACGATGAATCAAATCGCCGCCATCAACAATGAACTGGCAATCGGAAAAATCTATTGTCCTCTCTCGTACAGCATTGAAAATATCATACAGAGACGATTTCTTAGTTTTTCTCATTAACCCTTTCTCATCCAAGAGAGGGAGGGGAATTGAAACAAGTTCAAAGTTGAAACATGACTCCAAATCTTCTTTTGAGTGAACAGTATGGATTATCCTCTGATATAATTGTGTGGAGTCGAAAAACACAGCTTGTGGAAAAAAAGGGGAAAAATACATAAAAATCATTTGCGTCAAAACCCGCTATATATGCATTTTATAGAGAAAATTCCGCTCTAAAAATTCATTCCTGAACATTTTTCTCGTTAAAGTAACCGGTTTTATGATATTCGCCGTGAAACTTGGAATAGGATCGATTTTTACCTCTGCGCCCCAAACTACCTCTCTGTTCGGACGCTGTTAGCGCGAAATAGGTGAGGATAAGCTACAAGGTTAATAGGACATTTTTTATGCAGAATTTAACGACAAATTTTTTATTTCCTATACTTTTTTCTCTTCCGACGAACAGTTTACAAGATAAGAGTGAAAAACCAGCGTTAAGTCCCCGTTGGTGGTGGTTTTTTGCAAAAAAGGACGTTCCACCCCTAAATTGGGGGGGAACTTTTCCGGTATTTATTTCTAACCCTTTCTAGAGTATTCATATTATTACTTTATAAATTATTTCTCCTATTCAGTGTTTTTTAATCTAATATGCGTGTACTATTACCAGAGGTGAAATATAAACAGTTAATAAAAAAATGTTTTTTAATATACATGAATTTTTAAATTTTAATGGCACTGAAAGCAAAATAATGGACAACAATTTTATCTAAATTTTCAGTATATGTTAATGTGTATATTTGTGTATGTATATGTTTATGTATGTATATTTTTAAATATTTTTAAATTAGCTATTTTACAAATTATTTTTATTATTATATTTTATAATATGACATAATAGAGTGAGATCCCAGAGCTGCCAGGCCTACGTCATTTTAGGAAAGCTAATATTTTGACAACAAATAGTGTAATATCTAGTTAAGAACGTATGCATATTTGCTAGTTTGAAAGCGGGGCCCTTTTGCAGAAAACAGGTATAAAAGATACATAAAAAATTTATTCAGTACGTTAAAGTATGATAGCTGGATTATTTTACACGTGACACGCTAACTACATGGTGTAAGCATCAACCTCCGGAACTTAAGGTTTATACCAGGCGTTGCCTATCTTTCGCCAACCTCCCTAGCCAAACCTTTCCTATACCACAATTTCCCTTTCACCACCCTTTACTCCAATTTCACCACCTTTTACCTTAAACCCCTCTCTATTCCCTTTATCCATTTTTGTTGTTTTGTTAAATTTTGTTCTTTTTGTCCCTTTTTGTCTTTCCAAATCCCCTTTAGACCAATAACCTCTAGCAAATCCCAACTTTTAAAATCACACTCTCCCCTTCACCCTACCTTTCCGGAGGCGGGCAGACCACCGGATGAATACTGTGACTTGTTCCAACGGGTTTTTTCATTGAGTTTTTCCCTGTACCACTAACCACATCTATAAAAAAACCAGTGCGCGTGTGTTGTGCGCGCACCATAAACCCAAGTTTTTAAATCTAGTTTTGAGTAGCTTTAAGTGTTTTTAAACTATCTTTAGTTATGTCACTCAAATTGTTAGGCGTAAGTTTTCCCATTAAACAGGAGGCCTAACCAACCCATGTTAATTATCGTCATAGCCAAAGCCGAGCCCTCTTCACCCGACCACTCATCTACCACGACGTTGCGCGCCGTGGTGGTGTGGTCGGCTCTAAATTGGACCTCGACTGAGGCGCATTATTGTATACAAAAACTGTTAATAAATTTGTTTTGAATTGAATTGAATTGGAACTTAAGGTTCGAGGTTCGATCCCTGAGCGTTATCAGTTTTTTTTTTCAAATATACGTACTAAGAAAAAAGTTATGGCCAAAAATAATAAATATTTCCCTATCGGTTGTCTTTTTCTTGGTAAGCGCCACTTTAAGTTAATATTTGTTGAAAAAAAAAGCTGAGAACGCTCAGGATCGAACCTTGGACCTTAAGATTCGGAGGGTGACAACAACAACAACAACAATAACAATTTATTAAACATTTGTATATACATTTATGCTCCTTGCCGGAACCTGTTCCGGAGCCAGCCAGACAACCACGGCGCTGAGTACCGTGGTAATTGCAGAGCTGGGCGAGGCAGGTCCGGTTTGGCTTAACGACGGATGTCTTAGTTAGTACTCCTGTCTGTCACAGGCAGACTTAAAAACTAAAATAAAATTAAAAATGTGTCCACACGGACCTAAAGCAAATTAAAAGAAAACTGTAAAAAATTATCACTCACTAGGCAAAGCACCTATTTAATTTTGGTTGGTAGCACGGGAAAACAGAACTTAACGAAAAAACCCGTTTGAAGTAATTCCACCCTGGTCTTCCTGCCGCCAGGAAAATGCCGTAGAACTTTAAAAAATATATGGTAAGAAATATTTTGGTTTTTACGAATTTATAGGTCAAGATGGAATTTAGAAACAAAAAAGACAAGAGAACAAAAAGGATAAAACAAATAGAACATATAAAGGGAATAGAGAAGGTTGGTTATAGGTTTTAGTAAAGATTAAAGATTAAGTGTGTGTTAATATGTGTCTTGTAGAGACGCCAGTTGGCGTCCCTATAGGAAGTAACTTTTCGTGTCATGTCTTCCCTCGACATATTTGTCAACTCTAAGATTCGGAGGTTGACGCTTACACCACGTCGTTAGTGTGTCACGTGGAAAATAAACCAGCTATCATACTTTAACGTACTGAATAAAATTTGTATGTACCTTTTGTACCTGTTTTCTGCAAAAGGGCCCCGCTTTCAAACTAGCAAATACGCATACGTTCTTAATTAGATATTATACTATCTGTTGTCAAAATATTAGCTTTGCTAAAATGACGTAGGTCTGGCAGCTCTGGGATCTTGGACTATAATAGCTCTATTTGACTTCTGTAAAACTTTATTGTAAAAGCACCAATAAATTTTATTTGGTTCGATTTTGATTTGATTCAGGCCACGTTATAGGTATATTGTGTAGGTCAGTATCGCCGGACAAAGTAAAACCAAATTCCATTTCTTCTTGCGACCTACATCTCCGTTTTTATTATGTTTATCTGTAATCGATCTGTTATATCAATACCTTCATTCCTCGTTATTGTTAATTACAATGAAATCATATATCCGCATTGCCACCAGCTCGCTAGATATAACGTTATTGAGTACATCATTATAGCCATCATTTAGGTGTGCTACTTTTCTATTTAATTTTACAGAATTGTTGGCTGGATTTTTATTTTGCTCTTTTACTAAAATGCAAGCACAGTACGTCAACTGGCGCACGCTTCTAATTATTTGAAAATGGCGTGAAACTATCTATGTCTATTGGTCGGAGCCGACTGCACGTCGCGAGCTCTAGGCAGAGAACTTACACCACAGAAAAGCGACAATATCGGCGGTTCCTTTGATATTTTATGGCCCGGTTCTAATGGCATTGAACATGAGTGAAACGCAACCTCTTACACTGAGAGAACTTTAAAGTTTGATGTACACTGAATGTACATAAAAAGGCTAATCCTCTAAAAAAATCCAACCTAAGATTGTCCAACGGAATTCTCTTTATTTTGGTATCACAAATAATTTCTCAAAAGTCCATAAAGCCAACTGAACGGCTACAATAGTTACAGCAGGTCAAATGTCAAGAAAATCGGTTTTTCTCAAATATCTCGTAAATTTTCGGTTTTACGTTAATTTTGGCTATTATAAAATTTGTCCGTGAGACAAATATGCATAAAAACATTCTATACAAAATTTTCGTAGAACAAATAGTTTTAGAGATATTGGTCTGAGAAACTTCGAAGCAGAGTGCATACGCCATTAATATATGCGTAGAGTGTTGTATATAGATAACAACCTATGAATACAAAGGAACATCGTTTATGCACGTATACCCACATAATTTCTATCTGAGATGTCCTTGAAATGGACACTTCTTCTTCATAATAATAGTAAGAGCTTTTAGTAGTAGCCTTCTAACATTTCATTGCTTTATTTCGAAAAGGAAAAATAAATGCATTTAAAACGTTACAAAAAAGACCAGATTTACAGGAAGCATAGGCGGCATTCAAAATAGAACACTGTTCGAAAAATTTGCTAATAAATAAGCCTGTGCAATTGTCGTTACTTCCACCCGCAGCAACAGCTACTCAACAACATCTATTCAGGGTTACCAGGTTAAAACTTGGCTGGGAAAAGATTTTCAGCAATTAATCCACTGCATTTAGTGAAAAATGAGCCGCATCTTCAGACCAATTCATACAAAAGCAAATGTTGGTTTTCCAGGTAGGTTCTGGTGTCCTTAATAAAGTCTCAAAAGTCCCTGAAGTGGGAGTGTAAGGATAAAATTTGGCAACGCTGTAAAGGGCTAAAATCGTGCTCTGAAACGAATTTTTCGAGATATCTCGGTTTTCATTGCCTCTACGACAAAAATACATCAGGCCAAAAAGAAAGCTATGGAAATTCTTTATAAAAAAGATAGAGGGTCCTTTTTTCGTATACGCAATAGTTTTCAAATGCTTCCATATTTTCACGCGGCTGGACATTTTCTTTACGCAAAATCTGCACATTTATACGTGCAAGAGATGGAAAATTTTAAAAATTCAATGGATAGCGCAGCTTTCCAGAAGTTCACCAACGATTTTTTCTCGGTTAAACGTCCAGATAAATATTTCCGAGGGGGCAACCGCTGAAGGGAAATAGTGTACACATCGGAGGAATTAAGAAGGAATTAGGAAGGATATAGTGCTTCCACTATTAACTGTAAATAGCAATGTTAAAGTCCATGATACCACAATGCCCATTGATCCATTATTGTTGTTTCAAATGATTACTGTCATGAAGAGAACAAATGAAGAGCTTCGCACCTACTTGAAGTATGAATTAGCTCCGTATCCGGTGTCACTCTTTGACGAAGTTGGTATGCGCAAGACGAACAGGTGAGCTTTCTATGACAATTTCCAGCCATCTGAATCTGAACCAGATCTCCAAAATGCCACTTATATCGTTGATGGGTGATTTCTCTTGCACCGAGTTATGTGGCATCAACATGAAACTTACGGTGCTATTTGCCAAGCATATGTTAATTATGTGCAAAACCATTTTGGCTCGAACTCTATTATTGTTTTTGATGGTTATGAAAATATTAGCAACAGTGTGAAGGCTATGGAGCAGCTTCGCCGGTCCTCAAAAGCTTCATCTGTTGACATTTACTTTGATGAGTAGATGGTTGCAACTGTAAGCCAAGAGAAGTTCCTTTCCAATAATAAAAATAAAACCAGATTGATTTCGATGTTGACAGAAAAGTTTGAGGCAAATAATTATATTGTTAGACATGCTGAAGATGATGCTGACATTTTGATAGTCGAAACAGCGCTTGAGAAATCATGTAAAAATACTACGGTTGTGGTTGGGGAAGATGTGGATCTTCTTATAATTTTAACTGCTCGTACACCTATTAATAAAGAAATTTTTCTCCTGAAACCAGGCAGAGGGAAGGTCCAACGAAAAATTTATTCTTCACGAAGCTTTGATCACCATAACGATATTCGAGATCACATATTGTTTCTGCACGCATTCTCTGGGTGTGACACTATATCTGCTCTGTTTAATAAAGGCAAGATTGCAGTTTTGAAGGTGATGAAAAAACGGCAGGACTTGAAACTTGTAACTGAAGTTTTCAGCAAGACTGGTACTTCTCCTGACATAGTTACTTCGAATGGGATAAAATTTTTCCTCGCAATCTATAACGCTCCAGTTAAAGAAGTTTCCATCGATAACTATCGGTATTCTTGCTTTATTAAAGCTGTACAGAACATGTACAGAAATGGTTGGGTAATGTATTGAATCCTAAAGAGTGGGGATGGATGTTAAAAGATACCATATTGTGGCCAAAAACAATATCCCAACTTCCTGCACCTGATTGCCTTCTGAAGACGATTTTCTACAACTGTACGAAAGGTTGTGGATCATTGTGTGGCTGTCGGAGGTTGGGACTTAATTGCTCACCAGTTTGCGGCAACTGCCATGGAAAATCTTGCTTGAATGCTGAACCGATTGAAAACTCGTCAGAAATAGAAGAGACTGAAAGTTCTCAAATTGACTCGGATTTCCTCGAACGAATCGATGAATTTATAGAAGGAGAAAACGAACAAGAAGGAAATTATTAATTTGACAACATTTGAATAAGTATGACAGTCGTGGATTAGGCCTATCGGGAAAACCACATAAAAAAGCGCCTAGTACTCGACCTCAAGGGTGGTGTGAAATAGAGTACTTAAATTATCCATAATTTCCCATAAGTTCAAATTCAATGCAAGATTTTCAAGAAAACTATTGCATATACGAAAAACAGACCCTCTATCTTTTTTATAGAGAATTTCCATAGCTTTCGTTTTGGCCTAATGTATTTTTGTCGTAGAGGCAATAAAAACCGAAATATCTCGAAAAATTCGTTTCCGAGCACGATTTTAGCCCTTTACAGCGTTGCCAAATTTTATCCTTACACTCCCACTTCGGGGACTTTTGAGACCTTATTAAGGACACCCGAACCTACCTGGAAAACCAACATTTGCTTTTGTATGAATTGGTCTGAAGAAAAATCCTAATTGCAGTGGATTAAATGGGGTTAGACTTTAAACAATAATTTATTAGAGCAAACAACTACTCTGATTCCTCCTGCACCAGATAACTTCTCAATTCTATTTTCTGCAATTGCACAAAAGGTTGTGGCACCAATTGTGGATGCAGAAAAATAGGATGGCCATGTTCCGTAGTGTGTGGCTCTTGTCGGGGCCAGTCGTGTCTCAATACGATGTCCGAGGATACAACCGTTGAATCTGAGTTCAACGATGATGAAGACGAACTCATTTCGTTATTTTCCGCTGAGATGGTTATTGACGAAGATGAAAATATTGAAGAAGTGGAAATAGAAGGCATAGACGGAGACGAAGAAGAAAAAGTCAGCAAAGACGAACCATAATCAACAAAATTAATAATATAACTTATAGGGGACACCATGTAAAAAAAACGTGCCTTGCATTCTACCTCAAAGGTGGTGCGGAAATGAATGCAGCACAATGTCCGAGTTTTCTCAATAATCTCAAAAACTATTGGTTCTACGTAAATTTTGAATAAGACCTTTTTTTACGAAGATTTATCTCGCGTACAAATTTTATGACAACCAACATTAACGTAAAACCGATGACTTACGATGATATTTGAGAAAAACAGATTTTCTTGACATTTGACCTGCTGTAACTATTGTAGCCCTCCAATTGGCTTTATGGACTTTTGAGAAATTATTTGTGAAGCCAAAATAAAGAGAATGCCGTTGGAAAATCTTAGGTTGTATTTTTTTAGAGGTTCATGTATAAAGTGACTTTGCTATAACTATACCACATATTAATATAATTAAAAATAATAATAATATAATAAAGTGACAAATACACAACCTATCTCGCACATGCGCATACGAAGACGGTTAACGCCGGAAGCCTTCCTGTCGCTTCTCTGTGGTGTAAGTTCTCTGCTCTAGGCGCTGTTGGTATTTTTTTTCTAGTCGACAAAAGTCACTTTTGACAACCCAGATAGATACGAAGTGTTATGAAAAACATTTCATAGAAAGTAATGCAACAGATTAAAATATGACAGACATCAAAAAGTAGTGCTTATTCACATACATTCTAATAGTCTTGCAGGCAATATTAACGTATCCTTTCAGAAATCACTTATGTAAAAATATTTATATTGTACAAGTATTAAGAGAAAGCAACATAAGCTTTCTCTTTCAGAATAAAATATGTATAAATAGTGGACTTACCAACAACGATAGAGCGTAAGCATACACGAAACTTTTGAAACATTTAAGCGACGTAGCCATTTTTCAAATATGTGCTAAACATGAATTTATACTAACTCGACCAGTTTTAATATAAAAATTAATAAATAATTTACCCTCTTACTACTTGTCATGTAATCGTTTCCATGTATTCGGAATGAATAATAGTCCATACGAAACTTGCAAAAAAAGTGTAAAACTTAAGAATAAATAGACCCCAAGATCCATTGTACGTTTTCTTAAATACCTGTCTCCAAAGTTTACACATGCGTTATTAGCTCTGTCGCCTTCATATACACTATAAACCATATCTTCTATCTCTCTTTGGGATCATCTTCAGCTGGAATGCGCTCCGACTTATGCGATGATGTATCCGCCAATAGGAGTCGGCGTTTGTCAAGTTTGGGCGTCTGGTCAGAGAACTGGCTAGTCGCTGTCAAAAGTACAGACAACGAACAATTATTTAGTTTAGCTGTGACGTGTTTGCTTAGAATTTAGTTAATATATATCTAATATATAAAAATCTCGTGTCATAGTGTTTGTTATCGAACTCCTCCGAAACGGCTTGACCGATTTTTATGAAATTTTTGGTGTATATTTGGTAGGTCTGAGAATAGGTCATAGGCTATTTTTTATACCCCTAGGTGATAAGGGTGGCCCTATCCAGAAATTTTATTTTTATTTTTTGGACAAAAATTTATAATTTATATGGCAAAACAGTATTGTTATAATATTTTGAGATGGTTAAGTGTTGTGTTTGCGGTACAACACCCAAAAATAGCTGTAACTTATCATTCCATAAGTAAGTATTCGAAAAGTCAAAAATGACGTTTATATTTCGCGGCAAGTCCAACTTGTCAAATATATTTTTATTTTGACTTTTCGTTTATTTAGTAGAAATTAACGTTCAGAAGGGTGCCAGTGCTAAACATAAAGCATTTTTTCGCGAGCTTACCACAACTAACTATAGTAAGGTGTAAAAGAGATGGCTACATACATAACCAATCCACATCTAAATTATATATAGCCATCTCTTTTACACCTTACCACAGTTAGTTGTGGTAAGCTCTCGAAAAAAATGCCAGTTTAATTGAAGTGAGAACGAAATAGAAAGAGACAGTTGCTCATAATCCCAAAGAGAGACGGCTTTATATAACTGCTACAGTATGAAAGGAGATGGAGAGAGAGCAGAACGTCGTAACTATTCTGACCCCAAGGAAATTTTCTTCTAAGTCTATGTGTAAAACCCCAAAAGTGCAGGGGCAGCGACCAACATGACTACCCCCCCGTTTTCGAGGACGACCAACATGATAGTGATAGTCGCTAACCCCCTTACCAAACGCAAAAAACCACCCGTTTTCGATTTTTCCTCGGATTTTTCGTTGTCAGGCATGCGAGGACTTGTTGAATCGGTTATTTTTGAAGAAACTCAATATTTCCTGTAAAACTTTGCAACCAGACATCCTAACGACCAACGGGGGTTGAAACCACCCCCTCTATCAATACCGGAACGTGCAAAAAACATCCAAACATGCTGAAAATTGTTTTCTACACGTTTTCAAGGCCGGGGAATACGATGCTGATATTATTTAGCTTCCCACCCCTAACCAGCATAATGCCACCCATTTTTTATCAGGCATGCGAGGACTTGTTGGATCGGGGTTTTCCAATACCTACGTATGCGTACAGTTAGTCCTTAACCCATATATATTGCATTTAATTATATTTCTCAAGGGTTTTCAATACTGAGGACGTAACAAATGGACGGTATATGCCGAGAATACATAACCGACGCCACATATTTTGTGCGTCGGTCCTCGCTGGATCGGTGTATGGAGGCCACGTAAGAGGAAGACGACTCCCTCTCTCTATGATTTAATTTGTAAACACCGAAGAATAATTTATTTATTAATAGTAATATATTGCTATGACATCCACACCCCAGGAAAGCAATGTTATGATGATAGAATTAAGTTTAAATATTAAAGTTTTTTTTTTAAGTAATTTTTTGCAAAACCACACATCGATGATGTTTATTTTAAGCTTGAAAGCTCGTACACATGTCTATTCACGTATATTGTTATTTTACGTAAACATAATTTTCACTGTACTATTTGATTTGAAATATTCTGCTCAACAATATAGCCAATATAGTTATATACATAATATATGTCTCTTTCATTTTATATCTATACATTGTACTACTTTCCATGATAGCATTTTCATATTCTGGTAGCAATATGAAAAAAAATGCATTGGCTTAAAAGCGCATTATTATGATTGAAATATGGGATATAAATATAAAAGTGTACTTCTTTTTTTGAAAATTCTGCAATACACTATGAATTGGGCCCCCAACTTCATTAATACCGTATATACGTATTCCTATTCATGTACCTATCTACTAATATAAAATAAAACAGTTTTCCCAGTGTACAGTGTATTGAACCGAAATCACAATTGATGTATTTTTTTGTGTACATCATTTCTCTGAGTGTAGTAAGGCATATCACTGTCACTTCGAGGTCACATAAATCAGACACCCGGTATCAAAGGTGCCGCGGCAAGCTTTCGTTTCTGTATAGTTCCTGTCTTCTCACGGTCAATAAACGGTACGGTTACCACAATCAGCAGTTTTGGACGAGAGATACGCGGGGGGTGGGAAATTGAATGAAAGAGACAGACATATCTGATTTCCGTGCAAAAGACAAAGACAAAGATGCCTATAGTGTCTACAGGTTACGTAGGCTGTAGACCCTACAGGAATCTTTGTCTCTGTCTATTGCACGGAAATCAGATATGTCTGTCTCTTTCATTCGATTTCCCACCCCCCGCGTCTCTCTCGTCCTAAAGCTGCTGATTGAGATAACCGTACCGTTTATTGACCGTGCTGTGTTCTTCCTGTCTTCTGTGGCCCAGGGCCCATACCACAGAAAAGAGAACTACCAGAAACGACACTTGGGCTTCCCGCCAAAATTCCATTGCCGCCATTTTGTTGTTGGTATATCCGTCAGTTCATTTATTGTCTTAGGTTAAAACAATAAATTGCCGTAAATGACAGTCTGTGACATAATACCGAAATAAATTCTTAAAAGGTTTTAGTGTTATTGTGCTGGGTTAATAGTAATTTTTAATAGCGATATGAGTAAACGAGGTGCAACCGTTTGCGCTGTTAAGGAATGTACAAGTAGTACGACAGGAAAAGACATTAGTTTATTTAGGTTTCCTAAGGTATTTTATTATTGATGTAAATTATAAGATATTTCCAAGTAATTGTGAACCTTTCTTCTTTTAAGACCCGTATTATGGTTGGAAGCATGCGATCGTGGGGATTTGGCAAGTAAAAGTTCAGCCGAACTTTATAACAATTTTAAGTTGTGCGCATGACAAATTATATCAAAATAAATTGCTACTAACAGCACTACCTACTATTTTTCTTCAATTTGGTAGTTTAAACAGAAAAAAAAAAATTTCCCCAGAACGACCTCCCAGTAAGAAATTACAGATTTTCTCAGGCGAGATATTGTATTGATTTTAATACATTTTGTGACTTTATATTAAGAATACTATTGTTTGTAGAGACAATTTTATCCAGTTTACTTTAATAGTTTTAATACCCATTATAAATAGAATTCTTATTCGAATAACGTAATTGTATTCAGCCTGTGTAAAGTTTGTTTATAAACATTCTGTTTAAATTTCCCGCCAAAATTACCAACAACAAAATGGCGAAGGTCACAAAAAAACATCAAAGGCGGTGCTGAGAGTGCCGCTTCTGGTAGTTCCTTATTCTGTGCTCATACTCAGCTGTTCGAAAGCGCGCAGTTTCTTTCGTCACAGAAGACCTATACCAGAAACGACTCTCTGGCCTTCCCACCAATATTGAATTTTATGCGCATATGTCGCTGGTATTATTGTCAACCTATAAATCCGCAGGTTTCTAAATTCACCGGTGGAGCGTACCGGTAAGCAATAACATTATATGATTGGCTGTTTTGAAAACCAAAGCCAAAATCAGCTTCGAATTTTATCTGCCAATGCGTCCAGCGGTGAATTTAGAAAGGTGCGGATTTATAGGTTGACAATACCACCGACAAGATGGCCGAAGGTCATCCCAATTTACCAATGAAAGGGTGCGTTTGCACGCACTCAGTAATTTAGTCGAGTCGCTTAGTAATTTAGTACTCGACCAATGCGGACAGCGTGTTTTAGTCAAGTAATTTAGTGGAAAGCAATTACTAAATTACTGGACCGTCTCTCTACTCGACTAAATTACTGCATGAGTGCAAACGCACCCAAACATCGAACGTGCCTCCGACAGTGACGCTTCTGGTATAGGTCTTCTGTGCTTTCGTTTTCTAAACGATTTGACACATTTGGTTGATATGAGTGGCAAAGCCCGTAGACAATTAATTCAATGCAGTTGCAAAAAAAGATGCATTGAAACTAAATGTGGTTGTACAAAAGCCGGCTTGTAGTACATGTTACTTTGCACAAATAAAATCCTTGGAAGACTCCTGTAAAATCATTCCTTTTAATTGTTTGAAATCTTAAGCCCTAATTTAACCCTTAACTTCTTCTGGTTGTAAATTGAGGTTATTCTATAAAAACTGGCATTGTTTCGGATTGTCACACTTCCACAATTAATAATAAATCAAATGCTTGTCATTTTGTATGAATAATATACAAAAAAACAATAATAGTACGAAAATTTCAGTTAGTGGCTATTTGACAATTAAATAATTTCAATTTGTTTTTCCTAAAGCCTGAAATCTGTGTAAACTTTGTATCCATCATGACTAACCTTATTATTCATTCCGAATACATGGAAACAGATTACGTGACAAGTAGTAAAAAGGTAAATTATTTATTATTGTTTATAGTAAACCTGATTGAGTTCATTGTGTCAAATTCATGTACAAGCACATATTTGCAAAATGGTTAAATGTATCATAATTGCCGTAATCCTTTGCGCTATAGCATTAGTAAGTACACTATTTATACATATTATTATATTGTACAGGCTAAATAATATTACTCTTACAGCATAAACATTTTTAAAAGAGTATTTTCTGAAAGGATCCGTTAATACTGCATAAATCTGTTGCTTTGTTTTCTCTAAGATATTTTACCTTTCTCTTCACATCAATGCGAGATGTCAAAACTGACTTTTGACAGTGAAAGGAAAATGCCTGCCCCATTGGTGATTTATAGTTTATAATAACGACAAAAATGAAAGTTTCAAAAATCGTTAGTGTTAATGAACGCCAAAGAGCGAATTTATAAGTCCGGTTTATAAATCAATTTGTGTTGCTAAAGAAAGTTTGGAACAGTATAAAACGATAAAGAGACAAGAAGGTTTATCTCGCGTCAGAATATCCAGCGCAGCGGTAAATGAACAGTTATTTAGTTCTCTTCGTGAAAATTCAGTCCTGGCACAGAAAAAAGAGAGGATAGAGTATGAGCAAGACTATTTGAAGTAAGTAATTTTTCCGACGATAAAACTATGAGTCTACCCGGGAAAAAAGAGGTGGTAACACCAAACTACCACTAAATTGGATGGACTTTCTGTGTGACTCAATGAACAAGAAGAAATTGTTCAACTTTTTGACTTCCAAGATTGTAGAGTTCAACTGGCCACGAGGCAAAGATGTATAGGACACAACAGGAAAAGCAGTTGCACAAATCGGCTCGAACACAACCATGGAAAACTTCAATCATGAAGAGGCAGACACGAGGTTTGTGGCTCATGTACTCCATTCACTACAGCAAGGGGCAAAGAGTATCCTTGTGCGTACTGTAGACACAGATGCGTCATCCTTGCTGGCACATCCTATGATCTTATAGTGACTCAACCTTTGATCGATGTCGCGGTGGCCTTTGGCATGGGTAAGCATTGCAGGTTTTACTACATCAACGCCATCTGTGCAAGCCTGGAAGAACCAAAATCACTAATTCTCTGGTTGCGACACAACCTCCGCCTTCAAAGGTAGGAGTAAGAGGTCCATTTGGGAAGCATAGCAAGCATTTCAAGACATCACTGATAGATTTGTACATTTGGCCACTCATCCATTCCAACTGCTGAAAGCCGAACACTTCAAGAAGCTGGAATGACTGACTGTTGTTTTATGTGATAAAACCACTCCTTTCAGCAGTATCAACCAGATAAGAAAGTAGCTTTTCTATCAGAAGAATCCAGCAATGGATAAACTTCCACCGACTGAGGATGCGCTTCTTCAACATATCCGAAGGCAGTTTATCAAGCTGGTATTTGAACGACCAGCACACAAACACAGCAAGTGATTTCTTCTCCACAGGAATTTCCTTGAAATAAGCTTTCAAAGTCATGACTACCAGTTTGGATAACAATTCCAGAGGTTTCCCGATCATGCAGGGAATTGATTAAATGTTCCTGCAGAGGAGACTGCAAAAACTGCAAATGTGGGAAAGCCAATCTGGGCTGCTCACCATTTTGCAAGTGCAAGTATAATTTGAAGGTGTAATTTATTTACAACTATTGCATACTGAATTCCATTGAATGAATAACTATAAATATTTTTTTGTTATTGGAAACTCTTATTAACGTTATATTTGGACTTATATATTACTGTAATAAATGATACGGATATATTTTATTGTATTTTATTTAATACGTAGACTACCTTACGTTAGGTGTGTACACTGTAAAAAGGAATACTGCAAAATTCCGGTATTTAAAATGGGTTACTTGTGTCCAAAATTTATTATTTTTACATATTTTATGTAAAAATTCTTGTCAAATTTACATCGATGTTTAATGTAAATGCATTGTGAATATACCCCGACTTTTTACAGTGTAGTGTACTTAGTTGGCTTAAAGCTGTAATTCAAAATTAACAATATAATAGATTCAGATTTTGTTAAGTAATATTTTATCATATTTGTCGACCATTTTGGATTTCAGTGCTATACATGTACATCTTTAGAAATTCCAGAGGGCTCCTAGGCTAACATTTAATAGTTTACCCCAAGGTATATCATATCATATATTATTATCATATCAAAGGTGCTTTAATCCGCCAGGTAACGGTAATCTTGAAATGCAGCTCTAAGCCCTCACTAATAGGACCATTTGTAGTAAATTTTATGCAGAATATTACCAATGAGTATAAAATTTTCTGTGGGACCAACTATTTCGCGGGAAAATTAAAAACACCGTGACGGGGCGCATTGGGAGTGGCTTTTAAGGGTTTCGCTTAGACTTTCGCCTGGGAAACTCTTTTGTTTCTTGCCCTATGGAGCGTATAATGCCTAAAGGGCAACAGATTATATTATAGTGCATTTTCAATAAGAATCAAAGATGGCGTCGATTTTTCAAAATGACCACTCGCACAGACTATCACCCATTTTTTTTTTAATCACTGGACAATTACCAACAATATAGCCGAATTTTCGAATATCGCCGTGCAATTTAAGATCAGGTTTATCTGGAAGACTTCCTCTTTTCGTCATGACATCGTACGGCCGGCCGTTCCAATGGTGTTTTTCGAAAAATATGAACGAGTCAAGATTGCATGTTTTTGCAATTTTTTCGGCTCCGAAATGCTAGAGCTGTTTTTTGCTATTTTTCGCAGATATCTCCGAAACGGTGGGAGTTAGCTCGAAATAAAAAAATAAGGTCAAACGAGTATTTTGCACTACGAATCTTTTGCTTCCATCAGAATTTTGATTTTTTTTTTCGTTTCGGAGATAACTACTGAAATGTCGGCCATGTACGGAAAAAATCGCAAATTTTGAGCTTGGCAACTTTTTAATTTTGGCTCCTACGCCAAAAGACTACTCTAGCTAATTTAAATAGACTTAGATTTGCTAAAACTTTTTTCTATTTTTTGAATTTTGAGAAAAATGCAGGAATTAGGGGGGGCGGGATTGGGGACTTTTTTTTAACTGAAATCGATCTCATATACGATGTTCACTTAATATCATGTACTACTTTGACGCTCCGTTAATCTCGGTTCTTCGAAACAAAGGTTTCTGAGAAAAATTGTTTTCTTAGGATAGGAAAACGTGTAATTTCCTACATTTCCTCGAATATCTCGGTAATTATCGTTTTTTTCGAAAAATTTGTAGACAGCTTATGTAAAGAGAATTGATTGAGCTTTCCGACACTCTTTTTATTTTTTCTCCAACATAGAAAGTATCAATGATGAAAGTGCAAGTCTAAGGAAACTTTTAATGTTGCAAAAATGAGTAAAAAATTGTTAAAAACATGTTACACAAAGTTGCATAAATGTATTATATCTACAAGATTGAAATTTTACATAGTCACAAAGGACATAAAAATATACCGGAAAATAATATTCTACCCTGTCGGAAGCGTTGCCATGTCGGGTCTACCACCCACGCAAAGTGTGGAAGAAACAAACATTTTTTACTTATATCTATTTAAAGCTGAATTTTTTTTCTGGACTAATTTACTTAATGAGACATCCAAAAAATAGTCTACCGATCATCTCATGTTGCTGAAGACTCAGTAGACGTAATGGCATGCAAGCGCGTGACCGCGGCCGCTGCGCTCCGGGCTTTTGCATTTCACGGAGAAGTTTTGCGTTTTCCGCCGCGGAATATTAATCTACAAAGCTGATTTTTTCTCTACAAGCAGTTTATGTACTATTTCGATTAAAAATCACATTCTACCTCCGCTGAAAGGTGGCTAAATCTTTGGTAGACGTTGCCAAAATGGCAATACATAGTCAAATTATGACAATTATATTCTTCATTAATATTAAAGAACAGACGGTTTTCTTATAGATGTGATAATAATCACTTTTATTTACTTTTTAATATTGCTAGTGGTCAAGTTGCAGGAATTGTGTAGCTGCACCAATGACTAATGCAGACATATCAAAAAAAATTGTTGCATATGTTCTTGAGAAATGGTGCACAGTTTGTGATAATCGTTTTTGATACTTATTCCTCTCCTTCGACCAAAGATCACGAGCACCATTCAACATTCTCGTGCAATTCTAGACGATATATTGATAATAATGTTAAAAAATACGAAATTTGTGCATCATGAAGTGAAGGTGTGGATGGAAGTTGGCGTTGGCACTTCATTAAGGTGTATAAACGTTAGTAAATTGTACGTGAGGTTGAGATCAAATATATGTATATTCGGTCATAAGTCTTTTGTTTTTTATGTTAGAGAAAAAATAAGACGCGTCGGAAAGCTCAATCAATTCTCGTTACATGAGCTGTCTATAAATTTAAAAAAAAAACGATAATTATCGAGATATTCGAGGAAATGTAGGAAATTACACGTTTCTCTATGGAGTGTATGTAAATATTAGAAAAATAATTTTTCTCAGAAAACTTTTTTCGAATGGCCGCGGAGCGTCAAAGTAGTACATGATATTAAGTGAACAGCGTATATGAGAGCGATTTCAGTTAATTACCGATTAATTACGGTGACAAAATAAAGAAATTTTACCAAAAAAAAAAGTCACCCCCTCTAATTCCTTCATTTTTGTCGGAATTCAAAAAATAGAAAAAAAGGTTTTAGCAAATTTAATTCTATTTAAATTAGCTACA
Organism: Rutpela maculata; assembly: GCA_936432065.2. Classification (NCBI taxonomy): domain Eukaryota; kingdom Metazoa; phylum Arthropoda; class Insecta; order Coleoptera; family Cerambycidae; genus Rutpela; species Rutpela maculata. The sequence goes on along the minus strand of OW386292.2, from coordinate 25,529,259 downwards.
GTAGTATTTTGGCGTAGGAGCCAAGATTAAAAAGTTGCCAAGTGTAGAAGTTCAAAATTTGCGATTTTTTGCCGTACATGGCCGACGTTTCAGTAGTTATCTCCGGAACGAAAAAATCAAAATTCTGATGAAAGCGAAAGATTCGTAGCGGAACATAAAAAAAAGTGAAAAAAAATTTTTTTTTTATCCATTTTTTCAAAATTTTGAAATTAAATCAAGCTACAAAAAAATAAAAATACGGATGGATAGATCACATATTTATGAATAAAAAATGTCCTAACGCAATTTATCTTTAAAGCCACGGTTTTCCCGGAAAAAAATAGTAAAGTGTAACATTATAACTCGCAGCGAGATCCATACCTGCACGCGCTTGAATACGCATGACTGTGACACCGACGCACTGAATTACAGATCTCTAAATCTACTATATCAGAATTTGTTCAATCTATATGAGTGTTGGCTCATTTAAAAGATGTAAATTGTAGCTTTCTGATGCTTTTTTGTTTGATGGGAAAAATATGTTATATATATTATCATGCCCGAACTCGCAATAAACAATATAGAAAAAAATAAAAGCCCTTCAAAAAAATGCTTTCTTCATTGAGAACTGTTAAAAAGTATGTACACTTCATGATTATTATGGTTTATTAACTTGTAGGAACGAGGATTTAAAAAAAAGTACATCTCAAATAGTTTTAATTTCCTTGCTTGATGATTTTTTTGATATATATATATTGGAGGCTGTAATTTGTCGAGAAATTAACCCATTGGAAAAACTGGAAAAAATAAAATATCACTATTTCGGAAAAAGTGTATACTTTTCGAATGTTCAAACACAAAATCGTTTATTTGTATGCATTTTTTCGAAAATATGATCAATCAGATCAGGATAAGATATTGCGATTTTCAAGATCTTATCCTTATAACTAGGGGCGAGCGTAGAGGCGACTTCAATGTGAATATCAGTCGATATTCCGTTGAAGCAACGTCGAGCGCGGTTAGTACTTGGATGGGCTCCCATCTTGGGAAATACAGCGTTCTCGTCCCACCTTCTAGAGGCTTGTATATCAGTGTATACTCGGAAGTTACGTAATTTCAGACGAGGATTACGTAGTGGATATACCATCCTTCGGAGGGGATGTAAAGCAGGCGGTCCCTTGTCTATTGAATGTTAGGCAAGTAAAAGATCCCTAATCTTCTTAAGGGAAGAGGTTCGGCAAAATTTCCAGGTTGGGGGTAGCTCGTCTCCTGGCGTCGGTGATAGGCCCTGGTAGCGGAAATAGGCCGACGTTAAACAGTTAAAAAAAAAAAAATCCTTATAACTATGAAAATTGTTTTGATTATAAATTCTGGAACTTTTCCAATACATTAACAAATGTATAAGGAGTCCATTACATATAGCTGAAATGTGGATAGGTGTACCTGTAATAAATACAATACAGTAAAGGCATGTAAAAATTCATGCGAGCGATTCAGCGGCTACGTGTGGTGTCTGTGTATGCGTCCATAATTATATATTTTCCCTCCATACTCACTATTTATCCTCCTATTCAGTAATAATAATGTTTAAAACGTGTAATCAGAAAGAGAAAAAAGCTTTATTTTACTCGATAGAACAGCTAAGAATTTTTAGAGGCTCCATAGTATGCATTTAACCGTGGCCTACGTAAATGATTCCATCAGGCCACCGCATTAAATTCAATGGCTGCCGTCGGAGTCCTAGCATTACGGTACATACCGAAACCTTTAACGCTTTCTTGAACGTTTCTAATAAAATTATATGAACAAAAAATGTAAATGTATGCTTAAAAATGATTTACTTTATATAATTAATAATTAAATATATTATAAAAACACAAATAGTTTTCTAAAAATAAATAAATAAACAATTTGTAAATGATTACCCATCAGTATTATACTGTAAAATGAAATATATCTATAAAACTAAAATACACACTTGGTTGATTATTGATTCAAAATAAAATAAACACTTTTAATAATAGTTAAAACAAAACAAAAAATAATTATTTCTTTAAACTCTAACAGCAATAAATTGTGGGTAACAAAAATTTAAAATGCCTCTATAATAATAAGTCACAACAGTTATTGTTATAAATATTAAAAGATCAGTACATACACAAGTACGTACAACATATTTATTTTAAATTTAATTCCTATTACAGAGATTGCAACTTGTCAACTTTTCTTTTTTTATCACAGTTTATTTTAATCTCTTTATTGCTAGTATTTTTTTCCGGTAATTGGGTTGTTGACGAATTTTCAAAAATGGTGAAATACGGTAGTGGAGGACTTAATTTAGTTATATATTTAATTTGGAAGAAAAATTCGTAGCGCAACATATTTTAAAAAATTGTTAAACTTCGACTATTTGAATGTGCCGCGAAAACGGTAGTGACATCATAACGGCAGTTAGATGTGAACTTATAAGCAGAACAGGTGACGAATAAGTTGACATTGCTGACAAGAAAGAAAATAACCTATGTCAAAAGTAAATTTGACGTTTAGCTAACAGTGATTGATGATTGCAGTTATTGTTAATATTTTTTTACAAAACGACTAAGACAGTATATCTGTAAAAGCTAATTCTGACATTCTACTTGCGGTAGATATATTTATGGTCAGCGAATTTTTAAAAAGAGACGATTGTTTTGACATTGCAATGGTTGGAAGTGCAAAAGCTGCAAGGTACTTACGTTACAGCTGCTATAAACAGTACAAACTATTGTAATTTCTGTAAGAACTTCCTTTATCTTATCTTATTAATATTACACAATATGTCTAATATGTATTTTATTATTTAATTTAGATAATTTGTTAACTATACTTTGTATTTTATTAAATATTTCCTTTTCATTGTTTTATTCCCTATTAACTAGGTATATACATGCGTATCTAACTGAAAACAACAAAGTAAGTTTATCTACTAAAGAAATTATTTATTATCCATTGATACTCACTTCTAAGAAGAGTCAGAATGAGACTTACGAAGATATCAAGAAAGGTCTGTATTATAACAAAAAATAATAAATAGGGAAGTACTTTATGCTAGTATCTATCTAAGCAATAAACAATGATATGTATTTATAACACATAATTCAAAGGGCATTTATAACTACAATCCAACGCATTCGTAGCCATTTCCGACTGATTGTGTTCACCGACTTTAGACGACTTTCACAGTTTGTTTCATATAGTTTTTCAACGGCGAGTTTTTAAATTTCCTTTCTTAATTTATTGATCATCCTAGTATTATTGGGCGTCTAGGGAGCTTCACAAATAACAAAAACAACTGCACTTTATTCCAACATAAACTAGATAAAATACATAAAAGCAGATTAAAGCCATTTCCCTCCTTCCCGAAGTCAAAACATGAGAATAACATTCTAAATCTAATCTAGAGCCGTTAAGAATACAGTAATACACCCTGCTTTATCCACCAGTTTGGCGGGTAATTTAAATTTGTAACAGCTAGAACGCCACACAAGTATTGTATGTTTTTCCTACAACATAAACCCATATCAAAAATCAAATTCCTACATTAAGATACAACTTACCACAAATAAAACGCTTAGAATACATTGTAATTTGTTACTTTACTTGACATTGAAATGGCCTCCACAATAAGAAGACTTTGTCCTTCTCTGGTGGCTTTGAATCATTCATTATTACGTTCAGCGTTTATTATTGGAACACAACAGTTTTTCTGGTGAATTGGTGGTATTATTTACACAGTACGGCAGAAAACACTATCTGTACTTATATTTATCCATAACTAGATGCTGTTAAACTATACCGAATTGTAACCTATGAACGTCAGTTGAATTTGACGTTAAATATAATGTCAGATTAAACTGTCGTGATTGTCTTTTTTCTCCGTCGCTATCAGCGAGTTTCTAAATTAGTACCTACGTTTCTCGTAGTTTTATAACTAACTTCTCTACAGACTGCCGTTATTATGTCATCTCCGTTTTAAATGCATGTATTTTTGTAATTAATATTATAATATTATAAGACTTTCTTTTCAACTTCTACATGTTTCTAATGATTTTTTATGAATAATTGTTATTGTTTAACATAGATTCTCCTCAAATTTTAACTTAGTGCAACAACCCAATGTTAAAAACACCGGCTTCTGGAATTTCTCCAATTTTTTTGCATAAATGTGTTCACAGATGTTATATAAACGTTTCTAATAGAAATGTTCCGCTTATTTTGGAAAACTACCCCCTACAATATTGGTATTTTTAATAAAAAAAATTATTGTCCTTACCCTAAATAAAATTATTCAGAGGACAATACACCTACTTACTACTTCCGATATTTCGCATTTTTTCTTCGAATCTACCCCCATTGTAGGGGGTAGTTTTCCAAAATAAGCACAACATTTCAACTATCAGAAACGATTACTATAACGTCTGTGAACACATATATGCAAAAAAATTGGAGAAATTCAAGAAGTCGGCGTTCTTAACAATGACCATTTTTTCTTATTACACCTCATTTGTTTTTCTTCCCTTATATGATTATTTGTCACTTCAGAATAATTGTTCAACAATATATTAGAAAAGTATATCAAACAAATACGAATTAGTTGCAGTCTTTGCATATCACAACTATCGCAGGTTTCTGTCTATTTCGTTCTAATATATTTTTTTTTTTTGGACTTTATGTTTAGAAAGTCATTTTCAATCTTTCAGATATCAAACTCTGGATTTGGGTCGTTCATTAAAAATTGTAGGAACAGCATCTTCACAAAGTTTATGGATTTTTCGAGGAAGTGTTAGAAGAGTTCCATCATCTCTTTTGACAGAATCTTCAGTAATTAAATATTGCTTACTAAAATGATTAACACAGATTACTGAATTTTTATTCTGGATAAAATGTTTTCGATGCTGTGAGACCATTTTTTGCCAGGTTCTTGTCCGACGGAACGCGAAACACAGTACTAGTATATCGTTGTTTATTGTAATTTGATTTGAATCCTGGCACACAACATCGACGGGGCATTCTTACCTGAGTTTAATTGACATTCATTAATTAAGGGCACTTTCATAATGTTCACAGTATAAATATACATTAATAAATCAAGATCAAATTTCAATAAGTGTTATGATTATTAAGTATTAGGAGGTTGAATCATTTATTTATAGTATTTCTCTCCATCTATTTGAATTATTACTATGTTAGGCACATTAAATATTTAAGTAACTCACTTTTCATTCGACTCCAATACAAATTGAAACCCAATTAGTTGACACTAATCCATACTCAACTTCATACTAAACAAATTATACGAAAAAATAAAATATTAATCTTGCAAAATCGCGCGAAATCCACCCGCAGCCCAGTAGCTTTGTAAAACCGAAGGACTCCTTTCGTGACGTCACAGTCGGATTCGAGTGCAATGCGGTGGCCTGATGGAATCATTTACGTAGGCCACGGTTCGCTGGCCGCGCAGATTGGCAAAGTTACTTCACTATTTTTTTTCCAAGAATACCGTGGCTTTAGCGATAAATTTTATCGAGAAATTTTTTGTTCAGAAACACGTGGTATATCCACCTGTATTTTTTAATTTTTCCTACCCTGACTTAATTTCAAAATTTTGTAAAAACGGATAAAATTTTTTTTTCACTTTTTTTTATGTTCTGCATCCGAGCGAAATGTAAATTTTTCAGGATATTATTCTATACACTTTCACGAACTCATTAAAAAAAATTATTCAGTGCACAAATTTTTGTGGGTTTCACTATAAAATGTTCTCTGTCGTCTGGACTACCGGTTATACCCTTTACATTAAAAACCCCATCTGTTCTTCTCATTTATTCACTTAAAAAAAATAACATTTTTTTAGCTGGCTATTGGTGTAGAACTCATAATTGCAGGGATCGTAAAGCTAGATAATCCACACAATCCAAAAAATGAGCCTGTTTCTACTGGAATTATTTTAATTCTCGCAGGAGTCTTTCAGATCTCTTTATGTATGATTGGATTATATGGAGTATATAAGGAGAGTACTTCTGTTTTTAGATGGGTAAGTCAATTTAAATTGTTTTATTTAGGTTTCTTGCTTTCTTAAATAACATAGCGTGTTCTAATAGAGCGGGAGCTAGGTGGCTTTTTCGGCAGCTCATCGTTTTATGAACTTTGAGATATTTTTATGGTTTAATGGTTGATAACGATTCATAAAATCGACTTCTGGCGGGGCACCTCCTGTCAGGAGCGTCACGAACACTGTTTAAAAATCAGTGAAATCATGTCATCGTTACAAGGCTCATTTTTTTTGTGTGTACACATTTTATGTTTAGAATGAATAAAATTAGTGGAGTGCCTGGAGCGTTAAAAACATGAAAACCTCGGATTTCAGTTACAGTGAATGAAATTTAAAAATTCAAAATGGAATGTTTAGCTAATGATATATATAAAAAAGTTTACCTATTAAAAAATTGTGATCTTGATTTGAATAAAAAAAAAATTGATAATTGCAATAATAGTACAGTACCTAGAAGTAAAAATATGCAAAACTTCGGAATAATGTCATATTGAATGGATTTCGTTCATTTTTGGCAGTATAATAGTAAATTCTTCACAGAAAAGTTTCTATATTGTGCGGGGGCTTGCTAATTTATAGGGGGTGGATGCCACCCCCTCTCAGGGGGTGGCATTTAAAAATATATATATTTATTGGAGCTGAAGTAGAATCAAATTTTAAGAAGAAAAGGTTCTATGCAATTTTTCACATAAATTGGTAGTTTTTAAGTTATAACGACTTCAAAATTGCGATTTTAGCTTAAAAAAAAAAGGAATTTCCAAACGGCTTTCGTCAAGTATCTCGAAAAGTATTGCTTTATAGAAAAAATGTTACAGACCAATTATAGAAAGTACAAACTGGGAATTAATTATATCTTTTGTTTATTGATGTAGGATTAATAATTTTGGAGATATTTAAGTTTACATTTGGCATTCAAGTGTTGATAAGATAATTATTTATAGTGAGAGTTAAATATCTCAGAAACTGTGACACCTACGTCAAGGATGCTAATAGGTAGAATAATAGGTTATTAATTATGCTTTCAACTGTTTTTTTATTTGTCTTAATAACAACGTCGCCATTTTGTTACTGTAATTAGCCAGTAATTAAAAGAAAAAGGAATTTCAAACACTGTTTCTCATTGAGGTAGATGCTCCAATTGTCTGGTTTGTATACACCACTTGCGTTAGAAAAAAAAATACAGTTTAAACTGTAAAGGTATTTTCGATAAAACGCAATTATTTTTTTTTTCTTTTCCAAATATCTCAATAAATATTAGTTTTATTGAAAAATGGGTAGAGACATAGATTTAATAGTTTCGGAGATATGAAAGTTTACAAATGGCGTCCGAACGTTCATAAGACGAAAAATGCAGTTTAAATGTTAAATATCTCAGAAATTGTGACGCATGCTAAGAAATGAAATTAAAGACAATTAATTGCGCTTTCAAATACCTTTTTCTTAAAGCTAAAATCATAATTTTGAAGTCGTTATAAATTAAAAACTATCAATTTATGTGAAAAATTGCATAGAACCTTTTCTTCTTAAAATTTGATTCTGTTTCAGCTCCAATAAATATATATTTTTTAAGTGCCACACCATAAGAGGGGGTGGCATTCACCCCCTATAAATTAGCAAGCCCCGTACAATATAGAAACTTTTCTGTGAAGCATTTACTATTATACTGCCAAAAATTAACGAAATCCGTTCAATATGACATTATTCCGAAGTTAAAACCTCTAGTTACTGTACTACAATTCAAATAGTATAATACATATTAGGCTGTAGAGTATTTTTGTATAACGAAATTAAGTTAACGTATCTATTATATAAAGACAGTAATCGGGGAAAAGAAGTAAATTAAGGAAAATTAAATAAAAAAGAAAATTATTAATAAAATATCTGTTTATTTAAACAATTTACATTTTTGTCCATATCAAATATTTTCTTCGACTTCATTTATTTGAATGAAAGATGGAGTATTAAAACAACTATTTTCGCTGCACTGTAGACATGCTACACTACAATATAAGCCACTCTTCAGACATCCACAAGCAGCTCCACATCCCTTTTTGCAATTACAAAATAACATTTGCAATAGATTATCCGGAGCCGGCAATTGATTCATTGTTATTGGGATGAACATGTTATTGGAATACTTCCATCCCCAATTTTTCAATATCTACGTCATTTCCTAGCCATATCTGGATTTGCAGGTACACTCTCTTTAGGTGTTCAAATGCTGCATCAGTTGTAGGAGGTAATGACGACAAAAGAACACTTGTATTTTTGGCCGTTGCTTTTATGAAAGAATTGAACCTCAACATATTCAAATCTTTAATTTTTGCAGAATTGTTATTGGCCATTTGCAACGATGTAATAACATGTCTCCATCAATGATGTAATGAACATTGTCTAGACTTTTTAAATTAATGGAAATTTCCGGGAATAACTCGTAAAAAGTTAATTTTTTTTGTCTTTCACAGTTCGCTCGCCATTTTCAAATAGAGCAAGCGGATTTGGTGCGAGCTCATAATTCATATAATTTTTAAGCTCTTCATCGTTTTTTTTTTAAATACAAATACGTTGAAACAGCAGCAATGAATCAACAGGAATCACATCATCATGAATTTTAATTTTGTTATTTTTCGCCAATAAAGGATTTATTATATCTTTCCTTGATAATTTCAATTCGCGAAAATTTTTTCCCTCTGTTTTCTTCATTACATTTAAACCTTTTTCAAAAGCATCGTAACAATTTGTATCTTTATCTCCAGTAATTCCGGTATCAATGGACGCAACAGCAGGAAAAGGGCTGTGTTACTTGAAGAAGTCCACCAATCTTTTTACATCGAAATCATCCGTTTCTATTCTAGCATCTGTCGAATCACTATGCTGATGACTTTTCTTGAATGATATATCACAAAAACGTTCTATGCCTTCAATAATATCTTCACACTCAGGTATATTTGAAAGATATTCTTCTATGTATATTTAGGTGAAATTCAACGTATACATAAAAAAATATATTATTTAAAATAAAAGTATATGCTAAAATTAATTTTTTATAGTTTTTTGTTCAAATAATGATAAAATCAAAAGCACAAAAAAAATTTTGGTAAACTTTGAAATTTATAGTATAAAAAACAAAATCCCACCTCGACCATATAAATTAATTCACTGTGACAGAAGTCCGAGGTCAAAACCCCTAGGCGCTCCACTAAATATGATCGCCAGAAAGTGTGGGCCGTCAGGAGGCGCAGCCAAAAAGGTAATAATAATACAATACATCTGAGGCACGGTACGGAGTCAAGTTAGCCGAAAGTGTTAAATTCCTGTACATTTAAGAGCCTATGGTACTTTTGTTGACACTAAAAACTTTATGGGGAGGCTATTCTATTGTTGAAGGAGCTTATATTTACGTTTTAAAAAGGAGCCAGAACTTGTAACGATGAGTTTAGAGTTCTGAGATGAAATATGCGAAAAAAAATCCTATTTTCTTCAAAAATCCTAAACATCTTCTTTCTGGCTACCCTTACTGACGGGAGTTTCTTTCTGGGAATTTTTGTCTGTGTTCAAAACATTTAAATAAACATGCTCAACCTTAAAAAAGTTTGTAATGATGATGTTATATAACTCCGTTTTTTTACCTCTTTGACCTTTCTGGTTGCGCCCCTAATGGCCCACACTTTCTGGCGATCTCATTCTAAACGTAAAATTTGTACACAAAAAAATTGGCTTTGTAACGATGATATAATTTCACTGATTTGTATATCTTGAACCATGGCCAACTCGACGGGCTGACATATGCCAGAAGTCTATTTTGTCGTTATTTAAGTTCGATAGAATTAATCAACGCATAGAAAATGCTTGTAACGATGAGTGTCCGAAAAAGCCACTTAGCTCCCGCACCATAATGTTTGGTTTAATTACATTATAGTGCAGTACCTTGAGGTAAAAAATATGCAAAACTTCGGAATAATGTCATATTGAACGGATTTCGTTCATTTTTGGCAGTATGGCAGTAAATTCTTCACAGAAAAGTTTCTATATCGTGCAGGGACTTGCTAATTTTTAGGGGGTGGATGCCACCCCCTCTCAGGGGGTGACACTTAAAAAATATATATATTTATTGGAGCTGAAAAAGAATCAGATTTTAAGAAGAAAAGGTTCTATGCAATTTTTCACATAAATTGGTAGTTTTTAAGTTATAACGACTTCGAAATTGCTATTTTAGCTTAAAAAAACGGTATTTCCAAACGGCTTTTGTCAAGTATCGCGAAAATTATTGCTTTATCGAAAAAATGTTACAGACCAATTACAGAAAGTACAAACTGGGAATTAATTATATTTTTTGTTTATTGATGTCAGATTAATAATTTCGGAAATATTTAAGTCTCTCTTAAGAAACGGATATCTTTATCTTCAGGTGCGAGAGTGATAATCAATGCGAGAAGATTAATATCTTGTCCGACGATGACCACTGTATCGTTTTCATGAGTTTCATTTAAGGCGGTTTGAACTATGAGTACGTCAGTGTCGTCTACAGCAGTAATTGTTTCGATTCCCTCGTTTTTAAATCTCTCCACCAATTGCGAAATAAATTCCTTGTTTGTGAGATTGTTTATCATTTCATTTTGCGTTTCAGTCAGTGGCGTGTTCCCATTGAAAATAATTTCCGGTGAAATGCGTTTCAAAAGTCGCTGCTGTCTTTCGATGCTCTTCGTACTGCAGGCATTGTCATCATATCCGTCAAACATACAGTCACTTTTTGGCCGGGATGATTACGAATAAAGCGAATGTAGGCCGTATAAACGTCGTCAAAGGAACCCTGCGTCGGCCATACTACACGACGAATCAAATTGCCGCCATCAACAAAGAACTGGCAATCGGAAAAATCTATTGGTCTCTCTCGTACAGCATTGAAAATATCATACAGAGACGATTTCTCAGTTTTTCTCATTAACCCTTTCTCATCGAAGAGAGAAAGCGGAATTGAAGCAAGCTTAAAGTTGAAACATGACTCCAAATCTTCTTTTGAGTGAACAGTATAGACTATTCTCTGATATAATTGCGTGAAGTCGAAAAACACAGCTTTGTGGAAAAAAGGGGAAAATACATAAAAATCACTTGCGTCAAAACCCGCTATATATGCATTTTATAGAGAAAATTCCGCTCTATAAATTCATTCCTGAGCATTTTTCTCGTTAAAGTAACCGGTTTTAAGATATTCGCTGCGAAACTGGGAATAGGATCGATTTTTTCCTCTGCGCCCCAAACGACCCCTCTGTTTGGACGCTGTTAGCGCGAAATAGGTGAGGATAAGCTACAAGGTTAATGGGACATTTTTTATGCAGAATTTAACGACAGATTTTTATTTCCTATACTTTTTTCACTTCCGACGAAGGGTTTACAAGAACAACAGTGAAAAACCAGCGTTAAGTCCCCGTTGGGGGTATTTTTTGCAAAAAAAATGACGTTCCACCCCTAAATTGGGGGGGAACTTTTTAGGTATCTATTTCTAACCCTATCTAGAGTACGCATTCCAAATTTTATTACTTTATAAATTATTTCTCCTATTCAATGTTTTTCAATCTAATTTGCGTGTACTACAGGTGTTATTCAAGACGTCCAAATAAACACAATAAAAAAATTTTTTTCATAGGGTATTAATTTGGCAGCAAACGTCTAAAACGCCTGGAGTATAAATAAATTATAATTCCACGATAACAAATAGAAGTGTTTTTAATATGAACAATAATAAACAGTACATATTTACAATTATAATTCCATATATGCCTTATTTTATATGAAAATAGCATGAAATCGTTTTGTGAATTTTCTCCTTTTGGCAGCATGGGTTAATTTAATCAAATAGTGTTGAAAATGTATAGACATTATTTTTTCATGTGGGGAAGCATAAAAAAAAATGAAAAACAAAAATTCCGCTATAAATAAGGACCACCCACCCCAAATCGATATATTATTATGTGATATTTTCAAGCCAAAGGCAATTACTCTAAAAGTTTATAAAAGTGCTGTAATTACCAGAAAAGTAATGAAATTGAAACATGTATTTCAGGAACCCACTTTATTAACATCGAAGTTTTAATTACAAATTCATGCGTTTTAAATCAAACATAAGTTTTTTATCGTTTGGATTTTTTTTGTAAAATTAAAAATAAAAAACTTTGTGCCCTACTTTTCGATTATAAGAACAAACTGTATTTTTTTATTTGCCTTATTTATTTTAATGTCATGGCGAAGTTTAGCTAATGCTACTCCACCACTTAACCAGGACGGCGAGATGAGATACATCTAAGTACCAAACTCGCCTGGTAGTACAGGGAAAGATTGAAAAAAATGACTGTAACTCGAAAAAATTTGTGCAGACTTTAAACTTTGGTTATAAGTTTAACCCTTTCACTGCGCAGCGCGGTTTCACGTAATTCTCGTGTAGTGCGCAATAAACTGACCGCTTGCGAGTATACGCGCTTGGAGCACGCAGATCCGACATTACGTTACTATTTGATTTGGTTCATTGTATCCACAGTCTATTATTATATATAAAATTGAAAGAAAAACAAAAACCAAGTGCTCTAGTTTCAATAGTAATAATTTATTTTTAAAAAATAGTTAAAAACAGTACAAGTAAACATAAACATAAAAACAAAACAACATTCTTATCAAAAATATTAAGGTACAACAAAAACTTGTGTAAGTATATAAAAATGTATTAATAGTACATATACGCGTGTTAAATCGCTTTGAGCAGTCTGAACCAATTTAAAAACGACAGGCGAGTTAACGCGCTTGGAGCACAGTGGGCCCATTTATTTTTCGCGAGTATACACGCTTTGAGCAGTGAAAGCGTTAAAATGGGCTAAAGTTCACGAAACAAAAAAGTTTAGAAGTTTTATGGATCCGCAGGAACCTATAGGGGGTAAAAAGGGGTATTTTTAATAAACAAATCGATTTTTCTCTATTTTCTCGGAAAATATGGCATTTACAAGAAAACAGTTCAAAATAAAAGTTGTTTCTGGTAAAATTGTCTTTAATTTGGTGTTTTTAAATTAATTTTATAGCAATAATTAACCGAAATACAGCCATTTTTTTTCAAAAACAAGTGTTTTAAAGGGACAAAATAAATTGAACATCTAGGTGATGCTATATATTAACGAAAAACAGTATTTTTGAAAGAAGAATTAATTACTGAGCATTCAGAATAACAAAATGCTGATATTTTGTTATGTGAAAACGGCCATTGAATCGGACATAACATCTTTATTTTAAAGATTGATTAATTCCCTTTAATTTTGTTTCTTAGAACTTTTGATGGAAATGTCACAGTTTCTAAGATATTCAACATTTTAAACTAATAAAATATTTCATCCTAAAAACGGTCGGATGCCATCTACAAAATTGAATATCTCCGAAATAGTCAACCCTACATAAATGTATAAATAAAATAAATTTATTCTCAGTTTATAAGCTTCATTTTTGACGTCCACCATATTTTATCTTAAACTAATATTTATTGAGATTTTTGCAGAGGAACAAGAAGTTACGTTTTTTCTAAAATCCCTTTACAGTTTAAAATGCATTTTTTTTCTAAAGCAAGCTCAGTAAGCCGATGTCTAGGTCACACTTTATATTAACGGAAACAGTATATGGGGATATATTTTTTAAACTACTGACTACTTACATTAACAAAAGTTTTTATTAAAAAAAAAATGTGAAAAAGTACCTTGTTTCTGTCATAACTTATTTGTTTTTTAAGCTATGAAAATAGGAAAAAAATCGTTTGAAAGCCTAATTAATATTTTTCCATTTTGATTATATTAGCGTTTTTGGTCTAAGTACCGTAGTTTCTAAGATATTTATCATTTAAACTAAACACTTCGTCTTATAAACGTTCGGACGCCACCTTTAGATTTCCAGATCTCCGAAACCATTAGCTCTACAAAAAAACCGCTGCCCAAGGAATCACTACTTCCACATCCAGACTTTCTATCCAAGTCACTCACAACGAAAAAATTTTGTATGTGGAAATAATTGTTTATGGAATTTTAATAATATAATATTTGAAATCCTCTACCCCAAAAACCCATAAAACGATACACCACATCGGTAGTGGGATGGGGGTGGTGATAGGGGGGTGGTAGTGGGGGTGGATGAAGTAAAAAATATTTTGAGGTTTCTGGTTTTTGTACACACACTAAATCACATTTTCTTTTCATCCCCTTTAAAAATGGGGTGGGGGTGGTAATGGAGGTGGCTAATGCCAAAAATTTTTTTGAGCCCTTAGCTTCTCTTGCATATACTAAATACCAATTTTATGGACTTTTACCTGCTTGATTTACCTATTCCCCAAATTTACCTCAATTTACCCCCCAACTCTTCAACGGAACAAGATGAAAATATGATCCTGTTCCAGATCTCGTTAAAGTACATATGTGTACCAAATTTCAAGTCAATATCTCAAACGGTTCCAGAGTAAACGTGCTCACAAAAAAAAAAGTTACAGACAGACCGACAGACAGAAATTTTTTTTTCGCTTAAACTTAAAATCTCGACGTTTCATGACATTCTAAGCCTATTTGAACAATAAAAATTTTTAAAAATTTTTTTGTCGTTACTATACTTCCACTGGACGTGGAAGTAATTAGAAAAAAACGAAATTCATCCTTAATTTTAGCTTTCTTATTTGCTTCTAGCATGTTTTTGCTCAATCTAATACCTTTCGAGTTATTTGACGTAAACGCATTTGAAATACCAGTTTTTCAAGCTAAAATCCCAAATTTTCTAGTAGTTATAACTTAAATCTATCAAATTATATGAAAAGTTGCATTGAACCTTTTCTACTTTGTGACGTATACTTTCCGGTGAGGCCAGAAAGCGGTCACTTTTGGCACCTTAGCAACGGTTCGGTTGCTCGGGCGCCACCTTTACAATTTTTACGTGGGGCAAAGGTCCCACACTAGCCTCTTAATACAGCCTGTTACAGTAGGGCTGGGATAGCTACAGTGGAGAAAACAGTAACTTCCAGTGGGTCAATTGGGAAAATTGGACTGTCACACAAACAGCAGAATTCGGTAAAACAAAATATCTATTTATTTCCTATACTCTACAATACTATCTTATTTATTATTATTATTTACGCTAAAATACAGCAGTATATACAAGACAAAAACCCAGGCTATGATAGTATGGTTATGGTTATGCTACGGTGACGTTACGGTGATGTTACTTAGAGCAGGCAGAAACAAAGCAGCGGTATGAAGTTGAAGTAATGCGGTGCTGGACGGTTAACGGCGCGAAGTGGCAAGGCGACAGATTCCTGTTTACTGCTGGATACGTCTAGAGTCGTGGAGCGGCCGACCACGACTGTTTATTCTCTCGAGTTCTAATACAAACTTTCCTCTCTCAGTAAGCCGGTAGAGTGGGAGAATGTGCAGACACGGTGCGCAGCGGTAAATGACGACTTGTATTATTTACAGGTGAAACGGTTAAATGAAAAATATTTTACAAGTCATAAATCGAGGACTTTACCATTATTTTCTGTCTCCCGGTCTTAGAAAAATTTCACTTACTCTTATTTCCGGAGCTGGCTGCAGTGGGCACGTCTGGTCGCTGTTGGAGCTCGTGAGGAACTGAACTGTCTGATCTCGGCGCGTCGGGTATCTAGTCCACTATCCCCTCTATTCACGGTGCTGACGGGGAGACGGTGCGCGTGGATATTGATTTACGTAGGCGCAACTTAGTACAGTGTCGCGGAAATATAAAATATTGTAACTTACGTCTGCTGGCGGGTTCCCTGGAGAATAGTGATGGGTAAAAGCAGTTATTTTTTAATAACTGTTTCAACTGCTACTGCTATTTTGAAATAACAGTTTAAAAATAACAGATCGATGAGAAGTGCTAGCATGCGCTTACCGCAGCGCGCAGTTTGCAACTGTTATTTCAGAGACGTTATTTTATACATCATGCTGCTGTCGCTGCTGCTTATCTGTTATTTTCTCACCTATTATTTTCGAACGGAAATAACAGTCTGTTAATGCTATTTACAAATAATAGTTATAAAATAACAGGTTGTTAAATAGCAACTCATCTCTACTGGAGAAGGCACTTCTGCTCGCTGTCGTTCACTGGTAGCAACTGAATGCTTTCTGCAGAGATCGCGGTTTAGTATGCATTTTCAGAACGGTTGGGCCTGGTGGGGGCCTATTAGTTTATGCGGTGCTATAATTGTTTTTCACAGCCTGGTAATTTTTATTAAATAATCTAACAGAAACATATTTATTTTTGGAAAATATAAATGGTTTATTCGGGTTGAAAATACGCTTCATTACACCTTAAAATTTAATTCTCTCTCAGCTCCAATGTTTTTGTTTTTTTTTTTAGGTGCCACCCCCTGAAAGTGGTGGCATCCACCCCCTGAAAGTGGTGGCATCCACCCCCTATAAATTAACAAGCCCTCGCATAATTCAGAAACTTCTTTTTTGTATGCATTTACTATTAAGCTGCCAAAAATGAACGAGATCTAATTCATATGACATTATTCCGAAGTTAAAACCTCTAGTATTTCGGTTAATTATTGCTATAAAATTAAATTGACATACATCAAATTAAAGATAATTTTATCAGAAACAACTTTTATTCGATCTATTTTCTTGTATATGCCATATTTCCCGAGAAAATAGAGAAAAATCGATTTTCTAATTAAAAATACCCCTTTTCACCTCCCTATAGGTCCCCGCGGGTCCGTAAAACTCCTAAACTTTTTTGTTTCGTGAACTTTGGCCTATTTTGGAGCTATAACCAAGGTTTAAGGTGGGCGGTTCCGTGGACGTAATTCGAATATATCTCCTTCATCCCTGAACCGATTGAAAACATTTTTTGATAGGCTGTTAGAGACAGCTTTATAGAATGGTACTAGACTATTGAAAACTACAGAAAAAACATTTTTTTTACTTATGCGAAAATTAAAAAAAGAATTTTGTCTTTTCAATAGTCTGGTACCGTTACATAATGTTTTCTCTAAAGGCATATCAAAAAATTTTTTGAATCGGTTCAGGGGTGTAGGAGAAATTCTCGAATTACGAATTCATTTTCTTAAGCACGGCACCGGCACCCTTAAGGTCTGTACAATTTTTTTTCGAGTTACGGTAAAGTTTTCCTGTACTATGGCGTGCCTTAACTTCGTCGATCGAGTCTCGCCCTCGCCACTAAAACTGGTACCGTACCTCGCCTATACATTCATATTAAAGTTTAATACAGATTTGCACATTTTAAATCAAGCAAAAAATATATTTCTTTGACATTTCTTTATAGATAAAATTAAAAATTAAAAAACGTCCCCTCTTGTAAACTCAATCCAAGGACATACTGTATAATATAATAATTTCCATTTCTTTTTTTTTTTTTTCAGTATGTCTGTGGACATGTGATGGCTTTTTTGGTATTATGTGCGTTGGGAGCTTATACAATACATTATAAAACACATATTCCTGAAAAAGTCAGTCAGTTATATCAAAAGCGTGAAAATCCCTACTATCGTAAGATCTTAGATGAACTTCAAACAAAAGTGAGTATCACAATATAAAATTGTTACAGTCTATTTTATCTCATTTAGTAATTGCCAGAATTTTACCTTCGTTATTTTCACACAATTTATTGTGCATTTGAGCATATTGATACCATCTCTCGCCAAATAGATATTAATAGAGTATAACTAGTTGCATAATAGCGCTACCTGATGTTTCACGTCGGCCATTAAATGCGCTTTGATACAGGAAGTACCTGGACCAGATATTCATTAAGAGAGCGCATTGCAAAAATGCCCTTTTAAAGCTTCTACAATGGCCAGTATTGTTGATTAAATCTTCTTTTGGTGGGTAGATTTATGAGGACGGCCTTCGGAGTATATTATAATATTTGTGGATATAAACGAAGTTAGGAAAATCTATTCTAAAATGTAAAATGGAAATTCTGAACGTACCGTCGGAAGTGAGAAGAACCTGATTTTTGATAGGGGGACATTTTAACTTGGTCATGGCGTGCTAGGAGATTGAGTAGTCTGAATATGAGTTTTAGCAATATTGTAAGTTTTGATCCATTTATGGGATTTAGTGTTCATCACGATAAGATTAGTCGTATTTCCATTTGGTTTTGAGTATCGTTTTGGGGAAATACAGCTACGGATTTCCTGATTAAGTCAATTTTCTAAAGCACGTGGCGTTGTCCGAATACAAGACTTTGGAGTGCCATTTTGAAGGCAAAGGACCTCTTTCAGCCCACATCACATCTCGGGGCTGTTTGTTTGTTGGTTTGTCTACTCGTTTGGTTGTTGTCTGGTTGTTAAAGCTGTTTGTTAAGTTACGAGCATTGAGATCCGTTTGGTAGTTTATGGTTATTTGGATTTGCTACGTTACGATTTGACTTCTACGGAACTTCTACGATGCGTTATACACTTTACGAGGGACTTCCAGTCTGACTCTGGATTCGACTTCTAGACCGGAGTATGGTGCCCAGCTGATGGATTATTACCTGTCATCTTGTATTTTAATGGGACTGGGGATCTCGTCACGTACCTTAGGCTCCACGTAGATTATCTACCACCTCACATCGAGTTATGCTTCCCTGGTAGGACGGAAAAAGGTATCTAAACACTACCAAAGGTAAGCGGAATCACATTACCTATTCTAACGAGGGATCCGGTACATGAGCACTACGTCCACTGTACCGTGAAAATAATTGGGGGTTGTTTACCCGAGTGAAGAAAGCGGACAGGACCGTTCGTCATAACTAGCATATGGTTTTCAGTGATTACTAATTCAATAATTCAGTAATTTTGGTAAAGTGTTGCTCATAACGATTTTAGTAAATTTCAGTAAATATTTGACATATTTTTTGTAACGTTAACTCGATACTTAAATAACTTGACCTTATTGTACCAATAAATCTCAGAGTTTTGAGCTATTTATCCATTTAGGTATTACCGTGCCTTGGGTCACATGTAGTTATTTTTTTGTCATGTTTTTTGTATATGACCTTTTCGTATGTTTATTAGTTTGTAAGATATGTTGATTATGTTGGGTTAAGCGTGTGGGCCCCACTTATTAGTATACCTTTTTGATTATATTGTATTGGACTACGTACGGAACTATCGTTAATTGTGTATTTTGTACCCAGTTATCATATTAAAGGATTAATTAGAAACGACATTGTCTTTACATTTTGACCACCCTGCACCACCCCAAATTGTCGAAACCACCCCCAAGGACCTGACTAGTCGGCCGTGTGAGGCCTCTTCCCCACCAGTGTATTGCAGAGGGGGTACTGGACGTAAAACACTAAAATTTTGTTCAGGGTACGAGGTACTACCCTACCCTGCGTTCGAGGCCAAGCAGCTTTTGGAGTCCCTTGTATAAGTGGGCCAAGGCCCTGTAACAAAATGAGCATATAATGAAATATATTTGGGAATAATAACGTTTTAAAATAAAACACAACCTGATGTCCAAGAAGTTGGCCCCACATCATAGAATGTTTGCATCGTGGAGATGTGCACGCTTTATTAAAAAAAAGTAGTACACTTTATTTTAGCAATGTAAACATGACTCTTATATTGATACAGAGTATATTAAATAGGTGGTGCGACGACAACCCTCACAGTGGCTTCATAAGTGCTTACTTTGTACATAATGTAATAGATGGCAGGACCAATAAGTTCCAATGTAACATAAGTTGTTTATGCGAAGGAAAATGTAATCTTTAGTACCCACTCGCTGTTATAATTAATGAAAACATATTTTTTAAGGCTAGGATTTTGCAGAGTGAGAGGGAAATATGCGTTTATTTTCGGTTTATTATAAATATTTAAAAAATCATAAATGGTATAATCTTTAAAATAATTTCAGATACTTCCCATTGCTCTAAGGAATACAACCATATATAGTTTTTATCATTAATTTTGTATATAGGCAAATGCCATACTTTAATAATGAAATTAGGCACTATTTTCATTGACAAACTACGATATTTAAATATAACAGAAATTTATAATAAAAAAAATATATAGTTGTATTCGTTAGATCAATAGCAAGTATCTAAAGCAGTTTTAAGATTATACTATGTGTAGTTTTTTAAATAATTACTATAAATCGAAAATAAACGCATATTTCCCTCTCACTCTGCAAAATCCTAGCCTTAATGTGTATGTTTCGAGATTATCTACACAATTTTATTACATTTAATTGCAAATAGAAACTAAATAATCGGTAGACTCACTTGATCGCTTAAACGACACCACAGATGGGCGACGTTAACATAAGTTATGCCTTAAATTAATGCGGACGAGTTGCGCGGCCGCATTCAACAGCGTCATCTCGTTACTATAACTCTCTCTTTAAAAATAAAAAAGTTACCTCGATCGGGTATTTTTCAATGCAAATTTTAAAAAACCGCGACAATAGGCGTCTGAATTTAAGATGCCAGCGCCAAAGTGGAGAACTCGTGAACTAATTATAGGCTTTTTGTTTGTTTATATGGCGAATACTTATATTGGTTTTGTTCTGTTTATTGTTGTTTTTGGCGTTAAAAATAATAACATTAATAATATATGACCTAAAGGTTTGCAAGATTTTGTTGTAAGTGATTTGCAAGATGTTAATGGCATTATTCAGCAAAATTCATATTTTTTTAGGTTATCTAGTTTTTCCCTTGAAAAGTACAGTTTCTTCGACATAAACGGTGTCTGGCTAGTTAAATATTAATAAACTTAAATATTTCTCTAAATTTATATACAGTTGTAGTTTAAATCACTTTTTCTTCAGGAAACATGAGTGACATTTAGGTTAAGCATATTACAATGTATGGAACATTTGTGAAGCAATAAAAATGTAAAAATTCTAAGTGTGTGTATGAAGGGGAATATATTTTAAATGCAGGACATATTATTTTGTGTGGTACAACCCATATTCAACACAAAACTTAAAAATGTGTATGCTCTATGTTTACGAACAAGTGTCTCAGATTCAAATACCCATGAAATTAGTGGTACATTGAATATAAGTGAAAAGATATTTATTAATTCTTTAAGTAAAATAAATGAAACAGTATTTTGTAAAATATGAAACAGAAATATTCAGGGGTCTTGTGCAATAGTATATATTATTACTTTTAAATATACTGGAATTACATATATTTACTTATTTCAAAAATTTCACTTACAATGTGTGATTGTCTAGGACATTATTATTGCTACTCAGGCCACGATTATTTGCACCAGCTTTTCCCCTCTCAATGCCTGGTTAAAGGTGTCTACATTAAAGAGGGTATGCTTTGAACATTGCAATGCAACTCAACTTTCACGAGTTCTCCCTGCAATCTACAAAGGATATCGACTGGGTTGGCTCCAGCCAATTGTAGCCCCTTTAAACGCTATCACATTTTTAATAACTTAGCATCTCAGTTTATCATTTATTTATTGTTGATATCATCGTACACTAAAGAGAAAATGACAGAAAAGCCCATAATTAGTTTGACTATAGACCACCAGGTGGCGTACTCCTTATTTTCAGACGCCTATAGAGGGTAATTATATTTTTTTAGGCACTGTATTATTAGTTACACTATATTCTTTGCCGTCAGCCTATCCAAGAATATTGAAGGGATAATGTGTAAAATATTGGTCTAAATCGGAATTAAAATAAAAAAAATATGATGTGTTATGTGCAAAACAAAAATTAACACATAATTTTAAAATTTTTCAAAAAATTGCGAATTGACCGATTTGGCAATCTCAAATTAACGGAAAATCAGATCTAGAAGGTCATTTTACATAATATCATCTGTTTTTTAGGTGGGTGTTCGCGAGTTGTACAGACTACTTTTAAAATGCTTCCTACAGATTGGCTGCTCTCTGACTATTAGGCTTTAATCTCTATGAAAAATATTGTCCCCAAGGATCGGGGGGTGCACGTACAGCTAGGGAGGGCTCCCCGACTATTAAAATCTGATTCGAAGTATATTTGAATAAAAACAAAATCACTTTCTTTCATTTTAATGTGAATGCCAAATAAAGATAAAGTACGTGTTCCTATGATACTTTCAATTCCATTTACTTATGGTGAAGAACGGTGGCGTAACTAGAGGGGCTAGGGAGCACTTTGTCCTCTCGCCCCTATGATGTGGCATCCCTGCTCTAGAAAATTTAGAGAATTTTATTAATGCCCATAATATAAAACAATTTTTTTCCCATTTTCCGCTCGTCCCCCTCGTTTATCCGCTGTGCGCGACCCGCTCATAAATATTATCCTATACTATCCTATCCCCCCCCTCGCTCATCAATTTTTATTTTTATTTGCAACTTTTTTGACTGCCTCCTCTTTCCCGAAAAGCTGTCTACGCCACTGGTGAAGAAAACTTTCCACTAATTAAAATATTAGTCAACTTTGCATTTTTGTTATAGGATAGTTGTTGTGGTCTCCATGGGCCAGAAGGGGAAGAAGTTAAGGAAAAATCTGATGGAGGAGATAATGAGGAGGCGACAATAATGGAGAGTTGTTGTTCACCGCTATCTCGACCGTGCAAAACACAAGTGGCCCATGCTGGAGGTTGCGTACCATCCGTAACTAGAGGTTTAACTATAAATGGAGTAACTTACATAGTCATATCAATAAGTTATGTAAGTATTAATAATAGTAACAATAACTCGTGTTTTAAAAGTGGAAGTACACACCGGACTAATTTAATGAGAGGCGAGCATTTCTAAACCAAGAAATAATATGAAATAATAATAAATTAGGCCAGTCACCGTAGACACAAAAATCGCGTTAGATCGCAAAAAATTGCAGTTCTGATTTTTTGGGAAGATGTTGGGATAGATACTAATAGTGTAAAACCAAGTTTGCAGTATCGAATGACTTGTGGTAACTGCGTGGTGCTCGATAAACCTTGAAATTTTCGGTATTTGGCTTATACCTTCTGAAAGGTGCATCCTACGGAAAAAGTCATTATGTACACTTTTAAAGTAGACAAAATTTGCTACAATTTGAGCGCAGCTCTGTGGATCCAATAGGTCCCGAGATACACCACTTCAAAAATCGGCCATTTTTTCCAAACGATTTAGCCGTCTTCCGAGCAAGATATCGGCTAAAACACTCATCTTACGAGGAAAGTCATGGGACATGAAGCTGTAGAGCAGTTATTTTGCTTTAATTTAAGCACAAGCGAAACTCTGTAGGGCCAATAGTTCCTTTGTTATCTGGAAAGAACGAAAAATTAAGGAAATCGAATTTTTCACGAAATGGAGCAAGACGAATGGCAGGACTTTTGTAAAGGATAAGAAAGACATAACTCAGTGGAAAATGGTTTATATCATGCAAAATGAAGTTGAGTACAATTAATAATATAATAATAATATGTCATTTTTATAACATTCTATATAGTAGAGCAGCATATGTAGTTCCGTGGCGAAGTTAATGAAGGGGGTATGTAGGGGTGATATTTCAATAAAAAATTGCCTTTTGATGAATTATTTTCATGGTGTCACTTTAGGGTGTGTGGCGGGTAGCATTTATGACGTCATCAAGATGGCGGCAAATGAGATTTCAGAGAATGGCAATATCTCAGTTATTTATTGGGCGATTTTCTTTTTCGAGGGCTCATATTAAAGATAATTAAAATTTCAATAAAAGATGTTCTTACATTTACTCTAAAGTAAACAGTAACGGTTCGTTTTTAATGATATATAAATTATATTAAACTTTTCAGTTAAATTATTAGTATTTTATTATTTTTATCATTATTTAATTGACTATTTACTTTTAAATTAGAGTAAAGTAACGTATTTGAAGTTAATTAGAGAATATTGTATATTCATGCAACGCTAGATAATTTAAATTTCTATAAAAAACATTCTTAAAGTATTTGCTCTAAAATAAACACTAACGGTTTCTTTTTTAATAATAGATAATTTGTATGCCATTATTAAATTCTGTTAAATTATTATTATTTATTTGGCAATTTACTTCCAATTTGAGTAGAATTATATTATATATTTAATGTATGAGTTTAAAAGAGTTTAAAAGAGGCAATTGGGTCGTTAAAAAACTAGCAATCCATTTTGTGCTCTTGGAGCAGATGAAGCACTCGAACAAGTAAACAGAACTTTGAAGGTTACCAGTGTTAACATAATGACGACTCGAAAGAAGAAATACTTAGAGAAGATATTGCAATAAACAAATTACGTATTGAGCTTAAACGGGTGGGAAATCCTTTTTCTTACGAAGATTCTGAACTTATTAATATTGCAACCAAGGATGTCTTCTCAAATTCTATTAAAAGAGATGTCAGTAAGATTCGTGTCCTTGGTACAAAGCAGTATGATGAATTAAAAACGGAAAGGCTTATATCTGACAGTAGGACAATCAATTTATGGGATTCAATTAAGAGGAATAAATTAAATTTGTGTTCAAGCGCCAAAAGAAAAATTAAAATAAAAGAGGCTGGTATTGTTAAAGATTTAAAAGCAGACAGATTTAAAAGCAGACATAGATTTATGCGAGACAATAGATTCATATGAATTTTCTGCTGTACCAAGATCACTTTATAATTACGACGGTACTATGCATCTGTGTTCTCAAAAAAGTAAACTGGTTGACATTTTAAAATCAATTCCACCAGTACCACGAAGCAAGAGTCTACATAACGAAATCTCTTCAAAAGCAATTTTAATTAAAACCTCTGAGGAAAGAACGTTTTCTGTAGCGGTTGTTGACGGAATGGCAGAGCTTCCAGCGTTGGATAAAGGTAAGGACATTAATACATGCAGAGAATTAGCAGAAGCATTTATGAAGAAAATAGAAAGGAAGTATTGGAACTACAGTGAAGTGCACCTTGTGTAAGATACATATAAAGAAGGCTCCATAAAGCAAACGACAAGGCAAAAGAGAGCACAGGGAATTGCTCCTACTCGGTATAAAATTGCGAATAGCACAAACATAGTCAACGTGACTATGTCAAAACTGCGATCGAATATGTATACCAAGGACGAATTAACTGCATACCTAGCAGAAAAACTTCTACATCATGCGCAACTAACGAAGAAAGACTTTGTAGTCGCATGGCGTTCGGAAATTGCCTCATCACATGGCTCTTTCGATCACCTTCGAAGCACGCAAGAAGAGGCAGGAACTAAAATAATTCTTCATACTATTAATACCGCCGATAGAGGAGCAACCAAACTATATATATTTGCACAAGAAACAGACATTTTGATTCTTAGCATAAGAAGATACCCGGAACTTCCCACCACATCGTACTTTGTATCCAATTCCAAGGAAGTTATATCAGTTGCAGATTTATACACTTCATTAGGTACATTAAAGGCTTCTTCATTACCAGCTTTTCATGCGTTTTCTGGATCCGATTGTACAGGTACATTACTAGGCAAAGATAAACTTTCATATTGGAAAACATTCAGTGCAACTACAGCAGATACGTTTTTGGCTTTTTCTTCAATAGGAACCGACCACACAATTTCTGATCACGTAATGACAATACTAGAAGCATTCATCTGCCAAATCTACCAGCCTAAAACGAGTTATGTTGGTCCATGTTTTCTAAGAAACAGACAAGCTGGGAAAAGTTGCCACCAACAAGAAGTGCTTTTATACCTGCAATGAAGAGAGTCAACTACCAGGTAATGATTTGGAACCAAGACTGCAATCCTCAGCCAATAATTCCGTCCCCTACTGGATGGACTATGGAAAACGGACAGGTGATTCCTGTTCTCTGTGAAATGCCGTCCACTCCGGACTCCATTTTCAAGTTGGTCAGATGCTCATGTATAAAAAATAAGTGTAAATGTTCTGCAAGCAGCCTAGCGTGTACCGATATGTGTGAATGTGGACGCATAGACGAACTGTGTGACAACCATTCACATATTGTACCAGAGGTGTCAGATTATGACGACAATGATAATTGATGACAAACGATATCATTAACGACATCATTTAGATACCTATTTAATGACATTATGTTATTTTCCAATTATTCAGATTTGTAATGTCATTTTACTTTTAAATAAAATAAAATAATTTTTTTGTACAAAGTATAATTAAAGAAAATATCGTGGAAAATTGCATTTATTCATTGTTCGAAGTTCCTGAAGTAAAGATCACTGAAGATGTACTTTGCAATCATAGGTGAAACGTCGAAATGTATTTCTAACATGACTTCTGTCATGATTCATGAACCATGATTTCTTAGCAATATTTATTGGTTACATTTCCTAATAATATAAAAAAAGGTCCAGTTATTGCGTTCCAAAACCATATTTACCCAAATATTTTAAATACCGTTTACTTAAGAGAAAACGTTGAAATTACCTTTTTTATATACATTTCAATTATCTTTAATATGAGGTATCATAAAAAAAAATCGGCTAATAAATAACTGAGATATTGTCAATTTTATAAATCTCTCATCTTGTTGACGCCATTAATGCTATACGCCACACATCACGAAGTGACACTATAGAAATTATTCATGTGTGGATAGTTTATCACCAAAAAAGCAACCCCCCTTTTTCATTAATACCGCCACGGAGGATAATTTTCCTACATATGCTTCTATACTAATAGGTAACTGTGCAATATTAATAATAATTTACATGGGGGGGCTCCATTTCATTACTTAAAAAATCTAATTTCCTTAATTTTTCAAAAAAAAAGCCAATTCTTGAAGAGGTGTATCTCGTGACCTATTGGACCTACAGAACTGCGGTTGCATTCAAATTGTAGCAAATTTTCTCTATTTTAAAAGTGTACACTGTAACTTTTTCCGTAGGATGCACCTTTCCGAAGTTATCAGCCCGAAAATGAAAGAAGCCAGAAAAGCTTTTCCAGCTACACGCAGTTAGCACAGGTCTTTCGAAGCTGCAAACTTGGTTTTACACTACTGGTATCTACCCTAACAATATCCTAAAAAATCAGAGCAGTGCAATTTTTTGCGACCTACGATGTTTTAAACCTACAGCTCCTAATGGTCTGATTTCTATTTCCTTTTTTTTGTTTGAAAGCTCTTGTAAAGAGGACACTTTTTTGTCTATACATTTATCTCTACATCTTGAGGTTTCTGCGCAACTTAAAAATATATACATATATATATTTTAATTTTTCAGAGTTGTTTTTGTAATTTGATGATTTGTGAATTATTTATTTATTTGCACAGTAGATATTGATGTAGTTGTTTTGGCAATATCTTTTTTTTTACGTTCTCAAAACTGCGGAGAAGTTTACTGTTTTGTTTTATTACAAAGACGCAGAAGACTTTTCAGTCAATAATGTTAGAAAGCTTCTCTTTGCTTCAAAAAGTCGCAGTCTACAATGTCTGACCCCAACAAAAGAGGTACTAAGGCAGCATTGTCTTCGTTCAGTATATAAGTGAAGTGTCCATGTGTTGTTGTTGTGCTAGAGTACAAATAGCTACGTATGTTAAATAATAAACAAGCTAAAAACGTACTCTTCGCCGGTTTACTAAACTTTTTATATAATTGTTACACATTCTATAGGATACTCTTCGCAGTTTTTTGTAAATAATGTTAGTTTTAAAAATGTATTTATTTTATAGAACAAACTTAGTTGGTGAAAGACTCGGTGCAAAATAAAGTAAAAATTAAAAAAAAAACATGCCATACCCCATGTCGGTTTCGAACCTAGGACCCTTGAATTCCGAGTCAAAAACGTAAGAACCACCTAACACGTAAAAAAATATAAAAAAATGTAAATTTTTATAAAAACATAAAAATCAAAAAAAAAATTCTCAAATTTAAACCATTAATAACATTTTTATTTACTGATCGATTTTGTTCAAAAACAATAGGGTAGTTCCCCTAGCTAACACTAACTTAGTGTCCAAATTTCAGTACAATCGGATGTTTCTTTCTTAAGTTATCGTGCTTACAAGAAACGTGACGGACGGACAGACGGACGGACAGACGGACGGACAGACGGACGGACAGATGGACGGACAGACGGACATTTTGAAAGTTGTTCAGAATTCGTTCACTAACACAATGATGATTTTCTCTACGAGCGATATTTACGATTTTAGAAATGTGCCGATCAAATACAATGTACTCTTCGTTTTTGCGAAGAGTATAATAAGCATGGCAGAGAATTGTGCAAAATGTCGAGTACGAAAAAAAGATGGTCTGGTTGGATGCGAAGGCTCATGTAAGTTATGGTTTCACTACTCATGTGTTCAGCTAAGTGAAAATGATTTTAAGTTACTCGATAAGTGCAAAAACCTATTCTATCTATGTGATACATGAAAGATAAACTGTGAAGTTGTTAATAAGGGCAACATATCCAAGTTATGTGAGAATATAAGAAATATTATTTGACATAGTAGTGATCATCGAATCATGGCTAACGGCTAATGTTTTAGACGAGCAAGTAGCAATTACAGGTTATGGATTGGTAAGAGAGGATCGCTTGGGCAGAGGCGGCGGCACAGATCAAACAAACCAGATGTTTCACTTAATAGTATTCCCTATGTAACCAGTTTCATTTTTTGTCGTGTGACGTTTACCTTCCAGGATTCTGCGCAGAAGTCATAAACAGAGCAACCTAGCGGTTGACATGGAAGTTAAGACCAGCGAGTACAATATCACAGGAGAGAGTGTTTAGTACTGAAATCTCAGAGATGGAAGTCGTCATCAGCTACAACAGTGATATTAATTATTTTGGAATGCAGTGTATTCTATTGAAGCTTAGAGTTCTTATTGTTATACATTTAAGTGGTTTTTTTGAGTATTTATTAGGTGACTTTTAATTATTGTTACGTGTCATCACCTCCCTCCTGTGTCTATACTCGCTGGTTAAGACTGCTTGGTATATGCGCAGATCACTACACAAATTCGTACCTTCCAGGAGTTGATTTATTATCTAAACCATGAAACGTCATAAGTGAAACATCTGGTTTGTTTGATCTGTGGCGGCGGAGTGGCTATTCATTATAGGGATCTTATAAAGGTTAGTAAAATAAATATAGATGGTAATAATATAACAGAACTGGAACAGCTTTGGATTAGTTTTAAAATAAAAAAATTACGTGTTGGTTTGGCGGCATTGTATAAGCCTCCTCATTCACTAGTTAATAATAGTATAAATGAACTAGAAAACGCACTAGTAATTGTGAACCCAATGGTGGATGAAATTTTTATTTTGGGTGACCTAAATATAAATCTTTTTAATTTAGTCAGCTCTGGTACTATCAAATTGACATCTCTATTGGACTCTCATGGTCTCACAGTAATAAATAACGAACCTACAAGAGTGAATAATTTTTCGAGCACTCTTATTGACATAATAGCGGTAAGCAACAAAGATTTGATATTAAACACAGAAACAATAGACACTCATAACATCTCAGATCATAATTTGGTGTACTGTGAGATTCATTGTGAGTCTAAAAGAAATAAACAGTTTTTTCATACATCTCGAGATTTCAGAAACTTTTCTTATAATGATTTTCTAATAGATTTATATAGACAACCGTGGCCAAATCTCTACAACTTAAATAATACTGAACTTATAATTAATAAAATAAACGAGTACATCATTGAATGCTTCGATACGCATGCACCGATGAGAACGGTAAGGATAAACAAGCCTAAAGCTCCCTGGTTGACAGACACTATAAAAGTTATGATTAAGACTAGAGAAAAGGCATTATTAAAGTTTAAGAAAAATGGAAGAAACGCGGACTGGGAGACTTATAAAAATATACGAAATATGGTAACAACTGCTATTAAAAATGAAAAGAAATGTTATCTCGATTATATTTATAGTCAGCATGATTCCAAAGAGTTGTGGAAAAGTTTAAAGTTGCTTGATATAATCAGTAAGAAGAATAATAATATTCCCGATCATCTTAGTGATCCAAACAAAATAAATGAACATTTCATCAATTCAATCAATCAATTAGTTACTCCTCCACCTCAAGACACTATGGATTATTATAAGAATAACAGCTTTAACCCCAACATTAAATTGCAATTAAAAGAAATTTCGGAAGAATATGTTGAGGAACTTATTAACAAAATCAAAAGTAAAGCCACAGGGTCAGATGGCATATCAATAAAAATGCTAAAATTGTGCATTCCTCACCTTACTCCAATATTAACTTTTACTATTAACAAATGCATAATGGAGGGTTACTACCCAGAAATGTGGAGAAGAGCTGTTATTTTTCCACTCTCAAAGGTGAATAAACCCGAGAGTTATAACGATCTAAGGCCGATTAATATTCTTCCGGCCTTATCTAAAGTTTTAGAAAAAGCTGTCCATGAGCAGATATCAGATTACGTATTCATTAATGAAATTATCCCTGACAATCAGTCAGGATTTAGAAAACATCACTCTACAACTAGTACGTTATTAAAACTTACAGATGATATTCTCAGTGGATGGGATCAAAAGTGTGTAACTGTATTATTATCTTTAGATTATAGAAAAGCTTTTGATACTTTGAACCATGAACTGCTATATTTAAAACTTAAATACTTCAGTTTTGATGATACAACTTCTGCTTTCGTTCAATCTTTTCTAACCAAGAGGTCAGATTGTTGTTGTAAACGGTGTGTAATCTGGAAATAAAGAAATTTTATATGGTGCCCCACAAGGATCAATTCTGGCTCCACTTTTGTTTACAATTTACATATCGGACTTCCAAAAATCTTTAAAATTGTTCTCGTCTCAATACTATGCTGACGATGCAGAGCTATATCATATCACACCCGTGGAAAATTTAATTGAAATAGTTCCACTATTAAATAAGGAAATAGAGGACATCGTGGAGGTTTCTAAAAATCATTCTTTGAATATTAATCCTTCTAAATCAGCAGTAATTTTTTTTTGGTAATGACAGAGATCGAGAAAGGGCCATAAACGATGTCTTATTGGTGGTGGAAGGGCAAATTTTACAACACAAAGATAATATAAAATGTCTAGGTTTGATTATAGATCATAAACTGTCAAGCATATAAATAATTTAGTAAAAAGATCTTACTGTATATTAAAAAGTTTATATGCAAACCGACATAGCTTAAATAAGAAGATCAAAACAATGTTATGTGACACACTCATTTTATCTTTGTATAATTATTGCGACATTGTTTATGGCCCATGTATTGATCAATATACTCGCTCTAGAGTACAAAAGGTACAGAATTCCTGCATCAGGTTCATATTAGGACTAAGAAGGAGAGACCATGTCTCCCTTCATGTAAAAGAAATAGGTTGGTTAAACATGACAAATCGTATGACATTACACCTTGCCGTCTATACACATAAAATATTAACCACTCAGAGTCCAAGCTATTTATTTAATAAGCTAATACCTAGATGGCAAATTCATACCAGAAACCTTAGATCACTAGAATATTTAACAATTCCGCAACATACGACCGCACTTTTCCAGAGATCCTTCTCTTATAATTCACCCATTACCTATAATGCAATATCTGATGCTACAAAACGATTATCTTCTCAATCATTTAAATTTGTCCTTAAAACTAAATTATTAAATGAACAATGACCTTAAATATTCTTAATATATTTTCAATTTTTTGTATATATATGGAAGTATATGTGTGTGTATGTATGTTTGTATGTAGACGTGGACGTATGTATAAAAATAAATAAAGAAAAACAATCACATATAAATGTCAATGCGTAAGCAGGGAGGTATGTAGTAGATTATTGTTTATTGCGAAATTATTTTTTTCTTGTAAATTGTTTACTATATTGTATCGTGTTTAGTTAATAGTTTATATTATATTTTATATTACTTTAAAGTGTCCTGGTTGAGTGGTGGAATAGCTATGCTAAACTCCGCCAGGACTTAAATATCAATAAAGGCGATTTATTATTATATATATATTATTATTATTATTATTAAATCTCATGTTAACAACTTAAGTCAAGTAAACAACATCGAAATCCTTAACGAGTTAATGAGCAAAACATACACTGATATGTTATGCGAAATGGAAGTAAAATTGAAAACTTATAAAGATCTGCAACAGGTATTTACACTTAAGCTTGAGGAAGTAAACAAAAATTTATCAAATAATGATAAGTCGATGCAAAAGGCCTCCTTCGCTGATGTGGTAAAAACTAAGGCATCTTTTGTAGTACAGCCTAAAAAAACAGATCAATCTACACATACAACCAAAACAGACGTATTACGTAAAGTTGATCCTGTGCTTGAGAATATTAATATTGCCAATGTTAAACCTGTACGTAATGGTGGATTAGTTATAAGCTGTAATAAAGGTGAGGAATCAACCAAATTTAACCAACTATTTAATGAAAAACTTGGTGAAAACTATAACGTTAAGCAAGTATCATCCCTTAATCCAAGGCTCAAGATAGTCGGAATATCAGATAAATATGAAGACAACATCCTACTCAATTATATAAGGGCAGGCAATCGTAACCTATTCATGGATCATAGTGTTTGTGATTTAGTGCATGTAAAACCTTTACGTAATAATAATAAAATATATCAAGCGTTAATTCAGGTAGATATTGAAACTTATACTAGAATTATTGATAAGGGGAAAATATTTGTTGGATATGATTACTGTTCGGTGTATGATGCGATCGATGTGAGACGTTGTTTTAAATGTTGCGGTTTTCACCATATAGCTAATAATTGCGTTAGAGATACTCCCGTTTGTCCCAAATGCTCTGAAGCACATTCAGTAAAGGAATGCACTGCCACGGACCTTAAATGCGTGCACTGCAATAACTTAAATTCTACGCAAAATAAGAATCTTGACATACAACATGCGGCGTGGGATCCTAAATGTCACGTATATAAGGAGATCCAAAGTAAAATGAAAATTAGAATAATAGGCGGACAATATCAATCAAACTGCCCTGTACCCAGATCCAATGCCAAATGTCTGAATTCTACTTACACTCATAAGTCTAACCCGCTTACTTTGATGTTTTACTATCAAAACGTGAGGGGACTGGGGTCCAAAACTGTCAACCATCAATCAGTATGATGCTATTGCTTTTACAGAAACCTGGCTAAGTAAAGATATCTTTAATTGTGAGTTATTCGATTTGAACCATTACGACGTATTCAGAAGCGACCGCGATTTTACGTCTACGAATACTAAAAGAGGAGCTCTAAATAAGAAATTTAATGCGGTTAAAGTCAATATTTTTTCTATCTCGGATGGCTTTAGTCATATAAAACACATAGATATTCTAGTTGTTAAATTAAATATAAAATTCCACACGTTACACATAATCGTAATATACATTCCTCCAGCATGTAATAACACTGACTTCGAATTACTATACGAATCAATAGCTTCTTTGTATTGCATTATGGATCAGACATTCTAATATTAGGGGACTTTAATATACCTGAATACCTAACTTGTGCTATGAATAATAATGCTTCTACTATCAATTTTAACTCCCTATTAAACTTTTTCAACTTCTTTGACTTAAAACAATATAATTATACAACTAATAGCCTTGAACGAATACTAGACTTAGTAGTAAGAAATAATAACTGTTCTGTTAATAGAGCCCCCGAAGTTATTCTCCCTGAAGATCCCTATCATCCTGCACTGCTCGTTGAAGTTGATATTCCCAAATCAAGTACTATCAACTTTCCTTGTCAAACGATCACAAAATACAATTTTAAAAGAGCCACCTTTCGTAATTTGTATGCGGAAATTTTCCATACTGACTGGTCCATATTTGAACAATATACTACTGTAGATGAATCACTTGACTTATTCTATACTAAACTGGATGAAATTTTCGAGAAACATACTCCTAGGACTAAGGTTACCAATAAATCATATCCACCATGGTTTAACGGAAAAATTATCTACAAGATAAAATTGAAAAATAAACATTTCAACAAATATAAAAAAACAGGTTCTGCTTACGAATTCGAGAAATTTAAACAACTGTGAGCACAAATTAAACAAGAGGTTGATATTTCATATAAACTGTACTTTGAAACTATTGAAACAGAAATTAAAATTAATCCTAAGAACTTTTGGTCTTTTCTCAATTCAAAAAATAATATCTCGCCTATACCAACCACCTTGTACTATCAAAATGAGGAAGTAACAGATCCACAAACAATTGTTAATAGCTTCGCTGATTATTTTGCCAAGTCATTCACACCATCCGCTAATCAAGAACAGAATTTTCAATCCAACAATAACAACTTATTGCTTACCCCAACAGAAATAACTGAAGAACAAGTCTTAAACGCAACCAAAAAACTAAAAGCTAACATGACGATGGGAACTGACCTTATCCCAGCTTTTATAGTGAGAGATTGTGCAATAATATTTGCTAAACCCCTCATGCATATATTTAACTTGATACTACAGACATCCTATTTTCCGGATAAATGGAAATTATCACGAGTTTGTCCTATCTTTAAAAAGGTGATAAAAACGACTTGTCCAACTATAGACCAATCACTATAATTTGCAACTTTGCCAAAATCTTGGAAATTATTCTACACTCAGTTATCTATGACCATACATCTGGCATGATATCGCCCAACCAACATGGTTTTATGAGGGGCAGATCTACAGTAACCAACCTCGTTTGTATCACTCAATACTTAAGTGAAAAACTTGATCTGTCTAGACAGGTTGATGTGATTTACACAGACTTCTCCAAGGCTTTCGACAGACTCGATCACGGTGTTCTACTATCAAAAATTGCCACATTTGGTTTATCAGTGGATCTAATAAACTTACCTGCAAAACAGATACCAATATGTTCAACACCGTGGTTACAGGTCCGTCGAATTCTTGCAGGAATCCGGTGTTCCCCAAGGGTCTATACTGGATCCGCTTCTCTTTAACCTGTTTGTGGATGATATTACGACCGATCTGGATGCCGAAACGTTGCTCTATGCAGACGAATTAAAAATATTTCTCGAAATAACATCAATCGAAGACTGTGAGAGATTGCAAAATAATCTAAATAAACTCCATGACTGGTGCATTATCAATAAACTGCCACTTAATCCACAGAAGTGTAACACCTTGTCATTTACCAGAAAGCATAACATATTTCTCTATGATTATAATCTTCAGGGTGTCATATTGCACAGACCAGACTCTCTTAAAGACTTAGGAGTTCACATTGATCCTAAACTTAATTTTATAAAGCATATTGAGTCAATAGTAGCCGGCGCCATTAAAACCATAGGATTTCTCACACGAAACTGTAAGGGGTTTGTGAACATTGACACTATGCGCACCCTATACGTGATATTTGTAAGATCCCGCCTCGAGTACGCCTCAGTGGTTTGGAGCCCTACCTACAACGTTTATATCCTCCAACTTGAAAGAATACAACGTAGGTTTCTCAAATCGGCCACATATATAATTCACGGTTATTATCCACAAATCGGGTTCCCCACGATATACTGCTTAATCGCTTTAATGTTTGCGAACTGGACAAAAGGAGAATAGCTGCCTCTATAATATTCTTGTATAAAATAGTAAATAATCACCTCGATTGCATCAGACTCTCCAATCAAATCATATACAAAGTACCTAGAATTTCCTCAAGAAATTGCAACCTTTTTCATCTCCCCACTGCCAAAACAAATATTCTTATGTCTTCACCGCTATATCAAATGTACCTTAACTACTCAAACCTGGAAAGTCGACTTGATATACTTTGCACTAACCCATCGCAAATAAAGAAATATGTTTTTAATTAACTAATTGTTTATCCTAAAGACTGTCATGTTTTCACTTTTTTTTTCCTTGTTTTTTTTTACCATTTCATATTACTCTAAAATAAGTATATATACCTACTGTACGTATAATTTTGTTTATATCTTTATATGTCTTTGTATCCTAATTTATTTGTAGTTGTAGTTGTTCTCTTTATCCTGTAATTGGGCCTTGTGCCTGTTGGATATCGTAATAAATAAATAAATAAATAAATAAATAAATAAATAAATAAATAAATAAATAAATAAATAAATAAATAAATAAATAAATAAATAAATAAATAAATAAATAAATAAATAAATAAATAAATAAATAAATAAATAAATAAATAAATAAATAAATAAATAAATAAATAAATAAATAAATAAATAAATAAATAAATAAATAAATAAATAAATAAATAAATAAATAAATAAATAAATAAATAAATAAATAAATAAATAAATAAATAAATAAATAAATAAATAAATAAATAAATAAATAAATAAATAAATAAATAAATAAATAAATAAATAAATAAATAAATAAATAAATAAATAAATAAATAAATAAATAAATAAATAAATAAATAAATAAATAAATAAATAAATAAATAAATAAATAAATAAATAAATAAATAAATAAATAAATAAATAAATAAATAAATAAATAAATAAATAAATAAATAAATAAATAAATAAATAAATAAATAAATAAATAAATAAATAAATAAATAAATAAATAAATAAATAAATAAATAAATAAATAAATATCAGGCACAACAAATTTGGGGTCGTGCATGCTCAGTGATGGACAACATTCCAGGATCAGAAGGATGGGGATGGATTATGGTTGATGGGGAGTGGACGCCGGTCTGGTCTTCTCTTCCTTCTCTTATGGCAGCCTGCAGAGAATTAGTTAAGTGTAGTTGCTCAGGATGCCGTACACGACGCTCTTGCTGAAAAACCAAAGTTCATGCACGAACTGCAGCAATGCAGCAATAAATACAATAAAAGATATGCCTTTAATTGATTATTTTTAAATTCGTTTCACAATAATTTCAAGATCATAATATTGCTTTGTTGATCCATTTCCTTAATATAATAATAATATATAATTATTTAGTTCCAGGGATGAACTGGAAGATAAAAAAGATGATTGCGAGTGATCTAGAGTTGTAAAAGCTCTATAGAAACAGTTCATTTACATGAATATTTCTTAGTATTTAGTAGTTTTCTTATTTGTAAATTTTTTTTTTACTTAATGTAATAAATGTTTTCAAAATAGTTAAAATCACAATTGTTTATGAAAACAAGTCTCTATTAACATATACGGAAACCATATACAGTGTCAGAAAATGTTTCATTTGGGTCGGCAATGAGAGCAAGCGAGAGCGAAGCAACTAGGCTATTCTTTTTTATCGTATAACACATCCTACCCGTGCCACCTGCTTTCCCCACCACATGTACGTGGGCAGCTCTGTCTGCGGGAAATGTAAAGAATTATTTGACTCGTTTTGAAAGTATAACGAGTTAAATAATTTTAGTTATTAAAGCACGTAATAATATTACCTATACTGAACAGAGCCAACTACATCCTTCCTTTGAATAAATGGTACTGAAATTTTTAATAGCAATGCAATGATGTACGTGTTTTCTTAATAGCGCATCATTATTTGCTCCCTCTACACTGGTACACGCCTTCATTATAGGCGGTCTGTCAAGCCGTTGAAACTATGCTTGCCACCCAAATCCAAAATCTTCCGATACTGTATATAAACGTGTTTTTGTGCGAAAATAAATGGATATTGAGCACAATTAAAACTTACTTATCAATGAAATTTGTGAGAAAAGTGAAATTTTCAGATTTTTGAAAATTGCGCAGAACCCTCAAGGTGTAGAGATAAATGTATAGAGACAATTTCGATTTCGCTTGACTGACCGAAGTATGTTTGTGTACACAACTACTGTAATCAACTGGTAAAACACCAGGCTTAGTAAATTCAGAGAATTTTTTGGGTCTGGCTCTCCGTCTAGAAGTGGGGTGAGTGAAACATGAGATGTAAGAAAAATTTATAGTGCTTTTATCTTGAAATTAGCTATCCCGATGGCAATATGATTTGGTATTTTCGTTAAATCATTTGTATTGATTGTAGATTGCTTTCGCATTTCTCCCTGCCACAGCAGCGAATATGATCAGACAGAGACGTTACGAAGATGAAAATTACGGAGTGCGGTGATCTGTTCCTACACATGTCAAAATTAGAAATACAACGGAAGAACAAGTTATAACAGTGATCTGTTTTCCAAATTGCGTTATTGTACAATACACTTACCGCCATGAACTAAAATTCATAGTGCCTTTGCATTAAATAATATGAATCTATTTGTAGTTGTATTTTTTTTATATCTATTATCTATTACAGACAAGTTATGATGTTTAAAGAAACGGTCTACATATGTGCACACTGCACACACACTCATACAGGCGCAGCACACAGACATTTTTTTATTCGATATTTAAGTTCAGTATGTCATGAAACCGATTTCTGAGCAAATGTACAGGGTGTTTCACTAAAAGTCCCCGGGTCATTATCTCGTAAAATAATAAAGATATTTCAAATGTGTAAATTGCGGATAATTGACACCAGAAAAGGTCTTAAATAACTGGAGTTAGAATTGTTCCTTCGCGGTGCATAGAGATGGACCTGCGATGAGAAATTATTTTTCAATGTCTGGAACCTTGAAATATGATTCATACAATTAATGAATAAATTGTGAATAATTTTGATTATACAGAAAATTTTGTAAAAACCGGCCGTTTTGGATGATTTTTCTTCTGCATTTTTTTTGTTTATTTAAATTTTTAAAACTAGTGTAACTTTTTAGTTAATAATTTTAGAACATCGGTTATTTAAAGCTTTTATCTTATTAAATGCAATACTCCTTATATTAGTACATATTTTGAAAATTTTACTAATTTCAAATTTTAAAAATTAGTTGCATTTGAAAAATTCTGAAAATTATAAAAAATTTCAAAATATGTAATAATATATAGGAAGTATGGAATTTTAAATAATTGGTGTTCTAAAATGATAAACAGATAAGTTACAGGAGTGTTCAAAATTTACAGAGACAAGAAAATGGAGAAAAAAATTCATGTTACTCCAAGACGGCTGGTATTTAGAACATTTTTTTACATAGTCAAAATTATTCACAATTTATTCATTAATCGTATGAATCATGTTTCAAGGTACCAGCCATCGAAAAATAATTTCTCACCGCAGTGCCATCTCTGTGCACTGCGAAGGAACAATTCTAACTGCAGTTATTTAAACCTTTTTTGGTGTCAATTATCGGCGATTTATAAATTTTAAAATCTTTATTATTTTACGAGATAATGACCCGGAGACTTTTAGATGAATCACCCTGTATACATATATATATATATATATATATATATATATATATATATATATATATATATATATATATATATATATGTATGTATGTATGTATATTTTATGGCTTTCAGCTAATTGTCATTAGCCACGTAAAGTTGTTAAAATACAACATTTAACAAAGAATGAAATAAGTAATTAACACATTGGACACACGCTTCTTGCCCAGGGGTCCCTCAGTAAATTCACACCACAGACAGAGAAAGACCACGGTCAACATGAGATAAAAAAAACATGAGGTAAGAAACGAAGGACAAAAGGTTTAAATATCCATATCAATGGAAATAAAAAAAGTTTGTAAATCTTTATATGCCTGGACATTCTCGCTTATTAAAATTTCTGGTAGCCATATAATGGCTGTCTAAAGTTAAGGTCAGTCAATTGTAGATAAAAAAAAACTAAAACTTCCATATAAGGCATTTTCCATTATAACCTCAAATTTTCCGAGAAAATGGCGGAAAACCGATTTTTCGGTTTTTTATTTTTTTTCTCGTAAAAATAACTAACTCAATTTACATGAAATTTTGTGAAGGTATACATTTTTTTGCACTGAATAACCATGATTTTTTTTGGAATCTGGAAAGCAAGTAGTTTCCGAGATATTTACATTTTTCGAAAAAAAAAAAAAACAAAATCTTCCACGGAAAACTTTATTTTTTATGAAACCGCTTAAAATTGAGAAAAACCAAAAAAATTACATTTCGGATCAAGAATTTTTCAATATATTTTCAATATTTTTTTATTATTTATGTAAATAATGGATTAAAGAATGACAGAATTTACTTCAATGTAATATTACCAAAGTTGAATGAATTTAGTTGAAGAAAGTGGGCAAAAACATTCTGAAACTTAAGTTTTTCATGGCAATGCACCGTTCGTACTGAAAGTCGTATAACCCAGTCGATGAAGGTATATACCTACAGAAATTTGCAAAATGAATATAAAGTATGTTTCAATTAACATTTCCACAGCCGATATTTCGGAAACTAAGAAATATATTTTTATTCTGTAAACGGTAATAGGTTTCTATTATTAATGCCTTCTTCAATAAGTAAATTTACTATTATAACATTGCAGTTTAAAAATATTTTTCGATCAAGGAAGGTTTGAAACATATGCCATTCGAATAAGAATTAAATTTTAAACAAAATTGTTCTTATTCCAAAAAGTCAGATGTGCAGTGTAGTAGTTTTTGAGTTATTTTAATTTTATTGTCTAATATTTGAGTATTATATTAACCTCCCCACAATAAAATTGTGGGAGGTTACTACAATTAGTCCAAAATCGAAAATTGAGATAACATCAAATCTTTACGTTTTGAGGTCCCAGGAACCCAAAAAAGTTGTTTTTGAAAAATGTCTATGTGTGTGTATGTGTGTGTGTGTGTGTGTGTGTGTGTGTGTGTGTGTGTGTGTGTGTGTGTGTGTGTGTGTGTGTGTGTATGTCTGTTAGCACGATAGCGGCGAAGCCACTAAACGGATTTGGATGAAACTTTGCATGAGGGTTTCTTTAGTGCTCCAGAAGATCTGAAAAGGTTTTGGTTGAGATCGGATTACGTTTGTTGCTGTTTTGGCACAACAAGCTGTTTATTTTATGATTACTTACAATTTGTAATCGAACCATTGAAAAGCAGTAAAAATTCCGATTTCAACGATATATCACACTTGCACTCTTTAGCTTTGGTTTCCGTGAAAAAAATTAAAAACCAAATAACACGCTTCTTGTGTAAAATATATTTTATAGTGGAACCACAGAATACAGTAACTGCACAGAGGCGAAGTCTTTGGCGGTTCCTTTCAGTTTTGATGGCTCGTTTTCTGTGACCTTGCGTACCAGTTGCGTCTACACCACGGTGTATTAAATAGGTGGTCCGGCACTTTCCTATTATAATAATGGCTTCGTAAGTGCATGGTTTCTATTTACTTTAATAGATGGCGCGAGCAATAAGGTCCTACAATTACCTGGGCATGTGCATCGTATAACTAACACAACCTCAAATTTTAAGGTGTTTTCGTTTATTCTCATATTTAATGTTTGTATAGGCATTTTTAGCTCGGAGCCATACTGGCTCCAAGCAAATATTTAAAATTTCACGCAAATAATTTTTCAATATTGTTGATTAATAAAAATAGACTGCTAATTATAGGTTAGATTCCTAACCTGCAAAAGTGTCTTATTTTATTGTGACAAACTATTTAAAATCTTCATACATATTACGTTGAACTTGACTTTGGTTGAAAGTACAGGAACCAGGCAGAAATTTTAATAATAGCTACGTAATACCTGTAAATCTTAAGAAATATATATTTTTGAGGTTAGCTGTGACGACACGTGCAATACTGCAATGTTTTAATTTAGCTAATTAATGTCAGATGTCACTGGACTCTTGTCAAAAACAAGAAGCCGGGAATGTATGCAACACTGTATGTACGTATGCACAGAACCTGTAAAATTATCTATCTATGCGTAAGTAATGAGAGAACTTATTGGTCCTGCCATCTATTACAAACTAGTTAGAACTTTATAAACATTACATTGAACTAGATTTTGGTCGAAAGTATGGGAACCAGGCAGAAATTTTAATAATAGCTACGTAGTACTAAATTTTAAGAAATATATATTTTTGAGGTTAGCTATGACGTCATGTGCAGATCCCCATTTAAGGATACACTGAAAAGACAGTGTATTTCGAGTTGGATTGAACAATATTACGATTTGAATTGCTTATAATCGGCGCCTATTTTCAATTGAGTTGTACACTAGGTTTTATTTATGAGAATTTTAATTCTCGCTTAATGTTTTCAATATCCCAAAATGAGTGGAAAAAAAATTCACAAATCCAAACTTAACACGATAAACATCAACAGTGTCAAGATAAAAGTGAGGTTGATTGTTAAACAATTAAGAAATGGCGATGAGTATACAAATTTGGTTTTGGCGGGAAGGCTAGCCTTCGCCTCTGTATAGTTACTGTACTCAGTGGTCTAACCTAACGTTCAATAGACTAGTGTGTTAAAGCGTGCAGACTGTATGCTGAGTAAATTCGAGTGTCAAGTGCATCGAGATTACACGACGTTCATAAAGCCCACGGAAGGTGTGAGAAGCCTTCGTGAACCGCTCACAAGCCCTACAAGTATAAGCAATCTCACCGGAACGTTTTCGGTGAGTTTTTTCCAATAAAACTTTAAAAGTGACATTATATTTTAAAAACTGTTTCCGCTACTTCCGCCATCCCACCGGAAATTCTTCCGGCAACATAACCTAAAAATAGTGCTACATAACTTAAAAATAATTTAAGACATTGGTACCAACCTAAAATATTTTTTCGAAAACTGTCAAAAACCAAATTCCCCCAGAAAAACATTGAAACCAAAAATTTGACAGCTTACTTCCCCGACCGATTTAGTGAAAAATCGGCCGAGGCCAGAAGATAAAACAAAATATATCAACTCAAACTTAAACGATCCACCATGAACACTACTCCGGCCACATCTGGCAGGGAAGCTGTCCACCAAGAGTTATATGGTTTTTCCAAAAGATGGCCATCCCTACCACCCATTACCAACGAACGGATGTTTTCGTTTAGTTGTTTCCCGTATCAATAATCAAAATTATTAAGTGCTCTTGCCTACGAACTTAGTTTTTATAGTGTTGTGTTTATTAACCTCCCCACAATAATTGAGGGAGGTTACTACAATTAATCCAAAATCGAAAATTGAGATAACATCAAATCTTTACGATTTCGAGGTCCCGGAAACCCAAAAAAGTGGTTTGTAACTAATGCCTGTGTGTTAGCACGATAGCTACGAAGCTACTAAACGGATTTGGATGAAACTTTTACATGAGGGTTTCTTTAGTGCTCCAGAAGATCTGAAAAGGTTTTGGTTGAGATCGGATTACGTTTAGTGCCATTTTGGCACAAGTTGTTTATTTTATGATTACTTAGAATTTGTAATTGAACCATTAAAAAGCAGTATAAATTCCAATTTCAACGATATATCACACTTGCACCCTTTCGATTTGGTTTCCGTTAAAAAAATTAAAAATAATTCGTTATATGCGCACATATGACAGCATCCAAAAAATATTATTGGTATTATTGTTAGGGGAAAACGTATTTTGCCATCTGTCAAAAATATTTGGGTTGGTAACCTTTGTGAATGTTGATTTATAGCTTATGGTACGTGACGTCACAGCTAACCTCAAAAATATATATTTCTTAAGATTTAAAAATATTACGTAGCTATTATTAAAATTTCTGCCTGGTTCCCGTACTTTTAACTAAAATCTAGTACAGTGTAATGTTTATGAAGTCCTAAATACTTTGTCCTAATAAAATAGGACTCTTTTTGCGGGTTAGAAATCTAACCTGTAATTAGCAATCTATTTTTTTTATTAATCAATCATTTTTAGGTCACATGGTTTTGACAATTTTGACATTTTGCTTGAGGGACAACAAAACGCAGTTTGCGTGGTTTTATATATTTTTTTCTGATTTTCTTGAGAAACTGTGTGTATTTTCGTAATAATGTCATATAGTGAATATTATCCAATCCTTATGGGTGATGTAAAGTGTCGCTACGATGAGAAAATCAAAATAATAGACAATATTGACCCATACACCCTTGGAGTGGAGACTGGAGACCTTTCTGCAGATTTGTCTATTTTACCTTGTGTGTCCGTAATTAATATGGTAAATTACTTAGTGTCGACTCACAGCTTCTTCGCAGATCAGCAGTTAAAGACATACAAATCTTTACAAGCATATAAATATTATGAGGCTGGATTTGTGCAAGAAGTTTGTGCAAGAAAGATAAACTCAAATGTATTCATTGTTATGGGCAAGGCAAGTTTACATTTAAATAACTAAGTGCTAGATTTCAGTGATATATTATCCGTATGTAGTATTCAATAGACTCTGCCAGAAAGTGATTTCTTTACCTTTCTTCTAAGGTTTTTTACATTCAAAATAAACCTTATCTCACAATCGCACCTTGTCGCAAAAAAAGATGGTGTTTTATTTTTATTTCACATTTAAAACTGAGATTACTTCTTTGTTTACATTGGAATAAAAAGTTTGGTTATCCCTCAGGCAATATGGTCGACTTATCGTGACGTCATCCTAAGATGGTCTATATAGAAAAA
This sequence comes from Rutpela maculata, assembly GCA_936432065.2. Taxonomy (NCBI): domain Eukaryota; kingdom Metazoa; phylum Arthropoda; class Insecta; order Coleoptera; family Cerambycidae; genus Rutpela; species Rutpela maculata. The sequence continues at coordinate 25,484,805 of OW386292.2, read as the reverse complement.
TTATTTGCATGAGTTTTTTAACTATCTGCTCTGAGTCACTGTGGCTCCAAGCTAAAAATGCGTAGTCAAACATTAAAAATGAGAATAAACTTGAAAAACTTAAACATGTTATGTCCCTAAATATATTTCATAACCTAAAAATCAACATTCGTAAAGGTTACCAACCCAAATATTTTTGACAATGTCAAAACTTATTTTAGTTGTTTTTTTTTAAGGTAATAATTGTTTATAGCCGTGTTCGGATATTACGTCTGATTGATGCGACACGTCACAATCGTTCATTGCAAATCGAGCTAACTGAGCTAAATCTTAAACGTTCGAATATTACAAAATAAAGGCCTCGGACGAAGCTCGACTTGCTCAAACTTTTTGATCGAGCAGGAAGATTTTAATTTGATGCATGCGTAGTCTGCTTGAACAGTCCATAATGTTATTGACTTGTTGAAGTTAGAGTGTCATTTGGGCTAAATTCTGTGTTATTATTTTTTTTTCATTATCCAATATTTTACAAAATCTTCGAAACGTTATCTGTTAATACCCTTATAATATCCGGCAATTGATTAACATGCAACATAAACAAACATGAGAGGTTATGTTTTAACAGATTGCTTGTAGTCCGCTTCAGTTCGTTCGATATTTGTTGATGAAATAAATGGCTCCAAAGTCACGTGTAATTTATCTGTTTGCTCAGTGCTCTGATTTCCGATGTAATATCCAAATACAGCTGATAAGGATCCACCGTGTGGGGAGGTTCCAGCCGCTTCCAGTAGCTGCCGATTTTTTTTCCTTTAATTGCTGTAACTTTTTCAATCTTGATTTTCGGATGTAGGTTCTTAGTAATTTTTTTGCCTATTATAAGAGAATTATTTACTGGTGGGAAATTTTTTTTAATAGCACTTCAGATTTTACCGGAAATTACTTTAAATTGAGAAATTTAAATTAAATTAATTGAATAATTTGCAATTGTTTATTTATTAACTGTCAGAAGTTCAATTTTCCAATTTGTGTAACAACTTATTAAAATATGGTAGTTTTAAAAAGTTGAAACGTGAAAGAATACGAACAGCAAGAACCACGGGGAATACGGCTTTAGTTTTACAAACCGTTAACAATGATCCCCATTCATCATTGCGACAAATAAGAGCCTCCACCAATGTATCACTATTAGTCCACAGTACATCGCCCTTTTTTTAATGATTAGTAACAGGCTGAATTTTCGTGAGTAGCTTCGTTTTGACGAGACGCCCAACTTTTTTCTCTGCGGAAATTCTCGGCAGTGGTAGCTAATAGCAAAAATTATTTTTTATATTTCACACAATTCGACAACCTGTCAAATTATTTTGGCAATATATTTTTCATTCATTAAACGTTTGTTAAAGACTTTGTTTTTCGATTGCCTTGGTTACGTTTGCGCGAGTTAATTATAATAAGCCCCGTGTTTGTCTACAACAACATCATTTGACAGGTTGTCGAATTGTCTAATTCGTGTGAAATAGAAAAAATAATTTTTGCTATTAGCTACCACTACCGAGAATTTTCCCAGAGATGAAAGTTGGACGTCTCGTCAAAACGAAGCTACTCACGGAAATTCAGCCTGTTACTAATCATTAAAAAAAAAAGGGCGATGTACTGTGGATTATATCGTTGTGCCAAAGAATCTTAAAAGAAAATAAGTATTTATGCTATGCCCTTTTAAGTTTTTCAAGTTTATTCTCATTTTTAATGTTTGTATACGCATTCTTAGCTTAGATCCGTACTGGCTCCAAGCAAATATTTAAATAATTTTTCAATATTGTTGATTAATAAAAATAGACTGCTAATTACAGGTTAGAATTCTAACCTACAAAAAGAGTCCTATTTTATTAGGACAAAGTATTTAGAACTTCATAAACATTACACTGAACTAGATTTTAGTTGAAAATACGAAAGAAACACATATTTTTGAGGTTAGCTGTGGCGTCACGTGCAGATGCCCTGTAATAACCACACTGCCTACCCTTCGCCCCACTTCAGCTTTAGTTTTACCGATGAAACTTTATGATTGGCGTTGTCTTCTCTTAATACTTGAAGTTGCTTAATAATTTGAATTATAAAAAAATTATTATGACCATGTTTTGGGAAGTTATCAATGGCCCATAAAACTGATGATGAGACTGAGATAATTACAGTTTTATTTTTTCACCCCCTTTAACAATGGAGTGGGGTTAGTAATGGGGGTGGCTAATGCCGAAAAAAAATTGAGACCTTAACTTCTTTTATATATACTAAATATCAATTTTATGGACTCTCGCCTGCTTGATTTATCTATTTACCCCCATTTACCCCAATTTACCCCCCAACCCTTCAACGGAATGAGATGAAAATATAATCTAGTTCCAGATCTCGTTAAAGTACATACGTGTACCAAATTTTAAGTCAATATCTTAAACGGTTCCAGAGTAATCGTACGCACAAAAAAAAATTACAGATAGACCGACAGACAGACAGACCGACAAACCGATAGACCGACAGACACACAGAATTTTTTTTTGCTCAAACTTAAAATCTTGACGTTTCATGACATTCTAAGCCTATTTGAGCAATCAAAATAAAAAAAAAAATGTTATCGTTACTATACTTCCACTGGATGTGGAAGTAAAAATAATTTTCCCTCCATACAATTTTCTTCAAATGCATTCTCCGAACTGAATTTTCCAATTTTGACTAAATTTTGACTAAAGAATCAGTATCAACAACTTTGGAAACCCTCTATATGTAAACTGTAAACTTAGTTTTAAAAACTGCAAAATCCGCCATATTGAATTTTCTTCAGGGAATTTTCAAATTTTTATAACAAATTCATAATCAGAGACCCAAAAAATTTCCTGAATAATTTTCCTACCATAAAAATTATAGTGTAGTATTACAGTATTTAGAAAAAAATGGAAAACTATATCAAAATTTCTTACAGTGGGATCGATAGAGAATGACGAGTATTTAAAAAAAAAACTTGAATTTATCTTAAAAGTTGCGTCAGGAATGTTAATTTAAACGAAGGACAAGCATTTTGTCTTACTCTTACATCCTAGTGGATAGATTTGTAGCAACGACTTCGCAGTCCCCAAATATCGACTTGGGAATATTTTTATAATGAAACCGTTTCGTCTTGAAAGTACGTCAATACGACCACTTGTTACTACCACGCATCGTATTTGGTCATCTCTCCCACTCGACCACCATTGGATACAGCATAGCTGGTAATTGAAACCCAAACGTAGAGTTAGTCCTGATCGTCCGCCAGCCCGAACAAGACGTGCCCAGCAGTAAGCAAGTAAGTTTGACAAAAGATTTCCTACGTCGATCAAGAGTTCGTATACCGAAATAACTAGAAATCCATCGTCACCATCAAACCGCTGCGCAGAAGAATTGAAGTTCTCCCACTTTGCAGTTGGTAATTTGTTCTAGATTCCATCCAGGTCACAATATCAGATAGTGATTCTGCCAACCGTGACCACCCAAGTCACTATAACAACTGGTCTGAATTTATCACCACTTTCTACTCCATAGCGTTAACAATCATAAACATCAGTTTTTTGTAAACTTATGTTTAATTGGGTATTGATTAAGCTAATTACATCAGAGAGGCCCCCCGCATGGGGGAGATCTATTGGGTACTGAGTTTAGGGGCCCGCGAAGGCCCGCCAGAGTTTCCCACTCATCAATTATTAAGCGCGGGGTCCCGCCAGTGAATTTGGTACTGGAGCTTATGATTTGATGCGGGAGGCGGGGCTGACTACAGATGATAGGTCTTCTTTTTATGATTCATTACCTCCTATTAGACGTTCCACTCCTCAATCCATCTTTTTCGAGCCTACAAATAAGCAAGAAATAAAAAAGATAATATATTCTCTCAAATCAAAGCCCCAGGAATTGACACGGTGAAAGCTGAAAATTTAAAATATATTGCTGAGGAAATATCGGAACCCCTAGCACATCTTATTCATAAAATAATCGAGACGGGGTTCGTGTTCACCCGAATTCAAAAGTAACAAAGCCTTTACATAAAATCGGGGACAAGACGAATCTTGCAAATTACCGGCCAATTTCCTTAATTACAAATTTTGCCAAAATATTCGAAAAAGTTATAAAAATCCGAATAGAAAATTATATCAATAAGAACAAATTGCTTTTTGATAAACAATATGGATTTCGCAGTGGGAAATCTACTCAGGATACAATAGTAATTTTAACGTCTGAAATGTATAAGGCCAAACTGCACTGTGTCTTTTTCTAGATCTGGCAAAGGCCTTCGGCACTGTAGACCATTCTCAGTTGTTGGAGGCATTGCAAGAAATGGGTTTCAGGGAAAAATCATATAATTTAATGGAAAGCTACCTACATGATCGTAAGCAATACGTTAAAATAAATTCTAAACTTAGTAAGGAGAGAACTGTAGTCTGTGGAGTTCCACAGGGTACGGTCTTAGGTCCGGTATTATTTACAATCTATATTAACCGTTTACTTACTTTAAGCACTTGTGGCGCTCGATTATAAGTTTCGCTGATGATACAGTATTATTTTACAAAAATGGGTGGGAAAACCTAAAGCAAAAAGTGGAAAACGATTTTTGCCAGGTTATGGACTGGTTCAATCATAAGCTTTTGAGAATTAATTTTAAAAAAACTATGTTCTTACCACTCAGTTGCGATAAACGCAAGCCTTTGATAAACTAACAATTAATGATCATGGTTATCTAATAGAGATTAATTCAACAGTATGTGTAAAATATTTAGGAATATATATTGATTGCCACCTAAGATAGGATAGTCATATAATTAACGTCACAAATACCCTTAGAACCTTACTGTTTAGATTTAAATATCCCAGAAATATATTGGACTCATCTCATTTAAAAATTCTGTACTATGCCTTAGTTGAATCAAAGTTGTCGTATGGGATTCTCGGTTGGGGTGGAGTAGTTACAACTCATCTAAAAAAACTTGAGGTTATTCAAAAATTGTTTTTAAAAATAATATACAATAAAGAGCGTACCACCCAACAGATTTACTTTATGGAGAATGTGGCATCCTTGATATAAGACAGTTATACTTCTTAAAAATTATAATTGATCAATTTAAAAATAAAAACCGACTTACACCATTAAATCATAATTATCCAACAAGGAATAAATTAAATGACAATTATAAAACGATAACCTCTCAAAAATGTATTGGACAAAGGTGCTACGAATATTTAGCTCCTAGATAATATAATAAACTACCTAATGAATTAAAAAATATATACACAATATATAAATTTAAAAATAATGCAAAAAAGTATATTATAAATATTGGCAGAGATGAAGTTAATATTCAATTTAATATTTAAAAAAACTAAATTGAAAAGGAAAATAAAAAGAGATAATCGAATATACTTACCAGTGTTGCAATTGGTCTATTTAAAGCATAAATGTAGTTTGTATTTGATTTATATTTGTATTTGATTAGGTTTAATGAATGTTACAATTAGTATTCACTTATTATTTTGTATTTGATTGCATTGAATAAGCAGAAACCGTCCCACTTACAAGGATTCTTTTGTGAGTTTTCATGTTTATTTATGATAAGTTCTTATCTATTCTTGTTTATTTATTGTATTATTACTTATGTAAATAAACTTATTATTATTATTATTATTATTATTGCCATAAATAAGAAAAGAGTTTGTTTCGCCGCTCTTTATTTAGTTTGAACTTAAATTTTGTTAAAATATGTAATTTATTGTAGAATAATAATATAGGCAACACAAATTACCTAGCAGTGCTTAGATGATAAACACTAATCATTTATGCAGGGTGTAACGCAACTTACCTGAAAAATTTGCACTTTCTATGTGTTTTTTTTTTACTTATTTTTATTTTTTAATATTTTTTTTTAATGAAAACATCCATAGGATTTTCAGGAACAAGTTCTCTGTATACACTGGCACATACATACACACAAACGCATGTACGCAGTACACAAACACGCTGGAAGCCATTCATAAACACATACATATAGATTACCCGTTACCTCGTTGTTAGGACATTTAAGCACACCTGGAGCGAAAACCACTCATAGGATAGACTCAGTGCAATAGGAATATTTGATCAGCATGACTTTAACTACAAAATAGCAAAGTTTCAGCCAATCCCACCAAAGCATTCCTAAATATGACATATATATATTTTACCTAACCTAAAAATTGATAAAAAAATTCTGAAAAAAATTCTTGAGCTTTATTGGACTTGAACAAAAATATTTCGACTCTTGCAATTTTTTGCTGAACTTAATAGTTTAAGAGTAAAAAGTTCTTGAATGTCTAAAATGACGCAAATTACCTAACTTTGACAAGCTGTATCTCAAAAACTGTTCATAGGATTGGCTCGATGTAGAACTTTTGATCAGCATGACTTAAACTATAAAATACCAAAATTTCAGCCGATTCCACCGAATCAACATTTTCATGGGTTTTGTTCCGGGGTCCTTTATGTGGGCTAGTATTGATTCCTTATTTTCCCTTGAATATTCTTTCCCATATTTCCTTAAATCCCGGCACTCATAGAATTGCAACCACCCGGATTCAACAGAAAGGTGAGTTTTTAACATTATAGTCACATTCTTAGAATTATAGAAGCTACAGGTGTACCAATAATAGAAATTTTAGCCCAATAAAATACAGAGTTTTTATACGAGATTTGAGTAGTATTGTCAATTTGTTAATTTAGTTCCTTGAATCCATTGGCAATTTTATTAACGCGAATTTTAAATTCGTCAATGTTTTCTTGGTAGTCTCTTCTAAGATATTGAATTTTATTTCCTGGTCAACCAGAGCTTAGGGAGACCTCGCAGTATTATCACTTTTTTACAAATTATTAATTCCATTCTTGAAATCATTAAGCTGCCTCGAAAGTAAACCTTCTAACTTGCCAATACGTGAGTTAATATCAACTCGTTATATCAGGACTTTTTCCAGGGGTAAAACAAAAGACAAAAGCTAAAAGAATGCCACGACTATGGAGCTACCAGAAAATATAAACCTTTTTACCCAAGGGTCAAGTCTAACATTATATAATTATTTATCTGAAAGGGAAAAGTGACAAAGGTTCCAAAGCGCGAAAATCTAAATAAACAAATATATTACCAAAAATCCAATGTTACATAACAAAATAGAACAAGAGACATCTAGTCGGGTTGATAGCCACAACAATCGTTCAGTTTGTGATACTAACATGAGATTTGGCATGCTTACAAAATGTTTAGCACCAAATAGATTGTGATATAGTGCCAGTTTTTTTTTGTCACAACCTTGAGACAATAAAAAAATAGGTGATTTATTATAATACGAGCAAAAACTACTGTTATAATATGTGTGAAAGATTGAAGGTAATGTATATTATATCTGTTAGATATGTTAACAATAATATATCTTAAACATTATGTATATATTTATACAGGGTGAACAAACTCAAGTCGGCAATATTGCCAACTTCTTTATTATTGAAGCTACGAGGTCGGTTAAATTAGTGAACTATTAGTATTTTCCCGCTGATTAACGTGGTGCTAACAGAAAAGAAGGAAGGAAAAAATTGCTAGTCGATTAGGGTATAAATAAAAAGGGTGTCCCATTCAAAAAAAAATACATTTTTTGAAATATATCGGAAAAGCGATATTTAATTGTTTTTCTGTTAATCAGCGGAATAAATACTACTACTGCTACTAGTTTACTAATAAATTTAACCTCTTAGCTTCAGTAATAAAGAAGTTAGCAATACCGACTTGAGTTTGTTCACCCTGTATATATGATTTTTTAGCGCATGAATAAATTAAAAATAATAAGCAAGACATAATACACGTGTTTTATTTTCATCCTTACCTTAGCCTTAGCCCGAAATCTTAGTAAAATGAATCATCTTGTTCTGCACAAACCAGATTTAGGAACAACGTCAATGACGTTGTTGTCGTACTTTCCGAACTTGGCAACTCTTTTAGTCATGAATCCTGCGAACTTGTTTCACCAGTATCAAAAATGTTAGCATCTTCGGAATTTGTAGATAAAACATTATCAAACATAGAAAGTGTAGGAAAACAGCAATATAGGCAATTTATGGAAGATCGGTTAATTAATCATAGTCTGACGTAATAAAAAAAATAAATTTCCTATGCTTGACTTCAAACCTCTAAAAGTTTCTAAAAGTTCCAACAATGTAAAAACGCTTAAAAATGACGTACTACTGTTCGGTAGGCTTTATGTCGCTTGCCAAAACAGGAACGGCGACTTAGAAACATTTTTCAGTCATGAAAACCAACTATATCCTCCGTCACTTTCTGACAATGGTTATATGAGACACGGTGTTAAGTCGGACTTAGTTGCTTGCTTAACAGAAACTATATTGCCTACAACGGAATCACCAATATTTACTGCCTCGATTTTTGATGGTCCTGTCATCGTCCAAATGTTGAAAGTTTGCAAATGCCGTACCTTTCAAGAGTATTATAAAAATATTTTTTTCCCCTACATTCTATTTTTTTTTTTTTTAACTATTTAACGTCGGCCTATTTCCGCTACCAGGGCCTATCACCGACGCCAGGAGACGAGCTACCCCAACCTGGAAATTTTGCCGAACCTCTTCCCTTAAGAAGAGTAGGGATCTTTTACTTGCCTAACATTTAATAGACAAGGGACCGCCTGCTTTACATCCCCTCCGAAGGATGGTATATCCACTACGTAATCCTCGTCTGAAATTACGTAACTTCCGAGTATACACTGATATGCAAGCCTCTAGAAGGTGGGACGAGAACTGTATTTCCCAAGATGGGAGCCCATCCAAGTACTAACCGCGCTCGACGTTGCTTCAACGGAATATCGACTGATATTCACATTGAAGTCGCCTCTACGCTCGCCCCCCCTACATTCTTAGACAGCTTCAAAATACCCAAAGATATTGTTTGGGATATATACAAACCGAACAGTCTTAAACAACAGACCCGGCAAGTACGAGGATCTGGGACAAGATATGTTGTAACCCCTTCAACACCTATTCCATCTCAGTGGCAAGCCTTCTTGAGGGAGGATAAAAATAAGGAAGAATTATTCTCATATATTAATTCAGAAATACTAACGACTGACACCGAAAAAGAGATTATCGTAACTTCTGGAAACTTGGCGTATTCCACTGCTAACCGAGATCTAAAGTTAATTTCTCCCTGTTCCCATGAAGAGGCTGATGTTAGAATTTTACTTCATGCGTTTCATGCCGTTCAGGAGGGTCACGAATCTGTAATGATCCGAACAGTTGACACTGATGTTTTAGGGTTGGCAGTAGGGTTTTATCATGAAATAAAGTCTAAATATTTATGGGTAGCATTTGGCACTGACAAGAACTTTTCTTTCATACCTGCACATGAAATTGCCAAGGGACTAGGACCACGAAAGTCAGTATGTCTACCAATGTTTCATGCACTAACTGGATGCGACACTACTTCCTCATTTCTTGGCAAAGGAAAAAAACAGCTTGGGCAATATGGCAGAGGCTTGCTAGATATAAAAAACGAGTTTAGGGTGGGTTCTAAAGCATTGAAATGTATTAAAGATTTGTCATTCTGCTCTACGATAAAGCTACTCCTATCTGCGATATTAATGAGGCACGCAAATATCTTTTTACGAAAAAACAAAGGCCACTTCAGTCGCTCCCACCAACAAGAGAATCGCTTGTGCAACACGTTAGAAGAGCTGTCTTGCAAGGTGTCTTTCTTTGAGGACAAAGTTTGATCTCAAGTTCGAATATTCCTGATCCTGAGCAATGGGGGTGGAAATTAAATGAAGGCGTTTATCAACCGCTATGGAGTACATCGCCAGAAGCTTTGGTAGCTTGTCAAGAACTTCTTTCTTGTAAATGTAAAATTACCTGCAGCCAAAAGTGTTCATGTGCTAGAGCCGAGTTAAAGTGCACAATATTGTGTTTATGTGATGGCGACTGTTATGGAACGGACAGTGAATAGTATTTTAAATTATAATTAATAACAACAGTTCTTTTTGTTTACTAGTTTACTTTGCAGTAAAATTACACCTAGTACATGTCTGCAGTCTGTCTAGATGTCCCATTTCCATACTAATAAATGAAAGTCTTAAAGATTTCGAGAACTCTGAGATATGCAACATTGAAAAGTTATCTTTATGACAATAGCATTTTTTAGCATTATTTGTTCAGACAATAGCATTATTTGTTCAGACCTCGTCTTTACCTACAAAAAACATGCAAAAGGGGACACATAAAATTGACAATTACCTAAAATATCACTTAGAGTACGTTTTATAGTCATATATCTAGAATTTTCGGAATCAATTTGGCTTTCGATAAATTGATTACTAAGATTTTGGAACACACTGTATATTTATTTATTTTTTTATGTCTTCAAATTTTAGTTTTACCGTTTGTTTTTGTAAACACTTTATAAAAAGGATAAAAGTTTATATTATTAAAAGTATTAAATAGACATTTTATGACTCAAGGTCACAACTGTCATTCTTGAAATTTTTTTGATTGGCACTATATCCCATTGTTTTTAGTACCTTCTGAACTGCCTGTCCACCAAATTTCATCTTAGTATCACAATCTGAACGATTCTTATGAATTATTGAACTTAGCAGGTCGACTAATCAGGGCGTAAGCAACAAGTCTGCAATTCGCTTAATAATATTATGTACATAAAGACATAAAAGTGCATAAAACAATATACTCTACACTCCAAGAAATAGTATGGGTAAATTCAACAAAAAAAAATGGTTAACTAACAATATCGTTAATTTTGTTAAACCAAACTATATTGATGGTATTTTTAAACAAGAGGTGATTGTTATTTTAATTAGTAAAAAGTTGTCGTACAACAAAACAAACATTAACTTAAAAAATAGATGAATAAGACTATTATTTTGTTCGTCTGACTATTATTTTGTTGAATTCTGTCAAATTAAACTAGATAATAGTATATTTTATTTTTAACTATTATCGAATTGTAATTCTAACCCAGTATTAGTTCGCTGTACTATTGTACTTGGTAGACAAACCAATATTATTGTCGTCTTCTAGAAGTTCTAAAAGAATTACCATACAATTTGCTTGCTTACCACGTAGTCTATTACAGAAATTATTCCCAGATGACGCCACATACAAATCACTGACAATAATCAATCATGCATTATCTTACACTCTTATGAATTTATAGAAAATTAATAACATGATTGCAGTGTTCAAATTCTCTCAGGGATCATCGATATATTTGGATGGATCTTATAAACGATCTCTAATCTTTGGTTTGGATGGTCTGATATCTCAATACTGAGATTTTGGCTAACCAAAAAAAACTTCATCATACAATAAAGTGTAGATCAACCTAAAAATTAGTTGCTGAACAAAAAACAAAGTCGTTGTACTATTTAATTGCAGACCAAATTGAAAATGGTTAGTGAACATAAAAAAATGTCATTGTACTATTTAATTTGTTACAAGAAGATATGATTATTAAACTACTATTTGTTTACGAAAACAAATAAAGTTGTATGACTATTCTTTACTGATTGATTTAACTATGAAACTAGATAGGCGCGATTTCATATGCTCTTTTTGGTTGAATTTACCTATCATTTTCTTTGAGTGTAGAAATACACTAAATACCGAAAGACTCAAAAACTAAAATGTTATTTTTAATAACCCGGAAAACTAAAGTGCTGGCCAGCCGATTTACTGATAATTATTACTTGAAAATGACAAGACTCTACTTTAAACTTAATGCAAAAATACAAAATTTTAACGGTAATTACTTTACAACAAAGTTAACAGCATCTGCTGTTAGCAACATTTACATAAATTAAAACTACAAAATTGCATTACAATTAACCCAAACCACGAAATGGCATCGCGCAGTAAAACTCACAAAGCATTACCTCCTGGTACTGGCAACGAAACGTAGATCCGGACTGGAACATGGCAAATCTTTATAAAAAGGGAGTACTTACAGCTGGAAGAATCAGGTTCCTCGAAGCACTCACTAACAAAGTTAAAATCATTATTTCTATTATATTAAAGGATATTATCAAACAAATTCTTCTCAGCATCTAAATATTATTACTACGGTTTGTTCACTGGAAGCTGGATACTATAGCAGAATTATTATTGTTGATGCAAATTACCATCTAATAATCTCTACGTAAACTTATTTCATTGGTGTGCAGAGCCCAGCACTGCTTAGGGTAAATTCCCCTTCGCCCGAGCCTTTACTATTTACATCTTTACTCGCGATGTCACACAAAGAGCCGCGAAACTACTTGCATTAGGCTTAAATACTGCGCGCCCAATACCAATTTATTGGGGGATGCAATCCCGCCAAACCGATAACTGTCAAAGGGGTAATATGCCTATTTTGGATCTACCGGCCTTTTTTAGGCTTATTCTAATAAAAGTACAGTGATGGACAAACTAAAGACTTTACTAAAATGTACTAAATTATACGAAAATTACCAAAATATAGCGCAACCCCCTACTATTAAAAGTGAATCGTGCATCATTTTAGACTCCTCTTTGCTAATATATATATTTTTTACACTATACACAAATATAACCATTACTGCTACACACATTAACTACTTTTACCCGTTATTATATTTGAATATAATATATGGAAATGATAACACCATATATGAAACAATAATAACATTTTATCTTCTGACGTGTCGAAATGACTTAATTATAGACATCATTTCAGTGTCAAAATGATATAATTTGCCGTTTGCACCGTATGTGTTTAAACCTCTACTACCCCCGTTTTGACCCTTTCAAAAAGCGAAAATCGAAATTTCGTCTTACACGTATCTAATAGATTTCTACAAAAAATATTTCTGGCAAATTTCACGTATCTAGATCTAACAGTTTCCGAAAAAGCCTAAAATTTCCCCCTCTTGGGGGTCGAATTTCGAAAAATCCCTTCTTAGTGGATGCCTACGCCATTCGAGGAACTTCTATGCAAAATTTGAAGTTTCTAGACCCAGCGGTTTGAGCTGTGCGTTGATAGATCAGTGAGTCAGTCAGTTAGGGTATTCTTTTATATATATATAGATCATTTCCAATCTCTCCAATGGTTGCAAGGATTGGGAAATCTGTGAATTTTTACTTTTTTTTAAAGAAATTGCTAAAGAAAATCTAAGTATTAATGGAGAAGTTGTACAACATACTGTTGTCCCAATTGTAGGTGACGGAGCCTGTTTATTCCGTACCTTTTCATTCTTAATGTACGGCTCACAAGGTTAGTAAACAAATAGTCAGCTTTGTGTTAGACAACTGGAACGAATTTTTAATTATGTCCCATAACAGTGAGGGCGACAATTACTCCACATGAGCTGAGGTATCCGTATCTCTGAAATCGCGTAAGTCGGAGTGACGGGACCTTCTGAGGAAATAAGGAGACACATATTCGATGGTTTTCGAAAAGAGGCCCCCAAACGGGTGAACGGAAACGGAAAAGATTAGACCTAGGAGCGTAAAATTTGGCAGAAATACTCTCTATTGTAATCTATTAGACACGAGCAAGACGAAATTTCTACCACCCCCCGTTTTCACCTTGAAGGGGTGAAAACGGGGGGTGGTAGATGGTCTAAAGGGTACCCGTATCTATGAAATCGCGTAAGTCAGAAACGTGATATTCCAGCGACGGGCTCTTCTGATGAAATAAGAACACGTATTCGACGGTTTTCAAAAAGAGATTCCCCGCCCCCGAACGGGCGAACGGGGAGAGGGATGTTTTTAAGCATGAAATTTAACACATACCCGCCCATGTGCTCTCTTGTCGATTAAAGTAATTTTTTTTTTTCGTTTAACTCGCTTAACACAAAAATAGACAAATTGCGATGCGCAGTGGGTTTCCCCGAGTACTAAAGATGCGCAGAAGGTTTCCTCGAGTACTATGGATGCACAGTGTGAAGTCTTCATCATCCGTTAATTCCTCCATATTTTCGTTAAATTGCTCAGCCATTTCTTGTTAATTTTTAACAGAACCAGAACAGAAACAAAATAGCTGTGTAGAAAAATCCAAATAGAGAATATTTCTAGGTTATAATTATCTTGAACCAGGTTAAAACCCAGAAATTCGACAGCTTACATGAACCTTCGAAAATGACAGGAAATGAACTAAGGTTTAAAGCTGAACTTGGCTTGTACAACTCAACCTTAAATTTGAACTTGACCGGACGACAACTTGAATCGTACAACCGGGCCTAAGTGTCTAGCTGTAACCTTGAACTATATACACCAAGCCGGTCGGTGTCAAACCGTAGAAAGAAATCCAACAAGTTCAGAAGTACGAGTAAGTGAAAATAGTGCAGTGTTTACTACTGTCAAAATACATACTGGTCGTTGCGCGTACGTGGTAATAATGAATTATTGTATTTTACCTTTTTAATAATGAGGAAATTTACAAACATTGAGTAGACAAACTGTGCTTTGTTATGGTGCGGCTGGATAAAATACATCAGACTCGCAACGGTTTCCTAGTAATACGTATTCCTAACAAACGAATCTTTGTAGGATATTGTAAGATATTTTCAACCGGGGGGCTATCACTAACTAAGTAAAAGATCAACTGTGTGCCTGATAGTTTTCAGTTTTCTTTATAATTTGATCATTTTGTGCAGCCTTGGCAACCCTGTAAAGAACTAGCGTTGTAGGAGTCGAAATTGGAGGGATAAAGGTGAGTCTAAAATGCTTTTTTGTTTTGAATTTTTAAATTTAAAAAGTGGCATTGGTCGTAACATTACATCAGGATTCACAGATTAAAATATATAGATGTGTTTCAAAAAACTCTGTGTGATTCTATGTGTCTATGTGTATATGTGTAGTCTGTTTCTTTAGACACCATAACTTATACAGGGTTATTCATAATATTTAGGCCACTCTTTATTATCGTTGTTGAAAATAGAATAAAAAGTTTCATACGAAAGTTGTAGAGCTGTAACTGAATCCCTTTAATGAAAGCACAGTGGCGTGCAGAAATTGGGAGGTACAAGAAGCAATAATATATTTTTTAATGGAACTCACATTTGTGTTGTTGAATTTTTTAATTACTCTTTTTTTTCTGATTTCAAAAATATGACATATGATAGTCCTATGTTTAACCATAACAGATATAATAAAAACACAATTACAAACAGATCAATATTATTTAATGGACCAACTTGCCAACTATGATTAATGACGGTGAGTAGGTATATTGGTACAGTAACATTTTTATATATTATTCTTTCCTTGCAGGTACTTCAAAATTGACTTTTGTCACGATTGTTTTCTATCATACGTTGGTACATATTACCGTACTTATTAGCCAGATTCGCCTTCGTTGACCTTCTTCGCTAAATACATAGGTAAAATTGTGCCCAAAATCTGAAATAAAAACAAATGAGTTAAAAACAATGACAAACCACCGTCATCAGGATAGCTAGTTTCCAGTTAGAATTACTATGTATTTTTCTTACATCTCATATTTCTCACTTACTTCTGTCATCTCACCCCTTCATTCATTTATGTGTACATATTACCGATATACAGGGTGTTTCGAAAAGATTGGGACAACGCTTAGCCGTAGATTCTTGACATCAAAACAAGTCGATCTAACCCAAAAAGTAGTGGTCTAACTCTTTTCGTTTTCAAGATACAAGGTGGCAAAGTAAAAAAATTGTATTCGTGATTTGTCCCTATCTTGGAGACTATTATACGTATCTACTTCAAAGTTGGTAAAAACATGTTTTTCAGGTCGGTAATTACAATGGTGATATTGCCGATGTCATATTTTATAGTTACAGGGCTTTTACGTGACACTTTAAGCCATAACTTTTTTGAGGTTAGGTTTTGGACATCGTCTTCTATTATAATCGAAACGCAATTTAGTTTGTTAAAGAAAAGGTGTACTTGATTAAACGTGATAAAATGCATAAAACTTATGAGACGAAAATATTAATCACTCTTAAATACTGAAAAAATAATGTCTTCTAATTTTACGAATAAAATCACGAAAATCCATATACTTATGTTTTTGAAGCCGCTGAATATGATTATGAGGTCAAAACATAGGAAAAACGAAAATATTGAGGATTGAAACCACCCTTAAATACTGAAAAATTAATAATTCTTCTGATGTTACAAATAAATTCACAAAAATCTATATATTTATGTTTTTACGTCGCTGAATATGATTATGGGGCCTAAATTTACAAAAAAAAAAAAATGGTGAATTAAAATGGTCACAAAAGAGTATAGTCATATATATGTCTAATTTTATTAAAAATACATATTTAATCTGCACTCTAAACGTGCTAAAGTGTAATGCAACCCACTTTTTCTGCGTTTTCTTCGAAAAATAGACAGCTATTGCTCGTTTCTCTACCTACTATAGTCTTTTAAAATGTACCGTGCAAAGGAAAAACACTGTATTCGCAAAAATTCTGTGAAACATACAGTGGTCATCCAAGATACCAAGTTTTCAAGATATAATTTGAAAAAGCACTGTATTATCACATGCTACCGTGCAAAGGAAAAACACTGTGTTCGCAAAAATTCTGAAATTAAGAAATAGTAACATTCAAGTTTGAAATTTCGCGGTCTTTCGATTGAAACATACGGTGGTCACCCAAAATGCCAAGTATTCAAGATATATAATTTGGAGAAGCATTGTATTATCACATGTACAGTCCTATTTGCAGTGGAAAAACACCACATTTGAGCATTCCAACTCTGGAACAACGCATTATTGTAACATACAGTGTATTACCAGAGTAACATACCATCTCATTGACTAGAATATCATATGGAATAAAACTGTATTGCTGTATGCAGCGTTTTACCACTGTTATGGACACTTTTCACTTACAGTCTTTTTCCCTTGCACGGTAGAAATGCGCGCACAAACTGAAAAGTTTCAACATTATTTCAAGCTGTCATATCTCTGGAACAGTTTGCCGTAGGAAGAAAGATAATAACACAAACTCTTCGTTTGTTTATAAACTTCATTTCATTCTTGTATCATATTTTTATCAATCTTATACTTTTTGAGATATTTCAATTTTAAATACATAATTTTCTTGCGTATGCGCTCAAGCGCCATCTTTAAACCGTTATATCTCTGGAACAGTTTGTTGTAGGAAAATTAAAAAAAAGCAAACTATTCGTTTTTTTATAAGCATCATTTGTGTACTCTTACCATTTTTAAAAAAAATATGTTTTCTGAGCAATTTTCAAAAACCCGATTTTTTTCAAAAAATTATGAAAATTTTCATTACTGAAAATGGGTACAGAAAAAAAATAATTATTTTAAAAATTATAAAAAAATTAAGCATATCAGTAATAATACACACTAACAGTATCTAGAAGGATTTAAAAAAAAATTTAATTAATAAGAAATTAGAGCAATAAGACTAAATGAGACTAAATAAGACTAAATAAAAAAAAACTAATACATCTTAATCCAAAGAAAATTTTAATACCTTTAATTTTTACAATAAAATTTTTTCTCATAGTTGTAGATTTGGAGTAATTTTAGATTTTAAAGTCGTATATTTTTTCTGAACGTTACAGCGCCATTTTGAAAATGCCATATTTCCAAAACTAAATGCCGGAGAAAAAAAAATTAAAAAACCGTTCGATTTGTTTTCGTAAAAGCTTTAATTTTGTACTCTTGCATTTTTTATTAAAGTCCACATTTTTCGAGTAATTTTAAAAATAATGTCTAGTAATACTGATTTTAGGGGGTGAAAATTACAATTTTCAGTTCGCAATATCTCAAAAAAATATGCATTTTAGCAAAAACCTTTCTTTCTCATAATTTGATTCTCTATCAAAGTATGTGTGTTTTTTGCTTTGTTTTGCGACAACCCCTAAGAAGGGGTGGGAACCAGCCCTAACCAAAAAGCAGGAAAAATGACAATATAGATTCTAATCTAGGTACTTACTTTATGAAGCATGTTGAAGAAAAAATTTGGAAATTCATTATATCGTTTTCGGGCTGAGATTTAAAAGCTTCACTTACTGTACTATCTGGGCTATAAGCGGTAAAGTCCGGGAGATAGTGAACATGTTTTAACGTGATAAGCTACAAGGAGAGTTGCATATAGTACAAAACGAGCTTTGCCTGCCGGCCCGGCGTGATTGAAAAAAACCTGATAATGATAATGATAATGAATTTATTGACCATGGATAACATACGTCCAAGCAACGAGGAGCAGCAAAGGATAGCTTTCAACGAGAACCTGAAGATGGCAGATGTGATTCTGTCGAAACGTCGTTTAGACAACCGCAGCTCCGGCAGGAGCCTATCAACTACGCGGGAAAACACCCGGAAGGACAACAAAACTTCATACCGTGCGTGTAATTTCCCATTAGGCATGTACATTCACGTAGCGCGAAAGATCTGACAACACAGCTGCCGTAAATTCCTCCGTCGGGCGGAGCATCCCAGCTCTGTTATTTCATTTCAGCCAGCTGGCACGCACGATGTTGTAATTTTACTCCCTATGCCTAGCGCTCCGCTACACGCACGGTATATAGGTATATACAGAATATCTCACTTTTCATGACTCCCAGATCACAGCTCCCTTATTAACAATGCGATTTTTTTAAAATTTGGGTGGAAGGTGATCACTCATCAGAAGATTGTGTTACCGTAAAACATTTAAAAATCCACTAGTGGCGTTCGTCGTTATGAAGAAAAGTTAACCTAATTATTGTCTGAAAAATTGCTTGCAAAAAATTGTTTTTCGAGATACCTAATAAAGAACAAAAAATGACAACAGATATTATTATTTCATCACGCCACCCCAGATTAAAAGAGAAAACGTCAAAATCGGTCCATAATTGACGGAAAAACGGTAAATTTTTTGTTGACGCACGGATTTGAACTCATCTTGATCATTTTATGAAGTGTTACAGATATGACTCATGCTTCTCTCTCCTATTCTGACATCGATTTAAAATTAATTGTTATCGTTGCAAAATATATTTTTCCCCCAAACTCAGCTCTATTACAAAGATAGACTATTAGACTAGTTGTTCGCCAAGTTTCAGATGTTAATGTTTATTAATAAACAAATTACGAATTTATTAAAAAAAAATCATCTTGGCTTCAGGCTAGTCACTTTTTTTATTGAAAATGTGTGAAAAAATCCCAGCAACAAAGATATAAGAACGATATTGCAGTATCTTCATTTGTTTGCAAGAGGGTCGCGTGCGCGTGACGTCACAGTCTGAGACCTTAGGATAAACAAACTGAAATTCTATAACTGTCAAATGGTAACTGACTGAACTTTTTGTAATATTATTGTTTGTATGTACAAAATGACAAGTTTTTGGTTTATTATTAATTGTGGAAGTGTGACAATCCGAATCTATGCCAATTTTTATAAAATAACCTCCATTTAAAACCAGAAGAAGTCGGGGGTTAAAAGACTGCAACTGATTTCAAACAATTAAAAGAAATGATTTTACAAGAGTCTTCCAAGGATTTTATTAGTGGTATGTTGTAGGAAAAACAGCCGTATTACAAGACCATGATGATATCAATTGGGCATCCTTTCTCAATAAGGGATATAATTTAAACCCATATGTGAAACTGAAACTGCTTATGATAATAATTACCGCTGCTCAAACAAGCAATAAACAATTCAGGGTAAAGAAAATTAACATTTTATATTGGTTTGTCAGTATTTTTAATAATTATTTCTTGTTTAAATTTTAGTTGAGCAAAGGTATGGTGCTGTACCGAGAGAGAGAAAAGTGCAATGGCAGAAATTGTTTTAAATAAGGTACAGTCCAAGAGGAAAATTTGCAGGCTTCATAAAGATATTTGATGAAGTAGGTACATAAATTAAGAAAGGAAATTCCAAAGTACCTACCAGCTGTCAACAAGTGATGCAATGTGCCCTTTTAAAGTATATCGTGTAAGGTTAAAAACCCAATGTTGGACTATTGAACATTGAAGAAATATAAAATTAAAACTTGAAGTGGTCTAAGTCCAGTGAACTCATATAAAACAAAGTCTGAATAGGCTATGAAATTGTTGAATTATAGCTATATAAGTCCTTTGAGTTATAAATAAACCATGAATGTTACTTTTATTGCTTAGATAGATATTAATATAAAGTATATGTTATGTTACGATAATTTATTTTTTGTTACAATATAAACCTTTATAACTTCTAACTTTCTTCTCGATTATTGTTAGAAGAACTACTAGACTTTGGATAATAAATTATTTAATTAGTAAAGATATTTTGTTTTGCTTTTAGTTACATGCATGAACCTACCTAAGTACAGTAATAATAATATATAGTAGTAGGAGTGATAAATAAAACAATAAAAAGAGAATATTTAATAAAATAATAATGAACAAATGACTTACCTACATAAAATTATAAGACATATTACATAACAATATATGAAAAATAAAATTCTTACAGAAATTACAGTGGAGTATATAGTCCAATCGGGTGAAGTTTGACTTACCGGAAATGCGTTATGTCAAAACAGTTTCCATGGTAACGGTCGTCATAGTTACCACTACCCAATGGTACTACTCCCATGGTGGGCACTCGCTTAGTTGTGAAGTTAGGTAGTCCAGAATAGTGGAAATGATCTACAAAGAAGCAGTTGCTGTGGTAATGCTTACCACGGTTACCAGTACCTTAGGGTACCACTCCCATGGTGGGCACTCGCTTAGTTACGAAATGATTAGCTGTATTAGTAATTTTTTTTTTAATTCGATTGTGTTATATGTCAAAATGGTTTCTATGGTAACGGTCGTCACTACCACCCAATGGTACTACTCCCATGGTGGGCACTCGCTTAGTTGTGAAGCTAGGTACTCCAGATCAGTGGAAATGATCCACAAAGAAGCAGTTGCCGTTGTAATGCTTAGCACGGTACCAGCACCTTAGAGTACCACTCCCATGGTGGGCAACTCGCTTAGTTACGAAATGATTAGCTGTATTAATAATAAAACTCAACTTTTTTTATTGATTGTAATAAAATTAAAACAAAAATGCAAGTTACATTAAATTTTTGAACGGAAATCTCCATATTCTAGCCGTATGGCCACGGATTTCGAGACGGCGACCGGTCGCGCGTTATTAAACTGAAACTGCTTTTTCGTATATCATTTCCACTAATCTGGAGTACCTAGCTTCACAACTAAGCGAGTGCCTGCCATGGGAGTAGTACCATTGGGTAGTGGTAACTATGACGACCGTTACCATGGAAACCATTTTGACATATAACACATTTCCGGTCGACGTTTCGAAATCCGCGCGCGCGGATTTCGAAACGTCGAAACGGTCGTCATAATTACCACTACCCAATGGTACTACTCCCATGGCAGGCACTCGCTTAGTTGTGAAGCTAGGTACTCCAGATTAGTGGAAATGATATTCGCGAAAATAAAACAACGAATCCAATAGGGATTTACCTTCGATACACACAATTCATCAATATGTGACAGCGATTTATATATCATGACAAATTTCCGCTGTTACTTTACTATATAAACATTTCCTTATACGTGAATTCCTTTGTATCGAAGGTAAATCACTACTGAGTTCATCTGTTATATTTTCGCGAATACAAAGAAGCAGTTTCAGTTTGAAAACGCGCGATTGGTCGCCGTCTCGAAATACGTGGCCATACGGCTAGAATATGGAGATTTCCGTTCAAAAATTTAATGTAACTTGTATTTTTGTTTTAATTTTATTATAATCAATAAAAAAAAGTCCGGTTTTATTACTAATATAGCTAATCATTTCGTAACTAAGCGAGTGCCCACCATGTGAGTGGTACCCTAAGGTACTGGTAACCGTGCTAAACATTACCACGGCAACTGCTTCTTTGTAGATCATTTCCACTAATCTGGAGTATCTAGCTTCGCAACTAAGCGAGTGCCCACCATGGGAGTAGTACCATTGGGTAGTGACGACCGCTACCATGGAAAACATTTTGACATATAACACATTTCCGGTAAGTTGAATTTCAAAAAAAAAAAAATTACTAATACAGCTAATCATTTCGTAACTAAGCGAGTGCCCACCATGGGAGTGGTACCCTAAGGTACTGGTAACCGTGGTAAGCATTTCCACAGCAACTGCTTCTTTGTAGATCATTTCCACTATTCTGGACTACCTAACTTCACAACTAAGCGAGTGCCCACCATGGGAGTAGTACCATTGGGTAGTGGTAACTATGACGACCGTTACAATGGAAACCATTTTGACAACGCATTTCCAGTAAGTCAAACTTCAGCCGTCCAATCTATAGATACATTATAGACAAGGGGTTAACCGCTGGAAGAAATTGTGTGCGTCTTATTACATAGGTAGGTACGTCAAATAATTTAGAGCACCTCAATCTTCACTGCTTAATTTATATGGTGTCTTTTTCACAAAAAAGCGGCTAATTCCATGACCATAGCCATGTTTACTGCTAAAAATCTAAAAGGAAATACTTGTCACTAAGTAGTGAACATGTTTTGTCTAGACTAGCAACACATTCACAGTAAGTACTAAGGAACCATCTGAATCTGCAATAGTCCAAGGAGTCAATTGCTTTTGTTTACGATGCTACGAATTTATAACCTGAAAAATAAATTTGTACGTTAGCAATTATTTATAAAGCAACATTTAATTAGGCAAGTATATATGAAAAGAATGGTTGATCACTGATAACAATTCTTACCTCTGCAAGAAGCTCTTATTCTGTAAATTTCTTCCACAGTACTTCTTTCACCTAACCACAAACAGCATCAAGACTTTTGAATGCTTTGAACTCATACTTCTGTCTATGCATTTCTCTCAAAAACCAAGTAATTCGCAGTATCCCCATGTGTAATATTTGGAAGTACATCAATATTTATACTAAAGCATATTTTTCTCAAAATATAAGGATTTAATTCGATAGCAGCAGTATACCTAACCTCTACATCATGACACAATTCTGCAAAATATGAACTAACCGTCATCCTGACGAACAAAATTGAGGATATAAAAATATTAAGAATAGTTGCAGATGTTAAATAATCTAACATTAAGCTTTTAAATGGCCCAAACACAGCAAAATTCACTTTAAAGAAAAACATTCTGATTCAATGACAGCTGTTCGTTTTTCCTAAAGTTTCAAAATCTGTGACGTCGGCACATGCGACCCATTAGCAAAAAACGTACCCTCAAAATGTAACGCTTTTTCAAACGCCATTTTGAAGTTGAAAATAATGCAAATTTGATTTACAATGAAAACATAAAATTTAAGCCTCAACAAAAAAATGATGTCCGGATCAACCCCCTACGATAACGGGAACTGGGTGAATTTGTATTTTACATTATTTATGTTTTTAATAAACAAATTAGATATCTCTTAAACTAATTAAAATTTTTTGATGAAATTTTAGGGTAACTTTGGGGTAATGAATAGTATATTGTGTATTTAGGTGTGAAAGCAATACATTCCCGGACGACGATGCAAATTGTTGGCCGAGGCGCTAGCCGAGGCCAACAAGCATCGGAGTTCGGGAATGTGCTTTCACACCGAAGTACACATACTATTTTTTCTGAAATCACAATCAATATTATTATAAATTAAGGAATTTGTATTAATGCATAACATTTCTTCATTACAATCTAACTGCTTACTAATAAATGCAGTTTTAATGTGAGTTGGTTTGTCTGCGTGTATTTATTTACTGTCTAAAATATACATAAAAAACCGTACGGGAATGTTACGGTTTTGTTGATTGTTGCTTGGCAACGGATCTTTTCCGGTCTATTTTCTGATAGTTTCTTAGCAACGGACTAAAATACTGAAATTGTGCATTTTTCGATCTGAAATCGCGCCGAAAATGTAGACATTGCCGATCGATTTCAGAAAAAGACATATTTCGTCAAAGTTTCAAGCACTAAAGTGCTTTTGTTAAAGAATGAAAAATATTTGCCAATTGCGAAAATTTTCGCGGTTTTTGCAATTATTTAAACACATTTTCAAGCGTTTTAAATGAAACACTCTCAAATTAACCGTTTTACAAAGTTCTAGCAGTATCTATAAATTGAAAAACCTATCGTTAAAGATTTTTGAGTTATTCTAAAAAAAGTCGATTTTTTGGAATTTTTCAACAATAAATCGTTAAATAAACAATGTTCCGGCGGTCAAAAAGTGGATCACATTCAGGGTCATGTTCGTAATCAATAAAGCTATCGTTTAATCCACGTGGCATCCTGAATTGAATTACAATAAATTTCAGTCTTTTTTGACTAATGCCACTAGATTAATTACAATCCTCTATAAGTGTGCAAAATTTCAGCCTTGCGGCTTATCACGTTAAAAAATGTTTACTGTCTCCCGGACTATTGTTATTACTGGTAATTATACTTACATAAAATATTGATGCGACTATGGTAAGGACTCCTACGGAAAGTTTGAACTCAAACATGGCTGACACGCAATCCTTTGAATAGGCATTATTTATTGTACATGGGAACTGGTGAATTGACAACTTGCAACAACTTTTCATTATTGTAAAATCTGTTTCCTTAACTTCTTCCCCACTTGGTCCATAGCGACCACAACATTGGTACTATAACAAGAAAAAGCGAAATTGACTCTAATTTCCCGGTCCAAAATTTTCTTCACTATTATTAATTGAAAATAAAAGTATCATAGAATATAATATATATCGCAGTTAGGATCGAGTATATAGACCAGTTGGAATAGTTTTTTTGCGCGAAATGTCGTTTACCCGCAATTTTTTTTCTTGAAGTATAGTTTGGAATGCCAACTATACACAGACGTGATAGGTGGGGCAGCACACTTTAAAATTAAAAATCTTCCATTCCCAGTAAACACACTAACGTGAATAACACGTGAGGAATTATACCAGAAACTACGTTTAATCAACGCAAAAATGTCGCCGGTTTCAACTGTAATTTCAGCGTTTCACGTTAATTAAACGTAAATTAACGTTGAAAAAACGTGTAGTTGAATATTGAACCAATTATTACACTTGTAAAAATCAACAAAAATCAACATTCAACCAAATTACGTTAGATATTCGTTAAATACACGTGTGTGTGCTTACTTTTGCAGACCTATATATAATTTACATGTTAAACAGAAAAAAAATAATAAAACTTTTTAGGTATTGAGGTATCAAAATGATGGGAAAATAAATAAACATGGTAGTAAAGTTGAAAAATCGGTTTTTCACCTTTAAATAGAAGACTAATAATCTGATAGGAAAGTTCAAATGAGAAAGTTATAGGTATTTAAAAAAGCTATAAAATGAGCCCCCAAACGTTAAGATAGTTTTATTAAAAATTACATTAATTTCATTCACTCGTCACATAAGTCGCTCAGATATATCGCATACACATAGGGTGGAACTTAACTATAAGGTGAAAATAAAACTTTTTTTGTTTTGATATGTAATAGTAAAATTTGTTTTCCTTTCTGGATTCCTAACCTGTTAGTAAAAAGCTTTTATGGATATTCATTTATTTTCCGGTGCCGCACAGGCGTCAAAATTTGAAAATCTATATATAAAGTAACTAAAAGAAAAAACGCAGCTCTTAGCTCAAATGTGCTGCGTATCGACTTCCATCCTCCTTACCACCCTTTGTTATATTAGCTATTCAATCTATGGGCCTATATAGTCCTTTTTAGTATTAAACTTTGGTATAACACTTCGAGACTTCAACTTTCCCAAGATCAAATCATCTCTAGCTTCAAATCCAGACACGACTGACGCGGCTTTCGTGACAATCTTGACGCACCTTTCCACGGCTTGAGTATGACACGGAAAGCGTGGAAAATCAGGTGTTTCTCCGATTTGTACCATTTTTTTTTACTTCTTCGTCAGATAAATCCGACAAGACAAGAGGTTCCTTCACTTTACAGTCATTCCAATTTATTAGATCTATATACTCAAGAGCTTCAATGTTAAGGGGAGGAACTTCAAAACTCCTAACATGTTCATTAGGCTTGGATTCTACCGCAGTTATTCTCCTAAGCCCAAGTTCTCTAATAATCGCCGGGAATCAGTTATCATTGCCAAAAGTATATTTTCAGGATTGCCAAAAAGTCATTCCTTTGAATTACCGGATCGATGATATCCTTGTACTGTTTCTTGAGGTACCTGGAACATTTAATCATTTCCCACAAATGAATAGATCCATCCTTGCAAGAAGGTTTTACTTTAATTTTGAACCACATATAACTATAAACTTTAATAACATATTCGGCAAAAACCGGTAAATTTGGAGAAGGCGTTTCACAGGATACGCACGATAAACGCAAAATTGGGTTGTTGCACTAAGTTAAAATTTGAGGAGAATCTATGTTAAACAATAACAATTATTCATAAAAAATCATTAGAAACATGTAGAAGTTGAAAAGAAAGTCTTATAATATTATAATATTAATTACAAAAATACATGCATTTAAAACGGAGATGACATAATAACGGCAGTCTGTAGAGAAGTTAGTTATAAAACGACGAGAAACGGGTACTAATTTAGAAACTCGCTGATAGCAACGGAGAAAAAAGACAATCTCCTCCCAGTAATCTATGACAATCACGACAGTTTAATCTGACATTTTATTTAACGTCAAATTCAACTGACATTCATAGGTTACAATTCGGTATAGTTAGTTATGGATAAATATAAGTACAGATAGTGTTTTCTGCCGTACTGTGTAAATAATACCACCAATTCACCGGAAAAACTGTTGAGTTCCAATAATAAACGCTGAACGTAATAATGATGATTCAAAGCCACCAGAGAAGGACCATGTCTTCTTATTGTGGAGACCATTTCAATGTCAAGTAAAGTAACAAATTACAATGTATTCTAAGCGTTTTATTTGTGGTAAGTTGTATCTTAATGTAGGAATTTGATTTTTAATATGGGTTTATGTTGTAGGAAAAACGGCCGCATTACAAGACTTGTGTGGCGTTCTAGCTGTTACAAATTTAAATTACCCGCCAAACTGGTGGATAAAACAGGGTGTATTACTGTATTCTTAACGGCTCTAGATTAGAATATTATTATTGTTATTCATGCTTTGACTTCCTAAAAGGAGGAAAATGGCTTTAATCTGCCTTTATGTATTTTATCTAGTTTATGTTGGAATAAAGTGCAGTTGTTTTTGTTAGCTATTGATTATTTATGAAGCTCCCTAGACGCCCCATAATACTAGGATGATCAATAAATTAAGAAAGGAAATTTAAAAACTCGCCGTTGAAAAACTATATGAAACAAACTGTGAAAGTCGTCTAAAGTCGGTGAACACAATCAGTCGGAAATGGCTACGAATGCATTGGATTGTAGTTGTAAATGCCCTTTGAATTATGTGTGTTATAAATACATATCATTGTTTATTGCTTAGATAGATACTAGCATAAAGTACTTACCTATTTATTATTTTTTGTAATAATACAGACCTTTCTTGATATCTTCGTAAGTCTCATTCTGACTCTTCTTAGAAGTGAGTATCAATGGATAATAAATAATTTCTTTAGTAGATAAACTTATTTTGTTGTTTTCAGTTAGATACGCATGTATATAGTTAATAGGAGATAAAACAATGAAAAGAAAATATTCAATAAAATACAAAGTATAGTTAACAAATTCATCTAAATTAAATAATAAAATACATATTAGACATATTATGTAATATTAATAAGATAAGATAAAGGAAGTTCTTGCAGAAATTACAATAGTTTGTACTGTCTATAGCAGCTGTAACGTAAGTACCTTGCAGCTTTTTTTTGCACTTCCAACCATTGCAATGTCAAAACGACCGTCTCTTTTTAAAAATTCGCTGACCATAAATATATCTACCGCAAGTAGAATGTCAGAATTAGCTTTTACAGATATACTGCCTTAGTCGTTTTGTAAAAAAATATTAACAATAACTGCAAACATCAATCACTGCTAGCTAAACGTCAAATTTACTTTTGACATATGAGGTTATTTTCTTTCTTGTCAGCAATGTCAATTTATTCATCTTCATCTGTTCTGCTTATAAGTTCACATCTAACTGCCGTTATGATGTCACTACCGTTTTCACGGCACATTCGAATAGTCGAAGTTTAACAATTTTTTAAAATATGTTGCGCTAAGAATTTTTCTTCCAAATTAAATATATAACTAAATTAAGTCCTCCACTACCATATTTCACCATTTTTGAAAATTCGTCAACAACCCAATTCTGTTGGCTGTTGTTAACCAACGAGAGTGACCTATTTTTCCTGGGTTCCTTTTTGCTAGGTCCTGCGAAAATATGCCGCTTGACACCGCTTGAAAAATTTCGAACAAATACTTCTGGTCCGTACTTAAATCCTTAATGTCCATATCTTCGCATTTTTCAAGTTGTTTCTTATTGGACCAGAAAATCGTTTAGGACCCGCAGTTTTCCCATCGAGCTGCTGAAATAAATGCCTTAAGGGAAGCTCGTTTGCATGTAGTAAGCAAATTATCCATTGCAAGGGTCTTTTCAGTCTTGTTTCTAATATTTTAATAACTCCATTACATCCCGTATCGACGGCGGTTCCGTCGCACTCAATAAGTTTTAAATTTGAAATATTAATATTATTGTTTTGAAAATACACCAAAATTTCATTGGCTATATCATTAGCGCACTTTATGTTAATTCGGGACACTAACCAAAACTAATCTGTTATGACTCGCACTCAAGTAAAAGAGATACAATTGGATACCGCTTATCTAAAAAGAACCAAGCAGCATTTACACATTTTAGGGAAATTCCACTTTAACATTGCAAGTTGCACTACAAATCTAATTATAAAACTTTTTCAACGAACTTCTCTTTAAAAATTGTAAATTGTTTAAAATAATGCCCTATTTGAAAATAGATTGAATAAACTTGAATTTAAGGGTTGTAAAAGTATTTTTTTTGGCAGTTGGTTCCGTATTGAAAAACTAAAAAAAAAGAACACCCTGTGATTGTGTCGCTTGGTTCGATATTAAAAATTTAAAAAAACGTGTTAAATAATCAAAAAATCTAAAATGAAAATAATATAATACTCAAATATTTTATTGCAACAAATACAGAATTACCAATAAATTTTTTGTAACGCCATATCCTAAAATGACTTTTATTTGACAGTCTCAATAAATCAAAAGAATGACAAGTGTAAAATAAAGAAAAAAGAGTGAAATAAAGAAATTTCATTTCACAGTATGAAATAAAACTTATTGGTTTCTATGGAAACAGCAATAGAATTTAGTCTATTTTTACAAAATTATATTGTTTTCTAATTTTGAATGGCGATACAAAAAATTTTGTATATAACTCAAGGCTAAAATGTGTTTTTTTTTCCTCGTGTGGTTTATAGCACTCGCCGTCGGCTTGTACTATAAACGCCCCACTTGAAAAAAAAACACCATTTTAACCACTTGTTATATAAAATACTATTTCAAAACTTAATTTTCAACTTCCACTTCAAAATCTTGTGTGCTATTTTTACCATTTTTTGGGTTCTTGCTGTAAGATTACTTGCGAACATTTTTTATTATAAATAATATAACACAAAACCTCATAAATACTAGGAACCTGTGACTTGGTTCCATATACCTAAATAGGCAATCTGCATTTAAAGAATTGGTACTTGGTTCCCTGGCTCATACACGACATGGTGATTGTTGGTTCCTTTTCAGGATTTAACCAAACGTAGTAAGTAGATATTACAGTCACTTGGTTCTATTAACTCATTTTTAATATTTTGTCACTTGGTTCCTTTTAGATAAGCGGTATCCAATTATACATCGGATTGATCCAACGCCTGCTACGCAGGCTAAGGTCAAATATCGTTACAGTGACCTTTTGCATAGGATCCAAAGTAAACTTTTCTCCATTACAGGACTTCAACACTT
Organism: Rutpela maculata; assembly: GCA_936432065.2. Taxonomy (NCBI): domain Eukaryota; kingdom Metazoa; phylum Arthropoda; class Insecta; order Coleoptera; family Cerambycidae; genus Rutpela; species Rutpela maculata. The sequence continues at coordinate 25,454,826 of OW386292.2, read as the reverse complement.
CTTTCTTTTACGTTTTGCATAATATAAAAGTAGCTTTAATGCAATGATTGTTTTTTTTTTGTTTGTTTTTTTTTACATAATAGGCTTTGCGGCACCGGTAAATATTATTTGAAATTTAAAAACTAAATATTTTTGTTATACGGAGTTAAGAAGGAAAAGTATTTTCACTATTAGAATATAAAATTTGAAACTTCGTTTTTAAGTTCCACCCTATTTTACACATTGAGGTACAGATGGCGTTGCGATGCAAAGAAATTTTTCGATCCTAGGAACGATGAAATGAGTTGCATGAGATGGAGAATTATATTCTGGGCAACTTTTATGATACGAACAATTTTCGAAAAATGGTTCTCGAGATATTTGAACTTCAATATAATTTTTTTGAATATAAAAATCGTCACAGCTTTTTTAATATAAATTTTAGACAATAAGTCCTGTGGGACATTTTTCATAGTGAATCATACTCATTTAGATGGTAATGAAACATTTATTTCAAAACACAAAATAATTTTATTTTAAGTAAAACAAAGGTGGGGCTGCAACTGCTATTTGGAAATTAAAGATTTTGACATTTTTGTTTATTGTGTATTGTCTAATTTTTGCGTCATGTTTATATTGTATGATCTACTAAATTTTACACTACAAATTGTAGACATATGAAAAAAAATGGGATTTTTGTTACTTGAAAAATTACATTGAAGTTTAAATATATCGAAAACCAGTGATTTTTCGAAAATTGTTCATATTAAAAAAGTCTCATGCAAATAATTTCATCGTTCCTGGGATCGAACAAGTTCTTTGCATCGCAACGCCATCTATACCTCAATGTGTAAAATAACCATTTTTACTCAAAATTGAAGTCATTGATATATTCTAGTAGATACCTTTTACAGAATTCAAATATCGCTTTTGGTTATCGAGAAAATGACGCCGGGAGTTTTAAGTGGGACACCCTGTATATACGTTTTCTTTTACGCTCTTTTTAAATTATCTTTTCTCTATTACATAGGAAAGAAATTTTATGCATTTAATTTTTTTTTACATAAACTTGTAATTCTTAATATTGTGTCCTCACAATTACTATGACAAAGCTAATCCACAACTGTAGTTTGTAGCAACAAAGCGAATAAAGAATCTGAATCTGAATCTGAATCTAACATTTGAGCATAGTACCACCCCTTGTATCTTTAGTCATGTATTGGTGGTTGGTGATTTGTTCGCCCTGCCTAAAACTACAAAAGCCTGAATTTTTTTCCCGTTTTGAAACCTATAGGGGTAGAGTTTTAACCCTCCATAGGGTTGAGCCTCCACCCAATGAGAGTAATGGCTGGTTGTCACACCAGGGTCAAATATTTTGCACTAAGAGATAAAAAAATCTAGCCTTTGTACATGTCATTCACACTCACCTTGCATCTTCTGAGTTTTAGCGGTAGTTTTCACCCCCATAAGGGCGGATATCAATTTAATTTATAGAAACAGTTTACTGTGGCTCGAATTTACATTCTCTACTCTCGTCTACAAAACATCTACCATTTTTCACACTTCATTAAGAGTTATTACATTATTTTTGTGATTTTAGACCATTTTAAGGGATGTTTTTGACTAGAAAATAAAACTGACATGATAGATCCTTTTTTGGACTACGGATTCGGATTCAGCGTCGAAAATTTTACCAAAATTTGGTCCGCTGCACAGAACTTTTTTTTTTGTATGGCTGTGTTATTATACTCTTCGCAAATACGAAAACGAAGAGTATATTGCATTTAATCGGTACATTTCTAAAACCGAAAATATCGCTCGCAGACAAAAAATTTTCATATCATTGTGTTAGTGAACGAATTCTGAACAACTTTCAAAATGTCCGTCTGTCCGTCTGTCCGTCTGTCCGTCTGTCCGTCTGTCCGTCTGTCCGTCTGTCCGTCTGTCCGTCTGTCCGTCCGTCCGTCACGGTTCTTGTAAGCACGATAACTCAAGAAAGAAAAATCCGATTATACTGAAATTTGGACAGTAAGTTAGTGTTAGCTAGAGGAAAAACTTTGTTATTTTTGAACAAAATCGATCGGTAAATAAAAATGTTATTAATGATTAAAATTTGAAAAATTTTTTTTGTAATTGAATAGAAATCTGGTGAAATGATATTTCATTTTAATATCTAATTATTTATATATTTTATAAATATACATTTCATAATGTAATATACAACCGTGAAAATATGATTTTAGCTCGTATCTTATAATGTAAAAATTTACATTTTTTACGTGTAAGGTGGTGGTGTAGTGCTTTTGACTCGAAATCCAAGGGTCCCGGGTTCAAAACCCAAATGGGGTACGGTTATTTTATTTTTACTTTATTTTACGTTGAGTATTTTACCAACTAAGTTCGTACTATAAAATGAAAAATGTCTAAAACTAACATTATTTTCAAAAAACTGCGAAGGGTATCCTATAGAATGTGTAACAATTATATAAAAAGTTCAGTGAACAGGCGAAGAGTACGTTTTTAGCTCGTTTTTTTTTTTCATATAGAATTTTTTAAAATTACATTAATTTCATTCACTTGTCACATAAGTCGCTTATATATATCGCATACACAAGCTTAACTTACAAATCGTTTTCATCCAACTTCATTGTTTTATTACTTTCTAAATCTAAATCTTCGTTTTCATCTGGTTCGTGTCAATTTACCTCACTTTCTATATCTATATCTACATCGTCATCATCGTCAGGTAATTCAATGCTTTTAAGTTCAAGGTTGCAACAAGTTTCGCCGCGATAAGCTACACACTACAAACCATGTTTTTTCCAGCTGCAACTCATTGCTTTACATCCACTTTCACATGCGCAACTAAATATTTTTAACAACTTTTCTGGAATTAACTTTTCTTCAGTATAAACCGGATTTAGACCATTTGGAGAAACTGTCCAAACATACTGAGCAGGGCTTTTTTCCTTTCCTAACCAAATTTGTAATTGTAAATAAGTTTTCAAAGCATGTTGTTTTACGCCACTCTCAGTTAGTGGTAATAATTCCAATTTCAAAGATTTGTTACAGGTCAATTTTTGAAATAAGACAAAGCGAAACTTATTGAGTGTTATTTTTTCATGTTTTAAGCCATATAAATTGCAAGTAATTTTGTTAACCAATTTAAAAATTCGTTCTGGTATTGCATTTCATTATAAAAAAAGATTAGCAACTGTTTGTAAACTATCATTATTAATAATTATTTTCAGGAGTTTATTTTTTTCCTGGCCGTAAAAGCAAGACACGTTGTATCACATCCGGTAAAGCATAACAAAAACCTACTAACTTTTGTATAGATTCATATAGAAAACTGTTTGTATCGGCAACTTTTTCTTTTCCTGGCTTAAGTAGAAAAATGTTCATACTCCAAGGCTCATTACAAACTGGTAAATAGTCCCCATTTGAAGGATATGGGTCTGCTTCATCATATCAAAGACCTTTGTATGTATTAGTAAGCAGGTGTCAGTAAGCTACACAGAAACATGTCTATGTAGATGTGTACATTTACACGAATCCATTTGGTATATACCGGGTGACACAGGAGATATGTAACACCCCGTAGCATGTTTATTTAAAAAGATATTGTTTTGAAATTTGGTAGACTTATATAATGCGTGATTGTCCTTTTTCTGGTACAAACAAGAAATTTTTTCCACTTTCGGTTTCACCGGAAGTGACATCTACTTCGTTATTTTAAATGGCACCCTGTATATATTTTTTTTCTATCTGATTCTACTTAAATTTCGCTTTTCAACTATGTATACCAAGATGACATTCGTTTTTAAAATGGCTGCTGAAAACCATTTTATTACACTAAGTCAAGTTGGCTGTGGAATGAAATGTGGCGGTAATTAATGCTTAATGTGCTGCGATATCAAAAGAACCCTGGTACACAATTTGGTGTTTCATATTTGTTTTGTTCTAATTAGTAGCCGAAGAAACTTTGTAGAATTTTTATATTAAATAAAAATCTCTAGACTAAATCCCCGAAATCATAAAAACTAAGATAGAAACACTAATTTTAAATTTGTAAAATATTTATTCATCTTTCACTTTTACCCAATACATTTCATTGTTATGTCTGATTTTGCTTGCTTTTAAATAAAATTGTTTTCGAAGAATCTCAAAATGCTGGCCATTATTTTCCCTGCAGCGTCGAATTCTTGTAACCAGTACCTCTAAGCACATTTTCTAACTATAATTCAGTAAACTAATTTATTGCTAACCTAACTCTCATTTTTAAGTCTTCCCTATTTTGCAGTGGAGTTTTATAAACCATTTCCTTGAGATGGCCCCATATGAAAAATCAAGTGGCGTAAAATCCGGACACCTCGGGGGCCATCTAATTTGTAAAAGTGAAATATGAATAAATATTTTACAATTGGATAAAATTTAAAATTAGTGTTTCTATCTTAGTTTTTGTGATTTCGTGGATTTAGTCTAGAGATTTTTCTTTAATATAAAAACTGTACAAAGTCTCTTCGGCTACTGATTAGAACAAAACAAATATGAAACACAAAATTGTGTACAACAGTTCTTTTGATATTGCAGCACACTAAGCATTAATTACAGCTACATTTCATACCATAGCCAACTTGACTTAATGCAATAAAATGGTTTTCAGTAGTCATTTTAAAAATGAATGCCACCTTGCTATACATAGTTGAAAAGAGGAATTTAAGGTGAACCAGATAGGAAAAAATATATACAGGGTACCATTTAAAATAACAAAGTAGATGTCACTTCCGGTTTCACCGGAAGTGGAAAAAATTTCATGTTTACACTGAAAAAAGGACAATCACACATTATATAGGTCTACCAAATTTCAAAATAATATCTTTTTAAATAAACATGCTACGAGGTGTTACATATCTCCTGTGTCACCCGGTATATGTACAAATACTTAAACCTTTAAATTGTAAAATTCCAAGAAAATAAAGGTTTCTAAATTCTTGTAATCCAAGAATAATGTAAGATTCAACGAAATCATTACAATTAAATGTAATAATAATAATACAATAGTAATGCCATGTATAAAAATTAACAAATTGTATAACGATAACATATTTAACATTCATTTTTAAACGATTAAGTAAATTTCAATTACATTTGGTAAAATTGTGTTACTTACATTCTGAAAATGTATTAAAAATAATTATAGATATTAAAAATGGAAGATATACAAACGTACAGACTTTTTTTGAAAACACAGTCACGTCACTGCCCAATCCGCGCACACTACTTTTTTATATTTTTCGAAGACCAATTATCATATAGTAATGTTTTTTTTTTAAAATGAATTAAAGAAATAGCACTTCAAAATAGTAGACATGATTTTTCGACACTGCCATTCCATTCAAAAGATATTTAAATTTAATTGGAATTTTTTTATGCAAAAAAATGTCCTTTTTTTTCAAATTCAATTTTCACAACTTTTTTCTGAATAACAACCATATAGAAAACATTTGTAATTGTTGAACAACTCTCGAAGAACAGATTTTTTCATCTCATAGCAAAATCTGACAGAAACTAAAGTACTTATAGCCATTCTTCGAAGGCCCTTTTTTTTTCAAAAAGTTGAATCTATCGAAAATAAAAACGTACTCTTCGCCAATTTACTGAGCTTTTCATACGGGGTGTAATGCAACTTACCCGAAAAATTTTAACCATACATGCACCTTTAAATAAGAAGTCGACTTCTTAAAAAAATTTAATAAAAGTCCAACACAGAAAAAGATACACATTGTTAAAGTTACAAATTAATGGAAATGTTAAAATAACCTACCATTTAAAATTTAAATTTTTAATTTAATTTGATCTGTGGGAAAGCCCCTGAGTGCTCCGACGTAATGTCGTATATTAAAAAATGGTTGCAACTTACGAAGATACACTACTGTCATTGTCTAGGTCAGTAATAGGGCGACGAACTTACTTGTGAAAGAACATATTGGAGATGTTTACATCTCCTTAATTGGCATAAAAAGATATTCTGGCGGGTGCGGTCAAAGTGCCGCGTTTTTTGCTTTCGGTCGAACAATCAGGACACTGGCAAGTACAAAGCACCGCCGAAGTTGATGTTTTTGTGTTAATGACGGATTTAAGTAAATATCTCTTATATCTACTTTTTGTGTAGAGTTCACTAGCATATGATCAATGTCTTTTCGATTTATTTCGTTATTTTTGTAGTGTGATTTGATTAAAACCAAAAAGCCACTTCTACCCTTCTAGCTTTGCTGTCAATAGTGTCAATCCAAAGTCTGATAAAGTGATATTGTTATAATGCGTTACGTCAGATTGGTTAAAGTCACTGGCGGCCCATTTCTACAAAAAATAAGGTAATTTTTTTTTTAATTTTTCATTTTTTTAACTCCTTTCGGTGGAGACAACCTACTGATAAATTTTCCGCATGTCATGGTAGATCATCTTGTATATTCAATTTTAGATCAAAATTTAAAAAAATTATTGGTAAAAATAAAAAATCCGGCTCGGCAGATTGATACAGAATTTCAAAGCAAATATTTAAAAAGATGGTAACTTTAACTTGACGACCTGTAGACTAATTTAAGTGGCACGGTGGGATTTTGTTCCACTGTTCGGCGGTGGGTGAAAGGAAATTTTTTCCACCACCAGTTATTTATGCCGTCTGAGCCCAGAGCAAGGAAATTCTTGGTGCCAACAGGAGCATGTTGGTCTTCCTTCGGACTGATTACCGCACACACTTCCTCTAGCTCTTCATAGGTTCTGTGGCAGAGAGTGTGCCATTGTTGGACTGTTGCTATAGAAAGGATGTGTCGTTTCGTAGATTCCTTTCCAGAAACTCCCGACACCGCCTGCAGTTGGTTGTTTATCGACGACATGGTTCTTGAAATAGGCGGGGATAGACGCATTTTGCTCCATACTTCGTTCCCGCCTATTTAGCATCTTCTTGATAGTCATAAGCGTTCGAATCCTACCTAGATAGTGCTGCTTAATAGTGAGCATTTAGAGTGTGGTGTTGGCGTCTCAGTCCGGCAGCCGAACTTAAAGCGTAAATGCCTGCCAATTGTTACATGTTCATTGTTCCTCCACACTCTGGATTCGAGAGGCGTGTTGTCTGGCCAACTGTATTTTACCTGCATTCTTTTGTACACACCGCGCCGCTTAACCTTCTCGATACCACTCGAGGTATTGGTAGTCCTCTGGTGAGGAACAAGTTGGCTAGCAGCGTTATACACGGCACTATTGATCTGCTAAATGTTGGCGTCTTCTGGCAATTGGGTTGTTGACGAATTTTCAAAAATGGTGAAATATGATAGTGGAGGACTTAATTTAGTTATATATTTAATTTGGAAGAAAAATTCTTAGCGCAACATATTTTAAAAAATTGTTAAACTTCGTCTATTTGAATGTGCCGCGAAAACGATAGTGACATCATAACGGCAGTTAGATGTGAACTTATAAGCAGAACAGATGAAGACGAATAAGTTGACATTGCTGAAAAGAAAGAAAATAACCTCATATGTCAAAAGTAAATTTGACGTTTAGCTAGCAGTGATTGATGTTTGCAGTTATTGTTAATATTTTTTTACAAAACGACCAAGGCAGTATATCTGTAAAAGCTAATTCTGACATTCTACTTGAGGTAGATATATTTATGGTCAGCGAATTTTTAAAAAGAGACGATCGTTTTGACATTGCAATGGTTGGAAGTGCAAAAGCTGCAAGGTACTTACCTTACAGCTGCTATAGACAGTACAAACTATTGTAATTTCTGCAAGAACTTCCTTTATCTTATCTTATTAATATTACATATTATATCTAATATGTATTTTATTATTTAATTTAGATGAATTTGTTAACTATACTTTGTATTTTATTAAATATTTCCTTTTCATTGTTTTATTTCCTATTAACTATATACATGCGTATCTAACTGGAAACAACAAAATAAGTTTATCTACCTACTAAAGAAATTATTTATTATCCATTGATACTCACTTCTAAGAAGAGTCAGAATGGTCAGATATCAAGAAAGGTCTGTATTATAACAAAAAATTATACATTTATGCTAGTATCTATCTAAGCAATAAACAATGATATGTATTTATAACACACATAATTCAAATGGCATATAGTTTTTCAACGGCGAGTTTTTAAATTTCCTTTCTTAATTTGTTGATCATCCTAGTATTATGGGGCGTCTAGAGAGCTTCATAAATAATCAATAGCTAACAAAAACAACTGCACTTTATTCCAACATAAACTAGATAGAATACATAAAAGCAGATTAAAGCCATTTCCCTCCTTTTAGGAAGTCAAAGCATGAATAACAATAATAACATTCTAATCTAGAGCCGTTAAGAATACAGTAATACACCCTGTTTTATCCACCAGTTTGGGTAATTTAAATTTGTAACAGCTAGAACACCACACAAGTCTTGTAATGGGGCCGTTTTCCTACAACATAAACCCATATTAAAAATCAAATTCCTACATTAAGATACAACTTACAACAAATAAAACGCTTAGAATACATTGTAATTTGTTACTTTACTTGACATTGAAATGGTCTCCACAATAAAAAGACGTCCTTCTCTGGTAGCTTTGAATCATTCATTATTACGTTCAGCGTTTATTATTGGAACACAACAGTTTTTCTGGTGAATTGGTGGTATTATTTACACAGTACAGTAGAAAACACTATCTGTACTTATATTTATCCATAACTAGATGCTGTTAAACTATACCGAATTGTAACCTATGAACGTCAGTTGAATTTGACGTTAAATAGGTATAATGTCAGATTAAACTGTCGTGATTGTCTTTTTTCTCCGTCGCTATCAGCGAGTTTCTCGTCATTTTATAACCAACTTCTCTACAGACTGCCGTTATTATGTCATCTGCGTTTTAAATGCATGTATTTTTGTAATTAATATAATATTATAAGACTTTCTTTTCAACTTCTACATGTTTCTAATGATTTTTTATGAATAATTGTTATTGTTTAACATAGATTCTCCTCAAATTTTAACTTAGTGCAACAACCCAATTCCTCATCGATGACAGCGTCCATTTGTGCCAGATCTTGTTGCTTTAAGGTACCTCTGCTGTTAACCCTCGTCCTTAAGTCAACGTCGGTGTACCTCACAGGATGTTTCCCATCAGCTGCTATTTGCTGCGGTGGAAGTGCGGCTGGCACCTCTTCCCGCTGACGGGGTGCCCTTATATATCCTGTCCTGCGCAGATAGGATACTTATCCGGGCAGACCAAAAATGCTACCAATAGCATTTAGGTCTGCCCTTCCTCGAGCTACACAGCTCAACCTTACCCAACCGACGATCCGGATGACAGGATGTCTCTTGACATCCTGTGTACCGGCAGTCTCTCCTGCCAAAACTTCCACCAAACCTAACAGACCGATGACTACCCCCCGGGGGGGAAACAAGCTGGCGAAGAAAAGAAAACGAAGCCAGAAGAACTCCAGAAGAGGCCTTAACCAGCAAGGTCCAACGAGCCAGGACCCAGGGAGGTGGGCCGAAATCGTCTGCACCGCTCACATTTGTGAGTGTGGCCGACGCAAAGTAAGCTCGCCCGCCCTGCACGAGGCTGGTCCCCGGTCTACAGCGATGTACTGGGGTAAAGGGCAATAGTCCTGCCTGGCCCCAGACATCCGAGACCGACATCTTTGGCCAAGAATATTGGCGTAGGATACTTAATTTCTGAGCTGTTGCTCGGAGAAGGCGCGATGCTCTGGGTGCATATCACACCAGATATTGTGCAACCGCGACACGTAACCCCTGCGTGTAGGTTCGCTGCCCTCGTAGCAGGTCAGCAAGCTCTGAATCCCATCCGAACCACGAATGACATCTGTCAGGCAGTGTTTCCTCTGCCTGTCCAGGTACACCGCTAGGAGATTGCCGGTCCGTTTTCCGCAGTATTATTTGGCACATTCTCTCCTTGAAAGGATCGACTATCAGCAAGATAGTGGTTTCTATTTTAATTTATAGGCAGGTGAAGAAATTTCCTGACAGAGTTACTTACTTATTCTTAAGAGGACGGACTTTTTAATTTGGGTGATAGTATGAGGATATGGATATTGAGTTGTTGAGGGAGTTTTGGGGACTACACCTGCTGTTGGTATAATTAATACATTCCTTAGCGTCAACCTTCTTACGGCTTAAGTAGAATGAAATTAGTGTCACTATTTGAAATAAAAGATAAAAGATATAGTATCTGGAATTCATGCCAGATATACTCTGCCTAAAGACAAATACTCAAAATGAAGCGGGAAGGAAGGCAACTTTTTTATAACATTTTATTAGCTAATGCATGATTATTACAAACCATATCAAACAGGGGAAATATTCAGCCCAAAGAAGAAAAATATCACAAACAGTTTTGAAATCTATTTTACTTTATAATTTTATTGATACAGACTGGTCAATTTACTAAACTACCTACTTGCGTTCAACAATTTAAATTATTTATTTTAAAGAAAAAAAAAAAATTTCAAATAGGAAATATTTTTAACAAGAAAATCGGTGATGATTGAAATAACAAAAATACTTTCCAAGGACAACATTTGAAATTAAATAGAAAATAGGAACTAATTATTACAAATAATTAGGATATTCAAGCAGCTAACACATGAAACAAGAAAAAACGGGAGAAGGAAAATACCCACCATAATGTTAGCAGACTTTAATGTACACACATCACAAACAGATCATATCCTGGTGGTATAGAAGATCAGAGAACGAGTCAAGAGCATTGAAACAAAAAAGGACAGTAGAAGGCAATACAAGACCACAAAATACTATGAAAAAACTGAAAAGACTAGAAGAAAGACATAAAGAAATAACGACACGTCAAACAATACCTGGTACATTTCCTTACCGCAGCATGAAGAATATCAGAATAAATAACGTGAGAAAATACGAAAACAACAAATAGAAGAAGATACTATAAGTCTACTCTTGAATTACATCACAGATGCATATGAAAATAAAAATTACGCAGGCTGCACTTTTTGTGACCTTTCGAAGGAATTCAACTGTGTTCGGCATAATATATTATTGGGATAATTGAACAAATATGGTGTAAAACCAAGGTCATTAAAACTACTTAAAAGTTATTTCGAAAATAGAAACCAAGTCACTGCTTATAACGGTATGACATCAACAATAGCGGGCATAGATCATAGAGTACCTCGGGGATACGTCCCGTTATTCTTGATCTATGTCAATGACTTACCACAATATGTTTCAAATGCTAAATTTGTGTCGTAGTTGGAAAATATTATGCTGCAAACACAGTCAACTACTTCCGAGTAGTTCCAAGCCAATGTCTTATGTTTAAATGATACCAAAACAGCGAATATGATATTTTCTAGTCGATATATTGAAAAGTATGAAAACCCAGAAAATGTAAAATTTCTGGGAGTAGTTCTTGAGCCAAAACTGTGTTGGGACCAACATGTGGACTATGTTTCAAAAAAAACTTGCAAGGTGTGTTTATGTGATAAACAATCTCATGGGGGAAGTATCCTTAAATGTCATTAGGACAGCCAGAGATGTACTATAAGATCGATGTCTAGTCTTGGATACTTGGATATAGAGACGACGTAAAATATAAATTCATTGAACGTGGAATATTAACAATTCCTTCTTTTTATATCTATAGGTGCTTGATATATGTTAGAGAAAACATAAACGATCACGTCGTTCATAGGGATATACATGGCCATGATACAAAGTTTAATAATAAGATGCCCTTGGGATATCTACGATTAGAAAAAAGTAAAAATGGGGTCAACCATTTTGGTTCTTCGTTCTTTAAGAAAGTCTCATTTCATATTACTTCTTTACCATACAAACAGTTTTGTGGCCAGGTTAAAACTTTACTTACAAACGGAGATGTCTATAATTTTCAAGAATTTTTTTCGACTGATTTTGCGTGACGGTGCACCCCCCCCCCCCACACCCTTGGGGACAATGTCTTTCATAAAGATTAAAGCCTAAGGAACAATTTAAGACATGTCCTAAAAAAAAACTTGCTGCACCGTTAAAAAAAATTGGCAAATATTGTTTTTGTCATTTAACACAAAAACTAAAAAAGATGGAGAAAAACTTTCTGCACAAAAAACATATTATATAAAATTTTCTACAATTTTGTTCCTATACAATATTTGGATAGGAGTTACCATTTTGCACATAAATGATTCAGCTCTTAAAATAAAATATAAAATTCAATATAAAACCTAATACTACGGCAGCCTACCCTAACTGTCCGTGCACCCCCCCCCCGATCCTTGGGGACAATGTTTTTCATAAAGATTAAAGCCTGAGGAACAATATAAGACATGTCCTAAAAAAAAAGCTGGCTGTACTTTCAAAATGGCGTCCGTTTAAAAAAAAATGCAAATATTTCTTTTGTCATTTAACACAAAAACTAAAAATGATGGAGAAAAACTTTCTGCACAAAAAACAAAGTGCATAAAATTTTCTACAATTTTGTTCCTATACAATATTTGGATAGGAGTTACCATTTTCTAGATACCATTGTTACTGTTTTCTAGATAAATGTCTGCAAATTATAATATTATTATTATTATTAATTTTTTTCAGTTTATTTTATTTTTTGTTATGTTAATAATGTAGTTATATTATACGCCTTAGAATAATTGTCACAGTTATTTCCTCTAAGTGATTTACCGATATATGAATTTCCATGTTTTCTTAATTTTGGACTCATTTATCTGGAAAACGGTAACTCCTATCAAAATATTGTATATGAACAAAATTGTAGAAAATTTTATGCACGTTGTTTTTTATGAAAATAGTTTTTGTCCAACTTTTTTAGTTTTTGTGTTAAATGACATAACATATGGCCGCCATTTTGAAAGTACAGCCAGTTTTTTTTTAGGACATGTCTTAAATTGTTCCTTAGGCTTTAATCTTTATGAAAAACAATGTCCCCAAGGATCGGGCGGGGGGTCCACGTATCGTTCAGCTAGGGACTAATTTAAAAAAATATTTTAAAGTGTGAAACTTAGCTGTTATTTTAATTCCTATTTGTCAAAACTATGTGCGTGACTTATTTGTGTTTATTAATTAAATATAAACATAAACACATACCACAGATAGTAGACATATCTTCGATTATATTATCAATATTTTTGTATTATTAGAACTTAACTAATTTGACTTGTGTAAAACTTTTGTAACATCAATAACCTATTTCTACTTCTACTTCTACTTCTACTTCTACTTCTACTTCTACTTCTACTTTTACTTCTACTCCTACTTCTACTTCTATTTCTCAAAAATAAAAATGGCGGCAAGGAAAACGATAATAACGGAAAAGTCACCTATGAGCCCAATAAGATAAGAAACAAATAACATATACGGACAGCTAAAAAAAAAGATGAAGGTCACACAAATAATATCGAATGCGGAATATAAACGAAAGGCTAATTTGAAAGAGAAAAGAGAAGCGCAGAAAATCCATGAGGAGAAAAATTGCAAAAAACTTCAAAAACGTAGAAAGCCTATCAGTAAAACAAAGGCTAAACCAAGCGTTTAGACATTTGACAAAAACAGCAATACGCGCATTAGAAGATTTTCGTAACATTGGACCAAGAAGCTGGAGCGAGAAAGGAATACAAAAAAGACATGAACAGATTTAATAGAAAAAAAAACGGTCCACCAGCCTTTGGACAGGCCACCATACTTCAAGGATTAACTGCTAAAAATAATGACTAGAGCTAGAAAATACACTGCACTTGAAATAAACAAAATCATCAATGAATTACTACACTATGTACCAGAAAGGCTACAGAAGCAAATCCTAGAAATTAACGCCAGAGCATGGATGGAAATTTCACACCTAACTACGGAATGGATCAAGGCTATGTAAGTACCACTCTCCAAAATCATCTCACGACAGAGTACATATCATTGCAAAAGAGTAGCGTGGGATACAAACACTACACACAATGCCTGCTCGAACAACTAGCGAAACACATTGGAAAACCATCAAACTACCAGACAACACTCATCAAAGACAGATCAACGAACAGACATACGTATAGTGTGCACATGAGAAGATCTGAAAGAAACTTCGTCGAATTATTCGCAAGAACAATAGGACCAAAGGAAGGACAGGAAACGTCAAAATTAACAGAAGAGGAATATAATAAGAAAGAGGAGAGGAAATAAACATACGCAATGAAGTACTGGAAATATGCGCAGAGAAGGGACCCTACATATCTACTGAGGAAAGCACTAATAACTGAATGGGAACACATTCGCTGGTAATCAAATCAGTCAATCAATATATTTTATATATTTTATATTAGGATACTTACCATATAATGAATCTTATGTACGGCCTCATGTATATAAGAATCTTTACGGTGCTGATATATATAACGCAACTTTTCTGAAATTCTCATTCTATTTGCATTCACTAATAGAAAAATTCCGGTCAAAACAACCAAGAGAACAAGTGTCAGATGTGCAATGGCATACTGAAAAGGAAAAATGGGAATTATTATATTAGGCAGAAAATAATATTTGCTGATGTGTTTGTTGGCTCGAAATTAATGGCACCTTGCTTAACCACAAGATTGTTTTTATGATGATTTTTTTCTTAATCAATTCTTTTAAAGTTATTTCATTTTTTAAGTATAAAAATATAAAACTTTAGTGAAACTTAAAAAATATCTTTCCATAACATCTTTCGTAAAAGAAAATAATAAATTATTGGTAATTCATATTCTGAACAGGGAACTTGCATAAAAATTTAATTTGGAAAATAATACTCCCAAACGTAAGCTAATGTCATTGAAAAGCTCGTAGTTCACGATAATAGTATATTGTGTATTTAGGTGTGAAAGCAATACATTCCCGGACGACGATGCAAATTGTTGTTCGGGAATGTGCTTTCACACTGAAGTACACATACTATTTTTTCTGAAATCACAATCAATATTATAAATTAAGGAATTTGTATTAATGCATAACATTTCTTCATTACAATCAAACTGCTTACTAATAAATGCAATTTCAATGTGAGTTGGTTTGTCTGCATGTATTTATTTACTGTCTAAAATATACATAAAAAACCATACGGGAATGTTACTTTCCCGACCTAGGCGGGGAAAGCAACATTCCCGTATGGTTTTGTTGATCGTTGCTTTGCAACGGATCTTTTTTATTTATTTTTTTATTTATTTATTTAGATACATCATCCAACAGTCAGAGACCAATTACTGGATGAGAAGTACATACAATTATTAAATCATTGACAATAATAAGTGTAACAAAGAAAACGATAGATAAACGATACATAAAATATAAATTATTGTGTGTACACAAAACACACGTACACACATATGCATACATGCACATATACATCTACCGAATGTCATATGAGAAAAAACTTATTGCAGCTTCAGTTTTTTAATGGATGTAATGGAACAGTTGAAAATATCAAGGTTTTCCTGCAGGCAGTTGTAAGTACCCCACATAAAATATAGAGAGGAGAAGCTTAAAGCATTTGTCCGAGGCGTGGTAAGTTAAAAAGTCATATGATGCCGGGTGCCCGAACGTGGTACATGAAACATCAGTTTTTCAACTATTTCAGGGCAATTTATGTTGTTGTTAATCACTTTATGTAAAAATATGAGTGCCTGTCTTTTCCTACGATCCTTTAAACTATCTGCAGAAAACCTACTTAATAGCACCTCTTGGGGATATCCAATTGGTGGATATATACCGTCCATCTTATACGACAGAAATTTTAGAAATCGTCTTTGAATGCCTTCAAGTAGGTTTATATAAGTAACATACCCTGGGTGCCAGATTAACGACGCGTATTCGAGCTTGGATTTGACATATGCATTAAATAAAAGTGTTAGTAGATTGGTGTCCGTGAAGCCCACCGAATTTCTGATAACAAAGCCAAGGTTTCTGTTTGCAGAGAGAAAAATATCTTGGATATGATTTTTGAACGTTAATTTGGCGTCGAAAGTTACACCAAGATCTTTAAAACAATCAGTTCGTTTTAATGGTTTGAGATCAAGTTTATAATCATTGTAACGCCTCCTAGCTTAGTCGTTCCAATACATAATAAATCCGGTAGTATGGACGGAACTATTTAGTCGTTTTCTGTAAATGTAGGCTAGACGTAAAATTTCTCGGGTAGTTAGTTGCGACGTCAACGCAGCGCTGGAATCGCCCTGCGGTAATGCGACCAAGACGGGTGAGCGTTCTCTTTGGTTCACGCGATGACAGAGCAAGCAGCAAATTGCTCGCCGTTAAATTAAAAATTAAGTGTTCAATATCTTTATTGGAGATGGGATGTAAGTTAATTATTTTCTACCCCATTTTTCCAAAGCTAATAACGTTTTCATTTATTTTAGGTTTCTCAAATTGAACTTTACTTATACTTATACTTATACTTATACTTATACTTATACTTATACTTATACTTATACTTATACTTATACTTATACTTATACTTATACTTATACTTATACTTATACTTATACTTATACTTATACTTATACTTATACTTATACTTATACTTATACTTATACTTATACTTATACTTATACTTATACTTATACTTATACTTATACTTATACTTATACTTATACTTATACTTATACTTATACTTATACTTATACTTATACTTATACTTATACTTATACTTATACTTATACTTATACTTATACTTATACTTATACTTATACTTATACTTATACTTATACTTATACTTATACTTATACTTATACTTATACTTATACTTATACTTATACTTATACTTATACTTATACTTATACTTATACTTATACTTATACTTATACTTATACTTATACTTATACTTATACTTATACTTATACTTATACTTATACTTATACTTATACTTATACTTATACTTATACTTATACTTATACTTATACTTATACTTATACTTATACTTATACTTATACTTATACTTATACTTATACTTATACTTATACTTATACTTATACTTATACTTATACTTATACTTATACTTATACTTATACTTATACTTATACTTATACTTATACTTATACTTATACTTATACTTATACTTATACTTATACTTATACTTATACTTATACTTATACTTATACTTATACTTATACTTATACTTATACTTATACTTATACTTATACTTATACTTATACTTATACTTATACTTATACTTATACTTATACTTATACTTATACTTATACTTATACTTATACTTATACTTATTCTTATTCTTATTCTTATTCTTATTCTTATTCTTATTCTTATTCTTATTCTTATTCTTATTCTTATTCTTATTCTTATTCTTATTCTTATTCTTATTCTTATTCTTATTCTTATTCTTATTCTTATTCTTATTCTTATTCTTTTCTTATTCTTATTCTTATTCTTATTCTTATTCTTATTCTTATTCTTATTCTTATTCTTATTCTTATTCTTATTCTTATTCTTATTCTTATTCTTATTCTTATTCTTATTCTTATTCTTATTCTTATTCTTATTCTTATTCTTATTCTTATTCTTATTCTTATTCTTATTCTTATTCTTATTCTTATTCGTATTCGTATTCTTATTCTTATTCTTATTCTTATTCTTATTCTTATTCTTATTCTTATTCTTATTCTTATTCTTATTCTTATTCTTATTCTTATTCTTATTCTTATTCTTATTCTTATTCTTATACTTATACTTATACTTATACTTATACTTATACTTATACTTATACTTATACTTATACTTATACTTATACTTATACTTATACTTATACTTATACTTATACTTATACTTATACTTATACTTATACTTATACTTATACTTATACTTATACTTATACTTATACTTATACTTATACTTATACTTATACTTATACTTATACTTATACTTATACTTATACTTATACTTATACTTATACTTATACTTATACTTATACTTATACTTATACTTATACTTATACTTATACTTATACTTATACTTATACTTATACTTATACTTATACTTATACTTATACTTATACTTATACTTATACTTATACTTATACTTATACTTATACTTATACTTATACTTATACTTATACTTATACTTATACTTATACTTATACTTATACTTATACTTATACCGTCGACTATTTCAATATGGTTACTAAATATTACTGACTGATTTCATCGCTAACTTGCTGACAACCATGTCGCTTCCACATCAACTGTAGTCAATACGGCCAAACTCGCAAGAGATTGTATAATCACTAATACGGGGAGGCAGTTGCGACGTTCGATCAATAATTATTGGGAACTACGTTATAAATGGTTTTAATTTGCTGTTTAATTTCACCTGGGTGGATCACGAAGAATTTTTCTTTAAACGTAGAAGCCAAGATCTTATTGCAGCCATTTTCTCGTTACGGGCGTGGAAGCCACGAGGTGTATTGATATCAGTCAACCGATTCCAACTAGAGGGATTTCTCGGAATGTTCACGAAGTTAAGTACATATTAGTAATTTATGTGTTTCTGAATATCACCTCTCTAACAACTTATAAAATTTATTTGGCCTATGTCAGATTTTATTATTCATTTAATTAAAATCGTGCGAGCTACCCACTCGTGCATTAACCTAAGAGCAAAACTTTAGAGTGCCCTATGCATCTGCTAATTTTATTGATGTTAAAATTTTATGTATTTTAAGATACAGGGTGTTTATAGTCATGTGGTAATGGATGTTTCCAGTTAATTTACCGATGATTGAAGGTTTGTGTTAGACGTCGACACAAAGCCTACAAGGGGTGGAACTTGTCGTCTTTTGCGCCCACTTCCCTTTTTTTTTAACTTTTGGTTATTACCAATTTCACCGTATGTACATATTTTTGTTATGTTTCATAATTCTGCCGTGCGGTATTTTTAATGTAGAGTCATTTAATGTTTATCCAAATTTTATCTTGTGTAAAGAAATTGTTGTTACATTTTTGTAACTTTGCCGTGTGGCGTATTTTAGAAATTTTTTTGGTCGTTACCAAATTTTACCTTGTGTAAATATTTTTATTCCATTTCATATTTCTGTCGTGTGGTATATTTTTGTAGGAAAGTAAATTAATGTTATTACTTGTAGATGTTATTAGTTATTACGGTTAAGTCAGTGATAAGTTTTTTTCGATCGATTTATAAAGGTTGCGTAATTAATCACAAATTTGTGACCATTATATTATCTATTATAGATTTCTGATTATTACGTAGTGTTTATGAGTTCACTAGTTATTGCTAAAATTGTTGGGTATCAAGCAACAAACTGTGGAATTAAATTGACTACTAAATTGTTATTTTTATAGTAGGGTTTGTTCGCCCGGTATTTAGCTGCAGTATCTAAGTGCAGATTGTAGATTCTTTCGTCAGTAACTATATGGTAATAGTTTTCTTTATAAAATATCATTTCATAACATCGGTTAAGCATTCTGCCTAGTTTAAGATAATTTTATGGATAAAATTCTGATTATATCTCAACCATATTTCTACATATGGCTACAAATTCTAGGATAGATCGAATCACATTTTAGCATTATCGCGCTCTCATTATCATTTTTGATCCCATTTTTTTGCTTGAACCCCTTACTAACCCACACTGCATATCATAGGATGTTAAATTTGAATCTCTAACCAATTTTGTTTCGATTTTACATCGAGTCTGTACTATTGTCCCAAATCGATATTAAATCGATACTATCATTACTTCTTGTTTTATTTGTGTTGTGTCGTATTTTCTTTATTTCACGGCTTACTAATAAGCCTGGCGCCCATAAAGTTTTGAGTTTTTTGCGTACCAAAATTTGTTTTTTTCCAAAATAATTAGTCAGTTACTAACCCTAACTCACGCCCTTGCCTCCAACGACACTGACTAGTCTGGGCCTAATCTTACTTGAGGTTGGCTTTAGTTTACTTGGTAACAAACGGCCACCCCAATTAGATTAGCTTTTGTCTTTTTTTATAGGTCCAAGTAGCTTGATTAAACTTTATTATTAGAGTCACGTGAGTGCTATAATTTTTCTTATGTTGTAGTTGACTTACATTATATACTAGAGTGTAATCTTTTGAACATTTTGATTTTGTCGAGTGTCAAGCTATGAGGACATTTTACCTAATACTAGGAGCCATTTTTGCAAAATGGCGCCTTAATGCTAGGGTAAAAGGTAGCATCATAAAGAAGAGTTTCTTTCCTATTAGTGAATGACATTATATTACATTTACTGACGTTGAGTGGCAGACCATTTTGATTGCACCAAGCTTGTATTTTCTCGAGATTTCTTTGCAGCTTATGACAGTCGGTTAACGTATCTACAGTAGAAAAAATTTTCGCATCATCGGCATATAACAAGGCATATAACAGGTTATCTACAATATCGTTTATAAACAACACAAACAATAGTGGTCCCAGTATAGATCCCCTGACGTGACGGCAATTTCAGCCGACCTTTGACGACGGTACTCCACATATTGTATTCTGTTGTTAAGATACGATTTAAAGAAATTGACAAGCAACTGGGAAAAGCCCATGGTTTCAAGTTTGTGTAGCAATACACCGTGGTCAAGCCTGTCAAAAGCCTTCGGGAAATCTGTATAAATCACGTCAACTTGGGTGCCGGCGTCGAGGTTATGCGATATAAATTGAGTTATGCACATTAAATTGATCTATTCTTCATAAAACCGTGTTGACTTTGTGTTATCTGCCCCTCAACGTGTGGGTATATTACTGCGTGTAATGCAATCTCCATTACTTTTGCAAAATTACATATAATTGTAATCGGACGGTGATTTTCAATTTCATGTCTATCACCTTTTTTTTATAGACGGGGCAAATTCGGGATCTCTTCCAGATGTTAGGAAATGTACCACTTCGAGAACATCGTTAGGCGTAAATTCACACCTCCACGTGGTGACGGCGCGCAACGATTTATTTCGGCTAGGTAAAAAAAATGCCGTCATGGCAAAAGTAGAGAACGAGTTTACGATGCAGGAGAGGGAAACCCCAGTATCGGCGGCCGGTCAGGTTGGGAAAGCGGAACCGCGTGCGTCGTCATCATGCAACCGTAGCTCTAGCACAGTAGAGAAAAGACCAGTAGTCCGACTCAGCTGGAACAGTTGTATAAGATTTTCAGTGCGCATGCGATGCGCGTGGGCTTAAACTATTCGATGCCCAGTGGACCGCACGACGACAGTGGACGGCAGTGATGATATAGGGTGGGGCGGATGTTTATTTTTGTTTACGTTTACGTTTCTGAACAGTCGCCACTGTCGACGAAATGCGCGTGGGATACAAACAGTAGATGCGCAGTGGATTAAAAAAAATAAAATCGAGTACAACAAATATCAAAGGGACCGCTGCGAGTGAAACTACTGGTCTTTTCTGTACTGTGGCTCTAGTGAAGTGGGAAACTTGGCTTCCTATGAGTACAGAGCTACAAGAAATTTGCACAATTGTGTAAATAATGCGAAATCCTTCTGTTTTGTTTGTAGTAAATTCGAGGTTCCGAAAAATCGAAAAAAATCAGCGATAAAACATATTTATCTAAAATCTATATATGATAGGTTTAAGTAGTATATTCATTAACCCTTCTTCATTATGACAATATAAGAGCAAGTGTTCTTTTCCTTGTGTAAAATATTTTCTAGTCTTTTGCTCTTTTTCTGTATGAGCTTGAACGAACATCACTTGATACTAAATTGTCTTTTTCCATAATCGCCGCTAAATATTCTTCCCTACCATTAGATAGACTATGATTTCTAATAACAATATTAAGTTTATCATTTCACCAAATATTGGGAGTTTTAGTTCTTATCGATCATTCACATTCATTATCTTCATATTCACAGTCATATTCTTTACTTTCGGAACAATCAGTTTATGGAAACATTTGAATTGCTAAAAAATAACAGTTTTCACGGATTCCAGGCTCCTTCCATATTGTTGGATTTTTATATTTTACTTTTTAACGTTCTTTCCATTTGTCCAACATCTTATAACAGATGATGCAAGGTACCATAGAAAACCTTTATTCACTATTTCCATACTATAACATTTTAGACAAATATTTTATTTCGATATTTCGGAACATCGAATTTACTAAAAACAAGGCAGGAATTTTACACAAAGAACTTTAAACCGAGAACTCTAAACCTAACAGAACTTAAGGCAAGAAATTTGCACCAAGAACTCTAAATGTAACATATTCTAAAATAGGAACTTTACTCAAAGAACTCTAAACCTTAATAGTGATTACCTTAGGAACTTAACAATTCTTGTCTTAATTTATGATAGGTTTAAGTTTTTAATTTAAAGTTTTTGTCTCAGGTTATGTTGGGTTAAGACTTTTTAGTTCTTGGTTTAAAGCTCTTGCCTTAGGTTATGTTAGGTTTAGAGTTCTTGGTGTAATGCTCCTGCCTTAGGTTATGTTAATTTTAAAGTTCTTGGTTTAAGCTTTTAATTCATTTGTTTTGGATTTTGGGCATTTTTTAGGTGTTTTTTTGGGTTATGTCAAAATTCCTAACTGATCGGCTAATTCTGACCTCATAATCAGTTTCAGTGCCCCAAATTACGTATAGATATAGTGATCAGCTTATTTAAGCTTTTAATTTACTTGTTTGGGATTTTTAGGGCATTTTAAAGGTGTTTTTTGAGTATAGCAAAAATGCAAGAGCCAATTGGGCAAAACGGATTTGAGTTCAGCGGGTCAAAATGCATGGGAATACATAGGTCTGCCTTCTGGCACTTGACTTTTTTTTGTGTGTGCTGTGAATTAATATTTACATCAAAGTTCTATTTCACAAATCACTGTAAAATAGTATATTATTGAGTTTTAATTCAAATATACATATTATCGTAACTATTTGAATAATAAATACTACAGTGTACTTATCTGAATTCACACTAAGGCACTTTGCCGGTGTGTATCACTCCGCGGTTGATTTAGCACTGTAATCAACTATCGGGAACTATCTTTTTACTGAGAAACATTTCACAACACGCAACGTTATCAGTTTGTTTAGTAGCATATATGGGATTATTTCAACCTCAACTTTCTTATGGAGTGATTTTATAGGGTAATTCTACTGACTGGATGCGAGTGTTTGTGCTGCAAACGCGCGGATTTATGGGGGGGGGGTAACGGGGTAATTACCCCCCCCCCCCAAGATTCTGTAAATCATCAACTTTTGTCTTGAAATGTTATGATTTTTGTTAATTTTGGGAAGAAAAAATATTTTAACAGAGCAATTAGCCCCCCCCCCAAGAAATTTTAAATTAATTTTGGGATGAAAAATGTTTTTTCGGATTTCTCCCCCTTCGCTCTTCAAAAAAATTTTGGGACGAAAAAAATTTTTTTTTCGAATTTCTCCCCTCTGCCCATCAAAAAATTTTGGGTTCAGTGTTACCCCTCCCAAGCTCAAGGTCCAGATCCGCCCTTGGCTGCAAAAAATGGCATTAAAGGTAATCGCCCACAAATCTTATCGGAAATCATGTATACCACTTTTTCGAAAATTGCAAATTTTAACCTTTCCAGCACTTTATATTTATTACTGCCTAATATATGTAAAAGAATATCAAGAATATTTTAACAAGCATATTGACCTACACAGCCACTTTACCAGATATCGAGATAATATCATACTGCCACAACACATATTGCATATTACTCATAAAAGTTTTATTTTCACGGCTTTGAAGCTATACAATTGCCTTCCCGTTGAAATTAGAAACTTAACAGCTAATTTGAGAAGAAAGTTAAAGATATTTTTATGAAAATACCCCCCTATCGCCTTGACGAGTTTTGTAATGCTTTTTTTCTAACTTTATATATATTTTCTAATATACTCATTTTATTTTATATGTGATATAATTTATATTTTAATAGTTTATACCTGTTTGTAATTTTTATGTATCCAACTAACAATGCTAAAACAATATGTATTGTACATGAATGTGTATTCAGCAAATTAAGTATTTTATTATTATTTTTTTTTTTCGCGTGCGCGATGCTGGACAGTTCTCCCGTGTCTCCGACATTCTCACGGGAGAACCGCCAGCGGATAGTCCACAACCACACCCCACATCCCGCAGGGTTAATGAATGTATATGCCAGATTCATGTGCCCTAAGAAGACGGAGTGAACCCAGGATAACTGCCTTCTGCTTTTGGCCTGCCAACCACTCGGCTGACTTTTGGCAAGCTGGTATGGCCTTTAATTCCGAGAGCAGCGTAGGCCTCATTCCACCAAGTACACGGATTGTTATAATTATTATTATAAACTTAACGGCGGCACACTTTCTCAGCCGTAGCTGGAAACTATTCACCGAATCCCTCGCGCGCGATTGAAATTCGGCTCTGTTGGAGCCCGTTCCAGCTCAGAGTCCAGATCCCAACACAGAGACTCCTAATCCAGGACTTTCCTTAAAATATGCGCCGTTCCCAATAGTGCGATCTTCTGCACTTCTTGTGCGCTCGGTTGACCAGGCAGTTGTTGTAGTCTCCGGTCATGACCCTTCTTGACAGTTTCAAGGGCTCCTACAATTATTGGCACGACTGTGGTCTGTGGACTTTATTATTATTATTATTTTGTTAAAACCCAGTCACCCTTCTCTGTGGCTCCGACCCTCACAGAGGGGAGCTGGTAGTATCGGCAGCCACTCCCCACACACGTGAAGTAAGTGACTACTAGGTCCGGGAATCGTGTGCCCTGAGCAGACGTAATGAAACGAGGACGAGTAGTTCCAATAAATTAGACACTTCTCATTTCCCACAACGGGCTCAATATCCCCCGGACCGTAAGGTAGCACTGGTGTCTCGTCTATCCCATACGAGTGACTCTGGATATAGGCCGAGACTCCATATGTCGGACAAGCCGACAACAAGTGAATCAAACTCTCTGGCAACCTGCGGTAGGCCCTGCAGCTGACATCAGGGACCTCTATACCCATGACACGACTTCGATAGACGAGGGTGTTGAATACACCATCCTGGCAAGCCATTATGAATCACTTGGTCTCAGACTTCAGCCCGGCTGACCTTAAGAAGGCAAAGGCCTTTCGGATAAGCCAAGGTTTTCGATATTTTTATAGAAAACTCTATGCATTGGCTTATCCGTGTGAAGCTGCAGAAAGATGTTGTGTTCTGCAGCTTTAATTTGGGCTTTTCGTCGAGCAGGTTCCAACTCGGTGACAGAGTCGGGATTTACCCGCTCGGCGTCGAAGGAGAGATCAAGTTCATCGGCTGCTCTCTGTGCTGCCTTAAATAAAAAGGCTCCTACCCCTGCATCTTCATGGTCCCGGACCATGCAGAGGAGGGGAACCGAACTCCTGATGACCTTACAGGCTCCATCCAGAACAATCCTATTATGGAGACTCTCCAAGCTCAAGAGTCCACGGCCTCCCCGATGTCGCGGGAGGTATAGCCGTGGAACGAACGCTCCGATTGAGATGCATCTTCTTGCGGGTTCCTACATCGAGTTGACGCAACTCTTCTCGACTCCATTTCACTACTCCAAAGGAGTAGACAAGGATTGGAATGGCAAGCATGTTGGTAGCAGACACCTTCTTCTTCCCCTACAGTTCTGAAGACCGGATCTGTGGGAGTCGGTGCTGATACTTGCCGCGGAGAGCGTTTTTTACTACACTCACTTCTTAGCTGGAGCGTTGCTCGACACCCAAGTAAGTGTATGACTCTCTCCGGCATCTAGATGATGTCTGAGGGACTGGTGTAGGTTCCTCTCTCCGGAGGCATAAAGTTTAATGTTATCCATGTAGAACAGATGGGTGACCTTATGCCCCCTATCGCCGGGGGTACCGCAGTTGTATCCACGGGTTTTACGGAGCGAAACAGATAATGGTGGTAGTGAGATGGAAAACATAAGAGGGCTTAGGGAATCTCCCTGAAATACGCCCTTCTGAATGTTACCGACTCCGTCTGTACTCTATCGTTACCCGATGTAATGGTAAAGCGAGTCATCCAGAGCGGCATCAGTTCTTCGATGCAAATACCTTGCGGTAGTCGATCCAGGCCATGGAGAGGTTCCGCTTATACTGCACGGAGTCCTGCGTGACACATCTGTCAATCAGCAAGTTCTCCTGGCAGCCAGCGCCACCTCTCTTTGACCCTCGTTGCTCATATATCTGTTCGTAAACCGTCTCAACTGCGTGGAGCACCCGCATATACAAAATGCGCGTGAACACTTTGTAACATGCGTTTAAACAGGCTATCGGACGGTAGTTCTTTGGAATGGACAAATCCTCGTTCTTGGGGATCAGCACTGTCCGCCCTTCAACCACCCAAGAAGGAATTTGCTGCTCCCCATTTAGCCAGGCATTAAAAGTTCTGGCCAAATGGTGGTGGGTACTCGATAACTTTTTCCACCAAAAGTTATTTATCACATCGGGACCTGGAGCAGCAAAGTTCTTAGCTCTTCGAACCTCTACTGAGCTTATTGGTTGGCACACTTCCTGTGGTTGCTGAAACCTTTGACAAGAGGCTTCAAAGTGTGCAAGGGCTGGAGAATCTCGGTTGAGTGGAAGCTTCTCCTCGTAAAGCGTTTTCCAGAAGTTTTCCACCTGATCTACAGTCCGCGGATTCTCTGCAACACGCGGAGGCGGCTCGAAAAGGCGCGAGGGCTTTTAGCGAAAGAGTTTATTTTTCGCCAGCCCCCTCGCCCGCCTCACTAGTGACTTTTACAAACCACTAGCATCCGTATTCTGTCGAGACAATGCTGTTTGGTGGTTCGCAGCATTGCCTCATTAAGTGTGTGATGGACGCGTCTTAAGCTGATGGCTATTCGACGCACTTTAGGAGTGAACGGCCTATTGGCCGCCATATAGTCCATCATATATTGGATACGAGATATATGTTGCCTTGCCGACCGGATCTTGGCTTCCATCTTTTGCATGTGCCGCTGCGCGCTCTCCTGCGGGGAGGTGGTGTTATGCCTCTCCACCCGAGAAAAGCGTTGAGCAACGGCATACACGGCACAGTTTATGTGCCAGATGTCAGCCCGTTCTGGTAGCGCTTCACGAAGTTCTTCATCCACTCTGGCCAGGTCTTGTGGCCCGGGGGCTGAGGCTCTCTGGTATTGGTGGAACAAGGAGAACCACTTCCTCAACCGGTGAATGCGGCGGACTTTCGGTCACCTCATTCACCGGTCCAGAAGCAGCCCTCACGTAGCCCCTTCTACGAAGGTGGGATACATAGTCACGCAGATTTTGTGGCGTGAAGGCGCTATGCTATGCTCTGGATGCCTATAACACCACAGAGCATGCATCCGCACCATGTATCCCCTTCGTGCGGGCTCACTGCTCTCATAACAATGCAGAAGGTCCTCCCTTAGCTCATCCGTCCACTCAAAGCGTCCTTGTTCATAGCGTTTGTCGTCAACGGGCGCTCCATCCGGTTGGGCCCCACCACCTTGCCCTTGACCCCTATCCGCACGGGGTCCATTGTGGGGCCTTGTCTTCGGCCAACAGGAACCAGAAGATTGGTCTTGGGTGGGTAGCCCAGCAAGCCCACGACCGACACCAGAGGGGAAGACGCTTTCCCCTCCCGGATGCGCTAGGGCTGCCGGTTCGGTTTTGATCATTATCATTATCATTATCATTATCATTATCATTAACATTAACATTATCATTATCATTATCATTGTCATTATCATTATCATTATCATTATCATTATCATTATCATTATCATTATCATTATTATTATTATTATTATTATTATTATTATTATTATAATCCACTTTAATTAAATATTGAAACTGGGTAATTGAATTATGATGAATTAGTTATGTTGAATTATGGTGAATTAAACTAAACGTTAGATAAATGTAATAATTTTGTTTGAGGTCGAGAAACCTAAGAAAATGTTTTAAATAAACTTACCCACTTTAACATACGAAAATTCTCGTTACATGCTCCAAATAATCCAAAGACAGATAATATAAGCGAACAGATTCCACCAATAAGTAAAATAGATCCATAAATATATTCATCGAGTTCAAGCCAGCTGATTCCAAAGACTATTTTTATTATACCAACTACTAGCTGAAAAACACTTTTATTTTTACTTATTTTGAAATATTTTTTTATTGAAATAGTGTTAAAATGTAATGAAATGTCGAGATTTTAAGTTTAAGAAAAAAAAATCGGTCTGTCTGTAACTTTTTTTTCTACGCACGAGTACTCTGGAACGGATTAAGACTTGAAATTTGGTATACCCACGTATAATAACGAGATTTGGAACTAGATTATATTTTGATCTTAGAGTGGATATGATATCCATATCGCACGATAAAGAAGTTTGAGCACGACGCCGTAGGCGGAGTGCTTCAAATCTTTTGAGTGCGATATGGATAATCCACTCGAGTTGTACAGTATACTTTTTCTACGACCAGCTTAAAAAAACTACAAAATTTATTAAACATTAATATATTACACAAATACACACTAACAGTACACACTGACAGTTACATTGACAGCTTACGCACTAATTTGATTTTAAATCGAATAGTTGTCTATGTACATAATACACGAACTGTGATTGGTAGGTTTCATTTCATATCCATCCTAGAACTGATATGAAATATATCCGTTCAGTTAACTGGAATTGCCTACTTATCCATTCTACAGACTGTACAGAAAACAGCAAATTTACATAAGGGAGTAGAAAAAAAATATATTCTTGTAAGTAAATGCATAATACACTTCTATTGAAGAACATTTTTAGCTAAAACTTGTTTATTAGGAAGATCTCTCTTCACATTGGCTAATACAATAGAATTGTAGTATTACAAAAATATCTTTTGATCAGTTTAGTAACATGAGCCAATTTGCTAATAAATGCTTTTTGTTGTAAATTTTCTTAGTACAATGCTGTTTTAGCAGATGGAGTCACTTTGATATAATTAAAAATGGTTGCAAAAATAATTACATTTATAACCGATGCGCACTCATTGAAGCTTGGTCTCGATGTGTTCTTGACCTTTCAGGCGTGATTGTGAATAGGTAGAGCTATAGTAAAGAAAGTACGAACGCCAAAACTAGCAAATCAACACAACACAGCTCTCTGTACTTTATTGGCTCATTTCCGCCCACTCCCCTCTGATTTGATCGCGTTGCTCACTCTTAAAGGTGCTACTTCTCTATTTAGTTTCACAGAATGGGCCTTTTCATCATAGCTGTGCGCATGAACTGCCTCTATGTTTGTTTGTGGAACCACAGAAGACAGGAACTATACCGAAACGAAAGCTTGCCGCGGCACCTTTGATATCGGGTGTCTGATTTATGTGACGTCGAAATAACAGTGATATGCCTTACTACACTCATAGAAATGATGTATACAAAAAAAATACATCAATATTTCGGTTCAATACACTGTACACTGGGAAAACTGTCTTATTTTATATTTAGTAGATAGGTACATGAAAGGAATACGTATATATGGTATTAATGAAGTTTGAGGGCCCAAATCATAGTGTATTGCAGAATGTTCAAAAAAAGAAGTACACTTTTATATTTATATCCCGTATTTCAATCATAATAATGCGCTTTTAAGCCAATGCATTTTTTTCATACTGCTACCAGAATATGAAAATGCTATCATGGAAAGTAGTACAATGTATAGATTTTCAATGAAAGAGACATATATTATGTATATAACTATATTGGCTATATTGTTGAATAGAATATTACAAATCAAATAGTACAGTGAAAGAAATGTTTACGTAAAATAACAATATACGTGAATAGGGCATGTGCACAGCCAGGACCGGCTTTAATGTGAACAGGCCAGTATATGGAAATGTGGCAACGTGTGCTTCAGTCCCCGTTCTTGGCAAAACTAAATTGTTGTGCAGTAATCTGTCACCAATAAATTGGCATTATAATGCATAAAAAGTGCCCCTCTGTTGGTGTAATTTCACAAATTGTGTTTTATAAAGTAAGTAGTTATCATTTTAATTAATTATATGGGTATCTATCGCACCGCTCCCACCTGAAATTACTTTTTGTGCGTCAAATTACGTTATAACCTTACTTTCTATGCAAGCTATATTTTTAATTCAATTCACTTTTACCACCAAAACCAATAAAATAATTTTAATTAATTCTAGGTCTGGGGTCTGAAAACAATAACAACATGCCGGATAAATATTGTGTACCTGGCTGTACAAGCAATTACAGTTCTTCATGAACGATTGAACTTGATTGATTGATTCTTCATGAACGACAGTCATGAACGATTTTATTATGTGGTGCCAATGTAAAAAGCTTTTATTAAACACCCAAAAAACTGTAGGTATCAACTTTTATAATAGGCGCCCTCTAACTGCTATTAACATCACTACTGGTAATATTACCATTCCCCTCTCTGACAGCGTTAAGTACTTGGGCACAACAATTGATTCAAACCTGTCTTGGACTACCTGCATTGACAACCTATGTGGCAAACTCAGATCGTCTTATTTTGCCATCTTAAATTTAAAAGATTGTTTTGATGAGCAAACAGTCATCAATACTTACTACAGCCTTCGTTACCCACATATTTCCTATAACATAGTATTATGGGGAAAAGCTCCCAGTGCAAATCGTTTATTAATCTTGCAAAAAAGGATCATAAGGCTAATGTTCCATGTGGCATGTAGGGAATCCTGCCGTCCATATTTTATCAAGCATAAATTAATGTCGGTACCCTGTGTTTATATCTTTAAGACAATCTTATCCATAAAACTAAACATAGCTAATATCCCAGCAACTTCAGAATATCACACTTATCCCACTAGACATGGACATCTACTCCGAAACAGCCCTCATAATACCACACTTCTGGAAAGCTCACCGACTTACGCCGGTATCACTTTATATAACAAACTTCCCAAGCAAATTATAGATATCGATAACTTCAGTAGCTTTAAGTCGAAATTAAAGAGCTTCCTGCAGCAAAATTGCTTCTATAGTATACAGGAGTACTTAAATAGAGAATCTTAAATTAGCACCATTTGTATTGTTTTATTGTAATACTATATTTTGTGTCTGTAATTCTACTTGTTTTACACTATTTATTAATTGTAACTTTATACTATACCACAACTAATGTTTTATACTAATTAATATATTATACCTTTGACGACTCCAATCCATGTACATGGCTTACTGGACAATAAAGATTATTATTATTATTATTATTATCATCTGAAGGTTATGTCTGAGCCTTTAGATTTCCCAAAGAACCAGACAGAACTGAGGAAACAGTGGCTAAAGAGTATTTCTAGGAAAAATTGGCAGCCTACAAAATATTAAGTGGTAACTATCTTATTCATGGTCACAATACAATTCTGTTCACTAGAAACTGATGAACATATTCTGTAACTTATTGCATTTCTGATAAGAAAATATTTCCTTTCATATTACTTCTTTTCAACTGCTAATTGTTTAGTATATCTAACATTACTTTCTAGTTGTTTCAGTAATATAAATTTGTACATACCTTTCAGGATCTTTGGGAAATAGAAAGAAGCTTATTTGTTTCACCTTCGAAGGGCATGGATGATAAGCACACTTCTATACCATTTAGAACCCATTATAGACATTTCTATACCATTTAGAACCCATTATAAACAAAAATCAAATAAATAAATAAACTTAGACTAAGAAATTGTCGAAAATTGGAAGAAAAAGGCACGAAAATAACCAACCACCGTATAAGAGTTTCAAAGACTGTCAATCGCACAACGTCAAAAATTATCATATGGCTTTAGACAAATATATGCCTTATCGTCATAGCGACTATGAACAAATTTGGTCCCGTCAGAAAGGCTTGCTTGCGCTTCTGTATAGTTTCTGTCTTATAGTTCCTGTCTTCTGTGGTGGAACTATGAAATGTTCGGACATTTGATTATGTCAAAATGGCTAGACCGGTATCATTTTTTCACATTAATTTAGACGAAAGTCTGATTGACAGTGCAAAATCAGTACACAACATTGTGGAAGAACACACTTGCGCTCAATTAAGGCGCTGGCTCAAGTGTCATGGCCCTAAAGTGACTGGAAGTAAGAAAGAACTGGTTGCAAGGTTATAATTCAACTATCAACATATCAATTATATACAAGTGAGAGAAAACAAATGTGTTTAGTCTACAATATGCTTAATAACATTCTTCGTGCATTGATAATGCAGTAATAATATTTTCTGTTTTTTACGAAAATGTATGGTCGAAAATGCAATTGAAAATGAGGTTTCCATCGATTCTTCTGTGGATAAAGCTAGCCCCTTTTTTTCTAATTTTTTCAAATAGGTAAACTTACGATATCGCACTACCTATTTTCAGAAAATTGGTAACAGATTCATCAGTACTTCTTTAAAAAACGTAATGTTTATGTCAAATCCAATATTGACATGCGAAAACTATCCAAACAGTACGCCAACTGGTGCACGCCTCTACTTCCTTGAAAATGGCGCGAAACTAATCCATTTTTATTGGTCTGAGTCGGCCTGCACGTCGTGAGCTCTTGGCGCTGTTGGCATATTTTCTGTAGCCGACAAAAGTCACTTATGACAAACCAAACACAAAGTGAAATGGAAAACATTTCAGAGAAAGTAATACAACAGCTGATTAAAATATGACAGAAATCAGACAGAGGTGGTTAATCGCAAAAAGTTCTGTCAATGCAGACAATATTAACGAATCCTTTCAGAAATCAATTTTGTAAAAATGTTTGTATTGTACGAGTGTTATACTATTATTTGGCTTTCTTATATACAATATAATAATATGCATAAGAGTGTACTTACCAACAATAATACAGCGAAAATAATTACAGAAATTTTGATACATTTAAACGTAACCATTTTTCAAATATGTTCTAAATATGAATTTAATACAAGTAACTCTATCAGTTTTGCTATAAAAATTAATAAATAATTTACCTTCTTTCTACTTGTCATGTAATCTGTTTCCATGTATTTGAAATGAGTAATAAGGTTAATCATGATGGAAAAATAAAGTAGTAGTAGTTAGATTTTTAATTCAGAACTCGTTCTCTTGAGGGAATATTCTAACAAGTGGTAGGAATAATTGTTTTTGATGTTTGACGTCAATACTGCGAAAGCTTTTCGAAAATACCAGAAGATGACTGGCAGCTGGACTACGAAAAGGAACTTTTAATACTGAAATCAGAAGTGGAGGTGCCCATACAAAAACTAAAAAAGACAGGCTAGTTAGTACACATCCGCAAGTGTTCCCGTGAATATGTTTTGCTAGGTGGATCCGTGGCCTACACGTTGTATGCCCATAAAGGTAAATCAGTGTCAATACATTTATAAGTGACAACGATGCGATACCATTACGAGATACCGTGTGTGTAGCGGCTCGCTAGGCATAGGTAGTAAGAATTACAACATCGCGTGTGCCAGCTGGCTGAAATGAAATAACTGAGAGCTGGGATACTCCGCTAACGGACGAGTTTACAGCGCTGTGTTGTCATATCTCTCGCGCTACGTGAATGTACATGCCTAATGGACAATTACACGCACGGTATACTTGACCCAGAGGGTTGGACTTTAATCAATAATTTATTAGAGCCAAGAACTACTCTGATTCCTCCTGCAACAGATGAACTTCTCAATTCTATTTTCTGCAATTGCACAAAAGGTTGTAGTACCACTTGTGGATGCAAAAAAATAGGATTGCCATGTTCCGTAGTGTGTGGCTCTTGTGGGGCCAGTCGTGCCTCAATACGATATCCGTGGATGCAACCGTTGAATCTGAGTTCAACGATGATGAAGATGAACTCGAAGATGAAAATATTGAAGAAGTAGAAATAGAAGGCATAGACGGATACGAAGAAGAAGAAGTTAGCAAAGACGAACCATAATCAACAAAATTATAATATAACTTGTAACCCATGGATTAGGCCTATAGGGGGCACCATGTAAAAAAAAACGCGCCTTACATTCTACCTCAAAGTTGGTGCGGAAACGAATGCAGCAATACGTCCGAGTTTTCTCAATAATCTCAAAAACTACTGGTTCTACGTAAATTTTGTATAGGTCCTTTTTTATGCACATTTATCTCACGAACAAATTTTATAATAACCAAAATTAACGTAAAACCAATGATATACGACATATTTGAAAAAAAACGATTTTCTTGACATTTGACCTGCTGTAACTATAATCCAGTCAATGGTGCACAAAAAGGGCTCGAAGTGGAAAGTTTTGGTGTAATTCTTTCTAGTGGTTTATTTATGTTTCTTGGGGTGCTGAACACGAATCTGAAGTCATCAAACAAACATTTTCCCCACAAATATGAGAAATCATAAAAAAACCACTGAAAATAATTTTTTTGTGATTTTCAGCTTAAAACTTGCAAAGCAAGTGGTCCTGTAATAAAATAAAGAGGAGAAAACTACCTACAATCTATGTCTCTAACATTTTGGTTAGAGCAGGTTTTTTCTTGAGGGTTTGGAGATACCTCATCTTTCCTACTTTGAACGAGGCTGAAGTTATGTCACATCCTCCCATGGCATGCAAAAACAATATGTTGTCACTGATGGATTGGCCTGGTTGGTAGTCAGGAGAAAAAATTAGTTGTGAGACTGCCCCTTTGCCCGGCTTCAGAAAGTATATATTTGAATGTACACCCCGACAACGATCAATCATGATCATCAGCAAATATACATCTTCACCCACAATAACTACAGAGTTATGTTGTTGTGCAAGATCCATTGCTGTAATTACAATAAGTGTATCCGCATCTTCTTGTGCCTGCTTTGTGTGAACGAACTGGGGAACTGAGGACTGTTCGGCGTTTAGGCATGAAGACCCCCCTCTCCCTGTGATTTAGTAAAGGGGGAGTTCGAGGTCACAAAGGAACAAAGAAGGGCTTCTATGGTTTGCCAGGTAAACACGTTGAAAGGAAAGGAATTGCAGATGAAATAATTCACTTGAAGGGAAAATTGCAATTTAATTTTTTTTTGCTATTTTCCAAAAATTACTGATTTCCTCGATATTTCAACACTCTATTGCGTGGAAACCATACGACGTACAAAATGTTAAAGACATAAATTGTAGGTACTTTTCTCCTCTTTATTTCACTACAGAACCACTTTTTGCGTAAATAGCTTGCTTTGCAAGTTATAAGCTGAAAACCACTAAAAAACATTATTTTTAGTGGTTTTTTGAAGATTTCTCATATTTGCGGGAAAAATTTTTGTTGGATGACTCCAGATTCGTGTTCAGCACACCAAAAAAACATAAAATAAACCACTAAAAACAATTACACCAGAACTTTCCGCTTCAAACTACCATTTGATTGAACTTATATTGTAGCCGTCCAGTTGGCTTTATCGACTTTTGAGAAATTATTAGTATCGCCAAAATAAAGAGAATCCCGTTGGAAAATCTTAAGTTGTATTTTTTTAGAGTGAGACAAAGTGACTGGGCTAATACCTGTTTCTCGTCCGTCGAAAGTTCAACATGGACGCAATTGGGAAGTGTTGGTGTTCTACGCTATTGGCTAATCCCGAAGGCTGCGGGTGAGCACATCTTATTTCCTTACATCTTGCTAACTATATATTCTTTATTAATATTATTATTCATTTCGAATACATGGAAACAGATTACATGACAAGTAGTAAGAAGATATGGTAATTATTTATTAATTTTTATAGTAAAACTGGTCGAGTTAATTGTGTCAAATTCACGTTTAGCACATATTTAAAAAATGGCTTCGATTAAATGTCTCAAAATTTTCGTATATATTTTCGGTGTACTTTTGTTGGTAAGTACACTATTTATACATATTATATTGTAAAAGAGAAAGCAAAATAATAGTGCTCGTACAATGTAAACGTTTTTACATAAGTGATTTATAAAAGGTATCGTTAATATTGCCTGCAAGACTATTAGAATTTATGCGATTAAGCACCAATTGGGATATCTGCCATATTTTAATCTGTTATATTACTATCTCTGAAATATTTACCATTTCACTTTGTATCTGTCTGGTTTGTCATAAGTGACTTTTGTTGACTACAGAAAAAATGCCAACAACGCTCGCAACGTGCATATTTCTGATCCGACCAATAAAAATAGACTAGTTTCGCGCCATTTACAAATAACTAGAGGCTTGCACCAGTTGACGTACTGTGCTTGCATTTAAGTATATGAAAGGACCCTGCACTTTTTAAAGGTATTTTGGTGATCAATAGATTTTTCTGATTTTTTTATATGTTAATTCTTGAGGTATGTTTACCAACCCTGCAAAAGCACAATCATATAGGGTTCATAGTTTAGACAGGAGAGGGCGTTGAAGTTGTCTTTGTAAGTTTTATATTTGCTTCCATTCCGGTAAAACCGTTGAAGTAAAACTCACCGGGAACGATACGTATATAGGTACATGCCATTTATATCATAAAACGATTATTGTGCCACATACGTTTGTACCGGAAATGACGTAAATTGCAGATTTCGCACCAGAATCGGGGGTACGGCGTATAAGTATCTGGATACATACCTATGTCTGAATTAATAAAAGGCGTAATGACATATTTTTGCCACATCTATACAGCATGATTCATTTTTAGCATATAATTAAAACAATACTTGCGTACACATCAAATACTTTGCTTAATAAGTAGGCATACTATCAGGTTCAAGAAAAGGGAGATAGTCAAGCCACAGAAGACCTATACCAGAAGTGTCACTGTCGGCGGAACGTTCGATGTTTGGGTGTGTTTACACGCATCCAGTAATTTAGTCGAGTAGAGAGACGGTCCAGTAATTTAGTAATTGCTGCCTCATACTCTATATCCACATGTCCAGGTAAAGCTCTGTCGACGGCATCATTAATTTTTCTTAGCAAAGTTTGTTGGGGATATTGCACAATCTGTACCCTAGGTACCAAAGGACCGTGGACACATGTGCGCATAACCCCAGTGCCCTAGCTCCCGATTTACAACTGCAGTACACCGCAGTTTTTGGTTCTTCTGGAGGATTATTTTCTTCCTTCCCCTTCCATTCTATTAAATTCAATAAATAAATTGTGTTTATCGGCTTGGGTAAAACGAAAATATAATCTGGCTTGTATCAGGTTTGGTTGCACCTTTTTTACTTGAAAACTGAATTCATTTTCTTCTAACCTTTGTCGGTTTCGAACATCTTGCATGTATCCAGGCGCCAAAAACACTTGGTAGGTTCCAAAGGCTTTGTCTCTAAGATAATCGAGCGACAAGTGAGGAAAATTTAGGTCGTATGCTTCTATGTCTATCCACGGCCCACCACGTCGCCTAAAGCTCAGTTCGCCCCTTTCAGTTCTTCGCAAAAGTTGATTTTCTGTTTGAGACAATCTCAGCATGGCATCAGCAACCTCTCCGGTAGCATCTTGCATATAAATCGGCTGAATCTGAATTTATTTATAATTGCGCATACAACTTTTAGCAGTTCCCTCAGGTATTCACAATGCTGAATATGTATCATGTTCTGAAAAAACTTGAAGATCGATTTTATATGTCCATTCCTGCTTTCTACTATCCATCTTGTTTTAGTTATCAACCTATTGTGGTTTGCTTCTGCTGTCGTGAATTGTCTTTGATTCCGCGGAAGAAATTTCATGAAGTAAACCCAAATCTTGCAGAAAGGCAGAAGCATCATGGTAACCCCTGTCCGTTATTAAGATATCTCCATTTCGAATCCAATGTTGTATCTGCGCCCTATTTTCGTTTCTCATGTCATGAATTAGAATGTTTGCGTCATTGTTGTGCGTGTCAGCAAAGTAAGGTCCATAGACGTCTAAAATGAAACCATTTGGGGCAACTAAGAGACCTGCTTCAAGTAAGGTATACTTTTTATGTATTGAGTATGACTGTCTAGCAACACGAAAATTAGAGCTTCTGGGTATTTTTAAATACGTACAATCTTCGTAAAGTATAACTCGCGCGATTCCGGGTTCGGAGATATAAAGCCGATTGGCGAATTCTGTCACGTGAGTCGTTATGAACTGCTCTCTGCCTCGAGCCTCTATTGATTGGACACCAATATTCTCTAATACAAATCTTTGCATGAGGCTTAATCTCACATAATTCAGACATAGGTATGTATCCAGATACTTATACGCCGTACCCCCGATTCTGGTGCGAAATCTGCAATTTACGTAATTTCCGGTACAAATGGATGTGACACAATAATCGTTTTATGATATAAATGACATGTACCTATTAGGGTGGCCCATCTCTATAGGGGGTGAATTTTTTTTCCGTATTTTTTAAGTCTCACCTCACGAAAATATACTATTATACTAAGAATAATTTATGTCAAAGTTTCAGATAATTCGGTGAACGGTAACCCGTGCCGCATTCAGGTAGAAATTTGTAGATAAGATTTTATTACGGTAATACACTTAAATTTTACTTAAAATACAAATATCTACCTCTTTTCTCATAATGTTTTATTGGTGTAATTATTTCCTATAAATTATTTGTTTTGGAAGTTTGGAAATATAATGCACCTACGGTAGGTTTTTATGTCAGTTTGCAATTGTGTTTTACAGTGGTGACATTATAAGTTCTAGCATACGTTCCTTTTTGAAAGAACATTTAACGATGGCTGATGTTAGATCCTTACGAAAGGATACTTTCATTTACTTAGTTGGACACTATTCGTCACAAATCATTGGCAATAAATTGCCGTCTAATAGACAAATATTACAAGTGCTCTTTTATAACATTCGTGAAGTGAAGCTAAGTGTACATGAAAGTGCTAAATTAACAATAAAAAAAGGTGTCAGTTTTTTGGGATAAAGCTCGCATGCCGACACGTCAGGATTTTCATTGTGTTAAACAACTAGATAAACTTTATGCAGAGTGGAGAAACTTACAAAAATCGGCTAAAAGGGCCAGTGCGGGAGGTAAAGAAAAAAATTTCGTTGAAAAATTGGACGATCTTTTTGACATTTCTCATAAAAATGCATTGGAGTTGATGAAAATAGATGAAGATAAGCAGTTTTTAATTAACCAAAGAAAAAAGGGACGTCCTGGATTTATGCATGGTATTGATTACCAACTTGCTTCTCAAGAAAAATCAGCTGAGGA
The DNA here is from genome assembly GCA_936432065.2 of Rutpela maculata. Taxonomy (NCBI): domain Eukaryota; kingdom Metazoa; phylum Arthropoda; class Insecta; order Coleoptera; family Cerambycidae; genus Rutpela; species Rutpela maculata. The sequence goes on along the minus strand of OW386292.2, from coordinate 25,415,664 downwards.
GAAATTACAGAAATTATCCGAACGAATGCAACGAAGTCAACAAGAAAAAGCTAGATTAGAGGAAACAGTCACCTGTCCATCATCAAGTAGTAATTCAGCCGACTCCAACGAAAATGAAGATGAAATAATCGAAGCCCAAGAAGAGTTGTTACAAGACCAGCCTGGCCCGTCACAGCCAAAAAAGAGGAGATTGTATGGAACATGTAACATCATCACACCAAAAATAGCCGCTGCATTTGATGCTTGCAAAATAAGCGACAGGTATGGAGTCCATATTTTGACGGCAGTAGCAGAAGCACTAGGACATGACACCACATCTTTGTCCATCAGCAGAACCACACTTCAGCGCTCTAGACAACGCATCCGCGAAGAAAGAGCTGAAATATTAAAAACTGCCTTCGGTAATTCTGAATTGCCGGCCCCAGTCATCCATTGGGATGGAAAACTTTTACCTTCTCTCACTGGAATGGGAAATATCGATAGACTTGCTATCTTAGTTACTAGTGGAGATATTGAACAACTACTTGGAGTACCAGCTTTGCCCAATTCAACTGGAAGAGAACAGACTGAAGTAGTTTATGATGTGCTTTGTGAATGGAATTTGGACGAAAAGGTAATAGCTTTGTGTTGTGATACAACAGCATCAAATATGGGTTATATAAATGGGGCAGCCACACTATTGCAACAAAAATTAGAAAGAGATATTCTATATTTTCCTTGTAGACATCATATTTTTGAAGTGGTTTTGAGAAGTGTGTTTGACACAAAAATGCCTTCCTCATCTGGTCCAAATGTGCCACTATTTAAACGTTTTAGGGAATTTTGGCCTAAAATAGATCAAAATAAACTAAGAACTGGATTTCAGGTATCAAAAATTAAACACATTTTACAACCAGTTAAAGCCGAAATTGTAAATTTTCTAAATGCAGCTTTAACTTTGCAACAGCCTCGTGATGATTATAAAGAATTTTTAATGCTTTCTAAACTTTTTGTTGAAGAAGAGCCCACTCACACGACATTCTATCAACCAGGAGCATTTCATCATGCACGTTGGATGGCCAAAGCCATTTACTGTCTAAAAATATTTTTTTTTCCAAGATCAGTTCCAACTAACTAAAAAAGAAAAAATAGGTATTGAAGATATATGTCTCTTTATTGTAAAGATTTATGTAAAGGCCTGGTTTACAGCGTCATTTGCTAGTAAAGCACCGCTTCATGAAAGAACTCATTAATTATCAAAATATTGACAAAGAAATATCTCAAGCCGCAAGTAGGAAAATAGTGAACCATTTGTGATACCTTAATTCAGTAAATGTTGGCTTATCTTTCTTTGATGACGATATTTAAGTTACCACTAAAAGAGAAATGGTTAAAGCTTTGAATAGGAAAGCACCAAATCAAGAGGGTATTAAACGACTTATGATTAGTAACATTACTGACGTTGAAAACAAGGAAATTCAGGACTTCATATGCGAGAACACTAAACAGTTTTTTCAAAAATTAGGTTTGTCTATGGAATTTTTGGAAAATGATCCAACAACATGGAGGGAAAATGAAAGTTATACCCGATGTTTCAATATTGTAAACAAAATTAAAGTTGTAAATGATGCCGCTGAGAGAGGAATCAAACTTATTACTGACTATAATGACATTTTAACAAAAAATGAAGACCAAAAACAGTTTTTACTCCAAGTTGTAAATGATTATAAATCACAGTTTCCAAATGTAAAAAAAGAAACCCTGTCGCATGCTTTGGCCTAGTGCAAAAAATATTGTTTTTATTACTACATGTCTTGTAGATTTAGGATAATATTTGGTACTATGTATGAAAAAAACGTTTCATAATAAAATACACAAAGATAAAACGAGAGTTTTATTTCAAAAACTTCTAGTCTAGTTTTCTTAGACTACGAATTTACAGTAGTATGACACATGTCATAGTCACAACAGATAATGTCTTTGATATTTGTATGACTTGATTAGTCATTCTAAAGATAAATGTTGCTGATTAAAAAAAAAAAACAATGCATCAACCAAAGAATGTAAATAATTCCATTTACTTTTATTATTGCATAATAATGCATTCTGCGGCACCCCTTGCCTTCAATTTGCCTCAATAATATTTTGAGGGGATTGTTTTTTCTTCAAAAAAGTGTCCGACCAATGGGATTCCATTACCGTATCCCGAAGGTTTTTGATATGCTGAACACGATGCCGTAGTCCGTTTTGCGCCATCACGTCAGAATTTCGAGAAAATTTAACCTAAAAGTGCTATAAGTACCTTTTTCGCCTTCGTTCGTGCACAAATTCGTGCTTCAAATTTTGATAAATTTCTGGATTTTAGCATCTGCCATATTGGATCCGCCATCTTGGATTTAAAAATTATCAAATTCTGACCCCAAAAATCCCCGAGTAACGAAATTAAAGGGGGGCGTTTTTGAGATCGAAGTAAAAAGGTCAACTTTTCACATTTTTGAGTTTTGCTCGAAAACTATGCATTTTTCCTATAAACACGTCAACAGAAAAGTTGTAGAGAATTACATTTCCTATCGAAATGGCACCTTCAGAAGTCAAAAATTACAAAAATACGTCCAAAAAACAAAACAAAAAAAACGCAAAATGCAGTTTTTTATTTTTTTTTTAATTTTAGCCCATAACTTTTTTTCGGGTACATTTAGGCATTGACATTGCTGTATAAAAAAAGCTGGCGTTTTATCTGTTAAAATGAGATTTTGTAAAAAATGTACGACTAATAGTGACCGAGATATAGCGTTTCAAAGTTTGCAACTTTAAACTTTTTTCGCTAATTTTTACTATTTTTTTTTCAAATTTTGTCCTGTAACTTTTTTCTGAGTGAATTTAGGTATAGATATTATTATATTAAAGTGAAAGCTGACTTTACGCCCGTTGAAATGACAAATAGAAACATACATACAGCGTTTCGAAGATTGTTATTTTTATTAACTTTTTTCTAATTTTTACGTTCTTTTTTAAATTTTGGCCTATAACTTATTTGTCAAATACTTTAAGTACAGATATTGCTACATTGAATATACTCGCAGCATTCTTGTTTAAATGGTCTGCAATAGAAGTTTATGTGATCAATAGTAACTAAGATACAGTCTAGATATAGTAGATTATTGTACTTAAAAAATAACTTTTTACATTTTTCCACTTCTGAACTTTATATCACGTGATTTGTTTTTTTTTTGTTCAAATAACAACTTAGAAAAGATAGATTAAATTAAGGGACTAGCCGTACTTCCATGGCGAAACTGCCCCCGATAGGAACCTATATCATAACCTATGTTATATTGTAGAGGGCGCTAATAATAATTGATCGAGTAGATATTAGCTCTATATCTTAGTTAATTGAGGAGCTCTTTGAAAAAAAGTGTCCGGAGACGACTTTTTTTCAAAGCGATATATCTTAGTTAATTTTAAAGCTAGGAAAATAAAACTAAATGACAGTGTTATGGTACACTTTACAGTTTATTTTATAGCATTTCCTATGGGCCAAGCCTAAATAAAAGTATTTAAAAAATGCAAAGAAAAATTTTGTCAATCGATTTCTATCAGATCTAATTGAATTACCACTTTGAAAAAAATATATAATAATTGTCTAACTATGATATAGAGCTAATATCTACTCTATCAACTACTATTAGCGCCCTCTACAATATAACATAGGTTACGATATAGGTTCCTATCGGGGGCAGTTTCGCCATGGAAGTACGGCTAGACCCTTTATTCATAATTGTATGCCTGGTATACATTATTTATGTTTCTAATTGTACATTATTTATGAAATTATTCAAATGCTGGATTTAACATATTTTCAAAATCAAAGTCGATTTCTTCATCGGCATCTACGTGAACATCGTCTTCTGTTATTTCAGGTACATCAGCGTTTTCACAGTTTATTCCCATATATTATTTGCAAAAAATGGAGCAATTCATTCCCAATTTCCTGCAACCGCAGTTTCCTCTGCATCCTTCGGTGCATTTACAGGCTATTTTTTCCAGCAAAAGTTGTGGTGCATGAGGTTTATTTGTCAAAATTAGTTCTGGTCCATTTTTAAAATTTTTCCAACCTCAGATGAGAGGATTTACAGTATTTCCTTTCCAATGTTGCATTTGCAAGTAAGTTCTTAAACCATGATGTTTAGCAGCATCAGTTGTTGGAGGCAATCAGGACAATGTGAATTTCGCACTTGTTGAGTAATTCTGAAATAGCTCATAGCGACAGGTGCTTTGGCCTTGTTCAAAATTCAGCCCTGGAATCTCCACACATTTTTCGCACCTTCGGATTAGTTCTTCATGGGTAGCTCTCCAAATTGAATCCTGTGATAAGTTTTGAAATGCATTTCTTGCTCTCCGCATACAATCTTCAATAGCTGTTAATGGGCTCCCATAAACTTTATTTTTAATAGTTCCCCAAATAAAATAGTCTAGAAATAATAAATCGGGCTAGCTAGGAGCCCATAGTAAAGGTCCATTATTGGCGATCCATTGATCGTAAAAAGTTTCTTGTAAAAAATTATTTATCAAATAGGCGTTATGTGGGGAAGCACCGTCGTGCTGATAAAAAATGTTTCTATGTTCGGCTAGAGATAAATTTTCTAAATAGTTGTTACTCAAATTTTGTAAAATATTTAGTATCTTCCACCTAAAGAAAAACAAAAAAAAATTAACTATACATATTAGCAGAAGAAGAAATATTTTTAACTGTTTTAATTTTCTTGATAAAATTCTAATGCCACCACTCTATCATTTCTTATGACACAGTAAACATTAAACTGCCAATTTTCTTGAAAATTTCGCTCATTGAACATATGAGTATTCGGGTCACTCCAATAATGCGAATTGTGTCAATTAAAAAATCCGTTATTGGTAAATTTAGCTGCATCTAACCATATAATATTTCCCAAATAAACGCTGGTAAATCAATCAATCAATCAATCAAACAGCAACCTAAAAATAGGGAGACCATGTTACACGTGGAAAACAACAATCGAGAAGATCATGAACAAACTGGGAAAGGACCAAACATACTGGGAAAGAAAAGCGAGGGGAAAAATGAATTTCCACAAAGAAATCGGAGCGATATATACTCTACCAGAATCAGAAACGGAGGAATCAGAAGTCTCAGAAAAAGAAGAAGAAGGCTTGTAGAAGCAGAAGTACAAAAATAGGAGCACAAACAGCAGCGACACAACGCGGCAACATATCTCACAAGAAGACCCAGAATAGGCAGAAGTCCAGAACCAAAAATACAAAAAAAAAGGGAGCTTAAACGCTCCCTCACGACACAATGCGGTAACGCATCTCACAAATACCTACACCTCCCATCCCACATTCCTTTACCATGCGCCATGTGGCTCTCGCTGCTGGCAACAAGCATGACCTTAGTCCAACCCAGCGTGAACGTAGCAGGCCCAGCTGTATAACCTGGGAGTGGCAGCAATGCCTACGGCACGCTGGTAAATCAATCAATCAAATCAATCAAAAATTTTCTCTTCTTAGGAAATCTATTTCTTTTAATCGTTGAACCATTTGGAACGAAAACGGGTGAAATTTATGTTTAATTAAGATTCTGTGAACTGAATCCTTGCATAGTCCAGAGCAGCTGGCCGGTCCTATTGCCCCCCCCCCAGATGAATTTTCTGGCTGCGCCACTGCAGTCTAAGCTTAAAAACAGCAAACATTACGCAGATAATAAATATTTCTTATTTGGGAATAGTCGCATGTAGTATAATAGCATTCTTTAATGCAGTGAGCCGTATATGCTGGGCCTTCCTTCAGTGACGTCACCAGCTAGTTGTCTGGCTTTAATCTCTAGGTGGTGTTGATTACACCCGTCAATTTTTTTTTAAATGTCACATATTTCTGAAACGGCTGGGTTTTGCATAGGGTATCCATGTTTCTGACTCAGAATTTTACGCTATTTTCGAAAACCCTGAAATATATAGGGTGTTCCATTTAAAATAAGCAAGTTGGTATCGACTTCCGGTATAACCGGAAATGCCAGATGCTTGTAATTATTTTAGTTGGATTGTCCACACTGCCATTAGTAGCTCCCTAAATTTTCAAAATTTTCTGGTGCGTACTTTTCTCTATAACGATCGATATAGTCCCTGGTGAGACACCCTGTATATATAAAACCCTACAACTATTATATGAAACTTTTTTTTATTTCCAATAAAAGCAGAAATAAAAGGGGAGGGGATCAATATATAATGAATAACCCTGTACTATGCATATACGAATTCTCCTGTTTAGAGGAATTATTTCCAGGTAAAACCCATGATTGGACTATAATAGATAAATAGACGTTTGTAAAACAGAGTGAAAATTTTCATAGTTTCTAGACACGTTTTTTTATTTTTTGATATCGGCTAATTTTTTTAAATTTACATTAAAAGGTCCATCTGTTAGATACACTTCAGTAAAATAGATAAATTTGGACCAAACACGGAACAAATTTACTAATTTCTTCGAGATTGTATTCTATGGCTATCCAGGAGTCTCTGAATGAAAATCCCAAAAAATTCGCCGTGCAGAAATGAAGAAAAAATGCGCCGCCATGTTGAAATTAGGCACTTTTTTTCTTTAATCGGCAATAACTCATACGGATGACACTTTATGAAAAAAAGTAAAGAGGCAAAGTTTTGAGAGAAAGACTTTAAGCTTCAGTATGGCATAAATCGGTTAAATATTAACAAAGGTATGATTGTCAAAATTACATATTCTTATAAAAAGGGTATCTTTTTGTATTTTAACACCAAAAAAATGTAACAATACTCAACAAAACCAAAGACTTTAGTTGGTAATACTAATTAAACATGGTTAGAGATATCTCAAAATGAATTATTAGCATCAGCGTCAAATAAAGATCAGTTAATTAAACTTCTAACATCAAATTTTTCCCAATACAATATCAGAGTCAAATATACGGATTCAGATGCAGATTATTTAATTGTAAAAACTGCTACTGATTGCTACATATAGTTGTGGGTCAAGATATAGACTTAATAACCTTACTCATTGAACATTGCAAAACAAAAAATGTATACATGATGAGAGCTGGTGATGGAGGTAAATCTGATAAAATAACGAATATCTGTAAGTTACGTTCAGAACTAAGTGAAAATGTATTAAAAAATATTCTATTTACACATGCCCTCTCGAGATGCGATACCACCTCCATTTTATAAAAAGGGCAAAAAAACAGTCTTTTCAGTTTTAGAAAATAATATTGAACTAAGTAACAGCCCATTAATTTTCAAAAGTAAATATCCTGAAGCAACTCAGCTTGCAGTAACTGGGGAAGAATTTATTTTAAGATGGTATGGCAGTAAAAAAATTGATGATTACATGTTCGTTAGGTATAATCAGATTTCTGCTAGGCAAAATATTTTCCAACACTTCGATCTAGCAGTTCTTTCGCCAACATCCGATGCCACTAAATATCATATTTATGGTGTAGTGGAAAATTCAAGTCTGGTTAGGCAATGATCTTAATCCAGAAAACTGGATATTAAAATACAAAAGTAAACTTTTTTTATATAAATCTGTCATTTTGACAACCGTAACTTTGCTAATATTTGAAATTTTTTCTTCATTTCTGCAAGGCGGATTTTTTGGGATTTTCAGTCCTGTATAGCCATAGAATACAATCCCTGAGAAATCAGCTTGTTACAAATTTGTTCCGGGTCAACTACTAATTTTACTGTATTAATAAACAATAAGTAAATAAATAAAAATATCTTTATTCAATCTGGGGGCGCGTCAGGTCACAAAGCTACTGTAAATGTTGCTCGTATTTGTTTACTAAAAAGTAATAGTGTTTTTCAGATAAGTGGCATAATTGACCTTTATTATGGAATAATAAAATCGAAGGAACGCGAAGTATTCGATACGAATTATACAATATTTTATACTATTAGAGGAATCTGTGCACTCACAATTTCTGTCTTTGGATTACATGGAGCATGTAAGGAGAATTATCGCATTTTAATGTGGGTGAGTTAATTTCAAATATTTTCTTTAAATAATATAACTATGTTTATCTAATATTTACTTTATAATACAACCGCTGAGCATACTTCTGTATGTTATTCATTTACCAGAGATTCACCCATTTGGATATTGTTGGTAATTGTCCAGGGATTAAAAAAAAATTGGGTAATGGTCTGTGCGAGTGACCATTTTGGAAAATCGACACCATCTTTGATTCTTATTGAAAATGCACTGCATAGGCATTTGAGGTTGTCATCTTACATGTTTTTTAGGATGCTGAATACGTTCCCGATAGTATAAATACTGAAAAATGGTTACTAATCATTATTTAGCAAGACAGATACGAATCAACATCTTTTATTTCTAAGCTAAACAGATTTACATTGTTTTAAAAAACACGAAGTAACATAAAATGAATAATAGTCGAAGATCCCGTGAACGCCAGACCTACGTCATTTTATAAAATCTGAATATTTGTCTACGGAAGTACACTACTACAGGTAAGAAAGATTGGTTACTATGAACAGTCGGTCGCGGTGGCTTTGACAGGTAACAGATAGCAAAGGTGTATAGAATTGCTGCTCAAAATCATGATACTATAAAGCGTAATTTTTTCATATTGTTTACGAGATACTATAATAATTCACATGCTCCACTGCCAGACACTTTGTATGGTGGCAACCCCCCGCCAGACCCCTTCAAAGTATAAAAAATTGTAATTGTACTTACGTTATTTTATAAAATCTGAATTTTATATATGTTACTAGGGCAACTATTTTAAGGTGCTTGCCAAGCAGCCAGACAGTTTCGAAGGTTCCAACCCCGTACCAGACATAGTTGAAGATCAACTGTAAGTATGAGCGCAAAGGAAAAGCAAATGTATATAAAAGCGAGTATGAATGCGACAGATAGTTAAGTTTATCGGATAATTCAATTATGTAGAAATTATTTACAAATTAAAAATAAATTTTGCAATAATTACTTACCATAATGTTACAGTTAATAAATTATTATACTCTTCGCAAATACGAAAACGAAGAGTACATATATTGCATTTGGTCGGCACATTTCTAAAACCGTAAATATCGCTCGCAGACAAAAAATTTTCATATCATTATGTTAGTGACGAATTCTGAACAACTTCTAAAATGTCCGTTTGTCCGTCCGTCACATTTTTGTAAGCACGATAACTCAAGAAAGAATAATCCGATTGTACTGAAATTTGGACAGTAAGTTAGTGTTAACTAGAGGAAGAACTCTATTGTTTTTTAACAAAATAGATCGGTAAATAAAAAGTTATTAGTAATTTAAAATTAAAAAAATTGTTTTCTTAATTTTTTATGGTTTGTAATAAATAGAAATCTTGCGAAATGTTATTTTCTGTCATTATTTTTTTTATACACATTTTACTAATGTGTCTTCCCTAATAATTACAACAAATTTACCAGTGGTATATATTACACTCATTAACAATTTTAACAATAAGAAATGGTGGTGTAATGGCAGAAGTTTTGCCTCTCAATCCAAAGGTCGTGGGTTCAAGTCCCAGACAAGTTGGCTATTTTACAATTTTTTTTATGTAATTTCTGAAAATATAGTAAATAATATTTGAATAATTGAGTAATATTTAAAGAAGAGAGACAAAATATTGTTATAAGATTGCAAGAACTACTAGTTTCTATTCAAAATAATTAGATTTCTAGAAATCAAATATGTGACAGTCTACAACGCCTGCTCCACGCCTACTCCACGCCTCCATAGACCATCTCTAATTGCAGAAGTTATCGATTTAAAGTCAATAGGAAGGTATTACAGGAAGGGAAAGAAAATCAGTTCTTACTCAAATGGTTGACCAGACACGTTGGTAAAATTTGTCTCGTGAATTTTTCTATTTAATTGCCTCTTATAGGCTTATGGGATCTTAGAAGTTCACTAATTTGTGTGTGCATTTTTGGTTATTTTGGACGCCGCACAATGTTCGTTTTGACGGATTTTTAAGAAATTGTAAGTAGCATTTTTTTGTTAACCTATGGAGCACGTGTTCCACTAACGTATTTTCCTGGTATTGTAGAAAGCCATTTTGTCGTAATCATATCCAAATGGTTTGATATTTTGGATCACCGATTCGAGCCACTCTCCATCTTTCAGTAAGTTGGGTTTCGATTTTTTTTTATATATGTACTTATATACCTGTATTTTTTTCAGGGCTCGCAATTTTAATTGCAGTTTTCTCTTTCAATTTAAATCTCAAATTTTACCTTTTCACGTTTATGCGTTCAACTTTACTTAATTTCCATTTCATTTATACTTCGTTTTATTCGATTTTACGTCGTCTATCCCAACGTTGTTAGTTGGAAGTTCCATTACCTTGGGTATGGACTTACACTAGTTTTGTTTGGCTCCAACCATTTACGTGCAGGCGTAACTCTGGGTTTCAGTGCTTCTGTACACCACTTGTGGTCACCGGATTGATTTTAACGACGACGACTTTATGCATCATTTTGGATTGTGAATTGGACTTCTTTGGTAAACCGGAACGACGTGGAAGTTTCTCTACGAGGTACAAGGATCTCTCCGGAAGGCAGTTTTGCCCTACAGGTTTTTATGTAGTATATGATTATGGGCTTTATTGATTCAATGGTCAATGTTTAGATATTATATATATTTTGTTTATTTTCGTTTGGGTATTCAAAACTCAAGAAAAATCATTTTAATACATTTATTGCGGCAATCATTAAATTATATATCTCGTGTTAAATTCACAAATTTAAGTACCCTTTTCCTTGCTAAAGAAATTTAAAGTTTTATGTATCGTCCATAATTTATATTGTAAATAAGATTATTATTATTATGGGGGGGGGAGGTTATTGATAATATCAATTATTAAGATTAATTTCAAATGTATGAGGCAATTTACGAGTTTTTCCTTTCAGTCGACAAAATATTCTGTAGTGATTAGATTAACGAGACCAGTCTTTTATCATTATTTAACTGGTGTGTTATACCTATATAGTTTCCTTTTAACTGACAAAATATTTTGTTACGATTAATAAGGCCAGACATTTATCATTATTTAACTGGTTATACATATATGGTTTTCCTTTTAACTGGCAAAATATTCTGTAGTGATTAACGGGGCCAGTCTTTTACCATTATTTAACTGGGTTGTTATACACAGAGGGTGATTTGTTAGGTAGGCTAAATGTACATTTACTAATTATTATATAAGGTCAAAATTTGTGAACCTTCTGTGATATAACGTACGGTAAAGAAAATTAATAAGTACTTAACATTTTGATAATATTACTTCGATAGGTAATCTGTCTACTTAATACCTAATTTTTTTTTAACACCTGAATACATGTCACCAAATTGAATAAACTTATTGCCCATAATTTGATTGAAGAGGTGTGTTTCCTTTTTAATTCACCCCATGATAAAACTTACCCTCTTAATTAATGCCTCATTTTGGAATTGAAAGATAGTGTTTGGGTACCCTTGACAATTTTGGGAGCCTTCTAGCTAGGTTGCAATTTTTGTTTTGCTAGTGGCGCTTTATGCATATATTTGTAGTTCTGATAATTATATGTTATATATATATATTTTTTTTTTGTAGTCTCAACCTTAAACCTACCCCTCTCACCGACTAGAGCTGAGCTAGCTCTCGGCACACATGTTGCGAGCCTCTGCAGCTCAAACATTATCACCTTGCTAAAATTTATTATCATATTTTTTTTTGTGCTATTTTGTTAATTATGGCTATTGACGAATAGGCTCGTGGCAAGGATTACTTTTAAAAAATTGGAACCTTCGAAACTGTCTGGCTGCTTGTGAAACTCTTTAAAATAGTTGCCCAAGTAACATATATAAAATTCAGATTTTATAAAATCACGTAAGTACAATTACAATTTTTTATACTTTAAAGGGGTCTGGCCACCATACAAAGTGTCTGGCAGTGGAGGATGTGAATTATTATAGTATCTCGTAAACAATATCAAAAAATTACGCTTTATAGTATGATGATTTTGAGCAGCAATTCTATACACGTTTGATACCTGTTACCTGTGAAAGCCACCGCGACCGACTGTTCATAGTAGTCAGTCGTTCATACCTGTAGTAGTGTACTTCCATAGAAACATTTTCAGATTTTACAAAATGACGTAGGTCTGGCGTTCACGGTGTTCTATAAGTCAATGACATCACTACTTTATGTATATGATAAGACTAAAAATAAAAACAATATATGGACTCCCTATATTTGTAATTTTAAACAGCAGACTTAATAATTTACGTTACAATATTAGAATACTTATTACGACAATCAATAATGGCTACTCTTTTGCAATGACAGTAAATACAACAAGATATTCCATTTCAAAAACATAAACATGAATCTTTTGGAGGTCTTCTGTGGAAATGTTTTTCCCATGTGTGTAAAGAAACATTCGTAATTCGTCCATTGTTTTACAAACTGATCCCTTTTTCAAAACTTTTTCGATATTTTTTTGCTAATTGTATCGGCTGCTCTATTACTTCACTCGCAGGAATTCCGAAGTTTGTGGGAAATGCTTTGAGTGTACTTGCAATTCCAGCATGGTTTGTAGCTACTTTGCTAGTGCAGTCTGACCCAGTTAGGAAGTGCAAAGCAGGAAGTACATGGCATATTGCAATTCGTTCAGCCATTATATGAATGGGAACTTGGCGCGTCGTAGCTCCAATACCTAGACGAATCCGCAATTCCTTCAATCCAAGATTCTCCAAGTTAGGCCAATAATATAACAGAAGAGCCAGAACATCTGGATCATTCGATAATAACATCACTCTCTGATACCCTCTGTTTGTTGCATGTTTAATATGGGGCACAATATGGAGATCTGCCTCCTCTAACATGGCAAATTGTAATTTTTCATGGGATTGGCTTAAATTGGTTTGCTGTATGGACATGCATGTGGTTGGGTTAAGAAAAGATGTTGCACTACAGAAGACCTGCATATTTGGCCATATATTGTTGCATTTTTCAAGTAGATACGATTTGAAACAGTCTAAAAGTTTGACTTTGTTGGAACTAGAGTACCAAAATTTGTCGAATAGGTGTTGTATTTTTAATGGGTGAAAGTTGATTGTCCATATGTGCCACGACGAATTCGTTCGAAATTCTTTGGCGAATTATAGAAGTAAAAATTAAATATGAAATCAATTCTGTATTTGCTATAATGTTTTTCACATATGAACAGACAGCCTCGCAGAAATCTCCAAATATTTTCAAATCTTTCAGATACATTTTTCTAGCGCAAGCCATGAAATCCACAGTATAACAGTTTGCAAGATTTGATAAGGTCGCTCAACTGCCATCTGTTTTGATTAATACCTTTTCAAATTCTGAGGATAGTGTGCTCTTGTTTGCCTTTGTAAAAAACCCGTTTTCATCGAAAAGGAAAAAATTGTCAACCATCTCATATTTTAACAGTTCATTAATAGGGTAATCTCTCTCTCTCTCTCTCTCTCTCTCTCTCTCTCTAGCTAGTTGAATAGTGCGTTGAGTCATAGCTTGTTTTTTTGTGTCTTGGTTCCTACAGTCTGTTTCTCTGTGAGGATGCTATTAATAAGTGGTAAATTTGTCCTATAGATGGTATATGAAATATTAGCTTTCTTATCAATGAATCTGTCTTTCCTAAATATTTCATACGCTTCATTTCCTTTAGTGAAGACCCGAAGCAACTTATTAACCTCCCCACAATAAAATTGTGGGAGGTTACTGAAATTAGTCCAAAATCTAAAATTGAGATAACATCAAATCTTTACGTTTTGAGGTCCCAAGAACCCAAAAAAGTGGTTTTTGAAAAATGTCTGTGTATGTGTGTATGTATGTTAGCACGATAACGGCGAAACTACCAAACGGATTTGGATGAAACTTTGCGTGAGGGTTTCTTTAGTACTCCATAAGATCTGAAGGTATTTATCCACGAAATTTAATTTTCTTATGTAAAAAATAATAATAGGCGTGAATTATTAATATTTTAAATAATTTTTAATACCCATTAGTTTGTTGAAAACATATTTAGCAAAACATGACAACAATGTCAACGACCAGTCAAATGACAGATGTGTTCTGACGATCGTGTTGATTTAAAACATTTCAATTTATTTTATGGAAGTATTTGCTGTTTTTTAAAAATAATAGATAATGTCCTCGAAAAGATGTTTTATAAAAAGTTGTGGAAACACAAGTATAAATGCGTGGGAAAAAATTTTTATAACTGTTCCAAGAAATATGGATATTCGAAGAACTTGGTGGCAAGCTTCAAATAATTCTGATCCCATCCCTTCAGGTTCGTTTATATTTTGTTGTGAAGATCATTTTGAAGTAAGTTTAAACCAGTTCTACAGATCCAAAATACACTTACTAATAATAAGTGTACTTACATACTTAAATAGAAGTGTTTACCTTTGCGTTTTCACATTTTTCACGTTTGCTGACAAAAAATCCAAATTTTGTTTATAGAAAGAATCTATCATGTCGTAATCAACTTTGGGCAGATTGGATGAATCTCCTTTCACAAAATTCAACTCCATCTTAATAGTTTATTGATAAAATATAAAAAAAAACCGAAATCAAACGCTACATAAACAAACAAGTAAATCTAACCTATGTTTCTTTCACTTATATTATGACAAGAATTGACAACTAACAGCAAGCAAGCAAAGTTGAAAGTTGGAAGAGAGCCGTTTTTATACAATGTTGCGACATAATACTCGCCGCGAATTTTGTTTATCTTTTCAAGATAACTTCTAAATAATAACAAATATAAATAACTTTAAATTCCTTCTAAATACATGTATATAATATTTATTGATTTTAAAGATATTGAGCAAAATAGAAGTATTATAGGCAAAATAATGTAAAGAAAATACACAATTTGGCATTCAAATAAGCTAGTTACCGTCTAAGCGAAACTTGTCTGTTATTGGTTAAATTATTTCCCGCCAAATAAAATCGTTAGAAATCTGCGTCTAGACGGGCGTATTTTTATTTAAGAAATTATTGTTTTGGTTTAAATTGATTATGCAGTAATTGCTAAAATAATAACATTACTCGATATATATTACCAAAACTGAATTAAAAAAAATGGAAACTACCCCATTGTTTATACCGTGTTCGGATATTACGTCTGATTTATGGAACGCGTCACAATCGTTCATTTAATGCAAATCGAGCTAACCGAGTTAAATCTGAAACGTTCGAATATTACAAAATAAAGGCCTCGGACGAAGCTCGACTTGCTCGGACCTTTTTGATCGAGCAGGAAGATTTTAATTTGACGCATGCGTAGTCTGCTTGAATTGTCCATAATGTTATTGACTTAAGGTTAGAGTGTCATTTGGGCTTAATTCTGTGTAATTATTATTTTTTTGCTATCCAATATTCTACAAAATCTTCGAAACGTTATCTTATAATATCCGGCAATTGATTAACATGCAACATAAACAAACATGAGAAGTTATGTTTTAACAGATTGCTTGTAGCCCGCTTCAGTTCGTTCGATATTTGTTCATGAAATAAATGGCTCCAAAGTCACGTGTAATTTATCTGTTTGCTCAGTGCTGTGATTTCCGATGTAATATCCAAATACAGCTGATAAGGATCCACCGTGTGGGGAGGTTCCAGCCGCTTCCAGTAGCTGCCGATTTTTTTCCACAGCATCTTCAACTGTCTGTTCCGTAATAATATTTTTCAGTTCTTTTGTCCCTGGAGAGAATGAGTTTTCGTTACCTGTAATATGAAATTCATCATCGTTTTGATCTTACTTTCCATTTTATTTGATATAATTGATGATGACTCATGATATGCCCTTAATTCTTAATTATCTAAATATATTGGTAACATTCCTGTACATATTACTTATTATCAATGCAAGCAGAAATGATGTCCATATCCACTAATAATGACTATGGTTTCAGTTTTATATATTTCAATTTTTGTTAAAATGTTTTTTTAACATCTTCAACGTGTTCAGCACCCTTGAAAACATGTAAAATGACACCTCACATGCTTATGCAGTGCATTTTCAATAATCATCAAAGATGGCGTCCATTTTCCAAAACGGCCACTCGCACAGACCATCGCCCAATTTTTTTTCAGTCACTACACGATTACCAACAATACCCAAATGGGCGAATCTCTGGCAAATGAATGACATACAGAAGCATTCTCAGCAAATGGACTATTATTACTTCATTACAACTCAATAGTTTAATGACATTGTTGTCAGTACTCAGTTAAGGTTGATTAAACGTGTAGTAGAGTAAAACTAATAATGTAGTGACATGCTGTACGAAAATGTCTAGATACTTCTACTTTTGAGTGAAAGCGAATACTTTTAATCAAGCGTAGAACAAGTTAAAGTAAGTAGATTTTCGAACAGACCCATCTTGAGAAACGCCTCCTCCCCCTGTTCCCCTCAATGGGGCAACTTGTATCTGCCTATATTTGTTTTCTCAAAAACGGCAGGAGACCGAGAAATGATTTTGACGCCATTCCATAAAGCAAAAAATTTTGCATAGGATCCTTATTTTATCTTTTATTATTTTCTCTTTTGTAAGGCCCCACAGTAAATAAGAAATGGGAGCAACCTGCCAAACCAAACTCCCGTTATTGCTATAACGGGAGTTTGGTTATAATTCTAAAGGGCCCCCTAAATAAAATAATTACAAGATATAAGAAAAATACCATTATTTCTTCTATCGATTGGTATATAATTTACAGTGGACACATCTTTGCAACTCAGTTACATCCAATTTCCTGAGTCTCCAAAAAAAAAAAAAATTGGTTGGAGATTCAGGAGACAGCTCTCAATCAACCCTACAAAAACCAACTATTCAGCCTTTTGTTTGTATATTTCCAGACCCATAATAAATAAATATGGTGAATGTATTCCCAGATAATGGACGCTGGACCGTCAAAAATCAAAGTTACAAAAAAATTTTATTATGCAAAGTTGTAGAGAATATTACTATGTACAAGCTGGAAAATTTCAAAAAAACAAAAATTAAGAAACCACCCCTATTGCAACACCCCCCAAGGGGTGTGCACTGTGACTTTTTGGTCGGATACTCGGGAGACATCCCTCCATCGACCCTGAAAAAATCAGCTTGCCGGGAAATTTTTTTTTGAAAAATGATATCTTTATTGGACTACTATACATAGCCCAAATATAATTTGTATATGAATTTTTTCTCCTAAAAAGTCTAATTCGCGTGGACTACTGTCTAAGCCTAATGTAATAATCTCCATTTTTTCTTTTTAGTATACCATTTTACATGTGATATTTTCTCTCTTGTCACTTTCGTTGGGAATTTATGAAATAGTGGAATCAACTAGAACAAAAAAGCATTCAGATAATTTACGTTATTTTTATCAGCACCGTTCAAATTCCAGAATCGCTGCTAAGATAGATCATTTTCAAATAAGAGTAAGTATGATATAAAATATATTTGGGTAAGAACAATGTTTCAAAATGAGAAGCATCAGATATCAAATGTCTGTGAATTTGGCTCTACATTTTGGATATTTTTGGATTGTGGAGACGTATTGTCGTGAGCAAAAAAAAAATAGGACAACTATTTTTTTCTACTGTAAATCTATCTCTATTTGAATAATGAGTAGCCGAAATAAAAGAGTTAGCACTTTTATTTTATTACTTCCACATCCAGTGGAAGTATAGTAACGACAAAAAATTTTTTAAAAATTTTTATTGTTCAGATAGGCTTAGAATGTCATGAAACCTCGAGATTTTAAGTTTGAGCGAAAAAAATTTCTGTCTGTCGGTCTGTAACTTTTTTTGTGCGCACGTTTACCCTGGAACCGTTTGAGATATTGATTTGAAATTTGGTACACATATGTACTTTAACGAGAACTAGAACTAGATTATGTTTTCATTTTGTTCCATCGAAGGGTTGGGGGGTAAATTGGGGTAAATTGGGGTAAATAGGTAAATCGAGCAGGTAAGAGTTCATAAAATTGGTATTTAGTATATACAAGAGAAGCTAAGGTCTCAAAAAAATTTTGGCATTAGTCACCTCCATTACCACCCCCACCTCATTATTAAAGGGGATGAAAAAAAATTGTGATTTAGTGTGTGTACAAGAATCAGAAACCTCAAAATATTTTTTTATTTTATCCACGTCTTCCATACGTCTTCCATAGGGTTAAGATCTGGACTATGACTGGACCAGTTAAGAACTTTAATGTTGTTATCTTGAAACCAGTTAGTTACCGTATGAGCAGTACGAACGGAACAATTATCTTGTTGGAATATGAATTCATTATTAGGAAATAATTATGACACGGAAGGGAGCTAGCTGGGGGAATTTTGTTTTGTGCCGATAAAGTAGGCAACCTATGTCAACGAGTTATTTAACCTAACCTGTGGAGAAGTGTCAATTTCGTTTTCAACATCCAGTAAACACCACGTTTTTATTTTGGAGGATCTCTCAAATTAAGACAACAGCAACGTCTTAACGTTAAGATAAGTCCATTATTCTATCTACTATTTACTACCCTTCTAACAAAGTGTGTATTGTTTTATAGCAATAACTGCCATATGCAGGATATTATTTTCAGGTTTTATGTTTTGGTACTGCCAATAAAACCACGGAGTTAGATGTGTTAGTGTATCTTTTTGGTTTATGCCAATTTTAGTATCGTTATGATAAATTTGACCGTGTGGTCGTGTAATAAGGTACAGCTGTGCTTTAACCCTTATCGCGTTTTACCATTTATCGTGTTATATTTGTTTGTGTACCGTGGTACAAACCTTGTAGTTTTAAATTATTTAAATTACCTGTTATAGTTTAACGCTATAATCATTGTCTGTTTAATTTAGGTTAGTGTCTGCGTTGCCTTTAGTGATATAATTTTTTCTGAAGTCGTGGGATTATGTACAAATTTATGGTGTTTAGTGATAAACAAGTTTCTATTAACCAAGCTACTAGGTTGTTATTTTTTAACAGTGTTTTTACGTAGTACGGTATACTTCGTAACGTAAACTTGTGTTACTCCAGTAAAAGTTTGACAGCAAGGTCAGGTCAAAACATTTTTATTACCATTTTGTTTTTCAATTTCATTAGTCATTTAGTAGTCCAATTTTATGAAATAATTTCAATGTTTATAGTAAAATAGTGGTAGGAAGTTTGCTTTCATTTGTTTATTTGGTTGGGTTATTTTCCCATTTTCTTTAAAAGTTTTTAGTCATTGTTTATCTCATACCTAATAAAATGTTCTGATCACTGGTATTCTTTGGAAAACCATATTTTGTATTTGTAGTGTAATTTTCTTTCATGAATCAAATCATTGAAAAACTGTAACTTCGAATTTCAAGTTTTGTAACTTAACTTGGACAATTTTAAATTATTTCAGATTTAATTGGCATAACTTTCACTGGGATTTTGATCATTGACTAACTAAGCTAGGTCATTATTTCTTGTTTTTCTATAGTTTTGCGAAATTGTTTATTGCTAAAGTCACCCGCTGATACTAATTTAGGAATATAGGATACTAACTATAAATTTTGCTGTACATATTAAATTTTTAAAAGGATTTCAAGCCGTGAAATTCTCAGATTCTAACCTAATTGTTATTTGCTAACCTTTGTTGAATTCATTGCTTGTTAACGAATTTTATTCGTTATTAAATTGTTGTCATTTTAAATCTTTGTTTCTCTGGTGTGTGTGCTGCATCGTACCTTCCTTTCTGATTCACCTATAGAATCTGGCGCCCAAGGTTCTCTTGAATTTTCGCATACGAAAACTCTAAATTTTTACACAAAAAATGAAATTTTTTTAGACAAAAAAAAATTCTTTTAAATTTTATTACTTAATCACTCTTAGCCGCATTATTGAGGCTGCTGTTGACGCTTACCCATGGCCCTCTGCCTCCTGTAATTGGCAGAGCTGAGCCCAATTTGTTTTGGCAGTAAGTTATAACCTTTATGTCAGTTTGGGCTTATCCCATTTAATTTTATAGTAAAACTTTATAGTCAAGAACTCAATCATCCTAGAGTCATTAAAATATCCCCCTGTTGACTAAGAAATATTACAGTCAGAATTGTCAGATTACTTCTTTTTTCACCCCTAATATCAAAAAGGCACCCCCCCCCCCCCCCCAAAGTGGTCTGATCTGCGGACCATATGTCAGATTCGTTCGTTTTTTACTCCTAATCCCAAAAAACACCCCCAAAACAAAAAAGTGGCCGTTAACAAAGAGAACAATTAATTAACCAAAGCATCGATGGCGAAACGTACCTTTTTAATATGAGTTGGTGGAATATCGATTCTGTCAACCAACAAAAAAGCAGGTTTGACTGTCAATATTGACAGTCACAATTTTATTGCTATTAACAAAAGTAATTAACTTGTCTGTACGAGATAAAACTTTAAAAAAACCGTCGTACAGCTGGTTACTAATAATTTTTTTGACCTCGTTATTTGGACACGTTGGGGACGCTTCGGTCAGACCATCGATTTTGTAGGACAAACGTTTTTTCGTGTTTTTTATCAAATTATCTCAAGATTTTACTAAAAAACTAACTGTTACAAATAAAATTTGAACAATCACCCAATCAACATACCGTGTGTGTAGCCGAACGCTAGGCATAGGGAGTAAAATTACAACATCGCGCGTGCCAGCTGGCTGAAATGAAATAACAGACTGGAATGCTCCGCTCGACGGAGGAATTTACTGCAGCTATGTTGTCAAATCTATCGCGCTACGTGGATGTACATGCCTAACGGGAAATTACACGCACTGTATATACACCCAAGCGCAGTTATTAGCTACCACTACCGAGAATTTTCGCAGAGAGAAAAGTTGGGCGTCTCGTCAACACGAAGCTACTCACGAAAATTCAGCATGTTCCTAATCATTTAAAAAAAGGGCGCTGTACTGTGGACTACCAGTTTTACGACTTAATAAGGTAGCTTTTATTTATTTTTACTTTTCTGTGTATAGCGCCCCTAAAACTTTTTGATTTGCTCCCTCTTGTAGCAAAACAAATCAGTAGCTCACCTAAAGACAAGAACCCACGAAATCCCAGCTTTCCCGCAAAGATAACAGTCTTTCGTCGCCTCCGCCTTGACATGGTTCAAATATTTATATTTGGGACAAAACTAAGTTTAGTATTCTTGCTCCGTGCATATGGACCATGGTGTTGCAGTACTGATACTTATTATAGACGGAGAGCCAGACCAAAAACAATTCTCTGAATTTACTAAGCTTGGTTTTTTGCCAGTTAATTACAGTAGTTGTGTACACTAACATACTGCGGTCAGCCAAGCGAAATCGAGAACAGGTGTCTCAGGTACGCCATCAAAGGTGTCATAATTACGTAGGTAATAAAATGAATTTACTAAGGCTGAAAATCGTTATGCAACTTAGATATTGAATATAAATAACAGTTATATCAGTCAGTCAGTTGAATGTGGGGACGGAGCTGGTCAGTCAGCCCCAATGTGCTGAGAGATCGGGAAAGACTGAACGTGACGTCACACGGAAAAGTCACTAAAATTATCAAAATTTATTTCTATTCTACATACATTATTAAAACTAATTCTCTATGTTGCTAGTCACTGTTACCAATCTGATGTCTGTCATTTTCGTGAATGTTATTATTATTAGCTTGTGTTTGATTTATCATTTATCTCCCTTTCTGACTAATAAATCAGTGTTTTTCAACGCAGTCAGTTCACTGTCACTTGTGTGACAAGTTAATAAAGAAACTCGCATTTTGTGTAAATACTGTAATTGACTATATTTAAGGTTACTGTCGCCAACGTGAAAATGTTGAAAGTACCAGAAAATAGTACATATGTATGCAGTATGTAGGCGGCACAAAAACAATCTTCAGGGAGTGGCACGTTCAGTCTTTCTCGATCTCCCTGTATGTACAAATAATAAATAACGTGCAATTCATTTACTAAACTTCAAAATCTTTGTAGATCAAAATTCCGCGCTTGCGATCGGTGTGGCAGGCGGCAGCTCGCTCTTTTCCTTATTATTACTTAACGAACTATTAATTAACTTTATTTTAAAGTGTAATTGACAGCAATGTTAATAATATACATCTTGTAAATAATTAATTTCTCCTAATTACATTGACATGATAGTAAAATACATAGTAAAATTATTTGATCTCCGTCAACTTTGAACTCTTTTAAGAATTCATCTATACTGTAGAAGGCTTCCTTTATTAAAAATTCTTTCAGCAGCTGCTTATATCTCACCTCCGGTAAGAGTTTTACCTAACCGGGAATTTTATTATAAAATTTGGGGCCTAAAAATTAAAACCACAGTCACAATATTTTAATCTATTAAAACCAATTGCAATATTATCTAGATTCCTTGTATTGTAGTTATGAATTTCCTCTTGTTTTTTATAATAGTATATGTTTTTATAGATTTATATACTAAGCAATGAAATATGTAAAGTGAGGGGAATGTTAGAATTTGTAGTTCAATAAATTTTTGCCTCACGTCATCTCTAGATCCCAAGTTTGTGATTATTCTAACCGTTTTTTCTTTATATTTTATGTTTTACAAATATTTCATTGATTTATCTTGTTGTAATAGTTGTAATAGTGTTGTCATAGTCTTTTTATAATATTAATATATGTTAAATATAATATTTTATGTGCATACATTTTTCAATATTTCTTTCATAATGGCCTATTCAATGTAATTAGAACAAATTTAATTATTTATGAAATGTATATTATTATCATTGCTGTCAATTACACTTTAAAATAAAGTTAGTTAATAGTTCGTTAAGTAATAATAAGGAAAAGAGCGAGCCGCCGAAATTTTTTTTTATTTCGCTGACTAACGGGCGTTTTCCCACAAAATGGTTGACTGACCATTTTATTTATATGATTAATATATCATTTAATACCTTTACAAATATTTTGAAGTTTAGTAAATGAATTGCACGTTATTTATTTTTTGTACATACATTGGAGCTGACTGACCAGCTCCGTCCCCACATTCAACTAACTGACTGACATAACTGTTATTTATATTCAATATCTAATTTGCATAACGATTTTCAGCCTTAGTAAATTCATTTTATTACCTCCGTAATTATGACACTTTTGATGGCGTACTTGAGACACCTGTTCTCGATTTCGCTTGACTGACCGCAGTATGTTAGCGTACACAACTACTGTAATCAACTGGAAAAGAACCAGGCTTAGTAAATTCAGAGAATTGTTTTGGGCTCTTACTATTACCTTTGTCCCCTAGAGGGTAACGAAATGACTAAAAAGGCCTATTATTGATTTTTTTTGTTTCCTTGTTAAACATTAAACTGTTACCCAGCCCTATCTGCGATATTATTATACTGTGATTGCTAGATAAAGATAACGAACAAGTTTCTATGGCACTTTCATTTTCAGTTAATAATAGTGAAGAAAATTTTCCACTGATAATAAACTGTCAATTTACACTCTACAACGCTTTCGAAAAAATTTTACCAATAAAATTCTAGGCACTATAGTGATATTACAGACGATACAAATCCCAGTCAACTTTGCTTTTTTTGTTATAGCACAGTTGTTGTGGTCTGTATGGACCAAGCGGGGAAGAAGTTAAAGAAACAGATGATACAGTAATGGACAGTTGTTGTTGGTTACTGAAACATCCGTGTAAAATAGCAGATGCAAAAAAGATCAGTTCAAAAGGTTGCGTTTCCACTTTGACATCAGTAGTACGTTGGTCTGGAATCTATTCGCTATCATTGGGATTTATATATTATGTAAGTATCAATAATCTATATATTTGTGGAAAATGTATATGTTTGGTACTGATAGATTTTTCAAAGGCCTTTGATAATTTAGACCATTCTATGCTATTGGCAAAACTTCATTATTTTTTGCGACAGATTTCATGAGTAATTACTTAAATGGGAGAAAACAAGCTGTGGTTATAGATGATGATGGTACTCGAAATGTGTCACGTTCGCAAAACTTAAATTCAGGTGTTCCTCAAGGTTCAATCTTGGGAGCACTGTTGTTTACCTTGTACGTTTCCGATATTTCAGATGTAGTTACCAGTTGTCAACTACATCAGTATGCAGATGACTCGCAAATATACAAATCTCTTAATTTCCAAGAATGGCGAGATGTTTTAACACTAATAAACCAGGACGTAAAAAAAATTTCTGAGTATTCTTCTAACCACAATTTAAAACTAAACCCTGAAAAATCGCAAGTAATGCTAATAGGTACATCTGTCGCATTAAAAAAATCATCAGAAGTTTCATGTGATGTTAATTTAAATAATAAAGTCCTTCCTGTTGTAAATGAGGCAAAACATTTAGGGATTTGGTTAGACTCAACGCTAGGCTTTGAAAAACATATTTTATCCAAATTGAAATTCGCTTACAGTCAATTGAAAAAATTATACAGTTTTGCGAAAGACATATCTAGAGAGTGTAAATCAAAATTTTGTGATTCACTCGTATTATCTTTAGTTGATTATGGTGATGTTGTATATGGAAAGTTATTATCGGCGGAAGCAAAAAAAGAAAATTCAAAAACTTCAAAACTCATGTATGCGTTATATTTACAGTATCCCATATAGACAACATATATCACCACATCTAAATAAACAGCATATTAAACATGGAAAATCGCAGACGTTTACACATGCTCACACTTATATGGTAGAGCAGCGATTTCGTAAGTCTATCGTGTCGTTTTTTTTTTTTTGGCGTAGAACCAGGTCAAACATGTTAGGTTCCTGTGAGTATGTCACCGGGCATATGAAATCATATTTTACGACATTTTTTGTGGTCTCGAACTTTTTAAATCAATAAAAAGTGAAAAAAATGTATTTTTAAAGAAAATTGTTTTTTTTTGTTTCCACCGCCATATCTTTAAAACTATTAAAGGTACCGAAATTTGTTTTGTATCAAATTAAAGGTCACACTGTAGCGCTTTTACCAATATAAACGGTTTGGGTAAAATTCGCACTTTCATTTCTCTAAAAATCAGATAAACTAAAAATATATATTTTATGTATTGAAATCTTCACCAATCGATAAACTTTTTTATTTTTGAAAATATTTACATACATGCAGCGAAGAAAATGAAATAATATAGTTTTTCCTAAAGTGTACCGTTTGGCAACAGCGATTTTTTTTATCAGCGCTAAATGCGAAATTGGGACGCAATTTAATACACCTCGCATGCTAGTTACAGTAACTAGAGGTTTTAACTTCGGAATAATGTCATATTGAACGCATTTCGTTCCTTTTTGGCAGTATAATAGTAAATGCTCCACAGAAAAGTTTCTATATTGTGCTAATTTATAGGGGGTGGATTCCATCCCCTCTCAGGGGGTGGCACTTATAAAATATATATGTTTATTGGAGCTGAAACAGAATCAAATTTTAAGAAGAAAAGGTTCTATGCAATTTTTCACATAAATTGATAGTTTTCAAGTTATAACGACTTCAAAATTGCGATTTTAGCTTAAAAAAAGGTATTTCCAAACGGCTTTCGTCAAGTTTCTCGAAAAGTATTACTTTATCGAAAAAATGTTGCAGACCAATTACAGAAAGTACAAACAGGGAATTAATTATATTTTTTGTTTATTGATGTAGGATTAATAATTTTGGAGATATTTAAGTTTATATTTGGTAGTGTTCCGAAATTAAATTTAAAGTTTAAAATGCACTTTTTTCTAAAGCAAGTGCTTTAAATGAGCAAAAAAAATTGAGCATCTAGGTAATGCTACATCTTAACGAAAAACTGTATTTGAGATAATTTTTCTAAATTACTGGCTAATTATATTAACAAAATGGCGACCTTTTTATATAAAAAAAGTATAAATACGCACATTTTTCCGTCATAACTTCTTTATTTCTTATGCTACAGGAAGGAGTAAAAAATAATTTGAAATCGCAATTAATTGTCTTTAATTTCATTTCTTAGCATGCATGACGTAGGTGTCACAATTTCTGAAATATTTAACATTTAAACTGCATTTTTCGTCTTATAAACGTTCGGATGCCATTTGTAAACTTTCATATCTCCGAAACTATTAAATCTATGTAAATAAATTAACAAGCGAAATTCATTATCAGTTTATGAGCTTTATTTTTCAATAAAACTAATATTTATTGATATATTTGAAAGAGGAAAAAAAATACGTTTCATCGAAAATACCTTTATAGTTTAAACAGTATTTTTCTCTAAAGCAAGTGCTGTATACAAACCAAAAAATTTGAGCATCTACGTCATGCTATATATTAATGAGGAACAGTGTTTGAAATTCCTTTTTTTAATTACTGGCTAATTACAGTAACAAAATGACGACGTTGTTATTAAAAAAATGTGTAGACGCACATTGCTTCGGTCATAACTTCTTTGTTTTTTATGCTACAGAAACAAATTAAAAAACAGTTGAAAGCTTAATTAATAACATATTATTCTACCTATTAGCACCCTTGACGTAGGTGTCACAGTTTTTGCGATATTTAACTCTCACTCTAAATAATTATCTTATGAACAATTGGATGCCAAATGTATACTTAAATATCTCCGAAATTATTAATCCTACATCAATAAACAAAAAATATAATTAATTCCCAGTTTGTACTTTCTGTAATTGGTCTGCAACATTTTTTCGATAAAGTAATACTTTTCGAGATACTTGACGAAAGCCGTTTGGAAATACCTTTTTTTTTAGCTGAAATCGCAATTTTGAAGTCGTTATAACTTAAAAACTATCAATTTATGTGAAAAATTGCATAGAACCTTTTCTTCTTAAAATTTGATTCTACTTCAGCGCCAATAAATATGTATATTTTTTAAGTGCCACATCCTGAGGGGGTGGCATCCACCCCTTATAAATTAGCAAGCCTCCGCGCAATATAGAAACTTTTCTGTGAAGCATTTACTATTATACTGCCAAAAATGAACGAACATTTTTCCGAAGTTTTGCATATTTTTTACCTCTAGGTACTGTAGTATGCAGGGTTGGTCAGATTAGTCGCGTAGAAGTGGCGGTTGTCAAAAATCATTAAGTATTCATTGTTCGGATAAAAATTGTAACAATCGAAAATGTGCTTCTTTTAAGGGAGGCCTAAAATGTTGCAAGGAGTGCAAATATCGTTCCTGTAACAACATTATTAAAGATTTCGAGGCAGATATGAACGAATTAGAATGCTATTAATGTAGGGCCTACATAAACTACATACTACATATTTATCTATCCAAATAGAAAATTTATTTCAACAATAAAACTCATTTTATGCGTACGTTTTTACTTTCATTCATTTAAAAATATCTAATAAACTTATTAATTAGATGGGTAGTTAGTAACATTGTTTGATATTTATAGATTAGGTATTTATATCTACCTACGTCTTTTTATTATTAAAAGGAGACTATTTAATATTTTTTGTACAATTTCTTAATATTAACAACATATGATCAATACTACTGTACAATATATGAAATATTGAACAATAATATTGATCCCCTAGATCTTTTGATCACTACTGGTTTTGATATAAGTTAAACTACCACATACACCCCGACCGGAACCGTCACATCGTTGCAGTCGGCAGGCTTGCTACAGCCGAGCGCGCAAGAATATGACTGGCCCGTTAAAAAAAAATCGCTGACAATACTATCAACGGGACTTGAAAAATTTTTATCCTAAAAACTTTTTTCAACTATTGGCTTCAATTTGTACGCAGCATGTATATACAAATTTTCGTAAATAAATTTTTTTCTCGATTGCCTAAAATTACGCTACTGAAAATAACAAGTTTGAGTTTCCTATTATTTTACCAACTTAAAAAAAAATAAATCAGGTTCACGTGGGACGTTGTTCGAAGCGCTATTGTGTTTACTTTAATCTAAAAAAAAAATAGCTTGATAGCACAAATATTTTCAGAGATATAGCGGAGGAGACGTTAAAAAACATATTTCATTAAAAATCTATTTTTTTGAGTTTTTCCGAAATAAAAAAGTTCTCGACCACCAAAAAATGTCGTAAAAAATGATTTCGTGTACACGATTATCTTACTAAAGAATCCCACTAAGTCTGGTTTGGTTCTACGCCGGTTTTTTTTTTCTCGAAAACTAGGCGACTTTACTTCCAGATTTTACTCTACTATGGCGAATAATTCATAATGACGAACCTCAGTACTTAAGAAATAAGTTAATATCACGAGATCACTTGCATAGTACAAGATACATACAAAATTTTTTGGTGCCTCAGCATAAAACTGCGATTTTTCAAAGATCATTTACGTATTTTGCATCTCATCTTTGAAAAGAACTTCCAAATGAATATAAACAATATAAATCAAAAAATTTTTTATTAAAGTTGTCAAAAATTACATTTTGGCTGATCAGAGGCAGGAGACTTGATTCTGCGTTGTGGATGCGCGTATATTTCTTTCTTCTCCGATATAATTTTATTTACTTTTAACCTTTTTGCTTCGCTTCGCGGGGTCTGCCCGTTCCCCTTGTCTGCTCGCATGTCTGAGTGCTGCTGCTGCTATTATTATTGTTGTTACTATTATAAAATATAACATTTGTTAGATTACAATTCATTACTGAATATTAAAAAATAAAATAATTATTTTTTTTTTCTTGAAATTTTAGGTTTACATGTATTAATATTTTTTATAATATTTTTATAATCTTAGATTTAGGTTATTTGTATTTGGGCAAATGGAAGAAGAGCTCTGCAGTTCAATTTATACCATTTTTTACTTTGAGTAAAATAAATGTATTATTATTATTATTATTATTATTATTATTTTTTTTTTTTCGGTTCCCCGCTGCCGGACAGGGCTTCCGTGGCCTCCGACACCACACGGTAGCCGCGCCGGCTAATTAATTACAGCCACTCTCCACGACCTGTGGAGTTAGTGACTGTAAACACCTGAATCATGTGCCCTAAGCAGACGAAGGGACCCCAAGATAACCGCCTTCTGCATCTGACCTGCCAACCATTCTGCCGAATTCTGACAGGCCGGTATGATCTTTAATTCTGAGAGCAGCGAAGGCTTCATCCCTCCGAGTACGCCGATTATTAGGACGACCATCTTGACCGAGTAGTCTGGGTACAGCACTTGGAGCTCATACCGGAGATCACGATATTTGGTCCGTTTTTCCCCCTCCTTCAAAGCGATGTTTGTCTCAGCAGGTGCTGAGAATTCGATGACAAACATCACTTTGTTCTGATGGTCGAGGAGAACTATGTCAGGCTTGTTGGCTTGAATGAGCCTGACGGTCGGGAACGAGTAGTTCCAATAAATTCGGCACCTCTCGTTCTCGACAACGGACTCAATATCTCCGGGGATGTAAGGCAGCACTGGTGTTTGATCTACCCCGTACGAGTGCCTTAGATGGTAGTATAGCACTCGTAAAGCCGCGTTATGGCGGTGGATGTAGGCCGAAATCGCGTATACCGGGCATGCTGAAAGCAAATGCATCAGCGATTCCGGCGCCTGACGGCAGGTCCTGCAGTTGGTATCAGGGACCTCTACACCCATTACGCGGCTCCGGTAGACCAAGGTGTTTATTACACCATCCTGACAGGCCACAATGAATCCCTCGGTCTCCGACTTAAGCCCAGCTGACCTTAAAAAGGCGAATGTCAGCCTAGTCGATAAACCCAGTGTTTCTATGTTCTTATAGTACACACCGTGCATGGGTTTATCGACATGCTGCCTGAACAGATTCTCCTGTTCGGCAGCTTTTATTTGGGCTTTCAGACGATTTGGCTGAAGCTCGGTGACTGACTCTGGATCAGCACCGCGCCGGCCACCTCGTCTGACGTCGAAGACGAGACCAAGTTCATCTGCGGCTCTTTTTGCTGCCTTAAACAATCCTGCGCCCACCCCTGCGATTTCGTGATCTCTCACTAATAGCAGGAGCGGATCCGAGCTCCTGAGGATGTTACATGCCATACTCAGCGCTACTCTGCCATGCATACACTCCAGGCCCAAGAGTCCTCGGCCCCCCCGATGACGTGGGAAGTAAACACGAGGAACGGACGATCTAGGATGAATACTCCTATGGATGTTCATCATCTTGCGGGTATCTCTGTCTAGTTGGCGCAGCTCATCTACAGTCCATTTTACTACCCCAAAGGAGTAGAGCAGAACAGGAACGGCAAGCATATTAGTGGCAGACGCCTTATTCTTCCCCGAAAGTTCGGAGGACCAAATCTTTCGGAGTAGGCGTCTGTACTTGCCGCGGAGAGACTCCTTTATTTGTTTCACATCCTGGATGTGATGTTGTTGCACACCCAGGTATGTGTAGGTCTCCCCGGCATCCAGATGTCTCAGAATGCTTCCGTCTGCGAGCTGCGCATCTTCAGAGAATTCCCCGCATCGCCCTCTCTTGAGGTGGACGACCGCGCACTTGTCCAACCCGAACTCCATACCAATGGCCCGCGTGTACTCCTCGACCACCCTTAGAGCATTTTGAAGTTCACGCTCGCCGGAGGCATACAGTTTGAGGTCATCCATATAGAACAGATGGGTGACCTTATGCCTCCGGTTGCTGGGTGGGCCACAGTGGTACCCGCGGGTTTGGCGGAGTTCAACAGATAACGGCAGCAGTGAGATGCAAAAGAGGAGGGGACTCAGAGAATCTCCCTGGAATACTCCTCTTCTGAATGCTACCTGTTCTGTCGTAACCCGCTGTGCACCTGATGTTATGGTGAAGCGGGTCCTCCAGAGTGGCAGCAGTTGTTCTATGCATCTCACTAGTGGCTCTGCTACCGCAAGACATTTGAGCAAATGTAACAATAGTTCATGCGATGTTGTGTCAAATGCCTTACGATAGTCAATCCAGGCCATCGATAGATTCCGCTTGTATTGCACAGAATCCTGTGTAATACAGCGGTCTACCAACAGGCTGTCTTTACAACCTGCCATGCCCTTCTTGGCGCCACGCTGCTCGTATATCTGCTGGAAGACCGGATCAACCTGCCGTAGTGTCCGAGCGTACAGGATACGTGTAAATATCTTGTAGCCGGAGTTCAGACAGGTGATTGGCCTATAATTCCTTGGGTCGGACAGATCACCCTTTTTGGGAATAAGCACGGTACGTCCCTCGACAAACCAGTCCGGGATTGGCTGCCCCTTATTCAACCACGTGTTGAAAACTCGGGCCAGACGACGGTGAGTGGAAGGAAATTTTTTCCACCACCAGTTGTTTATGCCGTCTGGACCCGGGGCAGCGAAGTTCTTAGTGCCAACAAGAGCTTGCTGGACTTCCTCCGGACTGATTGCCGCGCACACTTCTTCTGGCCCTTCAAAGGTTCTGTGGCAGAGAGCCTCGAAGTGTGCTATTGCTGGAGTGTTGCTATCGAACGGACGTGTCGTTTCGTAGATTCCTTTCCAGAAGTTTTCGACATCGGCTACAGTTGGTGGATTATCGACAACACGCTGTGGCTCTTGAAATAGGCGGGAAGGATTCGTACGGAACAAAGCATTTTGCTCCATACTTCGTACCCGCCTATTTAGCTTCTTTTTGATAGCCATAAGCGCTCGAATCCTATCTAAACAGTGCTGCTTAATAGTGAGCATCACTGTCAGATTTAGAGTGTGGTGTTGGCGTCTGAGTCCGGCTGCTGTTCGCCGGACTTTAGGCGTAAATGCCTTGCCAGTGGTTACGTATTCTACCACACTCTGGATTCGAGAAGCGTGTTGTCTGGCCAACTGTATTTTGCCTTCGATCTTTTGTACACGCCGCTTAGCCTTTTCGATACCGCTCGAGGCATTGTTTGTCCTCTCACGGGGAACGAGTTGGCTAGCAGCGTTGTACACGGCAGTGTTGATCTGCCAGATGTCGGCGTCTTCTGGCAATTCCTCATCGATGACAGCATCCATCCGCGCCAGGTCTTGTGGCTTTAGGGTAGCCCTGCTGTTAAGGCTAACCCTCGTCCTTAAGTCAACATCGGCGTATCTTCTAGGATGTTCCTCAACAGCTATTTGCCGCGGTGGAAGTGCGGCTGGCACTTCTTCCTGCTGCCGGGGTGCCCTTACGTAGCCTGTCCTGCGCAGGAAGGATACTTGATCTCTGAGCTGTTGTTCAGAGAAGGCGCGATGCTCTGGATGCATGTCGCACCAGATTTCGTGCAATCGCGCCATGTATCCCCTGCGCGCAGGTTCGCTGCTCTCATAGCAGGTCAGCAAGTCATCTCGAAGTTCCCTCGTCCACTTAAAGCGTCCTTGTACATTGCGTGCGTCGTCAACATTGAGACCATCCGGTATGGCCCCTCCAACTTGTCTCTGACCCCCATCCGAATGGGGTCTATTGTGAGGGGCCCTTTCTCTGTTGGTTGGAACCAGAGACCTGGGTCTCAAGATGGTTAGCCCTGAGACCCACGTCCGACATCTGTCAGGCAGAGTTTCCTCTGCCTGTCCAGGTACACCGCGTGGAGGCTGCCGGTCCGCTTTCCGTACCCTTATTTATTATTATTATTATTATTATTATTATTATTATTATTATTATTATTATTATTATTATTATTATTATTATTATTATTATTATTATTATTATTATTATTATTATTATTATTATTATTATTATTATTATTATTATTATTATT
The DNA here is from genome assembly GCA_936432065.2 of Rutpela maculata. Taxonomy (NCBI): domain Eukaryota; kingdom Metazoa; phylum Arthropoda; class Insecta; order Coleoptera; family Cerambycidae; genus Rutpela; species Rutpela maculata. The sequence continues at coordinate 25,383,002 of OW386292.2, read as the reverse complement.
ATTATTTAAAGCACAAGCCGTTTTCTTTTCCGGCTTCGTCAGCGGCTACCACTGGACCGATTTTGATGGTGTCCCGTCAATTGGACGCGGTGAATTGGGCACGCGACAATTGGACGCGCAACAATTAAACGTGGTAAAATTGGACGTGTAACATTGGACGCGTTTATTAAAAATAATCATATTGCATAGCCTTGTCATGATTACAAACACTGGTTGCTGATTATGAGAACAGAAGCATTTTGGACTACTTGCGAGGAATTGCCCAACTGCCAGTGTAAATAAATTATATGTTATAATTTCTATGTTATTATATTTTGATAATTTTTTTGGATGATTATTTTCTATGTTAACTATATTTTTAGTGTAACCTATTTTTCACGGTGAGTCTGTTTCTATGTTGTATTTGTAACTATTATTATTATTTAGGTTGGGTTAGGTTAGGTTAGAGTGTGTAAATCATTTTTTTAAAAACGCGTCCAATATTACACGTCCAATTTTACCGAGTCCAATAATTTTGAGGCGGAGATTCTTAAGTTAGAAATTGTTAAAAATGTCGAAAAATAAAAATTTTAATTTTTAACAATTTCTAACTTAAAAATCTGTGAAATACTACCATACTACTCGTAAAAATGTCGAAAAATGAAAATTTTGCAAAACTGAACAGCTGTATTTCGGATACTATCTGATCTACAGAGTCCGCTCTGGTACCAATTTGTAGCAATTTTAATCTACTTTTAAAAAATACTAAAATGTTTTTACCGAAAAAGTAGGCCTTAGGTGTTAAAATCGACAAAAACTGAAAAAAAAAAACAAAAATCTCGCAGTTTTTTGGATTTTTTACCAAGATCTGGAGGTCTGCCGAGGTCGTAAACTTGGATTTAACATTACTTTTTAATTCTATACAACATATTAAAAAAGCAGCCATACCTGATTTAATGTCAGGTAGAATGTATACAGTTACTGTACTAATAGTTTTGAATATAAATTCTGGAACTTTTCCAATATATTAATAGTCCAGTGCAATTAGTCATTATAAATGAAAAATGACGGAACCCAGCTGTAATAAATGGATTTGAATGATTTTTTTTGGATTTTTAAAGCCAGAAACTAAAAAGCTTACCCATTGAAAATTACTGCAATTTCGAAAATCTGTAAATTAAAAAAAAAATTAAAATTTTTAGAAATCTCTACGAAAAAAAAATTATCAGAATTTTTAAATATTTCTTGTAAGTAAATAATAATCGTTATAGTTTTCGAGGTTGTTTAAAAAGAATTTGTAAAAAAATAAAACTTTCTAAAATTAATTTAAATATGGGAGAAGCTCCAAAAAGCGAAATAAATGAAAGAAATATTAAATAGGTAATACAAATGTATTATATTTTTATAGAAAATAATTTATTAACAACTTATGCTAAATAATAATTGTTATAAATTTTAATAATTAATATATATACATTTTTATTACAAGGATAATCATGTAAACTGTCTCCGATGTTTTCGTTTACGATATCATTCATTAATATCATTGGTGGAGCATTTAAGCAGCTAACCCCTTCACACAGCACATTAGGGCTTTTCGTAGTTGGTAGTCCCAAAAAAGCATAGAGCCTATAAAAGTTGACCGATACAAATAATAACGTCATTACAAACACATTGCACAAGGTTTCATCAAAATCCAGTCATTAGCACTCAAATTAGAGATGAAACCCCCAGTTGACTGGACTATAAACCAACTTCTATGAACGCAGAGTAATTTTTATCAAAAAAGCTCGTGAGGGATCGTTTAGAAATTTTCTAAGGAAGAGACTGAAAAAAAAATTATTTGTATCGGTCAACTTTTATAGGCTCTAGGCCTTTTTGGGACTACCAACTACGAAAAGCCTCAATGTGCGTAGTAAACATGTCATAGAACAATTTAAGCCACTTTTTCTACATCCACAAGCAGAGCCACACCCAGTTTTACATGAACAAAAAATCAGTTTCAATAAATTTTCTTAAGCTGGTGGTTGATTCATTGTAACTGGTACTAGTGAAATATCTTTTTTTTTTTCATCCCCATTCTTTTGGCAACTCATCATGTCCGGTCCACAACTGTACTGCACTCTTTTTAGACCAGGCAACCCCAAGGAACAATTTAAAAGTCATTTGGACTTGAGGAGGTTTTAAGAAAGGTTTGTCAGGGTTAGGAAATAGTCATGTGCTTTATTGATGTTGTAGTTAAGGCCTTTTCGGCTTCAAGTATACTTGCTCTTAATAGTAAGTTTTAAAGCATTCTGTAAGACCTAATTATAAAGCTAATTTGCTTCTAGGATAATATGTATTTGTAATGGATTTATCATAACCTACATAAAACTCTCCATAAAGCTAATTAGTTTTATGAACGTCTTAAATTCCATTTAGATTTAAAGAGGCTCTAAATTATTCTTTATGGTTTTAACATATTTGCAATAAATGCATTTTAAATCCTTTTTAAAACTAGACATTTTCAATGCTTATTAGTACTTATTAAAGGCCATTACAAAAGTAGACTCTTAAAACATCCTTGATAAATGTTGTGATGAAACCATTATGAAGAAAAAAAGGCCTCTATAAATCTAAAAGGCAAATTTTAATTCCATAAAATACTTTCCAAAACCTCAATAAAACATTTATTATAAAAATAATAAACAATATGTCTGCCTGAAGTGTCGTTGAATGCATGTGTGTGTGTGTGTGTTAATTAAAAGCATTTCACGACTTACTGATGTGTAATTAAGTCTTTTTTGGAAAGGTGGAAGAAAATAAAAGAGTGGCCATTTTAAAAGGATTGTTAAAACACACACACATACAAATTATTTTGAGGTTAAGTTTTGAGTTTTTTGTATCAAATGTCAACGTCCCAAACGTTTTATTACAGCTTTTATCAAGTCCGTGTGATCTTCGCCAAGTGCATTTGCATTTTTGTAAGGAAGGGATTATTTGTGATAGTGTACAAAAAGACTAAAAGGGCTTCATTTAGAGTAAATGTTCTAGATCATTACCATTATTAGAATATATAGTTTAATGAGAGGACCAGTGTTGCCAGATCAAAATTTTAAAAGTTATCAGACGACGCTTTAAAAAATTACTAAATCTTACTAAAATTTCACTAGATTTGAAATTAAAGCTCTCATCTTTAATTTTCAAAAGTTGCAGTGTCTGTAGGACACGTAATTTTCTTGAGCTCTCTGAACACAGCATAGCTTTGAGCGTCCTCTATCTGATTATTTCGTTGCCAGACTTCGTACTCTATATTGTATTAAATGGTTTGTAACTAGAAAGTACTGTTTGTCTACGAGACGCTAGAGGGCAACGAGCCCAGGCTATTCGATTGTAGCGATTCACGGCCAATAAACTATACGGTTACCTCAATTAGCAGCTTTTAGATGAGAGAGACGCGCGGAGCGGGGAATCGAATGAAAGATATTCTGTTAGGGTCTACAGCCTACGTCAGCTGTAGATACTACAGGCATCTTTGTCTGTGTTTTTTGCACGGAAATCAGATATGTCTGTCTCTTTCATTCGATTCCCCGCTCCGCGCGTCTCTCTCGTCAAAGAGCTGCTGATCGAGGTAATCGTAGAGTTTACTGACCGTGGTAGCGATTAACGTGAACAGTTCTGTATTTAATGGATCGCAACTCGAATTTAATGTTTACCTACCTACCAGTAGAGGGCAATAAATTGGATGATTCAAAAATCATTAAAAATGGGCATTTTCATAAGTTTTCACTAAATCACTAGATTTTAAAAAAATCACCAGATCTAGTGAAATTTCACTAGACCTGGCAACACTGGAGAGGACTGTAAAATGACAATTAGGTTTTTAGTTGGCCGGCCATGTTTTTCTTGTTATATAAAAATATTCAAGGTCAATCTCACAATTATAATTATCAATAATTATCACTTTTTCGTTAGCAAATTAAGGTAGAATTACAAGAAGCGACTGAAAATTACCGTGGGAACCGAGAAGCAGCTCACTTTTTTAAATTTGCTGATTACGTGTATCTGCAAATTTTGTATGGATATTAAAATCATTATTATTTCTGAGGGGCTTTTGTTTTTTGGGCCTTTCTTATGTAGTTTTAACGATAAACTGCCGTTGATTTTGATTTTTTTGCCATACCTGATGGCTTTTTATTATCTTTTAAATCGGCCTTAGAGCGGTTATAGTGCTCTACGCTTTATACATTTCAAATTCCATTTTATCTTCAAAAGTCTGATGGTGTGTTTGCTTAAATCAGTTTAGAAAAAATAAATGCAATAATAAAATTATTTGGATTCCTTCGTGGACATTTCTTATAGCTTCTCAGTTCTAATATGGTTTTAAAAACCAGTTTTAAGGTAGCCTTCAAGGCGTTTTCTAGAAATGCAGGAAGCTAATAGAAAAGCTTCTGACAGCTTTAAAATAGGTTTTAAGAAAGGTTTTAAAACGGCCCGAACAAGGTTTTCAAGAGCAGCACTATGTCTCACTAAGGATTTTTATGATGGAATTTAAAAAGGCCTTAACAACCTTCATAAGGGTGGGCCCTTTTAGTCTACAAGTCGCTTTGTGATGGTATTAAGGATATTGTTACAGCAAAATAGATTTTTCAAGACATTTTATAAATAGTTTTATAGCACCCTTGTATACATTTAAGAAATTAAAATTGTTCCTTGGGAACGAATGATTATAGAGGGAAATTTTAGGGACAGAAAATTTGACTTCGGAACTTTGTTTGGACTAGTCTGGAGATGAACATATCAAAAGTCCCCACTCCTAGGTGGTGAGCGAGGGGGAGGGAGGTACTTTAAAGGTCTCATATTTTTGTTTTTCGCTTATATCTCGGAAACTATGCGTCGTAGTGGCTTGACCATTCTATACAAAATTGAAGCTGACAATTTGCTACAAGAATCACTGCTTATATTTGTCGATAAAAATATACGTTACTTGTAAAAAACGGAAATTAAAAAAATGGTTAGTAAAAAGTGTATGAATTATACTGCCCTGCAATGACAAGAAGTCGTATCTGAGAAAATGTAATTTTAGGGAAATCAACTATTTTCTGAATTATGTTATGCCATCTACATTTCATAATTCATGATTTTCATTTTTGGCAAATAAATATGTGTCCCTTTTATCAGTGTAACCATATAACAAAACGTTGTTATATATGTTAAGTTACGACAAATAAATCTGGTAATGATCGGATATGACTTTTGAGCTTAGTGAATAGGTCTATTTTGTAGATACGACACATATTCGTTATGTATATTCACTAGTTTTGCTTTAGATACGACTTTTACATTTTGTATAGTGGTGACGATCACGAATGCGGTGGAAATGCAATTAAAATCTCAAAAATTAATTTTTTGCGGTTACGACATCTAGAAGCATCATTTTAAAATTCAAATAACTTCTGATGAACCGAACAATGATCGTAACACCTTGACAGTTGCTAACTATACTTTATAAAAATGTTTCTATCGGAAATGTACAACCTTAAGTAACCTATTTAAGAAAAAGCAAAAAAACTCCCTTTTGTACCATTTTCTTACTAAACCTACTAGGCGATTGCGGACAAAAATATAAAAGTTGAAATAATTTTTGAACAACCATCAAAAATTGAATAACAACATATGTAGTTATTTTGGTTGGAAATGAACTCATCTATCATTTTCCTTCATTCTATCCATGACTTATGGGACATCCTGTGTAATGCTTTTGACTTGAAACTAGCTATCCTGATAGTGGTTTGTTACTATTGTTAACTCATTTACTTTGATTTCAGATTTTGATCGCACTTCTCCCTGTCTCATTAGCAATGAAGATCAGACGGAGGGACCAAGTCGAACCTGGCTAATAAGTACCCAAGTATAATAGAAAGCAATCATGATGAAAGTCAAATTCGAAGTACCTACAAGGAAAGATAAAATCATAATGACCTTTATCCAAATTAAGTTATTGTTCTCTTGTACTGAATATACTACTTTTCCATTAAATAATATTGATATATCTGTAGCTCTATTTTTATTATCTGTTACATACAAGTTATGGTGTTAAGAGAAACAGTCTACGCTATAACGCTCGACTTTTTGCAAGGGTAAACAAAAGACAAAAATGAAAATATACCCCGGCTAGGTAGCTACAAAAAATATCAATTTATTTACCCAAGGACCAAGTCAAACCTTATTCATTTATTTATCTGAAAGGAAAAAAAAGCCTAGGTAATAATACGCAAAAATATAAATAAACAAATATATTACCATGATTCAGTTATATACAAAAGGAGGGCAAATGAGACTTCTGAGTCACAAGCAACAAGACTACATCCGCATAATAATATTATGTATAAAAGAGTAAAAAAGTATAAACAATACACAAAAAAATATATCAAAATGAATATCAAGCAATCAAAGAAAAACTAAAAGGTTCCTTTGAATACTTTTAATAAATTAGTGGTGGCCACCCGAATTTTACGTATACTCATAACTTAAAAACAACAGAACTCTACTTTAAAGTAAAGTGTGGCGATCAGTTCACTTGCTGGGTAAATATAAGTCACCAACCCCAGGCTCAAGTAACCAAGGATCCAGGAAACAAAATATAATACAATAACAAATTTAACAAAAATTATAATTTTAAAATTTGAATACAAATATTTTGAATCTTATTTAATAGCATTACACCGCTATCTAAGGCAAAGAAATAAATGTGGCTGAAAACAGAAACGAAATCAGAAATGAGAAACGATTATTTAGAGTGGACCAACGAAATAATGCACATGAAGTTAAAATCTTCGTAATTACAGAGTTGAAAAGTATTTTCCTATAAAACCAAACATGTATGTTGAAAAGGGTTGAGCAGCTAAAGTTATCTAAAGCAAAACATGGATTTTAAGAGGGCGAAACCCCAAAAACTGTAAACTGTAAAAATAAGATAACTATAAGATAACTATTGTAAAAAAGTTTTTAAGACTTTCATATTTTAGGGTGTGATAGAAAAGAGCATTTTCAATATTGCATAATTTTGATTTAATAAAAAACAGAGTCTAAGGGGGTAAAACACCCCAAAAACTATCTATAAATAATGTAACTAATGCAAAAAAGTTTCTAACACTTTCCTATTTTAGGGTATGTTAGAAAAGAGCATTTCCAATATTGGATAATTTTTATTTAACAAAAAACAGGGGATAAGGGGGTGGTACACCCCAAAACTTTAAAAATAATATAAAAATTGTAAAATTTTTTCACGCTTTTAGACATTGGAGGGTGATAGAAAAGACTATTTCCAAGATAGCGTAATTTCAATTTAATAAAAAACAAGGGTTTAAGAGGGTAAAACACCCCAAAAGCTATCTAAAAATAATGTAACTATTGCAAAAAATTTTCAACACTCCCATTTTAGGGTATGTTAGAAAAAAGCATTTCCAATATTGCATTATTTTTATTTAACGAAAAACAGGGGATAAGGAGGTGATACACCCCAAAAACTATTTAAAAATAATATAAAAATTGTAAAAATTTTTCACGCTTTTAGATATTGGAGGGTGATAGAAAATACTATTTCCAAGATAGCGTAATTTGGATTTAATAAGAAACAGAGTTTAAGAGGGTAAAGCACCCCAAAAACTATCTGTAAATAATGTAACTATTGCAAAAAAGTTTCTAACACTTTCCTATTTTAGGGTATGTTAGAAAAGAGCATTTTCAATATTGCATAATTTTTATTTAACAACAAACAGGGGATGAGGGGGTGATACACCCCAAAAACTATTTAAAAATAATATAAAAATTGTAAAATTTTTTCAAGCTTTTAGATGTTGGAGAGTGATAGAAAATACTACTTCCAAGATAGCATAATTTGGATTTATTAAAAAACAAAGTTTAAGAGTGTATAAAACACCAAAAGCTATCTAAAAATATTGTAAATATTGTGATACACCCCCTTATCCCCTGTTTTTCGTTAAATAAAAATAATGCAATATTGGAAATGCTTTTTTCTAACATACCCTAAAATGGGAGAGTGTTGAAGATTTTTTGTAATAGTTACATTATTTTTAGATAGCTTTTGGGGTGTTTTACCCTCTTAAACTCTTGTTTTTTATTAAATCCCAATTACGCTATCTTGGAAATAGTCTTTTCTATCACCCTCAAATGTCTAAAAGCGTGAAAATTTTTTTACAATTTTTATATTATTTTTAAAGAGTTTTGGGGTGTACCATCCCCTGTTTTTTGATAAATAAAAATTATCCAATATTGGAAATGCTCTTTTCTAACATACCCTAAAATAGGAAATAGTTACATTATTTATAGATAGTTTAGTAAACTCTGTTTTTTATTAAATCCCAATTATGCTATCTTGGAAATAGTATTTTCTATCACCCTCCAAAATCTGAAAGCGCTAAAAATTTTTACAATTTTTATATAGTTTTTGGGATGTATCACCCCCTTATCCCCTGTTTTTCGTTAAATAAAAATTATGCAATATTGGAAATGCTCTTTTTTCTGAAATCGATCGGCAATGTCTACATTTTCGGCGCGATTTCAGATCGAAAAATGCACAATTCCAGTGTTTTAGGCCGTTGCTAAGAAACTATCAGAAAACAGACCGGAAAAAATCCGTTGCCAAGCAACGATCAACATTCCCGTACGGTTTTTTATGTATATTTTAGACAGTAAATAAATACACGCAGACAAACCAACTCACATTAAAATTGCATTTATTAGTAAGCAGTTAGATTGTAATGAAGAAATGTTATGTATTAATACAAATTCCTTAATTTATAATACTATTGATTGTGATTTCAGAAAAAATAGTATGTGTATTTTGGTGTGAAAGCACATTCCCGGACTTCGATGCTTGTTAGCCTCGGCTAGCGCCTCGGCCAACAATTTGCATCGTCGTCCGGGAATGTATTGCTTTCACACCTAAATACACAATATACTATTCTAACATACCTTAAAATAGGAAAGTGTTGGAAACTTTTTTGCAATAGTTCCATTATTTTTAGATAGTTTTTGGGGTGTTTTACCCTCTTAAACTCTGTTTTTTATTAAATCAAAATTATGCAATATTGAAAACGCTCTTTTCTATCACACCCTAAAATATGAAAGTCTTAAAAACTTTTTTACAATAGTTATCTTATAGTTATCTTATTTTTACTGTTTACAGTTTTTGGGGTGTTTCGCCCTCTTAAAATCCGTGTTTTGCTTTAGATAACTTTAGCTGCTCAACCCTTTTCAACGTACATGTTTGGTTTTATAGGAAAATACTTTTCAATTCATGTGCATTATTTCGTTGGTCCACTCTAAATAATCGTTTCTCATTTCTGATTTCGTTTCTGTCTTCAGCCACATAAGAAATAATAAATCTTAAAAGTAATTACAAATGATTTTACACAAAAGTAATAGCTTTAACATTTGCAAAAATCTAAAAACAACGAACTTGCGGTTCAATAAATCAAAAACGACAAAGTGCATTACTATTAATTAAAAACCACGAAACTGCTTACGCGCACTGACACCAAACGTTCTTCAAACGTAGGTACAAAAGGCTCACTAATTACCTCCTGGTAATAATGGATTTAACTGTCCGGGGAGGACATAGGAATCAACACGTCTTTATAAAAAAGCGTACTTACAGTCGGTGAATGGAAGTTTCTTACCGGAACAATGGAATGTAGCACTCACTGAATTTAAAAATGGATCTCCACAGAGAGTGTACGAATATTTATACAGAGAATTAAAAATTATAACAGCTGGAGCAATGAATATTCGCGGGCGGCAAACTTGCTAACAACTCACTAATCACTAATTGGTTCTGAGGTTGTGTATGAAGCCCTTGACACAAATTCTTATTTTCTATTGAGGAAACCCTAATTCTGGTTTTACGATAACTTGCCAAATTCGCAACTTCGTCTCGAATCCTCTAGAAAAGTCCTCCCCCGCCGTTTTATCTTCCCCACTCTAAACGCGGGACGGGGCGCTAGTCTTCGCGCCTAGTGAAACTGCCACGTGTAGTAGATCTATTCTCTCAATATGCTATTGTACCTACGATATATTTGGCTCTACTAAGAGGATATTAATAGTATACAGGGTGGATTTAGCTAAAATATATTTACTAAAAATATGTAAATCTTTACTATTTTGGACATTATTCCCTTACGTAATTTTGAATCGTTACAACGCATATGTACATATAGACCACAAACCCATCGTGATTTTTAAAAGGTCAAGTGACCCAGCATGAATTATATTCAGTACGATGCTGGTATATGAAACCAGAACTTTAGGCACTGTGCCGTCACTTTTGGGAGGTACAGGTGAGTACACAGGTAAATAAAACTTTTTTCACCCTATTATTCGTGTTCAGCACCTTCGAAAACGGGGAGGGGGGATAGGTTTCATAACTTAGCACGATTTTGCATACTCTTCCAACTCCTTACTTCCACTATAATGGTCAAAAGTAAAAATAAGAATCGACTTTTTCCAAATTGTAGCAGTGTTAGAGTAAATTGCAGCCCTTGAAGATTACTTAAAAAAAAAAATTACTGCAATCGATTGTGAAATGAGCCGCGTCTCGATTTTTGTCCAAAAAAGTCATTTTCCCTCTGTGCGCCGTACATTATTAAATCACCTTTATGAAGTAGAAAATAGTTGCAAAAATAAAATAAATCTTGGAGGTAACAAAATACTTTTCCAGCCATCTGGAATCATTCTTTTTGTACAGCATTTAGTTTTTGTTGATTATTGTTTTAAGTATTAACAAACTATGCTAATGCCGTAAACAAATTTTTCACCCTGAAATTCCTGACACAGCCATGTGTTTCAAGAAAAATGTACGGCATGGCAAAAAATATCTTCGTTTCATGAAAAAGCATTAAGATCATTGAATTTGATGTTGGTTCAAATCACCACCACTATTCTAGTTGGGGGTAGGGAGCCGCGCCCGAGGTTTATCAATCTGTAACCACCAAATAAGTACGGCGTTGGTGAATAATGAATCTATGAAAGCATACAAATCTAATAGTCCAATCAATGAATGCCCAAAAGGGGATTGTAGAGAACATTTAGAAGGGGAGAATTTTCCCCTTCAGAGATGTGTTGAGGGTAGTTAGGAGGCAAAAATATTAAAAGTCCCCGCCCCTAGCCCCGCCGCTTCAGGGTTGGAGGGGGGCGGAAAGGTTCCTTTTTTCGATTCTTCGCTTATAACTCGGAAACGATGTGTCGTATGGGAATGTAGTCTACTGTTGCAAGGATATGTGAACGGAAGAAAATGTTTGTTTACCGTAGACACAGGTACTACGTCATCAATAGTACGGCCAGGACTTATATCGGGTATAAAGATTAACAAGAGGCAAAATGAAGTGATCGTCCGGACAGCTACGGGGGACAGGGCTACGGTTCATGGGGAAGTAGACCTGGGTTTGCAGATTGGACAATTAAGGTTTGACCACAGGGTCATTGTGGCTGACATTACGGATGACTTCATTTTGGGACTAGACATCATGGAACAGTATGGATTTATTGTTGACGAAGGAAAGCGAGTCTTAAGGATTGGGAACGAACAAATTATTCTGTCAAAAGTGAACGACCAATGCGAGAAAACCAGGCTGTTGACTACTCAGGTAGTCAAAACTCCTGCTTTATCCAGAAAACCAGACAAGGAAGATTGCAAGCGCTACCCTCAGGTGGGAAAATTGCCGAACATGGTTGAAGTCAACACTGTCAAGGTCGACCTTCCCGACAGTTGGACAAAGAAAACTCTGAGGCAAGAGCAATTGCGCGATGTAGAAATCGGACCCATGTTGAGAGCAAAAGAAGGGGGAACTCGTCCAGTATGGGAGGATGTTTCCAACAAAGAAGTGGGTCTGAAGGCTTTATGGTCACAATGGGATTCACTTACGGTCGTAGATGGGCCTTTGAGGAGAGCATGGGAAAGCTCAGATGGGAAGCAGGTTGCCATGCGCCTAGTGATTCCCAGGTGTCGTGTACCAAAAGTACTCCAAGAAGCGCATAATGAAACGTCCAGCAGACACTTCGGATTCAACGAAGCAAAAAGTCCAAGATGAAGATCGTACATTTGGATAGACTGGCAAAATACACCGATGATTCCAAATTGCCTGACCGGGACGTTCAGGTTTAAGGAGGGGGCAGTGTGATGTGTTGCAACCCCTTCAATTAATTCAGATGTATTTGCAAATACTCGAGAAAGAACCTACCACCAGTAGTAGTAGTAGTTCTAGAGTGATGAGATCCGGAATTATCTAGAGAATGGTGGCGTCATCACAGATAAATCGAGATCTGTCATTTTTAGGTATAAAAGACCGCATTATCGGCGGGTAGTTCAGAAAGTATAGAAAGTAGAGAAGTTTGGAGTTGACAAGTGAGGTTAAGACAAAGTGATAAACATTGTTATTTTTAGTCAGTAAAGTTCATTCAAGTAAATAACAGTATTGTGAAGTACCCAGTAAATTATTTAATAAAGTGTGTTAGTGGTTACCTCTTGTTATAATTTTTGGAACCCACGGAATTTGCAAGGGTGGTTTCCTAGGGGTGGAATTTATGATTTATTAGCAGACCACGGTAAATCGCTTTGATAGCAATATTCAAGGTACATAATTGATTTTTTTTATTAATCATCGATTTTCGCTGGCGAGTATCTCGTAAACTATAACACATAGGAAGAAAATGATTATAAACATTCTTGTGGAAAATTTAATTACTTTTAATTTTACATAAATTACCTTTTTCGCATCGTTTCCGAGTTATAAGCGAAGAATCGAAAAAAAACCTTTCCACACCCTTCCCCCCCTGAAGCGGCGGTGTTAGGGGCGGGTACTTTTAGTATTGTTACCTCCTAACTACCCTCAACATTCTGAAGAGAAAAATTCTCCCCTCCTAAATGTTTTCTACAAGTCCCTTTTGGGCATTCATTTATTGGACTAATATTTTGTTTTACTTTTAGCACAGAAGACTGGAACTATATAGAAACGAAAGCTTGCCGTGGTACCTTTGATATCGGGTGTCTGATTTCTGTGACCTCGAAGTGACAGTAATATGTCTTACTACACACAGAGAAATGATGTACCTACACAAAAAATATATCAATATTTCGGTTCAATACACTGTACACTGGGAAAACTGTCTTGTTTTTTATTTAGTAGATAGGTAAATGAATAAGAATACGTGTATATGGTATTAATGAAGTTGGAGGCCCAAGTCATGGTGTATTGCAGAATATTCAAAAAAGAAGTAAGTACACATTTATATTTATATCCCGTATTTCAGGCATCATTAATCATAATAATGCGCTTTGAAGCCAATGCATTTGTTTTTCATACTGCTACCAGAATAAGAAAATATTATCATGGAAAGTAGTACAATGTATAGATATACAATGAAAGAGACATATATTATGTAGTTTAAAATTAAACACAAGATTTGATGAAGAATATATTTTCCATATTGTTGAATAAAATATTAAAAATCAAAATAAAAAATTCACGCTAAATAATTATGTTCCTTTATAATATTTAGCTTCAATGCCAAAGAACCCCTTCTTTTTTATGAAAATGTTATTTTTACATCGTATTTCGAGTTCACCTAGAGTTATAGGAGCTGCAACTGATAAGAAAATATTTCTTTTCATATTACTTCTTTTCAACTGCTAATTGTTTAGTATATCTAACATTATTTTCTAGTTGTTTCAGTAATAAAAATTTGTACATATCTTTCAGGATCTTTGGGAAATAGAAAGCTTATTGTTTCACCCGCCTTCGAAGGGCATGGACGATAACCACAACCCCTATAGCTTTAGAACACATTATAAACAAAAATTAAATAAATAAAAAAACTTAGAATAAACAAATGGTCGAAAATTGGAAGAAAAAGCCACGAAAATAACCAACCACCGTGTAAGAGTTTCAAAGACTGTCAATCGCACAACGTCAAGAATTCATATGGCTTTTAACAAATATATACCTTATCGTCATGGCGACTATGAAAAAATTTGGTCTCGCCGGAAAGGCTTGCTTTCGCTTCTGTATAGTTCCTGTCTTCTGTGCTTTTAGTTACATGCATGTACCTATCGTACAAGTTCAACGTAATTGACTATTTCAATTTACTGCTAACAATATATAGCAGTAGGAGTGATAAATAAAACAAAATAAAAAGGGAATATTTATAAAATAATAAACAAATGACTTACATAAAATTATAAAAGACATATTACACAACAATATATGAAAAATAAAATTCTTACAGAAATTACAATGCATTGTATAGTCCAATTTATAGATACATTAAGACGAGGGGTTAACTGCTGGAAGACATTGTGTACGTCTTATTACATAGCATCTATAGCACCTCAATCTTCATTGCTTAATTTATATGGTATCTTTTTCACAAAATTTACAGCTGTTAATTCTTCGACCATAGCTATATTTACTGCTAAAAATCTAAAAGGAAATACTTCTTGTTACTAAGTAGTGAACATGTCTTGTCTAGACTAGGAACTCGTTCGCGGCAAGTACTAAGGAACTATTTGTACGTTAGCAATTATTTATAAAGTAACATTTAATTATATAGTATATACATTGATAACAGTTCTTACTTTTCCAACAAGCTTTTATTCTGTAAATTTCTTGCAGAGTACTTCTTTCACCTAACCACAAACAGCTTAAAGACTTTTGAATGCCGTGAACTCATTCTTCTGTCTATGCACTTCTCTCAAAAACCAAGTCATCGCCAGTATCTCTATGTGTAATGTTTGGAAATACATCAATATTTATACTGAAGCATTTTTTTCTAAAAATATAAGGATTTAATTCGATGGCAGCAGTATACCTAACCTCTACATCATGAGACTATTTTGCAAAATACGAACTAACCGTCACCCTGACAAACAAAATTGAGGATATAAAAGTATTAAGAATAGTTGAAGATGTTAAATAATTCAACATTAATCTTTTAAATGGCACAAACACAGCAAAATTCACTTTAAAGGAAAACATTCTGATTCAATGACAGCTGTTTGTTTTTCCTAAGGTCTCAAAATCTGTGACGTCAGCGCTCGCGACCCATTACAGTGTACTATTGTTCGACGTAGCCATAGCAACCGAACCAAGATACTTGATATACCGCGCTAGGTGGGTAAACGGCTTTTGATTTGTTGAAAGACATGCGGTATTTGTTATTCCAGTTTGTTGGAATTATACTTGTTCCAATTTACAACACAATTTTTAGTTGTGGAATTTGTAGTTTCTAAAACAGTGTTAGAGAAAATTACTTTTAAAATACACGACCTAGATACTGGGTACTTCATTATGTTTATATCAGGAAATACACTGAATGAAATAAAAAAACAACAAAAGTTTCCAGCGCTTACTATACTTATTTTTATTATTATCTTTTCTTTGAAAGGACAAGGCACAATATTGAAGAAATAAAATAATGCATGAAATCGATTAGGTTTCTCTACATCAGATTTTCAAACTATTTAATACGATTGTCATATACTTAATACATATATTTGAACAAATAAACTAAACAAAGAAGTTGAATTTGAATTGGACTAGGCAAATTTCCGTAAGAGTCGCTTTCTGTATGTTCTCGTATCCAGTCGTAAAAATATGTAATTCTGGTAAAAAGAGAAGGTGTTCCACGTACAAAAGTAGTAATACCTACTTGCACATTATTTACCAAGAGAGGTCCGCCTGCGTCTTCGAAAGAAATCTTACCATCGCCTTCGTACCATAAGCACAAATCATCGAGGTCAATGACCTGAAAATCATACAGTTAGTTATTTGACTAGAATTACACCACACAGCAGGGACCCAATACTTGAAATCGTAGGAATTAATTCTCATGAGAAAATTATTCATTTCATTCATTTCCTCACAATTTTGTGAGATTTAAGTACAACTGTATTCTTGAAGAAAATCGTAGGAAACATTTCTCTCGATATTGATGGAAAAAATTTCCAAGGGTTTTTAACGGGGAATTCGAAAATTATCTTAATACATTTTACTTTTAATTATGGGAAATGAGGAATTAGATTTTGGCTTATTTGAAGATGATGGTAATGGTTCCACCTCTTTTTGGACATCAAGATTTTAGAGTTTTGTTATACTCGTCATGACAAATAATTTCCGCAGGGACTGCATCTATCTTAACAAATTTCCCAACCGACTCAACTCACTACAACAAATTAGAAATAATTTTAGAATTCACTTAAATATTCTTAATCACATCGCTTAGTTTTTGTTTTAATATTTTTGTTCATTTTAAACCACTATTACAAAAAGTAAAGACTTTTAATAAGGAGAAGTTGCGTAGAGTTAAATAAAGAAATTTTAATTTCATATTTATATTATTGATGAAAAATAAACTGAAAAACCAGTATAAGTAAAATTCTTAAAACAAATTTAAATAAAACGAATATTAACCTACAAACCAAAACATAAACTTCAAGAAAATAATAGTGTCTTCAGTGTTGCCAATAACAGATAAATAAAGATTACTAATCTATTCATTGGCTGTTGCAAATATTAATACAAACATATAATTTGACAAACGCCCCACTGTCATTATTATGGGAAATTGTTTCCTACGAGATTCAAGAATAGCAATTCTCTCGATTTGTTGATTCGCATGAGAATTACAGCATAAGAAAATTTTCTCAGGAGAATTAATTCCTATGATTTCAAGAATTAGGCCTCAGATCAGAAAGAACAGGTACGACAGTTGAAAAGGTAAACGATTCCTATCCTCTCTCAGATTCTTACCAGTCGAACCTCACTTCGTTTTCTTAAGTTAATAATAATAAATGTATCTTTATTAGCTAACAAATCGTATCAATATCTTAATTCTATGCATATAACAGAAACTGTAAAATTATTACAAATCTTTTTGTATTCTAATATAGCTTATCGTAAAATTACATTACCTAATCTCAAAACAATCAAAATTCTTTTTTAATATAACTAATACATAATTTACTAAAAATATTACATTTTTCACAATATTTTATTTCCTTTGGTGAACCGTAATTGAATACCCTTACAAAACAGAGATTTCGATTCCTTTAAATTGTCATACCTCTCTACCATCATATCATTTACACTACGAGTATTATAACCATGAGGCTCTCGATCACATAAATACCTTGGAGCCATACAATGCTTTATTTTAAATATAAATTGTAGTGATTTTAAAACTATACGTTGTCTAACGTTTAAAAAATTTAAAACATTTAACATTGTGTCTATGGGAGTATTTAGGGTGGCCCATCTTTTTCGAAATCGAAATTTTTTATTTCTCACCCCTGCAAATGGTTCCATTTGAAGAAAAAACAGTCCCCTCAAAATATTATTGAGGCAAATTGAAGGCAAGAATGCATTATTATGCAATAATAAAAGTAAATGGAAATATTTACATTCTTTGGTTGATGCATTGGTTTTTTTTTTAATCAGCAACATTTATCTTTAGAATGACTAATCAAGTCATAAAAATATCAAAGACATTATCTGCTGTGACTATGACATGTGTCATACTACTGTAAATTCGTAGTCAAAGAAAACTAGACTAGAAGTTTTTGAAATAAAACTCTCGTTTTATCTTTGTGTATTTTATTATGAAACGTTTTTTTCATACATAGTACCAAATATTATTCTAAATCTACAAGACATATAGTAATGAAAACAATATTTTTTGCACTAGGCCAAAGCATGCGACAGGGTTTCTTTTTTTACATTTGGAAACTGTGATTTATAATCATTTACAACTTGGAGTAAAAACTGTTTTTGTTAAAATGTCATTATAGTAAGTAATAAGTTTGACTCCTCTCTCATTTACAACTTTAATTTTGTTTACAATATTGAAACATCGGGTATAACTTTCATTTTCCCTCCATGTTGTTGGATCATTTCCAAAAATTCCATAGACAAACCTAATTTTTGAAAAAACTATTTAGTGTTCTCGCATATGAAGTCCTGAATTTCCTTGTTTTCAACGTCAGTAATGTTACTAATCATAAGTCGTTTAATACCCTCTTGATTTGGTGCTTTCCTATTCAAAGCTTTAACCATTTCTCTTTTAGTGGTAACTGAAATATCGTCATCAAAGAAAGATAAGCTAACATTTACTGAATTAAGGTACCACAAATGGTTCACTATTTTCCTACTTGCGGCTTGAGATATTTCTTTGTCAATATTTTGATAATTAATGAGTTCTTTACAAAAGTCTAAGTCATGAAGCGGTGCTTTACTAGCAAATGACGCTGTAAACCAGGCCTTTACATAAACCTTTACAATAAAGAGACATATATCTTCAATACCTATTTTTTCTTTTTTAGTTAGTTGGAACTGATCTTGGAAAAAAAATATTTTTAGACAGTAAAATGGCTTTGGCCATCCAACGTGCATGATGAAATGCCCCTGGTTGATAGAATGTCGTGTGAGTGGGCTCTTCTTCAACAAAAAGTTTAGAAAGCATTAAAAATTCTTTATAATCATCACGAGGCTGTTGCAAAGTTAAAGCTGCATTTAGAAACTTTACAATTTCGGCTTTAACTGGTTGTAAAATGTGTTTAATTTTTAATACCTGAAATCCAGTTTTTAGTTTATTTTGATGTATTTTAGGCCAAAATTCCCTAAAACGTTTAAATAGTGGCACATTTGGACCAGATGAGGAAGACATTTTTGTGTCAAACACACTTCTCAAAACCACTTAAAAAATATGATGTCTACAAGGAAAATATAGAATATCTCTTTCTAATTTTTGTTGCAATAGTGTGGCTGCCCCATTTATATAACCCATATTTGATGCTGTTGTATCACAACACAAAGCTATTACCTTTTCGTCCAAATTCCATTCACAAAGCACATCATAAACTGCTTCAGTCTGTTCTCTTCCAGTTGAATTGGGCAAAGCTGGTACTCCAAGTAGTTGTTCAATATCTCCACTAGTAACTAAGATAGCAAGTCTATCGATATTTCCCATTCCAGTGAGAGAAGGTAAAAGTTTTCCATCCTAATGGATGACTGGGGCTGGCAATTCAGAATTACCGAAGGCAGTTTTTAATATTTCAGCTCTTTCTTCGCGGATGCGTTGTCTAGAGCGCTGAAGTGTGGTTCTGCTGATGGACAAAGATGTGGTGTCATGTCCTAGTGCTTCTGCTACTGCCGTCAAAATATGGACTCCATACCTGTCACTTATTTTGCAAGCATCAAATGCAGCGGCTATTTTTGGTGTGATGTTACATGTTCCATACAATCTCCTCTTTTTTGGTTGTGACGGGCCAGGCTGGTCTTGTAACAACTCTTCTTGGGCTTCGATTATTTCATCTTCATTTTAGTTGGAGTCGGCTGAATTACTACTTGATGATGGGCAGGTGACTGTTTCCTCTAATCTAGCTTTTTCTTGTTGACTTCGTTGCATTCGTTCGGATAATTTCTGTAATTTCTCCTCAGCTCAGATTTTTCTTGAGAAGCAAGTTGGTAATCAATACCATGCATAAATCCAGGACGTCCCTTTTTTCTTTGGTTAATTAAAAACTGCTCATCTTCATATATTTTCATCAACTCCAATGCATTTGCATGAGAAATGTCAAAGAGATCGTCCAATTTTTCAACGAAATTTTTTTCTTTACTCCCGCACTGGCCCTTTTAGCCGATTTTTGTAAGTTCCTCCACTCTGCATAAAGTTTATCTAGTTGTTTAACACAATGAAAATCCTGACGTGTCGGAATGCGAGCTTTATCCCAAAAAACTGGCACCTCTTTTATTGTTAATTTAGCACTTTCATGTACACTTAGCTTCACTTCACGAATGTTATAAAAGAGCACTTGTAATACTTGTCTATTAGACGGCAATTTATTGCCAATGATTTGTGACGAATAGTGTCCAACTAAGTAAATGAAAGTATCCTTTCGTAAGGATCTAACATCAGCCATCGTTAAATGTTTTTTCAAAAAGGAACGTATGCTAGAACTTATAATGTCAGTAGGTATGGGGCCGGTTGAGACTGGGAACTTTTTGAGGACCGTGGGAACTTTTTGAAGACCGTCGGAACCTTTGAAGAAAGATCAAAGGAAGCCGCCTCCGCCCCCGCATTTTTGACAGCACCCTGATTTTAGCACTCTAATTTTGACAGCCCCCAATTTGGCCCACCCCCTGTATTTTTGGTGGTTGGCCCACCCTCTTAATTTTGGCACTTCTAATTTTGGCCCACCACGTGGTCGCCGCCGCCGCCATCTGTCGATCATTTAGTAAAGCTCTGAATATCTGAATGTCCCTCTAGATGGAGCCATGTAATTTTTATTGTGTGTGAGTGGAGGCACCGGCGGGGATTCGACCCGCGGACCTCGGGTTTTGTAATCCGATGCCTTGTCACAGCGGCTACCGATAGACTTATCTATCAAGCTCGCAAATTGTATAGTCTTGCAGCAGCAGCAATCACCGCGTGGGCGCTCGTGGCAGAAATCTGAATGAAAAAAGTTCATCTATTTTTGAGAATTTAATACAGAATCTGAAGAAAAGAGGCTCAAATGTACTGTAAAGCAGTATCATTAACGTAAATGAGGAGATAAATTTACAAGTATGCATCTAAATAATCCCTTTATCAGTTAAAAATTATTCAAATATTCGAAGCGCAATTACCACAACCTGAGCAGAAATATATATTAAAATCTAGAGGAAAAAAAAGAATGCAAAAATACTCGTCCGCTATGACATTTTTTTAGGTTTTTCTATGGTTAATATTATAGGAATCATCACACCACAATATTAAAATGCAGGAAATATTCGTTCCTAAATAAACCTTTATCGGTAGTAGCAACATGTTATGTTCAAATACTTTTTTCGCAAAGTAACATACAGGGTCTATCATTTTAAAAACTCCCCAGACTCGTAACTTCCTTATTTTTAACCACATCAAATTGTAGATATTTTTAAGGCCTGCATGCACACAGCGATTTTAAACATTTTTTTAAAATTATTACGAAAAAATTAATTTCCCTGAATATTTTTTTCCCTCACTTTGTACATGAACTGCGTTAATGTTTTCTTATAAACGTTTTAATTAGCTTCAATATATGTTATTATGTCATATTGGAAATTCTTTTTCATTTTAGAGAAATAAATTAAAAAACGCTCTCGCTTTTTTCCAATTACAAACTGATTTTTTAAAATAACTGAAAACATGTAAATAATAATTTTATGCTTTGACATTTTTTTAGGTTTTTCTATGGTTAATATTATAGGGATCATCACACCACAATATTAAAATGCAGGAAATATTCGTTCCTAAATAAACCTTTATCAGTAGCAACATGTTATGTTCAAATACTTTTTTCGCAAAGTAACATACAGGGTCTATCATTTAAAAACTCCCCAGACTCGTAACTTCCTTATTTTTTTTTAACCACATCAAATTGTAGATATTTTTAAGGCCTGCATGCACACAGCGATTTTAAACATTTTTTAAAATTATTACGAAAAAATTAATTTCCCTGAATATTTTTTTCCCTCACTTTGTACATGAACTGCGTTAATGTTTTCTTATAAACGTTTTAATTAGCTTCAATATATGTTATTATGTCATATTGGAAATTCTTTTTCATTTTAGAGAAATAAATTAAAAAACGCTCTCGCTTTTTTCCAATTACAAACTGATTTTTTAAAATAACTGAAAACATGTAAATAATAATTTTATGCTTTATTTGTAAAATACACATCACAAACAATCCTCAACGTAACAAAACAGCAACAAGAAACAAAAGAAATAAATATTTTTATTAATATTATAAGAATCATCACACCATAATATTAAAATGCAGGAAATATTCGCCTTTATCATAAACCGCAAGTTCAAGACCTACATATCATATGAGCATTTTTTTAAAAAATAATAAGTATGATCTGTACAAGAACAGCAAAAATACACTCTACAAAGGATGAAAAATTATGTTATAACTCTTTAATAGAAATATATTAAAAATCTAATAAAATACACAAATAATACAAACCGTTGCGCCATTTTAGAGAAATAAATTAAAAAACGCTCTCGCTCTTTCCAATTACAAACTGATTTTTTTTAAAATAACTGAAAACATGTAAATAATAATTTTATGCTTTATTTGTAAAATACACTTCACAAACAATCCTCAACGTAACAAAACAGCAACAAGAAACAAAAGAAATAAATATTTTTATTAATATTATAAGAATCATCACACCATAATATTAAAATGCAAGAAATATTCGCCTTTATTATAAACCGCAAGTTCAAGACCTACATATCATATGAGCATTTTTAAAATAATAAGTATGATCTGTACAAGAACAGCAAAAGTACACTCTACAAAGGATAAAAAATTATGTTATAACTCTTTAATAGAAATATATTAAAAATCTAATAAAATACACAAATAATACAATCCGTTGCGCAACATTACGCAATATTGTGTAATATATAGCATGATTTCGCCGAGGCTCTGGTGTCATCGCCCACACACTTCCCGGCTCTGTCGCAAGTTCCTGCAAATGAAATAAAAATTAATGTTCGTCGATTTACGTGTATTTAAATGGGGAATTGTTTCAATCGGCTAGAATTAGATAAATTAACATTGTTTCTTATGGAAAAAGCAAACAAAATCATCTCGGCAAGAGGCCTTTTGCGAGGTTGCGGAGCTTATCATGCTCTGCGGTTGGCTAGCCGCCTATAAAAACAGGAAGATCCCCTGCCCGCTCATTAGTTTATTGATAATCGGTTATCTAGACTTTTATTCTCTTAGTGTTATCTGAAAAAAGTGAATTTATTCTTTTAGTGGTTACCTGCTTATTTTTTACCTGCGTATTTTTTTTTTTTATTAAAAGGTGAGTTTTTAATACAAAGTATAGCATGTTGCACATCAAATTAAAGCTCTCTTCACGACCCAACCGATAGATGGCGCTATATCGATTTTCCTTGTTTCAGATTACTTCTAAAGTAACAAAAGACAGCGGGGCGCGCTCGTCTAATCAGTATTTCGATATTCTTCGAACGAAGCGGTTGTGAAAATGGAAAAATTCATCGTCGTCAAAGATTTTGTGAGGAAGGTGCGCCGCTTCAACCTTGAGGGTCGTACCCTCGAATTCAAAATTAAATCCGTACCGGAAGGCGAGGAACCTGTAGGCTGGGTGAGAGATGCTGTAAACGAGGTGATTCAGAGGGGCATCGAAGGACTTCAGCCTGGTGATAAGGTCGGTTTCTCCTTCTGCTCGAGGGACTTTAAACGGGGCGAAGGGTGGATTCGTTTCCGCTCTGCGGAGGAGGTAACTTACGACGATGTCTGGGGCGTCATCGCCAGCGTCTACCAGTCCAACTCGACAGGGCTGAATACTGAGACCTTCTGCTTGGGAGTGACTACTGTGAAAATGCCTGCGGGGAAAGGGGGTGACAGAGGGCGCCGTTATAACACCTTCGAAGAAGAGTGCGGCATGAGGCGGGGTATAATCGCGATAAACAATAAAGACAATATGTGCCTACCCCGAGCTATAGTGGT
Source organism: Rutpela maculata (assembly GCA_936432065.2). Taxonomy (NCBI): domain Eukaryota; kingdom Metazoa; phylum Arthropoda; class Insecta; order Coleoptera; family Cerambycidae; genus Rutpela; species Rutpela maculata. The sequence continues at coordinate 25,359,460 of OW386292.2, read as the reverse complement.
GGCTATCGCATGTGTGACTAAAGACAAGGACCAAACCAAAGTGCGCCGCGATATCGGGAAAATACAGACTCTAAGAGCTCAACAATTGTGTGTCGACGCGGGCGTCTCGATACCGGAGACGGGGTGTGGAATACCAGAACTACAGCAGTTCCAAGAGCACCTGAAAAACTATAAGCTTGTGGTTTATAACTATGGTAGTAAGGGTCGGGACACTATTTTCAAGGGATCTGCAGAAGGCCCCTCGTTAAACCTTTTGTATCACGAGGGTCATTTTAACGTTATAACCTCCTTGACGGCTGCCTTCTGCTGTAACTACTTCTGCGAGGAGTGCCACGTGCCCTACAACGTTAAAAACAAACATCGGTGTGGTGGAACGTGCCCTTGCTGTCAGCAGACACCAGCTTGTGCTCAGACATTGAAAATCAAGTGCGACGACTGCAAGAGATCTTTCCGGGGGCAGACATGTTACGATAACCACAGAAAGGTAGGGTCTATGGGGAAGGGAACCGTCTGTGTTGAATTAACGCGGTGTGAGGAGTGTTACAAGGTGATAAAGACGAGCAGACGCCACACCTGCGGCGAAATATTCTGCAAAATTTGCAACTCTCACGTGCCCTCAGACCACCTGTGTTACATTCAGCCAGACACCGGCAAGCCCAAAACCAAGGACGTCCTCCTCGTTTTCTACGATTTGGAAACGAGGCAGGAGAAGCAGCTCGAGGACGGGTCCCTTCTTCACGAGCCCAACCTGTGTGTTTTCAGGCAGTGCTGCAACGCGTGTATAGAGGAGGGGGGCAAGTTATTTTTTTGCGGGAAGTGCGGCCTACGGAGGCAGGTCATGAAGGACGCTGACCCTGTAGCCTCATTTATGCACCACCTGCTCACTATGAGGAAAAAATTCAAACAGGTGGTGGTTATCGCGCATAACGGCCAGGCTTTCGACCATCAATTTGTCTTAAATTATATCCTCACACAGACAGATCTTAAGCCTGAGCCGATTATGCGCGGAACAAAAATAATTTCGATGGCGGTGGGGAATCTAAAATTTTTAGATTCCCTAAATTACTTCCCCATGGCCTTGGCTAAGCTACCAAAAGCTTTCGGCCTGGGGAATGAATTTAAGAAAGGGTATTTTCCCCATTTGTTCAACACCGCCTCCAACGCCAACTATGTGGGTCCACTTCCACCTGAAGAATTCTACGGCCCTGACAATATGAAGGACGGCGATCGCGAAAAATTCCTCAGGTGGTATGATGAACATAAAGATGATAACTTCGATATGCAGAGGGACTTAGTAGAATACTGTATATCTGATGTTGAAATTTTGACCGCCGCATGCCTCAAATTCAGAGAGCAGATGCTCGAAACTGGAAACGTCTGCCCCTTTACAGAAGCCTGTACCATCGCATCCTGCTGCAATAAAGTGTACAGGAGAAATTACCTGAAGCCCAACACCATCGGTATCATACCCAAAGGCGGCTACAGGTGGAGTGACAATCAATCTAAAATAGCTATTCAGTGGCTTGTGTGGGTGGAAAAAGAAAGACAAATAAACATTAGACATGCTGCTAAACAACAGGAAGCTGTAGTGCAGGGTGTTAAAGTGGACGGGTTCTGCTCTGAAACCAACCAAGTGTTTGAGTTTCACGGATGTTATTTCCATGGCTGTACCAGCTGTTTCAAAGCTAACAGAGATGAACCCCTGCACGATGACCCCTCACAAACATTAAATTTGCGACACGAGGCCACAGCCGCTAAAACAGAACGCCTGCGCGGGCTCGGCTATGAAGTAACAGAAATGTGGGAGTGCGAATTTAGGAGGCAGATGAAAACCCATAAGGAAATAGAGGAATATACCGAAAAGCATGCGTTGGTCACCCTAGCCCCTCTAAACCCTCGAGATGGTTTCTATGGTGGTAGAACAGGAAATACTGTGGCGTATTACAAATGCCGGCCAGGGGAACAGATTAAATATGTTGATGTTTGTTCTCTTTATCCTTGGGTTTGCAAGTACGGTAAATTTCCTATCGGCCATCCAAAAGTTTACGTGGGGGCTGAGTGCCCTAAAGACATTACCAGTGTAGAGGGGGAAATCAAGTGCAAAATTTTACCGCCAACAGATCTCTATCATCCTGTATTACCGTGTAAAATGAACAATAAATTAATATTCGCCCTCTGTCGATCGTGTGCAGAACAATCGAGCTGCGGAGAATGCAATCACGCGCCTGAAGAGAGGGCTTTAACGGGTACTTGGGTGGTGGATGAGGTAATAAAAGCTGTAGAGAAAGGGTATCGAATAGTAGAGACGTACGAGGTTTGGAGTTATAATGTTGAAAAATATGACAAAGCTACCAATATTTCCGGTTTGTTCACCTTGATGATGTTCATCAAGTTGAAGCAACAGGCTTCAGGCTGGCCATCAAACTGTGTCACTGACGAGCAAAGGCACACATATATTGAGGAATTCTTGGAGCGAGAGGATGTGCGATTAGAATTCGCCGAAATTGTTGAGAATCCGGGGCTAAGATCGCTGGCTAAACTTATCCTGAACTCGTTCTGGGGTAAGTTTGGGCAGCGAGAGAACCAGCCAAAAACAAAGATTGTCAATGATCCCGGTGAATTCTTTGGCATGCTTTCAAACCCGTCGATATATGTAAACTCTATACTCCCAATTAATGAGGATACTCTAATCGTAAATTGGGAGTTTAGAGAAGAAGTAGCTGACCCTCTAACTACTGTAAATGTAGTGATTGCCGCCTATGTTACCACCCAAGCCCGTTTAAAATTATACTCCTACTTAGAACAGCTAGGTGAAAGAGTTTTATATTATGATACAGACTCTGTTATATATGTGTCAAGGCCGGGAGAATTTGATGTACCCACAGGGGAGTTTATCGGTGACATGACAAACGAATTAGATGCATACGGTCCTTGTAGCTATATTACAGAGTTTGTGTCGGGCGGGCCTAAAAACTATGCATACAAAGTTTTCTCTACCAAAAATCAGAGGGAAGAAATTGTGTGCAAAGTAAAGGGTATCTCCTTAAACTATGCTGCTTCCCAGCTAATAAATTTTGAAACTATTAAAAATATGGTTCTAACACCTACGGATCCTGTCTACATTACAAGTAATCATATCAGACGCGGTAAGGAACACGAGGTGGTCACAAGGACTGAAACAAAAATATACAGACCAAACTCGACAAAGAGAAAGTTCTCAGACGACCATACCTCTGTGCCCTATGGTTATAAAAAATTGAAAATTTAGACAGGGTTCTGTTGATGATAGAATTATCAAGTGCTATGTATCGCTTTTTATATTTATTTTGTATGTGTTTTATCAAGTATATTATCTGTAAAAGTTTATGAATATTTAAGATTGTTTAAAAAAAATGTGCAGCTAAACTTTATATTTATCAAGTATATTATCTGTAAAAGTTTTATGAATATTTAAAATTGTTTACAAAAAAAAATGTGCAGCTATTTTTAGAATTTTATCAGGTGTATTAACTCTAAAAAGTTTTATAGATCTGTATTGAACTCAATAATCGCTGCCTGTTTCGTAAGAAACCGCTTGTAAAAAGGTGTTACTAAGCTTTGTATCAAGTATATTATCGTGTATTGAATTTTATATATGGTGTGGGATATTTTTTATCCGTCACTGTATTGAATTTATACTGCTTACATGTGCATTATTTATATATTTTACTTCAATAAATAATTTAAACTATTTTGAGTTTTTCTTACCTTATCCATTTCACTAGTGGCTCCAAAGTAGTAGTCCCGACATCCAAAGGGCTCAAGGCTATTTTTAGCGAGTAAACATTATGTAAAAACCTGAAAAAAGACAGCACAAGTCAGACCATTATAAATCGAGCTTCAGGGTTAAAATACTTTAAGTTACAGTCAACACAAATGACAAGATTAAAAGATCGTCTGTGAACATATCATGTATTTTTAGCTCTGAAGACCAATCAAATCAATATTGATGAGAAAACTGAGGAGAGAGTATATAACATGTTTACCCATGAAGTTCTAGAGTTAGGTGGTAGGACATACAGTCGGCATTTTCAGATCGCGTACGTTCGGGCTTAATTATAAATTTAAAACAAGGATATTAGGCAATTTTTCGAAGATGCTAATCGCGAATTAATTCTTAAATCATTTTCAACAAATTCAAGTGATGTTCCTAGCGAAGGTTTGTTAACATCTTTTAATCCTTGGAATACCAGACAATATTTCCCAGCAGCAAACATCTAAATGTTTCCAAAAGAACGACCTTCTTAGAAGCAGAAAAAGAAAGAAGTATCGTAATCAGACTCGTAGTATTTTACTGCGGATCAGTTTCTCAGAAGGATCCAAGAAATCATAAATTAAGGTCCAAGAAATCATAAATTTTGTAACTGCATTATTGGAAAAATATGGCTGCTTGGGGACCCAAAAACAAGTGTCCATCGAGATCTGGCCATATAGCTGTTGGTCATTGTCGTCGAGGCTGAAGAGTTCTTCTGGTGAAGAGTGACGCATCACGTGGTATGGATGTGAGCTCTGCACCTATTGCCCTTCTGGCTAAGAACTATTAGAACGATGCGCGGCGTGATCGCTTTATTATCATTATTATTATTCTTATTATTTATTTACTTGTGCTCGGTCAATATTTCATGTTATCGATGAGGCAATGAATGGCCGAGTCTATGAGAAAAGGTACCGTTTGTGAAAAAATAAGACGATGTGTGTTGAGTGCTACATGACTGAGCTAAATTTATTCTGAACTATCTTATTTTCTTGACATTATTTTCTTGATATTATTTTCTTGACATTATTATTTATTTTCCCTTAACAGCCCTTGAGACTTTTCTGTTCTTAGAGTTAAAAAGCCGTTGAAAAATACAAAAAAGAAATATTCATATATTCTGTAATTTAAAAACATAAAGATATGAGGCAATTTATCGACATACGAACCTTCAGCAGTGGTTCAGGGAAACATATTCATTTGCTGCTCCTTACTGAACTCCAAAGCTTCCAAGAACATTTAAAGAACTATAAACTTGTAGTGTAGTGGCAAATAAGGACATCGAAACCATAGATTTTGGTTAGATGATGTCAATATGGAGCAGTTGCAAAATGAAATAGAGTTAATTGCTATGAAAAAAGGAGAAGATCATAAAGGAAAATCTTGACATTATTTTCTTGATATTATTTTCTTGACATTATTATTTATTTTCCCTTAACAGCCCTTGAGACTTTTCTGTTCTTAGAGTTAAAAAGCCGTTGAAAAATACAAAAAAAAAAAAAAGAAATATTCATATATTCTGTAATTTAAAAACATAAAGATATGAGGCAATTTATCGAGATACGAACCTTCAGCAGTGGTTCAGGGAACATATTCATTTGCTGCTCCTTACTGAACTCCAAAGCTTCCAAGAACATTTAAAGAACTATAAACTTGTAGTGTAGTGGCAAATAAGGACATCGAAACCATAGATTTTGGTTAGATGATGTCAATATGGAGCAGTTGCAAAATGAAATAGAGTTAATTGCTATGAAAAAGGAGAAGATCATAAAGGAAAAGTTTGTTGACTTGCGGCGGTCAGCATAAAAACTCGGAGGCCTCACGCCAAGTTCTAGTAAAAAATGCATATTGAAATGAGTATAACACAAAATGGAGGGCTATTCCAGAAGAATGATCTTGCTAGAAAAGAACAACCCTATATAAACAATCGCAGTAAATTAAAAACACTGTAAATATACTTGGGCGCTAAAAGAAGACATATTCGAAAATTGCAAACACAGACGCGGCCCCTAGTTTTATGTATCCTGAACTCGTTCTGGTGTAAGTTTGGGCAGCGCGAGAACCAGCCAAAAACAAAGATTGTCAATGATCCCAGTGAATTCTTTGGTATGCTCTCAAACCCCTCGATATATGTAAACTCTGTACTCCCCATTAACGAGGATACTCTGGTCGTAAATTGGGAGTTTTAGAGAAGAAGCAGCCGGCCCTTTAACTACCGTTTAACGTAGTAATAGCCGTCTACGTCACCACCCAAGCCTGCCTGAAATTATACCCTTATTTAGATAGATGCCTGGACCCTCATAAAGAAGTAGACACCTCGTCATCTGAGCCTTTGAATAAATTGAGCAAAACATACAAGTGTTTGAGCGGTATAACAAAGCTATATTCTATAACAGTTTCTTGTAAAGGAGAATGTGCGACAGCACATCATTAGTTGCACCACCAGAGGGTGAAGTGAGCATTTAAATGGAAGGGGGTAAATAACAGCTCCAGCAACACTTACAAAACAGAGAAAAATTTAGCGACATGGCCCGGATAAATAAACTAATTAAGGGCTTGTACTGATTTTTGCTTTATATTTGCCGAAGCCCCCTTTTTTATACATAAGTACGGCACAAAACGACAGAAGTCTCGTTGTTATAAGTCAAACGTACGTTCTGTAATTTTACTTAAACTTTCCTGAAAAACACAAAAAAGAAATATCAAAGAAAATGTGCGACAGCACATCATTAGTTGCACCACCAGAGGGTGAAGTGAGCATTTAAATGTTTCCATAAGAATGATCCTGTTAGAAACAGCCACAGTAAATTGTGGTAGATTTGACGATCTAGCATAGCCCTTTGAGACAGACAGGGGTCTAGCATAGCCCTTGAGATAGACAGGGGAGATCAAGTTAGTTTAGGATCTCTGTAAATACCGAATTGTTTTCACCAGATATAGCTCATCAGAATCTAGGACACGAACATCAAAAATGGAATTGAGTGAGCGCGGAACTATTTCGTAGTTTATAAATTTGTATGATGTTAAAGGTTTGACATTTGTTCAGCTTTACACAGACGCAGGCCCCTAGTTTTATGTCACAGAGCCGCTACATCAACCTACTCGATCCAGCTGATTCGCAGCTCTGAAAACATAAAATGGAGGGGTGATTGACCATCGGTTTATAGTGAGCAGATATATTTTAGTTTCAAGTAATATTGTCCTTTTGACAAGCTACTCTGAACTATATATTATTTTCTTGACATTATTTTCACGACATTATTTTCTTAAGATTATCATAATTCTCCCTTAACAGCTTTTGACTTTTAAGTTCTGTTTTTTCTTCGAGTTAAAACACTCGTTGATTCCGTATGTATACCCTAAGGTAGTGAAGAAGGGGATAAATAACAGCTCCAGCAACACTTACAAAACAGAGAAAAATTTAGCGACATGCCCCGGATAAATAAACTAATTAAGGGCTTGTACTGATTTTTGCTTTATATTTGCCGAAGCCCCCTTTTTTATACATAAGTACGGCACAAAACGACAGAAGTCTCGTTGTTATAAGTCAAACGTACGTTCTGTAATTTTACTTAAACTTTCCTGAAAAATACAAAAAAAGAAATATCAAAGAAATACGAATAAGACATATCCAATTATTCCAGAAGAATGATCTTGTGGAGGGGTGATTGACCATCGGTTTATAGTGAGCAGATATATTTTAGTTTCAAGTAATATTGTAGAATCCTTTTGACAAGCTACTCTGAACTATATATTATTTTCTTGACATTATTTTCACGACATTATTTTCTTAAGATTATCATAATTCTCCCTTAACAGCTTTTGACTTTTAAGTTCTGTTTTTCTTCGAGTTAAAACACTCGTTGATTCCGTATGTATACCCTAAGGTAGTGAAGAAGGGGATAAATAACAGCTCCAGCAACACTTACAAAACAGAGAAAAATTTAGCGACATGGCCCGGATAAATAAACTAATTAAGGGCTTGTACTGATTTTTGCTTTATATTTGCCGAAGCCCCCTTTAAAAAAAAGAAATATCAAAGAAATACGAATAAGACATATCCAATTATTCCAGAAGAATGATCTTGTTAGAAAAGAACAACCTTATATAAACAAACGCAGTAAATTAAAAACACTGTAAATATACTTGGGCGCTAAAAGAAAACATGGTTCTGCAGAAGGTCCCTCTTCGAATTTACTATATCACAAGGGACACTATAATGTAATAACATCCCTCACTACTGCCTTCTGCTGTGTTTACTTTTGTGAACAATGCTTACGATCACAAGAGGCTAAAATGTTTCCATAAGAATGATCTTGTTAAAAACACATATTATATTAAAATTGCTGCATACCCGGATTACTGAGTGATGGGCAGTAGAGATCTGTCGGATACATTAGAAAATATTCGGCCTATACCATACGAGTTGACAGACTGGTGACTCTGTAAAGATTTATAATTGGCCTGGTAATAATAAAATTACCTGCTGGAGTGGCAGCCTCTGGTGATGATGATGATGACGTCACTGTCCTCTGACTTCTACGGGTACTGCTTTACTGATACCGGCATTTCTTTTTAACGTTGGGGATGACGTCACTGTCCTTTACGATCGCTTCTAAAAGAACCAGGGTCTTCTCCTACCACCTCGTCTGTCATATTTCTGAAAAACACAGATCTATTTACTACTTTACAGGCACAGGTATATAGGAACAGCTGGTACAGGTGTACAGGTCTGTACAGCTTTTTTCACAGGTCTGTACAGCTTTTTTCACAAGCCTGTTACAGCTTTTTACAGCTTTTTCACAGCTTTTTACAGCTTTTTCACAGCTTTTTCACAGGTCTGTGAAAAAAAAAGCCGTGAAAAAGCAGATATAAACAAGAAAAATCTCTCGTCGAGCGGTTAGTTGTCTTTTGAGTGCCGAAGTGGTTAGACCCAAAAAAAAAAAAAAAAAAATGATTAATTGTAGCGCCTGTCAAAAATGTTTTTCAAATAAGAAAAATATGAAAAGACACGCCAAAAAGTGTAGTAGTAGTAGTAGTAGTAGTAGTAGTACTCAGGCCCCGCCAGATATTACCCCACAAGATAAAATACAAGAAATTATGGAGAAAATATTTGTTAGATTGAAGTATTATGCTTGTTGTCTACCCGCGGCGATGATGTTTTATGAACAAGTTGAAAGATTTGGTATTCGTTCAGATATTAAAAAGGGTATTGCAGTGTGTGATGCGCCTATACCGATACATTTTTGGAATGAAGTTAATGACCAAGTTTACGACCCCTCGCTAGCGATGGCCAGAGACGAATTTCCCGATTTGGTAGTTGTTTATCACGAAGGACCATGTATTATTACCAATTTAGAAGATAAACTAATGGAGGCGACTTATGAAATGTTTCAGGCGACAAAATCTACAGAGTTCTTCTTTTCAGTAGCACCCGAAGAAATATTGAGAATAAGACAGAAAATCCACGATAAAGTAACTCCATATTTACATACATACAATAAAAATAGAGAACGCCCCGTACATAATATTAGTTTAAATAAACAGCTAAAATAATAACGCCGTGTTTTTCTACCCCGCCCCCATTTTAGAAAGTACCAAATATCGAGTAAAATATCTGTAATTCGGGGAAAAAATATAATTTATTTTTTTTTTTTTTTAAATTTTTAATTAACCCTGATACACAAGGTACAAAAAAATAATTTTTCTTTTAAAAATAAATAAAAATTTCTTTCGTATATCTGTTTAAAAAAAAAAAAAAAAAAAAAAAAAAAAAAAAAAAAGACAGTCAGTAGAAAATTTCAGTAAAAATTATAAAAAGTATCTGTTGACCCTTATAGGTGCTGTTATAATTTCAAGCAGCAAAAATTAAAGTTACGAAAAATCGCAATAATAAAAAATTAAGACAACTTTTCAGTACATTATAATAAAGCTTTTGTAAAATTACTGTAATTTTAGAACTGAAAAAATACAAATAAAATAATTTATATCTAACCCTGTATAACTTGTTTCAGATGAAAAAGCAGCAAATTTCAGTAAAAATCATAAAATATCTGTAATTCGGTGAAAAAAAATACAAATAAAATATTAATGGCTACCCAGTATTATTTATGACTTGTTTTTAGTTGATACTATTTTACCGCCTCTGTATAACAATGAATATCATAAAATATCTGTGGTTTTAATTTAGTGAAAAAATACAAATAATATATAATTATGGTTAACCCTGTATATAACTGTAATTTTAGAATTGAAAATGAGGAAAAGTTACAAATAAAATATAATTTTCGATTAGCTCCTGTATTATTTATTACCGAGCCTTGTAGGTACTGTTAGAATTTCAAGTAGCAAAAAAAATAAAGTTACAAAAATCGCAATAATAAAAAATAGAGACAACTTTTCAGTACATAATAAAGCTTTTTGTAAAATAAAAACTTCCTGTACAGTTGTAATTTCAGCTTTAAAAGACGAAAGCGGGTAGAAAATTTCAATGAAAATCATAAAATATCTGATTTTAATTTAGTGAAAAAATACAAATAAAATACATATGGCAAATCCTGCGTATAGTTGTAACTTTCAATGGAACAAGATGAAAATATAATCTAGTTCTAGATCTCGTTAAAGTACATATGTATACCAAATTTCAAGTCAATATCTCAAACAGTTCCAGAGTAAACGTTCACACAAAAAAGTTACAGACAGACCGACAGACAGAAATTTTGAAATGTTTTTGTCGTTACTATACTTCCACTGTCTGTGGAGGTAGTTGCACGGGTGTAAAATTAAAGCCAAATCGAGTGGTTTTTTTCTCCAATGTTTAGTTTTGGAAATATGACATTTTCAAAATGGAGCCGAAATCATGTCGTTAAAATCTAAAATTATTTAAAACCCACAGCTATGAGAAAAAAGTTTTAGTTTTGTAAAAATTAAAAGATTTTAAAATTTTCTTTCAACTGGAACGTATTACGATCTTTTACACTGAAAATTAAGTAAAAAGACATATCACAAACAATTCTCTGTTGCAATTTCCTGTTATTTAGTACATTTTAATAAAGTTTGTTTTTAAAAATATTTATTTCTTTTGTTTCTTTTGTTTCTTTTTGTTTCTTGCTGCTGTTTTGTTACGTTGAGGATTGTTTGTGATATGTATTTTACAAATAAAGCATAAATTATTATTTACATGTTTTCAGTTATTTTAAAAAATCAGTTTGTAATTGAAAGAGCCAGAGCGTTTTTAATTTATTTCTCTAAAATGAAAAAGAATTTCCAATATGACATAATAACATATATTGAAGCTAATTAAAACGTTTATAAGAAAACATTAACGCAGTTCATGTACAGAGTGAGGGAAAAAATATTCAGGGAAATTAATTTTTCGTAATAATTTTAAAAAATGTTTAAAATCGCTGTGTGCATGCAGGCCTTAAAAATATCTACAATTTGATGTGGTTAAAAATAAGGAAGTTACGAGTCTGGGGAGTTTTTAAATGACAGACCCTGTATGTTGTAGAGAGTATGTAGAACCCAAGTCTCCTTGTGTGTAAATTTCGCCTCGAATGAGTTGAAATTTCATCAAGACGTATTTTTTATTTTATTAAATTTAGACCTCATAATCGATCTAAAAACATAAATATACGGATTTTCGCGAATTTATTTGTAACATTAGAAGAATTATTAAATTTCAGTATTTAAGGATGCAATATTTTCGTCTTCCCTATGTTTTGACCTCAATCATAATTGCAATAAAATAAATTAATAGAACTTACCTTAAATCGGTAATGAGCACAAACACTTGCTAACAAAATTATAACTTGGAAAGTAAGTGATCTCCATCTCAGTTTATGCTTTTATACTTATTATCACATAACCAACTAATGGAATATATTTATCAACTTCCTTCAACGCACTTTGTCATCATATGCACTTTATGGGTATGTAGGCAGGTTTATCAATCATCTTTCCTGTTTTCCTATGAAATAACATATCAACGCTTTCTCGGTTTTATTTCCCTGCGATGTGTAATGTTGTACTACGATTTTGTATTATTTGTGTTAGATTTAATATATTTCTGATTTTAATAAATTCCTTTTTTTAAATATTACCTTTACGACGCTTTATATTGTTCCAATAAATTATTTAAACTGTTTTTACCTTACCGCCATCCCTCATAAAAAATTTTTGTATGTGAAATTTTTGCACTCCAACATTTGAAAGATTGTCCTTTTTTACCATAAAAATGAATGTACGGCGAAAGTCGGATATGTGACTATGCAATATTTCTCTGAAATCGGGCTTGTAAAATGTGTGTCGCAAGTGGGCGAATTTTCTCTGAATCGGCTTGTACTATTTGTGAATTTTATTAGATTTTTAATATATTTCTGTTAAAGAGTTTGAGGAATCTACCTGCTTTTTAGTTGCGAGTATTTTGCATTCTTTTTTCCTCTAGATTTTATCCTTTTTGTATGTTCTTTTGCAGATCAAACTTATTATTATTTTTAAACGTTTTGTACCTGATGGGGGGCTATTTAGACACTTTGCGAAAAAAGTATTTGAACATAACATGTTGCTACCGATAAAGGTTTATTTAGGAACGAATATTTCCTTCATTTTAATATTGTGGTGTGATGATACCTATAACATTAACCATAGAAAACCTAAAAAATGTCATAGCGGACGAGTATTTTTTGCATTCTTTTTTCCTCTAAATTTTAATATATATTTCTGCTCAGGTTATGGTAATTGCGCTTCGAATATTTGAATAATTTTTATCTGATAAAGGGATTATTTAGATGCATACTTGTAAATTTATCTCCTCATTTACGTTAATGATACTGCTTTACAGTACATTTGAGCCTCTTTTCTTCAGATTCTGTATTAAATTCTCAAAATAGATGAACTTTTTTCATTCAGATTTCTGCCACGAGCGCCCACGCGGTGATTGCTGCTGCAAGACTATACAATTTGCGAGCTTGATAGATAAGTCTATCGGTAGCCGCTGTGACAAGGCATCGGATTACAAAACCCGAGGTCCGCGGGTCGAATCCCCGCCGGTGCCTCTCTCTCCACTCACACACAATAAAAAATTACATGGCTCCATCTAGAGGGACATTCAGATATTCAGAGCTTAACTAAATGATCGACAGATGGCGGCGGCGGCGGCGACCAAATATTAGGACGTGGTGGGCCAAAATTAGAAGTGCCAAAATTCAGAGGGGTGGGTGGTGGGCCAACCACCAAAAATACAGGCTGCTAAAATTAGGGCTGTCAAAAATGCGGGGGCGGAGGCGGCTTCCTTTGATCTTTCTTCAAAGGTTCCGACGGTCTTCAAAAAGTTCCCACGGTCCTCAAAAAGTTCCCAGTCTCAACCGGCCCCATACCTACTAATGTCACCACTGTAAAACACAATTGCAAACTGACATAAAAACCTACCGTAGGTGCATTATATTTCCAAACTTACAAAACAAATAATTTCTAGGAAATAATTACACCAATAAAACATTATGAGAAAAGAGGTAGATATTTGTATTTTAAGTAAAATTTAAGTGTATTACCGTAATAAAATCTTATCTACAAATTTCTACCTGAATGCGGCACGGGTTACCGTTCACCGAATTATCTGAAACTTTGACATAAATTATTCCTAGTATAATAGTATATTTTCGTGGGGTGAGACTTAAAAAATACGCAAAAAAAATTCACCCCCTATAGAGATGGGCCACCCTAGGGAGTATATCTGTTACATTTTAATAATATCCTCATAGCTCTGTCTTGCAACTCTTGTAACTGTTGTATTTCATTGTTATTTAAATATAGCTGTGGCGTTGCACAATATTCAAAATGCGGAACTATTATAGATTTATATACTAATATTCTTGAAAACAATAATTATAAATAATTTGAAATCCTACGTAAGAAATAAATCTTTTTTGCAACTTTTTTAATAATATAATCACTATTACTTTTGAAAGTCAAGGACTGATCTATTATAAAACCAAGGTATTTAATTTCCGAAACTTTTTCTAACTTTTTATTATTTAATACAATTCTTTCCCTAATTTGTAGTCGGCTTATTATCTGTTTTTCGCCGAGAATCATATATTCACATTTGTTTATGTTTACTTTTAAGCTATTATCATACAGCCAAATCAATATATCTTTTAAATCTTGATTAATGTCCTTAATAACATCATCTACATTCTCTCCATCCAAATAAATAACGTGTCATCTGTAAATAAATATACCTTACAATTTTTTATAGATTTCACTATGTCGTTTATAAATAGGACAAATAATAAAGGTCATAGCACTGATCCTTGCGGTACTCCGAAGTCATTGTCTATTACGTTAGACTCACTATTTATGTATTTTGTTTTTTGTCTTCTCTCCTTTCGGTTGATTTAATAAATAAGCTTTATACTCCCGTTTCCTTCAATTATCATTACTGTAACTAGAGAAGGGATTTCGACTTGGCAACACCACACTGTTTTGTATAAAACCATTCTATAAATAAATCCCATACAAACTACCTACGTCATCGGCAAATTACCTACGTCACCAATTTAAAACACCTGTTGCTCCACTTATTTTAACTTCTGTTTTCTCAAAAAATTGATAATTATTTTCGCATAAATCTGTATTAGAAGTCTTGTTTGTACATATTCTATGATATTATTCAATAAAAAAAAATACTGGTAATGTGTTAGCAGGTCTAAATTCTTTACATATTAATGTTTTTCTGAAATCGATCGGCAGTGTCTACATTTTCGGCGCGATTTCAGATCGAAAAATATTCAATACTTTCTTGATTTATCCATTTTTATCTGCATATTGCACTGGCACCTTCGTTACTTTTACAGGACAAATTTTATCTAGTGACTTAGATATACTGCTCAGTTCAGTTTGAGCAACGAGGAGCAGCAGTGGACAGTTTTCAGCGAGAACCTGAAGATGGCAGATGGGATTCTGCCGAAACGTCGTTTAGAGAACGGTGGCTCCAGAAGGAGCCTATCAACCACGCAGGAAAACACCCGGAAGTACACCAAATATGTACGTATATACCAAAAAAAGCAGCTTCTGATACTCCTACTTTTCTGAAATAATCAAGAATCACTTGTGGTTACTATTCTAAAATCTTACATGGAATATAAACGAGACATTAGCCCTTGAGGTGAAACTAACTAATGTAAAAAGCCACACAGAGCAGCAACTGCTCAAACAGTTGACGGGTTCAAATAAAACATTTTATATTAGACTTGTAAATTCAATAAGGCGCCTCATTGAAGGAATGATTGGGACTCCAATACGGACTTACATAATGACACACGTTTTGCTACGGTCGAATAGTACATAGTAGAAATTTATTTTGCATTATTTATATTAAAAACCATTCAAATATTGCCCAATAAAATTAAAAATTGTTAATGTTAACTGGTATAATTATTTTCTATATCGTTTCAGAGTCTATTATTAAAGAACCCAAATATCTGAAAATTTTTCACATAATTAATACACTTGCTCTTAAAATAGATCATGTTTCTTTAAACATTTACCTGTGTTTTATGTAATTGTTGAAGGAGAAAATTGTGAAATATAATTGAAAAATTAATCCACTTACCTGAAGATTAATTTAAATTATATGAACAATTTTCTCCGAAGCAATTACACCCCACCCTCCCTTACATAGATCTATTTTAGCACAACACAACAGAAGTGAGGTTCGACGCTCGACCGGTAAGGATCTGAGAGGGGATAGGAGAAAAAACTTACTTCAAACGTTGTGACTCAATCGCTCGGAAACTACCTGTGTTTTATGTAGTTGTTTCGGAGAAAATTGTTCATATAATTCAAATTAATCTTCAGGCATGTCCGATTCATTTTTCATTATCCACATAGTAAATGCAGGCTATAATCATTAAAATTCATTGACACTCTATTTTCTGTTTATCAAATAGTATTTATGCTTTGTGAATTACTTTCTTTAACCACAGCTATACGAAAGTATATTTCCTCCAGTTTCTTTTTTCGAGGTTAAGAAGCATTTGTTCGTAGTTTATTTTCCTGTAAAGATCCAAAAAATGGATTGAAATTACTGGACGTAACGATATTTACTGGAGGAGACGGACATATCGACATTTTGTTCTAATACATATCGCATGTGCAGTAGATATTATCATATTAGATATTATGATAGTGCAATGTAATGAAAAATAAAATTATGTATATTAAAAAATTTGCAATTTTGTGTTCCGTAATATGTGTAAATGCATAAAAATAAAATGTCTAAAAAATGTTTGATTTATTTGTTACCTACCCATTACTTTTCAATTCAATTCAATTTATTTCAAAAAAAATTACAGTTACAATTTATAAACAAATAATAACATCTCATTTAAGCTGTGAGGCCTGTATTTGAGATGTGTATTATATTTTGTATACAAATATTTAATATGTAATTATATATAAGTTCTTAAGTAATTCTATTCTACTCTATTCTATTCTTAACAGTAATTTTGTTATTGAGGAGGAGAAGAAAAAGATTTATTGGGTGTAAAGTTCATTAGTTAAAATACTTTCAAATGTATGACGATTGTTCTGAAGTTTTCTTAAATTTAGATTTTTTTATGTTTTTTAAATTAACTGGTAGGAGATTGTACAGTTTGGGAACAAGGAAATTTATATATTGCTGGGTGTGAGACTTATGCATAGCAGAAATTCTTATGTTTTGGTTGGAGACTACTATGGTGTTGTCAAATAGATATCTATTTGGATATCTATTTGACATGCAGTTACCATTCATTGAATGGTTTGAAAAGTGTACAGTAATCTTATATTAAATAAACCCGTTTCTGTGTATAAGAGTTCTGTTGAGTACCTCAGATTTTTTTTAAATAAAATTTTTATTATTGTATTTTGTATGGCCTGCAGATTTTTTAAGGTATTTTTGTATAAACCACCCCCAGAGCTGGGCAAATATGTACATACAAATACCTCATAAGTATTTAAATAATAGAAAGTATTTAAATACCGAGTATTTAAATACTTCTTGCAACAAGTATTTGTATTTATACTTGCAAATACTTTATCTGAAATATTTACTACTTAGTTTTTGTGAAAATGATCCTAAAGTATTTATAAATACTTAAGCTATTTAAATAACTGGGAAGTATTTAAATACTTCTAAAAAAGTATTTAAGTACTTTCAGAAGTATTTGAATCTCAAAAGTATTTAAATAAATATAACAAATGTAAATACATTGCATCATTTAGTCTTCAGTTGTTCACGTCTTAATTCCCAGAAAGTTGGTTGAGAGCAGACAGTAAGTGTTAATGTAATGTTTTGTGATTGAGAACAGTTGAACTAGTGCCGTAGTCTCTGTGCTTTATTTGGGTATTTGCAGAAGACGCAAAGTTCTAGCTCTACGAATAAGTAAAAGTCCAATACCCAACTAGAACTGATTAAGTATAGAGGTATTAAAATAGTGTTGTAGAAGTTCATGGAAGTCATGAAACCTAAATTTTGACACCTCAAATAGACAAATAGCATTTAATATAATAATGATAATGGCAAGTCTTTATTGATTTCTACAAAAATAAAAAATACAATTTGGCGTAGTAGCCCAAACGACAGAGAACATTTTATAGTGAAACCCCCAAAAACTTGCAAACTAAATAATTTTTTTTAATGAGTTTGTGAAAGTTTATAGAATAATATCCTGAAAAGTTTACATTCTGCTCGGATGCAAAACACAAAAAAAGGGAAAGAAACAATTTTTAAATTAAGAAAAAAACAAAAAATACAGGTAAATAGACCACGTATTTCTGAACAAAAAATGTTCTAATAAAATGTATCGATAGAGCCACGGTATTCCGGGAAAAAAAATAATGAAATAACTTTGTCACTCTGCGCGTCCAAGCAGCGCACGGTTAAATGCATAGATATTTTCATAGTTATATGGATAAGATTATGAAAATTGCAATTTCTTATCATGATTTGATTGATCATATTTTCGAAAAAATGCATACAAGTAACGAATTTGTGTTTGAACATTCGAAAAATATACATTTTTTCCGAAATAGTGATATTTTATTTTTTCCAATGGGTCAAGTTCTCGGCAAGTTACAGCCTCCAATATATATATATATATATATATATATATATATATATATATATATATATATATATATATATATATATATATATATATATATTTATCAAAAAAATCATCAAGCAAGGAAATTAAAACGATCTGAAATGTACTTTTTTTTAAATCCACGTTACTACAATTTAATAAACCATAATAATCATGAAGTGTAGATACTTTTTAACAGATCTCAATGAAGAAAGAAATTTTTTGAAGGGCTTTTACTTTTTTCTATATTTTTTATTGCGACGATTGAGTTCGGGCGTGATAATATATATAAGTATATTTTTCCCATCCATCCTTTGCTTGTATTGTTTAAAACAAAAAAGTATCAGCTGCAATTTCAATCTTTTAAATGAACCAACACTCATGTAGATTGAACAAATTCTGATTTAGTAACATGTAATTCAGTGCGTCGGTGTCACAGGCATGCGTATTCAAGCGCGCGCACGCAAGTATCTCGCTCCGAGTTATAATAGTCCACAGTACATCGCCCCCTTTTTTTTTTTAATGATTAGTAACAGGCTGAATTTTCGTGAGTAGCTTCGTTTTGACGAGACACTCAACTTTTCTCTCTGCGAAAATTCTCGGTATTGGTAGCTAATAGCAAAAATTATTTTTTCTTCAAGCGTATTAAAATCTTTAAATTATGTTACCAAAAACAGAAGTAGAAGTAGGACATTGTTTTACTAGTAACAAAATGTTAGTACCGAACGCCACCGTAGTGGACATTGTTTTACTAGTAACATAATGTTAGTTCCGAAAGCGCCACCGCAGTGGGTATTGTTTTACTAGTAACATAATGTTAATACCGAAAGCCACCGGTGGCGCGCTATCCACTAGCCACTTGTCATATTGTGTCAACATGTAAGACTGTAGTTTGAATATTTGTACATTTATGATAAATAAATGAATTTTTGCATTTTAATACGCTTGAAGAAAAAATAGTATATATTACACGGAGTAGAACGCCTTTTTTGTGTTTCGCCCAGTTTGCGGCTTCGGCTTCGCCTCAGCCGCAAATCCTGGGCTCAACACAAAAAAAGAGTGCGTTCTACTCCTAGTAATATAATATACTATTTTCTTCAAGCGTATTAAAATGTTTAAATTATGTCACCAAAAACAGAAGTAGAAGTAGGACATTGTTTTACTAGTAACAAAATGTTAGTACCGAACGCCACCGTAGTGGACATTGTTTTACTAGTAACATAATGTTAGTTCCGAAAGCGCCACCGCAGTGGGTATTGTTTTACTAGTAACATAATGTTAATACCGAAAGCCACCGGTGGCGCGCTATCCACTAGCCACTTGTCATATTGTGTCAACATGTAAGACTGTAGTTTGAATATTTGTACATTTATGATAAATAAATGAATTTTTGCATTTTAATACGCTTGAAGAAAAAATAGTATATATTACACGGAGTAGAACGCCTTTTTTTGTGTTTCGCCCAGTTTGCAAATTCTGGGCTCAACACAAAAAAAGAGTGCGTTCTACTCCTAGTAATATAATATACTATTTGCTATTAGCTTCCACTATCGAGAATTTTCGCAGCGAGAAAAGTTGAGCGTCTCGTCAAAACGAAGCTAGTCACGAAAATTCAGCCTGTTACTGATCATTAAAAAAAAAGGGCAATGTACTGTGGACTATAACGTTACAGTTGATTATTTTTTTCCGGAAAAACCGTGGCTTTAGCGGTAAATTTTGTTTTAGGACATTTTTTGTTCATAAATACGTGATCTAACCATCTGTATTTTTTATTTTTCCTAGCTTGACTTAATTTCAAAATTTTGAAAAAATGGATGAAAAAATTTTTTTTCACATTTTTTTTATGTTCTGCATTCGAGCGAAATGTAAACTTTTCAGAATATTATTCTATACACTTTCACGAACTTATTAAAAAAAATATATTCAGTTTACAAATATTTGTAAGTAAATACCTGCAACGACTGGGCTAAAGTTTAGCCATTATAAGCTATTTTTACACTTAACTATGCTTCAAAATATTTCAGTGTTATCAAAGTATTTAAATATTCGGAAAGTATTTAAATACTAAGTTTAAACTATTTAATTACTTTTGTTATTTATTATTTAAATACGTTTATCTTTTGAGAATACTTAATATTTAAATACTTTCAATTTTCTGAAAGTATTTAGTATTTAATATTTAAATACTTTTTCAAAGTATTTGCCCAGCTCTGACCACCCCAAACTTATGCAATATCTTAACATTGACTCAACCAGGGCATTGTATATAATTACTAGATTTTTTTTTGTTTAGTATGTCTTAGCTGATAAAACTTATACATTAATCTTCTAAGTGTTTTTGCGAGATACATTGCGTGTACATTCCATCTTAAGTGTTGATCAACCATTAACCCTAAATATTTGATTTTTGATGCCATATTGGTCGGCATCTTGAATATATTACTTCCTGTTAGTAGGCCAGGCAACGAATGAGAGAAATCTTAGGGACAGAAAATTTGACTTCGGAACTCTGTTTGAACTAGTCTGGAGATGAACATATCAAAAGTCCCCACACCTAGTGGTGAGCGGGGGCACTTTAAAGGTCCCATTGTTTTTGTTTTTCGCTTATATCTCGGAAACTATGTCATAACAGCTTGACCACTCTATACAAAATTGAAGCTGCCAAAATTTGCCACAAGAATCACTACTTACATTTGTCGATATGTTGTTCTGTTCTCGAGATATCCGCCCTCTAAATTCGCGTTTTTTCGCCACACGTTTTTTGCTCTATTTGTTAAGAAAACTCTTCAAATGTTGTTCTCACGAAAAAGTCGTGAGAAAGAAGTTGTAGAGCATTAAATTTCCTTCAAGAATATATAGTATTTTCATTTTTGCCATCAAGAGTCGACGTCCTCACCAATAATACCTACAGTGGTTGTTTCAGATAATTCAACAGCCGTGTCTACAATGAGTACGTCTGCATCATTCTGGGCTTGAAGCATTCTGATTCCATTTGCCTGTACCTTCAATTTCAGCACGTCGATGAGTCGGCTTTTGTTGAAGACGTTTGAAATAAAATCTTCCTGTTTCACATTTATCCCTGTATCCTCACCGAAATTAATGTTGGAAGATTTGCTGAGGCGGTACCTCCTTTGCTGTTCAGCGACCTTGGTACTTGATGATAAAGTAGTGTATCCATCAAAGAAAAAATTGTTTTCAGCAATTTCCGAATTTCGAGGGCGGACAGAACAACATATCGACAAATGTAATGTATAGTGACTCTTGTAGCAAATTTTATCAGCTTCAGTTTTGTATAGAATGGTCAAGCCGCTAAGACGTATAGTTTCCAAGATATAAGCGAAAAACCAAAAAATGGGACCTTCAAAGTGCTCTCCTCCCCCCGCTAACCACCTAGGAGTGGGAACTTTTGATATGTTCATCTCCAGACTAGTCCAAACAAAGTACAGAAGTCAAATTTTCTCTCCCTAATATTTTCATCTACACCCTTTTTTGAGCATTCGTTGCCTGGATTACAGGTTGAAATGTATTTAAACGTGTTCCTCAACCTCAAATATATATAATTACATTTAAACCACGTTTCTAGGTCATAGGGAATGGGAGATACAATATTTTATAGTTTTTGACACCATACCCAGACAGCACAATATAATCTTAGAATATTCCTGGAATATACTCTTGAGAATAAAGAATCATTCTTAGAATAGGCCGTGAATATATAAATTCTCCAGGGAATATTCTTAGAATCGGCCAATGGGAATATCCTACATAAACCTAGATTATTCCTTTAAGAATATTACCAAATTATTCCAAGAATAATCCAGGAATATTTATATGTTTCAAACTTCACAGCTTTTGCCAGGAATATATATTTATATTCCTGGAATAATCTAGGTTTATATAGGATATTCCCTTAGGCTGGTTTCAGGAATATTCCCGTGAGAATGTATACAGGTCCTCTGGTATACGTGGGTCACTTTTGGTAAAAGCAGAAATAAAACTAATACATCATCAAAATGCACCTGTATAAGGGAAGACACTCGCAATTGTTTACAGCAGCTCCTTCAGCTTGATATCTGATTATCTTACTTTTCGATTTAAATAATTATATAAAAATTAAAATGTAAAATAATAACAGTAATCACCTGAAAACTTTCCACTCCTAGCATATTAGTGCCTTCTTCCTAAAAATTCTAAAAATATGGGAAAATAAAATATTGAAAGTATAATATTGCAGAATTATTTATTAAGTATTTAATAAATATATTTATATTTTGAATCTATCTTAAGACTAATCTTCTTTGTCCGTTTCATTGTTTCTAAAACAAAAGAAAACATTTTATAGGATTTTTATTTAGAATTTAAACTTGTGTATTGAAGAAAGCTAATGGTAAAACCAAGAATCAACTCATATTTTTGTATTTTGTAATTACTTGGAAGTATAGTAGCGCAAAAAAAAATTTGAAAAATTTTATTGCTCAAATAGATTTTAAGTTTGAGCAAAAAAAAATGTCCGTCGGTCTGTAACTTTTTTTTATGCGCACAATTACTCTAGAACCTTTAACATATTGACTTGATTTATATGTATTTCAACGAGGATTATATTCTGATCTTATTCCGTTGAAGGGTTGAGGGGTAAATTGGGTAAATAGGAGTACATAGGTAAATCAAGGAAGAGCCCATAAAACTGGTATTTAGTACATATAAGAAAAGCTAATATTTCAAAACATTTTTTGGCATTAGCCGCCCCCATGATTTATCGTGTGTACAAGAACCAAAGGATTCAAAATTTGTTTTTACTTTATCCTTCATCTCCTACCCCCTCCCCTCGTTGGGAAAATTCGAGAAAAATTTTACTCTCCCCCGCTGATCATTTTCATTGAAGAAAATTTTTTTGAGTTGGGAAAATTCCTGTGTCACCCCCGAGTATCTAAAAAAGTATTCAAAATTCAGAATAGAATTAGAAAGTTATATTCCTCTCGCCAAGAAACACTAAATCATATTAGAGATTTCTTTTTAAATAACTGATTCTTCTTCAGCATGCCATATGTCTTGATAGTAAGTTCCATCAAAATCAAAAAAAAAAAAAAATTACATTAAAAAAATTAAAATAGCAGGATATTATATCATCTGTTTAAAAAAAAAATTGCTAATATGATTTACTGTTTTTGGTGAAAAAACGCTTCGCAGGAGGCCGTGTATGTAAATTAAAACCAAATTAATGTCACCTACACATAGAAATATTGTCACTCTACATAAAAAAAAAAATTATTCAAATCGTGCAAAAAATAGAGAGTTACAGGCTTGTTTCTCATTTAAGCAAGTATATATCCAAACCGCAAACAAATATGTTATGTTGAATAATTACCTGTAACTGTTGCGAAAAGTGCTGTTTTGGAAAACACTTTTTTGTCTTTGTGTCCGTGTAAACTGTAAAGCTTGGCCAAGTCATCACTCATTACTTTTCACATAAAGCGGCATGAACATTCCTTGTAATTATCGCCACCCAATCTACACATACTATCAATCTAGAAAAAAAAAATACAAACAGGTAATTATTATCTTTTTACAAAAAATAATAGAAAATATTGATTAAAACGAAAACTTGTAATAAAAGTTACTACAAATTATTTGTCCATTGCCTCTAAGCATAGAGGGTTATCATTTGCTAGTCACATATTCCAAGAAGTATATGTACCTGAAGTTTCGAACGTTCAGTTGAACGAATTTAAATTGAAAATTTGAAGTTAATCGACTTGGACGTACAATTTTTCTGGTAATATTTGCTGGCAACGATACTATCATTGTCAACAAATATTACCGTAAAAGTGGTACGACTCAGTCGATTTATAATTTTTATTATCTTTCCTTTTCAAATGAAATTCGTTCAAGTAAACGTTCGAAACTTCAGGTACATGGAAGTATAGTAATTTTATGAGCGACAGCTCTGCTCATCAAAACTAGCGCTACAATTAAAATTTTCGCCAGAATCGCTTTCCAATAAATTACTTTCACTGCCACTATTTGAAACATTACTTCTAACAATAATCTCTAAATGAACACTACTTATTAAGTTCGTGGTGCCTGCAGTACTATGATTAAAAGTTTGGGAATTATTTTGACTGATGCACTCATAAGTACTTTCTTGTAAATGTGAAGAATTTGTTGGTAAGCTTTGGTTCAACTGTAATAACTGTCTTTGATTTATACCGTGTGTGTAGTCGCGGGCTAGGCATGGGGAGAAGAATTACAACATCGCGCGTGCCAGCTGGCTGCAATGAAATAACAGAGCTGGAATGCTCCACCAACGGACGAATTTACGGCTGCCGGTGTTGTCAAATCTCTCGCGCTACGTGAATGTACATGCCTAATGGGAAATTACACGCACGGTATCATCAGTATTATGGTCTAATGGAGTTTTAGAGTTCTATTAAGTTCTATATGAAGCTGCGCCAGTACCAGTAGTATTTCTATCCCTTTTTCTTTTCATTTAAGTAAGAAAATGTACAAGTGACGTGATGCCCTGTTAAATTTTCCCTATAAAAAAGATTAATGTACTTACTTATTGTTCATCGGTCACTTATCACTTATACTACACATAAAAACACTTAAGTATCTCAACAATAACAAACGATTAAAGCACGTAAATTCTGATATTGAGGTTATGTTATGAGATACGTAAATAGGAAAAAATCGCGGGTAGTTTAAAACACTATATACATGTGCATGGCTTTATTTCTGAAGTCTAGCCTTGGCTGCACTGCTCAAACCTGATAACCTGATAACAAAAATATGGATTGAGCTTTTGTTTAAAACTGGGAATAACATCATTGTATAATATAATCATTATAATCATATTAAATATTTTTTATTAATTGAAATAAATAATAACACGCATATATTTAAGTTATATTTTACAGAAAAAATTAAAAGCTTTTATAAAACGTTGATTTGGTTGAGTAACAATTAATATTATTCTTTCATTCTCAAAGTGTTAGAATATTCTTGACCCAGGAGGGAATATATATATTCCAAAATAAATATTACTATCATATTCATGCTGAATATTCCATGTATATGTTTAAAATTATATTACTAGAATAATCCGTTATCTTATATATATTCCAGGATTATTCCAGAATTAATCAGAATATATTCATTATTTTTTGCATAATTACAGAATATTCTTAGATTATACGATGCTGTCTGGGTATTGGACGCCATCTTGAATATCTCACTTCCGGTCGATTTTTCAGCTGGGCAACCTTGATTTTCGGATTCAGCGGGGTCGAGACAGAGGGAAAAGCATGGTTACTCAATTGTTACATAAAATGCTCCTTGCATCGTACTTTTCTGAAAATGAGCCTAGTCTAATATACATATTTATAAATTGTTTTGTGAGGAATTAACAGTCTTTCAAGTAGATTGTTTTTTTTATTTGGAAGCTTGTAGTGCGCATTTTATTGTATTACATCGAAATAGTGAAAATCAGAAAACTGAATAATCAAAAGTTTTATTCTATCATACTCGTACATACCTCTTCCTGGAAATATTCACTACACTCAGAATTTGACATAATGCGACCGCTGATTTTCCTTAATAGGCCGTCACTTTCCTCATTGTCAGTAAATCCCCGGCCAAGTACAGTACCAGTCTCGTCTTCATAGCTCTCTTCTCCTTCGGCAAATGTCACAGTGCTGCGGTACTGGTTTAGTATGACGGATTCTGATAATTTAACTAGGGCTATGTTGTTTCTAGCGTGGTACCCAGAGCCCTCATCATAGGAAAAGCCTTTGTAAACTATGACTTGGGCAGCGCCTATTATTCTATCATCATTAATGGGATTTTCGAGGTCTCTCAAAGCAATGCTTGGGTCAGGATCGCTAAAAAAGTAAATTTAAATTAGTTCGATACTATTTATATGTGACATGAAAAATATTTTAATGTCTTTGAGATCTGGACAGTATTTGGTAGATAGAAATTTAGAAATTCCTCCATTGAAAACGAATCGAGGAAAAAAAAAATATTTAAATATTCGACCTAGTAGGTTATTTCTAGAATAAAAAGAATTGCCTCATGCCGTAAAAAGTCCAAAATATCATAGGTAGAATAATAGTAGAGAGTTCATGCGTCCGAAGGTGCCTTAAAAAATGATTCTGTAGGGTTTTAAATACCAAAAGATGATACCTGGCTAAATAGATATAGTGGAGTGCCGTAAGGCGTGAAAACTAAAAAACCTTGGAACCCAGTTTCCTATGAATCAATTTTAATGAAACTTTTTGCATTGTGTTACTAAAGCCTAATACTAAAATGCTTATGGATTAGAAATTGACGTTTTTTTTTATTTAAAAGTCTCTGGAGATCTTCTACATAGTCGAGTCAATGAAGCCTAAAAATCGTCTTAATTCTTAATTCTCAGCAACAGCTCCGATTTTGATTATTGTTTTAAATGTGGGTTTTTTAATATCATTCAAAATCAGAAACATTCCAAGTGGCGCAAATAATTATTTATATTGTTTAAACAACAATAACAATATTCACAAAAAAATATATTTTAAAAAATTTTTTTTCGCGGGATTTATAAAACATTGAGTTGTTTTTATTGAAAATGGCATAATAGGATAAGCATGTAAAATCTGCCCCCAAACAAAATTTTGTTTGTTATCAACTATTTGAAGGGGCTTACCCTGAATATGATTTTCCTAAAATTTCAAGCCTGCAGCCGCCATATTGGAGGAGTGGTGGGGGGTTTTTTGATTTTGGTTTTTTAAAATTTTCTCGGATACCGTTGCATGAAAACATCCGAAAGAATTCACAGTTGTTACTTACATGTTGGACTATTTACCCAATTTTTTTCATAATTTTTAAATCCAAATTTCATATGCAAAAAAAATTTGCAAATTTTTGAACACTATTTTTTGGCACTTTAAAAAAGGGGGCCACTCTGAATTTTTCATCGTAAATTACTCATTTATTCCCAAATTTTTTCATATTTTTAAAAGATGTGGAAGATAGTTAAAAAAACGAAAAACTGCATTACCGACCATTCTCTTATACGCGCCTCACTATCATTTGGACACATGTCTTGTTAACAAATATATAGTTTTTCCATCACTTATAAGTGCATTTTTAACAATCTGCCGCCGTTATAGACCATTTTTACAGTTTTTAGGTACTATTTATAACGTTTTTATTACCTACGTTCAAGTATGCCCAGTAATGAAAAGAACGACGTGCGCTCCCAGGCAGCAAGGTGCCGTCATTATGACGTCGTTTTTTCGGCATTAATTACGTCAAATTCACCTTCAGCATGACGTAAAAATGACGTGAAAAAGACGGCACAATGTCACAGCCCAATGACGTCATACATATGACGCCAATATGACGTATTGGTAATCAGTGAATTTTGCGATGAGGGATGCAAACCGCTCATTATAATATTTTTCCACAATTATTAATAAAGTTTTTGACGAAAAAAAAAAACGGAATGTGCAGGGATCGAACCACGGACCTTTAGAAACGTGTATTTGACGTCTTCATGATAACGACAGAAGTACATTATAAATATCACGTCTCTGGTACGTCATTTATTGGGACAATGACGTCGGCGACGAAAAATCACCTTTAAAAGACGTCATAATGACGTCACCCTGCTACCTGGGCTCGAGCGGGGCCTCCACGGGACCGTCGGAAAGACCAGGTTTGTTCAGAATATCTACCGTTCATGTGTAAAAACCGCTGCCCAAGGAATCATTACTTCCACATCTAGATTTTCTAACCAAGTCTATCACAACGAAAACATTTTGTATGTGGAAATAATTGCTTATGGAACTTCAATAATATAATATTTGAAATCGTCTACCCCAAAAACCCATAAAACGATATCCCACATCGGTACTGGGATGGGGGTGTAGTGAAGGTGGATGAAGTAAAAAAATAATTTGACGTTTTTTGTTCTTGTAAACACACTAAATTACAATTTTTTTTCATCCCCTTAAACAATGGGGTGGGAGGGTAATGGGGGTAGCTAATGCAAACAAATTTTTTGAGACCTTAACTTCTCTTGTATATATTAAATTCCAAATTTATGGACCCCAATTTAGCCCCCTTCGACGGAATAAGATGTAAATATAATCTAGTTCCAGATCCCGTTAAAGTATATACGTAGGTATACTAAATTTCAAATCAATATCTTAAACGGTTCCAGAGTAATCGTGCGCACAATAAAGTTACAGAGACCTGCAGACAGACAGAAATTTTTTTTCGCTCAAACTTAAAATCTCGATGTTTCACGATATTCTAAGCCTATTTGATCAATAAAAATTTTCGAAATTTGTTTGTCGCTACTATACTTCCACTGGATGTAGAAGTAATTATTCTTCTATTAATGTCCGATGGAAAATCACAAGGTTTATTCATTACAATTTAACTATCCGATAGTCGTATAGGTTTAGTAAGTAGGGGGAGTGGGGCCCATTGATACAGTGGGAACATTGATACAGTGGTTCTAATTCAAAAACTAGAAAAGTAACAAGTTTCCGTTTGTTGCAATAGATAGCGCTAGTAATGTAAGGAATACCATAAAAATATTTCGCAGCAGCAGTGAGTGAGCAGCCGTTGACGAGGGTACATGTGTTTTCAAATTACCAAAGTAAATTACAGTGCTAAATTCGGACATCGAAATTTATTTGTTATATTTAATAGTCTGCCAATATTAGGGTGGCCCGTCTTTTTCGAAATCGAAATTTTTTATTTCTCACCCCTGCAAATGGTTCCATTTGAAGAAAAAACAGTCCCCTCAAAATATTATTGAGGCAAATTGAAGGCAAGGGGTGCCGCAAAATGCATTATTATGCAATAATAAAAGTAAATGGAATTATTTACATTCTTTGGTTGATGCATTGTTTTTTTTTAATCAGCAACATTTATCTTTAGAATGACTAATCAAGTCATACAAATATCAAAGACATTATCTGTTGTGACTATGACATGTGTCATACTACTGTAAATTCGTAGTCTAAGAAAACTAGACTAGAAGTTTTTGAAATAAAACTCTCGTTTTATCTTTGTGTATTTTATTATGAAACGTTTTTTTCATACATAGTACCAAATATTATCCTAAATCTACAAGACATATAGTAATAAAAACAATATTTTTTGCACTAGGCCAAAGCATGCGACAGGGTTTCTTTTTTTACATTTGGAAACTGTGATTTATAATCATTTACAACTTGGAGTAAAAACTGTTTTTGGTCTTCATTTTTTGTTAAAATGTCATTATAGTCAGTAATAAGTTTGATTCCTCTCTCAGCGGCATCATTTACAACTATAATTTTGTTTAACTTTCATTTTCCCTCCATGTTGTTGGATCATTTTCCAAAAATTCCATAGACAAACCTAATTTTTGAAAAAACTGTTTAGTGTTCTCGCATATGAAGTCCTGAATTTCCTTGTTTTCAACGTCAGTAATGTTACTAATCATAAGTCGTTTAATACCCTCTTGATTTGGTGCTTTCCTATTCAAAGCTTTAACCATTTCTCTTTTAGTGGTAACTGAAATATCGTCATCAAAGAAAGATAAGCCGACATTTACTGAATTAAGGTACTACAAATGGTTCACTATTTTCCTACTTGCGGCTTGAGATATTTCTTTGTCAATATTTTGATAATTAATGAGTTCTTTACAAAAGTCTAAGTCATGAAGCGGTGCTTTACTAGCAAATGACGCTGTAAACCAGGCCTTTACATAAACCTTTACAATAAAGAGACATATATCTTCAATATCTATTTTTTCTTTTTTAGTTAGTTGGAACTGATCTTGGAAAAAAATATTTTTAGACAGTAAATGGCTTTGGCCATCCAACGTGCATGATGAAATGCCTCTGGTTGATAGAATGTCGTGTGAGTGGGCTCTTCTTCAACAAAAAGTTTAGAAAGCATTAAAAATTCTTTATAATCATCACGAGGCTGTTGCAAAGTTAAAGCTGCATTTAGAAACTTTACAATTTCGGCTTTAACTGGTTGTAAAATGTGTTTAATTTTTGATACCTGAAATCCAGTTTTTAGTTTATTTTGATCTATTTTAGGCCAAAATTCCCTAAAACGTTTAAATAGTGGCACATTTGGACCAGATGAGGAAGGCATTTTTGTGTCAAACACACTTCTCAAAACCACTTCAAAAATATGATGTCTACAAGGAAAATATAGAATATCTCTTTCTAATTTTTGTTGCAATAATGTGGCTGCCCATATTTGATGCTGTTGTATCACAACACAAAGCTATTACCTTTTCGTCCAAATTCCATTCACAAAGCACATCATAAACTGCTTCAGCCTGTTCTCTTCCAGTTGAATTGGGCAAAGCTGGCACTCCAAGTAGTTGTTCAATATCTCCACTAGTAACTAGGATAGCAAGTCTATCGATATTTCCCATTCCAGTGAGAGAAGGTAAAAGTTTTCCATCCCAATGGATGACTGGGGCCGGCAATTCAGAATTACCGAAGGCAGTTTTTAATATTTCAGCTCTTTCTTCGCGGATGCGTTGTCTAGAGCGCTGAAGTGTGGTTCTGCTGATGGACAAAGATGTGGTGTCAAGTCCTAGTGCTTCTGCTACTGCCGTCAAAATATGGACTCCATACCTGTCGCTTATTTTGCAAGCATCAAATGCAGCGGCTATTTTTGGTGTGATGATGTTACATGTTCCATACAATCTCCTCTTTTTTGGCTGTGACGGGCCAGGCTGGTCTTGTAACAACTCTTCTTGGGCTTCGATTATTTCATCTTCATTTTCGTTGGAGTCGGCTGAATTACTACTTGATGATGGACAGGTGACTGTTTCCTCAAATCTAGCTTTTTCTTGTTGACTTCGTTGCATTCGTTCGGATAATTTCTGTAATTTCTCCTCAGCTGATTTTTCTTGAGAAGCAAGTTGGTAATCAATACCATGCATAAATCCAGGACGTCCCTTTTTTCTTTGGTTAATTAAAAACTGCTTATCTTCATCTATTTTCATCAACTCCAATGCATTTGCATGAGAAATGTCAAAGAGATCGTCCAATTTTTCAACGAAATTTTTTTCTTTACCTTGTTTAACACAATGAAAATCCTGACGTGTCGGAATGCGAGCTTTATCCCAAAAAACTGACACCTCTTTTATTGTTAATTTAGCACTTTCATGTACACTTAGCTTCACTTCACGAATGTTATAAAAGAGCACTTGTAATACGTCTATTAGATGGCAATTTATTGCCAATGATTTGTGACGAATGGTGTTCAACTAAGTAAATGAAAGTATCCTTTCGTAAGGATCTAACATCAGCCATCGTTAAATGTTTTTTCAAAAAGGAACGTATGCTAGAACTTATAATGTCACCACTGTAAAACACAATTGCAAACTGACATAAAAACCTACCGTAGGTGCATTATATTTCCAAACTTCCAAAACAAATAATTTCTAGGAAATAATTACACCAATAAAACATTATGAGAAAAGAGGTAGATATTTGTATTTTAAGTAAAATTTAAGTGCATTACTGTAATAAAATCTTATCTACAAATTTCTACCTGAATGCGGCACGGGTTACCGTTCACCGAATTATCTGAAACTTTGACATAAATTATTCCTAGTATAATAGTATATTTTCGTGGGGTGAGACTTAAAAAATACGCAAAAAAAATTCACCCCCTATAGAGATGGGCCACCCTAGCCAATATACTACACTTACAGGTAAGAATTATTATTCGTGACTTATTGCTATATTATTTGGAATCATTTTTATTATATTTTTCTGGAAAATTAATCAGACATACTTTTATGTTATTTATTATTGGTGTTAATTGTTTTTTTATTGTTTTTTTTTTCAGACGCCATGGTTAGAACTTACAAGAGAAAGACTGATCGGGCTAATTTGGATGAAAATGCCATGTCCTCTGCAATTAAGGCCGTTCTTGAGGAAAACATTTCCATAAGAAAAGCAGCTGACAAATATAATTTAAAAGCTGCTACATTGCAGCACAGACTTGAGAAACAAAAGAAACAAGTTCCAAAAAGAGATTACTTATCAAAATATTGTTCCCAACAAGTCCTGGCAGTCGAACAAGAAAGACAGATGAATGAATATGTCGTTAAGTGTAGCAATATGCATTATGGGCTAACTCTGCATCAATTAAGAAGTATTGCTTATGAATACGCGAAGAAACTAAACTGCAAATATCCTCCTAAATGGGATGAAACAAAACAGGCAGGAATAGATTGGGTTTCGGGGTTTCGAAAACGAAGTCGAAGTATTAGTTTAAGAAAACCTGAGAAGACCAGTCTTGCAAGATCATTTGGATTCAGCAAAACTGTGGTGTATGAATTTTATGTAAACTATGAGAAAGTTCTTACCAAACACATTTACACCTGATCGCATAATAAACTTTGACGAAAGAGGAGTTGCAACTGTAATGAATACGCCTAAGGTATTGGCAGCAAAAAAACAAAAGCAAGTTGGCCAATTGTTTCGGGGGAAAGAGGAGAGCTTGTCACTGTTTGTCGTAAAATATCAGCAACAGGGAATATCATTTTTATTTTCCCCCGAGTGCATTATAAAGACCACTTCTTGAATGGTGCTCCAGAGGGAAGTTTGGGAGTTGCAACCAGAAGTGGATGGATGAACTGCGATATTTATATGGATACACTGAAACATATTCAAAGACACACCTGCAGCTCAAAGAAAAATCCAGTTTTGCTCCTGTGTGACAATCACGAATCGCATATTTCAATTAAAGCCGTCGATTACTGCCGAGAAAATGGAATCGTGTATCTTTCTTTCCCACCACATACTTCCCACAAACTACAACCTTTAGATGTGGGAGTATTCGGCCCTTTCAAAAGCAAACTGAAGGTTGCCTTTAATGATTGGCATATAAATCATCCAGGGAAAACTTTGTCAATTTATGATATACCGGGACTCGTAAAACATGCCTACTTCGAAGCATTCACAGTAAAAAATATTACCAGCGGCTTTGCAAAACCTGGCATTCATCCTCTAAACAAACTAGCCTTCTCTGATGAAGATTTTGCTCCGTGTAATGTTTATACGTCTAATGCACCCTCAGAAATTGAAACTAATATACCAGGCCCTTCATGTGATTCAACGTCATCCTCATTTAATCAACCAGAGTCAGGGACACTATCAAATTTTCTACCACGAGAAAACTCCTCACCTATACCACATCAAACTCCCACCACCGTAGAAATTTTGTCTCCGAAATCTGGACCATCAACTTCTACTACCTCACTATTTACACTGAAATCGATAAGACCATACCCACAATTATCTGAAAGAGTAACGAAACGGAAAGGGAGAGAACGTGGAAAATCACGAATTTATACATCCACGCCAGAAAAGAACCGACTCCAAGAATTACACAACATCAAAGAACAAAAAACGATCATGAAAGAACGAAGACAGCGTGCGAAAGAATTAAAAACTGTAAGAAATATCGTGGCTCTGGCTGATAACGGTCACGAACCAATGAAAAGAATGAGTAGTAAAAGAAAGAAGATTGAAAGTGATTCTGATTCGACAAGTTCCTCAGGAGAGTTCGAAACTATGGATTCCTCCTCGGATTTTGCAGTCATCAAATGATGAGAATACGTCTGATCCGGTCCAACCCCTACCAGAGGAAATACAAGATGGTGACTTTCTACTAATAAAATTTGAAAAAAAAAATCTGTTTTGCATTACGCTGGCAAAGTGATCATTAAGTATGAAAACTCGGAGTACTATATCTCGTATCTGAGAAAGAAGCCTGGCTTATGGACTTTTGTCTTTCCTGATGTGAAAGATGAAGCGTCAGTTAATCATTCTGACATTGTTTTAAAATTGCCGATGCCTAATTTCACAAAAGGAACCAGCCAAACTGCTTCACTGTTTACGTTTCCTATTAATCTCTGTTCTTACAATGTGCAATAATTTTTAGCTAATTATTTACGTATTACCTAATGGACGATCTAGAATACAAACAAGATTTTTTTTCAGTATTTCTCTATTATTTTTGTTATTTAGATTTTTTATTGACGTTAATTTATTCTTATGAGGTTTATTTTTATTTCGAGTTTTTTTATTTTAGTTTAATTGTGAACCAAAGTGTCGTTACCAAAAATGTCAATTCATAGCTATTCATATTAATTACTATACACCATGACTAATATGTACTTCATAAAACGTTTATTGAAATAAACAAATAAACATTTTTATACAAGTTTTTTGTTTTTTTTTAAGTATTGAATAAATGTACCCCACCCTGTATGAAGGTGCCCCATACCCTGTATCACTGTACCCCGCAAATGGGGCACTTTGATACAAATTCCATTTTTAGAAAAAGGTACAATTTGGTCCTATGTATATTAAAAATTCTGAATATATAATAAAACTAGACAAGTATTACTATAATTTTACCAAAGAAAAATATTCTGAACATATTACAGATAGAAAATATTACAGCCCAAAAAAAAATGTATCAATGGGCCCCCACTCCCCCTACCAGTTATCAACAGTTTCCAAGAAATAACGTTTATAAAAATCAAGGCATGTTAATATTAATAACTTCTGTAATGATGGATAGAAAACTCTAATTGTATGACGATAGTAGTATAGGTATTAATCCCCGAGTAGACACGCCAGAAACCACCACTCACTCACCATAAGTATAACCCGTTGATAAATCACTCCCAGACCCGTTTATATCTGAAGACATAAAGGGATCCATAAAAGGGCTGGGCGTTTCGGGGGGTTGCGGCGGTCAAAAACTTCTCCCACCGTGCATCGTGTTCAGCATCCTCGTCCTTCGTCTTTGCACGAAATATTTACACTATTTTTGCCTTCATTACATATACTAACATGCGTCCAAATGATAGTGAGGCGCGTATAAGAGAATAGTCGGTAACGCAGTTTTTCGTTTTTTTAACTATCTTCCACATCTTTTAAAAATATGAAAAAAATTGGGAAATAGGCCTTGATAAATGAGTAATTTACGATGAAAAATTCAGAGTGGCCCTCTTTCTTAGAGTGCCAAAAAATTGTGTTCAAAAATTTGCAAATTTTTTTGCATATGAAATTTGGATTTAAAAATTATGAAAAAATGAAAAAAATTGGGTAAATAGTCCAACATGTAAGTAACAACTGTGAATTATTTCGGATTTTTTCGTACAACGGTATCCAAGGAAATTTTAAAAAACGAAAATCAAAAACTCCCCACCACTTCTCCAATATGGCGACTGCAGGCTTGAAATTTTGGGAAAATCTTATTTAGTTTAGTTTAAGTTCAAAAATGTTTTTCACAGTCGGGCTTGATAATTATTTATATTGTTAAAACAATAATAACGACTTTTACAGGAAAAATCTATTTTTTTATGTTTCCTTTTCCCGATATTCATGAAAAAGTTAATTTAGTTCAGTGTTTGAAGGTTTTTCGCCCAGATTCTTTTGGATAGAACCGATTGACGTGAAATTTGGACAGTAATTAGTGAATGGTCCAAGGAACAAAAGTCATATATTGCAGATGTGTGCTTTTACCCTTCTTGGGGGAGGAAATTATTATGTTCAAAGTAACTGCAGAAATCGATAGATGAATGAATTCTAAGCAATAAATATTCTATGAAATTTTTTTCTATGAATCAATAATTTTTGAGTTATTTTTGAGTTATTTTTGGTTGAAAATCAAACATGCATCTAAAAGATGCATGTTTTAGAACGATTTTTCACTAATAACTCGAAAACTTTACGTTTTACCAAAAAAATTATTATAAGCAGAAATGAAGCCTATAAAATAATAAATAGACTGATTTTTTTTATTTCTCTAGATGCAATACGAACCGAATTATCGCTCGATGAAGGTGACTTTTTGTTCGCCGAAAACTGAATTCGATTCTTTCAACGTTAAATAACGGAAAACGGAAAATTTTTGGAGGTAAACATATAATACATTTTTAAAAATACTTGAAAAGACTAAGATGAACTTTGATAAAAGTCGTTAGCATGAAAACTAACGAAATTATGATGAAAATAAAATGGTTGTCTCTTTTCTTCGGAGAAGAATCAGCAATGAAACCAATGGCTTTGCCGCAAGAATTGAAATTGAACGTAATTCATTTACAATTTACTTGATTTAAGTACTAACAATATGTTCTAGAATTTTGAATAGTTTAGGATGCCTTTATTTGAAAAAAGTTTGATTCAAATTTGAAATGATTTTCGAAATGTCTTAAAAAATGTTCATTTTTCCACAATAATTAAAAAACTAAAGAAGATACGCAAAAAATACAAATATTTAGGTTTTTATTACTGAAAATTTTGTTTATTTTTAATTTCCCTGGGATAAAAATTAATTAAGATATCAGCGTTATAAGTTTGAATTTGAGTGCGATAACCACCTTCCCCGAGCCCTTTAAATTCAAAAATCACAAAAACGAAAGGTTCAAGGAAGTTCAACTTTACGCGCCTTATAGTACTTAAAGTTCCCTGTAAAATGATTTTTGAACAGATTCAATAGCTTAAAAATTAAAGAAGTTATCATTGATAAACCAATCATAGTGCATCTGCTCGAGAAACGCTGATAAGTCAGTTTTTTTAACTGTATCTCTTTAGCAGCTCCGTGGAGTAATATTGTACAGTACCTACCGGCTTCTAAAATTTGTACTATAGCCATTTTTTACGTATCTTTTTTAGTCTTTGAATAATAGTGAAAAAATGAAAATTTTTAAAGAAATTTCAAAAATCATTTCAAATTTGAATCAAAGTTTTTTTCAGATATAAGCATCCTAAACCAGTCAAACTTCTAGAACATATTGTTAGTACTTAAATAAAGTAAATTATAAATGGATTACGTTCAAATGAAGTCACCTAGACAAAAATCACCTGAAAAGGTACTCCACTGGCAAAGTTTCATTCTCATTGAATCCGCAATTCAATAATTTGCTTATAGACGGAGAGCTGGTCACGAAATTTCGATTATGAAAAGTTTCCGTAACAATACGTCGAACACTAAGGGAATGATTTGGGAATTTGCTGACAGCTCGAGCGGGGAGGGGCGCCGCCATATTGAAAAAATGACGCACAAAAACAGTCTCCTTGAAATATCTCGCTTCGGGTGCATCATACAGCGAAAAATATTCTTATGAAAATAAAAGAGCATTACATTTTTTACAAAATATGTCCTATGGATTTTTTTGTTAAGCTGAATAGTTTCGGTGCAGCAGCCGAAATTATGATTTTTTGTAATTTCTCAATTTAGTGCGACTTTTATGAAGGAATATTTTTGTGTTGAGACAAAATTTGTTTTCATACCTGGAAATCTTCAAATATAGTTGATTTTACTTGTCTGCAATGCTTAGCTCAATGTTCAATACTCGTTTCCACACCACCTTGAGGTAGAGTATATGGCGCTTCTTTTACGTGGTTGTCCCCTATAGGCCTAATCCACGACTAGCCTGCTTCTTGAGGCGTTTTAGGTGCTTGATGTCAAAGGTCCAGGCTCGTTCTAGTCTTCAACAATACTTTCTTCGAAAATTGTTTCCGTTGCGCTCTTCACTGATTCTACGTATTGATTGTTCTCCATGCTTGCGAGAAATGTTTCGACTGGAGAGTCGACTTCCTCGTCGTCATGAAGCTCGTCAACTGTTGCTGGTGCTGGTGCATTGTCGCAGCTTTGTCCGCTACAAAATTTGCAAATTACAGAACATTTTAACCTTGACTATTTACAACCACATTCTGAACTGCATCAAATAGGGCTAAACAAAATAATAGAAATATTTAAATAAAAGCCAGAATATGTTTTGATTCGTTCTGTTCAATTACAGTTTATGCTTATGACTAAATAACTTCTTTTTAATATTTCAACTTAAGATTTTACCAATATCTAATTCAGCATTTATGTGCTAATATAAACCTACGC
Organism: Rutpela maculata; assembly: GCA_936432065.2. Lineage (NCBI taxonomy): Eukaryota > Metazoa > Arthropoda > Insecta > Coleoptera > Cerambycidae > Rutpela > Rutpela maculata. The sequence goes on along the minus strand of OW386292.2, from coordinate 25,321,603 downwards.
ACGTGTTCAGAGTAAGCTATTTATAGTAATAGTTTGTTTTCTTCTTTTTGTAATATGTATACTGAGTGAGCATATCTGATACTCCCACTCAAAAAGAGAAAAAAAAATTAGCCCAACATTTCTTGATTGGACTGGGAAGACCCCCAAAAACCCAATCAGACCAAAGAAATCATTCGTTGTCATTAATATTCCTATTGTTAGCTTCGTCCAAGCTCATTTTCAAACGTAGATGGCTGATCTTGGGAATAGTAATGACTTGGTAAATGCATCTGCCAATTAGTTACCTTAGACCAGTGCCAATAGTTTCTGATAAAAAAGAATTCTTAGCAGTATATGGGTGGTGGGAAAATTTAGGATTAATGGTACATAATTGGGGAAAAATCGATTGGACCGCAACAGATATCCGGAAGTGGGGTGGGGGTGTGAAAAGGTGTGTGTTTAGGGGTACGATTTTTGACAAGAGTAGACCTCCTATCGAAAAAAGTTTAATGTAAAATTTGTTGTCAAAATATTAGCTTTGCTAAAATGACGTAGGTCTGGCAGCTCTGGGATCTTGGACTACTATATTGATATGTGACTGACATTTTGTTTTGCCGTTTTCGCTAAATGTTAAAAAATACCAGTTTTGATTCGTTCGTGCCGAGCCGAATTTTCGATTTGCCTTGTGTAATTTACGATGCGGATCAACTAAAACTCTTCCTCTTTGCGTCGCGGCATCGTTCGGCCTCCCGCAGGTGTTTTTCGAAAAATATGAACGTTTTAAGATTGCAAGTTTTGCGCTATTTTCGGTTTAGAAATACATTGCATGATTACATCCACCTATAAACATACATTCAAATTATAAGAGTCAAGAATCTTAACAAATATTCCTAGATTTAGTTGTAAACCGTGACGTCAGAAATTAATAAAATTTGAAATTATTGACGACTAGCTGATGCCCGCGACTTCGTCCGCGTGGAACTTCATCCGCGTGGAATTAGGAACATTGACATACTAACCTACTGCATATTCATTGCATTTAAGTAAACCCACTGAGCATCCATAGTGCTCGGGAAAATCCATCGCGCATCCATAGTACTCCAGGAGACCCACTGCGCATTCATAGTACCCGAAGAAACCCACTGCGCATGCATAGTGCTCGAGGAGGCCCACTGCGCATCTATAGTACTCGAGAACACCCACTGCGCATCCTTAGTACTTGGGGAAACCCACTGCACATCCATAGAACACGAGAAAACCCACTGCGCATCCATACTACTCGGGGAAACCCACTGCGCATACATAGTATTCGAAGAAACCCACTGCACATCCATAGTACCCGAGGCAACCCTCTGCGCATCCATAGTGCTCTCCCTGTTCGCCTGTTCGGGGGCGAGAATACGTGTGTCAGAAGAGCCCGTCGCTGCAATATCACGTTTCTGACTTACGCGATTTCAGAGATAGACCATCTACCACCCCCGTTTTCACCCCTTCAAAAAGTGAAAATCGAAATTTCGTTTTACTCGTGTCTAATAGATTATAATAAAGAGTATTTCTGCCAAATTTTACGCTTCTAAGTCTAACTGTTTCCGAAAAGCTTAAAAACCTCCCCCTCCCCGTTCAACTTTTCGGGGGGGGTCTTTTTGAAAACCGTCGAATACGTGTCTGCTTATTTCCTCAGAACAGTCCATCGCTCGAATTATCACGTTTCTGACTTACGCAATTTCAAAAATACGGCCTAAAATTTCAACCCCCTCTTTCACCCCCTTGGGGGTCGAATTTCTTAGTGGTTGCCTACGTCATTCGAGTAACCTCTATGCAAAATTTGAAGTTCTAGACACAGTGGTTCGAGCTGCGTTGATAGATCAGTCAGTCAGGGTATTCTTTACTTCTTATTGATTTATGAATAATTAACAAATAATAAAGAAATCATATTTACCAATACATTATCCTTGTATATTCTACTATTCAAATTGATAGATATTTTAAAGTTTTTCTTTAACATGAAATAACCCCATTGCGCCTAGTCTATCACTTTTTTCCTCTGCGAAAATTTTCGTAAACGCGGCGTTCCTCCTCGGCATGAAAAAGTCGATTTCCATGAGTCGGACTGAAAAATCGGCAATTATATTTTGTGGGACAATTTGAGAATTGGATTCGACATATATACTCTATATATTTCTACAAACTGTCCGACAAAAATTTTGGAACGTTAAGGGTCTCTACCACCCTAAACATAACATAACATAACTTTAAAACATTTATTGGTAACCAGCCGTTTTTTCAAGATTGCTTAATAAAAATATGTAGAATTCAATTTTCGAATTGTCGGACAAAATATATTTGCCGATTTTCCAGTCCGACGCGTGGAAATCGTCTTTTTCATGCCGAGGAGGAACGCCACGTTTACGAAGATTTTCGCAGAGTGATAGACTAGGCGCAATTATGCCGTACAAGAAGTTATACGAGGATATGTATAAATTGCATTTATGTACGCGGGCACCTAGACTATAACTGTATAATGGGTATATTCGTCAATAAATATTATAAAATAATTTTTATTGTCAGTAGTGGGTGGATTTATTGGCCCACACACAACTGAATGGATAATAAATAATGGTCTTTTAATATGTGATTTATCTTTGGCTTTGGCAATAAAGGGTGCAGTGTAGCATGTGGTTGTAGATAAGCAGGGTTAAAATGTTCTGTAATTTGGAAAGGGTCTCGCCGGGTTTCCACATGAAATCTGCACTGGCGTGTTTTTCAACATTGGTGTCTTTATTATGTTGCTAGTTGATAGAAATAACTTTTGACCAATCATCAAAGATCTAGCTTTACTCATTTTTAGAAAAAGGTTGCAACCCTTAACTTTAAAATCGTTTTTCTATTAAACTTTGATAAATATTTGAATAACTCCAACGGGATATGAGAGCTACTGATTAGAATTACATTGCATATTTTTTTTATAAATTTTCAACTTACTATTAGGTAAGAAAAAAAAATTCGAAAAAATGAAGGGTGGTTTTTTGTAGCTATTTCTCGAGATACACCGATCAAAAAAATCATGAATATGAACCAAATATGAATAACTATAAGGGTATAAAAATACACACATGTGATGGTGCCAATGGGAATAGAACAATAGGTTGTTGCTTACATGTAGCTTCAATAATTGATTACTTGTCACATGGCCGTTATAAATCAAAAATCATTAAGCCTGCTGAAATCTTAACACATATATTTGATACCACAAATATGACTACAACTATAGACGAAAATAGTGATGAAGATTAGATTAGTTTAATGATTATCTATGCAAAATAAAAGTTTCTTTTTTTCAACAAATGCTGTTTTTATTTTAATTTAAGTAACATTCGTTGGACATTCATATTTAATTAAAAATCCATTTAGTGGACTGACCAAAATACACGGCTAAAATAAAATAAATTTTATAAATTACAAGACACGATATTCTGATTTTTACGATAAGTGTTTAGCAATCTAGAAATTAAGTGTGTTAGAAAAAAGTATTACTGATAGTAACAATAGTTTCATGCATAGAACTTGGATGAATCATTATGATAGTGATCCAGACTGCTAAGATACCGATCACTCTCAACGAAACTCGCGTGGCTATACGTTTGATGTGCCCTATTACACAATTTTTTTTCCAGTGACCACCTACCAACAATATTATTAATTTAAATATGATCCACCCATCGCAGATCTATGTAACTGCTATGCATTGTAGCTGAAGACTCACTGATTATACGTGATTTTTTTGATCGGTGTATCTCGAGAAATAGCTACAAAAAACCACCCTCCATTTTTTCGAATTTTTTTTCTTACCTAACAGTAAGTTGAAAATTTATAAAAAAAATATGCAATGTAATTCTAATCAGTAGTTCTCATATCCCGTTGGAGTTATTCAAATATCTATCAAAGTTTAATAGAAAAACGATTTTTTTTCTAAAAATAAGTAAAGCTAGACCTTTGATAATTGGTCAAAAGTTATTTCTATCAACTAGCAACACAATAAAGACACCAATGTTGAAAAACACGCCAGTGCAGATTTCATGTGGAAACCCGGCGAGACCCTTTTGTAACGGACAAAGCTGCGACAATGCACCAGCAACAGTCGACGAGCTTAATGACGACGAGGAAGTCGACTCCCCAGTCGAAACATTTCTCGCAAGCATGGAGAACAATCATTACGTAGAATCAGTGAATAGCGCACCGGAAGCAATTTCCGAAGAAAGTATTTTTGAAGATACAACGAACCTGGACTTTCGGCATCAAGCACCTAAAATGCCTCAAGAAGCAGGCTAGTCGTGGAAATGAAAATATAGGGGACAACCACGTAAAAAAAAGCGCCATATACTCTACCTCAGGGTGGTATGGAAACGAGAATTGAACATTGAGCTAAGCGTAGCGGACAAGTAAAATTAACTATATTTGAAGATTTTCAGGTATGAAAACATATTTTTTCAACACAAAAATACTCCTGCATAAAAGTCGCACTAAATTGAGAAATTACAAAAAATCATAATTTCGGCTGCTACACCAAAACTATTCAGTTTAACGAAAAAATTTATAGGACAGATTTTGTAGAAAATTTATAATTCAGTAATATTACGGTTCAAATTGCGATATATCCGACAAAATTCATAAAGTTTTGAAAATTGGTGGAAATAATCAGGACAGCATATGTAATAATAAACCGAAAAGTTCCCACCCCTAAATTGTGTGCTTCATCCCCTACGACATAGTATTCACCCCAATTTTCGCTTTTTTAAAATTATCCATGAAATGGTGCATTTTACGACAAAAATACCTATGTACAAAAGTGTTCTACAGGAAATTCTCTACAAAAAAGGTTTTTAGACCATTTCTCCTCAAACGAATAGTACGTTGGTAAATCAGGGCCGTAATTAGCGCAAGTCATATAATTCGTTATCTATTTACCATCACCGAAATGTTCGGTGTTACTATGCAGCACATCATTCCGTGACGCTCAAAGCTACCGATTGGGGGTGGAAAAAAGTTGGCGGTATATTAATCCCAATAATGACTATAAAAGAACCAGCTCCCGAATCTGTTTTAACGCTTATTTCATGTTCATGTAAATTAGGGTGCGAATACAGGTGTAGTTGCAGAAGAGCAGGCTTGCGTTGCTCTACAATGTGTTATCATTGCCATGGACAATCATGCTTGAATGTTGAATCTGTGGAAGACGACCAAGATTTATAATTAACATTTGATAATTAGTGGATTAGGCCTACAGGGGATACCACTTTAAAAAAAACGCGCCAAGTATTTTACCTCTAGGGTGGTGTGGAAATAAGTACAACACGGTCTTTTTATAGAGGTGAGGGGGTGGAAGTTGTATATTTATTAAAATTGTAAATAAATTTCAGTGCCTACTGCTATTTTAAGCGTTAAACGTTAAACTTTAAGGTAGATCGTACTGTAGAGAGTGCTAGTCGGAACCAACCCTTATGTTTGCGGTTGGTTCCGACTAGCACTCTCTACAGTACGATCTACCTTAAAGTTTAACGTTTAACGCTTAAAATAGCAGTAGGCACTAAAATTTATTTACAATTTTAATAAATATACAACTTCCACCCCCTCACCTCTATAAAAAGACCGTGTTGTACTTATTTCCACACCACCCTAGAGGTAAAGTACTTGGCGCGTTTTTTTTAAAGTGGTATCCCCTGTAGGCCTAATCCACTAATTATCAAATGTTAATTATAAATCTTGGTCGTCTTCCACAGATTCAACATTCAAGCATGATTGTCCATGGCAATGATAACACATTGTAGAGCAACGCAGCCTGCTCTTCTGCAACTACACTTTTAGGAAAAAAGTGGTAAAAACCTTTTTGATAGAGAATTTTCCAAGGAACAATTTTGTATATAGGTATTTTTGTCGAAAATTACACCGTTGCCGAGATAATCTAGAAAAACTCAAAATGGGGGTAGAAAGGACGTCCTGGGGGATGAAGCACACTATTTAGGGATGGGAACTTTTTGGTTTAGTAATCCTTATGCTATTCCCAACATACCCACCAATTTTCAAATCTTTATGAATTTTGTCGGAATAAAAACGTAATATTCCTGAACTATTAATGCTTTTTTATTTTCATAAGAACATTTTTTGCCGTGCGAGGCACCCGAAGTGAGATATTTCAAAGAGACTGTTTTTGTGCGCCATTTTTTCAATATGGCGGGGCCCCTCCCCGCTCGAGCTGTCAGCAAATTCCCAAATCATTCCATTAGTGTACGACGTATTGTTACGGAAACTTTTCATAACCCGAGTCATATCGCAATTTCGTGCCCAGCTCTTAGACCATTATATTGAATACGCTGAATCACGGCTAAGGAAGAGTTGTACGAACTAAGTTAAGCCAAGTTCAGCTTGATCCAAAATCAAAAGCTAAAGTTACGATTGTTATGACAATGGGCCTTTCTCACGTTTTTTTTATTGAATATTTGAAAAGTTCTCTTTAAAAAAACTCACCCGTATTTTTTCTTTTTTACGAAATTTGCTTCTTTTCTACAGAAAAAATTATTGTTATATGAATTTGAAATTGGCGGCATTATTTCTCCACTGATGACGCATTCGGCGGACGGACCAATCAGTATACTCTAGCACCCTTAGTAGAGGCTACATATGAGTAGATTGTACGTATACGTGTTTGTCTCTTTCTATCTTTACCGAATTGACAGACATATGATCAAGCTTTGTTAGTTCTAGTTAGTGACGTGTGAAACTACAGAAACTTTTCTTTGATGCCAAAAATGAATGGAATCTAAATCATATGACATTATTCCAAAGTTAAAACCTCTAGTTACTGTACTAATATATAATAATACATTTATAGTTACAGGTATTTCATACCTGCTGAATTTATAAAACTAAATAGTTTTGTACAAAAACTGAATAAAAAAGTTAAAATATGATTCATTTCACTTTTGTAGTATACAAATTACAGTTAATAAATATAAACAACTAGGTTTAAGTGTTTTATTTTCTTTTACATTTATTGAATAATTTTTAAAATCATTATTAAATCTAAAGATTTATCAGCAACAGTTATTTTATTTAAGTAAACAGGAATTGTCATTCACCATTTCACTGTCAATAATAGGGAGATTATCACTTGCTGCCTTCTCAAAATCTGTCTCCATTTTTTTATGTCTACACAGTACACACACACGCACTTTTAAATAATTAAGAAACACAGTTATGAAGTCAAAATACTAAATCCGTGCGATCACAACGTAAATCGTAAATAAGAGAACATAACCTATCTATTTATTTTATTTCCATCATTGTTGCCAAGTGTCAGTTATTTGTTGGGAGCCAACATGTCGAAAGTGTGTTTCTTCTGTTAATTCTTATCATTTTTATTATAGGAAGTGGTATTATTCAATGGAAATTCATTATTTTGAAAAGCGGAGATAAAAAGTAGACATTCTTTAGTGAAATAATTAAAGCATTTCCTCTAACGTTAAACATTCATATACATTAGGCAACATGGAAATAGTCTCATCGGCAGGTTTCCAAACGAGATGTAAAATTCAGAAACATCAAGAGGTTCGGTTAATTTTCGTATACGGCATCTGCATCATAACCTTAAATTTTAAGTTTTTCAAGTTTATTCTCATTTTAAATGTTTGTATACGCATTTTTAGCTTGAAGCCGTACTTAGAATCTTTTCCTCTGGATCTACAGGGTTAAGGAGTTATAGGATGCTAATATTATGGGATAATGAGGTTGTGGATGTATGACACTCAAGCACAAGGATCTGAGGTCCCAATCTCACTCCTCAATCAAGATTTTTCACTACTTTCATCGGATTCCCAGGGTTATGAGGAGTTACGGGGTTAAGGAGTTATGGGGTTTAACGGCTTCTTTGGGTTATGAGTTCAATACTGAAGTACCACAATGTTATTAGGGTGAAGTTTTAAAGTTGAATTATTTTTGGAGTCTAATTTAAATGAGCTGGGTAAGCAATATTATAAAAAATAAATATTTAAAGTACCTATGATCCAATGAAATTGATTTTCTGAATTAATATTTACTAGTTGGGAAAAGTACAAACGCGTTTGTTACTTTCCTCGACAACCGACAATTTACAGATGCGGTTATTCTCCTTATGACGGCGCGGCAGTACAAGTTAGACCGCGGGGAATAATGCGATGTGGGAGTTCGCAGTTCTAATTGCTGGGAAATGTTGTAGTTGCGTTTGTTTTTAAATCATAACTCGGTTATTATTTCTGTAAAAATATTTTAAAAAGTACCTTCGTAGTCAGAAAGCAGCGGTCTTCAATTTTCAAAGAATACATTTTTTTTTATTATAGACTTAGTTTCCGAGTAATAGATTGAGAAATGTAAAAACACGGCAAAATTAATTCATTTTTAGCGAGCGTCGAACAGAGATACAGGCCATTAAAATCCGCGTTTCCCAAAAGGCGCAATGCTTTTTTAAAAAGAGTTTATTTTTTACAGCCAAACGGCTATAGCAAATATAGAATTTTTACCAAAGATTTGAACTTCGGCTATTTGATGCACTGCATAACTTGAAATTTTTTTCTTAGGGAAGAGAGGGTATTTCTTTATGTACAGTACGGCAAATAAACTGCTGGCCAATTGAAATGAACGAAGCAAATTTCTGGGTTGAATTTAAATCCACATTTCTTGAGAAAGAGAATAGGTATAGTACACGCAAATTAGATTAAAAAACACTGAATGGAAGAAATAATTTATAAAGTAATAATATTTGAGATGGGTACTCTAGGTCCCCCCCCCCCCCATATATGGATGGATCATATGGAATATCCTTTTTTGCAAAAAACCACCCCCAACGAGGACTTAATGCTGGTTTTTCACTTGTTTCTTGTAAACCTTTCATCGGAAGAGAAAAAAATATAGGAAATAAAAAATTTTTCGTTAAATTTTGCATAAAAAATGTTCTATTACCTTGTAGCTTATTTTGACCTATATCGCACTAATAGCGTCCGAACAGAGGAGCGCAGATAAAAATCAATCCTATTCGAAGTTTCACAGCGAATATCTTATCTTTGTATATTTTCAATAAATAAAAAAAAATTAATTAAAAAAAAATAATTCCTAAGCATTTTTCTCGTTAAAGTAACCGATTTTAAGATATTTGCTGTGAAACTTCGAATAGGATCGATTTTTACCTGTGCGCTCTAAACTACCCCTCTGTTCGGACGCTGTTAGCACGAAATAGGTGAGGATAAGCTACAAGGTTAATACGACATTTTTTATGCAGAATTTAACGACAAATTTTTTATTTCCTATACTTTTTTCTCTTCCGACGAACGGTTTACAAGATAAAAGTGAAAAATCAGCTTTAAGTCCCCGTTAGGGGTGGTTTTTTTGCATAAAATGGGGGGGGGGACTTTTCGGGTAGCTATTTCTAACCCTATCTAGAGTACGCATCTCAAATGTTATTAGTTTATAAATTATTTCCTCTCAAATGTCTAATTTGTGTGGACTAATATCCAATATAGAGTTTTCAGGATTTAACAGATGGTGTAACAGATGGTGTAAAAGAAAAGCGTTTTTTTTGCCAAACTTTATAACTACCGAAATTCCACAAAGAATGCTTTATATTTTTTCGATGCGATTTTTTTTATTCACTGGTTTATGGGGAAAAATCAATTTCTCAAATTTTTGATCTTTTATTTTGTAAGATAGTTTTTTTTTTAAAACCTGTAATTTTCCAATTTTTTTGCCTTTGGGCTTCATTGTGCTTTGTAAGAGCTGATTGATGTAAGTTATTGTAATACCGTATGACAGCTCCTCTAAAATGATAATAGTAAGTACATTTTTTGCATGGTAATCAGTGGAGTACCCAAAGTCGGTATATGTTCATGGATTGGGGAATCTATTTTGAGTTTTCTGCATCAAAATATAAAAAACAAGACCCCATTTATCTCCGGAACAGTTAAAGATATCAAGTTGAAATTTGGCAAGTTGGCACACTTATGAGGAGACTAAATGCTTTTGTCTGTAAATACAAAACAGTTTTTTCCAAATTATGTTGATTTTTCACATAAAAAATATAAAAATATACGAAAAATTGTATGTATACTTCTGTGCAGTAAAATCCCGTACACTTGAAAAGCCAAGTAATCCAGTTTTTACTAATATTAAGTGATGTGAATCAGTCTTTTTGGAAATTAGTTTTTTTATTATCATATAGGTTATAAAAAAATGACATTGATTGTGAAATGTCATAAGTAAGGTATTTGGAAAAATGTTAATGATTTAATGATTTCGATTTATAACAAATGTAAAAATTGACGTTGAAAAATTGTGTCCGAGATAAGGCCAGATTCTGAAAGCTCAAAACATTAAAAAGCATTTTTCTGCATGTCTGTTCTGCACGTGTCTGCCTGTGATAATTTTACTTACACATCCAGTGGAAATATATTAAATATAAACCTGTCCATTAAATCTACCGTTACCCATGATATGCCACGCTACACCAGGGCCATACACGCTTATCCAATTATACATGCCCAAACATTAACAGAAAATCGCCCGGACCTGTTCCGTGAAGACATGTAGCGTTCGTGAAACCTGGTATTTGCAGGACGGTGCTCCCGAATATAATATATCCGTCATTACAAGACTGAAAAACTTTTTCATCGGTAAACACAACATTGTTCCAAAATTCCAACGGGCGATAGACATAATTTAAACAAAATAGAATGTTCTTCTGTTAATATGGTCTTCTTGGCACTTACACAGTTTTTTTATTCCGATTTTCCTATCCTTCGGCTAGCTGTTGACCTCGACGCTGGAAAATTTGTCATGGACACAGCGTCTACTGCTGTTTGAAACGGATTTTCCCTCAAATAGCCAAAGAGTGCTTCATCTTGAGCGAAATTTGAACTTCTCGGTCGGCCTGAACCGTCTTTTCTCTTTATGATACCTTCCCCCTCCCACCTTTTCTTCACACTCATGACGGTGCTTTTATTTAAGTGATAATGATTAGAAACTGCTCTGATAGACCATCCCTCTTCAATTTTAGAGAGAATTAGAATTTTTTCATGTTCAGTTAATTTCGGCATTTCGAAAATATGACGCTGACACTGACAAATAAAAAAAGAATGATTTAATATAGCGAAAAATAGAGGTACGGGATTTTATTGCACAGAAGTGTACTTTACGGTAATATTTAGAAAGAAAAAAAATTAAACTTAAACCAATTTTTTGAAATTTAATTTTAATTATGGATATTGCACGTATAAGCAAATTTAAATAACTACGTGATTTTTTTGTGAAACCAAAAACGATAAGTGAATAGGGCACGTGCACGTGCTGTCACAGCTAACCTCTAAAATATATATTTCTTAAGATTTATGAGTATTTCGTAGCTGTTATTAAAATTTCAGCTTGGTTTCCATAATTTTAACTAAAATCTAATTCAGTGTAATGTTTATGAAGTTTTAAATACCTTCTCCTAATAAAATAGGATTATTTTTGTAGGTTGGAAATCTAACCTGTAATTAGCAGTCTATTTTTATTAATCAACAATATTGAGACATCATTTACGTCAATTTTTAAATATTTGCTTGGAGCCAGTATTATTTCAAGCTGAAATGAGTATACAGTATATGTTATATGTGCACATACCCTATTATGAAAGTATATGAAATAATAAACATTTAAAAAAAAAAAATGATGTTCTACTTGCATTTGAATCCGTGATGCGTTAGTTTTTGCGTTTTAATCGATTATAAATAAAAATGTTGATATTTTTTCTTGAAATTTACGCATAATGTTCCAAAATGCTTATATTTCTCTCTCTCTGCTACCTGAAAATTATCCACAACTAAATTTTTTAAATTACATCGCATAAAGCACCCTTGAGGACATAATGCACGTTCGAAAAAAAATTATCTGCCCACTCCTTGAATATTGTAACTAGGCAACTAACTTCATTAATAGTATACATCACTCCATTTTCATCATATCGAGTCCTTTTTTTAAACATTTTTAGTCTTTTTTCGTATATTCTGATTCTTTTATTTAACAAAATATAATTTGTTAAGTTTCTATTCATCAAAAATTCAACAAACTTTATTTTTTGTTATTGTTTTCGGCTTTTGTCATATCTGATTTTCTATTTCTTTTTAAAATGTATTTGCAAGAAATGCTTCGGTTAGATAAGTCAGAGCACAATAAATTTATTAAGCTTGGTTACTTTACCGTCATTTTGTCAACCCGTTCATTTGTTATAGCCAAAATAAATTTCTTAATTAACGAATTGATTATTCCGAAACTAATGAGGTCAGGATATTGTTTTTTTCAAATAACATGCTTTTTATACCAAAGAATATACCATATTTTTTGGCCCGATATCTTCAATACTTTTTGATTGTTTAAACAATTGGCATAATTTGTTAATTAGCAAATAACTTTTTTTTCGAAAGTTTGATCGACTTCAAACCAACTTTAAGCGATAAATATTTATGTTGGGCATAACTTTTTGCTTTTGTTTATTTAAAGTTTAAATTAATTTTGCAAATTAACAAATGGAATATCTCGGCTATGGGCACGATGTATTAACTAGGTGGTCCGACATACGGCACTTTCCTATTATAATAATGGCTTCATAAGTGCATGGTTTCTATTTACTTTAGTAGATAGCGCGAGCAATAAGGTCCTCCAATTACCTGAGCATGTGCATCGTACAACTAACATAACCTCAAATTTTAAGGTTTTTTCGTTTATTCTCATTTTTAAAGTTTTGTATAGGCATTTTTAGCTTGGAGCCATAATTATAGGTTAGATTCCTAACCTGCAACAAGTATCTTATTTTATTCTGACAAACTATTTAAAACTTCATACACATTACGTTGAACTTGATTTTGGTTGAAAGTATAGGAACCAGGCAGAAATTTTAATAATAGCTACACAATATTTGTAAATCTTAAGAAATATATATTTTTGAGGTTAGCTGTGACGACACGTGCAATGCTGCATGTAGTGTTGCATATGTTCTCTCAATGTTTTAATTTCGCTACTTAATGTCAGATGTCACTGGACTCTTGTTTCACTAAAAGAAACCAAAACGCCGGAAATGTATGCAACACTGTATGCACGTATGTACAGAACCTGCAAAATTATCTTTCTATGCGTAAGTAATGACGGACCTTATTGCTACTGCCATCTATTACATTATGTACAAAGTAAGCACTTATGAAGCCACTGTGAGGGTTGTCGTCGCATCACCTATTTAATACACTCTGCCCCAGGCAGACTCGCCTATTCAGGGGCATATCCCGAACGTGAATATGCAAAAAAATCGTAAGGGAAATTTTTTTCATACGAATGCGAGGTTTTCGCCTTGTCTAAGCCGCAAAACAAGTGGAAATATTTCAATAAAACTAGTCATTACAATTTGACTTGTATATATTCTTATAACTAAAGTGGCCGGTTAAGTATGTGGAATTGGGCCCAGCGGCTTATTGGGCTATTCATTCACATGAATGTTGCTTATGACCAGGAATGCTCAATAAAATGTATAATAAACCTCTGTTCCCTATATTACCAGAGTTATGGGAGTAACGACCCTCAACATTAAAATAAATTTTTTTCAAAACTGTTGAAGATAATTAATTGAAACTAATAGGAGGCGTTGACATAAAAGAGCGAATCGAAGTCCATCGGGTCTAGTATCTGCTGTGGCTTTTTATATGCAGAAATTATCGTAACATGTCAAATCAAATCAAATCAAATAAACTTTATTTCAAATTAAATAATAAATAAAAATTTCCTCCCCAAGCACACGCATCGGAGCCAGCCAGACATCCACGGTGCGAGACGCCGTGGAATTGAAAGGCTGGACGGGACGAGGCCAGTTCAGATTATAAACAACTGAAAATTGAACACAAACTCCTTTCGCAGTAAAACGAATTAAAATGTGTATAAGATTAATTAGGTATAAAGAAAAACTACTTAAGATAATTAATGTATGCAAAAGACGCTATTGTAAAATATGTATAAAAGCATAATTGACGGCAAGGGAAAAATCGTTAGTCAAAAAACCCTTTTTTGTAATGCGAAAAAACGTGCGGTTAAATTTTGCCACATAATTTTCTATTAAAAATATTCTGTTTATTAAAAAATTGTTATTAATAATTTAAAATTGTTGCAGTGAAAAGGAATTTAAAAGGACAAAAACAGTGGATAACAAAAAATGACAAAAATAAAAAAAAGAGCAGGAAAAAGTTGAAAGTTGTGTGAGTATGGAAGAGAGATTATTGGCTAGTTAAGTTGCCGGAAGATGGGCAACGCCTGATATGGTAATTTGTGTTTTATCCTAAATGGTGCATTATGCTCTCTGATGCGCGTGATGTTGTTTGTTAGCGGGCTATCACCAAGTTTGAATTGATAAAGTTTCTCAGATGTAATCTTGATGTAGTCTGCTAGTGGTGTTATATCATTGCAACGTTCATAGAGATCTCTGAGGGAGGTGTATCTAGATGAATTTGATATGAGGCGCATAAATTTGTGTTCCAAGACTCTTAGTTTTTTAATTATCGTCATCGATGCGCTGCACCATACTGGTGCTGCATATGTAAGGGCCGGCCTCACTATAACGGTGTAAATTAATTTTTTGTTCTGTCTGCTTAGTCTGCTATTCTTGGCCAGGAGCGGGTACAGACTCCTGGACATAAAATAGACTGTTCGTACAGTTTCGTTAATGTGTTTGGAGAATGTCAGTCTTTTGTCAAGGTGAACCTCTAAGTACTTCACGCACTCCCTGGTTGGAATTTGATTTCCCCTGATCGAAATAGGTGTAATAATTTTATTTTTAGTAAAGTTGTGCGTGAAGACCATTGCTTCCGACTTCTCCACATTTACTCGAATCTTCCACTTGCTATAATACGCCATGGCACGAGCCATATATGCCTTGAGAAGCATGTTGGCTGCTTGTGCACTATGGCTATGAGCGTACATGGCCGTGTCATCAGCGTACGTCGCAAGTTTGGTATTGGGGAATGTGGGGAAGTCTGAAACATACAAATTATACAATTTGGGTGCAAGGACCGACTCTTGCGGGACGCCCGCTCGAATGTCCCGCTGTGTAGATAGTTTGTTACTCACTCGAACCTGCAGCGTTCTGCCAGTCAAGTACGAGTGTATAAGTTTGACGAGGTGCCGCGGAAAGCTATATCCTATCATTTTTGATATTAGGCCCGGGATCCAGACGGTATCAAAGGCTTTTTCGACATCCAAAAGTACCATTGTGGTACTTTTTCCCAGGTTGCATTGTATAGCTACATCATTAACGATTCTCACGATTTGTTGTACTGTGCTCCTTCCCTTCCTAAAGCCGAATTGTTGTTCATCATCAATGTGAAGTCCATCCTGCGCAGCACTTAGTCTGTCTAGGATGACCTTCTCCACTAACTTGGAGATCGCAGACAGCAACGAGATTGGCCGATAACTGCCCGCGATCTTTGGGTTCTTATTCGATTTCAGAATGGGGACGACCACAGCGCATTTCCACATGTCAGGCCATTGTTGTAATCGTAGAATCGCATTAATGATGTACATGAGCTGTACAATGCCTTTTTTAGGCAGATATTTTAGTAATTTATATTCGATGCCGTCTTTCCCCGGCGCCTTATTACTTGGAAGTGCCTTTATTAGCTTCGCTAATTCAAAGGGTTTGACCATGACTTTTATAAACTCAGGTCTCGTTAATTGGATGTCATGGCCAATAACATTGTTTACTCTTTCAATGCGGTCGTGTTCAGGATTGTTTGGTGTGTTTTCGTTATGTACTCTTTCATAGTTGTCAGCTAGTTCATTCGCCTTCTGCAAGTCTGTTAAGGCTGTCTGTCCGTTAATTTTGGTCAGCGCAGGCATGACTTGCCGTGTGGTTTTTAGCGCCCTGGTCAGTTTCCACAGCGAGTTATCCTGAGGATTTAAAGCTTCTAGCTTCTCACTCCATTTCCTGTTTCTCCAGGCGGTTATGGAATCTCGAATCCGCAGTTGCAATCTGGTCATTTCGATCTTAGCGTCGACATCACGATTTTGCTGCCATCGTCGTCTTAATCTATTCTTTTCCCTAATGTCTTGTTTGACCGCTTCGTCAAGTCGGTCTCTGTATGGATCTATCGTTATTGTAGATGCTACACTCTGCTTGGCACTCTGCAGTACCCTTGTAAACTCTTCTACTGCACTTTCCAGTTCAACGGCTGTGTGAATAGTGTTGGTGAGTGTTAGATGTGTATTGATATGGGCCTTATAGAGACGCCAGTCAGCGTCCCTATAAGAAGTGATTTTTCGTGTAGTGTCTTCCCTTGACATATTTTTTAATTCAATCTGAATTGGATTATGGTCAGAGGTGAGCTCCTCCAGCGCAACAGGTAGAGTGGAGTTGATCACGCCCTTATTGACCACTATGTCAATGGTTGTCGGTGTACCGCCGTTATACGGAAAGTGAGTCGGATCATTTGAATACTGGAGAATGACATAACATGTGGCGCGTTTATCAGAGACGAATTCCATCTTGATGTCATCATTGAAGGATTTAACGATATCCAGGCTCTTGCTTTAATAGAGCTTCATTCTTAGCAAACAATTTCAGGTCGTCCATATAGAAGAGATGGTTTATTCTATTGTTGTCACTGATTTTAAAACAAACCTTCTGTTTGTTTAGTTGGTTTGAGAGGAAGGCGAGTACTAGACAGAACCGTAAAGATGAGAGAGGGTCTCCCTGAAATATTCCTCTCTTAATTTGCACGTTTCCAGTTCTTATGTGACCTTTCGAGTGGTAGAGCCACATATCCGTTTTCCATCTCTTCATTATTATTATTAATGACATGTCCTAAACTTTCTGAAATCTTACTCTATAAAAAGAAATTCAATGACTGCTATAAAACTTTTTACTTACTCTCCTATGCATTGCCCAGCGGTAAGCACCCAATTGGGTGATATGAGAGTGCCACTGCAATTGTGCAAGGTTGTCACAACTTCTACAATAAATGGATAAGCACTTGGAGCAAGTGACTCTCCCCCAGTAATTCGTCCTGACACCTTTCGATTTTTCGGAAAAACAATCACGTCTGAAAAATTGACATTCTGCTTAATTTTCTGAAATTAAAACAATTTTTTTTATTGATATTACTCATTATGAAGGAACGAAATTTTTCAGCGTTAACATAGTCCGACTTAACAAGTAATTTTTCAGTAAATAGTATAAGTGTGTTAACGACACGGTAGCTCAGTCGGTTAAGGCGTATTGAGTGGCGAATATGTTGACCGACCGTCTATGGCGCTCTGGGTTCGAGCCTCACCCCCGGTAATGGCAACACCGGTTGGTAGCCCAGTCGATGAAGGCGTTTCCTCACAAAAAATTGCAAACTGAATTTTTTTTTTAATGAGTTCGTGAAAGTGTATAGAATAATATTAGTCCAGTGGAATTAGAAAATATGCATATTGTAATTCGTTTCAGGATGCCACGTGAATGAAACGATGGTTTTATTGATTACGAACATGACCCTGAATTTGGTCCACTTTTTGACCGCCGGAACATTGTTTATTTAACGATTTATTGTTGAAAAATTCAAAAAAATCGACTTTTTTAAAGATAACTCAAAGATCTTTAACGATAGGTTTTTCAATTTGTAGATACTGTTAGAACTTTGGAAAACGGTTAATTTGAGAGGTGTTTCGTTTAAAACGCTTGAAAATTTGTTTAAATAATTGCAAAAAAAACGCGAAAATTAACGCAATTTGCAAATATTTTTTATTCTTTAACAAAAACACTTTAGTGCTTGAAACTTTGACAAAATATGTCTTCTATTACCCCAAAGTTACCCCTAATATTTCATCAAAAATTTTTGATTAGTATAAGAGATATTCAATTTGTTTATTAAAAACATAAATAATGTAAAGTGTAAATTCACCCAGTTCCCGTTATCGTAGAGGGTTGATCCGAACATCATTTTTTTCGTTGAGACTTAAACTTTATGTTTTCATTAATGGTAAATCAAATTTATATTATTTTCAACTTCAAAATGGCGTTTGAAAAAGTATCATACTTTGAGGTTAGGTTTTTTGCTAATAACTTTTAAACAATTGAAGATTTTGCAATATCCTTCTCATATCTTTGTTGCTGGCGTTTTTTCACACATTTTCAAAAAAAAAATGACTAGCCTTACTAGAAGCCGAGATGACTTTTTTTTTTCAATAAATTCGTAATTTGTTTATTAATAAACATTAATAGCTGAAACTTGGCGAACAACTAGTTTAATAGTCTATCTTTGTAATAGAGCAGAATTTTGGGGAAAAAATTCAATTTGCAACGATAACAATAATTAATTTTAAATCAGCGTCAGAATAGGAGTGAGGAACATGAGTCATATCTGTAACATGTTCATAAAATGATCGATAATTGTTTTAAAGTATTTACCTAACTAGTATATTAGCGTACCCAGATTAGGGCAACAATATACAGAAAGTAGGTATTTTCATAATAAATAAAAAAGTGTGTAAGTTGTGATTTGCATAATACCCAAATAATGTTCTCTAATCATGATCGAGACGAGTTCAAATCCGTCAACCAAAAATTTACCGTTTCTCCGATTTTGACTTTTTTTTTTAATCTGGGGTAGCGTGATGAAATAATAATATCTGTCATGTCGATTTTTTCATAATTAAACAATAATTTGTTATAAACAATTATTTTTTGTTAAAAAAATGTTTACGAATTTATTAAAAAAAAACATCTCGGCTTCTAGTAAGGCTGCAGAGTCATTTTTTTTTTGAAAATGTGTGAAAAGAACCCAGTAACAAAGATGTGAGGAAGATATTGCAAAATCTTCATTTGTTTAATAGTTATTAGCAAAAAACCTAACCTCAAAATGTGACACTTTTTCAAACGCCATTTTGAAGTTGAAAATAAAACAAATTTGATTTACCATTAATGAAAACATAAAGTTTAAGTCTCAACGAAAAAAATGATGCCCGGATCAACCCTCTACGATAACGGGAACTGGGTGAATTTGCACTTTACATTATTTATGTTTTTAATAAACAAATTGAATATCTCTTAAACAAATTAAAATTTTTTGATGAAATTTTAGAGGTAACTTTGGGGTAATAAAAGACATATTTTCTTAAAATTTCAAGTACTAAAGTGCTTTTGTTAAAGAATGAAAAATATTTGTAAATTATGAAAATTTTCGCGGTTTTTTGCAATTATTTAAACAAATTTTCAAGCGTTTTAAACATACCACCTCTCAAATTAACCGTTTTCCAAAGTTCTTACAGTATCTACAAATTGAAAAACCTATCGTTAAACGTCTTTGAGTTATCTTTTAAAAAGTCGATTTTTTGGAATTTTTCAACAATAAATCGTTAAATAAACAATGTTCCGGCTGTCAAAAAGTGGACCAAATTCAGGGTCATGTTCGTAATCAGTAAAACTATCGTTTAATCCGCGTGGCATCCTGAAACGAATTACAATAAATTTCAGACTTTTTTTTTACTAATTCTACTGGTCTATATCCCGAAAAGTTTACATTTCGCTCGGATGCAGAACAAAAAAGAAAGAGTGAAAACAAAAATTTCATCCACTTTTTCAAAATGTTGAAAATAAGTCAAGGTCGGAAAAATAAAAAATACAGATGGATAGATCACGTATTTATGAACAAAATTTATCGCTAAAGCCACGGTTTTCCGGAAAAAAATAGTCAAGTCAAGTAAATATTTCGTGCAAAGACGAGATTACCTTCCCTCCCCATTTTCGAGGGTGCCGAACAGGATGAAAGTGGTGTGAGAAGTTTTTGACTGCCGCAATCCTCTGAAACGACCAAGAACCACCTCTTTTATGGGGATCCCTTTATATTTTCATATATAAACGGGTCTGGGGAGTAATTTGTCGACGGATTATACTTAAAATAACATAGAAGGGGGTTATAGAGTAAGTGAAATCCAGAGAGCAGGCCTAGGGGGATGATTAAACCAAACCCTCCCGAGAGGTGGAAAATCTTTCTTTTCAAATGAATCGGTTCAAACGCGTATCGCCCGTTTTCGGCAGTCGCTGATCACGGAAAAAATATTCATTTTTAGCTCCAACCCCTCCTCATCCCTCACTCACCAGAATGCATGCTATCCAGGATTTACAGGTTTTTCGGCACATGATCGTTATTCCTGTGCATATTCCTTTATCTTTCACGGAAGAGAAGGTGGTAGCAACCTCGGGGGTTGCTTCAACCCTTCCAAGTGTTGTAAAATTAATTAATTACACTTTGAATCGTCAATACGCCCTTCCCCGTTTCCGCAGGCGCCGATCACAATAAAAATATAATTAATGAATTTTACACCATTTTGTATCATCTGATTTAACCCTGGTGTTAACAAACCCAGAAATAACTAAGTATACGCACAGAATAAAGAACTATAAGAAGCGACATTTTCCGCACCGCCTTTGGTGTTTCTTGATCAATTTTTGTGACCTTCACCATCTTTTTGTAAATATTTCCTTCCGTTCATTTATTATTTTAACCTACATTCTGTGACATATATCCAGCAATTCAACTATATTTTTCAATGAATGAACAGCCGGAAATACCTACAAGAAGTTGGCGTCAACGGAATTTGGACGGGAAGCTTAACTGTCGCTTCTGGTAGTTCTCTTTTCTGTGCAATAAGTGCGAGAGTGCAAGTTGCTAGCGAGGCGAGGGTGTTGGCAGTAGAGTTACATAAAAAACTTGTCAAGTTATGTCAAATGCATTATAAATATTAAGAGAGAGCAATGCGATCAAATCAGAGGAGAGTGGGCGGAAATGAGCCAATAAAGTACAGAAAGCTGTTGTGTTGGTTGTCTAGTTTTGGCGTTGGTACTTTCTTTATCGTTGCTCTATACTTACAATCACGCCCGAAGGGTCAAGAACACATCGAGACCAAGCTTTAAATACACGAAATGAGTGCGCATCGGTACGATAGCGGCGAAACTACTGAACGGATTTGGATGAAACTTTGCATAAGGGTTTCTTTAGTGCTACAGGAGATCTGATCTGAAAAGGTTTTGGTTGAGATTGGATTACGTTTAGTGCCGTTTTGGCATAACAACAATTTGTAATCGAACCATTGAAAAGCAGTAAAAATTCCAATTTCAACGATATATCACACTTGCACCCTTCCGATTTGGTTTCCGTGAAAAAAATTAAAAAGTATTCGTTATATGTGCACACATGACAGCATCCAAAAAATATTATTGATATTATTGTTAGGGGAAAATGTATTTTGTCATCTGTCAAAAATATTTGGGTTGGTAACCTTTGTGAATGTTGATTTATAGGTTATGGTACATCTACACGTGACGTCAAAAATATATATTTCTTAAGATTTAAGAATATTGCGTAGTTATTATTAAAATTTCTGCCTAGTTCCCGTACTTTCAACTAAAATCTAGTACAGTGTAATATTATGAAGTTCTAAATACTTTGTCCTAATAAAATAGGACTCTTTTTGTAGGTTAGAAATCTAACCTGTAATTAGCAGTGTATTTTTATAGACCATTTTAGGTCACGTGGTTTTGACAAGTGGGCCATTTTTGCTTGAGGGACAACCAAACGCAGTTTGCGTGGTTTTACATATTTTTTTCTAGTTTTTCTTGAGAAACTGTGTAAGTTTTCATAATAATGTCATGTAGTGTATATTATTTAACCCTTGTGGGTGATGACATAACAATGAATACATTTCAGTTTATCTTTCTTGCACAAACTTCTTGCACAAATCCAGCCTCATAATATTTACATGCTTGTAAAGATTTGTATGCCTTTAATTGCTGGCCTGTGTAGAAGCTGTGAATCAACACTAAGTAATTTACCATATCAATTACGGATACACAAGGTAAAATTGACAAATCTGCAGAAACGTCTCCAGTCTCCACTCCAAGGGGGTGTATGGGTCAATATTGTCTATTATTTTGATCTTTTCATCATAGCGACACTTTACGCTATGATGAGAAGATCAAAATAATAGACGTCGGGAGAGCTAAATGAAGTGTCGGTTTGCGGACCTGGACACCGAGATGGGGGACTTAAGCCTCGTCGTAGGAACAGGTAAAATTGTGCATGGAATGAGCGTTTATTTCATGGACGTAATTTTACGGTTTAGCATCATCCCGTCGCGGATTTACTGATAGTTCATTGAATTTTATATCCTGGTATGGGCACAATCCTTGTATATGGGGTTTGCAAAATTATGGTGTTATGGTACTTAGAGCTGTTAGGTTAATTTTATTTAATTTTCAAGGGTAGTTATTTGTTATTTGTTGTTTATGAAACTTAGGCCTATCCATTTTAATTCACAATTGCCTTATGCAGCTGATATAATGTGCGACAAGGTGAGCCAATGACTTTGTAGGTAAAATTGATTTTATGTCAATAATTAAAATCGCCAATAATACATATACGGAGGACCGCCCCAGTGTGATTGTTGCGTTAGAACTGACACGATTCAATATAACTATAAATAGGTAAATAAAGCAGGCGCCGGAGTCTGTAATTTCAAATACACCGCCGTTTGGGCAATACTTAAATTCGAAAATCCGTCGGCACTGTAACTTTTGAAGTCTGTACGACAGGTGGTTAAAACTACCGTACTCGAGTAGGACACCTTATCTCACAATAGCACCTTATCGTACAAAAGGATGGCATTTTATTTTTATTTCACGTTTGAAACTGAGATTACTTCCCTTGTTTACAATGGAACAAAAAGTTTGGTTATCCCTCAGGAAACATGGCCGACATATCGTGACGTCATCCTAAAATGGTCTATTAACCAAGAATATAGAAAAATTGTTTGCGTGAATTTTTAAATATTTGCTTGGAGTTACTGTGGCTCCAAGCTAAAAATGCGTGTACAAACATTAAAAATGAGAATAAACTTGAAAAAATTAAATATTATGGAGATGCCCTACTGTATAGGTTATGTCCCTAAATATATTTCATAACCTTAAAATCAACAAATATTTTCGACAATGTCAAAACTTATTTTAGTTGGTTCTTTAAAGGTGCTCGACTTGCTCGGACTTTTTGATCTGGCAGGAAGATTTTAATTTGACGCACGCGTAGTCTGCTTGAATTGTCCATAATGTAATTGACTTGTTGAGGTTAGAGTATCATTTGGGCTAAATTATGTGTTATTATTTTTTTTGCTATCCAATGTTCTACAAAATCTTCGAAACATTAATACCCTTATAATATCCGGCAATTGATTAACATGCAATATAAACAAACATGAGAGGTTGTGTTTTAACAGATTGCTTGTAGTCCACTTCAGTTCGTTCGATATTTGTTCAGGAAATAAATGGCTCCAAAGTCACGTGTAATTTATCTGTTTGCTCAGTGCTCTGATATTCAATGTAATATTCAAACACAGCTTATAAAGATCCACCATGTGGGGAGGTTCGAGTCGCTTCCAGTAGCTGCCGATTTATTTTTTTCAAAATATAATAAGTCTAGTTAACGACGCTTTTCTAATATAGAACTTTTATATGGAATAAACTCTTTCAATCAAAATTAGAATCATTCATCTAAGTGCAGTAGTTTCCGAGTAATATGTTTTTTTCCTTGCAGGCGCGCGATATAAGAAAAATTGTGATTTCTGAAATTAAATGCTCACAAATTTTATCTCGACCAAGGGAAAAGGTCGTCAACCGGAATATAATACGTCATTTGTTTCTCTATCAGATGGTCTAGGTCACATATATCTTTCTACTCCGAAAATTTTTTTTAACGATTTCATCCTAAATTTCGCTCCACTAGTATGACTAACTTTTCTGCTAATTTTAACAGAAACTATTTCTGTTATCAAAACTAATTATGATAAATCATTTAATTAGCTTTCAACCTTTTAAAAAATGGCTTTCGCTTACAGGTAAATGATAGGAATCCACTATCTTCACAATTAATTATTGTCACAAAAATAAAATCATATTCCAGGTAATTTTATTTTTGGTATCTTGTCATCTATCGGCAGTTTCACATTCACGGAAAATCTTTTTTGCCGCTATTTTTTCAAAATGGCGCGTTAAACTGGCAAGCTACCGTGATTATGCATTTTGAAACGGTAAAATTAACCCTCATATATGAATAACGAGTACCATGAATAAAATATTTTTAATTTAAGTAATAGGTCGTTTATAAGATGGTACTTACTTGCGACGAGTAGGCATTTTGAAAGAATGAAGGAAATAGCATACACAGCGTTAACTTCATTACACAATATGCAAACTGCATCCTTATTTATTACAGGGTAACTCCAGTAAATGTGATTAACGATTTAATTCCAAAAATTCAAACCTTTCCCTTTTTTCTATGCTGTCTTCATCCCAAATGCAATCCTAAGGAAAAAGTGTACATTTTTTGTGTACTTATAGTTTTAAAATAATATAAAAACTACTATTATGAACACTGGACATTCTACAAATAAATGGGTATCTAGTCATTCCCAAAATTTTTGATCAATCATAAATCATAGAAAGTATCTAAGAGTTAACCAACTTTATTTAAACTGGATTTTCGTGGAGAGAAGAATATTTTTAGCTCCATATATTTTTTAGGTGAGTATTAGCAATATAAACTTTTGATTTAATTATTCAGAAGCTACTTAGGGTATTTATTACTAATCATAAAATTTTGAATTGTTCCAGATTCAAGTAACTAACAATAAGCTTTCTTCGAAAAGAAGCCTAATAAACAGACCTTTCCTGCATAAAAGTTACATGATAATTCTACCCCCAAGCTTATTGACTTCTGGATATTTTTTAACTATAGATCATTTTGTACTATATTACATTTCACAAAGTAGGTATATTATATTATTTTACTATTATCGTTACCTTCTCATAAAATTATTGTAATTCTCTTACAGCAGCTAAGTCTATTTTTATGACAGGAATGTAAAATTAGAATTATTATTGTACTGTCATATTACAGAATTCTTCTCTATACGCCTGCGCCTGCTGCGATTTTAATCAAGCGATTTTTATTTTTAAAAATTTTTCTTCTTTTTATTTCGAGTTTAAGGTATTTCTATCGGAGCGAGAGAGAGAGAGTGATACACGGAGGGAGCGAGATAGCGCGTGGCGACGAAACGTGGCAACATCGCAACTTTCATCTCGCACGTGAACAATGACATGAGAGTGTCAAAAAATGTCACTTTTTGTACGCTCTTGTAGGCGCGAATTATCGATTTCGCCGGTGTGATTTACGATGTCCATCACATGCAATTCTTCCTCTTTCCATAATGACATAGTGCGACCCATATATTAAAAAAGATTTGAACGTTCAAAGATTTCGTGTTTTGCCTTCTTTGCAGATTGTGTAAAACGGACGCCTTTGTCAAACAAATCGAAAATTATCACTCCTAGCAAAAAAATAGAAATCTCCCAGGTAAAGATTATATAAACCGGGAAACAATTTACTGTTTTTGTTCGAATAGAAATTGTAAGTAATTATAAAATAAACAACTTGTTGGGCCAAAGCGGCACTAAACGTAATCCGATCTCAACCAATACCTTTTCAGATCTTCTGGAGCACTAAAGAAACCCTCATGCAAAGTTTCATCTAAATCCGTTTAGTACACACACACACAGATAGATATTTTATTTCATACTGTCCGGTAAATGCCTATTTACCGGACTCATTTGCGGCCGGTAAATTGAACATTACAGTATCTGATACTGTAATGTGTTACCTAGCAACACTATCATATATTATGTGAAGAGCTAAGTGGATAAAGGCCTGTAAGACCTTTATCCGTTCATAAGTTTCTCTGAAATGAATAAGGAATTAGTGATTAAAAGTGTTAAGAAATTAAACATATTTTATTATTATTAAAACATTGTACAATTTTTTGGTAGTCGGACAGTTCTACGGTTTTGAGCCACAGTTTGGTCATTTCCAAGTATGTTGTGATAATACGGCTTTACCATTCATTTGTGAATGGTAATTGTTCTTTAAGATTGGCCAGTTTTCCTACACTTAGGCTGCCCTTGTTTTCATTAAACACCGTTAGAGCAATACAGTCGGAATTTATCTTATGCATATTCCTTTTCTTTAAAATATCGACTTTGTAAAATGGAGTCATTTCATCTAGTGATGTCCTAGTAGCACCCATAGGTGCCATTTTATACTGTCGTGAAAATAAACCTTTTCATTGTTCAAGTTTTTCTTCCTGTTGTACAAATTGAGTTTTGCGGCAATTCCATCAATATCTTTGAAATGATTCTTCATATCTATGACAACGGCATCTTTGGGAGTTCTTAAAATTTCTCGATACTGGTCCGGAACGTAGATGTTTTGATGTTTCCTTAAAATTTTCTCGACTCTGCCAAAGTCTCTGTCCGAATCTAAATATGAATGTCCCACCTCTGAAAATGTACGGTCGATAACTTTAAATTCTCTCTTTAAAATCAACTACTGGTAAAGTGTAATGATATTGAAGCTTTTACTTTGTCCACCACAGGAGTCGGGCCATATTATAATGTGATCGATCTTTTCTTGGAAATATTCATTGTAAATTTGTGAAAAGGTATGTAAGCAACTAGCAATTTCTAGGCTTTCACGGCTGGCCTTCAGTCCATGTGAAAAAGAACGTTTTTTTTTTTGTTTCAGTATTCCTCCATGTATGTACGCCAAGGTTGTAAAACCACATTTGACGAAGGTAAAATGCTTTCGATGTACTTAATTTTGGCAGCGGCATGGTTTGCTGAAGATCTAAAGTAAGAAAGCAAATCGTTCTATCTACTGTAACTTTTGCTCCGTCACGCTTTTGTTGTTCGAAAGCTAGTTTGTAATTTTCTCCGTATTCTTTAGTATTATTTATTTTATTTATTTATTTTTTTTTAACCCAATAGATGTAAGCATAGCGAACCCTGTAATTCTTAAACGATAACCTTACAAACCCAAATGACCTTTGACTTGATCGACGTAATTATCATACATACTTATTATTTTTTCCGCAAGAATTTCGGAATTCGCCAGATTTGCCTTAAACAATTTAATGCTCTTTCAAAACATTGGGTGGGCAGAAGCCATACCAGATATCAGTTTTGCTCGTCATAAAAATTTTTATGGTCCAGCCCTCTTCTACTTGTCAGCATAAAAATGTTTGTACAAAAATCAACACCGCAAAGCGTCACTTTCCAGTATTTCTGATTTACAGACTAATTTGCTAGAATACTTTGGTAAATTCGTATTTTATTATTGCATTTTATATTGATAATGTTTCGTTTTTAAAACATTATTAAAACTTGCCTGGGAAGAAATTGCCACTATGTGACTGATTTCTGCTGAATTGCCAAAAGGTACAAATGTGTTTACAGCAATTAGATACTCAAGTATCATCTCGACTCTTGTACCATCTCATACCATTTCGAAATTGAACGAAATGAATATATGGATTAAAACACTATAAGCACTATTTCCAAATATCAGCCAATTTATAAACATCTTACATGATTCATGAAATCGTTTATTCATTGCCATTTGTAATATCAGTTTACTACAACTGACCATTTTCACTGTAATAGTAAGAAACACTTAACACAACTTGTCACATTAATGTCAATATAATAACATAACTTTAAAAGCAAAGTGTTTTGGATTAAAACAATTTAATATTGCACAGTAATGGATAAAGGTGGTATGTGATCATGACACCTTTATCCATTAAATTATATAAAAACCATATGTACATAACACCTTTATCAAACATTAAAACGCATTTAGGAAAGGTTTATTATCCCAAAAACTTATTGAAATGATAGATTATAAGTTAAAATAGTTGTCTGTATAGAAATCTCAAAATTTTCAAAAATGTCACATAACACCTTTATCCACTTAGCTCTTCATGTGTTTCCATTGACAAAACAATCCATATTCTTTTTGATATCTATCTGATCATTTTTTCGGGATTAATTTTCCCGTTGCTTCCACAGATTTATTTATAATCTCCTCCGAAATCTCCATAATACAAAGCAATGCAAACATTATGGTTTTATTTATTTGACAGTGACAAGCTAAAGACAATCATAATTATCTATGGAAAACAATGGCTATAACATCATTAAGGCGATGCGATTGTTAGATTACGAACTAATATTTTTTAAATTTCAATAATTATAACTTTTTATTCATTTTAAAAAGATTATAAAGACAGTATGAAATAAAATATTATACGATACACGTCCGGTAGGTCTCATTACAGTCTATAAAACAACTTTATATTGTTTATAAAACAACTCGGACTGTAATAAGTCACCTACCGGACTTATAACGTAAATTACTATTTCAAAATAGTTATTAAGGTACCAAGGGTGTTATAAGGATAATAACGCACCGAGGTCGGCAGTGTACAATCCCGAGGGCCTCTGGCCCGAGGGAGTGTACGTCGACCGAGGGCGTCATTATCCTATAACACCCGTGGTGCCTTCAACGTTTAATGTCCTGCAAGTCTGTTATTTAATCCGAATTTTTTTTTGACATTTACGATTTATTAATTTGACATCTATTATGTTCAGAACGATTTGATTTAAAAGAGAGTAAAAATCAAAATTGTTTGTAAACGCCGCCGTTGCATAGCAACGCATTTTGTTTGTCAATAACGCTATCATAATTTGCTTCTTTTAGGTTGTATTATAATTTTATAATGCCCTAGGGTGTTATAGATATTCATAACGCCCCAGGGCGTTATTTTTCATTTAATGTATCTCAAAATGGGGTGGTTATTGTAAAATAACAGACTTGTAGGACATTAAACAATTTATTGGGTTCCTGGGACCTCAAAACGTAAAGATTTGATGTCTCAATTTCCGACTATGGGCCAATTCTAGTAACCTCCAACAATTTTGTGGGAAAGTTAAAATTAAAAATCTTAAGTGATATTAACAAATTAATGAAAATAAAACTTGTTTCAAATGAACGTACTGACGATTATCGCTCAAAAAATCATGCATTATTCTAATAAAATATTGTTGATTCGTATTATATTTTTTTAGGTTTGATATTTGAACGTGCGATGAAAAATTGGCTTTTGTCTCTAGCGCAGGATACGAACGATTCTAAAGATATCGTTATTTAGCGAAGGATAAAAAAATTGAACCTCTGTTCGTCTGTTTGAAGATCGGGCGAGATTGGCTAATGCGGTATTGACAGTTTTTATGTATGCGTGAAATTCCCATCGTTTTCAGACATTGTATCACGAATTACTTAAAAACTAGACACAAGAAGTTTCTCAAACTGAGGGTACACTTTTGTAATACCCATTAAAACTCATAGTCAAAAATTTGAAAGAATCTAACGTTTGAGATAAAAATTATGGCGGTAAATTCACGGGAAATTACCCTTCCCTATCGTTTCCTTGCTAATAACGTGAAATTTGATGTATCATAACTGGAAAAGTAGACACAAGATCGTTCTCAAAATTTGCCAGTGGTTTCCCCAAACCATTATGTACATCCTGCCGAAATTTGAAAAAAATCTGACGTTAACCACTTTCTCGGTAGAAATACCTTAAGGTAGTACTGTCGATACTGCAGGAGTCAAAAGTATACACTGTCTCGTTTCACTTGCGCAGTATTTAGACTAGGCAACGTGGCAATGGAGTGAGAGAGAATTGACAATGATTTATCAAAATCGTCGCTTCAACTGCCTTCGAAATCACTAAACGTCAAAAAATGCCACTTTCGATTCGTTCGTGCCGAGCCGAATTTTCCAATTACGATGTGCGATTTACGATCAGGTTCCTCTTTACGTCGCGACATTATATGACCGTCTTGCTGGTGTTTTTCCAAAAATATGAACGAGTCAAGATCGCATGTTTTTGCAATTTTTCCGGTTCCGAAATGCGAGCTGTTCTTTGCTATTTTTCGCAGATATCTCCAGAACCATTCGAGCTACCTAATTTACATAGAATTAAATTTGCTTAAATTATATTTATAATGTTACAAAAACCAAAAAATATATTGCATTTGATCGGCACGAATTAGAAATTAAAACCGTAAATATCGCTCGCAGAGAAAAAATGTTCAAATCATTGTGTTAGTGAACGAATTCTGAACAACTTTCAAAATGTCCGTCTGTCCGCCCGTCACATTTCTTGTAAGCACGAAAAGTCCGATTGTGTTGAAATTTGGAAAGTAAGTTAGCTAGAGGAAGAACTCTTCTTTTCCATCCAAAGTTAGCCGGAGTAAGTGCATTTTGGAATGATTGCAAACTGGCTAACCAGATGATAGATGTAGTGATTAGTGTGTTGAATGTGGGCGGTAGACTTTGAATCATCTTTACTTTTCCTTGTGTGAAGAGATTCTCTCTGAGCTCAAAAACTGCATTAAAAAATAAAAATGAAGCCAAAGAGGGTACTTTGTATGAAAGTATATAGGACTACTTAATTCTCTGCATGAATGTATTCCGGCTGTAAAAGTAGATGATTATAAAGAACCGATTTCAGTATTATTTGATTTAGAAACAGGAAGTTTTTCCAAGACTTCTGATATTTTACAGATTGCTGCGAAGTACAAGCAGTATGAATTTTCAGAGTACGTTAAACCAACACAAACAATTTCTGAAGAAGCTAGTAAAGTGCATGGTTTACAGTTGGTTAATAGTAAGCTTGTACTTCATGGCAAACCTATTAGAACTGTTACTTTATCAGAAGCATTAGTAGCCTTATATGAATTTTTAGGTTTGTTCAACCGCAAATGCATTTTAACTGCTCAGAATTGCTCATTCGACTATCCTCTATTGATGGGTGCTATAGAAAAATGTTTATTAAAAGAGCATTTTCATGGAATAATTCTTGAATATTCTGATTCACTTCCTATAATAAAGAAAAAAACTGGAAAAACAAAGAAAGGTGATAATAAGTTAGAAAATCTTGCTAAAGAATTGAACATAAATTGTGATAAAGCTCATGATGCTCTTCATGACGTAGTAATGCTGGATCAAGTTTTAAACAAATTAAACATTACCAACGATGATTTACTTGGTTGTTTTTAAGTTGGGACGATGCTTGTAAAAAAATAAAATTTTTGAAGAATTAGCTTATTGCTATAAAAGGATTAAATTTATTAAAAGACTGTGTATCAATAGGTATTAGAAGAAAAATGGTTGCTGCAAACGTGACTTACGAAATGGTTGAAGATGCGTATAAAAAAAATAAATATAATGGTTTATTAAACATTTTAGGGAAAGATGAGAATGGTGTTGTTAAAGTTACAAAACAAAAAAAAATATTGCAGAGAATTTTTAATTTTTCAGAAAATAAAGAAAAAAAATAATCAAGAAATCGTTATTATAAGATTAATTATTAAAAAAAATGAAATCATATTATCTGTAACATTATTAGTCATTCATATTTTATTACATTTAATAAATATGTGCTAATAAAACATCGTTCATATTATTTTTAATAAAGGATTTTTATGAAACCTACAGTCTAATATTCCATACATTTTTAAATTTACGACGTTGCTACGTCTAATAAACTACGATATAAAAAGTAGACTTAACATTTATTCGCTAATTTCTACTATCACATTCTCTGAAGCTGTACTTTTAAGAGTCTAAAATGTTTTGTATATTATTTTCTCTCGTTTTCTCTCTCCTTTTTAATTGAAATATGAACCGTACTTTTTGTAAAATATGATGAAACCAGTGATTTCTCATAAGGATCAATGTTTATTCGCTAATAACTACTAGTATCACATGCTTTAAAGCTGTACTTTTAAGTGTCTAAAATGTTTTGTATATTATTTTCTCTTGTTTTCTCCTTTTTAATTGAAATCACTTGTAAAATATGATAAAACCCGCACTCAAAGAAATAGTATGGGTAAATTCAACAAAAAAAAATGGTTATCTACCAATATCGTTAATTTTGTTAAACCAAACTATATTGATGGTATTTTTAAACAAGAGGTGATTGTTATTTTAATTAATAAAAAGTTGTCGTACAATAAAACAAACATTAACTTAAAAAATAGACGAATAAGACTATTATTTTGTTCGTCTGACTATTATTTTGTTGAATTCTGTCAAATTAAACTAGATAATAGTAAATTTTATTTTTAACTATTATCGAATTGTAATTCTAACCCAGTATTAGTTCGCTGTACTATTGTACTTGGTAGACAAACCAATATTATTGTCGTCTTCTAGAAGTTCTAAAAGAATTACCATAAAATTTGCTTGCTTACCACGTAGTCTATTACAGAAATTATTCCCAGATGACGCCACATACAAATCACTGACAATAATCAATCATGCATTATCTTACACTCTTATGAATTTATAGAAAATTAATAACATGATTGCAGTGTTCAAATTCTCTCAGGGATCATCGATATATTTGGATGGATCTTATAAACGATCTCTAATCTTTGGTTTGGGTGGTCTGATTTCTCAATACTGAGATTTTTGATAACCAAAAAAAACTTCATCATACAATAAAGTGTAGATCAACCTAAAAACCGCTGCCCAAGGAATCACTACTTCCACATCCAGATTCTCTATCCAAGTCACTCACAACAAAAAAACTTTGTATGTGAAAATAATTGTTTATGGAACTTTAATAATATAATATTTGAAATCCTCTACCCCAAAAACCCATAAAACGATACCCCACATCGGTAGTGGGGTGGGGGTGGTGATAGGGGGGTGGTAGTGGGGGGTGGATGAAGCAAAAAAATATTTTGAGGTTTCTGGTTCCTGTACATACACTAAATCACAATTTTTTTCCATCCCCTTTAATAACGAGGTGGGGGTGGTAATGGGGGTGGCTAATGCCAAAAATTTTTTTGAGACCTTAGCTTATCTTGTATATACTAAATACCAATTTCATGGACTCTTACCTGGTTGATTTACCCATTTACCCCAAATTTACCCCATTTTACCCCCCAACCCTTCGACGGAACAAGATGAAAATATAATCTAGTTCTAGATTTCATTAAAGTACATATGTGTACCAAATTTCAAGTCAATATCTTAAACGGTTCCAGAGTAAACGTGCGCACAAAAAAAAGTTACAGACAGACAGACAGACCGACAGACAGAAAATTTTTTTTCGCTCAAACTTAAAATCTCGACGTTTCATGACATTTTAAGCCTATTTGGACAATAAAAATTTTTAAAAATTTTTTTGTCGTTACTATACTTTTACTTCCACTGGACGTGGAAGTAAAATTAGTTGATGAACAAAAAAACAAAGTCGTTGTACTATTTAATTGTAGACCAAATTGAAAATGGTTAGTGAACATAAAAAAATGTCATTGTACTATTTAATTTGTTACAAGAAGATATGATTATTAAACTACTATTTGTTTACGAAAACAAATAAAGTTGTATGACTATTCTTTACTGATTGATTTAACTATGAAACTAGATAGGCGCGATTTCATATGCTCTTTTTGGTTGAATTTACCTATCATTTTCTTTGAGTGCGTGATTTTTCAATGTTAAAAGCATCAAATTTCAAATGTCAATATTTTTTTACTGGTTCTCTGTGTAGCTTTTCAAAAATTTAATTGGATCATTATCTTACCATAATCTACTAATATGCAGAATTTCATTAATTTCTGAACATTAATTTTAAGACCGACAGTACTACTTTAAATGTTATAAAGAAAAAATAAAATTTTAATAAAAATGTTTATTTGTAAACAGCAAAGCTTTTATTTTAAAGGCTTAAAATATTAACTTAACAATGAATGAATATGAACGAATAGAAATATTTTTCAAAACAGTACAAAACAAGACATATGAAGTATTATTACTCCAGTAAATAAAGACAAATTTGAGGCCAAAATAAGAAAAAATTACGAGAAAGCTATTTTTTTATGGAGGTTTTCATTGAGATTCCCTTAGTACATCCTGAGAAGTTCGAGCAATTTGAGTCATGGGTTTTGGGGGGGGGGGGGTCTCAAAGGGTCGATTTTCAGTTTCTTGCAAGAACTATTAGAAACGATTCTTGGGCTTCCCGCCAAAATTCCATTAACGCCATTTTGTGGTTGGTACATCCGTCAGTTCATTTATTGTTTTAGGTTAAAACAATAAAGTGCCGTAAATGACAGTCTGTGACATAATACCGAAATAAATCCTTAAAAGGTTTTAGTGTTATTGTGCCGGGTTAATAGTAATTTTTAATAGCGATATGAGTAAACGAGGTGGAACCGTTTGCGCTGTTAAGGAATGTACAAGTAGTACGACAGGAAAGGACATTAGTTTATTAAGGTTTCCCAAGGATTCCCTCCCAAAGGTGTTTTATTATTGATGTAAATTATAAGATATTTCCAAGTAATTGAGAACCTTTCTTCTTTTAAGATCCGTATTGTGGTTGGAAGCATGCGATCGTGGGGATTTGGCAAGTAAAAGTTCAGCCGAACTTCATAACAATTTTAAGTTGTGCGCATGACAAATAGTATGAAAATAGATTGTTACTAACATGACTACCTACTATTTTTCTTCAAACAGAAAAAAAAAATATTTCCCCAGAACGATCTCCCAGTAATACAGATTTTCTCAGGCGAGATATTGTATTGATTTTAATACATTTTGTGACTTTATAATATGAATACTATTGTTCGTAGAGACAATTTTATCCAGTTTACTTCAATGGTTTTAATACCCATTATAAATAGAATTCTTATTCGAATAACGTAATTGTATTCAGCCTATGTAAAGTTTGTTTATAAACATTCTGTTTAAATTTCCCGCCAAAATTACCAGCAACAAAATGGCGAAGGTCACAAAAAAACATCATAGGCGGTGCTGAGAGTGCCGCTTCTGGTAGTTCCTTATTTTGTGCCTATTATCTCGAAAAGTATCACTTTTTCGACAAAAATAGTCATGAGTAAAAATATTTCTTATAAAATTCTGCACAAAAAAGGTCATTACACTTTTTTTCGTAGGATCAATCGTTTTGTAAAAACTGTATTTGTTCTTAAAATAAAGAGAAACAAACTAGACAACTTTTTTTTTTTTTAATTTATTTGTCGCTTAACGGATGGATGGACTTCATTAAGGTTACAAAAGAAATATAAGGATACAAAATTAGATATGTATTGTACGTAAGCTGTCATTAGTATCAAAAAATTAGCAATTAGTATCAAATTGTGAGGTGAGGTACGGTACCGGTTTCAGTGAGTGGACCTCGATCGGCGAAGTTAAGCATGCTGGGCCGAGTCCATCACTTGGACTGGTGACCGTATCTCATCTCGCCGTTAAGTGGTAAAGGCATTAAAAAAAAATAATAATCCGATCATTTAAAATAGAGTAATTATTAAGCATTAATTGAATATTTTTATTATGTAAACTATTTGCATGTACAGTATAATACCAGAGCTTCAGAAACTGTGCTAAAACCTATTTTAACACATATAATAATTATTATTAAATGTGGCACAGTCCTGCTTTCAAAATCTCCCTAACAAAATAAAGTACATAGACGAAGGGAACTGGTGATTAAGTTGAAAAAATTTTACCCTTGGGAAAAATATGTTTTTATCTGTAAAAATATGCAGAGTGATCACGATGGTGATGTCCAAATTTTTCTACAGTGTGTGCTACCCTTTTAAAATACTCTCCCTCCAGAGCGATTTTCCAATATAAATTTTCTGAAAAGTGTAAAACTTTGATTTTAATATTTTCTCCATATGGAAAACATGATATTAAACAACTTTTATTCATACCATTTTTTTTTCAGAAAATTGCAAGGAAAAGATAATTAACATTATACATAATGTGCAATTTTTCAGCTTTCCGAAAATATTTCACAAGGGCCCATTTTTGAAAAATTTGGACATTACCATCGTGATCGGCACATTTTTTTACATTTAAAAACATATTTATAAGATACAATACCATCAACTGATCAGCAAATTGACGAAGCTCTTTATGAAGAGGACGACGAAATTTACACGGAATTAGATCTGCTAGAAGAGAACGAATAATTTATGCAAAGGGTTGTTTTGAGTGTCAGATGTGGATTAGGCCTACTGTTTGTTACTGTTAAAAAAATCGCTGCCCAAGGAATCACTACTTCCACATCCAGATTTTTTATCTAAGTCACCCACAACGAAAAAATTTTGCATGTGGAAATAATTGTTTATGGAACTTTAATAATATAGTATTTGAAATCCTCTACCCCAAAAACCCATAAAACGATACCCCACATGGGTAGTGGGGTGAGGGTGGTAGTGGCGGTGGATGAAGTAAAAAAACATTTTGAGGTTTCTGGTTATTATACACACCCTAAATCACAATTTTTTTTCATCCCCTTTAATAATGGGGTGGGGGTGGTAATGGGGGTGGCTAATGCCAAAATTTTTTTTGAGACCTCAGCTTCTCTTGCATATACTAAATACCAATTTGGACTCTTACCTGCTTGATTTACCTATTTTCCCAAAATTTACCCCAATTTACCCCCCAACCCTTCGACGGAACAAGATGAAAATATAATCTAGTTCTAGATCTCATTAAAGTGCATATGTGAACCAAATTTCAAGTCAATATCTCAAACGGTTCCAGAGTAAACGTGCGCACAAAAAAAGTTACAGACAGACAGACCGACAGACAGACCGACAGACAGAAAATTTTTTTTCGCTCAAACTTAAAATCTCGACGTTTCGTGACATTCTAAGCCTATTTGAACAATAAAAATTTTTAAAAATTTTTTTTGTCGTTACTATACTTTCACTGGCCGTGGAAGTAAAATACAGACATTGTATCTTTTCGTAACTTTTACTCAAAAACGATTGATACTACGAAAAAAGTATAATGACCTTTTTTGTGTAGAATTTTATAATAAATATTTTTGATCATAACTATTTTTGTCGAAAAAGTGATACTTTTCGAGATAATGGCAAAAACTGAAAGTTTTCCCTTTAAACCCTCTCCCCCCCTCAAAAAAAACTATGGCTCAAATTGCTAGAACTTCTCAGGATGTATTAAGGGCACCTCAATGAAGGTCTCCACAAAAAACCAGCTTTCTCGTAATTTTTTCCAGTCGAAATGTCTTCATTTACTGGGCTATATAACTTTAAAGAAAAATACTAATTTAGATATTTTATCATTGCCCAGTCTATTCCTAATATCTGAATGAACACGTCCATGTGAAGAAAACATTTTTTCCACGTCTATAGAAGAAGCAACGACACACAGAAAGGGAATTATCTGATCCAGTACTTTGTTCATTTATGGAATACCTTTCTGAGATTTCCACTACTGCACAACGTTAACATTTGTAATATTTCTTTTAAAAACAATATTTCTTAGCTATAAATATCAATACTTAAAAATCTCTCCAGGATCAAACATGTATCTCATTCAAAAATAGTATATTTTAAAAAAAATCCCTACATACTGCAGTTTTATTTTAGTATTAACATTTTTTTCTATAACTATGAACAAACAAAATATGATTCATTTAAAAACATTAATATTTTTGTCAAGTCGCAACTTATTCACAAACATATTATTTAAAATTAAGCAATTACCTACCTCGAAATGTTTAATACACAAATGGACACCAACTTTAAAAATACTGCACTGCTACCGCTGCAAAAGTTTCAACTAAATAAAAAATTTTTGCAGCCACACTACTCTTTAATAGTATTTTGTGTAACAAGTGGCTAAAATGGTGTTTTTTTACAAGTGGGGCGTCTATAGTACGAACCGAATGCTATAAATCACACGAGTAAATAAAATTATATAAAAAAAATATTTTTAAGGAAAAGCTTTCATTTGAAAAAACTACTAAAAAGTAAAAATAATTTTGTTTAAATTCATACACATGGAAACCAAAAGCTTTGGGGGCGGTCATATAGCGCTATTGCATAGTTACTTTGCTCAATTGACCGCCCCCAAAGCTTTTGGTTTCCATGTGTATGAATTTAAACAAAATTATTTTTACTTTTTAGTAGTTTTTTCAAATGAAAGCTTTTCCTTAAAAATATTTTTTTTATATAATTTTATTTTTTACTTTTTAGTCTATTTATTTTACAGACAGAAAGACAAAACCCTTTCATTTGCCACCGCCATCCACCCCTTCCCTTTCCCCTCTAACACTACTTCCCACTTCTTCCCACCTCTTCCACTGCCCTTTCCCATCTCTCTCCACCTCTTTCCACCCTATTTCCACCTCTCCCACCTCTTCCCCACTTCTTCTCACCTCTTCCCCACCTCTTCCCACCTCTTCCCCACTTCTTCACATCTCTTCCCACCCCTTCCCCACCTCTTCGTCCGCCATATTGAATTTAGAATGACGCCATACACTTTATCGTATTTTACTTATCAAACCCTTTCATTTGATACCCATATCAACGGGATTGTGACTAAAAAGCAGATCCGCCATCTTGGGACGTCCGCCATGTTGGATGTAGAATGATGTCACATTGTTTATCGTATTTTACTCGCCAAACCCTTTCATTTGATACCCATATCAGGGGGGCTGTAACTAAAAAGCCGATCCGCCATCTTGGGACGTCCGCCATATTGGATTTAGAATGACGTCACATTGCTTATCGTATTTTACTCGTCAAACCCTTTCATTTGATACCCATATCAGGGGGGTTGTGACTAAAAAGCCGATCCACCATCTTGGGACGTCCGCCATATTGGATTTAGACCGATAATGGCTGTACTATGTTGCATTGTTACCGGACTTATACACGTGTGCCAAACTTCAAAGCTCTAGCTTAATTAGAACTAGTCGAAATTCAGCTTGCAAGATTTGACCTAAACCAGCAAACAAACATACAAACATTGCAAGTTAAATAAAAGCTTTTAAAAAAAACACATTTTAGTCTCGAGTTATTTTAGTTATTTATTAGGCTAGTGAATTACGTTATATATAAGTCACGCAAGAAATGTTTAATTTTCTTAAGTAACTTATATGTGATAACTCACGTGCCTAATACAACATTTTATCCAACACTTTCATATAAATGCTTTTTTTCTGAAATCTATCGACAATGTCTACATTTTCGGCGCGATTTCAGATCGAAAAAAGCACAATTCCAGTATTTTAGTCCGTTGCTATGAAACTATCACAAAACAGACCGGAAAAGATCCGTTGCCAAGCAACGATCAACAAAACCGTACGGGAATGTTACTTTTCCGGCCTAGGCCGGGAAAGTAATATTCCCGTACGGTTTTTTATGTATATTTTAGACAATAAATAAATACAGGCAGACAAACCAACTCATATTCAAATTGCATTTATTAGTAAGCAGTTAAATTGTAATGAAGAAATGTTATGCATTAATACAAATTCCTTAATTTATAATATTGATTGTGATTTCAGAAAAAATAGTATGTGTACTTCGGTGTGAAAGCACATTCCCGGACTTCGATGCTTGTTGGCCTCGGCTAGCGCCTTGGCCAACAATTTGCATCGTCGTCCGGGAATATATTGCTTTCACACCTAAATACACAATATACTATTTCAGCGACAAACAATAAAATTATTAAAATGTCAGTTGTCAATGTCAAAGTCAACAGTGTTTCTCCAAAAAATATAAAATACAAGTAGCTTATTGCTAAGTAGATTCTGAATGGATGCGCCGAGAAAGCTGTAGTTGTTATCCATTTTGTTTGTAACCAGGGGTTTGTTTAATAAACATTGTGTAATTAGCATCAAAATGGAAAATTGTGAAAGATATAATATGGAAATTCCGACCGATATTTTGCAAGAAGCCAAAAAAGCTACAGCCAGTTTAATTAAAAGTCCAAAGTAACCTATATTAAAGAATATCTACAATTTGAAAATTGGATG
The DNA here is from genome assembly GCA_936432065.2 of Rutpela maculata. Lineage (NCBI taxonomy): Eukaryota > Metazoa > Arthropoda > Insecta > Coleoptera > Cerambycidae > Rutpela > Rutpela maculata. Next base: position 25,281,775 of record OW386292.2, on the reverse strand, counting down.
AAAAAAGAGGAGTTAGTGCTGTAAAGGAAGAAGTGCTTCTCGCTTACTTTCTACATTTGAGTAAAAAAATTACACCTTCTTCAATGTGGACTAAATATTTCATGATAAAGGCGACTTTACAAGTATACAGGAACTTTGATATAACAAAACTTGTGGCATACTTAAAAAGCTAATCAAGAAATTTCAAACCCAAAAAGGCCAAAATTTTGGAAAGAGCACATATCGAACAATATTTGATGGATGCCTGCCACTGACGATGAGCATCTTATGTCAAAGGTAGTAGTCTAGGTGCCCGCGTACATAAATGCAATTTTTACATATCCTCGTATAACTTCTTGTACGGCATAATTGCGCCTAGTCTATCACTTTTTTCCTCTGCGAAAATTTTCGTAAACGCGGCGTTCCTCCTTGGCATGAAAAAGACGATTTCCACGCGTCGAACTGGAAAATCGGCAAATATATTTTGTCGGACAATTTGAGAATTGGATTCTACATATATATTCTATATACTTCTACAAACTGTCCGACAAAAATTTTGGGACATAAAGGGTGTCTACCACCCTAAACATAACATAACATAACTTTAAAACATTTATTGATAACCAGCTGATTTTTTCAAGACTGCTTAAGACCGCAAAATGTGTCTCACAAAAGATTTTTCGTAAATTTTCAAAGGGGAAAGTGCACTGCCCAATGCGTTGGATTAAATAAGCTCTCAAAAATTCCAAGAATTGTAGCTGATTATTTGCAATTGCCAGATGCAGATTTGTATACTGGCCATAGCATACGCCGTTCCTCGGCAACTCTTTTGGCCAATGCTGGGGGTGACATTACCACCCTTAAACGTCACGGTGGGTGAAAATCATCCACCGTGGCAAAGGGTTGTTTGGAAGATTCAGTCTCAAACAAGATTGTTATTGCTAAAAAAATGCAGGGAGTGCAGCGCAACGAGTCAGGCGATACAGACGTCGTTACTAGTATAGAGAAAAAAACCGCTGCCCAAGGAATCACTACTTCCACATCCCGATTTTCTATCCAAGTCACACAACGAAAAAGTTTTGTATCTGGAAATAATTGTTTATGGAACTTTAATAATATAATATTTGAAATCCTCTACCCCAAAAACCCATAAAACGATACCCCACATCGGCAGTGGGGTGGGGGTGGTGACAGGGGGTGGGAGTGGGGGGTAGATAAAGTAAAAAAATATTTTGAGGTTTCTGGTTCTTGCACATACACTAAATCACATTTTTTTTCATCCCCTTTATTAATGGAATGGGGGTGGATAATACCAAAATTTTTTTTGAGACCTTAGCTTCTCTTGTCTATACTAAATATCAATTTTATGAAGTCTTACCTGCTTGATTTACCTGTTTACTCCAAATTTACCCCAATTTACCCCCCAACCCTTCGACGGAACAGGATGAAAATATAATCTAGTTCTAGATCTCGTTAAAGTACATATGTGTACCAAATTTCAAGTCAATATCTCAAACGGTTCCAGAGTAAACGTGCGCACAAAAAAAGTTACAGACCGAGAGACAGACCGACAGACAGAAAATTTTTTTTTCGCTCAAACTTGAAATCTCGACGTTTCATGACATTCTAAGTCTATTTGAACAATAAAAATTTTTTAAAATTTTTTTGTCGTTACTATACTTCCACTGGATGTGGAAGTAATTGAGTACAGGAGAGCAGTTTTCTTTGTGAAAAATCGAATATGGTGACAATAAATGTTAACATAAATATAAATAAATAAGTGTTAGTACATGGATTCTTCGTTTTGTTAATTTTCCGTATAATAAACACAATAAATAAATTGCTTGGACTTTTTTTTATATTAAAATTGAAGGGGCAAGTGGATGAATGTGTTATGTTACAATACCTAATTTGCCACAAAATCGATTTTAAGTTATTTTTTTGTGAATTATGCATTAATAATATTGTAACATAACATATTCATTTATTCAAATAATCTAAGAAATATTGTCTGCGCGCATATGAAAATTCGTAACAAGATACAGTGGTACAAAACATGTTCTTCCACCAAAAATTTCAATATCTCAATAATTGTAACATAACACATTCATCCACTTGCCCCTTCAATTACTCTTTACTGACTAAAACACTTTATCTCACTAGTGATCTAAAGTATAATTTAGCTCACTATTTTATTTCACTAGTGAGTTATGGGCCACTTTATACATTCAAAATCTCATCAATAATCTCATCAATTCACCGGCTCGGTGGCGCAGTGCTTAAGGTGTTAAGCTTGCGACCACGGGGTCCCAGGTTCGAATCCTGGCTAGGGTATGGATGTGTAGTGGCGTTTTTCATGTGTTTCCGAAATGGTAGCAGTGAACTAGATTGCCGTTGTGTGAGAGACAACACAATCTAGTCGCTCTCCTCTCCTGAGTTCGAGTCTCAGCTGCGGCAGATGGCAATGTCGCAGGGAATGGGTGTTGTGATATTGTCTATGTGTGTGTGTCCGTCCTGGTTGAGTGGTAGAATAGCCTACGGCTAAACTCCGCCAGGACATTAATACAAAATAAGGCGATTAAAATAAAAAAAAAATAAAAAAAAATAAGGATTACTTTACTTTATATGAAAGTGTTGGATAACATTTTTTTATCTACGACTAATATAATGCTTTATATGTGTCAATTTTGCTATATAATGCCATATATTATTCCCTCAGGGATTAATGATGAGGGAATAATGGATCATTATTCCCTTTCGACAGTCAAAAAACAGTACTTAAATCATAATTTCTTTGAATAGTAGCCATTATATGCAAGTAGAATACTATACTTTGTCCAAGACTATTAAGTATTTTGGCTGGACCGGTATCATTTTTCACATTAATTTAGACGAAAGTGTGATTGACGGTGCAAAATTAGTACACAACATTGTGGAAGAACACACTTGCGCTCAATTAAGGCGCTGGCTCAAGTATCCTAGCCGTAAAATGACTGGAAGCAAGAACAAAGAACTGGTTGCAAGGTTAGAATTCAACTATCAACTTATCAATGTATATGCAAGTGCATTAAAAGAAAACAAATGTGTTTAGTCTACAATATGCTTAATAACATTCTTCGTGCAGTAATTGATAATGCAGTAAAAATATTTTCTGTTTCTGTAGGGTCAAAAATGCAATTGAAAATAAGGTTTTTTGTCGATCCTTCTGTGGATAAAGCTGGCTCCTTTTTTTCTAATTTTTTCAAATAGGTAAACTATACGATATGGCACTACCTGTTTTCAGGAAATTGGTAACAGATTCATCATTATTTGGTTAAAAAACGTAATGTTTATGTCAAATCCAATATTGACATGCGAAAACTGTCAGAACATGGCGGAACTCGACGTTTTTTAAACAAATAATGATGAATCTGTTACGAATTTTTTGAAAATAGGTAGTGCCATATCGTATAGTCACAGAAGACCTATACCAGAAACGACTCTCTGGCATTCCCGCCAATATTGAATTTTATGCGCATATGTCATATGTCGGTGGTATTATTGTCAACCTATAAATCCGCAGGTTTCTAAATTCACCGGTGGAGCGTACCGGTAAGCAATAACATTATATGATTGGCTATTTTGAAAACCAAAGCCAAAATCAGCTTCGAATTTTATCTACCAATGCGTCCAGCGGTGAATTTAGAAAGGTGCGGATTTATAGGTTGACAATACCACCGACAAGATGGCCGAAGGTCACCCCAATTTACCAATGAAAGGGTGCGTTTGCACGCACTCAGTAATTTAGTCGAGTAGCTTAGTAATTTAGTACTCGACCAATGCGGACAACGTGTTTTAGTCAGGTAATTTAGTGGAAAGCAATTACTAAATTACTGGACCGTCTCTCTACTCGACTAAATTACTGGATGCGTGCAAACGCACCCAAACATCGAACGTGCCTCCGACAGTGACGCTTCTGGAGGTACTAGAAAGAAGTCGGTCCCGTTCGCAGGAAATTGTATTCTTAAAGTGAACCAAGTACGAGTGGACATGTTGATAGTGCAAAACTGTGTACGATCTCGGGCAAGTTTACTGCAATTTCAAGCCCTAAAAAAATAACGCTACATAAATAAACAACAAGTAAATCTAACCTCTGTTTCTTTCACTTATATTATGACAAGAATTGACAACTGACAGCAAGCAAGCAAAGTTGAAGTTGGAAGAGAGCCGTTTTTATACAATGTTGCGACATAATACTCGAATTTTGTTTACCTTTTCAAGATAACTTCTAAATAATAACAAATATAAATAACTTTAAATTCCTTCTAAATACATGTATATAATATTTATTGATTTTCAAGATATTGAGCAAAATAGAAGTGTTATAGGCAAAATAATGTAAAGAAAATACACAATTTGGCATTCAAATAAGATAGTTACAGTCTAAGCGAAAGTTGTCTGTTATTGGTTAAATTATTTCCCGCCAAATAAAATCGTTTGAAATCTGCGTCTAGACGGGCGTATTCTTATTTTTTATTTTTATTTAAGAAATTATTGTTTTGGTTTAAATTGATTATGCAGTAATTGTTAAAATAATAACATTACTCGATATATATAATAATAATAATAATAATAATAATAATAATAATAATAACAGGTCTTTATTTAGGGCGAAGTTCGCTTGTAATGCGCTCTTCCACTTAACCCTGAATATATCACCAAAACTGAATTTTAAAAAAATGGAAACTACCCCATTAGGCAATCCAAACCACGTGACATCCAATATGACGTCTGATGGAGTCGAGGACAAACATTCATTTTCATTCGTTAAACGTTTGTGTTTTTCTGTTGGCTTGGCTACGTTTCCGGAATTTAGTCAAAATAATCCCGTGTTTGCCAACGACGCCAAATTTTGGCAGGTCGTTGGATTACCTATTTTACTGCAAAGTAAAAAAATTGTATAATTTTTTATTTCTAAAAATTAGTCGTAGATAAAGTATAGTTAGTATACAACTCGCTGTAATGAATACTGTATTCCCTCGGATGATTACAACACTCGCTCGCTTCGCTCGCCCGTTCTTGTAATCATACTCGGGAATAACAGTATTCATTATAGCATCATTGTATAATATTCTATTATTTCATTATTTTCTTTATTTTACATGTCAATAATGACATTGTTTTGATTCATTGAGGCTGTCAAATAAAAGTCATTTTAGGATATGTCGTTACAAAAAATTCTATTCACAAGTGGCTACTTTTGTGGCTGCACATAAATATTGCACGCAACCGAACTGCACGCGCTACTTTTAAAGCAAGTTTTCACGGTGCAAGTTGGCGAGTTGGCGTGCAAGCTGACTGAGTCTGTAACTGACTGCCTTATGAAAACAGAACGGGCAAGTTACTGACCGTACGAATGGGCTAGTTTGCAATAAAAGTTTCGTAGTCAAGGTGCGCACCATAGTGATTATAAATGGAGTGGAATTAAATTGCACTACTGTTGCACAGTGAAAGTAAATAAGCTGTAAATACATTTGTAAACAAACGTTTATAAAATCACAATTTTTATGTTACACAATTGGTGCAAAACTCTTTAAACAGTTACTCAAAAGTAATTGTAAGTGAAGGTTAACACGGTATGAAGTTTGAGAGCATGATTAATAAAAAATAAATAAATTTTACTATTAATTTCTCCACTTTGTTACAACACATTTCCAACAAGGTCATTGCAACGAAGTCTTTAAATTGGACAAATAAAATGGACTAGAACTTATGTTTAATTAGAATGTAGACTGTATAACATTTTGCTTTGAAATTTTAAAATTGTTTAGAAAAATGCAACAAAACCTTCTTCTACAACGCTGTTTATTTTTTCTTTAAAAGGACAAGGTACAATTGTCATATACTTAATACATACATCTGAACAAATAGCTTAAACAAAGAAGCTGAAATTGAATTGGGCTAGGTAAATTTTCGTAGGAGTCGTTTTCCATATGTTCTCGTATCCAGTTGTGGTAAGATGCCACTTTAGTGAAAACGGAAGGTGCTCCAGGAGTACAGTTTCCAAGTACAAAAGAAGCAATGCCTACTTGCACATTGTTCACTAAAAGAGGTCCGCCTGAGTCTCCCATACAAGCCCCAAGATTGTCTTCGCCCGATATACACACATGATCAAAGTTAATGACCTGAAAATCATACAGTTAAAGTTGACTACACACTTATTCTGCATGTAAAAAATGTCGGCGTCTTTGGCGGTGCGGTAAAGACCAAATACATTTTTGTGTGAAGAGTAAGTCTGTAGTCAGCTATAGTTATTTGATCAGAGTGAACCACAAATTAGGAAGGACAGGTACGACAGTTGAAAAGATAAACGATTCAGGGTTGCCACTTTTTGGTTTATCGAAATCGGGACAATAACGTCCCCTAACCCGTAAGAGAGTGCCTAAATTGTTTTCTTTAAAATTTGGGGGAGCTCCCGATCGCCAAAATTTTTTTTGGGAGTTCAATGTTATTAAATGATTTTCATGTGCCGCAAAATAATAAGCAATATGTAAACAAAATATATAAAAAAGCAATGACTTTTATGAACATTTTCATTTTAACTTTGTTGTGAGTCAGAGGCAAAATAATATATTAACGCAAGTTTAAACTTCTATCTGCCCATCGTTTTCGAAGTTCGTTTCCGATGGCACCCATTATATCGCAAAAGGATGCAACCAACATTCTCATAAGTACAGTTGACACAGATGTTATTGTGGTACTTGTAGGCATTTTTTTCGAGCTACAAACTTACAATAGTCCACGCAAATTAGATTTTTTAGGAGAAAAAATTCATATACAAATTATATTTGAGCTATGTATAGTTCATAGGAGTAGAGTTCCCACCTTATCCGTTGATGGAAACACCTTTTTGGGGTGAAAAACCACCCCAGACGGGACAGTTACGGTTATTCTCATTTTTCTTCGGATCCGTCATTCCCACGAAAAACAGATATAGGAACAAAAATATTCACCATTAAATTCTATATAAAAAAGGTTCTATGATCGATTTGCGTACTCCCCGCCGTTTTTCACAGCGAATATCTCCGAAACGGCTACTTTGACGTCAAAAATGGTTATAATGAAACTTGAGAGCGGATTCTCCTCTACAAGATTCATCTTGTACTTTTCTTTTTTATTATTATTTTTGTTGAATATTCTCGCTTTTTTCGAGGATACGCACTTTGTAATATGACCTCGTTTCCACACCACCCACGAGGTAGAGGTCTCGGTGCGCATTTTTTGTAAGTGGTTTCCCCTGTAGGCCTATTTCACTGTCGTCATTGTCGGTTTCAGTCGTCGATAGGGTTTTCTTCAATCAACTCATCTTCGGTAGGTGAATTTAAGCAGCCTTGTCCGTGAATGTTGGAGCACACGGTTGAGCAGCGCAATCCTATTTTTGCACACCCGCATCGTTTCTCGCAACCCATCCTGCAGTTGCAAGATATACGTTGTAGAACGGAAGACGGAGCTGGTGCCTCAGGTGTAAAAATGGGTGAAAGAACGGTGTCAATTTTCTTCCAACCCCATTGTGTCGGATCAAGGTTTATTCCTCTCCATAACTGAATTTGATGAAAAACCCTATAAGCATGCTGATGAGAAGCGGCGGACGTTGGCGGTAGTCTCGATAATAGTACAGCGTTACTTGATTTCCCAACCAATTTATTGAATGTGAGAAATCTATGTCTGTTTAAAGATTTCTGTTTCTTTGGAGCTTTATATAACGCCATCGTCAAACGCTCTCCAGCAGTTGCGACTTCTTCTTTTGTTGATTGAGGGTTGTTAAATATAGGCACAATGTCATCGGAATCTCTTCTATTATTAAGTATAGTTACAGTTTGTGCTTTGCCTTTACCGAACAAAGCAGAAGTAGTGTCGCAACCACTAAATGCATGTGCAAACAGCACAGTTTCCTTACAGTTTCTTAAGACATCCCACGACTGTAAATCGAGAGAACTGTATATCTTCTCCTTTATATTTCCCTGGGATTCTCTAAAAAGTCGAATGTCTTTATGTTGAGGAGAAAGGGCTATAATGAGCACGAGAAGATCAACGTCCTGTCCAACGATGAAAACTGTCTCATACTGCTGACATTTCTTGATCGCAGTTTGCACGATGAGCAAGTCGGCATCATCTTCCGCAATGAGCGTATTAATTCCTTCCTCTGTGAACTTCTGGGCGAGCTGCGAAATGAAACGTTCCTTATTGTGGTGATTGCTGAGAAATTTTTGTTGCGGAACAGTCAGTAAAATGTTTGGGCTAAACCTCTAATTCCATAACAGTACAACTTCTTTAACTAGATATCGTGAGAAACACAGTCAAACGCCCTTGAGAGATCACATAGTGTGATTGAAACAAATTTTCCACTCTCAAGACCATTGACTATGTCGCTCACAACTTTGAAAACTGCTTGGGATGTGCTACACTTACTTCTGAAGCCAAATGACAACAGTTTAGGACATTATTAGATTCGAAAAAAAGCATCAGCCGTGTTTTCAATATTATTTCAAAAATCTTAGAGATAATGGGGATGATGGATATGGGGCGGTAGTTCTCTATTATCGAAATATCACCATTTTTAGATTGGTATCACTTTTGTAATTTCGAAGGCATCAGGATAATTACCTTCACATATACAAGTATTAAGTAAGCACGTTAGAGGACGAACAATGACATCTAAAGTATCTTTGATGATTTTGCTATTCATGCCATAAATATCTGTGCAGCATGAGTTTTTCAATTTTTCTGTAGCCTCAATGACTTCGCTCTCTTTAATCGGTTTCATTTGCTCGGAGTTTCCACACCATTCATATAGTCAACTGCACTCTTCTGAAATGTATTGTTGGGTAGTGTATTAATTATATTTTCAGCTACAGTAGAAAAAAAATCATTGAAATCAGTATCTTCAATGCCATGGTCAGCTGTATTGAATTTCTTTTTATTTCTTTCGAAATTTACCAAGCGCCAACTGTCGCGAACCTTGTTGTCAGACCGTGCAATAAATTCGTTATAGTGATTTTTCTTAACACAAGAAATTTTAAGTTTATATTATTTTTTAAGCGTCTTAAAAGATGAAATAAGATGCGAGTCTTTTGAGGAGTCACAGACTGTTTTAAGAGACAACAATGTGTCCCTCATCTTTCTTAGATCGTCATTAAATCATTTCACTGGAAATTTATTATTATTCGCCATATGGGCTCTCAACGGGAAGTGCTTTATTATTAAGACCGCATAAGTTTGTGTCAGAAAATTGGCAAGCAAATTAGAATTAGTTAATGGGCTCTCGAAAAAAGACCAATCAATTTCGGTAAGCGATTTTCTTAGTTGCGTGATGCCATATTCTGTTATTTTACGTTTCCATACCTTACAGGTAGATTTTACTTCATTTTTAAGAAACATTATTTGTGCCCGATGATCGGCTATGAAGGCCTCTACTACAACTGATTCATAACCATCATCCCCTATATTGGTTAAAATATTATCTATACAAGTTGAAGACTGTGAAGTAACTCTTTTAAAGTCAGAGTTTGTTATCTCTAAACCAAAAGACGTAATCAAGCATACCAATTCATTTAAAATCGACGAAGTCTTGCGGAAATTAATATTATAGTCACCAATCATGATTATATTCTTGAACTTGTTAGAGCAGTGTATCAGCAATTTCTCCAACAAATCAAAAAATATATCTATATCACCATTAGTAGATCTGTATAATGTAATGATGATTGTTTTACTTTTAGTGAGTTCAATAGCACAAAATTCACCGTGTAATTCTCTGGAGAAAAGATCTAAATTGACAGGTTTATCATTTATATTGTTATTGGTGAATATTGCAACGCCCCCATGGACCGTTTTCTCTCTACAGAAGAAAGTTGCTAGACTGTAAGCAGGCAAATTTACAGAAACGATATTATTTTTATCAAGCCAATGTTCGGATAAACATATTATGTCATGATTGTGTTTTTCGAGATATAAAGACAACAAATCTAATTTGGTAGACAAACATTGAACATTTACATGAAAAACGCTTACCGCACCATTACCAAGGACGGATTTCAATGAATTTATTATTTCACAGAGATTCTTGGTATCCTCGGGTGAAAAAACTGGTTAACCATCGCTCCCCCTTCGGCCATATTTTAGGATCCCAACCAGTCTCTAGGTTACATTCATCAATAGTAACTTTAAACGATGAATAATATTGTGGATAGCTTGAATTCATTTTCTCACAGACAGCTTCCGGAAATACTGGCTTCAGAATATCCAAAAGCTCCTCAGGTTTGAAATCTGGGTGAAGCTTGTAGACATGAAGAAATGACTTTCTCAAAATTATTTTCGTAGTTAAATTTTCGTTGTTGCCAATTATGGGTTTATTTTGACGTTTACTCTGTTTTCTTTTATTTATTACCTCTGTAAGAGGTTTGTCATTTAAATGAATTAATTGGTTACATTTCGCTTGAGCGACGGCTAGGGAAACAGCATTAGACACGGCAACACCGCTTATTGTCGGTGCCTGGCAACCAGAGACTAGTGATTTAGCTGTGTCTACGGTGGTCGTGGTCGGTTGACTGATTTTATTTTGAGTGCTAACACACACTTGGTCCCCACTATTGGCATGCTGGCGAGTAGTCCTTTTAGGTTTATTAATTTCCTTTGATTTCTGCGTGGTCACTTTCTTATCTACAATATGATTTGGGTTCCTTGGAATTTTTACAGATCGCAACACTTGCTGTATGATCCACAGATGGTGTTGTATCAAACCTGTCATATGCAATTTTTGGAACTGACTCATTTAATTGATGTAACTTATTTAATAGATCGATTTGATCTTTCAAAGAACATATCACATCTACTTGATTTTTTATGATTAAGTCCTTTTGACTGATAATATCTTTCAAATAGAATACCTCATTTGCTTCACTAAATTCATCCTTGGCGCTGCTGAAGGTCATGTCAAGGTCTGCTGATTTGCTTTCAGGTTCACAACAAATAATGGTGTTTTCATCCACAAACTTAACATGTTTCAAATATGCTGCACAACGGTTATGAGACACTGTACCGCATATGCAACATTTTGGACTACTTTGGGCTACTTTTTTACACTTTTTACAACACTTTGGTGCAGACGAATCAATCGTGTCTGCATCGGGCGACGCCGTCTTTATTAGATTAGTTACTAGCACCAATTACCACCATACAGCTAATATCCTGCAGCTGCAAAAAGGGTTGCGGAAAACGATGCAGCTGTGTTAAGGTTGGATTGCGCTGCTCAACAATGTGCTCCAATTGCCATGGGCAAGGATGTTTAAATTCCGAATTTGAAGAAGAGTTCGTCGATGAGGAACCCCTTAATGAGTAAAACTGGACAGAATTTTAGTGGAATAAACCACTTAAAAAAAACGCACCGAGAGCTCAACCTCGAGGGTGGTGTGGAAACGAGCTCAAATTAAAAAATACAGCTTTGTGGAAAAAAAGGGAATTAAATATGAATAAACATCACTTGCGTCAAAACCCGCTATACATGCATCTTATAGAGAGAATTCCGCTCAATAAATTCATTCCTGAGCATTTTTCTTGTTAAAGTACTTGTGCGCTCCAAATTACCCCTCTGCACAGTGGGTCATTTTAAGAGATTTCTGGCCAAAACTCAAATGAACCAAATTTCACTAACTTCCAAAAAATGAGTAACAAACATGCTTTTTGGTAAGGGTGGATGTTATTCTTGGGGAAACAAAAGGCCTTGATCTCTATACCTGCCGCATTTGCATTCTACAGCTCGAGAAGGAAACACGCCTTCAAGTTTAAAATTGTGCAGTAAAAATTTAGCGTTCACACGACTGTAAATTTTTGGTTTTTTTTGCCTTTATTGTAGACAGTTAGTTGACTTTATTTGTTATTTGGTGTCCGAATTATAGCCTTTTAGTGAGTGAGCGGTTTCAGCCGTAAATTTTGATTAAAATGAAACTTTTCATTTTTGTTACACTTCACTTTCGGAAGCTTTACCTTTATAATTTTTTTTATAATATTGAATATAGTGTTCTCTATATATTCTGTGAATTGCAGCCACCCTAGCTGCCGTTTTTTGAGTTAAGGCGTTTAGAATACGTTAATGCAGGTTAAAAATACCCAATTTTAGGAGTAAAATAATTAGCGATATTGTAATGACGGGTTTATTTCAATTCATGAAATCGTTCAATGGAATTTTTTTACCATTTTTTCTCGAATTTGGAGGCAACATTCTAGTCGAATCCAAAGTTTCACAATTTTATCCAATTATTTCAATTTCCACCCCTGAAACTCAGCCTTATATATATCGGTGGAATTTATTAAACATTTTTCCTAAAATTTGGAGGCAATATTCTATTCGAATCCAAATTTTCACAATTTTATTCAATTATTTTAATTTCCACCCCTGAAACCCACCCCTATTTATCGATGGAATTTTTTTAATTATTTTTCCTCTCAACGCCAGTTGATTTTGGGGCGTTTCCAGGAGTTTCAGAGTTTTGGCCAAAAAACGTTAAACCTGACCCACTGTGCTCTGTTCGAAACTAGTTAGCGCGAAATAGAATAAGCTACGAGGATAAGCTACAAGATTAATAAAATATTTTTTATGCAGAATTTAACGACAAAGGGCATAGCAGGATAAGCATGTAAAATCTGCCCCAACCAACATTTTGTTTGTTATCAACTATTTAAAGGGTGTGACGTCATAGAACACAACCGAACTTGGAAGGTAACCAACCAAAATTCGTCACGGCAGCTCTAGTGTCGGAAGCGGGTCGTGGGAAAGGTTTGTGACATCTGACAGTTAATGCAATAACCTCACCAGAATTTATTTATTCATCGCACAATCAATAATGTTAAAAGCTGTTTATTATAAACTTATTCGGGCGCCAGCCAAAGTTAATTGGCAGAAGGGGATGGAGAACAAGACGCAAAACTTAAAGGAAAAACCAATGTAAAACAATATAATTTAATACCGTGCGTGTAATTTCCCATTAGGCATGTACATCCACGTAGCGCGATAGATATGACAACATAGTTGCCGTAAATTCCTCCGTCGAGCGGAGCATTCCAGCCTGTTATTTCATTTTAGCCAGCTGGCACGCGCGATGTTGTAATTTTACTCCCGATGCCTAGCGTTCGGCAACACACACGGTATAAAGATTATAAGGTAAATACTTGTATAATGGGTAGAACAAAACAATAAAGTAGTAAATAATTGAGATATAGGGTTGAAGTTAAAACCCTCCTTATTAAATGACTTACACTTAGGTAAGCATTATTAGCATTAGCATAAAGAAAAGTTTGAGACTATTAAATATGGATATCGATAAATCTGTATACAGTTTATGTATATTTTAGGACCGTAAACAGCTGTTCAGGGTTTCACAAACAGAATACACTATGCTACGCTGAGGATCACTTAAACATTTACATAATACGATACAACAGTGATAAAATAATTGGACAATAAATAAGTATACGACAACGGACTAATGGAATTTAGATTTTCTATATCGCTGAATGCAAACTTGGCCGTTTCCAATTCTTTGACCCCAAGCAGGAATCCAAAAATTAATAATTTACAGTACCTGCACTCCACATTTGATTACCGATCAAATAGGTTCAGCGTGCGCCAGCAAATCACCTCTCGCTACGTATGAGAATGCTTCGGAGCAGCCTTCGCACCCAACACAAGTCATGCAGCATGCAGCTCTGTACAGTTTATCACTTGGTACCAATTTAGACTAGGGCTCCAGTACGACAATATCCAAATTATGATTTGTGATATTCCAAATATAATAATTATAAAAATTATAAATCATCAGTTGGCAAAGAAAATTAAAAACCAGCAGGCTTAGGGCTTAAGGGCAGAATTTCTATGGTCCACAGAAAAAAAAAACCTGAAAAAGTTACACTTCATGGAAATTGCCCAGGTATGTTTATGTAAAATCATAAATATTTGACTCCTTTCTCTTAGTAATGCAAAATTTATTAAAAATGTATGTACTGACCTTAGATGTTATTAGGTTTATTTTCTTAATAAAATTTATATCTTTAACACATGGAGAACATGCCCTTGTTCTTCCAGAAATGAAAAATGTCTACTAGTCCAATCAATGAATGCCCAAAAGGGGATTGTAGAGAACATTTTGGAGGGGAGAATTTTCCTCTTCAGGGATGTGTTGGGGGTAGTCAGGAGGTAAACATACTAAAAGTCCCCGCCCCTAGCCCCGCCGCTTCAGGGGGGAGGGGGGTGGAAAGGTTCCTTTTTTCGATTTTTCGCTTATAACTCGGAAACGATGCGCCGTATGGGAAAAGGTAATCTATGCAAAATTAACGTAATTAAATTTTCTACAAGAATGTTTATATTCATTTTCTTCCTATGTGTTATAGTTTACGAGATATTCGCCAGCGAAAATCGATAATTAAAAAAATATATATATATATTATGTTCCTTGTATATTTCTATCAAAGCGGTTTACCGTGGTCTGCTAATAAATCACAGTCACAAAACAATCTTTATTTTACAACACTGGACGTATTTACTAACGTAATATTTTATCGAAATGTATACATTTCCTTAAATATACAGTGTGACTCACTTGAAATGAAGATACCCTTATAATTTTTTCATTTTGTTTCCGATTTGAATCAAATTTTACTCAAGTATAGAACAAATTAGGATCTACTTATGACCAGAAAATCAGTCACCTGCTATAAAGGCAAAGCCACCTGCGGTACAAAAATATGCTGAAAAAAATAAAACATTTTGAATGTTAGAAATTCTAAAAAATGCATCGGATCGGCGCCACAAACGTACATACACCAAAATTTGATTTAATTATTAATGGGGGATATCTCATACATAATCTCATCTAGCAAAGTTTCCGCAATTTGTGGTGGCTACGTAAAATTCAACGTTCATAAGATTAAAAATCAATATGATTTTTAATTTTTTTCCTCATATTTTGGTACCGGTAGCTTTGCCTTTATAGCAGGTGAATGATTTTCTGGTCATAAGTAGATCCTAATTTATTCTATACTTGAGTAAAATTTGATTCAAATCGGAAACAAAATGAAAAAGTTATAAAGGTATCTTCATTTTAAGTGAGTCACACTGTATATTTAAGGAAATGTCTAGTTTCGACAAAATATTACGTTAGTAAATACGTCCAGTGTTGTAAAATAGAGATTGTTTTGTGATTGTGATTTATTAGCAGACCACGGTAAACCGCTTTGTTAGAAATATACAAGGTACATAATTTATTTTTTTTTATTAATTATCGATTTTCGCTGGCGAATATCTCGTAAAATATAATACATAGGAAGAAAATGAATATAAACGTTCTTGTGGTAAATTTAATTACGTTTAATTTTGCATAGATTACCTTTTTTCGTACGACGCATCGTTTCCGAGTTATAAGCGAAGAATCGAAAAAAGGAACCTTTCCACCCCCCTCTCCTACTGAAGCGGCGGGACTAGGGGCGGGGACTTTTAGTATGTTTACCTCCTAACTACCCCCAACACATCCCTGAAGAGAAAAATTCTCCCCTCCAAAATGTTCTCTATAGACTGGCGGTACATGGCCAGTCAGGTGCAACGTTTTTAAAATGCATGCCAATCATATATATGAATGAAATTACCATGAATATGCCAGAAATGCAAATTTTAGGCAGTCGTCGTGTGCACAAGGGGGTGCAAATCGGTTTTTTTTGTGTCTTTTTTTTGGGTTTTATTTTTTTATTTTTTTTAATGGATGCCAATAGTGCCAAACGAAAAGCCGTGAAAAAGAATCCAGCGGAAATTCATTGGCATGCAGTTTCCGCGCCCAAAACAACTGTTAAAGTGCACATTAAATCGTAAAATTTTTTGGTGTTCTTGATTTTGGATGATTTTAATTTTGGATTTTTTTTCAAGGTTTTTCGTTTGGCACTATTGGCATCCATTAAAAAAAATAAAAAAATAAAACCCAAAAAAAAGACACAAAAAAAACCGATTTGCACCCCCTTGTGCACGCGACGACTGCCTAAAATTTGCATTTCTGGCATATTCATGGTAATTTCATTCATATATATGATTGGCATGCATTTTAAAAACGTTGCACCTGACTGGTCATGTACCGCCAGTCTACTACAACTCTTTCATTGACTGGACTATACCGCTTTTTTGTCTTTTTATCACAAAAAACCGGAATTTGCGCCAATTGATTAATCAGGCCTGTTCTTTAATTAAAAATCCCTAAATGAGACTTTTGACATTTGTCAACTTAAAAACAAACAGACTTCATTGAACAAACTTTTGAGTTTAAAATATTTACTATATTTTGGAATACCAAGGTAGCCTATTTTATACCTTTTATTTAAATAACTGCATACTGATTAGAACATAACCTTATGACTTGTTTTAGGAAGCGACATCAGGCTGAAATGTTTATCACATTACCAAAATTTTGGTTCACAATTGAAATCAATGAAAGGCTGGATTTGGTAAAAGAGATTAACTGGCACTAAAAGATTTATCGGCTTGCCAAGTGTAGTTGAAAACCACCGGCACGGATTTGAACTGTCACAAGGGACTTACCCTAAACTTGATTTTCCCAAAATTTCAGGCCTGCAGCCGCTATATTGGAGGAGTGGTGGTTTTTTTTTTGATTTTCGTTTTTTAAAATTTTCTCGGATACCGTTGTACGAAAAAATACAAAAAAAATCACAGTTGTTACTTACATGTTGGACTATTTACCCAATTTTTTTCATAATTTTCAAATGCAAATTTCGTATGCAAAAAAATTTGCAAATTTTTGCATACAATTTTTTGACACTTTGAGAAAGAAGGCCACTCTAAGTTCTTCATCGTAAATTACTCATTTATCAAGGCTTATTCTCAAATTATTTTCATATTTTTAAAAAATGTGGAAGATAGTTAAAAAAAATGAAAAATTGCATTACCGACCTTTCTCTTATAAAGGCCTCACTATCATTTGGACGCATGTCTTGTTAACAAATATAAAGGATGTTCTTCCCCCAATTTGATAAGGAAACATTTTTTAAGCTAAGAAGTAATAATTTATGTATTATATCACCCTAGCCCGTGAAGGGCGCCTCATGAGTTATACCTGATGATGAATATTTTTTCTCTTTCTTTTTACCAAATGCAGTGACACTATTTCGTTCCTATTTTTAATTATTAATAAAATAAATTTATTATCAATTTTTATGAATGTAAAATGTAAATTCTCTATTTATATTTTTTGCTTTACCTCTTTTCTTCCGCGAGACCAAGTGACAAAGAGTAAATTGAAAGTTGTGTTATTATTGTATATCGGATTTTTTCGTACAACGGTATCCGAGAAAATTTAAAAAACGAGAATCAAAAAATCACCCACCATTCCTCCAATATGGAGGCTGCAGGCTTGAAATTTTGGGAAAATCATATTTAGGGTAAGACCCTTCAAATAGTTGATAACAAACAAAATTTTGTTTGGGGGCAGATTTTACAGGCTTATACTGCTATGCCCTTTTTTATTTCCTATACTTTTTTCTCTTCCGATGAACGGTTTACAAGATAAAAGTGAAAAACCAGCTTCAAGTCCCCGTTAGGGGTGGTTTTTTGCAAAAAAGGGGGGAGGGGGACTTTTCGGGTAACTATTTCTAACGCTATCTAGAGTACGCATCTCATATTATTACTTTATAAATTATTTCTTCTAAAATGTCTAATTTGCATGGACTATTATGCATTAAAGTTTTCAAACGTTAATTTTAAGGAAGCACCGAAAAAGAAAATTATGCGTATTAATGAATTTGTAATTTTGTGTTGCCTATATATGTATATGCGTAAAAATAAATTCTCTTAGAAAATGTTTGACTTATTTATTGCTCAACCAGTTAATGAAAGGATCTTTGAAAATATCACGTATTCTTTTGCATTTAAGTTGCATTTACACAATTACACAGCCACACAAAAAAAATAAAGTGTCTGACTAGGTAGACTTTATGTTTTTCGGGTCGCTGAATCCGAATCCGAATCCGGGGTCCATTTGATCCCATGTCATCAGGTTTAAGGTCATTCGAAGGTCAAATTGAGATATGACCGTGAAAAATTCCGTAAAAATTAATTTTTGTCTTTGAGGTTGCTTAATCCGAATCCGGGGTTTATTTGATCCCACGTCATCAGGTTTAAGGTCATTTGAAGATCAAATTGAGATATGACCGCGAAAAATTCCGTAAAAAATGTATGTTTATGTTTTTGAAGTTGCTGAATCCGAATCCGGGGTCCATTTGATCCCATGTCATCAGGTTTAAGGTCACTTGAAGGTCAAATTGAGATAAGACCGTGAAAAATTCCGCAAAAAATGTATGTTTATGTTTTTGAGGCTGCTGAATCCGAATCCGGGGTTTATTTGATACCATCATGTCAGAATCAAGGTCAAATGAAGGTCAAACACATGAAATTCAATAATACAATCTTTTTTGATGGTGTAAGCCCGTTATGATGTACAAAATCCGTTCACACAACCTCGTCGTGGTGTACATCGGGTAACGCTAATGCTGACGGTTTCACAATTCAGTTGAAAGATTCAAAAGAAATCTGTATTTGACCTGCAGATGATCTTTCAGGGTCCAAAAAATTATATCATTCGAATTATAGTGTTTGACCTCAGTTTATACATCATGGTATCAAATGGATACCGGGATCGTGATAAGCGACCACAAAAACTTAAAGGTCACTAGTCATAGACGCAAGTTTTCGATTTACAATCGATATATCAGCTAAGAAATGGAAAATAAGCATTTGACCGCTTGATAACCAAAAATCGGTTCCATAAATCGTTCAGGATGTATTTGAACGTAAAATTTTCTGCTTTTTCAGAATCCGGGGTCAAAAAAGATTGCATTATTGAATTTCATGTGTTTGACCTTCATTTGACCTTGATTCTGACATGATGGTATCAAATAAACCCCGTATTCTCATTCAGCAACCTCAAAAACATAAACATACATTTGTTACGGAATTTTTCATGGTTATATCTCAATTTGACCTTCAAATAACCTTAAACCTGATGACATGGGATCAAATAAACCCCGGATTCGGATTCAGCAACCTCAAAAACATAAACATAAATTTGTTACGGAATTTTTCACGGTCATATCTCAATTTGACCTTAAAATGACCTTAAACCTGACGACATGGGCTCAAATGGACCCCGGATTCGGATTCAGCGACCCGAAAAACATAAAGTCTACCTAGGACACTTAATTTTTTTTGTGTGGCTGTGTTATCTTTATTTATAACGTGTAGATTTATAATCAAATTTAATATTGTGATGAAACATATGAGTACACATTTTTAAATTGTTTTGTGAGGAATTAACCCTCATCCCTTAACCCCCAAGTAAATTGTTGTTTTATTTGGAAGCTGGTGTCCCCATTTTATTGTATTACATCGAAATAGTAAGAAAATCATAAAACTGAATAATCAAAAGTTTTGTTTAAACGTACTCGTACATACCCCCGCCTGGAAATATCGACTACACTCTTCGTTTGATATAATACGGCTGCTGATTTTCCTTAAATTGTGATCATGTCTCATAATCTCAGTTTGTCCCCGGCCTATTACAGTACCAATCTTTTCTACATAGCTCTCTCCTTCTGTGGCATATGGCACTGTGCTAGGCTGTATGTTTAGTTTGAAGGATCTTCGTAATTTCACTAGAGCTATGTCTTTTCTGATGAACTCCTTAGGGTAATAGTCCTCGTGAGGTATAAGCTTGTCAGCTACCACTGAATCATCTTTACTGTAAGGTTCGGCGCCAACCGAAAAAATGAAAATGGAACGAGGACCGCTAAGAAAATTAATTTAAATTAATTTGGTACTAATATATGACATGAAAAATATTTTAATACATTTTTAAGAACTGGACATTACTCAAGCGCGGATCTAGAAATTTCAATAATTTTTTTCTCGTCTGTGGCGCATGGGACCCATACGAAATATGGGAAATAACATCTCGAGAAGCGTTTCTCTAACGACCCCTAATAAATTTTGAAAAAGCAGTTTGCGAAAATTTTTTTCAAAATTCGATTACCCCCCACTTCTGTTTAAAATTATTTCTTTTTGTCATATGCATTTTACTTTTCATAAAAATACAGAAACACGTTCTGAAGTTTATGAAAATATTTTCATTACTAACTGAGATACAACGAATTGAAATTTTGTGATTTGTTAAATTGTAAATCACAAAATTTCAATTCGTTGTATCTCAGTTAGTAATGAAAATATTTTCATAAACTTCAGAAAGTGTTGCTGTATTTTTATGAAAAGTAAAATGCATATGACAAACAAAATAATTTTAAACAGGAGTCCCTAAACCTGGGGGGGGGGGTAATCGAATTTTGAAAAAATTTTTCGCAAACTGCTTTTTCTAAATTTTTTAGGGGTCGTTAGAGAAATGCTTCTCGAGATGTTATTTCCCATATTTCGTATGGGTCCCATGGGCCACAGATGAGAAAAAAATTATTAAAATTTCTAGATCCGCGCTTGACATTACTTAATAGGTACAAAAAAATCTCTTCCAATGAAAACAGATCGAGGAAAAGACAAAAATGTTAAAAATATTCTACCTGATCCTAATCCTAGAATCAAAAGAATTGCCTTAGACCCAAAAAATTCCAAAATATCATAGTAGTCAGGATGCCAAATAAGGATTTTTACCTTAATCTACAAGTAGGGTATAGTAAAAGTTTTTTAGCTGTTCTTGGTTCTTCAAAGGGTCAACATTACGATTCCGATGGATGCCACTTTGGCACCCTTGGGTATTTTGAGATATTTAAAATGGCGACTGGCTTAAAGTGAAAAAACTGGTTTTTGCAAATATTGTATTATATAGGTGTATGACAAGTCGTTTTACATATTTTTTAATTTTGTGAATTTAGTCGGAGAGCAGCCAATCTGTAGGAAGCATTTTAAAAGTAGTCTATACAACTCCCGAACGCCCACCTAAAAAACAGATGATATTATGTAAAATGACCTTCTGGATTTGATTTTTGAGTTCGCCCGTTAATTTGAGATTGCCAAATCGGTCAATTCGCAAATTTTTTGAAAAATTTTAAAATTATGTGTTAATTTTTGTTTTGCACATAACACATCATATCTTTTTTATTTTAATTCCGATTTAGACCAATATTTTACACATTATCCCTCCAATATTCTTGGACAGGCTGACGACAAAGAATATAGTGTAACTAATAATATAGTGCCTAAAAAAAATATAGTTACCCTCTATTGTCGCGGTTTTTTAAAATTTGCATTGAAAAATACCCGATCGAGGTAACTTTTTTATTTTTAAAGAGAGAGTTATAGTATAAACGAGAAAAATGTTCCATATACTTTAAACAAACTTTTTTATAAAGAGATTTTTTTTTGAAATTCGGCTCATGTAACGAGATGACGATTTGGATTGTGGCCGCGCAACTCGTCCGCATTCATTTCAAGCATAACTTCTGTTAACGTCGCCCATCTGTGGTGTCGTTTAAGCGATCAAGTGAGTCTACAGATTATTATACTCTTCGCAAAAACGAAGTGTATATTGTATTTGATCGGCACATTTCTAAAATCATAAATATCGCTCGTAGAGAAAAAATTTTCGTATTATTGTGTTAGTGAACGAATTCTGAACAACTTTCAAAATGTCCGTCTGTCTGTCCGTCACGTTTCTTGTAAGCACGATAACTTAAGAAAGAAAAGTCCGATTGTATTGAAATTTAAAAAGTAAGTTAGTGTTAGCTAGAGGAAGAACCTTATTGTTTTTGAAGAAAATCGATCAGTAAATAAAAAAGTTATTAATTATTTAATTAAAAAAAAAAAATTCTCTTAATTTTTGTCGCTTGTACTAAAATGAAAATCTTACGAGATATTATTTCCATAATAATTTTTTTTTGTTCATGAAGTTTACTAATATATATTTCATAGAAGTGAAATATGTATGAATATCGAAAGATATATATCACAGAGAATCAATTTTTTTAGCAATAGGTGGTGGCGCAGCGGCTAAAGCTTTGCGTTGCAATCCAAAGATGCCGTGTTTGAATCCCACAGGTTGGATATTTTTTTTTTCATTTTTTTTTTAATCAATTTTTTTTCACAATAAATATGGTATCACAAAATTTAGGATGTCCAAAAACTAACATTATTTAGAAGAAAACTGCGAAGAGTATCCTATAGAATGTGTAACAATTATATATATAAAAAGCTCAGTAAATTGGCAAGAGTACGTTTTTAGCTTGTTAAAAAATATATTTTCATTAATTATAACAGCAAGTGGGTACTAAAGATTACATTTTCCTTCGCATAAACAACTTATGTTACATTGCACGTTTGCTTTGCTACACTTGCAGCTTGTAGTACAGTTATATAATTTACATTTACAAAATGGAGTTAACTCAATAAAATTGGGTTTTGGGCTTTTTGAAATCATCTTTGGAAATAAGATTTCCTCTTTAGGTACCATCCGAAATAACATTTGGAATTCTGGGCTTAATTTGGTAGGCTGTCTTGTAAATAGCACATTGCAGAAATGCCCTTTTTACTTGTATTCTCTGTACTAGGATTTAAAATTTCTGATTTTCTTTTATAAGCAGTTCGGGTATACGATAAATAAATTTTTCTGTTCTAAATATTGTTTTAGAGCCACAGAAATGTCATCGGATTTTGCATTTGATCGGTACATTTCTAAAACCGTAAATATCGCTCGCAGACAAAAAATTGTCATACCATTGTGTTAGTGAACGAATTCTGAACAACTTTCAAAATGTCCGTCTGTCTGTCTGTCCGTCACGTTTCTTGTAAGCACGATAACTGAAGAAAGAAAATTCCGATTGTACTGAAATTTGGACAGTAAATTAGTATTAGCTAGAGGAAGAACCCTATTTGAACAAAATCGATCGATAAATAAAAATGTTATTACTTAATGATTTAAATTTGAAAAAAATTTTTTTTAATTTTTATGTTTTTGTAATTGAATAGAAATCTGGTGACATGATATTTCATTTTAATATGTAAATATTTATATATTTTACAAATATACATTTCATAATGTAATATACAACCGTGAAAATATGATTTTAGCTCGTGTCTTATAATGTAAAAATTTACATTCTTTTACGTGTAAGGTGGTGGTGTAGTTCTTTTGACTCGGAATCGAAACCCAAATGGGGTTTGGTATAGTTTTTTTACCAAGTCTTTTACCAACTAAGATCGTACTATAAAATTAAAAATGTCTAAAAGTAACATTATTTACAAAAAACTGCGAAAAGTACCTATTGAATGTATAACAATTATATAAAAATCCAGTGAACAGGCGGAGAGTACGTTTTTAGCTTGTTTCCTTTGATTTTCTATCCAAGTAATTATAATTTATTATGCCAAACTATGTGTTTATAACGCACTAAATATAAGGACTGAGACAAAAAGCACTTTCAACTTAACATAAATGGACACTGGAAAATAATAATCACTCGGCAAGTGTCTGCGTTTAGCTCTAGATGCGATTGCGGCCGATTCATAGTAGCGCGCATTCGTTCAGACGCTGAAACAATCAATGAATATTTCGATAAGGGAGCAAAATTTCAAAAAAAACTTCTTATAAAAGATTTTATTTAGTTCATTCGGAACATTTTCTTCGGTTATAGTAGGCACCTAACTTTAAAAATAAAAAAAATACCTCGATCGGACATTTTACTCTGCAAATTTTAAAGATTTTGCGTCAAAGAAAAGTTGTTATTTTTTTTTGCCAACTAATTATTTTTTTGGGTATAGTTTTTTACTTTCAACATATCAAAGAATAGTTAGAGAATATTACGTAAGAAAATTTAAAAATTCTGAAGTAAAATAAAAAATATATGACGTGTTATATGAAAAACAAAAAATAACACATAATTTTTATTTTTTTTAGAAAATTGCCAATTTGGTCATTTTAGCAATCTCAAATCAATGGGCGAATTCAAAAATCAAGTTTAGCAGGTTATTTTACATCAGATTACCTATTTTTTAGGTGGGTGTTCGCATGGGCGCAGCCAGGGGGGGAGCCATGTGGTCCCCCCCCCCCAAGCCGTCTTCCATGAGCCAAAAAATAAAGAAGCAGTACAAAGCAGTATCTAAATTATCCCTTGAAATAAATATTTTGTAATTAATGCCAATATTATCTAATAGAGATTTCTACATACACATCCTTTTTCAACCTTTTTCTGAAAAATTTTCATCCTCAGGGGAGGCCGGTTCTATTGCCCCCCCCCAGATGAATTTTCTGGCTGCGCCACTGGGTGTTCGCGAGTTGTATAGAGGGTGTCGAATTCAGAGGGTCTGGTCTTCCACTAATTGGTATTTGAAGTTAGAAATCATGTAGGACGTAATCTTTAAGCGTTGCTAATTTACTATATTAGGAGAGCGGCCGATTCGGAGATTTTTGAAGCAAAAAAAAACTACTAGTTTTGTTGCATAATCAAGTTAAGCTTTACAAATACGGATACCATATCCTTAAAAGTGGTATGCGTGAGCAAGTTGAATGACCTTTTAAAAATATTGGTTAACTGGTCCTGCTAGCTCAAAACAAGTAAGGTTTTAAAAAAATTAAACAAACGTGAACTTAACATACTGTATTTTTTTAGGGTGTGTTGAACTGTGAACAATGAAACTTCAAAATCAACATTTAGTCTTCTTCGGAATTTTCACTGTCAGAAATTATAATTTCAGAAATTCTCGTATGAAGATTCTGGCAAGAATGTTCTGTGCTTAGTTGCAGACAATTGCACATTAAACTGCATGACAAGCCATTAGCCACGCAACTGCATCGTGTTATGTTACACCGATTTATTGATTTGCATGAGCATTTTGCTAATGCCAAAATGTAATCTGGTTCAATGTCAGTATTTTTTGGCAAGGCGAACGGATGTAATTCCATTTTATCCTCGTCAGCTTGTCATCCGTATTGAGTGACATCTATTTTTGGCCAAGAGAAATCCATTACAGACAACCACATAAATGTTTGGAAATGTGCCCTATTTACGTTTGAAAACATTCAGTAGTTGGTGGAAAAGCAGAGAATGGCAGAACTTTTAGTTGGGCTTGCCCAACTTTTTTAGTCCATGGAGAAGTTCTAACATCAGTCATTTGGCTAGCATTGTTTACTCCATAACACGAAGCTGCAAAAATTGTACATTCTTGAAAAACATCATCAATATTTCTGTTCAATCAACCCAAGTGCATTAAATCCCGACCATCCGTTAAACATTTAATGACCTTTTTTTTTCCAACCCCATGGCACTGAGCCACCGTGTCGCAACCAGATAAAGAATATGCGGCTGGTAAATATGGTATTATTTGTTTGTGTTTTAAAACCGTGGCCCTAATATCTGTGGTGGATCGCAGTGATTTAAAAGAAACCATAGAAACTGTAATGAAGCGTATTTTCAACCCGAATAAACCATTTGTATTTTCAAAATAAATATGTTTCTACCAAGCCGTGAAAAACAATTATATCACCGCATAAACCAATAGGTCCCCACCAGGCCAAACCGTTCTGAAAGTGTATACTAAACCACAGACTAAAACAAATCAGATATTTCACTTATGACGTATCATGGTTTCGATAATAAATCAACTCCCAGCAGGTACCAATTTGTGTCGTGATCTGCGCATTGTCCAATCAGCGGGTATAGTCACAGGAGGGACCTTATGATGCGTAAAGTAACCTAATAAATACTCAAAGAACCACTTAAATGTATAACAGTAACAACTCTAACCTTCAATACAATACACCACATTCCAAAATAATTAATATCACCGGTGGAGCTGTTGACTACTTCCGTCTCTGAGATTTCAGTACTAAATACTCGCTCCTGTGAGATTATACTCGCTGGTCTTAACTTCCATGTCAACCGCAAGATTTCTCTGTTTATGTCTTCTGCGCAGAATCCTGGCAGGTATACGTCACATCACAAAAAATGAAACTGGTAACATAGGGAATACTATTGAGTGAAACATCTGATTTGTTTTAGTCTGTGACTAAACCGTGATCTCTGCAGAAATCGGTCAGAGTCTACCAGCAAGCGACGACGAGTGAACGTGCCTTCTCCAGGGGACCCGCTAGCCAAACGTTAGTTATAATATTTGAATTATATTTCCGTGACACTGTACTAAGTTGCGCCTACGTCAGTCAATATCCACGCTCACCGTCTCCCCGTCATTACCGTGAATAGAGGGGATAGTGGACTAGATACCCGACGCGCTGAGAGCAGACAGTTCAGTTCCTCACGAGCCACCCAACTGACTGGACGTACTGCAGCGAGTTCCGGAAATAAGAGTAAGTGAAATTTTTCCAAGACCGGGAGACAGAAAATAATGGTAAAGTCCGCGATTTCTGACTTAAAATATTTTTCATTTAACCGTTTCACATGGTGAGTGTCATTTACCGCTACGCACCGTGTCTGCACATTCTCCCACTCTACCGGCTTTCTGAGAGAGAAAAGTTTGTATTAGAACTCGCGAGAATAAACAGTCGTGGTCGGCCGCTCCACGACTCTAGACGTATCCAGCAGTAAACAGGAGCCCCGCCAACCGTGCAAAAACCGATCCTTGAAGATTGCTCCTATTGCGACTACGTCATTACCGCACGCAACAAATATAGAGTCCCCCACTCTAACCGTGAATCTCTGTTATAGTCACCGCTGAGAAGACCGGACCGAACAGTGCTGCTCAAGACCGCAACCGGGCCAGACGTGGGACCAGGACGAAAGTGAGTAAAGTAAAAGATAGTAGGTAAAGTAATGACTTGGCTGGTATTAGGGACCTATTAATCATCTGTCTTATCTCATCTTTTGTCACTGTTGGCTAAGTTCTGTGCCCTTGAGATACCCAGTGTTATCCATTTCGCTGGAGGTATCTCGTGAGCATAAGATCAACACACCACTATTCTGGGCGTTATCCAATTCACCCAACGTAGTGGATGTGAATGCCTCTCTAGACGCCCAAAATTGCAGGTTAGGAGGACGCTGCTGTTACTTTTGGTACCCTCGGGATACCCAGTGTTATCCTCTTCGCTGGAAGTATCTCGTGGGCCCAGAAAAGGTACCCTGATTCCCCAGGCGTCATCCATTTCACCTGGCACAATCAGTGTATGCACATTACTGTATTCATACCTTGTTTCAGGTTGGAGTGCTGTTGCTGTCATTGTCACTTTCGCTGCCCTCAGGATACCCAGTGTTATCCACTTCGCTGAAGGTATCTTGTGGACAGGGAAAAAGGGTACACTAATTTCCCAGGCGTCATCCATTTCACCTGGTACGATTGGTGTACGAGGCGCTTTAACCATAACTTGTTTTCAGGCCAGGAGCTGCGAGCCGCTCTATAACTAATGCTATCTCTTTTCAGCTTTAGGGTTTCTCGTATTAGCCAAGTCTTACAATACTTGTTTTGATTGTTGTCTTGTTTGGTGTATTGCTTGCTCCTTCCTGGTATCTAACGACTGTACCGCCCCTGCACTGTAACCTATCACCTTGTCATTTCGCGCCGTTAACCGTCCATCACCGCATTACTTCGATTGCATAACGCTGCTTTGCTTCGACCTGCTCTAAGTAACATCACCGTAACAACACCGTAACATCATCGTAGCATAACCGTAACCATAATATCATAGCCTGGGTTTTTTTTTGTCTTGTATATACTGGTATATTTTAGCGTAAATAATAATAATAAATAAGATAGTATTGTAGAGTATAGGAAATAAATAGATACTTTTTACCGAATTGTGAGTTTTACTGTGTGTGTGTGTGTGTGACAGTCCAATTTTCCCAATTGACCCACTGGAAGTTACTGTTTTCTCCACTGTAGTTTCCCCTGCCCTACTGTAGCAGGCTGTGTTAAGAGGCTAGTGTGGGACCTTTGCCCCACGTAAAAAAATTGTAAATGTGGCGCCCGAGCAACCGAACCGTTGCTAAGGTGTCAAAAGTGACACTTTCCGGATTCACCGGAAAGTATATGTCACAAATCTAGTAAATTATAATAATATAAAAGTAAGACAAAAACATCGGTGTCATCACTTATTACATTTACGAAGATGTCTGGATTTCCTTTAATCTCGTGAATAAGTTGCTGCACCATAATGGTATTCGCTTCTTCATGTTGCGTCGCTAGATCGGCCCTCTCAGATATCACACCGCTTTGTAGCTGAAAGGGATTAGTTTTTAGTCCCGTAACGATTAAACGATTTTTAAAAGTTAAAAAATAATAATATAAACGTTTGTTTTTAAACTTTGTTAGCTTAACAAGATTAAGACGTAATCTGAAAAAAAAATCAGCTCATACTATTCAATTTGAATGAGGGTCACTTTCAAAAAACATAAGCCTAAATTACGTCCTAATTTTCTTCCGTAAGAAATTAAAAATAACTTTTTAATTCCTTACGGAAGAAAGTTTATTATTAAATTCTTAAATAACGGGAGAATAATTTGCTGTAAAACATATATTGCATCTTATTTCTGTACAATAGACACCTGTTTTATATTTTGATAGGGCAACACAGAAGGAATTGCCCCCAAGACTTTTTAGACCTCAGATTTGTGTTCTAGAACCTGAAAAACGTATAAAATGATGTATCACATGCCCACATTAGGTAAATTGAAATTAGAAAAAAATTACACCTTAGATAAGCCGCCATCTTGAATATCTCAAAATGCCGAAGGGTGCCAGAATGACATCAATCGGACTCTTCACTAAAGTGCCGATAACCGTAAAAAAACCTCTGCTATACCTTACTTCCACCTTTTTTGATTGACACTCTGACTATAGGTGGAATAAGACATAAGACGACACATTTCAGTTTCTATCTGTTTTATATATTTTTTTATAGTGACCTCAATTTAATTATACACTGTTTTCGAGTAGTAGTGAAAAAATTCGATAAATTATTATTATTATTTTTTTGGGAAATCTCTCCGAACATACCAAACGGTTCACATTGAATGCCATCTTATTGTATCTTTTTTAACTTTGTATGACAATCTTCAGAAAGTTATGACGTCATTTTTTTTTTTTTTAATAGCAACCCTCCTTTTTGTTATGGAATTTGACGGAGCGCATTTTTTTACATACAACACGATAAATATCAATGTAGATTGAATGAGGCAATTTTTAAGAAAAACTATCTTGATATTTAAATATAACCCAAGTAGCACAGAATTCTTTAAGATATCTTTAAGAAGTTCTATTTACTGCCCGCGAGGATATCTTGTATTTATGTACTCTAGAAGTCCTTCCGAAATCAAAATGAGATATCTTTATATGTGCTCAACTTTTATGCACAGGGGAAATGTAAACTGGGCATTATATAGGAATTTCAACTTTCGTTAACCCACAGACATCTACTAGAAGTTCTAAAAGGTAATTACCATACAGCTCAATTTTCTAAGTATTATAGAAATCAAATAAAGTATTAAAAGGGAAATAGTATTTTATCCTTAACAGAATACTTGTAGACATCTTCTAGAAGTTCTAAAAGGGAATTACCATACAGCTCAATTTTCTATGTATTACAGAGATCAAATAAAGTATTAAAATGGAAATATTATTATTATCGCTAATAGAACACCTATAGAAATCGCAAGAAGAAATTCTTTTAATGCATAAAATTTGCTTGCTTACCACGTAGTTTGTTACAGAAATTATTCCTAGATGACGCCACGTACAAACCACTGACGATAATCACTCATGCATTATCTTATACTCATGAATTTATAGAACATTAATGACATTAGTGCAACGTTCAAATTCCCTCAGGGATCATCGATTTATTTGGATGAATCTTATAACGATCTCTAATTTTTGGTTTGGGCCTGATGTCTCATACTGAGATTTTGATTAACCAACATTTCACCAGCTGCCGTTGGCAATTCTATAAGTGTGTGTTGGTACATCTAATGGAAATCCTATAAAGATGTTTTCAGTACCGTTTATATTAGTAAGCGATAAAATACCCGAAAGATTACTCCAGGAATTAAATCTGTTTGCAGGATCGATGCGGTACATCTAACAGAAATCAGAAGTCCTCGGGACCATTTATATTGGCAAGCGATAAGATATCCTAAAGATTACTATGGGAATTCTATAGGTATGCAAAAGGCTGCTCACAGGATTCTATACTAATAGCTTTTTTCGATTACCATGGGAAGTACTATTTAATACTGATATGCTGACATTTGCCCATCTTAGGGATCTCTTACAGACCTCTAGAAGATATTTACTAATTCCTAAATTTTTATCCTCGGGATATCTTGAGGAATTAATTGTGCTACTTGGGAAGTATTAACTTTACTAAAAATAAGGACATTTCAAAACCACCTAAATTAAACCTTCAAATTACGCTCCATTCGCAGCCTAACAATAGCCAAGGTGGCTAATAAACTCTCTTTGACCGTCATCGATAACTTCCGGTGATATGCGTCGTATTTCTTTAATTCTTCCACATTCACTGGGCGACTCACGTATACTTTGCTTTAAAGGTATCCTCGTAAAAGTAATCGAGGGACGTCAGATCTGGCTAGCCTCAATTGCTCCTCTTCTTCCTATTCAACGATTTGGAAATAACCTCATTTAAATAGGCTCGGACAGGTGCTGCACATTGGGCTTTTCGTAGTTGTAGTCCCAAAAACGCCTATCAAAGTTGACCAATACATTTCTTTTTTTAATTTTCCTTATAAAATTTCTAAACGATCCCTCACGAAGTTGGTTTAGATTTTGATTCTTGATGTAAGAAATTGCTTTTTTTCATAAACCTCAGTGAAATTAATATTATGTGTAATAAGCAATCAAAGTAAAGATATAAAAAAACACTTAGTGTAAATTATACATGTCAATTAATTTTTTATAGCTTCATTGTCCGCCATGTTGACGCCGCCATTTTAAATTTTGATCATATATTTGTTTTCTGAGCTCTTCCTTTTGATGCCCATATCAAGTAGTTCAGGAATATTACGTTTTTATTCCGACAAAATTCATAAAGATTTGAAAATTGGTGGATATGTTGGGAATAGCATAAGAATTACTAAACCAAAAAGTTCCCATCCCTAAATAGTGTGCTTCATCCCCCAGGACGTCCTTTCTACCCCCATTTTGAGTTTTTCTAGATTATCTCGGCAACGGTGTAATTTTCGACAAAAATACCTATATATAAAATTGTTCCTTGGAAAATTCTCTATCAAAAAGGTTTTTACCACTTTTTTCCTAAAATTAATAATAACGTGGGAAATATGGCGCAAACATAAGGGTTGGTTCCGACTAGCACTCTATACAGTACGATCTACCTTAAAGTTTGACGTTTAACGCTTAAAATAGCAGTAGGCACTAAAATTTATTTACAATTTTAATAAATATACAACTTCCACCCCCTCACCTCTATAAAAAGACCGTGTTGTACTTATTTCCACACCACCCTAGAGGTAAAGTACTTGGCACGTTTTTTTTAAAGTGGTATCCCCTGTAGGCCTAATCCACTAATTATCAAATGTTAATTATAAATCTTGGTCGTCTTCCACAGATTCAACATTCAAGCATGATTGTCCATGGCAATGATAACACATTGTAGAGCAACGCAAGCCTGCTCTTCTGCAACTACACCTGTATTCGCACCCTAATTTACATGAACATGAAATAAGCGTTAAAACAGATTCGGGAGCTGGTTCTTTTATAGTCATTATTGGGATTAATATACCGCCAACTTTTTTCCACCCCCAATCGGTAGCTTTGAGCGTCACGTTTTTCCATGTTTGAATTTGGTGAAAAATTCGATAACAGTGTTGCCGAGCGGCAGCAGAAGTTGATGGAAGTTTTGACAACATAACAGTGTTGCTGGCTTTACCAACTAGTCTGTTAAAAGACATAAATCTGTATTCATCTAGACTTTTTTCTGCCGAGGTACAGTTGTATAAAGCTAAAATAAATCGCTCTCCCATGTTTGCAATTTCTTCATGAGTAGCTTCCTCATTGTTGAAAGTTTGTACAATATGTTGTAAACCACTTCTTTTATTAAATACATTGATTGCATTCACTTTCCTTTTGGAAAAAAACGCCGAGGTTGTGTCACAACCGCTGATGGCATGTACAAATAAAATGGCGGATTTGCAATTTTTTAAGAAAGTTGCAGATTGTAAATCTTGAGAACTGTAATAGTATATTGTGTATTCAGGTGTGAAAGCAATACATTCCCGGACGACGATGCAAATTGTTGGCCGAGGCGCTAGCCGAGGCCAATAAGCGTCGAAGTCCGGGAATGTGCTTTCACACCGAAGTACACATACTATTTTTTCTGAAATCACAATCAATATTATTATAAATTAAGGAATTTGTATTAATGCATAACATTTCTTCATTACAATCTAACTGCTTACTAATAAATGCAATTTTAATGTGAGTTGGTTTGTCTGCGTGTATTTATTTACCGTCTAAAATGTACATAAAAAACCGTACGGGAATGTTACTTTCCCGGCCTAGGCGGGGAAAGTAACATTCCCGTACAGTTCTGTTGATCGTTGCTTGGCAACGGATCTTTTCCGGTCTGTTTTCTGATAGTTTCTTAGCAACGGACTAAAATACTGGAATTGTGCGTTTTTCGATCTGAAATCGCACCAAAAATGTAAACATTGCCGATCGATTTCAGAAAAATCCTTTTACAGGTATTACCTTGTTTTTCTTTTAAAAATTTAATGTCTTTGTCAGAGGGAGAAAGTGCAATAAGAAGGACTAGCAGGTCAATATCTTGCCCTACGACAACAGCTGTATCGCAATTCTTACATTTTTCTATAACAGTTTGTATTATTAATAAATCGGCGTCATCCGCAGCAACGAACACATCTATACCTTCAGTTCTAAACCTTTTCACTAGCTCTGTAATTAAACGTTCTTTGTTAAGCAAATTACTTAGGAACTTCTGCTGAGTTTCAGAAACGACAGTATTTTCGTCAAACATAATTTGAGGACAGCTTCTTTGAAGTGTCCGCCTTTGTCGTTCTAGGACCTATGGAAGTGCGGAATGATGTGCTGCATAGTAACACCGAACATTTCGGTGATGGTAAATAGATAACGAATTATATGACTTGCGCTAATTACGGCCCTGATTTACCAACGTACTATTCGTTTGAGGAGAAATGGTCTAAAAACCTTTTTTGTAGAGAATTTCCTGTAGAACACTTTTGTACATAGGTATTTTTGTCGTAAAATGTACCATTTCATGGATAATTTTAAAAAAGCGAAAATTGGGGTGAATACTATGTCGTAGGGGATGAAGCACACAATTTAGGGTGTGGGGTGGGAACTTTTCGGTTTATTATTACATATGCTGTCCTGATTATTTCCACCCATTTTCAAAACTTTATGAATTTTGTCGGATATATCGCAATTTGAACCGTAATATTACTGAATTAAAGGCAGTTGTAAAGAAAATGCTAATCCGCCATCTTGGGGCGGCAGCCATTTTGAACATATTATAATATTGAATATACTGTATTGTATTATCACCAGAGCTACATACAATTGCCTAATTTCATGATGATACAACAATTAGTTAAGTCAAGTTTTCAGAAAAGCGAAATTTTAGAAGCATTTCATATTACTTTTTGGCAAATGGTCTTTTTCCCCTATTTCGACTCCGTTGAATCCGAATCTGCCGGTTGCCAAACCGAAGTCCCGACCGGAAGTGAGATATTCAAGATGGCGGCCAATATGGTGCCGAAACCTGAAGAATTGGTAACTCTTCTAATTTTACGAATAAGTTAACGAAAATCTATACACTTATGTTTTTGAGGTCGCTGAATTTGAATATGAGTTAAAACTTATGAGTCGAAAAAAAGTTGAATACTGAAAAATTAATGTCTTCTAATTTTAGGAATAAAACCACAAAAATCAATATACTTATATCTTTGAGGTCGCTGAATATAATTATGAGGTCAAAACATAGGAAAGATGAAAATAGTAAGGGTTGAAACCACCCTTAAATACTGAAAAATTAATAATTCTTCTAATGTTACAAATAAATTCATGAAAATCGATATACTCATGTTGAAATGAATCAAATTAACACAATTAAGTAAACTAATTAAATACCATTTTTATTCTGCACTCTAAACATGCTAAAGTGCAATGAAACCCGCTTTTTTCTGCGTATTCTTCGAACAAATAGACGGCTATTGCTCTCTTCTGTGCCCACTATAGACATTTAAAAGGTGCATACAAACTGAAAAGTTTCAACATTATTTCAAACTGTCATATATCTGGAACGGTTTATCGTAGGAAAAAAATAAGAACCCAAACTCTTCGTTCTTTTATAAGCTTCATTTCATTCTTATATAATAGTCCACGCAAATTAGATGAAAAAATAGCGAATAGAAGAAAAAAATCATATACAAATTATATTTGGGCCATGCATAGTTCATGGAGGTAGAAGTAAGGATCCGACAAGTTCCCATCTTACCTTTTGATGGAAACACCCTTTTGGGACGAAGAACCACCCCTAGACAGGAGTTAGTTACGATTATTCTCATTTTCCTTCGAATCCGTCCTTCCCAGGTATAGGAACAAAAATATTCTTCATTAAATTCTACACAAAAAAAGTTCTATGGTCGATTTACGTACTCCCCACCGTTTTCTCGCTATCGACGTTCATAGTAGGGGATAGTTTGAAGCGCTCGGCGAAAAATCGGTGGTACGCGATTTTTCACAGTGAATATCTCCAAACGGCTACTTTGACGTCAAAAATGAAACTTGTAGAGCGGATTCTCCTCTACAAGATTCATCTTGTACTTTTCTTTTTTATTATTTTTGTTGAATTTTCTCGCTTTTATCATAATTTTAATATTTATTATTTCTTTTCGCCCAAATTCTTTGAAAACGTCACGGCACTGTTATGTTTGACCTTCGTATTCTGTCGAAGCCGCTCGACAGATTCCGGTTTGGGGAATGTGAGGAAGGGTGGCAGGTATGAATTGTCCATTTTCGACGCTCGAATATTTAGTTGTGAAATATCGTTGTTAGACTCGGTGCGTATTTCGTGTTAGTTCGGATGTCTTGAGAAACTGTAAGGAAACTGTGCTGTTTGCACGTGCAATTAGTGGTTGCGACACTACTTCTGCTTTGTTCGGTAAAGGCAAAGCACAAACTGTAACTATACTTAATAACAGAAGAGATTTGGATGACATTGTGCCTATATTTAACAACCCTCAATCAACAAAAGAAGAAGTCGCAACTGCTGGAGAGCGTTTCACGATGGAGTTATATAATGCTCCAAAATAGACATAGATTTCTCACATTCAATAAATTGGTTGGGAAATCAAGTAACGCTGTACTATTATCGAGCTACCGCCAACGTCTGCCGCTTCTCATCAGCATGCTTATAGGGTTTTTCATGAAATTCAGTTATGGAGAGGAATAAACCTTGATCCGACACAATGGGGTTGGAAGAAAACTGACACCGTTCTTTCACCCATTTTTACATCTGAGGCACCAGCTCCGTCTTCCGTTCTACAACTTATATCTTGCAACTGCAGGATGGGCTGCGGGTGTGTAAAAATAGGATTGCGCTGCTCAACCATGTGCTCCGACTGTCACGGACAAGGCTGCTTAAATTCACCTACCGAAGATGAGTTGATTGAAGAAAACCCTATCGACGACTGAAACCGACAATGACGACAGTGGAATAGGCCTACAGGGGAAACCACTTACAAAAAAAACGCACCGAGACCTCTACACCTATGAGGGTGGTGTTGAAACGAGGTCATATTAAAAAGTGCG
Source organism: Rutpela maculata (assembly GCA_936432065.2). Classification (NCBI taxonomy): domain Eukaryota; kingdom Metazoa; phylum Arthropoda; class Insecta; order Coleoptera; family Cerambycidae; genus Rutpela; species Rutpela maculata. Next base: position 25,245,945 of record OW386292.2, on the reverse strand, counting down.
TATCCTCGAAAAAAGCGAGAAAATTCAACAAAAATAATAATAAAAAAGAAAAGTACAAGATGAATCTTGTAGAGGAGAATCCGCTCCACAAGTTTCATTATAACTATTTTTGACGTCAAAGTAGCCGTTTCGGAGATATTCGCTGTGAAAAACCGCGTACCACCGATTTTTCGCCGAGCGCTCCAAACTACCCCCTACTATGAACTTCGATAGCGAGAAAACTGTGGGAAGTACGTAAATCGACCATAGAACTTTTTTTGTGTAGAATTTAATGAAGACTATTTTTGTTCCTATACCTGTTTTTCGTGGGAATGACGGATCCGAAGAAAAATGAGAATAACCGTAACTAAGTTCCGTCTGGGGGTGGTTTTTCGCCCCAAAAAGGTGTTTCCGTCAACGGATAAGGTGGGAACTCTTCGGATCCTTAATTCTACTCCTATGAACTATACATAGCCCAAATATAATTTGTATATGAATTTTGAAAAGTCTAATTTGCGTGGACTATAATGTTTTTATCAATCTTATAGTTTTTGAGGTTTTTCAATTTTAAATACATAATTTTCTTACGTATCCGATCAAGCGCCATCTTTAAACTTTGATAACTCTAGAACAGTTTGTCGTAGGAAAATAAAAAAACAAACTATTCGTTTTTTTATAAGTTTCATTTTTGTATTCTTACCATTTTTTATAAAAAAATATTTTCCGAACAATTTCCAAAAATCCGATTTTTTTCAAAAAATTATGAAAACTTTCATTATTGAAAATGGGTAATAAGAAATTAAAGCAATAAGACTAAAACAAAATGGCGCCTAAATTTTTAAATGCGCTACTTTTTTGTTCGTAACTTTTTTATTTTCCATTATAAAAGATCTTAATACGTCTCAATCGAAAGAAAATTTTAATACCTTTAATTTAACAAGAATAAATTTTTTTCTCATAGTTGTAGTTTTTGAGTAATTTTATATTTTAACGTCGTATATTTTTTCTGAACGTTTCGGCGCCATTTTGAAAATGCCATATTTTCAAAAACTGAACATCGGGGAAAACAGAGAAAAAACCATTCGATTTGTTTTCGTAACAGCTTTAATTCTGTATCCTTGCATTTTTTAATTAAAGTCCACATTTTTCGAGTAATTTAAAAAATCGTCTGGAATACTGATTTTAGGGGGTGAAAATTGCAATTTTCAGTTCGCAATATCTCGAAAAATATGCATTTTAGCAAAAAAGTGTATAAGACCTTTCTTTCTTATAATTTCATTCTCGTTTTCGGGCTGGGATTTAAAAGCTTCACTTACTGTACTATTAATAAAGATTTCACTTTTTTCCAATTTTTGACTAGAAAACCTAACCAATGTTATTTTTTAAGTGTATTTTTGAATTCCCCATACTCAAAAACCTATAATTACACGTTTTGGACGTATTCCTGTGTCCAAGGGGGGCTTTACAGCACCGATTTCGGGTTTCGGCGCCATATTGGCCGCCATCTTGAATATCTCACTTCCGGTCGGGATTTCGGTTTGGAAACCGGAAGACTCGGATTCAGCGGGGTCGGAATAGGGGAAAAAGGCCATTTGCCAAAAAGTAATATGAAATGCTTCTAAAATTATTACAGATATTTTGACTAAACTAAATTAGAAGTGGGTGACATTCAGTTCCTTAGACTTTTTATTTACATACATATATACATAAATAGTTACAGATTGTCCTAATAAAAGTGTATTAAAAAAGCTCGTGAAGGATCGTTTAGAAATTTTATAAGCAAAATTTTTGTTAAACTCTTGGCGTTTTTGGGCTACTAACTACGAAAAGCCTCAATGTGTGCTGGTAATGGAGAGGTGCTTCATCTTGCTGAAAAAATAAGTCGTTTCTCTGTATCTGGATATGAGGTTACCAGAGCGGGAATGAAAATATCTTGAAGGAAATGCAAATCTCTCGCACCGGCTAAGATTACATTACATTACATTTTTGAAGGTTCTGAGTATAGCACTCCCTCAGTGGGGATTCTCTGCTGCCCAATAACCACAAATTTGTCTATTGATATGGCCATTTAAAACAAATGTAGTTATTATTAGAAAAAATTATTCATCATTATTGCATAGTATAGTTCTTGCAGTTGGTTGCAAAATTAACAACGCCGACTGAAATCATCTACATGCAAAAATGATAATTCGCTTTTTTTCAGTATTTTATGGACAGTAGACACTGTCATATTTGAATTAGACCCAGTATTATGAAGTGTGGATTGATGATTTTCTTGTACTATCGACAAAACATGAAACTGATTTTCTTCTTGTGCTGAAGGCCGACCAGTTTTTGAATAATCGCGAACATGCCCAATTTTCCCGAAATTTTGACTTTACTCTGCTTACCATGCTTTGGCTAATTAGTGACGGCACAATCTGTAAAAAATAAGCCTAACCTAGACATTATAGGTACCCAGCTGAATTTTTCAGAATATGTAGTTTTTGATACGTATAATAACATACTAAAAGTCCCGAAGAATCCGAGTTAAGCGTTAGCCACCATATTGAAAAAATGGCTTGCGCGCGCCGCCGAAGAAAAAATTTTTTTCTTGCCTTATCTATTAATCGATTTTAATATTTTAAAAAACAAATTAAAGCCAAATAATGTGTCTTTGATACGAATTTAAGAAACTATAATAATAGTCCAGTCGAATTAGACATCATAAAAAATTTTGCGTACTGCGGACTTTTTTTTGTGGAAGTTGTTTAAGAGGGCATAATAAGCAAGCACAGAAAACTACACCCTGCTACACCATGTGCGTCCCCTATTTTTAGGGATTGAAACTTTGAAATTCTACTTATGTGTCCATATCTGTTTCCTTATTGCCCGTAGGGCTCTTTATCAAGTTACACTTTTTGAAGATTCATCCCTCCTCTACATAATATATATATTACACATTTGCCGTAGGACAAACGGTTTTGGCTGTACGAAGCCGGAAAGGTCGCGAAGTCGAATTTGGGGGTCTTCTGTACAGGACAAACGGCTATTATTTCCAATCTGCAATACTACACATACTAGTGCCCTTAAGGAGGGATGATGATTTGTGAAAAAACTTTCATCGAATACAGCGCGGGTTCCATGATACGGGATGTTGAAATTTTAAAAACCCCTTTTTTTAAAAAAAAATTGAACCTACTTTTTTTCGCTCATTTTTCTTTCATGCATGTACGACCCTAACATAAGAAAATTTACGTTGGTTTCATTTTAATATAATCATTGGTTTAGGAGCTAGGTAGCAAAATATGCCAAAAATGGCTATTTTGGTATTGTTGCATTAAAAAAACCAAAACCAGTGTAATTCTGGTAAATGTTTTTCTTTATCCTAAAAGTCCAATTCATTTCTCATAGAGAATGTGTTTTTGTATTTAAGTAGGATCAACACTTATTGTGTAATAACGATTTATGTCATGTGTTCTCCAGTCTCCTTTTTCCTGTACAGAAGACTCCCAAATTCGGACAGCCCGGCCTTTCCAGACTCGTACAGCCAAAACCGTTTGTCCTACGGCAAATGTGTAATATTTATATTATGTGTAGAAGGGATGAATCTTCAAAAAGTGTAACTTGGTAAAGAGCCCTACGGGCAATAGGGAAACAGATATGGACACATAAGTAAAATTTCAAAGTTTCAACCCCTAAAAATACACATGGTGTAGCAGGGTGTAGTTTTCTGTGCTTGCTTATTATGCCCTCTTAAACAACTTCCACAAAGAAAAGTCCGCAGTACGCAAAATTTTTTATGATGTCTAATTCGACTGGACTATTATAAATTGTAAATTCATGTGAGGTACCATCTTCTGTTGTACTTCGATTAGGTGGTTTTCATTTGGTAATGTCTTTTTTGGGTTCTGTAGGTTTTATGAACAGCATGTTTATAGGGTATATTTTAAGATGCAAACATGGCTTAATAAGGAAATTAATTCATCTGAGTGGGGCTGGGAATTGAAAAACGATATAGTCCAATCAATGAATGCCCAAAAGGGGATTGTAGAGAACATTTTGGAGGGAGAATTTTTCTCTTCAGGGATGTGTTGGAGGTAGTCAGGAGGTAAACATACTAAAAGTCCCCGCCCCTAGCCCCGCCGCTTCAGGGGGGAGGGGGGTGGGAAGTTTCCGTTTTTCGATTCTTCGCTTATAACTCGGAAACGATGGGTCGTATGGGAAAAGGTAATCTATGCAAAATTAAACGTAATTAAATTTTCCACAAGAATGTTTATATTCATTTTCTTCCTATGTGTTATAGTTTACGAGATATTCGCCAGCGAAAATCGATAATTAATAAAAAAAAAATCAATTATGTATCTTGTATATTTCTATCAAAACGTTTTACCGTGGTCTGCTAATAAATCACAGTCACAAAACAATCTTTATTTTACAACACTGGACGTATTTACTAACGTAATATTTTGTCGAAATCTATACATTTCCTTAAATATACAGTGTGACTCACTTAAAATGAAGATACCCTTATAACTTTTTCATTTTGTTTCCGATTTGAATCAAATTTTACTCAAGTATAGAACAAATTGGGATCTACTTATGACCAGAAAATCATTCACCTGCTATAAAGACAAAGCCACCTGCGGTACCAAAATATGCTGAAAAAAATAAAACATTTTGAATGCTAGAAATTCTAAAAAATGCATCCGATCGACGCCACAAACGTACATACACCAAAATTTGATTTGATTATTGATGGGGGATATCTCATACATAAGCTCATCTGGCAAAGAGGGTCCTCAGTTTCCGCAATTTGTGGTGGCTACGTAAAATTCATCGTTCGTAAGATTAAAAATCAATATGATTTTTAATCTTTTTCCTCATATTTTGGTACCGCAGGTAGCTTTGCCTTTATAGCAGGTGAATGATTTTCTGGTCATAAGTAGATCCCAATTTGTTCTATACTTGAGTAAAATTTGATTCAAATCGGAAACAAAATGAAAAAGTTATAAAGGTATCTTCATTTTAAGTGAGTCACACGGTATATTTAAGGAAATGTCTAGATTTCGACAAAATACTACGTTAGTAAATACGTCCAGTGTTGTATAATAAAGATTGTTTTGTAACTGTGATTTAATAGCAGACCACGATAAACCGCTTTGCTAGAAATATTCAAGGTACACAATTGATTTTTTTTTTATTAATTATCGATTTTCGCTGGCGAATATCTCATAAAATATAACACACAGGAAGAAAATAAATATAAACATTCTTGTGGGAAATTTAATTACGTTTAATTTTGCATAGATTACCTTTTTTCGTATGATGCATCGTTTCCGAGTTATAAGCGAAGAATCGAAAATGGGAACCTTTCCACCCCCCTCTCCTACTGAAGCGGCGGGGCTAGGGGTGGGGACTTTTAGTATGTTTACCTCCTGACTACCCCCAACACATTCCTGAAGAGAAAAATTCTCCCCTCCAAAATGTTCTCTACAACTCTTTCATTGACTGGACTAAAACCCGTACCAACATTTTGTCAATTGTACCCGACAATATATTAAAAGTTCTATATTGCAACTGTAAAAATGACTGCAATAAAAATTGTCCTTGCAATTACACAAAGTGTTCTGAACTGTGCAGTAATTGCCGTGGCGTAAGTTGTGTCAATTAAAACACTCTAATTATTATAACCGATAGCGATATTGAAGATGAAAATTAATTATTAACTTTTTCCTTTTATTATTATTATAAACCATCTAATTCTGAAAACTGAGCTTGGTAATCATTTTTGTTCGGGGTTAATTGTGCTGTGACTAAAATTGCACATTTTAACTTTTCAATTTTGATTTTAATGCTACTAACATACAGTGTGTCCCAGGATAGATGTAACAAGAGGTGTAATGGACCAAAAATTTTGGAATTTTGGAATGGTATTTGGGGATTGAGTCCTGCTTGTTGTAAAACTACCAAAAATGACTTGATTTGGTGTTCTACAGGGTGTTTTTTAAGCAAAGTTGTAAAAATCACCACTAATAAAGTTGTTGTTGTAAAACTAAAGTATACCAAAAATGACTTGATTTGGTGTTCTACAGGGTGTTTTATAAGCAAAGTTGTAAAAATCACCACTAATAAAGTACCTTTATTTTTCAAAATATGAAAAAATTCCACTAAGAAAAGTTATTTAGAATTCAATTTTATACCTCTATACCAAATTTCAGGAATATAAAATTATAACTTCCCATTTTTTGCGAATTAAGAGTTGAATTCATATTTAAAGTTGTGTAGGAGCAAATGTTAATCATCACAAAAAGTAGGCTATTAGTAAATAAAAAATTGAATATACGAGATGTAAGAAGGTATAATGTTAAGCGAACTAATTTCTATGCAGTTTTAATTGAAATAAAATACTAATTTATTGAAAAAATGGGAAGTTTCAAAAAAATTGTTTTATATTCCTGAAATTTGGTATAGAGGTATAAAATTGCATTCTAAATAACTTTTCTTGGTGGAATTTTTTTCATATTTTGAAAAATAAAGGTACTTTATTAGTGGTGATTTTTACAACTTTGCTTATAAAACACCCTGCAGAACACCAAATCAAGTCATTTTTGGTATACTTTAGGTTTACAACAAGCAGGACTCAATCCCCAAATACCATTCCAAAATTTCAAAATTTTTGGTCCATTACACCTCTTGTTACATCTATCCTGGGACACACTGTATACGTTTTTATAATAATTAAAATGTTCCATCTCCGTTATTTTTAAAGCTATAAAAGAGATTAAAAAATCGTTCTGTTGGTTTATTGATGGCCTACAACTTTTACTCAAAACATATTTTCATAAACCCTACAATTTTCTTTTTAATCATATAAATAGAATTTTCCAAAATTTTAATTTTCAGTTTAAGTCAGGTTTTTACCACACAGACAGAGTTTAGTAAAATGTGTACAATATATGTTAAAGCCACATTCCTTGGCTATAATTATCTGTTTGGAATATTAAAATCGGCTAATAAATAAGGCAAGGAAAAAATGTTTCTTCGTCTACGCACGCGTGCCATTTTTTCAACATGGCGGCTAACGCTCAATTCAGACTCTTCGGAACTTTCAGTATGTTATTGTAATGTCTAGGTCAAATAGATTGTGCCGCGACTAAATAGGTTGCCGATCAGAGTGAGTTGCATTGAACAATTCAACTGCTTTTGTTTGGGTGCGCATCCTGTTATCAAAACCAATCATGGAAATAATTTCATTTTACTCCCTTAACATAAAGATTAAACGGTAAATAAAAAATAATCTGAAGATATTTGTAAGAGGACTCCAGTATCAGCCTTTTGTTGTTGTTTCATCATTAGTTAAAATCACAGACTAGACAGAAGACAATGGACGGGTGTCATCAATCCCATCAGATCATGTTTTGACGACAGTGTTAAATATTTCAATTTTCACTACATTTTTCCACGACACTATCATATTTTTTGCCGATTTCTTTCGTATTCGTATTAAGCAGTTAGTATTCTACGATACTGGAAAAAAACTACATGTCTTTAATTTTGTTTAAATTTTCCTATTATAAAAAAATTATCGGTGACTGCGATAAAAAGTTAAATTTACTTACGGTACTACGCAGTGCGCAGCGGTAAGCACCCAATTGGTTGATATGAGAGTGCCACCGCATGAGAATATTGATTTAACAGATACAAAAAATGGATAAACACTTTGAGCAACTACCTCTCCACCAATAATTCGTCCTGTCACCTTTGGATCTACCGGAAAAACCATCACGTCTGAAAAATCGATGTTTTGCTTAATTCTCTGAAATTGAAACAAATCTTATATTAGATAGATATTACTCATCAACAACGGAATTTTTCAGCGTAAACAGAGTCGGACTTAAAATGTAATTTTTCAGTAAATAGCCTAACTATTAGTACACGCAAATTAGATTAAAAAACACTGAATAGGAGAAATAATTTATAAAGTAATAATATTTGAGATGCGTACTCTAGATAGAGTTAGAAATAGATACCCGAAAAGTTCCACCCCCAATTTTTGCAAAAAACCACCCATAACGTGGACTTAAATCTGGTTTTTCACTTTTATCTTGTAAACCGTTCGTCGGAAGAGAAAGAAGTATAGAAAATAAAAAATTTGACGTTAAATTCCGCATAAAAAATGTCTTTTTATTAACCTTGTACCTTATCCTCACCTATTTGGCGCTAACAGCGTCCGAACAGAGGAGTTTGGACTGCACAGGTAAAAATCAATCCTATTCGAAGTTTCACAGTGAATATCTTATCTCTGTGTGATATTTTCAATAATAGTCAGGGAGCCCTCCCTAGCTGTACGTGCACCCCCCGCCCTATCCTTGGGGACAATGTTTTTCATAAAGATTAAAGCCCAAGGAACAATTTAAGATATATCCTAAAAGAAAAACTGGCTGTACTTTCCAAATAGCGGCCATATGTTAAAAGAAACTGTTGTCAATGTTGTTTTCTTCATATAAATCAAAAACTAAAAAAGATGGACAAAAACTTTTTCCACAAAAAACAATGTGCATAAAATTTTCTACAATTTTGTACCTATACAATATTTTGATAGGAGTTACCATTTTCCAGATAAATGAGTCCAAAATTAAGAAAACATGGAAATTCATATATCGGTAAATCACTTAGAGGAAATAACTGTGACAATTATTGTAAGGCGTATAATATAACTTTATATTATTAACATAGAAATTAAATAAAATAAACTCAAAAAAATTAATAATAATAATATTATAATTTGCAGACATTTATCTCGAAAACGGTAACTCCTATCCAAATATTGTATAGGAACAAAAGTGTAGAAAATTCTATGCACTTTGTTTTTTGTGCAGAAAGTTTTTCTTCATCTTTTTTAGTTTTTGTGTTAAATGACAAAAACAAATTTGCATTTTTTTTAAAACGGACGCCATTTTGAAAGTACAGCCAGTTTTTTTTTAGGACATGTCTTAAATTGTTCCTTAGGCTTTAATCTTTATGAAAAACATTATCCCCAAGGACAGTTAGGGTGGGCTTCCGTAGTGTTACGTTTTATATTGAATAATATATTTTATTTTAAGAGATGAATCATTTATCTGGAAAATGGTAACTCCTATGCAAATATTGTATAGGAACAAAATTGTAGAAAATTTTATGCACTTTGTTTTTTGTGCAGAAAGTTTTTTTTAAACGGACGCCATTTTGAAAGTGCAGCCAATTTTTTTTTAGGACATGTCTTAAATTGTTCCTTAGGCTTTAATGTGTATGAAAAATATTGTCCTAAAGGATCGGGGGGGGAAGGGGGTGCACGGACACTTAGGGTGGGCCAAACAGCTTTCATTGAGTCAGAATGTTTTTCTTTAAAGTGAATTTTGCTGGATTTGTGCCATTTAAAAGTTTAATGTTGGATTATTTAGCATCTGCAACTATTCTTAATACTTTTATATCCGCAATTTTGTTCGTCGTGATGACGGTTAGTTCGTATTTTGCAGAATTGTCGCATGATGTAGAGGTTAGATATACTGCTGCCATCGAATTAAATCCTAATATTTTGAGAAAAAAATGCTTTAGTATAAATATTGAAGTATTTCCAAATATTACACATATGGATGCTGTGAATTACTTGGTTTGCATAGACGGAAGGATGAGTTCAAAGCATTCAAAAGTCTTTAAGCTGTTTGTGGTTAGGTGAAAGAAGTGCTCTGCAAGAAATTTACAGAATAAAAGCTTGTTGCAAAGGTAAGAATTTTTATCAGTGATCAACCATTCTTTTCATATATATACTTGCCTAATTAAATGTTACTTTATAAATAATTGCTAACGTACAAATTCATTTTTCAGGTTATAAACTCGTAGCATCGTGAACAAAAGCAATTGACTCCTTGGACTATTGCAGATTCAGATGGTTCCTTAGTACTTTCTGTGAATATGTTGCTAGTCTAGTCAAAACATGTTCACTAGTTAGCGACAAGAAGTATTTCCTTTTAGTTTTTTAGCAGTAAATATGGCTTTGTTCGAGGTATTAACCGCTGTAAATTTATTGAAAAAGATACCATATAAATTAAGCAATGAATATTGAGGTGCTATAAACTATTTGAGGTACCTATGTAATAAGACGTACATAATCTCTTCCAGCGCTTAACCCCCTCGTCTATAATGTATCTATAGTTTGGACTATATAATCCATTGTAATTTCTGTAAGAATTTTATTTTTCATGTATTGTTATGTAATATGTCTTATAATTTCATGTTAGTAATTTGTTCATTATTATTTTATTAAATATTCCCTTTTTATTATGTTTTATTTATCACTCGTACTACTATATATTGTTATAGTAAATGGAAATAGTTAATTACGTGAACTTGTTCTTAGGTACGTGCATGTAACTGAAAGCAAAACAAAATATCTTTACTAATTAAATAATTTATTATCCAAGGTCTATTAGTACTGCTAAGAATAATCGAGAAGAAAGTTATAAGATAAAAAGGTTTATATTTAAGAAAAAAATAAATGATTGTAACATAACATATATATATATATATATATATACTTTATATTAATATCTATCTAAGCAATAAAAGTAACATTCATAGTTTATATATAACAAAAAGGGCTTCTATAGCTACAATTCAACACTTTCATAGCCCATTCAGACTTTGTTTATATGTTCACTGAACTTAAACCACTTCAAAGTTTTCATTTTATACTTCTTCAGTATTCAATAGTCCAACATGCAGTTTTTAAACACTACACGATATACTTTAAAAGGGCATATTGCATCACTTGTTGGCAGCGGGTAAGTACTCTGGAATTTCCTTTCTTAATTTATGTACTTCATCAAATATCTTTATGAAGCCTGCAAATTTTCCTCTTGGAGTGTACCTTATTTAAAACAATTTCTGCCATTGCACTTTTCTCTCTCTTGGTACAGCTCCACACCTTCGCTCAACTAAAATTTAAACAAGAAATAATTATTAAAAATACTGACAAACCAATATAAAATGTTAATTTTCTGTACCATGAATTGTTTATTGCTTGTTTGAGCAACAGTAATTATTATCATAAACAGTTTCAGTTTCACATATGGGTTTTAAATTATATCCCTTATTGAGAGAGGATGTCCAACTGGATATATCATCATGGTCTTTTAATACGGCTGTTTTTCCTACAACATAAACCCACGTTAAAAATCAAATTCTTACATTAATATGCAACAACGTACCACTAATAAAATCCTTGGAAGACTCTTGTAAAATCATTTCTTTTAATTGTTTGAAATCAGCAGTCTTTTAACCCCCAACTTCTTCTGGTTGTAAATGGAGTTATCTTATAAAAATTGGCATTGTTTCGGATTGTCACACTTCCACAATTAATAATAAACCAAAAACTTGTCATTTTGTATGTATAATATACATAGAAACAATAATATTACGGTTCAATCAGTTCCCATGTGACAGTTAAAGAATTTCAGTATGTTTATCCTAAGGTCTGAGACCGTGGGTTTCAAAAATTATAACAAGAGATAACCACTAACACACTTTATTAAACAACTTACTGGATACTTCACAATACTATTATTAACTTAAATACACTTTACTGACTAAAAATAACCGTTAACAATGTTTATCACTTTGTAGTCTTAACCTCACTTGTCAATTCCAAACTTCCACTTCCCGCCGAGAATGCGGCCTTATATATCGATTGCTTCTAGAACTTCCAGAATGACGCGAGCAGCATCTAGAGCAGTGTAGAAGTTTCCATCTCCTTCTCCACTGTTCCAGAACGTTTCTAGTGTCTCACAGATGGTGTAACATACATGTATTTAGTGCTGCCTATCCTCAAGGGTGTTTACTCGTAATAATATATATAAAAGAATACCCTGACTGACTCACTGATCTATCAACGCACAGCTCAAACTGTTGGGTCTAGAAACTTCAAATTTTGCATAGAGGTCCCTCGAATGGCGTAGGCAACCACTAAGAAGGAATTTTTCGAAATTCGACCCCAAAGAGGGTAAAAAACGGGGTTGAAATTTCAGGCGAACGAAGTCGCGGCCATCAGTTAGTGTAATATATTTGCATACGTGATTTTCAATAAAATGGCGGAGGATGCGGAGGATGCGGAGGATCCATATGGTGCACAGACATACTCACAAAAAAAAGGTCTGTTTTTGGGACTCCATCGGGCACCTCTATTAGTACGGGAGGCAGCGTTGATTTTAACAAGTAATTTTATACCGAATAAATTTCGTTTTTAACAGTTGATTAATGTTCAATAATCAGCAAAGTCAGCGTCAGTTGCCGCACCCGCGGTGGAGCTAATGGTGAGAGCATGTTAAAGTTGTTAAAAAAAAATATTCCTCGAGTATTTTCATACCGTGCCAAAATTTATGGGATAATTGTTTAGATCATTTTCACCAAAAAAATAAGAATCAGCTGTATAGAAGAGAGGGGATTATACGTCAGTCACGTATCTTAACCATATTGAAAATGTTCAATTTTAAAGTCATTTTATACCTTATGAACTTTATGCAGCTGAATTTTTATACTTTTTAAATAATAAAGAAAATCGCCAGCTGTATTTATTATGGGGGAAAGACCGTCAGTCAGCATCATAAACATGCTGCGCGCTCAGTGCATCTGAGCGTTGTATAGTCACTTTGACAAATGAACTGACTATCTTTACACCCACATACATTCAACTGACGTCGATTTTTATTTTTGTTAACAATAAAATTATTCTTTGTTTCAATTTCAATCAGTATTACATCAATTTAACATAAGTTATGCCACTTTATGCTGTAAATAATTAGTTTTTAATAGATTTTTCATACTAATCAAGTTCATGTCGGTTTTAAATTATATTATTATGTACTCTAGAACCAAGAAATCTTCAACTGTGAAAGTCCCACTACTCCGACTTACCCCTCTCAAAATTTTTTTCTAAACTTCCAGGTAGAATTGAGCCTAGTAAGTTTACCCTAACCGAGTGAGACAAACTTATACAAACGAAAGTGAAAGGTTAGAGTAAAATTACTACGAAATAATTTTATCACAGTTTCCCTAAGCACTTGCTTGGTAATATTACCTAATAGCAACGTGTTTGAGGAGGTTGTGACAAAATTACAAACTATTTATCAACTCAATTGCAATTTATTTTATTTATTTGTTCGAAACTATTTATTAAAAATACAATTAATAAAAGAGCAATTTTTAAAATTAAATGTAGATTAGGTATTATGTGTATTATCTGGTGTGTTTTTAACCCCCGATCCCAAAAGAAGGATGTTATAAGTTTGACGTGTATGTTTGTTTGTCTGTCTGTCTGTCTGTGGCTTCATATCTCTTCAACGGGTGATCCGATTTTGATGCAGTTTTTTTTATTTGAAAGAGTATTTTGTCGAGAGGTCATATTAGATTTTGATGTTTGGTCGTAATCTTAAATTAGCCATGTTGAATATCTCTAGAAATTGTCCGATTGAAGTAAAATTGAAAATGTGCAGACAATTATGGTAGTCGAACGTGATTTAGGCCTGATTTTGATTCGGTCATATGAAACTGGTACGATTATATACATTGATCGGGGGTTTTTAAAAATTTTCAATTATCATTCTAAATATTTTCAACATTAAAATTATTATTTTGCGCATTCAAATATGTCCTCACAATAAACGTTTATAGAGGTATTATAGTAAATAGTTCTGAAAAATATATAAATTTTCTGCACATTTAAATAAGATTTTATTACCATTATTATTCGTGCACAAAAATAATGATTAGGTATTAGGTACATCAATAATTGTTCCACTGTGTCATAGAGATTATCTTTATAGTATATCAAATATCAAAGCACACTTTTACCTTAGTTCCTTTAGTACCCCAACACCTACGATTATGACTGATATATAAAAATATATTAGAATAATATTTCAGATGATCAGAAATGTTTCAGCTCAGAACACACTGAATATATTAATGGTGAAAGTGAAATTAAAATAATTTTAATATAATTTTATTTAAAATAATGCTAATTTTTTCTTCTTAGTATGCATAATTTTTTTTTTCATGTAACTGACATAATGCTAGTTTAATTATTGTTGATCAATTAGATTTAAACGTAAGGACATTTATTTTTATTCAATATCAATGATTTTTTAAATGCGAGTTAGTATTTAATAGAGTTATAATTAATAATTAGGTTCTCGGTAAATTATTGTATTGGAAAATAATTTTCTGAAATGCATGATTTGATTGTTAATTAAGGAAATATTTATTATAATACTCAAAGCCAATGCCCATTGTATTTAAAATAATGATCATTTAAATTGTCCTCTGTATGTATTTACCAGCAAATATGAGCTTTCTTGTGTATTTTTCGAATTTATTAACAAATTAAAAATTTAAAATATAGTATTAAAAGAATCTGATTAATCGTTTTCTATGAATAAATATTTTTATATATAATTTAAAACCGGCACGAACTTGATTAGTATGAAAAATCTATTAGTTATTTACAGAAAAAGTTATGTTAAATTGATCTACCTGGATGCTTAGAAAAAAATCCTTGAGAGGGGTAAGTCGGAGTAGTGGGACTTTTACAGTTGAGGATTTCTTGGTTCTACAGCACATAATAATATGATTTAAAACCGACACGAACTTGATTAGTATGAAAAATCTATTAAAAACTAATTATTCACAACATAAAGTGGCATAACTTATGTTAAATTGATGTAATACTGATTGAAATTGAAACAAAGAATAATTTTATTGTTAACAAAAATAAAAATCGCCGTCAGTTGAATGTATGTGGGTGTAAAGATAGTCAGTTCATTTGTCAAAGTGACTATACAACGCTCAGATGCACTGAGCGCGCAGCATGTTCAGATACGTGACTGACGTATAATCCCCTCTCTTCTATACAGCTGATTATTATTTTTTTGTTGAAAATGATCTAAACAATCATCCCATAAATTTTGGCATGGTATGAAAATACTCTAGGAATAATTTTTTTTAACAACTTTAACATGCTGTCACCATTAGCTCCACCGCTACGTTCAGATTGCTGATGTATTAGGGGAAAACTATTATTGTTACGATTTTCAGTCGGTATGAAATAACTTATTAAAATCAGCGCTGCCTCCCGTACTAAATGTATTGCAACATGCTGAATAGAAATCAGGTATCCGTTTAGCTCATCAATTTTTAGTAAATCGCGAAAATAACTTAATTGAGGTTTTTTTTAGGTTATTTCTACAAAAAATGGTGGCCAATGGAGCTAAACGAACACTGGATTCGTGTTCGGCACGTCGAAATACATATGGGTTACCCAATGGAGTACCAGAAAAAGACCACTTACGTCATCATCATCTGCATCAATTATGTGATAATATTGACTTTAAAATGTTTTTTGATTTTTGTCAGTCAAAAGTTATACCACTTTTTGGGTAGCGCGCACGCGCTAGCACCGTCGAAGAGCGCTCGAGTACCATGCCGTTGAGTTCGGTTCCTAGCGTTAGTTGCAAAATTTCTAGTTCCGATAGTTTTGCTAAAATGAAAAAAATAGTATATACATTTTTGGTTTACGATTTTTTCCTGTTTCTTTCTGTTCTCTTATGGCCCGGGAGACAGCGTTGCATTTTTGATGGTGATTTTACGCTGCTTGATTTTGTGTGTAATCGATAGTCTTGATATAGCTAGTAATGGAAACAAGCGTCAGCTGTCAGACTCGTGGTGGACCTGGTCGTGAGAGAACGTCTATTATGTCGAAAAAAAAAATTCAAGAATGATCAGGTCGTTTGAAAAGTACAACAAATGTTTACATGATAATAATAATTTTAAAAAAAGTCAGCTGCGTAGATAATGGGGGGATTATACGTCAGTCGCTTATATAAACCTGTGTAAAAAATCAATTGATGTAAAATCATTTCAGGTTCAATGAAACTTATACAGCTAACTGCTAAGTCTTTATATTATTAAAATGATAAAAACAATCGTCAGCTATTCTTTCAATGGGGGTAAGACCCTCAACTGAGGGATTATAAGTGCTGAGCGAGCTTTTAATCTGAGTATGGTGCAATCCAATGTATGATCTAACTGACGATCTTTCCCCCTTTATATCAATAGCTGACGTACATTTTCATTTAATATATTGTTTAATACTCCAGTCGAATTAGACATGCGATAGGACGTACCGTTTTCGAGTAAAACGCACTTGTTTGCAAAAAATTATTTCAGATCACACTTTTCATCGATTGACTAGTAAATACTCACCGCTGACTACGAAAAAATAAAACTATGTGCCGCTTCTTGCTTTTTCTGTTTATGAGGGACATTGCTTATGAAAAAATGAAGGGACTCTGATGGAATAGGGGGTTCTCACTCCCCTATTTGAAGGTTCACATTTTCTATGCGCAATGAATTGGACTCTTAGGATAAACAAATACACTTACCAGAATTATACTGGTCTTGATTTTTTTAACGCAACAATACCAAAATAGCCATTTTTGGCATATTTTGCTGTCTAGCTCCTAAACCAATGAATGTATTAAAATGAAACCAACGTAAATTTTCTTATATTAGGGTCGTACATGCATGAAAAAAAAATTTCAACATCGCGTATCATGAAAACCGCGCGGTATTCGATGAAAGTTTTTTACAAATCATCATCCCTCCTTAAGGGCATTAGTATGTGTAGTATTGTAGATTGGAAATAATAGCCGTTTGTCCTGTACAGAAGACCTCCCAAATTCGGACAGCGCGACCTTTCCGGCCTCATACAGCCAAAACCGTTTGTCCTACGGCAAATGTGTAATATATATATATATATATATATTATGTAGAGGAGGGATGAATATTCAAAAAGTGTAACTTGGTATAGAGCCTTACGGGCAATAGGGAAACAGATATGGACACATAAGTAAAATTTCAAAGTTTCAACCCCTAAAAATAGGGGACGCACATGGTGTAGCAGGGTGTAGTTTTCTGTACTTGCTTATTATGCCCTCTTAAACAACTTCCACAAAAAAAAGTCCGCAGTACGCAAAATTTTTTATGATGTCTAATTCGACTGGACTATAATCATTTCTAGAAATTTCAAGCGACTTGAAATCAATTTAAACTAAAAGGAGGAGTGTCCGTCCATAAGCCCCTTATTTGGCCCCAACAACACTTTTTTTTCAATTCGAGGCAAAATTTAAAAAAACACTATTTTTTCAAACTTCAACATTTAAAGATACGACAAAGAATATACATTTTACGTAGTTCGATTTTTTACCATTGATAAAGATCCAAAAATACGTCAAAATCACCATTTTTTGTGCTTTTGGTTGGTTGTTTTACACTGAGCGCAAGAGAGTACGGCAAAGATTTTTAAATATGTAGTATGAAAACGTAAAATCTCTGACATATGTAAGAATCAAAGTGGTAATGTGCTCAGCTGGGGCCAAGTAAAGGGCTTATGGACATCCCTCCTTTATGGTTTTAATCTAGTTTTCATAGCATACATAATGTGCTTTCAATTCATAAGCCAACTGATGATATTTCCCCCCTTATACAAATAGTTGACGTACATTTTTACTTCATATATTGTTTAAATAATCGACCTTCGGCCATTTTACTGGGAGCATTCTCGGAACCGGCTTCGCACAAACGGAGTTGACAGAGTCGGCTTAGTTTTTATTTTGTTAGAATTTACAAGTGTATTAATTACATGAAGGAAGAAATAAATATGAAAGGAAGACGTTTTTAAATACAGCAATAATCAAATTTATTTTACATAAACCTGATAAGCTGAAAAAACTGCATACTTACCTAGATGTCCTTTTCGCACGGCTTGGCAACTGCGACTGAAAATAAAACTCGGCAAGTCTACAAACGCTCCAAAAAAATGGCGATTTCACGTGCGCCAACTTGGATGCGCGAACTCTTCCCGCCAATGCGCGTTACACTTCAGGTTGTTCAGTGGCTAGACAAATGGATCCCCCGAATTCTTCTACTTAAATAGATCCCAAAGAGCCCTAACGGTCATAGGTAAGGGCGCAGGAAATTTACGTAGAAATGCGCAGATAGTTACTGTCACAATTTGTCAAGGTCTGTGCATTAGTGTATATTACCATTGTAATTGAAACCATAAATTTTAGTTTAAATTGATTTCAAGTCACTTGAAAATTCTAGAAATGATTATTTAAATAAAACATTAAATGAAAATGTTCGTCAGCTGTTGATATAAAGGAGGAAAGATCGTCAGTTAGATCATACGTTGGATTGCATCATACTTAGATTAAAAGCTCGCTCAGCACTTATAATCCCTCAGTTGACGGCCTTACCCTCTATTGAAAGAATAGCTGACGCTTGTTTTTATCATTTTACTTCCACGTCCAGTGGAAGTATAGTAACGACAAAAAAATTTTAAAAAATTTTTATTGTCCAAATAGGCTTAAAATGCCATGAAACGTCGAGATTTTAAGTTTGAGCGAAAAAAAATTTTCTGTCTGTCTGTCGGTCTGTCTGTCGGTCTGTCTGTCTGTAACTTTTTTTGTGCGCACGTTTACTCTGAAACCGTTTAAGATATTGACTTGAAATTTGGTACACATATGTACTTTAACGAGATCTAGAACTAGATTATATTTTCATCTTGTTCCGTCGAAGGGTTGGGGGGTAAATTGGGGTAAATTTGGGGTAAATGGGTAAATTAAGCAGGTAGGAGTCCATGAAATTGGTATTTGGTATATACAAGAGAAGCTGAGGTCTCAAAAAAATTTTTGGCATTAGCCACCCCTATTACCACCCCCACCTCCTTATTAAAGGGGATGAAAAAAAAAATGTGATTTAGTGCATGTACAGGAATCAGAAACCTCAAAATATTTTTTTACTTCATCCACCCCCCACTACCACCCCCCTATCACCACCCCCACCCCACTACCGATGTGGGGTATCGTTTTATGGGTTTTTGGGGTAGAGGATTTCAAATATTATATTATTAAAGTTCCATAAACAATTATTTTCACATACAAAGTTTTTTCGTTGTGAGTGACTCGGATAGAGAATCTGGATGTGGAAGTAGTGATTCCTTAGGCAGCGGTTTTTTATACTCTTCGCAAATACAAAAACGAAGAGTATATTGCATTTGATCGGCACATTTCTAAAACCGTAAATATCGCTCGCAGACAAAAAAATTTTCATATCACTGTGTTAGTTATATATTTTACAAATATACATTTCATAATGTAATATACAACCATGAAAATATGATTTTAGCTCGTGTCTTATAATGTAAAAATTTACATTTTTTTACGTATAAGGTGGTTTTGTAGTTCTTACGCTTTTGACTCGGAATTCAAGAGTCCCGGTTTCGAAACCCAAATGGGGTATGGTATAGTTTTTTTTTAATTTTTACTTTATTTTACACTGAGTATTTTACTAAGTTCGTACTATAAAATTAAAAATTTCTAAAAGTAACATTACCAAAAACTGCGAAGAGTAACCTATAGAATGTGTAACAATTATATTAGTCGGAGAACGAGCCATGTCTAAGATGCACCCTCTATAACACTCGCGAACAACCACCTAAAAAAAATTGATTCTTATGTAAATCGACCTGGCGGATTCGATTTTGGAGTTCGCCAGACAATCCGGAATTGCGAAACTGGTCAAAATCGGCAATTTCCGAAAAATCTCAAATTTTATGGATATTTTTTAATTTTTACTTATCACCCTATATATCCCTTAGTTTAAGTCCGATTAAATTGAAACTTTTAGGAGAGCCAATTTAGACCTTTGTTATAATGACGGACATTTTGAAAAAGGAGCAAAATATAAGAAATAAAGTTTTAAATTTTGATAAAGGCAATTTAGACATACTCATTTTATTTCCACATTTAACTTCTACTCGTATAATTAAGCAGCAATATTTAAGAGATAGTTAACACATTTGTATTTTTTTTATCGCAAATTATACAACGTTTTGGGCTTTCAACGGTCTTCCTTTTTTATAACCATTATTAGCCACATCTGTGCTTTCTGCTTTTTGTTTATAAGCATTTTGGGTGTAATTTCTTCTGCATCTTGCATGATAGACAGGACATTTTGACAAAAATAAATCCATTTTTTTTTGTGTAATATTTCAACTTAAGAGATATATCATCCGACTTTATAGAAACTGCTTTAAATGCTTAGTCCAGTGCTTCTTCTGTAACACCCTGCCCAGTTTCTTCACTATTTTGTTGACAAACTATGCATTTCATAAAGTTTAACTGTTAAAAAAAAGTTGAAAACGCGTACAAAACAGCTGACGTTAAAGAAATTGTTTAAAAGTTGTTCTTTGTTCAAATTAAATATTAAAATTAGTTTTAAATGTCTGGAAAAGAAATTCCGTTACTTTAATATGCACTTTACCCTCTATAGCACTTTCCTAACGCAATAATAATTATTATTATAGCTGCAACTCATTAATTTTCAATAAGAATAAGCGTCATAAACCACACAGACAACAACTCCTGTCGATCGGTTAAAAACAACTAAATAAACGTTTTATAATAGCTATTTATGTAACCAGTTACAAAAGACGTAACAACACGAGTTACACATAGCGGAAGACCAGACCCTCTGAATTCGACACCGTCTATACAACTCGCGAACACCCACCTAAAAAATAGGTAATCTGATGTAAAATAACCCGCTAAACTTGATTTTTGAATTCGCCCATTGATTTGAGATTGCCAAAATGACCAAATTGGCAATTTTCTAAAAAAAATAAAAATTATGTGTTATTTTTTGTTTTTCATATAACACGTAATATATTTTTTATTTTACTTCAGAATTTTTTAATTTTTTTACATAATATTCTCTAACCATTCTTTGATATGTTGAAAGTAAAAAACTTTACCTAAAAAATAATTAGTTGGCAAAAAAAAATAACAACTTTTCTTTGATGCAAAATCTTTAAAATTTGCAGAGTAAAATATCCGATCGAGGTATCTTTTTTATTTTTAAAGTTAGGTGCCTACTATAATCGAAGAAAATGTTCCGAATGAACTAAATAAAATCTTTTATAAGAAGTTTTTTTTGAAATTTTGCTCCCTTATCGAAATATTCATTAATTGTTTCAGCGTCCGAACGAATGCGCGTTACTATGAATCGGCCGCAATCGCATCTAGAGCTAAACGCAGACACGTGCCGGGTGATTATTATTTTCCAGTATCCATTTATGTTAAGTTGAAAGTGCTTTTTGTCTCAGTCCTTATATTTAGTGCGTTATAAACACGTAGTTTGGCATAATAAATTATAATTACTCGGATAGGAAATCAAAGGAAACAAGTTAAAAACGTACTCTTCGCCTGTTAACTGGATTTTTATATAATTGTTATACATTCAATAGGATACTTTTCGCAGTTTTTTGTAAATAATGTTACTTTTAGACATTTTTAATTTTATAGTACGATCTTAGTTGGTAAAAGACTTGGTAAAAAAACTATACCAAACCCCATTTGGGTTTCGATTCCGAGTCAAAAGAACTACACCACCACCTTACACGTAGAAGAATGTAAATTTTTACATTATAAGACACGAGCTATAAAATCATATTTTCACGGTTGTATATTACATTATGA
This sequence comes from Rutpela maculata, assembly GCA_936432065.2. Classification (NCBI taxonomy): domain Eukaryota; kingdom Metazoa; phylum Arthropoda; class Insecta; order Coleoptera; family Cerambycidae; genus Rutpela; species Rutpela maculata. Next base: position 25,224,355 of record OW386292.2, on the reverse strand, counting down.
AATGTATATTTGTAAAATATATAAATAATTAGAAATATTAAAATGAAATATTTCACTAGATTTCTATTCAATTACAAAAACATAAAAATTAAAAAAAATTTTTTTCAACAGTAAAATCACGAGCTTTTTTTTATCGGAAGAATTTCTCTTTGTAACGAAATAATTTTGCCAATCAGTGCTTTTATGAGAAAAACTGACATGAAAAAATCGCGAGACCGGAGATCGAGCGATTTTGTCAAATGTCAGTTTTTCGAGCAAAATTACTGATTGACAAAATATTGAGTTAAAAAGAAATTTATCCATAAAAGAAAAGCTCGAGTGATTTTTGGCAAGATAAATTAACGACAAAATATGTGAACGAACAACAATTAAAAATAATTATAATTTTCTCAAAACGACTCATATCGTACAGTATAATTTCCACAAGACTTAAAAGTTATAGCCGACAGTACAGATTTTAAAATGACGTGCGACTACTAGAGATACTCTGCTTTTGAGGAACAGGTATTTTTATCGTGATAAGAAACGATGCACCTTTTTTATCGCTGTCAAAGTGACAAAATGTGACTGTCAAATAGACTTTTTTATATAGGAGTTAATTTATCAAATTTAAATCATTAAGTAATAACATTTTTATTTATCGATCGATTTTGTTCAAATAGGGTTCTTCTTCTAGCTAACACTAATTTACTGTCTAAAATTCAGTACAATCGGAATTTTCTTTCTTCAGTTATCGTGCTTACAAGAAACGTGACGGACGGACAGACAGACGGACATTTTGAAAGTCGTTCAGAATTCGTTCACTAACACAATGGTATGAACATTTTTTGTCTGCGAGCGATATTTACGGCTTTAGAAATGTACCGATCAAATGCAAAATCCGATGACATTTCTAAAACAATATTTAGAACAGAAAAATTTATTTTTATCACTAAATCCAGTTTACCATGCACAATGTAGAAGATCGTATACCCGAACTGCTTATAAAAGAAAATCAGAAATTGTAAATCCTAGTACAGAGAATACAAGTAAAAAGGGCATTTCTGCAATGTGCTATTTACAAGACAGCCTACCAAATTAAGCCCAGAATTCCAAATGTTTTAGATTTTGGATGGTACCTAAAGGAGGAAATCTTATTTCCAAAGATGATTTCAAAAAGCCCAAAACCCAATTTTATTGAGTTAACTCCATTTTGTAAATGTAAATTATATAACTGTACTACAAGCTGCAAGTGTAGCAAAGCAAACGCGCAATGTAACATAAGTTGTTTATGCGAAGGAAAATGTAATCTTTAGTACCCACTTGCTGTTATAATTAATGAAAATATATGTTTTAATGTGTATGTTTCGAGATTATCTACATAATTGTATAACATTTAATTGCAAATAGAAACTAAATAATCCGTAGACTCACTTGATCGCTTAAACGACACCACAGATGGGCGACGTTAACAGAAGTTATGCTTTAAATTAATGCGGACGAGTTGCGCGGCCGCTTCCAACAGCGTCATCTCGTTACATGAGCCGAATTTCCAAAAAATATCTTTATAAAAAAGTTTGTTTAAAGTATATGGAACATTTTTCTCGTTTATACTATAACTCTCTCTTTAAAAATAAAAAAGTTACCTCGATCGGGTATTTTTCAACGCAAATTTTAAAAAACCGCGACAATAGAGGGTAATTATATTTTTTTTAGGCACTATATTATTAGTTACACTATATTCTTTGCCGTCAGCCTGTCTAAGAATATTGGAGGGATAATGTGTAAAATATTGGTCAAAATCTGAATTAAAATAAAAAAGATATAATGTGTTATGTGCAAAACAATAATTAACACATAATTTTAAAATTTTTCAAAAAATTTGCGAATTGACCAATTTGGCAATCTCAAATTAATGGGCGAACTCAAAAATCAAATCCAGAAGGTAATTTTACATAATATCATCTGTTTTTAGGTGGGTGTTCGCGAGTTGTATAGACTACTTTTAAAATGCTTCCTACAGATTGGCTGCTCTCCGACTAACAAGATTGTCTTTCGTTACATTCATGATTTTTCTAATTTTAAAATTCTAAAAACAATTTAAACATAATAAATGAAATGGATGTATTTAAAAACCTTAAAAATTAAGTAATCTTTTTCATAGTTACCTTTGCTGCTATCACACATAATTTATATGTCAAAATTGACAGACGTTATTTAGTCAAGTTACAATATTATTTGAAATCCTAATTTGATAACATAATAAAGGTAAATTGTATAAATGCAAAAGTTTTGTTAGCGTATTTTGAAGGAAAGAAGAATTTAAAAACTTCCAATTTATGGACTTGGTATTCTATTTTGTGTTGAATAAACATTGTTTCTTTATCTTTTTGAGAGTTGTTTATCTTTTCTAATTGATGACATAAGGAACTTTTTGTAACGCCATATCCTAAAAGGGCATTTATTTGACACTTTCCATGAATCAAAACAATGTCATTATTGACAAGTGTTAAATAAAGAAAAAAGAGTGAAATAAAGACATTTTATTTCACAGTGTGATATAAAACTTATTGGTTTCTATCGAAACAGCAATAGAATTTAGTCTATTTTTATAAAATTATATTGTTTTCTGATTTCGAATGGCGATACAAAAAATTTTGCATACAACTCGAGACTAAAATGTGTTTTTTTTACTCGTGTGGTTTCTAGCACTCGCCTTCGGCTTGTATAAACGCCCCACTCGTAAAAAAAACACCATTTTAGCCACTTGTTATATAAAATACTATTTTGTAACGCCATGTCCTAAAACGACGTTTATTTGACAGTTTCAGTGAATCAAAACAATGTCATTATTGACAAGTATAAAATAAAGAAAAAAGAGTGAAATAAAGGAATTTTATTTAACAATGTGAAATAAAACTTACTGGTTTCTATGGAAACAGCAATAGAATTTAGTCTATTTTTACAAAATTATATTGTTTTCTAATTTCGAATGGCGATACAAAAAATTTTGTATATAACTCGAGACTAAAATGTGTTTTTTTTTACTCTTTCATAGTTTCGTGTGGTTTATAGCACTCGCCTTCGGCTCGTACTATAAATGCCCCACTCGTAAAAAAAACACCATTTTAGCCACTTGTTATATAAAATACTATTTCGTCACCAGTTACGTAAAATTTTACCCAATCTTTTATCTTGCGACGCGACCCGGCGCGACGGTCAAATACTGCAGCACCGTTTTCTTGAAAAGTAAGTTATCAAAAACATCACCGAAATAAAAAAGTTTCTTTAGTTCTTTGGCTACAACTTTGTAGATTACTATATACATCTATCTTTAAAAACAAAAAAGTTTTCTCGATCGAGTATTTGTTGCTGCATTTTTAACAAATTTCGTGTCACCAACTATTTAAAAAAATATTACTGGTGACACGTAATCTTTTTTGCATTTCTGTCATGTCAGTCATAATAACAAAGGTCTATATTAGCTGTCCTAAAAATTTCAATTTCATCGGACTTAAACTAAAAGAGGGTGATAAGTAAAAATTAAAAAATTTCCATAAAATTTGAGATTTTTCGGAAATTGCCGATTTTGACCAGTTTCGCAATTCCGGATTGTCTGGCGAACTCCAAAATCGAATCCGCCAGGTCGATTTACATAAGAATTAATTTTTTTTAGGTGGTTGTTCGCGAGTGTTATAGAAGGTCCTTAAAATGCATCGTAGAGATCCTTCGTTCTCTGACTATATAAAAATTTCAGTGAACAGGTGAAGAGTACGTTTTTAGCTTGTTTTAATAATATAAAGAGTTAGCTGTATAAGTTTTATTGAACCTGAAATGATTTTACATCAATTGTTTTTTATACAGGTTTATATAAGCGGCTGACGTATAATCTCCCGTTATCCACGCAGCTGACTTTTTTTTTAATTATTATTATCATGTAAATATTTGTTGTACAAATTTTCAAACGACCTGAAATCATTTTTGAATTTTTTTTTTTTTTTTTTTCGACATAATAGACGTTCTCTCACGACCAGGTCCACCTCGTTTCTAACAGCTGACGCTTGTTTCCATTACTAGCCATGTCTAGACTATCGATTACACATAAAATCAAGCGGCGTAAAATCACCATCAAAAATGCAACGCTGACTCCCGGGCTATTATCATTATCAGAAAAAATTAAATCAACAAAATTATTTACAAAAATCCATGATTGCTCAACTAATTTGTTAAATAAAAATAATTGCACAAGGGTACCATTTTTGAGAGTATCTTCTCAAATATTTAGCTAGTTGCACGTTAATGGTGCATTATACCATTACTGATTTTTCTTGGAAAATTCTCATAAGGACAGAAAAAATAAAATCGAGATTTTTTTTTAAAAAAGCTTCACGATTTTACTCAAATTTTGTACGGTTAGAGTACGTTACACTTTATTGGCTTTTCCGGAAAATTGAACAAAAATGAACAAAAATGTTTGTCAGTCACGTGAGAAAATAAGTGTGGTGGTGTGCAGAGGCGCAATGAAGGGGGGGGGGGGCTTTGGGGGCTTAAGCCCCCCCCTGGAGGTCAGCATCACTTGCCCCCCTCGAGGAAAGTATTTGTTACGTTGTCAAGGCGACATTGTTTTTTGTCTGGATTTTTATTTGTACTTTTTTTACGAGGCGAAAAATTTTTTTCAGATTTAGATTTTTAATAGCACTTCTTGTACGAGGTGGAAAAAATTTGTTTTCGGATTTCTATTTACCCCCCCCCCCCCCCATGAGGCGATAAACATTTTTTTCAGATTCCGAGGTGAAAAAATTGTTTTTTTTATATCTATTTGCACCCCACCCCCTTCCCCATGAGGTGATAAAAAGTAGTGATCGCGAAGTCCGAAGGGATATTCTTGAAAATGTTAGTGCCCCCTCCCAGTAACCTTTCTGGATCTGCCCTTGTTAATCATATTATTATTATTTGTAGTAGCCCCCCCTCAGCAATTTTCTGGGTGCGTCCCTGCTGTACAATTTATTTACATGTGCAAGTACAGTTATCATATTTTGTTGCTATTGTTGTTTTACATTTTAGTGAAAGACTTTTTTAGTAGCAGACATCCGAATTACATTTTTTAACTCTTGTCGTAATTTAGCAGAAACATACTTCTGTTATCAAAACTAATCATTGTAAGTCATTTAATCAGCTTTTATCATGTTGCAGATAATTTAATATTTGGTATCTTGACATTTTTTTAGCAGCTTCACATTCACGAAAAAAACGGCCTTTTTTTTCAAAATGGCGCCTTGACTGGCAAGATACCGCGACTATGCATTTTGACACTGTAAAATTAACCGAACAACGAATAACTTTAAGTATTGCCCAATGTTTCAATAAAATATTTTTAATATAGGCAGTTGGACATTTATAAAATAATACTTACTTGCGAAGAGTAGACATTTTGAAAGAACGAAAGAAATACCATACACAGCGTTAACTTCGTTAATATACAATGCACGAACTGCATCCTTATTAACTACAGGGTAATTCCAGCTATTGAGATTAACGATTTGATTCCCAAGATATATTTCAAAACGTATAATTTTTCTATGCTGTCTTCATTCCCAGTGCAATCCTAAGGAAGAATATACCGTTCTTGTGTACTTATATATACAGTGTGTCCCCGGATGGGGTACCGCACCCTTGTAAATTTTCTTATTTTTGATTTGATGAGAAAAAGACATTATATAGGGAAGTTTGGCTTGTCTCAGGAAACCATAAACAGTTGTCAAATGAGATAAATTATACACGGTATTCTAGAAATTAGAAAAGATGAAATTGACTTTAAGCAAAATGACTTTTTTAAATTTTTATTGAAAATTTTATTCAACAAAGTTTCAATTATGAAGAAAAGCTTAAATATGGAGTTAGTTCCAAAATAAGGGAATAACAATTTAAAAAAAAATTGCATTTAATTCAACTAAGTTGATAACGATTCCATAAATATTTTTCTAATTTTTTCTAAATTCTTTATAGACAGATGAGATTACATCAAGTAATGCCATGGATTAATGTCAATATCAGTCTAATAGATATTTATTCATATTTTATATTTTCTATAAAAATATTAATTACTGATTATTGAATTATGCTAACCCTGGAACAACGAATTTACTTCGTCAAATGCCATGGAATCGGAAACGTTTCTTATCAATACACAACAGAAATTTTCAATGAAAAATATCCAGTGCTAAAGTGACTAGCAAACAGTTAAGTAAATTAATTTACAAATTTAATTCCACCGGGGATGTAAAAAAAAATATAAAAAATAACAAGAACAAATTGGAGATGATACTCGTCATTTGGACTTTTGTTCAACTATCGGTGAGAAAATTTTAGCAGATAAATCATTTCACCGAAACATTTTTTTCACGGACGAATCTACTTTTACGACTAATGGGGAGTCTCTTCTCAAAATTGCAGGTACTCTGCTCAGGAAAATCTTAATTTCCGAATTACCATTAATAGTCAATAGTTTAAAAAAGTAACATGTTTGGTGCGGCATAAGGCGTCACAAAATAATCGGTCCTTTAGTCCAGTCAAAACAATGTTTAACCTCCTGAAAAATCCGAAAGTTTTGAAACTTCGCATACTTATTTAAAGGTACCTAAGAATTAATATACCGAAAGTCCTTATGAATATGAGGCGAGCTCTAGCGGCAATTAGCGAAAATAGGGCACTTTCTTTGGTTTTTCGTTAATATCTCGAGAACCGTTGGTCGGAGGCAAAAATTGATTATATACATAATTAAGGCTTATCAAATTTGCTACAAAAATGATTATATACATTTTTCTCGTATTTCCAATGATCCCGAGTTATAGGCGCTAAAAAAGAGCGTTTTGTGAAAAACCACGCTAGGGCGGTACAATATGGCATTTCTAATAATATTTGACAATAATAAGTTACTAAATTAAATATAATACTTACAATATATATTCCTTGCATTGTACAATGCGCCCAGAAAGTAAACCTCTCTTAACATATACCGTTACAATGCTTTCACCAAATCTGTATCCAATGCTAAACCCGACCTTTCTGCTCTGCCGCCCACAGAAGGAGCAGCATGCTTTTCGAGTGTACCACCAAATTCAATTTTGGCTTGGGAATGAACTTCCTCCTGTACAGTGGGGTTGGAAGGTGGAAAGCGATCGGCTAATCTCTGTGACAACAGAGGATCCAGCAGCACCTGAAGCTGTCCTTAACCTCATTTGTTGCACATGTACAACTGAATGTAGGAACAGAAATGGCTGTCGAAAGGCAGGAATAATGTGTACAAGCATTTGTCACAACTGCCATGGCGAATGCTTGAATGGTGTTACTTCCAACCTCGAGGAAGACTTTGATGACCCTGATGATCCCGATGTCATAAACCTTGAAGAAGCAGATCATTCAGTGCAAATAACAAACACTGAACATTTGGTACATAAAAGTCAAAGCAATGTGCTTGCTGGAACCAGAAGTCAGGTGAGATTGCACATTTGTATTTTTTTTATTATTCATTTACCTTGCAATAGTATACATAAATCGGTTGTCATGTTCATATGTTGTTTTACTGGTCGCTTACTACTTTCTTATATTTACTCCTTCTATTTTATTTATTTCTTATATACTTTCTTTTACTTACATGTTTTTATTTGTATAATGGTTCTCTCACACCTTCATCTCATGCATACTTACCTATTGTTTCAGACAGCAAGTGTAGAAGCTGGCCAAGATAATCAAATTGCAGGGCCTTCTACCAAGAAGCGATTCAGAGCTGATTGATTTTTCTGTACAAAATTTTCCTTGGAATAACCTCAGGATTTTGTTTGTTCATATATTTAATTGTTTAATATACCTACATCATGTGCCTCATCAATATACATCATAAGTAACATACATCATGTGCTTTTTATACAAAGTTGTGAAGTTTATCTCCTCAATTATCCTTAGTATACAAAAATGTAGGTAAACCATGTGTCAAATATTATTAGAAATTTTTCACAAAACGCTCTCTTTTAGCGCCTATAACTCGGGAACCATTGGGAATACGAGAAAAATGTATATAATCATTTTTGTAGCAAATTTGATAAGCCTTAATTATGTATATAATCAACTTTTGCCTCTGACCAACGGTTCTCGAGATATTAACGAAAAACCAAAGAAAGTGCCCTATTTTCGCTAATTGCCGCTAGAGCTCGCCTCATAATCATGAGGGCTTTCGGTATATTCATTCTTAAGTACCTCTAAATAAGTGTGCGAAGTTTGAAAACTTTCGGATTTTTCAGGAGGTTGGGTCATTTTTTGAAGTTTTTTGACTGGACTACTTGATGGAAATTTGAATCAAGATACTTATTTAGAAATTTTTAATATTTTGTTTCAGTACAACTGGACAATGAAAATTAGTTAGACAATGCTTAGACAATCACTTCCACGATAGGTGGATTGGCTGCCATAGACCAAAGACATGGCTATATAGTTCGCCAGATATAACCCAGCTAGCACAAACATAAACTTATGTTATTCCTAAAATATTCCTACAGAATATTTCATTATTCTTAGAATAAGACCAAAATAATTATTATCTTTTAAGAATATCCCTAGATGTAACAAACGATACAACAATATGTCTCCTTAGAATAATTTCAGAATAATTCGCAGAATATTCTCTGGAGAATCTGAAATATTTTTAGAATATATTTTTATGGTTAATCTTAGATCTTAGATCTTAGATCTAAGATCTCTTAGATTATATTTTCAAGTTATCTTTATACTAATCCCAAACTATATGTGCATAATATTAAATTATTCTTAGGATATTTTTATGTTTAATCATGGATCGTATTTTCAGGTTATCTTTATATTAATGCAGAAATAATATGTGCATGATATTAAATTATTTTTTTTGTTTTATTTTTGGGTTTTATTACCACATACGTCCTTATCTTCAAAATAGTTGAAATAATTTACAAAATAGTATATTTATTATTAGAAATAACTTCTATGCCCGTGACTTTATGGCAAAGGATGCAGTTAGAGGTTCTTCTTGTTTGACAACAAATATATACATATAAAAATATCAATAATAAATTGTTGTTGTTTCGGAAACTTTCTTTCTCAAAGTATCTTCTCTTTGGCCAAAGAAAAGATTTAATTTTTACTTTGAGAAAGGAAACGGATTTAGTTTCCGAAATGTCAGTGAATAATTTATTTTTGATATTCTTACATCTATATAAGTTGTCAAAAAAAATTACTTCTAATAAGGTTACGATTATTACAGTAATCTTGGTTCAAGCTGAACTTGGCTCAACTTAGTTCGTACAACTGGCCCTAACTGCATCCTTTGATTGTAGTCACGGGCGTACAGATTATTTCCATCAATATACTATTTTGTAAATTATCTCTGGACTATTTTGAAGATAGAAGGGCGTATAATAAAACCCAAAAATAAAATAGAAAAAAATAAAGAAAATGCCACAAATAACGTTTAGACAATATTAAATTATTCACGGTATATTTCTTTCTGCAAATCTTCTGTTGTCAGGGAAAAATAAAAATAAATGTTATTTATACAGAGTGACCCATTTAAAAGCGGGGCACCTCTCTAAAATTTTTATTTATTGTGTGATTTGAATCAAATTTTACTCAAGTATAGAACAAATTAGGATATAATTATGGCTAAAAAAACATTCGCCTCCTACAAATGCAAAGCCACCTGCGGTACCAAAATATGTGGAAAAAATCAAAAAATCATATTAGGCATTTTTTTATCGGAAAATTTTGTGAATGAAACTTGTTCGGAATTGTCCAAAAACCCCAAGTCCGAAACTTATTCAAAATAAAAAATATTGAAATTTTGATTAAAATAAAGTCCAAATCCGAAAATATCGTTTTAATGTTTTTTTTTTTGTTTAGAGAACTGTACTATGACAATTTTGTTTGATATTAAATCCAAGCTGACATCAGGTAGCTGTCAAGTAATTTGCAGTTTTTTAAAAATAATTATTTTTAAAATTTGTCAAATTTCAATTTTTAAATTTTTTGAATTTTGATTAAATTTTGAACTTACGGTTTTTGGACAATTCTGAACAAGTTTCATTAACAAAATTTTCCGATAATAAAATGCTTAATATGATTTTTTGATTTTTTTCCGCATATTTTGGTACCACAGATGACTTTGCATTTGTAGGAGGCGAATGTTTTTCTAATCATAATTAGATCAGAATTCGTTCTATGTTTTGGTAAAATTTGATTCAAATCGCACAATAAACAAAAATTTTAGACAGGTGCCCCGCTTTTAAATGAGTCACTCTGTATATATGTATACGGGTTTAATTAAATGAATTTCAAAATTTCCCTTCTCCAATTCGAGCTTATGGAGCAATAATAACAGTGCAGCAAACCAATTTTTCAACGATTAATGCTTTTCTGTTCGTCAAACAGCAAAGTTTTTGTTTTTACTCCATCACGAATATAAAAAGAATAATTGTCAAAAAATCGGTTTTTATTAGAGTTGCTGCGATAACTTATATGCTTTGGAGAAGGTGGGAAACCTTAAATTTACTTGATATATGAAGGCTTACGCAGATTAAAAAATATCAACATCTATTAACAAGTTCATTTACGTGGCCTATAGATAATATAACGAAATAAAAAACAGTTTTAAATAACAGAGGCCTTTACTCATTAGTCAAACAAAAAAATAGAAAGAGGTATTGTAATTTGTTTACAAAAAAATCCATAATTTTAAACAAATTGAAAATAACTCTTCAAATGGAAGTAAAGAAACAATTTCTTAGTATATTGCATCGCCCATATTAAGACGCACTGATTAAATATTCCTTTCCTGTTTACCCTTTAATCTTTCATTGGCTTTAGTAAGCCATAAGCCCACTTGCACTTCACTATTTGAAGCGAAGTAGGTACTTAATACATGGTCAGATGTGAAAGCACTATAATTTTGCGATGAACTCAATTCGATTGCACTCAAAACATCATTGAATTTCTCATTTAGATGTCTATTCCACGTTGTGGTTTTAGTTTTCTTATTAGCGTGAGACTTGTTTAGACAACTTATTGGGGGACATACGTACATTCGACTCTGAAAAAAAAAAAAACATAAACGATAAACCTATTGCAAAATGATCAAAATATCTGGTGTCACAGTGACAAGTAAACGATTGTTCTTTAATCATATCTATCTCCTATCTACTTAATAAACATAAACTTTATAATTTTATTTTGGAGCTCTTCCAGCAGCGCGATGTTCCATTTGGAAATAATTTTTGATCAAAAGATGAAAACTTAACCTAACAAAGTTGTAAACGGTGTACGTTATCTTTATAACGGCATGTAATGATGTGTAAGTAACAGGGGGAAAATAACATTTCTTTCGTTATCAGTCCATTATTATGTTATAAAATAATAAAATGAGTACATCATGCCACTTTAATAAAAATTACAGAAATAGGCCTATTATATTTGACAGTAAGCACAGCTGCGTTCCATCAAGCCCTGAATAAAGTACAAAAATATATAGCTATTTTTACTTACCTTATTTATTATAATTATAATGATCTGGACACAGTAATTATCAATTTTTTATCACTAAATACAAAACAAACGGTGTCAAAGGTGTCACACATATAATTAAGAACCGCATCCAATCATTACTTTTTTGACAGAACACAGAAGAACGCGAAAAGGCGATATGTAAATGGAAAGGACAAAAACAGCTGAATGTTCCATATTTCTCTTTAAAAATGTTATGATATTCTTAATAAAATATTTTTAATAAAATATTTTTAAAAAAATAATCAAAAGATAATGTATGAAATTATTCTTAAAATAAATGCCCAAATATATCCTATATATATATTTTTTCAAATATTCTAAAATTATTTACCAGATCATATTCTAAAAGTAATCATAAATTATTTGATTATGCTAAGAATTACTTAAAGATAATTGTTAAAATTAATCAAGAGATATTTTTTAAAAAGATTGTCAGATTAATCTAAGAATATCTTGTGCTATCTGGGAACACCCCTTTGGATTATTTCTTATGGAGGTATTTAAAGCAAAAAGTATACGTAAACGATTTCGAAGATTTATTAAAGCAAAAGATTGTGGATACTGTTACAACCATAAATGAAGATGAGATCATCTGTCTATAGTGGAATAGTTTTCAATTTAGTTGAATTTTTTTTTTTTGAAAATTGTTATTTCCTTATTTTGCAACTAAACGCCGCGCCACATTTAAGCCTCGCTTCATAATTGAAAAATCTTTGTTAAATAAAATTTTAATTAGAAATGTAAAACAAGGTAGTTTGCTAAAAGTCGATTACATATTTTCTAATTTTTAGAATACCCAGTATAATTTATCTTAAGTTTGACAACTGTTTCTCGGTAAATAAAAAATAATAAAGTGTACGATAGTGCTGTACCCCATCCGAGGACACACTGTATATACAAGTACACGGAAATCATTTTTCTCAAATATGAACTGGGAAAAAGTTCAGTTCAATTTTTTTCGTCTTCTTAATGGTATTTGGGATAGGTTGAAGTGAAGAACTGCCTCGCCGCGATGGCTTGCTCAAAATGTAATCATTCGTAAGTGTACTAGCAAAAAGTTCCGTTTGAAGTTTCTTGTAGTCAAGAGACATCGAAACTATTCGATAATGAACAGAACTGCCCCGTCGCGGTGACCAGAATTTTGGCCGATGGCTATTTTTAATTATTTCGGTCTTTGAAACTCGGCGTCTCAGTCAAAAGGGCAGTTCTCAATTTTTCCTCATCATATTTACATACTTTCATCGACAAGAAGACAAAAGAAACTGCCTGCTCGCTACGAAGACCGAGATGACCGGGTTTTTTTACATGTTCAAAGCTCGATTTGGACAGGTAAAACGTTCCGTCACCCTGAACTTTTCTTCTCAGCTCTCCCAGAACTGATGAGAAATGCTGTAATTATCTTCGCTAAAGTAACTCGAAAATCTTGATAGCGGGCTGCCGTACTATCAGGTTCAAACAACTAACAGAAAACTCTTTTTTGAAAAGACGCGTAATAAACAGCCCTTTCCTGCATAAAAAGTTAATGATAATTCTACACTCAGGCTTATTGACTTCTGAATATTTTTGACACACTTATCACTATAGATCATTATATACTCTATTTCCATTTCACAAAGTAGGTATTTTAGATTATCTTATTATTATCATTACCTTCTTATATAATCATTCTCATTCTCTTATGGCAACTAACTCTATTTTTATGACAGAAATTTAAAATTAGACTTATTATTGTACTGTCACTGTCACTTATGTTTGATATGTTACTTCACTGTACGCCTGCTGCGTATCTTTGACAGAGAACTTTATACCACAGAGAAGCGACAATATCGGCGGTTCCTTTGACATTTTATGGCCCGGTTCCAATGACATTGAATATGAGTCAAACACTCTTACACTGAGAGAACTTAAAGTTTGATGTACACTGAAAGTAATTCAGTATAATATGTACTCAACACAATCTCTTACACTGAGAGAACTTTAAAGTTTGATGTACACTGAAAGCAATTCAGTATAATATGTTACTATATGACATATTAAATATAATTAAATAATAGTTTATGTTTTAAATACTATTGGTTTCTAAAAAAAGCTAAAAAAACGTAAAAAAAAAATGTAAAACGCCCCTCATATATTGCATATCAAATATTTACACTCACATATGTATTGTATAGGTATACGTTATCAAAACATATATATAACATTTTTACTGTCAAAAAACCGTATTTTGACAATAAATACCGGGATTTACTCGACATCTACGCGGTAGAAAATTTTTTAAATTGAAAATTTGGATTCAGCACACAAAAATACATAAAGCATGATAGGTTTAGTCCTTGGAGCAGAATTTTTTTTTGTAGGCCTGTGGACAGGTCTGTGCAGAGGTCTACAAGAAACAAACAATTTTCTTCTCCAAGCACTAAACCCATCATGCCTTATGTATTTTTGTGTGCTGAATCCAAATTTTCAATTTAAAAAATTTTCTACCACGTAGATTTCGAGTAAATCCCGGTATTTATCGTCAAAATACGGTTTTTTGACAACTTTTGACATTTACTCGAAATCTACGGGGTAGAAATTTTTTTAAATAGAAAATTCGGATTCAGCACACAAAAATACTTAAGGCATGATACTTTTAGTCCGTGGAGCAGAATTTTTTTTTTTGTAGACCTGGGTAATTTTCCGCTGGATTTTTTTTTCACGGCTTTTCATTTGGCACTATTGGCATCCATTTTAAAATATTTCACAGACATCGATTGTTCATTCAAACGGAAAATCGACTTACACACCCTTCTGCACGCGGCGACTGCCTAATATTCACTGGCATATTCATGGTAATTACATTCATATATATGATTGGCATGCATTTTAAAAACGTTGCACCTGACTGGTCATGTACCGCCGGTCTATTAGTAGGGTTGGCAAACACTCGAACGTGTAACAACTATACGACATTTGATGATAAAACCAGTTCTTTTGAAACAGATATTCTACAAGTCATAGAGAACGATATTTGAAGGGGAGTCAAAAGAGATTAATGCTTTCTAATAGAGTAAATACAAGTGATTATTAACACATCTATAAGAAAACTGTATGATCGTTAATATTAATGAAGAATATAATTGTCATGATTTGAATATGTATTGCCATTTTGGCAACGTCTACCAAAGATTTAGCCATCTTTCAGCGGAGGTAGAATGTGATTTTTAATCGAAATAGTGCATAAACTGCTTGTAGACAAAAAATCAGCTTTGTAGATTAATATTCCACGGCGGAAAATGCAAAACTTATCTGCGAACTTCAATAGCCTGGAGTGCATATTCGGTCATAAGTCTTTTGTTTTTTATGTTACAGAAAAAAAAAATGAAAAAAGTGTCTGAAAGCTCAATCAATTCTCTTCACATAAACTGTCTACAAATTTTTCGAAAAAAACGATAATTATCGAGATATTCGAGGAAATGTAGGAAATAACACGTTTTCCTATAGTGTATGTAAATCTTAAAAAAACATTTTTTCTCAGAAACCTTTATTTCGAAGAACCAAGATTAACGAAGCGTCAAAGTAGTACATGATATTAAGTGAACATCGTATATGAGATCGATTTCAATTAATTGCCAATTAATTACAGTGACAAAATGAAGAAATTTTACCGAAAAAAAAAAGCCCAAATCCCGCTCCCTCCAATTCCTTCATTTTTGTCGGAGTTCAAAAAATAAAAAAAAGAGTTTTAGCATATTTAAGTCTGTTTAAATTAGCAAGAGTAGTCTTTTGGCGTAGAAGCCAAGATTAAAAAGTTGCCAACTGTAGAAGCTCAAAATTTGCGATTTTTTGCCGTATATGGCAGATATTTCCCCGAAACGAAAAACAAAATCTATGATTCCACACTTTGGAGTTTCTCTAAGACATCTAAATATGCGTTTAATGGAATTCCAGTCACTTCGAGTTGGTTTGTCTAGAACTCGAGCCACTTTGCTAACAGCAAATGCGATATCTGGTCGAGTTGCCGTCATAAGATGCCCAACTGCTTCTCTGAATGGTATTTATCTGTTACGTCTTCGTTGGACTGTGCTTCTTCACGACCGATAGGAGTAGACACCGGATTACATTCGTTCATCTGAAATCTATTCAGGATATTTTGTGTGTATGCTTCCTGGCTAACCATGATGGCACCATCAGAATAATGCTGAATTTTCATTCCTAGGTAACTTTCAAGATTTCCAACTGTAATTTTAAATTCTTCTTTTAATTGTTCAAGAAAACCACCAACAACAATACCATCGTCCACATAGATTGCTATATACAAAGATCATTCGTCGCGCTTTCGGTAGAAGAGGCATGGATCAGCACTGCTATTTTCTAGACCTGACTCTTTCATAAACTGAAGAAATCGCTGGTTCCAACAACGTGGAGCTTGCTCCAACCCGTATAAACTTCGTTGCAAAAGACACACACGTCCCGAATCATCTTGAAATCCTTCTGGTTGCTCAATGAAAACCTTCTCCTGAAGACAACCATAACAAGAATGCAGTTTTTACACCAAACTGTTTAAGTTTCATGTGCTTTGCGGCTGCGATAGCAAGAAGTGTACGAACGGTGTCGTATCTTGCCACGGGGCTGAAGGTTTCATCATAGTCAGTACCCTGTTTTTATACATGACCTCTGGCTACCAGACGAGCTTTGTATCGACATCCATTGCTCAACTGCTTAATGCGCAGTAACGATTCTGTAGTACTTTCTCATTCTGAGGCCTTTGAACCAGTTTCCACGTGTCGTGGAACTTAAACACAACTCCACTGGGGGGGGGGGGGGGGACCTAGGATAGTCATATTAGGCGGCAACAAATGATGCCACTAAAACAATGAAATGTAGTTGTTTTGATTGGTTCTACAATAATGAGTGTTTTAAAGTATTTACCTAACTAGTATATGAGCGTGTCCAGATTAGGGCAACAATATACATAAAGTAGTAATAAATAAAAAGTGTGTAAGTTGTGATTTGCTTAATACCCAAAGAATATTTTCTAAGTAAATTTTACTTTGAATTTCTCTACTTTGTTACAACACGTTCTCCATAAAGTCATTGCAACGAAGTCTTTAAATTGGACAAATAAAATGGACTAGAACTTACGTTTAATTAGAATGTAGACTGTATTACGCGTTGCTTTGAAATTTTACAATAGTTTAAAATAATGCAACAAAACCTTCTTCTACAACGCTGTTTATTTTTTCGTTAAAAGGGCAAGGTACAATATTGAAAAAATAAAATAATGCATGATATCAATTAGTCTTCTCCACGTCATATTTTCAAGCCATTTTCTATTTAATAACATTAAAGTACGATTTTCATATACAATACATACATTTGAACAAATAAATTAAACAAAGAAGTTGAAATTGAATTGGACTAGGTAAATTTTCATAAGAGTCGTTTTCTGTATGTTCTCGTATCCAGTTGTGGTAAGATGTCACTCTGGTGAAAACAGAAGGTACTCCAAGCGCACAGTTACGTCCACCAAAAGAAGTAATGCCTACTTGCACATTGTTCACCAAGAGAGGTCCGCCTGAGTCTCCAAAACAAGCCCCAACATTGCCTTCGCCCGATAAGCACACATGATCAAAGTTAATGACCTGAAAATCATACAGTTAATGTTGACTACACACTTATTCTTCGTGTAAAAAATGTCGGCGTTTTTTTGAGGTGCGGTAAAGAGATCAAAGACGCCTACATTTTTTGTGTGCAGAGTAAGTCTTTAGTCAACTACAGTTATTTGACTAGAGTGACCAGTGAATACAGATTAGGAAAGACAGGTACGACAGTTGAAAAGATAAACGATGTTATTAAATGTTTTTAAAATTTTTAAAAATATCTAAATAAGCAATAACTTTTATGAACATTTTAACTTTGTTGTGAGTTAAAGGCAAAATAATATACAACGCAATTTTAAACTTATATCTGCCCATCGTTCTTTTCCGTTGCCACCTATTATATCCAAGGAATAACCTATTAAGTTTCCAGGAATATTTGGTATTTTTTTCGAGCAAGATCTCATGAAAATTTATCGTATGTAATATCACTAGTGCTTAAAATTTTATCGAAAATTTTTTCGAAAGCGTGTTGCCTGGTAATATAAAGAGTGCAAATTTGCAGTTTATTATCTGATTAAATCCCGACCGCTTTAGCGGGAGGGATTTAATCTTTGATAATAAACTGCCAATTTGCACGAGTTATATTAACTAGGGGCGACTTAGCTTGAGAAAAAATTTTTAGACAAAATTTAAAGCACGAGTGGTATTTGTGGAGAATATTTCACGAATAAATAATTCATTAAGTACATCTTCAATATTATGTTTTCTCATTAACTGCCTTCAGACGTTTTCTTGTCACTTTTTAGAGTTTACTGACCTTTATTTTCAATTTCATCATTAATTTGATATACAGAAATATTTCCAAACCGACTCATATTGTCAAAACAGCAAATCTGAAACAAACGCAGTAGAAACAACGGAGATTCGCTATATTTTAAAATAATCTAGTGACGTTTCCATGGCAACTAGTAAATAAAACGAATTGAAACCTTAGATATTTTAATATATAGACTGGCTTAACACCTTTCAGGCGTTTCTGAGGTGCAATACGACGAGGAACGATAGAGAGAGCACTACTTTAGTACCGATGTCTCGCCCAAATAAAATATACACCCATGGTTCCGAGATTGGCATAGAGAGCGCCATCTAGCGCTACAAGTTATATTCCATAATAAATAAATGTTCATCGACTCATATTTACGTATTTAATCCTTAATATTAACTTACGAAGTTTATTAATTAATTATGTTGAGGTTTGCTTTGTTAAGTTAAGAGAATTTTAAATACAACAAATTATAATGTTTGATGCACAGCTTTGATTCAACGAGTTACTTTTTGGTAGATTACCAATATGTAAGTACTATACATTTTTAGTTTGTTCCAGAGCGAATGTGTACTTGACATTTATAATAAATGATTTGCTTACCTACCTTTGTAACTACGTTATTGAGCTATTGAAAGCTGTGCTTGACTTGTTCCTGTATTATGAGCTATATTAAGTACAATCTTTGTGTGTAGTTGTTACCTGATTGAACACTAGGAAAACTGACATAGTTACAGATAGGCAAAAGTTACAGCCTATATATTTCAGACAAGATTCGCTTTGGAATTGAGGTGTGTTTTTGTTTGCTACTACATAATACAATATTACAATTTACAAGGTAAGTACGTTAACAATTCCTTAGTAATAAGCTAGAGAAGATATTTATAGATAAAACTTAAAAGCTCGACAAAAAACGTCAAAAAGTTTTCGCATATTTGCCGCTGCAGCGAATTAAAAAATTAGAGCGATAAATTTTGCATGTTGGTCCTGTCAAAAGCCGATCTAGCTTGAATTACCACTAATAATGACGTTTGATTGGTGCAATGTTTTGAAAAAACGGACTCTCATTGGCTATAGCGTTAATGAGTGAAATAATCGTTTTAAATTTATTGACAAACTGGGGATATAATCCAGCAACCTTGTCATCAAAAGGAGGGAGTTACCTGACGTCAAATCGGGTATCTATGCTTTTTTAATATGTGATATTGGCTTAAAAATTAATGTTAAATCCAAGTTTATGACCTCGGCAGACCTCCGGGTCTTGGTCACAAATCCAAGAAACTGCGTGATTTCTATTTATTTTTCCAGTTTTTGTCGATTTTGGCACCTAAGGCCTACTTTGTTGGCAAAAACAATTAAGTACTTTTTAAAAGTAGATTAAATTTTCTACAAATTGATACCAGAGTGGACTCTGTAGATCAAGTAGTATCCGAGATACAGCTGTTCAAAGTTTTGCAAAGGACCCCGCACGTTTCTTATATAAAATAATGCCCGGTAGATTTGGGTGAAATTAAAATATGTTATTTATGAAATCATCCTGAATAAAAGTCTCCATGGGACCAAGGTCGAAAAATTAATAGTTTTTAAGTTATGGAGCTTTGAAGTTGTCTATGCGGGGTATATCAAATTCGGAACGAATTATGATGTGGTTGAAGAACAGCTCGAGTTTGACACGAATTTTCAAAATTAGAAATCCAAACTAATTAGCCTCCTCCCTAGATATGGATCACAATACGAACCGGAAGTACGAACCGGAAGTTGCATGATTAAGTCCATTTTTTAGGGAGACAACTTTTTTAGTTTTAGTATAGACCTGCGTATTAAGGGTAAATAAATGAATTTCAGGCCTCCTCACTAGATATGGACCGCAATAAACAGGGCTGAAGTCTGAATCGGAAGTTGCATAATTAAGTCCATTTTTAAGGGTGAAAACTTTTTCAGCGTACACTCAAAGAAAATGATAGGTAAATTCAACCAAAAAGAGCATATGAAATCGCGCCTATCTAGTTTCATAGTTAAATCAATCAGAAAAGAATAGTCATACAACTTTATTTGTTTTCGTAAATAAATAGTAGTTTAATAATCATATCTTCTTGTAACAAATTAAATAGTACAATGACATTTTTTTATGTTCACTAACCATTTTCAATTTGGTCTACAATTAAATAGTACAATGTCTTTTTTTGTTCACCAACTAATTTTTAGGTTGATCTACACTTCATTGTATGCACTGTTGCCAACTCTGTTAGACGAGGAAACTGTAGATAAGCAAAAAAAAACTGTAGAAAACTGAGAATTTATTTTAGTGAAACTGTTGATCTACTGTTTTTACTATACAGGGTCCGGCACTTAAAACTCTCCAAAATAACTACCTTATTTTTTAAACTACGCCCATGTTCGGCACATCAAATTGTAGATATTTTTAAGGCCTTTAAATATGCATACAGAGTGACTTAAAAAAAATGGAAAAAATTATTACGAAAAGAAAATGAATTTCCTGGAATATTTTTTTCCCTCACCCTGTACGTGAACTGTGTTAATGTTTTCTTATAGAGGTTTTAATTAGCTTCAATTTATGTTATTAAAAAGAATAATAATAATAAAAATCTTGCAATTTCCTATTGTTTAGTACATTTTAATAAAGCTTGTTTTTAAAAATATTCATTTCTTTTGTTTCTTGTTGCTGTTTTGGTACGTTGAGTATTGTTTGTGATATGTCTTTTACAAATAAAGCATAAAATTATTATTTACATTTTTTCAGTTATTTTAAAAAAAATCAGTTTGGAATCGGAGTGTTTTTAATTTTTTTCTCTAAAACGAAAGAGAATATCTAATACGACGTGATAACATAAATTGAAGCTAATTAAAACCTTTATAAGAAAAAATTAACACAGTTCATGTACAAAAATCAGTTTGGAATCGGAGTTTTTTAAAATTTTTTCTCCAAAACGAAAGAGAATATCGAATATGACGTGATAACATAAATTGAAGCTAATTAAAACCTTTATAAGAAAACATTAACACAGTTCATGTACAGGGTGAGGGAAAAAAATATTCAAGGAATTTTTTTTTTCCGTAATAATTTTTTCAATTTTTTTTTTAAATCACTCTGTATGCATATTTAAAGGCCTTAAAAATATCTACAATTTGATGTGCGAACATGGTCGTAGCTTAAAAAATAAGGAAATTACGAGACTGTACCTTTCCCACTCTTTTTTAACCATCCACTAAATCTGTCATCATTTAGCCATGAATCAATAAACTTTTGTTCATGTTCATTTCGTATATTTTTTTTTTTTTTTAGGTGTACTATGACTAGTAGACGCTGTATTATCGGAATTAGAATCACTGCTCATAATGAACAATATTTTATAAGAACTAAACGATAAAAAATATTCGAATTAAAACAGTATATCAGCCTGGGTTTCACTGGTCATAAACAACGAGTTCGAATAAGATTGCGTAATCATCGTAATGGGTTTCCAAACTAGAGTGTGGATTTTATAAGTTGCAATAGCGCTAGCGGCATCTAACGACTATTACGAAACCTACTTAGAAATCGTCAGGGATGTATCTACAATTATTTCAGTGGTTGCGGCATTTTTCCTTTTTGGTGGACTTTAAAACGTTCAGGTAATACCTTAATAAAATAATTGATTCATATGCAAAAAAAAAACTGTAGATTTAGCAGGTCGAACTAAAAACTGGGAAGAAAACCAAAAAACGGTAGATCTACTGAAAAAACAATAGGGTTGGCAACTATGATTGTATGATGAAGTTTTTTTTGGTTAGCCAAAATCTCAGTATTGAGACATCAGACCACCCAAACCAAAGATTAGAGATCGTTTATAAGATCCATCCAAATATATCGATGATCCCTGGGAGAATTTGAACATTGCAATCATGTTATTAATTTTCTATAAATTCATAAGAGTATAAGATAATGCATGATTGATTATTGTCAGTGATTTGTATGTGGCGTCATCTGGGAATAATTTCTGTAATAGACTACGTGGTAAGCAAGCAAATTTTATGGTAATTCTTTTAGAACTTCTAGAAGACGACAATAATATTGGTTTGTCTACCAAGTACAACAATACAGCGAACTAATACTGATTCGATAATAGTTAAAAATAAAATATACTATTATCTAGTTTAATTTAACAGAATTCAACAAAATAATAGTCAGACGAAAAAAATAATAGTCTTATTCATCTATTTTTTAAGTTAATGTTTGTTTTGTTGTACGACAACTTTTTATTAATTAAAATAACAATCACCTCTTGTTTAAAAATACCATCAATATAGTTTAGTTTAACAAAATTAACGATATTGTTAGTTAGCCATTTTTTTTTGTTGAATTTACCCATACTATTTCTTTGAGTGTATATATATATAGACCTGCGTAATAATTACGTAATCAGGTTAAATAGACGAGTTTCAGGCCTCCACGATAGATATGGACCACAATAACAGCGCAGAAGTGCGAACAGGAAGTTGCATGATTAAGTCCAATTTTAATGGTGAAAACTTTTTGTCTCAGTATAGACCTGTGCATTAAGTTGGTATAAATGGTAAATAAATTATTTTCTGGCCTCCTCACTAGATATAGACCACAATAACACAATAATAGTTAAAAGTATTCTAAACATTATGAGCAAAGATATGAAATAAGGAAACTTTAGTACGAATTAAATTATTAAAACAAGAAAAACTAACAAACTCCACAGAAAATAACAACAATCACTTCTGTCATGAAAGCAATGACGAAATAAATAAAACAATACATATTGACAGTTAATTTCACGGCACTCTTAACATTTAAAACAATAAAACCGTCCATGTTCCTAAATTTCTGAGCCGATAAGGAGGAAGGATATGATGGAGAGTTACTCCTCCAGAACAGAGATAACAAAAAGAAAAAAAGAAAAGATATTACATTCAACTTGATATGTAAAAATAAAAAGCCCTTTTAGTGTTTTATTGAATGCTGATTTTTGTTCACAACTTTCATTTCTTGGAAAAAGTTTTCTTTATGTGTTCTCTTTTTTTGAAAATATTCCGATTTTCACAAAATTTTACAGAGGGGCATATGAAGTGATCCTGAACAGCTTTCATTAACAAAATTTTTGTCTATCTCTAAGCCTACTATGATTTCTCGAAAATTGACATTTTCTTTTTATCGCAGTAGGCCGGCGTTTTAGATCTAGACGGCATTTATATGTTGAATGAAGTCGTCTTATGGAGTTGTATGGCTGATAAAAATTTGAAATTAATTCGGCCACAAATAAAAAAGATACAGGGGTGTCTTCACGAGAAGTGAAACAAAAAATTTTTTTTTGAAAATATTCCGATTTTCACAAAATTTTACAGAGGGGCATATGAAGTGATAATGAACAACTTTCATTAACAAAATTTTTATCTATCTCTAAGCCTACTATGATTTCTCGAAAATTGACATTTTCTTTTTATCGCAGTAGGCCGGCGTTTTAGATTTAAACGGCATTTATATGTTGAATAATAGACTGGCGGTACATGACCAGTCAGGTGCAACGTTTTTAAAATACATGCCAATCATATATATGAATGAAATTACCATGAATATGCCAGAAATGCAAATTTTAGGCAGTCGTCGCATGCACAAGGGGGTGCAAATCGGTTTTTTTTGTGTCTTTTTTTTGGGTTTTATTTTTTTATTTTTTTTAATGGATGCCAATAGTGCCAAACGAAAAGCCTTCAAAAAAAATCCAAAATCAAAATCATCCAAAATCAAGAACACCAAAAAATTTTACGATTTAATGTGCACATTAACAGTTGTTTTGAGCGCGGAAACTGCATGCCAATGAATTTCTGCTGGATTTTTTTTCACGGCTTTTCGTTTGGCACTATTGGCATCCATTAAAAAAAATGAAAAAATAAAACCAAAAAAAAAGACACAAAAAAAACCGATTTGCACCCCCTTGTGCACGCGACGACTGCCTAAAATTTGCATTTCTGGCATATTCATGGTAATTTCATTAATATATATGATTGGCATGCATTTTAAAAACGTTGCACCTGACTGGTCATGTACCGCCAGTCTATAAAGTCACCTTATGGAGTTGTATGGCTGATAAAAATTTGAAATTAATTCGGCCACAAATAAAAAAGATACAAGGGTGTCTTCACGAGAAGTGAAACACACTGTAGACCTGCGTAATAATTACGTATTCATGGTAAATTAACGGGTTTCAGGCTTTCTCGCTAGATATGGACCACAATAATACAGCACACAAGTGCTAACCGGAAGTTGCATGATTAAGTCCATTATGCAGTCTATATATAGACCTGGGTAAGCGGTTAGCGCTGTTATTGTGGTCCATATCTAGCAAAGAAGCCTGAAACCCGTTCATTTACCATAGATACGTAATTACTACACAGATCTATATATATATATATTAGGGTGGCCCATCTCTATAGGGGGTGAATTTTTTTTGCGTATTTTTTAAGTCTCACCCCACGAAAATATACTATTATACTAGGAATAATTTATGTCAAAGTTTCAGATAATTCGGTGAACGGTAACCCGTGCCGCATTCAGGTAGAAATTTGTAGAAAAGATTTTATTACGGTAACCCGTGCCGCATTCAGGTAGAAATTTGTAGATAAGATTTTATTATGGTAACACACTTAAATTTTACTTAAAATACAAATATCTACCTCTCTTCTCATAATGTTTTATTGGTGTAATTATTTCCTAGAAATTATTTGTTTTGGAAGTTTGGAAATATAATGCACCTACGGTAGGTTTTTATGTCAGTTTGCAATTGTGTTTTACAGTGGTGACATTATAAGTTCTAGCATACGTTCCTTTTTGAAAAAACATTTAACGATGGCTGATGTTAGATCCTTACGAAAGGCTACTTTCATTTACTTAGTTGGACACTATTCGTCACAAATCATTGGCAATAAATTGCCGTCTAATAGACAAGTATTACAAGTGCTCTTTTATAACATTCGTGAAGTGAAGCTAAGTGTACATGAAAGTGCTAAATTAACAATAAAAGAGGTGTCGGTTTTTTGGGATAAAGTTCGCATTCCGACACGTCAGGATTTTCATTGTGTTAAACAACTAGATAAACTTTATGCAGAGTGGAGGAACTTACAAAAATCGGCTAAAAGGGCCAGTGCGGGAGTAAAGAAAAAAATTTCGTTGAAAAATTGGACGATCTTTTTGACATTTCTCATGCAAATGCATTGGAGTTGATGAAAATAGATGAAGATAAGCAGTTTTTAATTAACCAAAGAAAAAAGGGACGTCCTGGATTTATGCATGGTATTGATTACCAACTTGCTTCTCAAGAAAAATCAGCTGAGGAGAAATTACAGAAATTATCCGAACGAATGCAACGAAGTCAACAAAAAAAGCTAGATTAGAGGAAACAGTCACCGGTCCATCATCAAGTAGTAATTCAGCCGACTCCAACGAAAATGAAGATGAAATAATCGAAGCCCAAGAAGAGTTGTTACAAGACCAGCCTAGCCCGTCACAGCCAAAAAAGAGGAGATTGTATGGAACATGTAAAATCATCACACCAAAAATAGCCGCTGCATTTGATGCTTGCAAAATAAGCGACAGGTATGGAGTCCATATTTTGACGGCAGTAGCAGAAGCACTAGGACATGACACCACATCTTTGTCCATCAGCAGAACCACACTTCAGCGCTCTAGACAACGCATCCGCGAAGAAAGAGCTGAAATATTAAAAACTGCCTTCGGTAATTCTGAATTGCCGGCCCCAGTCACCCATTGGGATGGAAAACTTTTACCTTCTCTCACTGGAATGGGAAATATCGATAGACTTGCTATCTTAGTTACTAGTGGAGATGTTGAACAACTACTTGGAGTACCAGCTTTGCCCAATTCAACTGGAAGAGAACAGACTGAAGCAGTTTATGATGTGCTTTGTGAATGGAATTTGGACGAAAAGGTAATAGCTTTGTGTTGTGATACAACAGCATCAAATATGGGTTATATAAATGGGGCAGCCACACTATTGCAACAAAAATTAGAAAGAGATATTCTATATTTTCCTTGTAGACATCATATTTTTGAAGTGATTTTGAGAAGTGTGTTTGACACAAAAATGCCTTCCTCATCTGGTCCAAATGTGCCACTATTTAAACGTTTTAGGGAATTTTGGCCTAAAATAGATCAAAATAAACTAAAAACTGGATTTCAGGTATCAAAAATTAAACACATTTTACAACCAGTTAAAGCCGAAATTGTAAAGTTTCTAAATGCAGCTTTAACTTTGCAACAGCCTCGTGATGATTATAAAGAATTTTTAATGCTTTCTAAACTTTTTGTTGAAGAAGAGCCCACTCACACGATATTCTATCAACCAGGGGCATTTCATCATGCACGTTGGATGGCCAAAGCCATTTACTGTCTAAAAATATTTTTTTTCCAAGATCAGTTCCAACTAACTAAAAAAGAAAAAATAGGTATTGAAGATATATGTCTCTTTATTGTAAAGGTTTATGTAAAGGCCTGGTTTACAGCGTCATTTGCTAGTAAAGCACCGCTTCATGACTTAGATTTTTGTAAAGAACTCATTAATTATCAAAATATTGACAAAGAAATATCTCAAGCCGCAAGTAGGAAAATAGTGAACCATTTGTGGTACCTTAATTCAGTAAATGTTGGCTTATCTTTCTTTGATGAAGTGACGACTTATGATTAGTAACATTACTGACGTTGAAAACAAGGAAATTCAGGACTTCATATGCGAGAACACTAAACAGTTTTTTCAAAAATTAGGTTTGTCTATGGAATTTTAGGAAAATGATCCAACAACATGGAGGGAAAATGAAAGTTATACCCGATGTTTCAATATTGTAAACAAAATTAAAGTTGTAGATGATGCCGCTGAGAGAGGAATCAAACTTATTACTGACTATAATGACATTATAACAAAAAACGAAGACCAAAAACAGTTTTTACTCCAAGTTGTAAATGATTATAAATCACAGTTTCCAAATGTAAAAAAAGAAACCCTGTCGCATGCTTTGGCCTAGTGCAAAAAATATTGTTTTTATTACTATATGTCTTGTAGATTTAGGATAATATTTGGTACTATGGATGAAAAAAACGTTTCATAATAAAATACACAAAGATAAAACGAGAGTTTTATTTCAAAAACTTCTAGTCTAGTTTTCTTAGACTACGAATTTACAGTAGTATGACACATGTCATAGTCACAACAGATAATGTCTTTGATATTTGTATGACTTGATTAGTCATTCTAAAGATAAATGTTGCTGATTAAAAAAAAAAAACAACGCATCAACCAAAGAATGTAAATAATTCCATTTACTTTTATTATTGCATAATAATGCATTCCGCGGCACCCCTTGCCTTCAATTTGCCTCAATAATATTTTGAGGGGACTGTTTTTTCTTCAAATGGAACCATTTGCAGGGGTGAGAAATAAAAAATTTCGATTTCGAAAAAGATGGGCCACCCTAATATATATATATATATGGTGAAAAAGTTTTCACCCTTAAAAATGGACTTAATTATGCAACTTCCGTCTATCTTTCCTGTAGAATTTAACAGTTTCAAAATCACCACTCACAAATCTATCAACTGCGAGAAGTCCAATCTCCTTGGCCATCTGACAGTTGATGGTGCTGTCTCTTACAACCCCAGTGGCAAGAGATAAGATGTTTGTGACATCAGGAAATGGATAGTGTTGCATAAACCAGTCCATCAATTTTTTCGAATCACTTGTATCCCTTTTAATCCTCGATTCTCTCATCTCCACGGCTTGTTCTGAAGTAGTGAATGCTACTCCATACATCTCCATTTCCTCACAAATATTTTGGAAAGAAGTTATTCCTTTAGTCCACCTACAGAGGATACTTTCGCAATTTATTTATTTATTTTTTTACTATTTTCCAAAAATTACTGATTTCCCCGATATTTCAACTCTTTTGCGTGGAAACCATACGACGTACAAAAAAAATGTTAGATACATAAATTGTAGGTAATTTTCTCCTATTTATTTTACTACAGGGATACTTTTTGCGTAAATAACTTGCTTTGCAAGTTATAAGCTGAAAACCATTAAAAAACATTATTTTTAGTGGTTTTTTGATGATTTCTCATATTTGCGGGGAAAATTTTTGTTGGACGACTTCAGATTCGTGTACAGCACCCCAAAAAAACATGAAATAAACCACTAGAAACAATTACACCAGAACTTTCCACTTCGAGCCCTTTTCGTGACCCTTTTACACAATATAACGTGTAGATTTCATGGAAATTAAATAATCAAATTTAATATTGCGGTGCAGTTGTTATTAATTTTAATTTGATCTACTTAAACATGAGTACTCATTTTTAAATTGTTTTATGAGGAATTAACCCTCTTTCAAATAGATTGTTTTTTTATTAGGAAGCTGGTTTGCTCATTTTATTGTATTACATCGAAATAGTAAGAAAATCATAAAAGTGAATAATCAAAAGTTTTATTTAAACGTACTCGTACATACCCCTCTCTTGAAATATCGACTGCACTCTTCATTTGATATAATACGACTGCTGACTCTCCTTAAATTGCGGTCAGATTTCCCAGTCTCAGTCCGTCCTCGGCCTACTACAATACCAATCTTGCCTGCATAGCTCTTTTCTCCTCTGGCATATGCCACTCTGCTGCAGTTTTGGTTTAGTTTGAGGGATCTTCGTAATTTTACTAGAGCTATGTCGTTTTTTGTTAACTTTTTATCATTGTAATAGCCCTCGTGAGGTATAAACTTGTCAGCGGGCATTCTATTGCCTTTGAGGCCACACTTAATAATAGAAGCAAAAGGAAAACCGCTAAGAAAATACATTTAAATTAATTTGCTACTAATATATGACACGAAATAGTACATTTAACAACAAGTTTAGAAAAGCAAAGTTTTACTAAACGAATATAGTTCTTGAGTACAAGCGAGCGCAGCGAGCGATTAACTCAAAAACTATGAGTTTAGTAAAACTGATGAAGATATTTACCCACAAAAAGTTGCAAATTGTGTAAACTTTTTTTTAATGAGTTCGTGAAAGTGTGTAGAATAATATAATGAAAAGTTTACATTTCGCTCGGATGCAGAACATAAAAAAAAGTGAAAAAATGTTTTTTCACCCATTTTTTCAAAATTTTGAAATTAAGTCAAGCTAGGAAAAAACAAAAAATACACATTGATAGATCACGTATTTATGAACAAAAAAATGTGCTAACAAAATTTATCGCTAAAGCCACGGTTTTCCCGGAAAAGAAGTCAAGTGTAACGTTATAACTCGGAGCGAGATCCATGCGTGCACGCGCTTGAATACGCAAGACTGTGACACCGACGCACTGAATTACATGTCACTAAATCAGAATTTGTTCAATCTATATGAGTGTTGGTTCATTTAAAAGATGAAAATTGTAGCTTTCTGATGCTTTTTTGTTTTAAACAAAACAAGCAAAGGATGGATGGGAAAAATATACTTATATATATTATCACGCCCGAACTCAATCGTCGCAATAAAAAATAAAAAAAATAAAAACCCTTCAAAAAAATTCTTTCTTCATTGAGAACTGTTAAAAAGTATGTACACTTCATGATTATTATGGTTTATTAAGTTGTAGTAACGTGGATTCAAAAAAAAGTACATCTCAAATCATTT
This sequence comes from Rutpela maculata, assembly GCA_936432065.2. Taxonomy (NCBI): domain Eukaryota; kingdom Metazoa; phylum Arthropoda; class Insecta; order Coleoptera; family Cerambycidae; genus Rutpela; species Rutpela maculata. The sequence continues at coordinate 25,194,690 of OW386292.2, read as the reverse complement.
TAATTTAATTGCTTGATGATTTTCTTGATAAATATATATATATGATGCTGTAACTTGCCGAGAAATTGACCCATTGGAAAAAATAAAATATCACTATTGTATACTTTTCGAATGTTAAAACACAAATTCGTTTACTTTTACGCATTTATTCGAAAAATATGATTAATCATATCATGATAAGAAATTGCGATTGTCACGATCTTATTCCTATAACTATGAAAATATCTTTGATACTTTGATTGTTTTGAATATAAATTCTGGAACTTTTCCAATACATTAACAAATACATAAGGAATTCAATGGATATAGCTGAAATGTGGATAGATGTATCTGTAATAAATACAATACAGTAAAGACACGTAAAAATTCATGCGAGCGATTCAGCGGCTACGTGTGGCGTCTGTGTATGCGTTCATAATTATATATATTCCTTCCATACTCACTATTTATCCTCCTATTCCTTTTCGAATGTTAAAACACAAATTCGTTTACTTTTATGCATTTATTCGAAAAATATGATTAATCATATGATAAGAAATTGCGATTGTCACGATCTTATCCTTATAACTATGAAAATATCTTTGATACTTTGATTGTTTTGAATATAAATTCTGGAACTTTTCCAATACATTAACAAATGCATAAGGAAATCTACGGGACTACGAGATAAGGCGTCGGGGACGACGTTAAATTTGCCCTTTCTATGGACGATCTCAAAATCAAATTGGCTCAGCCGAACACACCAACGTGGGTCGCGTAGTTTATACAACCACTTTAGGGATGCATGGTCTGTGATGACCGTGAACCTGACTCCCTCAACGTATGGCCTAAACTTTTCACAGGCGAAAATAACTGTCAAACATTCCCTCATAGTACAACTATAATTTCTTTCGCTCTTTGAGAGGCTCCTACTGGCGAAAGCTATCACCCTTTCTTCGCCCTGTTGCTCTTGTGTGAGTGAACACCCAAGACCTGTATCGCTAGCGTCACACTGTATTGAAAAAGGTAGGTTGAAATCGGGGCTAGACAGTAAGGGTGCGGAAATAAGCGCCTGCTTGACATCGCGGAATGCATTGTCAGCGGCCTCAGTCCAAATTATTGGTTGTCCCTTTTTTCTACCGGCAAGCAATTCGTTGATGGGGCTCATAAGTGTAGAAAACTGTGGTATAAAGCGCCGATACCAGCTGCACATACCAGTAAACCTTTTTACTTCGGTTGTCGTTCTTGGCTGAGGAAAATTAACCATAGCCGAAACCTTCTCGGGATCGGTCGTCAGGCCTGCATTGTCGACTATAAACCCGAGATATTTCAGTGAAGGACGAAAGAACTCGCACTTATGAAAATTTACCGTGAGGTTCGCATCACAAAGACGTCGAGCCACCTCATTCAATAACCTTAAGTGCTCCTCAAAAGTGGAGGACACAATTATCACGTCGTCCAAATAAACAAAAATGTTGGGTTCGAGCTCTGGACCGCAAATCGCGTCCATCAGACGTTGCTGGCACTGCGCCGCATTGCATAGCCCAAAAGGCATAACGTTAAAATGGAATAAGCCCCTACCGGGTATGGCAAAGGCTGTTTTTTCTTTAGACGCTTGGTCTAAAGGGATCTGCCAAAATGCACTGCGCAAGTCGACAGATGAAATATAACGCGCGTCGCGAAGCATATTTAATATTCTATCCACAACAGGTAGTGGGTACGAGTCCCTTTTCGTCACGGCGTTTAACCTTCGCCCGTCGAAACAAAAACGAAACTCCCCATTTTGTTTCTTTACTAACAGTACAGGGGAAGACCACTCACTCATCGAGGGTTCAACAACTCCTAACTGCAACATTTTGTCGAGTTCCTTGTTAAGGTGACCCAACATGTAAGGGGATAACAAATATTACCGCTGCTTAAACGGTCTGGCGTCGCCCGTATCAATACAGTGGATCAACTTGTTGGTGCGCCCCAGTTTCCCGCCTTTATTCAACACATTAAATTTCGAAATTATCTCTTCAGCCTGCGAGATCTGTTCATCAGTAAGGTTGACTGAAGAAAGAACCCGGCCATTTGGCTTACAATTTCCCGTATCTAGAGTAGATATATCGATATTATTATTGTCACGTACATGCCACGAATTATTGCTAAAGTCTATAATAACCTTGAATTCCTTACAAAAGTCGCTACCTAAAATAAAGTCATGCTTAAGTGATGGCACTACTAGAGGTGATATTACTTTACAAACACCGTTAACACAAAGCGGCAGGTCAACTGTACCCTGTATACATTGATGAGCTCCATCGGCCGTGGTAACGGACTTATGGGGAGACTTCGTAATTTTTATATTAAACGTTTTCAAAATACTTAGGCCTCCTACCCCAACTATCGAGTTGGTTGCCCCGGAGTCTAACAATGCCACTAACTCCCTATCAAATAAGGTCACCATCACATAAGGCCTGTTGTCGTGGTCCTTGTTCACTAAAACAGGAGAGGTATTCCTTGTCTCCGGTTTTCTGAAGTTATCAGAGAAAAACTTATTTACTTGTGCTAAAATTATATTCTGTTCATGAGTGCGCCTGCGGTTACTCTCTATTTTGTCGGCCTGTCTACTAGCGTCGGGTTGAACACGACCGTGTTGTCCTACCCACCTGTCGGCGTTTCCCGAACAGCTACTACAATTTGAGGCAGTTACGCCCTTCTTCCCACACTTAAAGCAAAACTTACTACGCCTCTGTCTGCAAGTTCGGAACGTATGATTTGGTTGGTTACTACTCCTAGCTCGACTTAAGTTATTAGACGTGGACGGCTCCGCAACACATGCCAAATCTGAGTTCCGCGTACGCATTGACAGGACCTCTTCCCATCGTTTGCAGGCAATTGCAAGTTCACTAACTGACCCAAAATCTGTTAAAGCTAAGCGTTCATAATATTTAAATAGCAAGTTCTCGCGGATTCTATTTATCTTCGTAATTTCTGCTGGTGCGTTACTAAGACGCCTAAAATATGCTTCCATTTCCGCAATGAAAATAGTTACCGACTCGTTGTTACGTTGCTTGCGGTTCTTGATAGTTTTCCACAATTGTTCATCATTGTCCTTCGGCAAAAAGTCGCTCCTAAGTCTCCTGGCCAAGGAATCCCAATCAGAGAGCGTTGGCTTGGCGTAGCGCCACCAGTCAAGACCCTTCCCGGTAAATAAGTCGACTGCCGAGGCAAAAAGCTTTTTTATTAACACCCCTCGCGTCTGCTAGTTCCTCAACTCGTTCTATAAACGCTTCTACCCCCTAACGTTGGGAAAGCCCATCGAATTTTACTCCTCACTTATAAATTTGTAAAGGCTTGGACGACTGCGCAGGTATTTGTATGGCGGCAGGTAATTGCGCATGGTGTTCAACAGCAGGTGTGTCTGACGTTACCCGCTCATAAAGTTCCGCTTCCAGTTGTATACACGAAGCGTAAGCTTCATCCTTGAAAAATTTATGGTCCGCGTCCTCTCCAGATTCCATTCGCTTTACCCTACCAATGACGTGAATTAATCTGGAGCGCAGGCGTATGAACAACCCATCTGTAGCTGGCCCCTCAAAGTCACGTACTAACCCGCCTATACTTTCCACAGAATTTGCGATAGCATTCCTTTCCGTAAGAAAATCGAAATCAAGATCTCTACCCCGCTCTTTATTTAGAAGTCGACCTAAAATTTTTCTTTTGTCATTCATGTCACAATCTGTTACTACTCCGCGAATTCTAAGCTCATAATTAATTTCGTTTATAAGTAAATAGTTAGGTTTCATATACACGACTTCCTCCATCTTGCTTTATAAATATCACCCCCAGTCTAGACCACTAAGTATCTATATAGTTAAGCGTACAGCGTTTTAGATACTACACACAATTCTCCACAACAGAATACTAAAACCTAAATCAGGTATAAAAAAACGCTACTCCGAGACCGGTGCTAAATTTCAAAATTCATAAATAATTCTGCCCACAGAATACTAACACGTTAACCAGATATATGTAAAGTGTAAATCTGAACATTCAATGGGCTAATAGGTCAAAATATCACAAACAGTTCGCCGCCACAAAATATTAATACACTAAACAGCATAACAATTAATCTAAAGATTCTGTAGAGCCCCGAGCTAATAATTTATTCTTTTCTAAAATGGCTTGTAATGACTAGACAAGGACAACTGTCACCCTATTTACCTAAATTGTCCTACTATCACTGCACTGGCCGTTACTATTAACTACCCTGTATATGACTAAATTCTAAGAAGCGTATGTTGTAATAAAGAATTGAAAAAAATATAAATAATACCGTGTATAAGGCTAGCTATATTGTACACCCTGTATATGGATAATTTTATTTCACCCTGTACACTGATAATAATTCTTCACCCTGTATTAATGTTATTTTCCACCTTGTATATGGATAATTTATTTCACCCTGTATACGAATAATTTTAAGGACAAAAATATCATGCAGATAAGAGAGACACAACACTTTTGACTTGTGGCATAAAGTTCAAAAAAACTCCAGGTGTTTCATTACCGTATCATTAAATATAAGATTTTTCAAAGTCAAATAACAATCATCGGTTTTTGTATAACAAAAAGCCTGTACAAGTATATCAGAATAAAATTGATAAGTGCTAATTTTCTAAAAAATTTTATCAGTTCACACAGCGATGACTTGTGAAATTCCTTGAGCCAAAATTATCTTAGACTTTATTTTTCGCAACCATTTAATTTACCAAAATTCGAGGCCCCACGTTCGGGCGTCAACTTCGTTAACCCCACCGGGGATTATACTTTGCTAGGCGGCAGCTCTCTCGTCGGAGGCATTGGGTGTGAGTAAGGATTTTTGGAAAATTTAATTTTTAAAGTCTTCAATTATTTAAATAGGCGCCACTTAATCTTGTTTTAGTTAAGACCAAGAAAAAATGCCTATCCTAGCCTTTTGGGTTTGCGGGTGTTGTAAAAAAATAAAGTCAAGGTTGGGTCCTCAAATTAGATTTAATAATAAAAATTTATCACAATAAGGTATCCTTATGGGGTAAGAACGTGCTCTACGAGCATCAAATGCTTAATACTTAATTCATTTAAATAGTACTATTTGCGGTTCACAGTAACTGTGGAACTTATTAAAATCGTAATATTAACGAAATTATCTGACTTAAATTAGGTGTAAAATTGGCTTAGTAATTTAGCAAACAAATTCTTTGAAAAGATTGGTAAATTTTATAGTTCAACGCCGTCGTCTCACACGACGTTCATTGTAAAATCAGAGGCTGGAATTTCACGTCGCCGTTTCTGAGTAAATAGAAAAAACAGTCTGACCTTATTTTTAATTTGTCGACACCTCACAGTACCATGGACATCCAGGGCAGTTCCTTATTGCATAACGTGTTACAACCATGTGTTCTCATCAGGGTAAGCGACCCAGCGGCCGGGCGGCATGCTTCACGTGCGACCGTGGTTATCCAATAGCCGGTTGAATAATCGAATCACACAGCGCTTCCAACCATATAACCATATTACAGCTCAAATTAACATAGATCCAGGATCATACAATCATAAAATATTAAACAGCAAGTCTACAGGGTAAGAGTTACTAAATGCGAAAATTCCAAAGTGTAAGTTGCAAAATGCAAGTTAGCCATATGCAAACTAACCAAATTCAAGTTAACCAAACGTAAGTTAGGCCGGAAAATCTTCTCGCAGAATGGCCCTTCTTTTAAATATAATTTAACAAAATTCTCTAAGCCATGTGCTCGGTGCCCCAACAGCTTCTTAAATCGCCGTTACTTCCTTCCAAACCTTTTTTTCTGAAACCGAATCCATGTACGTTGGAAACCCGTAATGAAAAACAATTGGTATTTAAAATTCATACACCGCGCAATGACGCGCTCACCCTATACCGACAGTGCGCTTAGCCGATAACCTGATTCTGAACTAAACGTAAACAACTAACATGGCTGTTTCTGTCCGAAAATTGGCGTAAACAAGTGTTAACTGAGAACTTATGACTTTCATGTAAATATATCCCAGACATAAAGTGATTGAAAACGCACACTACGTTACGCGGCACCTAACTGCCTACATTTCACAATACTGGGAAAAGGTTTCACTACCGCTTTGCCCTGTTTTAGACGCTCGCATACGCCGACAATTTATCAACAAATTAATTTAAGCAGTATGAGCCATGCTAATTACCAAACAAACTCTGAAGGTTCCTAGTACCATGAGGGAGTCGAACATTCTTCCAAGGTATAGTAATAATAAGGTAACATGCTACTTCCTTAAATTAACCGAATCAAACTTTATACCTTAAAGATATAATTATAAATGCGTTGTGTCGCTCCTATGCGCTCAATGAAGAAATGTTCCTACCACTTACGTACAGGACAAGGTAAGGTATACCAAAAATAACCACGCATACAGGGTTCGCCCCGAAAAGTACTATTTACCCGTTACAGGGTCAAGATACAGACTTAATAACGTTACTCATTAAACATTGCAAAGCAAAAAATGTGTTCGTGATGAGACTCGGTGATGGAGGTAAATGTGATAAAATAACGAATATCTGTATAGGCCAGGAAACGAAGACATTAATTCGGAAATAAATAGTGCTCAACGGGTTATTGTTTTAAGTTGTAGGGTTGATCCTTAGGAGTAACATATTAAAAGTCCCCAGCCGTGGGCCTCATGCGTTAGGCGGGAGGGAGGTGGAAAGGGTCGATTTTTAGGTTTTTCGTTATTATCTCGAAAACCAAGCATCCTAGCGAAAAGATCATTCTATACAAAATGAAAGTAAATTAAATTGTCTACAAAAAATATCCTATTCATTTCTTCGCTAGGGGTAGTAGTTAAGAGTGTACGTGAGTTTGAAAATGCGAATAGCTGGAAAAACTGTGTATTGTGGGAGATAATGCTTAACAAGTAGAACATTTTATAATATTACAAGTATTTACAAGGCCATATTAAGAAATTGGTTGAGTTCATCGTCAAGATCATCATCATCATCGTCGTCGCCGCTATTTACAACAAGAGCAAGGAAGGCACGGTGAAAGTATTTTTGAAGGCCGAGGAGCAGGTCACAGACATCTACAAAGTCTTCTGTGATCTCTCAGCAACATAGGACATGGTAGCTGATGCAGGAGAGCAGTTTTTTTGGCATTGTACCAGGCCCCACAAGGAGCAGACCTGAACCGGGTACGACACCAGGCCTTTGTTAAAGCCTCGACAAAGCCAAGGCCTGATTTTGCGGCACTTCCACCCACCAGAGGGGCTACTCGCCAACACTCCTTTAGAGTTAATTTGCAGGTTTGTATCAATATATGCTTGTTTATATTAACTTATGTTTTGTATTGTACTTAGACAAGATTGTGTAACATTTTTTTAAACAATTCATTCAATTAAGTGAAAGATGGCGCCTGAAGTAGTGTCTTCTTTAAACACAGAGCTGTTAAAGTTAAAAAAAGAAGTGTTAATAGACATAATTTTGAGTGGAAACATATCTAGTGATATACCTAAAAATGTGAATATTACCGTAATTCAGAAATATTTAAACGAAAGGCAATGTATTCGTTGTAAAAATAAGGAATGTGATGTCTACTGTGACGCGCAGGATGTTATCAACAACGTCGACCCGAACGAGAAAATCGTACTGGAACATAAGCTTGACCTCTCTAATAACCAAAATAACTACCTAAATAGGCTTTTATTTCATTTGGAGAAGAGGGTAAGTGAACAGGAAGAACTTATATCATTATTAAAAAATAATAACAAAGAACCTCATAGAGATATAGTAAATAATCCAAGTCACAAACCAAAATTCTCGACCGAGAAGGTTCCTAATTTAATTTCAAGCAGAAACAAAAATCCTGTTGAAAAACTGCAGGAGAAACCTGAAAGCTACTCTACAGCGGCATCTAGCAATCTAGGAAATAACTTGACTCAACACAAATCCGACAGAAATAATACAGGTACCATTACAAAAAGTGCCCCACAAAAACAAATTATAACAAGTGAACAAGTAAAGATAGCTGTAAATGAAGCAAAAAGATCAACATTTTTTGTTACTGGCTCGAATAAATTAAGTCAGAAAATAAAAACTGTACCTAAACAAGGCTACCTAAGCGTATATCGCCTACATCCCGACACCACAGCAGATGACTTGGACGCCTGTTTGAAGGAAACGGCACCAGAAATTCCTTTTCGCTGTACTCTAGTAAAAAGCAGCTTATATCAATCTAGCTTTAAAGTTTCTTTCCCCGAAGAATTTGTAGATCATGTGTACAACCCTAAAATTTGGCCTGATGGTGCCGCCGTACGTACATTTACGTTCCCAAATCAAAATTTTCACAGGAGAAGCCTGCCACATCACCGATATCGTTAACAAGCAAATCGACGAGTGACAAATTTTCAATATTTCACCAAAACATTCAGTCTATTAGAAATAAACGAAATGAAATTGAGTGTTATTTACTGAATCTGTATAATTCTTTTAAAACCAGTTATAATGTTTTATGTTTTAGCGAGCACTGGCTCTCAATTAACGAGATTGAATTTTTTCAAATTCAAGGATATGTTTTAGCATCTTCATTCAGCAGAACACAAAGGACACATGGAGGTACCATGATTCTTATAAAAAATAATATTGATTTTCAGCCCCTTGAGAAAGTGGTACAACTTTCTCAAGAAATGATATGTGAACTTTCTGCCATAAAGATTGTCCAATACGACATTATTATAATTACATTGTATAGGTCACCTGATGGTGACTTTAATCTATTCTTAAATATATTGCATGAGGTTTTTGAACTAATTAGAGTTTTAAATAAAAAAGTAGTAATTACTGGCGACTTTAACATACATTTTAATTCGGACACTTTAAGAAATTTAAAATTTTCAGACTTTATCAACTCTTTTGATTTTACTTGTCTAGTTAATGAACCAACACGAAAAAGCAACTGTTTAGATAATTTTTTTCTAAACTTTCATTCCTTTCATAACACGTCCTATGCAGTTGACACAAACCTATCAGATCATAAAGCCATTGTTTTAGAGCTGGATATAATTAATGAACCACCAAAATTGAATAAAATAAGGTACAGGCCTGTAACTCAGGTAGGTCTTAACATTTTGTATAATAATTTAAATACTGTAGATTGGAATTTCGTTAATGACAAAAAACTGAATATTGGTGAAAAATTTCAAATTTTTCTAAATATTCTTGTCGAACAAATTGATGTTGCTTTCCCAATTAAAGTAAAGAATGTAGTTCCTGAAAAAACAAAGATAGAATGGTATAATGACGAGCTTCGAGGTATGCGCGAACATCTAAATTTTCTTTACTATTTAAAAAAACAATATCCAAATCTAACAGGCATATGTGATAGAGTGAATCAATATAGACAGTTTTATAGGAGGAAAATTGAATATTACAAAAAAAATGCCAACGAGTCTTTCATTTCTCGTAGTACAAACATGGCAAAAGCATCTTGGGATATAGTCAATTCTAAACGTGTAAATAAAAAGTGTACCATTAATGACTGTAATTTAAATGCAAATGACTTTAATAATTTTTTTATAAATATCGCTTTCGAGACTACAAAAAACATATCAAGTACTGTTGATCCTATCAGCCTAGTCACAAGTATGGCAAATAAAAATGATTTTATTTTTTCAGAGATTTCTTTTATTGAAATGCGCGATCTTTTAAAAAACATCAAAAATAATCCCAGTAAAGACATATATGACGTAAATATTAACATTATAAAATATGTACAGGATGTTATTATTATTCCTCTTACAAAGTTGGTAAATTTATGTATAAATAGTGGAACTTTTCCGCAGTGTCTAAAAATTTCAAAAGTAATTCCACTTTTTAAGAAAGGCGATGTAAATGACATGAACAATTATCGAACCATTTCAATCATACCTACGCTGGGAAAAATAATAGAGAAAGTCCTGTTTCGACAACTCGTTACTTTTTTTGAATCAAATAATATTCTGTCAAATTGTCAATTTGGTTTTCGCTCTGGAAAATCTACGACTGATGCACTTAACAAAATGGTGGAAAGCATAATAGTGGCATTTGAAAATAAAAACTTTGCTGGAAGTATCTTCTGCGATTTGTCGAAAGCATTCGACTGTGTGCAGCACGATATCCTGGTTAATAAACTTAAAAAATATGGGCTAAACACTTCTGCCGTAAATTTCATAAAATCATATCTAACAGGCAGAGATCAAATAACTATATATAATGGAATATCATCGTCATCAGGAAAAGTAAAATTCGGAGTTCCTCAAGGTTCCGTACTTGGGCCCCTATTATTTATAATATATGTCAACGATCTACCTAATCATATAAATGACACTTCACTCGTATTGTTCGCTGATGACACCACCATGATTAATATAAATAGCAATCCAAACAATTTATTGCAGGATATGCAGCTCTCACAGTTGAAAGCTTCTGACTGGTTCAGATCAAATAAATTATATCTTAATAATTCAAAGACACAAACTATGTTTTTTTCAACCCGGTGTTTAGATCATTTCGACAATCCCGAAAATGTAAAATCTTTAGGAGTAATCATGGATCCCCATCTACGTTGGGATCAACACGTTGATTACCTATGTGTTAAACTTTCTAAAGTTGTATATCTTATAAGAAATTTAATGACAGAATTGCCTGAAAATGTTGTAAAAACAGTTTATTTCTCTTTATTTCAAAGTGTATTCTCTTATGCTATTCTTACCTGGGGACACTCCTCTCATTTATACAGAATATTTTCACTGCAAAGACGTGTGATGAGGATAATAACACGATTGACATTTAGGCAAGATGTAAAGCAGAAATTTATAGGGATGAATATTCTAACAGTTCCTAGTTATTATATTCTTACCGCGCTTATGTATGTTAAACAAAATCTAGACAAATATGTTTCGCACAGTGATATACACGAACATGATACCAGACACAGAGATCAAGTTTGTTTAAACTACACCAGATTGGTTAAAAGCCAGAATGCAATAAATTATTATGGTCCGAAATTTTTTAATAAGTTACCGCCAGACATCAAGCAGTTACCGGAAAAAAAATTTAATTTTAGAATAAAAGAGATTCTGCTGAATGGAGCATACTACTCATTTGACGAGTTTTTGTCTGATGTTTTATATTAAATTACTTTTCAGTGTTTTTACTATTGTTTGTCTTTATATAATGCATATCATGTGATGTAATTTACAATATCTGTATTGACTTGTGTAAACCCACTGGGTATTGACATCAATAAATTATTTGTATTTGTATTTGTATTTGAAACTACAAAGGACGAATTATTGTTTGCAGATTCAGCAATGGCTATATGGAGATCAGCAGCAGGAGCCAACTGCTTGGTGATGGATGAAGGGGTCGGATGGCTTCCTTACTTCCGTCACAAGCACGAACCCAGTTGCACCAGAATTCGTCATAAATAACATATTTTGCGGGTGCACAACTGGTTGCGGGGGCCGTTGCGGGTGCCGCAAAGCAGGCATACCCTGCTCGCTTGTGTGCAGCAGTTGCCGTGCTTCGTATACTAACGGTACTCCAATCGTCAGTATCAACGGCAACGACGATGATGATGATCTTGACGATGAACGACGACGATCAATTACTTAAAATGGCCTTGTGAATACTTGTAAAATTATAAAGTTTTCTACTTGTCAAGCATTACCTCCCACAATACACAGTTTTTCTAGCTATTCGCATTTTGAAACTCACTAACTACTGCACCTAACGAAAAAATGAATAGGATCTTTTTTGTAGACAATTTAATTTACTTTCATTTTGTATCGCTAGGATGCTTAGTTTTCGAGATAATAACGAAAAACCTACAAACCGACCATTTCCACCCCCCTCCCGCCTAACGCATGAGGCCCACGGCTGGGGACTTTTGGTATGTTACTCCCAAGGGTCAACCCTACAACTTAAAACAATAATCTGCTGAGCACTATTTATTTCCAAATTGGGGGATTTTTCGGTCTTCGTTTCCTGTCCTATAAGTTATGTTCAGAACTAAGTGAAAATGTAGTAAATAATATTCTATTTATACATGCCATCTCCGGATGCGATACCACCTCTGCATTTTATAAAAAGGTCAAAGAAACAGTTTTAGAAAATAATATTGAACTAATGTAGCAGACTATTAATTTTCAAAAGTAAAGCTGCTGAAACAAATCAGCTTGCAGTAACTGGGGAAGAATTTATTTTAAGATGGTTTGGCAGTAAAAAAACTAATACTTTAAATGATTACAGGTTTGTTAGGTATAATCAGATTTCTGCTAAGCAAAATATTTTCCAACACTTCGATCTAGCAGTTCTTCCGCCAACATCCGATGCCACTAAATATCATATTTATAGAGTGTATGGGCAAGTCTGGTTAGGCAACAATCTGAATCCAGAGATCTGGATATTAAAATGCAAAAAGTAATCTTTTTTTTATATAAATCTGTCATTTTCACTACCATAACTTTGCTAATATTTAAACGATTGCAAAAAACTTTATACCCCATTAAAACTTAGCTCTTTCTGTTAATATTTTGTCTCTTTACTTTTTTTCTTAGTGTCATCCGTGTGGGCTATTACCGATTAAAGGAAAAAAGTGCCCAATTTCAACATGGCGGCGCATTTTTTCTTCATTTCTGCACGGCGGTTTTTTTGAGATTTTCAGTCAGAGAGTCCTGAATAGCCATAGACTACAATCCCAAAGAAATTAGCTTGTTACAAATTTGTTCCGGGTCAACTATTAATTTTACTGTATTATTGTGTAAGATTTCCGTAACCTAGTAACTCACACGGCTTTGTTTATTTATATAATAACAGATAAGTATAATTTTTGTGAGTCGAATTGATATATGAATTATAAAAATGAGTCTTGCTACTGAAAACAATTTAGAAAATTGTTCTGAAAACATTTTAAATGCCGCTCGAGAAGCATCTTCGAGCTTACTTCCTTTAAAATAATTATACTTTTATAAGTTATCGAGGGTGTTATAAGGATAATAACGCACCGAGGTCGGCAGTGTACTTCCCGAGGGCCTCCGGCCCGAGGGAATGTATGTCGATCGAGGGCGTCATTATCCTATAACACCCGTGGTGCCTTCAACGTTTAATGTCCTACAAGTCTGTTATTTAATTCGAATTTTTTTTTTGACATTTACGAATTATTAATTTGACATCTATTATGTTCAGAACGATTCGATTAAAAGAGAGTAAAAATCAAAATTGTTTGTAAACGCCGCCGTTGCATAGCAACGCATTTTGTTTGTCAATAACGCCATAATTTACTTGTTTTGGGTTGTGTTATAATTTTATAATGCCCTAGGGCGTTATAGATATTCATAACGCCCTAGGGCGTTATTTTTCATTTGATGCATCTCAAAATAGAGGTTATTGTAGAATAACAGACTTGTAGGACATTAATATATATAACAATGTTTCCAATATTTAAATAAACAATTTTCTGTCGAACTACTGACATTACTATATATTAAAGTGACATTTTCATGTGGTAAAGTGCCACTTTATTAAACGATTTTGAATTTAGTAAAATAGCATATTATCAGTCAAAATGCGAAAAAACATGTTAATATATCTTTAAGAACTGGACATTACTTAATAGGTACAAATTTTAAAACTCTACCATTGAAAAGAGATGAGGAAAATACAAACAATGTTAAAACATTCTACCTGGTACTAATTCTAAAATCAAAAAAATTGCCTCAGACAAAAAAACACTCCAAAACATCACAGGTGGAATAAGATGTCACATTTCTTTTTCTATCTGTCTTATACATTTATTTATAGTAAATTACACACTGCTTTTGAAAAGTAGTGAATAAATTCGATAAATTTATTTTTCTTTTTTTGGAGAAATCACTCCGGATATGTCAAATGGTTCACATTGACTACCATATTGTAATATTGTTATATATTTTTTAACTTTGTTTGACAATTTTCAGAAAGCTATGACTAGACGCCATCTTTTTTTTTTATAGCAACCCTCTTTTTTTTGTTACGGGATTTGAAGGAGCGCATTTTTTATTACATACAATACGATAAAAATATCAATGTAGGTTGAATGAGGGACTTTTAAGAAAAACTATCTTAAAATTTGAACATAGGTACTAACTTTACTAAAAATGAAAAAAAATTAAAACCACTTAAATTAAATATTCAAATTAAGTACGCTCCATTCGCAGCCTAACAATAGCCAAGGCGGCTTTAAACGTCGTCGATAATTTCCGGTGATATGCGCCGTATTTCTTTAATCCTTCCACATTCACTGGGCGACTCACGTATACCTTGCTTTGAAGATACCCTGATAGAAAATAATCGAGGGACGTCAGATCTACCGACGTGTTCCTCTTCTTCTTATCCAACGATTTGGAAATAACCTCATTTAAATAGGCTCGGACAGGTGCTGGTAATGGAGAGGTGCTCCATCTTGTTGAAAAAATAAGTCGTTTCCCGAGGGATTGGGTTTTTATGTATCTGGATACAAGGTTACCAGCGCAGGAATGAAAATGTCTTGAAGAAAATGCAAATATCTCGCACCGGCTAAGATCTCGTCAAAAAAATAAGACCCAGAATTCTTCCATCAACTATTTCACATCACACATTAAATTTTTGAAGCTTCTGAATGTAACGCTCCCTCATCCAGTGGGGATTTTCTGCAGCCCAATAATCACAATTTTGTCTAATGATATGGCCATTTAAAACAATTATAGCTTCTTTCAAAAAAATTATTCTTTTATGCAATTATTATCATTATTGCATAGTTCTTGCAATTGGTTGCAAAATTAATATCGCCGATTTAAATCATCTACACGCAGTTCATGAACCAGGTATACCTCATAAGGATGATAATTTGCTTTTTTGAATATTTTATGAACAGTAGACACCGCCATATTAGAATTAGACCCAATGTTATTAAGTGTGAATTGATGACTTTCTTGCACCATCGACAAAACAATAAACTGATTTCTTTCTTGTGGTGATGGCCGACGAGATTTAAAAAAATCGCGAACATGCCCTTTCTCTGAGTTTTGACTTTACTCTGCTTACCATGCTTTGGCTAATAGATTGCCGATCAAAGTGAGTTGCATTGAACAATTCAACTGCTTCTGTTTGGGTGCGCATCCTGTTATGAAACCAATCGTGGAAATAATTTCATTTCACTCCCTTAATTTTAAGCTTACACGGTAAATAAAAAAAAATATATCGAGATGTTTGTAAAAGGGCTCCAGTATCAGCCTGTTGCAAACCCATTATTGGCTCCATTATTATTTAACCCTTTCAGGACTAGTGGTTAGTGGTTATCCCGCGGAACCACCTTATGTACGCAAAAATGAACTTTGACAAATAATGAATTAATTAAATTATGTGAATTTTGTGATCCACTAGTAAGACATATTTAAATCGCGAACTGTCCATTGGAAAAAAAAATGATAACGATATTAGTAGAACTGGTAGACAATACCTTCACCACGAAATTTTTTTTAAACTCGGATAAGAAGTTTCTAAGAGTAGACATGTTATATAAAATGATGGCATGTTAGCCAGAAAAACTTAGAACTTTCTCACAGAATATTTACAGTTAGCCTTCACAGGCATCTCATATTACATATAGTAACTACTCTTCTTCAGCAATGCAGCATATTCATATTTCATGTCAAATTCCCAGAATAGGATTGCATCATGCTGCTTCCTTTGTTCTAGAACTCTTCAAGTCAGCAACTCATAAGTTATAAATATATGTAAATTGTATTTTCAAGTCAGTTAATAGAACTCACTCATTAGAACAACATTAAACCAGGATGTAATATTCTTTTGTAAATTTTAATAAAATAATGTAATTTTTAATAAAGTTTTTAAAAAGTCTAAAGTGTAACATGTGATATAACAGACATCCTTGCGTATATTCATGATAATAATAAGGTTCATAAGGGCTCTAATCGTATCTCTTGTCATTTTTTATCTATCCTGAAAGGGTTAAAATAGCATACACCGAAGACAATGAATGATGGCTGTCATCAATCCAATCAGATCATGTTTTAACGGCGGTGTTGAATATTTCAATTTCATTTCATTTTTTCACGACACTATCTTCTTTTTTGCCGATTTTTTTCATATTCGTATTATGCGGTTCGTTTTCTACGATGTTATGCCAACACTACATGTCTTAAATTTTTTGAAGTCTCCCTATTATAAAAAAATAATAAAAACTTAAATTTACTTACCGTACTTTGCAATGCGCAGCGGTAAGCACCCAATCGGCAGATATGAGAGTGCCACCGCATTCTGCAAACAGTGATCTAATAGTTACAAAAAATGGATAAGCACTTGGAGCTACTATCTCCCCTCCAATAATTCGTCCTGACACCTTTCGATCTTTCGGAAAAACGATCACGTCTGAAGAATTGACATTTTGCTTAATTTTCTGAAATTAAAACAAATCTTATATTAAACAGATATTACTCATTATCAACGAACGGAATTTTTCAGCGTTAACAGAGTCGTAATTCTTCAGTAAATAATATAACTGTGTTATGTTTTGACGCATGTACATCTGTAATATTAATTCATTTCTCTTTGTCGTCTCACTGACAAAATTTTCATTGGCCCATGGGGTTTAAAGAGTTTGACCTCAGAATCTTAATAGGTCAGGGTTCCATGAGGACCACATTCCGGAAAGTAGGATAACGTCCGCCATATTAGTTTTTGCATCAAACTGGATGTGCGTTCTATCTCCGCATGCACTGGTCCGATTTTAATTTTGTTTACTATAGTCCCACTACAAATTTTACGTCAAAATATAAAAGCTTTTTTAAACTTTTTTTGCCGCTGCCCAAGGAATCACTACTTCCACATCCAGATTTTCTATCCAAGTCTCTCGCAACGAAAAAAAATTGTATGTGGAAATAATTGTTTATGGAAATTTTAGAATACAATTTTTGAAATTGTCGATGCCAAAAACCCATAAAACGATATGCCACATCGGTAGTGGGGGTGGGAGTGGTGGAAGAAGGTGGTAGTGGGGGTGAATGAAGTAAAAGCAATTTTTGAGGCCTTTGGTTCTTGTACACACACTAAATCACAATTTTATTTTTTCACCCCCTTTAATAACGGGGTGAGGGTGGTGATGGGGTTGGCTAATGTCAGAAAATTTTTTGAGACCTTAACTTTTCTTATATATTCTAAATACCAATTTTATGGGCTCTTGCTTGCTTGATTTACCTATTTACCTATTTACCCCAACCCTTCAACGGAATAAGACCAAAATATCTAGTTCCAGATCTCGTACATAAGTGTACCAAATGGGGGTATCGATAGGTATCGATAAGCTAAGAAAATTGACCCCAATATGTGACAAAAAATTTAACTATATTTTTTTTTATATTTCTCATTATTTTAGTAAAATACAGGACACTAACGTAACACTACAATAAATTAAAAGTAAAAATGACTAAGTTTTCTTCATGAGAAAAATCGACAAACTGAGCGCATTCTTTTAGCATGGTGATTTTTTTACATTTTTTACATGTTGTTCTTTAGACGTCAACAAATATAAAAATACAATAATTAAACTCCTTTATTTTTTTATATGTTGTAGAATTTTGATTTATTGTGCCGAAAATAGCTAAAAGCAAATGGAGGGACTTATACAAAATTTTATACTCTATCGAATGGCGTCAAGATCATTCCTCTAGCTCCTACCGTTTTTGAGAAAAAAAATATATATATAGGCAGATACAGGCAGCCCCTTTGAGGAGGGGCAGGGGGAGCAGGCATGATTTCTTGAAGTGGGTCTGTTCGAAAATCCACTTATATTGACTAGTTCTATTCATGGTTAAAAGGATTTGCTATTACTCAAAAGTAGAAATATCAAAACACCTAATTCACTAAGAAATAACTCGTTTTTTGATTATTATGACCTTTTGAGTAGGACATTTTTTGACGGATTTGAGATTTTGAAACAGTACATCATCATTAATTTTATATCAAATTCAGCTTCAGGGCTGGCTCTAGGGGGGGGGGGGGGCAAAGCGGGCGGCTGCCCGGGGCGGCAAATTCTTCAAATCCACAATTACCAAAAAAAATAATTTGTTACTGTTAGTTTTTTTTGTATATAAATTAGGTTACACACGTACATTCTGTTTCTTATATGTGATTTTATTTTTTGTCTAATTTCTGTGGTGTGGTATTTTTTTTAAGTTTCAATACGGCTAATTTTTTCAATTATTTTATTTTACCCTTTTAAATACAGTAATCATATTGCTGAAAATCCAAAAATTGCTGTAAACCTTATAACTAAAAAAACAGACCATCAAGAATATTCAGTAGGTGACTCTTAAAATGTCATAAAAAAATAACGGACTGAAAAGGGTAAAAATGAGACAGACAGGTAGTGGGGTAAATAAAAGACGTGATATCCAACCCAGATTGAAATAAATTAAACTTAATTTTTTATTCAAGTTTATTTTGTACATTCAGAACTGTTTTATGTTATCCAATCAGGTCCTATGCCTACTGTTAATGCGGGAAAAAATAAACTCTTTAATTCACTTTTAAAAAAATTTTGAACGTACCCTTAGTACTTTTTTGGGGATTTTGTAGTTTCTCTATTTGCATTATCCGTATTTGGCAGACGTCAACTAGAAGTGTCATACTTCACATTTTGTGATCAAGTTTATTAATCTGCTAGTTTTAAATCATGAAAAATTTGATTTTAACGAAAAAATTAAAAACGGGGTAAAAAAGAGAATAAAGAGACCAAATGGGCAGACTGAAGCAGGCACATTTCAGCTTCCTAAAGGAGAAGCTAGCCCTTCTGCAAGCCACTTCTTGTTTAGTAAAAAATCTGAATAAATTATACATAAAAGAAAAAACCCTTTGTCTTATTTTTGCACTTCCATTTTAGCCTGATTAAATGGTGTTCAAAAGTGCCTGTCTCGTAACATGAGTCCGGTAGAAGATTTCTCAACAGAATTATATATGCTGAACACGAATCTGAAGTTTTCTGCCTAGTAGCAGTACCGGCTCAGATCGAAAAATGCAAAAAACCTCGACATTTTCGGAGTTTTTCCGGTTTTCCGCTCATATCTTGCAAACGACGCGTCGTACGGAAAATATTATTGTATTCAAAGTTGAAGAGCATTAAATTCTGCATCGAATGACCTCCCTAATTTCCAAATTAGACCGATTTAAAAGGTCGCTGACAATATAGTCAGCTGGAAAAAAGCAGAAAAAAGAGCAAGTAATTGTAGTGTGAAGATGCGATGTATAGAAAATACCTGATAGCAATGTACATTTTATTTTACTCTACAGTAATATTTTCCTTTGCCCTCCGCTGTCTTTTTTTTACCCCACTTGGAGGGTAAAAATGAGGCACTGTTTATTTTTGTTTATCAATTAACGAGAGTGTTTTTTAATCTTCGGTCTAAGTTAGGAAGTTAGGAAGGTCATTCGACGTAGAATTTAATGCTCTTCAACTTTGAATACAGTAATATTTTCCGTACGACGCGTCGTTTGCAAGATATGAGCGGAAAAAACTCCCAAAATTTCGAGGTTTCTTGCGTTTTTCGACCTGAGCCGGTACTGCTACGAGGTAGCAAACTTCAGATTCATGTTCAGCACCCCAAAAACATTTAATTCCATTGAGAAACCTTCTACCGGACTCTTGTTACCGAAAAACTACCATTTGATCAGGCTATTTGTACGACGTCAATAAGAATGGGAATAAATCATGTCTTTCATTTGCCTTCCACTGTCTTTTTTTTTACCCCACTTGGAGGGCAAAAATGAGACACTTTATTTTTGTTTATCAATTAACGGTACTTTTTAGTAAAAAAAATACATAGATATATAATTTTTCCTGTCATTTTTACATATGATAACCAACCTTTCATTAAATATGACTCGATTCTAAGCAACCTAAAAATTGAAAGATGTCATTTTGTCTCATTTTTACCCCGCCTGACCCTAATGTTATTTATGTAAGAGAGGGGCGGCAAAATGAAACTGTGCCCGGGGCGGCAAAATACCTGGAGCCAGCCCTGTTCAGCTTGTAACAACGAAACCCCCACGGAAGTCACAATAAGCGTATTACTGCACTCTACTATTACACACTGTTTTATATAAAAGTAGAGTGTCACGATGTATACCGTGCGTGTAGCCGAACGCTAGGCATAGGGAGTAAAATTACAACATCGCACGTGCCAGCTGGCTGAAATAAAATAACAGTAATCCAGGGAAATGAGGTTTTGGCCGGGACTGTGACTCATCCAGGCAGAGACCACGATTTTTAGGTAGTATAGGTGTCAATAAATGAAACCTATATAAAATCTGCGGTCGATTTTCTGCATATGTTTATTTACAGCCATTTTAATGCAAAAAATGGAAAAAACCTGTTTTTTCACACTTTTTCACCTGCCAGTAAAAAGTAAACTATCTTACAGATAAATCAAATGAATCACCTTGTAGGAAATTAAAAAAGCTTTAAAATGGCGGTTGTTAAATGTCGATATAGTTAATTGTTGCTAAGATAATTGCAAAATGCGGAATTTTATTCAATAAAGAATATCTTGTGTAAAAAACAATCTACTGTTTTGTCCTTGCGTAAATAGTTGACTCTCATAGTGCTTAATATCTGGTAAAAATTTCAAATCGATTCGTCAAATAGCTTTTGCAAAATTGCATTAATTTATCCCAGAGGCCTTTTTTTTGCAACCCCACCACGTCCAGAGAAATCAAAATACAATGATTCTACGGCCTCCACCTGAAAGGGAAAGACTTAATTTACCAAAATGCTTTGTTAGATATCGAAAAAATTAATTTTCAGACCTGCAAAATGACGTTGCAAAAGAACTCAGATTTTTACCTTATAAACAAATAGAATAATTTTTTAACAATTGATTGTAGAGCATCGGTTTTTCGATATTTGAAAAGCTGATATTTTTACACGAATTTTGAAAAAAAAGAAGGTCCTAGGTCAATTTGGGGCAAAGTTAGCAATTTTTTTTCAAAAATTCATAGCTCCTTTGTTTATAATAATTAAGAAACGTAACAAGCGCTATTTTAAAGGGGAAGAGTTCAACTTTTAGTGTAAAAAATTTGAAAATGATTGCACTTTCTCAAAACTGTTGGCAAAGCTTCTAAAATGAGGCTCGAATCAACTTAGCTCGGAGGTTGTGGAGGGGGAACTCTCAAATCCGCGCATTCAAAAATTGAAACAGCATCTTCAAACTGACCACATAAGTCATAACTTTGGTGTTTGTTAACCGATTTTGATGTTTCTTTTTTCAATTTGGGGTACCTTTTTGCGTACGTTAATAATATTCAATCTGTTAAACTATTAACATTAATATTAACAATGTAATTTGTTTAAACATTTAAAAAAAAATTTTTTTTTTTGCAAAATATCAAAATTTGTTTTATTCTTGTTGAAAGTTGTAGAAAAGGCTTATGTACACGTAAATATATATCTTATTGTTATAAACAATTGAATTTTTCAAATTTATAAAATAAAAACACTCTATTCGATATAATTTACATTTTTAAGATATTTTTCAAATGCAAAATTACCATACAATTTATGAAAAGTGCTCTTATTAATTTGCGTATTATTAATTATTAATAAATAATAAAACAAACCATTACTTCCTTCGTAGAAGTATTCAACACGCGTGTGAATGTACATGTAGTGACAGCGTTTGTCATGTATAATGGTTTGTATGATACAGTAGAAACTTTCTATGGTTCAACACATCTGCTCCAAAATAATAAGAGAGTAATAATTACCTGTAATTTGTTTAAACATTTTACAAAAAAATATTTTTATACATTATCAAAATTTTTGTATTATTCTTATTGAAAATTATAGGAAAGGTTTGTGTACAATTAAATATATAAATTACTGTTATATTAAGTTATAAACAATAGAATTTGTAAAGTGTGAAAAGAAACACATTGTTCGATATAAATAACGCTGTAATTTATAATAATACAGAATATTTGTCGATTCACATATAAATTTACTTAATAATATACCTATACACATTCTAATAAGGTAAAATCAATCAACTCGTATTTTTTTTAGGATCGGCTCATTATCATCAACATCAGAATGATCAAAGTTATCTAACATTAAATTAATATTCTCAATATCATCATCGTCGTCATTACAATTAATTTCACAATCATTTTCAAATTTTTTAAACTAAAAGTTGAACTCTTCCCCTTTAAAATGGCGCTTGTTACGTTTCTTAATTATTATAAACAAAGGAGCTATGAATTTTTGAAAAAAAATTGCTAACTTTGCCCCAAATTGACCTAGGACCTTCTTTTTTTTTTCAAAATTCGTGTAAAAATATCAGCTTTTCAAATATCGAAAAACCGATGCTCTACAATCAATTGTTAAAAAATTATTCTATTTGTTTATAAGCTAAAAATCTGAGTTCTTTTGCAACGTCATTTTGCAGGTCTGAAAATTAATTTCTTTCGATATCTAACAAAGCATTTTGGTAAATCAAGTCTTTCCCTTTCAGGTGGAGGCCGTAGAATCATTGTATTTTGATTTCTCTGGACGTGGTGGAGTTGCAAAAAAAAGGTCTCTGGGATAAATTAATGCAATTTTGCAAAAACTATTTGACGAATCGATTTGAAATTTTGACCAGATATTAAGCACTATGAGAGTCAACTATTTACGCAAGGACAAACCAGTAGATTGTTTTTTACACAAGATATTGTTTATTGAATAAAATTCCGCATTTTGCAATTATCTTAGCAACAATTAACTATATCGATATTTAACAACCGCCATTTTAAAGCTTTTTTAATTTCCTACAAGGTGATTCATTTGATTTATCTGTAAGATAGTTTACTTTTTACTGGCAGGTGAAAAAGTGTGAAGAAACACGTTTTTTCCATTTCTTTGCATTAAAATGGCTGTAAATAAACATATGCAGAAAATCGACCGCAGATTTTATATAGGTTTCATTTATTGACACCTATACTACCTAAAAATCGTGGTCTCTGCCTGGATGAGTCACAGTCCCGAACATGGTACTTTTTTTACTCATTTCCCTGGACTACAGGCTGGGATGCTCCGCTCGACGGAGGAATTTACGGCAGCTATGTTGTCATATCTATCGTGCTACGTGAATGTACATGCCTAATGGGAAATTACACGCACGGTATACTTATGTCTATGAATTGTTTGAGTATTTTCCGACGAGTTAGGAACTTGAAATTTGGAATGAAGGTAGGAATTATCTTCACCCCTCTCAAAAAATATAAAAACTTGAAAAATTCTAAATGGCGGATCCAATAAGGCGTCCAAAATATGACTCAACTTATAATTTATAAAATATAGACATCGAAGAGCCTTCAGTTATAAGATCCTGGTACTGAAAAAAATTATAAAAGACGTTTGTAAAAGTTACAGCTATTGAAAAAATTGGTAAATTTAGCACGTATACAAGTTTCGACTCCGACCTCTTTCTCGGATTTTGTGAAAACAATATTGATATTATCATAAAAAATTCTACATGACATCTGAAAGTACACCACTCAAGCTTTAATGTCCGCTCAACAAAATGTTAATATCTTATTTATTAACTACGTCAGCGCCATTTGAATTTTAATGTATGAGATGCGGAAATGATTATTTTTAAAAAATTTTTCACTTTATGCATGTTATAATTTAGTGTGTCGAGCGGAATATCCTATATTATGAAGTATTTTGCTAAAAAAAGATAAGAATGATAACACCGTCGAAGCGCGCTCGAGTACCGTCCCGTTGAGTTTCGTTCCGAGCGTTAGTTGCAAAATCTCTAGCTCCGATAGTTTTGCTCAAATGAAAAAAATGGTATATACGTTTTTTGTTTACAATTTTCTCCTGTTTCTTTCTGTTCTCTTATCATTTTCCGAGAAAAATTAAATCAGCAAAATTATTTACAAAAATCCATGATTGGGCATAATTTGTTAAATAAAAAAATTGCACAAAGGTTAACTCGGTAAACTTCTCAGATTATCATTTCGAATAACGGATAACTTTAAGTACCGCCCAATATTTCAATAAAATATTTTTAATGTAGGCAGTTGGACATCTATAAGATAATACTTTCGACCATATATACATATAGACCTAGCTTGTTTACATATAATGGCGATGGCATGAACAGCGGTGGGGAAAGGAGGGTAGAACTCAATGCAAGTTTGCCATGTCACTCCATTAGTCATGTTATTAAGGAAATATCCCAATACTTAAGATAGGATATTGCGTTTTTAAAACCACCCTAATGTAATTATTACTAATAACACAGATGTGTTCTAGCCTATTATCTTCAAAATGTAATGATTTAGATAACCTTATCTATGAATTAGATATTTTTTTTTTACACACTTTTTTTATTTATCTGCAAATTTTATTAAGTGTTGGGAACTGTGCAATACTGGGGACATACTGTCAAAAGTGTCAAATATTAATTGTCGTCGCCATATTTGATTCTTGTTGATTTGTGCTCTTTTCTTGTATATTCGAACTGTTAATTAGAATTTTCAGTTAGTTTGAGAATTATTAGTGTTCATCATGGTAAATAAATGCATTGTATGCAAAAAATATTGGGGTAAAAGATGTGGTCGCTCATTTCACAAGTACGTAAACAGAAGTCATAGGCGTGGAAAACGGACAGTAAATCACTTAAGGCCATTCATTAAACGTAACTTGTTTATTTTTTTTTACAATGATTAGGTATTTCATGAAATCTATGTATTCTACTAAAACTTATTTAGACTCCATTTATTGTTTATATTGTTTATGTATTTTATCATGAAATATATAAATTTTTTACATTTATTTTCTTCACCAGTCTTCCATCTTAGCATTCATCCTTTCAAGGTATTGATAACCAGTGTAGGCAATGAAACAAACATGCATTTTTTTTTAATAAAGCATAAATAGTAACATTTACAAATATTTCTGTAAAACAATCTATAATTTTGTAAAAGCCTAATGGTAAATTTATTAGTTCCATTTAACAGTTTAAAAGATTCACAATTTTTATTATGAAATTCATTTTTCAATGAATTATATACACGTTTTTATTACTTCCACATCCAGTGGACGTATAGTAACGACAAAAATTTTTAACAAAAATTTATTGTAGAAATAGGCTTAGAATGTAATGAAACGTCGAGATTTTAAGTTTGAGCATAAAGAAAAATTTCTGTCTGTCTGTAGGTCTGTCTATAAGTTTTTTGTGCGCACGATTACTCTGGAACCATTTAAAATATTGACTTGAAATTTGGTAGACGTATGTATTTTAACGAGATCTGGAACTATATAAGATGAAAATATAATCATTTTCCTCTTATTTCATTGAAGGGTTGGGGGTTAAATTGTGGTAAATGGGGGTAAATAGGTAAATCAAGCAGGTAAGAGTCCAAAATTAGTATTTAGTATATAGAAGAGAAGCTAATGTCTCAAAAAAATTCTTGGCATTGGCAACCCCCATTACTACCCCTACCTCATTATAAAAAGGGGGGTAAAAAAAATTGTGTAGTGTAGTAGTTATTGTGTAGTGTGTGTGCACAAGAGCCAAAGGCCTCAAAATATTTTTTTTACTTCATCCATCCCACTACCACCCCCACCCCATTACCGATGTGGGATATCGTTTTATGGGTTTGTGTGGTAGACGATTTCAAATATTTTGTTATTAAATTTCTATTATTAAAGTTCCATAAACAATTATTTCCACATACAAAATTTTTTCGTTGTGAGAGACTTGGGTAGTAGATCTGGATGTGGAAGCAGTGATTTTTTGGACAGTGTTTTTTTTTATAAATATCCGATTTTGATATTTTTTGGTAAATTTTTAATGTGTATTGATTTTTCAATAAATTACAAAAGTTGGTCCCCTAATAACTGATACGCCCATGGAAAGGATTCTACCCTCCTTTCCCTAACCCCCCTAATGCTGCATTCAAACAGTTATCTGTGTAGAACAAAGAAATGATAGGTCTATATGTATATATGGTCGAAGGATAATACTTACTTGCGAAGAGTAGACATTTTGAAAGAACGAAAGAAATACCATACACAGCGTTAACTTCGTTAATATACAATACAAGAACTGCATCCTTATTAACTACAGGGTAATTCCAGATATTGAGATTAAAAATTTAATTCCAAGATATATTTCAAAACGTATAATTTTTCTATGCTGTCTTCATTCAGTGTGTCCCCGGATGTAAACCGCACTCTTGTAAACTTTCTACTGATTATTGAATTATGCTAACCCTGGAACAACGAATTTACTTCGTCAAATGCCATGGAATCGGAAACGTTTTTTATCAGATGTTAAAGTGACTCGCAAAACGTTAAGTAAATTAATTTATACATTTAATTCCACCGGGGCACAGTGGTCCGAAAATTTCAAAAAGTGGCCAAAAATACTTTTTTTTCAACTTTCGAATGTCGCTTTGATACTTTGGGGGCAGTTAAAAGAATAGTAAATGCATCGTTTCCAAGAATACAAAGGCCATTAGGCGATATCTCTACCTAGCTAGGGGCTCGCAAACACGACCCTTTATATAGCACCGTTTCACCGGTATTACGTCTCATTTAATCACCAACTTTTGAAGAGAGAGTGTGTGCCTAAAACGTGATAATTCAAAGTGAAATTTTTACAGCAGCTTCTTTGAGGTATGTACTTTATTTTAATACATTGCATAAAGAAAGTTTTGAATTTAAAAACAGGTAGAAGGTTGCTTTATTGTAGGGTGTTTATCAGAAACTTTTAAGAGTAGGTTCAGATTTGTGTAGAGCTACGAAACAAATCCATGCCTTGGAAAAATACGTAAAAAATGCCTTAGACATTCCTTTATAACAAACAAACAAAAATTAGGCAATCTCAAGCGGATTTTCGAAATTTTGGATTTTTTATAACGTCGACATGTATTCCGCACTGGCAGCATTGATCACTTGACGTAAGATGATGCGGAATCAATTATTGTTAAATAACCTTTTATATTTATAATATCCTTTTTTTAATCAGTATTTATTATCAATAAAAATGGTCCCGTCCAAGGAATGTTTCGAAAAAAATTCAGTTCTATAGTTATTATACGTATTTGATTTAATTAAATAGATGTATTATAACCGGACCATAATTACTTTCACATCCAGTGGAAGTATAGTAACGACAAAAAAAATTTAAAAAATTTTATTTTTCAAATAGGCTTAGAATGTCACGAAACATCGAGATTTTAAGTTTGAGCGAAAAAAATTTCTGTCTCTCGGTCTGTTTGTCTGTCGGTCTGTCTGTAACTTTTTTTGTGCGCACGTTTACTCTGGAACCGTTTGAGATATTGACTTAAAATTTGGTACACATATGTACTTTAAACTAGATCTAGAACTAGATTATATTTTCATCTTGTTACGTCGAAGGATAGGGGGGTAAATTGAGGTAAATTTGGGGAAAATATGTAAATCAAGCAGGTAAGAGTCTATAAAATTGGTATTTAGTATATACAAGAGAAGCTGAGATCTCAAAAAAAATTTTGGCATTAGCCACCCCCTTTACCACTCCCACTCCATTATTAACGGGGATGAAAAAAAAATTGTGATTTAGGGTGTGTACAAGAACCAGAAACTTCAAAATGTTTTTTACTTCATCCACCCCCACTACCACCCCCTATCACCACCCCCACCCCGCTACCGATGTGTGGTATCGTTTTATGGGTTTTTGGGGTAGAGGATTTCAAATATTATATTATTAAAGTTCCATAAACAATTATTTCCACATACAAAATTTTTTCGTTGTGAGTGACTTAGATAAAAAATCTGGATGTGGAAGTAGTGATTCCTTGGGCATCTGATTTTTAAATAATAATCGTAAAAAAAAATTGTGTATGGAAATCCGTTTTATAACAGGCTGAACTCAAATATCGAATAAAAAAATGTCTGCGGGTCTGTATGTATGAGTGTATGTGTGTATGTGGGGGTGTATGTATGTGTGTAGATCGTTTCTTGTAAACACGATAACTTCCGTTAGACTTAATATTTTTGTGTCAAATTTGGCACGTATGTAAA
This sequence comes from Rutpela maculata, assembly GCA_936432065.2. Classification (NCBI taxonomy): domain Eukaryota; kingdom Metazoa; phylum Arthropoda; class Insecta; order Coleoptera; family Cerambycidae; genus Rutpela; species Rutpela maculata. The sequence goes on along the minus strand of OW386292.2, from coordinate 25,166,557 downwards.
ATAGCATGGTAGAATACTCCCTATTGAAATTCGACAATATCCGTCATACAGGGCGATCTTCAGAGACTTATAAACTATGCTTTATTATAATTTTAGAGCATAACGTTACTATTCTATCTGTCTTAAACAAACGATTGTCTATAACTGAAATAAAACAAAAATGTACCATTTTATATACTCTTACAACCCCTGGAATCGCTAGAAATCGCCCCTGTTTGTAAATATTTATTTATATATTTTTTTCTGGGTTAATTAAGCGGTTTTTGATAAAGTTAAACTGAAAAAAAAATAATATGTCAATTTCTCCACTAACAACCCCTAAAAGCAACCCCCGATGGCATATATATTTTTAATTAGGTTGTCTGTCTTATTTAAACGGTTTGCTATAACGTCCAACCGAAAAAAGCTGAAATACACCATTTTTCAGAAAAACAACCCCTGAGGCTATTTATTTTTTAAATTACTTTTCCCTCATTACGTATTAGTCAGAGAGCCCTCCCTAGCTGTACGTGCACTCCCCTCCCGATTCTTGGGGACAATGTTTTTCATAAAGATTAAAGCCTAAGGAACAATTTAAGACATATCCAAAAAAAAAAAATTGGCTGTACTTTCAAAATGGCGGCCATATGTTAAAAAAAACTGTTGCCAATGTTATTTTTGTCATTTAACACAAAAATTAAAAAAGATGGACAAAAACTTTTTTCATAAAAAACAACGTGCATAAAATTTTCTACAATTTTGCTCCTATACAATATTTTGATAGGAGTTACCATTTTCCAGATAAATGAGTCCAAAATTAAGAAAACATGGAAATTCATATATCGGTAAATCATTTAGAGGTAATAACTGTGATAATTATTGTAAGGCGTATAATATAACTTTATATTATTAACATAACAAAAAATAAAATAAACTGAAAAAAATTAATAATAATAATAATATAATTTGCAGATATTTATCTCGAAAACGGTAACAACGATATCTGGAAAATGGTAACTCCTCTCCAAATATTGTATAGGAACAAAATTGTAGAGAATTTTATGCACTTTGTCTTTTGTGCAGAAAGTTTTTCTCCATCTTTTTTAGTTTTTGTGTTACATAACCAAAACAATATTTGCAATTTTTTTTTTAAATGGACGCCATTTTGAAAGTACAGCTAGTTTTTCTTTTTGGGGACATGTCTTACATTGTTCCTCAGGCTTTAATCCTTATGAAAAACTTTGTCCTCAAGGATCGGGGGGTGCACGGACAGTTAGGGTGGGCTCCCGCAGTATTGCGTTATATATTTTATTTTAAGAGTTGAATCATTTATCTGGAAAATGGTAACTCCTATCCAAATATTGTATAGGAACTAAATTGTAGAAAATTGTATGCACTTTGTTTTTTTTTGCAGAAAGTTTTTCTCCATCTTTTTAGTTTTTGTGTTAAATGACAAAAACCAAATTTGCAAATTTTTTCTTTTTTAAACGATGCCATTTTGAAAGTGCTGCCAATTTTTTTTTTGGGCACATGTCTTAAATTGTTCCTTAGGCTTTAATCTTTATGAAAAACATTGTCCCCAAGGATCGGAGGGGGAGCACGGACACTTAGGGTGGGCTCCCGTAGTATATGTGATTGTTAATCGATCTATAACAAAATTGGATTTTTGGCCACTTTTTGAAATTTTCGGACCACTATGCGGGGATGTAAAAAGAAAAATAAAAAAAGAATAAAAAACAACAATTAAATAAAGATGACGCTACTACCGTTATACTTTTAGACTCTGTACAAGAACATCTAAGATGGTCGTTAAAGACAAAATCAATAAATTTAGGTATTAGCAAATCTCATATTCAGAGGATTTTAGTCAAAAACAAATTGTATGCATTCAAACCTAAAATTCACAAACTTCACATTGGAGATGATGCTCGTCATTTGGACTTTTGTTCATCTATCGGTGAGAAAATTTTAGCAGATAGATCATTTCACCGAAATATTTTATTCACGGACGAATCTACTTTTAGACTAATGGGGTAGTGTCTTCTCAAAATTGCAGGTATTCGGCTCAGGAAAATCTTAATTTCCGAATTACCATTAAATAGTCAATAGTTTAAAAAAGTAACATGTCTGGTGCGGCATAATGCGTTACAGAGTAATCGGTCATTATTTTATGGATGGAAATTTGAATCAAGATACTTATTTAGAAATTTTGAATAATTTTATTTTGGTACAACTGGACAATGAAAATTAGTTAGACAATGCTTAGGCAATCACTTCCACGATAGGTGGATTGGCCGCCTTGGACCAAAAACATGGCTACGTAGTTCGCCAGTTTTAACACCCCTTTGGATTACTTCTTATGGAGGTATTTAAAGCAAAAAGTATACGCAAACGATTTCGAGACGACGTAGATTTATTAAAGCAAAAGATTGTGGATCCTGTTACAACCCTAAATGAAGATGAGATCTCATCTGTCTATAGTGAAATAGTGGAATAGTTTCCAATTTAGATGAATTTTTTTTTTTTTGAAAATTGTTATTTTCTTATTTTGCAACTAAACGCCGCGTCGAAAAAACTTTTTTAAATAAATTTTTAATTAAAAATGTAAAACAAGGTAGTTTGCTAAAAGTCGATTACATATTTTCTAATTTTCAGAATATCCAGTATAATTTATCTTAAGTTTGACAACTGTTTCTGGGCAAATCAAAAATAATAAAGTGTATAATAGTGCGGTACCCCATCCGAGGACACACTATATATACAAGTACACGGAAATCATTTATCTCAAATATGAACTGGGAAAAAGTTCAGTTCATATTTTTTTCGTCTTCTTAATGATATTTGGGACAGCCTGAAGTGAAGAACTGCCTCGCCGCGATGGCTTGCTCAAAATTAAGCAACATGCGAATGTAATCACTCGTAATAGTATAGTAAGTGAAGCTTTTAAATCCCAGCCCGAAAACGATGTAATGAATTTACATTTTTTTCTCTTCAACATGCTTCATAAAGTATGTATATAAGAATCTATATTGTCATTTTTCCTGTTTTTTGGTTGGGGGTAGTTCCCACCCCTTCTTGTGGGTTGTCGCAAAAGAAAATAAAAAATACACACAATCTGATAGAGAATCACATTATGAGAAAGAAAGGTCTTATGCACTTTTTTGCTAAAATGCATATTTTTCGAGATATTGCGAACTGAAAACTGCAATTTTCACCCTCTAAAATCAGTATTCCTAGATGCTTTTTTAAATTACTCGAAAAATTTGGACTTTAATAAAAAAATGTAAGAGTACAAAATTAAAGCTTTTGCGAAAACAAATAGAACGGGTTTTTTCTTTTTTTTTGGTCCAATGTTTAGTTTTTGCATTTTCAAAATGGCGCCGAAACGTTCAGAACAAATATACGACGTTAAAATCTAAAATTACTCAAAATTTACAACTATGAGAAAAATTTTTATACTTGTAAAAATTAAAGGTATTATTTTTCTTTCGATTGAGACATATTACGACCTTTTCTAATGAAAACTAAAAAATAGCGCATTTAAAAATTTATGCGCCATTTTTTCAGTCTTATTGCTCTAATTTCTTACTAATTCAAATTTTTTAAAAATCCTTCTAGATATTGTTAATGCATATTATTACTAACATGCTCAAATTTTTTAGAATTTTTAAAATAATTATTTTTCATTCTGTACACATTTTCAGTGATGAAAATTTTCATAATTTTTTTTAAAAAATGGGATTTTTGGAAATTGCTTAGAAAATATTTTTTTATAAAAAATGGTAAGACTACAAAAATGAGGCTTATAAAAAAAACGAATACTTTGTTTTTTTTTTTAAATTTTCCTACGACAAGCTGTTCCAGAGATATAAAGGTATAAAAACTATAAGATTGATGAAAACATGATATAACAATGAAGTGAAGTTTATAAAAAAACTAAGAGTTTGGGTTTTTATTGTTTTTCCTACGACAAACTCTTCCAGAGATATGACAGTTTGAAATAGTGTTGAAACTTTTCAGTTTGTACGCGCGTTTTAAATGTTTATAGCAAGTAGAGAAACGAGCAATAGCCGTTCATTTTTTCGAAGAATACACAGGAAAAGCGGGTTGCATTGCACTTTTGCATGTTTAGAGTGCAGATTAAAAATGTTATTTAATTAGTTTACTTAATTGTATTAATTTGATTTATTTATAACAATCTGTATTTTTAATAAAATTAGACATATTACTATACTCTTTTGTGATCATTTTTAATCCATCATTTTTTTTTATAAATTTAGACCTTATAATCATAATCCGCTATCTAAAAATCATGAGTATATGCATTTTCGTGAATTTATTCATAACATTAGAAGAATTATTAATTTTTCAGTTCAACCCTTAATATTTTCAACCCTTAATATTTTCGTCTTTCCTATGTTTTAACCTCATAATCATATTCAGCCACCTTAAAAACATAAGTATATGAATTTTCGTAATTTTATTCGTAAAATTGGAAGGTATTTTTTTTCAGTATTTAAGGGTGATTTCAACTCTTAATATTTTCGTCTTGTTAGTTTTGACCTCACAGTCATATTCAGCGACCTCAAAAATATAAGTATATTGATTTTAGTTAATTTATTCGTAAAATTAGACTAGTTATTAATTTTTCAGTTTTTAAGCCCTTAAAAATAAAAAGCAGGTAATATAGATTTTGATCTACGTATTTTATAAAGTATATTGCAAAAAAATTAAGGAAATTCCTTTCATCGTTTTCGGGCCGGGAATTTTACCATTTTTACTGCTTCGCTTACTCTACTATAAGTGTACTAGCAAAAAGTTCCGTTCGAACTTTCTTGTGGTCAAGAGACATAGAAACTATTCGATAATGAACAGAACTGCCCCGTCGCGGTGACCAGAATTTTGACCGATGGATATTTGTCATTACTTCGGTCTTTGTAACTCGGCGTCTCAGTCAAAAGGGTAGTTCTCAATTTTCCCTCATATTTACTTCCCTCGACAAGGAGACAAAAGAAACTGCCTCGCTGTGAAGACCGAGATGACCGGTTTTTTTTTAATGCTCAAAGCTTGATTTGAACCTTCTAGGATAGGTAAAACGTTCCGTCACTATGAACTTTTCTTCTCAAGTCTCCCAGAACTGATGAAAAATGCTGGAATTATCTTCGCTAAAGTAACTCAAAAATTTTGGTAGCTGGCTGCCGTACTATCAGGTTCAAACAACTAACAGAAAACTCTTTTTTAAGAAGACGCGCAATAAACAGCCATTTCCTGCATAAAAAGTTACATTATAATTTTACACTCAGGCTTATTGACTTCTGGATATTTTTGACGCACTTATCACTACAGAACATTTTAAACTCAATTCCATTTCACAAAGTAGGTATTTTAGATTATCTTACTATTATCATTACCTTCTTATGTAATCATTCTCATTCTCCTACGGCAACTAACTCTAATTTTATGACAGAAATTTAAAATTAGAATTATTATTGTATGTCACTGTCACTTATGTTTAATATATTATTCTTCTCTGTACGCCTGCTGCGTATCTTTGACACGAGGAAAGCGCCACGTAGTAGACAAAAATTGAGGAGATGGGTTCTCGATAAAGCAAATTAAAAAGAATTGCCAACTTAGTTTTTGAGTTGCGACAGGTTACCGTAAAGATTAACCTTTTACTAGGGTCGGCAAACACTCGAACGTATAACTGTACAGCATTTGAAACACATATTCTGCAAGCCATAGAGAACGATATTTGAAGGGGAGTCAAAAGAGAAATTCCCTTAGAACATTATACATACAGGGTTTTAGAATGTTTTACTGCAATGTTTTTTATGTTTTTATCTTGGATCAACCATATTGAATTCGAATTTTTATTTTAAACACAATGAAGGTCATTTGACACCATTTTAATTTAAAAATTTTATTTTTAATTTCGGGAAGTGACTAACCTAATAACTATTGACTCGAAGCTGATTGCAGATGAATCTTTAGTTTCAACACAGAACAAGGAACTACCAGAAGCGGCACTCTCAGCACCGCCTTTGATGTTTTTTTGTGACCTTCGCCATTTTGTTGTTGGTAATATTGGCGGGAAATTTAAACAGCATGTTTATAAACAAACTTTACACAGGCTGAATACAGTTGCGTTATTCGAAGAATTCTATTTATAATGGGTATTAAAACTATTAACGTAAACTGGATAAAATTATCTCTACGAACAATTGTATTCTTAATATAGTCATAAAATGTATTGAAATCAATACAATGTCTCGCCTGAAAAAAATCTGTAATTTCTTACTGGGAGGTTGTTCTGGGGAAATATTAAAAATTTTTCTTTTTAAACTATCAAGTTGGGGGAAAATAGTCGGTAGTGCTGTTGGTAGCAATCTATTTTGATACATATTTGTCGTGCGCACAACTTAAAATTGTTATAAAGTTCGGCTGAACTTTTACTTGCCAAATCCCCACGATTGCATGCTTCCAACTTCCAACCACTATACGGACCTTAAAAGAAGAAAGGTTTACAATTACTTGGAAATATTTTATAATTTACATCAATAATAAAATACCTTTGGGGATCCTTAGGAAACCTAAGTAAACTAATGTCTTTTCCTGTCGTACTATTTGGATATTCCTTGAGAGCGCAAACGGTTCCACCTCGATTACTCATATCGGTAATAAAAATTACTATCAACAACACTTTCCCGCTATGACCTTTTACCTATTCACAGCACAATAAAACTAAAACCTTTTAAGAATTTATTTCGGCATTATGTCAAAGACTGTCATTTATTGTTTTAACCTAAAACAATAAATGAACTGACGGATGTACTAACAACAAAATGGCGGCAATGGAATTTTGGCGGGAAGCCCAAGTGTCGTTTCTGGTAGTTCTCTTTTCTGTGGTTTCAATCCTGAATGCAGCTCAGGCAAAAGAATGCGTAAAACCTTTGTTTACGCCGAGTTGGCAATTATTATTTTATTTTAAAAATTTAGGGAAATCTACAATTTGTATACTTTTGTTTGACACCTCTTGTCAGCAAGAAACCTCTGCGCGCAGAAGGATCAGACAGAGACTGGATTTTAATAATTCTGGTACAAAATGTCTCACACCATGTGTAATGGTGAGGATACGGAAGAAGAAGAAGGTATACAAATGCCTTACTCTACCATATCATTGAATTCGTTCTGAGTTATCTTAAATTTAACTTATCTAACCTACGTGGTCGTGAGAAAGGTAAATGACCTTCTGTTATAATATGATGCTCTACGGAATGTTTAACGAGCAAATTGTAATTTTGCGAACTTATCAAGCTTGGAAATTCTAAAAATAATGCTGTGTATTCATTTGATATGCTAAATAACTTAGGAGAATGTAATAGACCATTGACAGAAAATAAATGTTGATAAACTAGTCATATTGTCAATTAAACATTTATGTTTCAAATCAACAACTAAACTAAAATGCATTAAAAAGTCGGCTCCAATAATAGGGACATTAATATTTGCAATATTAAAAACAAAAGGAAATAACCTACGTAAGTTTAAATCGATTTTCAAAAAATTTTTCCCGAATGCATTAATAATAGTTCCATTAGCGGCTGTCAGTACAATATCAGGGTTCTTCTTAATATCTGTTAAAAGATTCCGAGGTACTATCGACAAATCGGCGCCTGTGTCAATGAGAAAATTTAAGTTATTTACATTATCAAATATAGGTCGTGTGCGCGTGACGTCACAGAGCTGAGACCTTAGGAAAACAAACCGCTGTCATTGCTGTCAAATGACAACTGACTGAACATAAGAATTGAAAGTTTTCATAATATTAGAGTTTTTATGGATATTATATCACACAAAATGGCAAGTTTTTGTTGTATTATTAGTCGTGGCAGTGACGCAATCCGTGACAACATCAGTTTTTATAAAATAACGTCGATTTACAGCCAGAAGAGGTTAGAATTAAAAGATTCCAAGCAATTAAAAGGAATTATTTTACTGGGGTATTCCAAGCATTTTATTAATGGTAAGTTGTTACTTGTTAATTTAAGAATTTGATTTTTAGTGTGGATTTATGTTATAGGAAAGACGGCCGTAATTCAAGACCACGATGATCCATCCAGTTTGGTGTTCTCTTCGACCCTAGCCACCGTTTACTGCTAAAAAATTGAAATGAAAAACTGGGTAGTGAACGAATTTTGTCTAGAGTAGTAACACAGTCACAATGAGTACTGAAGGATCATCTGGATCAGCAATAGTCCAAGGTGTCGATGACTTTTGTTCAAGATGCACCGCTAAGAGCTCATAACCTGAAAACGAATTTGTATGTTAGCAATTATTCATTAAGCATTATTTAATTAGGTAAGCATATATTGAAAAAAGAGTTGATCAACGACAACTAATTCTTACCTTTGCAAAAAGCTTTTATCCTGTAAATTTCTTGGAGAGTGTACTGCTTTCACCCAACCACAAATAGTTTCAAGATTTTTGAATGCCTTGAACTCATCCTTTTGTCTATGCATTTCTCACAAAAACCAAGTAATTCACAATATCCCTTTGTGAAATATAATGAAATACACTAATATTTGTACTGAAGTCATCATTTCTCAAAATATAAGCGATTTAATTCGATGACACCAACTTTTTCCATACATTTCCTCTACATTATGAGACGATTTCGTAAAATATAAACTTATCTCCATATTAACGAAAAAAATTTCCTAGACACAATAATTAAGGATAGTTGTGGATGTTAAATAATCCAAAATTAAGTTTTAAAATATCACAAAAACGGCAAAATATACTTTAAAACAACACGTTTAATCGGCATGTCACTTAATGACAGCTGTTTGTTTTCCTAAGGTCTCAGAATCTGTGACGTCAGCGCACGCGACCTATAAAAAGACGACGTTTACTATTTGAAATATTAACGTCAGCTGTCAAAGTATCATTAACTTTTAGTCATTTCTGATTGTCAACTTTGAAGTCTTTGGCGAAAGTGCACCAATCTCCGAGACATTTAAAGGCTTTACGACCATAAAGTTGATGGTAATAGCAAACTTTGACATTAGAAAGGTTATATCTAACGCGGATATTGTTTTGACTACTAGAACGGGGCCTTGAGCCCATGCGATTTCCTGAGTCGTAACGATTTTTACAATTATCACAAAAGGTGCCAGAAACTGTAGGAGTAACAGGAGTTATTGAAGAAACTTTAGACTCAATAGCGTGTAATTGTGATGAAAAAATGTCTTGTTTGTGCAAGACTTGATTCAACGTATCTTGAAAGGTTGTAATCAAATTTGACGTAGATAATGTGGCATTAATGTTACAAACTGAATTAAATATACGGGAAATCATAGAATTCTGACACGACTCCCAGATACGATCAGCAATGTCGATTATTTCTTTAATCTCGGTTTTTCCGGGTGCAGTGATGGCAATATACCACATGGGAACCTCCGACAATCGACAGCATTGACCGGTAAAAATCGTACGGTTTGAGGTCCCCCATCTGGGAACCAGAGAGTAAGTCTTCTAACCGCTTTTCCTCGCTCGAGGTCAAACGAGAAATCAGGATAGTTTTTAAGTTATCGTACAAATCAAATTCGGATAGATTAGTGACAACGTCATAAACTGTTATGATAACATCCGGTGGGAAACTTGTAATGACATAATCATACTTTTTTCGACCACTGACAACTCGGATGTTAAATTGTGATTCAATTTGTGTGAACCATATTTCGGGTTTGGGCACCCAGAAAGGAGGAAGTTTAATATTTGTGACATAATTATTATGCGATATCACAACTGTTTCGTCTGGTAAAATATCATTTGAACGAGATGCTTGCTGAGATGTCTCTGAATGAGATGCTTTTTTAGATGTCATCACCAAATGACTGACAATCAATCAATCAATAACAGTTTATTTTCAAATTAAAATTACTTGAATGCGCCTAATCGGATCCCGGTCCAGAGCCGGCCGCGCAACCACGGCTCGCAGCGTTGTGGTGAATGCGCGGCCAGGTGGAGCGGGTTCGGTTTGGCTAGAACGATAGATATTTAAATTTTAGAGCTACTGCTTAAAAAAGATAAAAGCTTAAATCTAACAATTTGGTTGTCTATAGAAACTAAAGAACTTTAAAAAACTTAATATTACAGTAGGTATTGGTTTTTAATTGCCCTAAACACTGTACACTTTTTACAAGTCTGATTGCTGATACGAAAAAACCCGTTCGAACTAATAACGTTCTTCGTCCGGTGGTCGTACTGCCTCCGGAAAGGTAGGGTGAAAGGAAAGCTGGAGTTTAAAGAGTTTGGATTTTCAAGAAGTTGCGAATATTTTTACCAGTGGCATAGCGCCATCTGAGGTATAGGGATTTGTAATTGCAATAAAAGTTTCGCGATCAAGGAGCGCACCAAAGTGATCATAAATGGAATGTCATTAAATTGCACTACTATTGCACAGCGAAAATAAATAAGTTGAAAATACATTTGTAAGCAAACATTTATAAAATCACAATTTTTATTTTAGTTACACAGTTGGTGCAAAACCCTTTAACCAGTTATTCAAAAGTAATTGTAAATAGAAAAGTAACACGGTATGAAGTTTGAAAGTATAATTAATAATACTTACTTGTTGAGCAAAAATAAATAAATTTTACTATAAATCCACTTTGTTACAACACGTCATTGCATCGAAGTCTTTAAATTGCACAAATAAAATGGACTAGAACTTATGCTTAATTAGAATGTAGACTGCATAACGTTTTGCTCTGAAATTTTACAATTGTTTAAAAAAATACAACAAATAAAACCTTTTTCTATAACGCTGTCTATTTTTTCTTTAAAAGAACAAGGTACAATATTGAAGAAATAAAATAATGCATGAAATCAATCAGTCTTCTCCGCATCGTATTTTCAAGCTATTTAATAATTAAGTAATAAGTACGATTGTCATATACGTAACACATACATTTGAACAAATAAATTAAACAAAGAAGTTGAAATTGAATTGGACTAGGTGAATTTCCGTAAGAGTCGTTTCCTGTATGTTTTCTTATCCAGTTGTGGTAAGATGTCACTCTGGTGAAAACAGATGGTGCTCCAATAGTACAATTAAGTCCAAAAGCAGTAATGCCTACTTGCACATTGTTCACCAAGAGAGGTCCGCCTGAATCTCCCACACAAGCCCCAACTCTGCCTTCGCCCGATAAGCACACATGATCGAGGTTAATGATCTGAAAATCATAGTTAAAGTTGACTAAACACTTATTCTTTGTATAAAAAATGTCGGCGTCTTTGGCGGTGCAGTAAAGATCACAGACGCCTACATTTTTTGTGTGTAGGGTAAGTCTGTAGTTAACTATAGTCAAGGGGTCTACACACGATCCAGCGGCAGGGACCCAGCCATGTCGGCATGCTTTGAACTCATTCCTAAAAGTGAACTGATCCGTTGGAATTCCAATTATCTTCAAAGCGTACCGGCAATGTCGGGTTCCTGCCGCTGGATCGTGTGTGTCTTTATTTGACTAGAGTGACACCACAGATTAGGAACGATAGGTACGACAGTTGAAAAGATAAACGATTCAGGGTTGCCACTTTTGGTTTATCGAAATCGGAACAATAACGTCCCTAACCCGTAAAAGAGTGCCTACTTTTTTAAATGTTTTTAAAAATTTTGAAAACATCTGAATAAGCAATAACTTTTATGAACATTTTAACTTTGTTTCAAAGGCAAAATAATTTATTAACGCAATTTTAAACTTATATCTGCCCATCGTTTCCGAAGTTCTTTTCCGTTGGCACCCATCATATAGCCTTGGGAAATATTTGGTATTTTTTCGAGCAAAATCCAATAAAAATTTATCGTTTTACTGGGGATATAATCCAGTAACCTTGTAATCAAATCGGATATCTATGCTTTTTTAATATGTTATATAGGCTTAAAAATTAATGTTAAATCCAAGTTTATGACCTCGGCAGACCTCCGGGTCTTAGTTAAAAATCCAAAAAACTGAATAAGCAATAACTTTTATGAACATTTGAACTTTTATTTATTTTTTTTATTTGTTGTGAGTCAAAGGCAAAATAATATACTAACGCAATTGCTTCCATATCCAGTGGAAGCATAGTAACGCAAAAAAATTTCAAACATTTTTATTGTTCAAATAGGCTTAGAATTTCATGAAACGTCGAGATTTTAAGTTTGAGCAAACAAACATTTTCTATCTGTCTACGTCTGTAACTTTTTTTGTGCGCACATTTACTCTGGAACACGTATGAATTTTAAGGTAATCTGGAACTAGATTATATTTTGATCTTTTTTCGTTGAAGGATTGGGGAATAAATTGAGGTAAATGGGGGTAAATAGGTAAATCAAGAGTCCGTAAAATTGGTATTTAATACATTTAAAAGAAGTTAAGGTCTCAAAAAATTTTTTGGCATTAGCCACTCTCATTACTACCCACACCTCATTATTAAAGGAGGTGAAAAAAATAAAATTGTAATTTAGCGTGTAAGAACCTAAGGCCTCAAAAATGTTTTACATCATCCACCCCCACTGCCACCCAGTAGTATGGGTATGCGGTGGCTGTTCTTGGGTAAAATGGATGCGCAGTGGATTACCTCGAGTATTTTACTTAGTCTTACTTCCACATCCAGTGGAAGTATAGTAACCCAAAAAAAAAAAAAAATTGAAAATTTTTATGGTTCAAATAGGCTTAGATTTTCATAAACATCGAGATTTTAAGTTTGAGCAAAACGAAATTCTGTCTGTCTGTCTGTCGGTCTGACCGTCTAACTTTTTTTGTTCGCACAGTTACTCTGGAACCGTCTAAGATATTGACTTGTTTGATACACATATGTATTTTAACGAGATCTGAAAACAGACTGTATTTTTATCTTATTCCATTGAAGGGGGTAAATTGGAGTGTATAGGTAAATCGAGCAAGTAAGAGTCCATAAAATTGGTATTTAGTATACAGTGTGTTTCAGTTAACATTCCCACAGCCGATATTTCGGAAACTAAGAAATATATTTTTATTCTGTAAACGGTAATAGATTTCTATGGTTAATGCCTTCTTCAGGAAGTACAATTTACTATTATAACATTATTACCAGAGATGGCGCTGCAGTTTAAAAATGTTTTTCAATCAAGGATGGTTTGAAACATATGTCATTCAATCAAGAATTAAATTTTAAACAGAATTGTTTTTATTCTAAAAAGTCAGATCTGCAGTAGTTTTTGAGTTACTTTAATATTATTGTCTAATTTTTGAGTGTAATTAATTTTTTTTTAATTGCTGTAACTTTTTTAATCTTGATATTCGGATGTAGGTTCCTAATAATTTTTTTGCCTACTATAAGAGAATTATTTACTGGTACATCCGAAAATCAAGATGAAAAAAGTTACAGCAATTAAAAAATATATATAACACTCAAAAATTAGCAATACAATTAAAATAACTCAAAAACTACTGCAGACCTGAGTTTTTGGAATAAGAACAAATTTAATTCTTAATCGAATAGCATATGTTTCAAACCTTCCTTGATCGAAAAATATTTTTAAACTACAGCGCCATCTCTGGTGATAATGTTATAATAGTAAATTGTACTTCCCGAAGAAGGCATTAACCATAGAAATCCAACACCGTTTACAGAATGAAAATATATTCCTTAGTTTCCGAAATATCGGCTGTGGAAATGTTAACTGAAACACACTGTATATAAGACCCCATTTTTAAAGTGGGCGAAAAAAATAAAATAGGTAGTGATTTAGTGTGTGTACAAGTATCAAAGGCACCAAATTTTTTTTTTTACTTCATCCGCCCCCACTATCACCCCTTCCTCCACCTCCACTCCCACTACAGATGTGGCATATCGTTTTATGGGGTTTTTGGCGTAGACGATTTCAAATACTATGTTATTCAAGTTCCATAAACTAATTTTTCTCATCGTGAGGACTTGGATAGAAAATCTGTATGTGCAAGTAGTGATTCGTTGGGTAGCGGTTTTTTAAACTTATATCTGCCCATCGGTTCCGAAGTTCTTTTCCATTGGCACCCATTATATCGCCTTGGGGAATGACCTATTAAGTTTCCAGGATTATTTGGTATTTTTTTCGAGAAAGATCCAATTAAAATTTATCGTTTTAAATTTACCAACAAGCTGGGGATAAGTTATCACCATATTCATAGTTATTTGTAGCTCTGCCTTGATCAATTCCACAAAGCATCTATCCCTCTCGTTCTTGCACTTCACTAGGAAAATACTAGCGCTACGTAGGAATTCCACGGACATCTTTAGTCCGCAAACAAGTGGAGATTGACGAATGACAAGGAAAGAAGTTGATTCTCTATCATGGTACTCTTCTACCTCACAAAATCATAAGATCGGGACATAAGCGCAACCAGTCGGGACCCGGAACGATGCACTAAAAAGCGGGACTATCCCAACAAAATCGGGAAAAGTGGCAACCCTGAAACGATTTTCGGGAGATAAAACACATAACCCGTTTAAATGTCCACTGAACTCCAATATAGAGTTCAGTGATCTAGCCGTACAGGTTACGTTTGTTTTTGTTAGAAAATTTTAGAAATTTTGCTCGTGCTTGCGTGTAGCTTAAGTTGGTCCAAAAATGACTTAATTTTTTATAAAGGGTCTCGATTCTCCAAAGAGTCTCACTGGTTAAATATATGGAATTGGGTCCAGCGGCTTATTGGGCTATTCATTTAATTGAATGTTGCTTATGACTAGGAATGCTCAATAAAATATATAATAAGCCTCTATCCCCTATATTAATAGAGTTATGGGGGTAACAACCCTAAACTTTAAAATTAATTTTTTTCAAAACTATTAAAATTAGTAGGAGACGCTGATATAAAATAGATTTATATTTTATATTTTTTTTACATTCCCATTACGTCATTTAGTATAAAAAAGATAATTTAATTTGAGGGTGCTGTTTTTATATCAGCTCCTCGAGTGACACCTACCAAAAAAACATATATTATTTAACACTAACATAATTATCGTGTGTAAAAATTACTTCAAGGTCAAATTGGGAGAAGATGCTTAAAAGTATAAATCTAGATAATGAACACAGGCACACAAAAAAAAATTAAGTGCGAAGATCTAGACCACTTAATTCCTACTCATTCTAAGCTAATAATCAAAAAAATATGCTACTACTTTTAACTTGGCTCTCAATTATTTTTTTTTGCTTCAGAAGTATGGATTTTATTAGACAATATGGTTAGGCCATTTTAATTAATCCACAGTAATATCTCTTCAGGAAGGGACACTAGCGAAAAACGTTTAAGACAAAAATTGTTCCGTTCAGAGGGGAGTATCTTTTGGGTAGTATAATTTTCCACACCCCACCCCTGATGAGCTTTTGAATTTTTAATGGCACTCTCCACTTTTGATCGCGTATTCTGATTCTACGAAAAAAATTACATAACTTTTGTAGCAAACATTTTGTTCTCCCCCTCCACCCTGATGAGCGGGGACGGAGGTGTAACTTTCGAATTTTCAAAAACCAGCAGAGAAACTAGGGCATTTTTAGGTAAAATGTTTGAAACAAAAGTTGTTTAGTTCAGAGAGGGGCATCTTTTGTTTGAAACATTTTTCCTAAAAATGCCCTAGTTCAGAGATGTTCGCCTGCAGGATATTGAAAAATCGAAAGTTACACCGCCATCTCCGCTGATCAGAGTGGGGGGGGGGAGAAAAAAATGTTTGGTATAAAAGTTATGCAATTTTTTTCGTAGAATCAGAATACGCGATCAAAAATGGAGAGTGCCATTAAAAATTCAAAAGTTACCCCCACCAAAATCAAATCAAATCAAATCAATTTATTTTGTTTTGGGACAATTACAAAATTGTATAACAATAGTCAGAAGTGGCAAAGGAGAAAATAATATAATATAATATAAACTAATCTAACTTAATCTAAGTATTAAAAAAATCATCTAAAGAATAAAAACACTTATCTACCAGGAACAATTTCAATTTTTTCTTGAATTGGTGTAATTCAGTATTTTGTTTAAAATCATTTGGCAATTTATTAAAAATTTTTAGTCCTAAATAATTGGGTGATTTATTGGTAACTGACAGTTTTGAAAAGGGTACATAAATATCATTCTTATGCCTTGTATTTAACCCGTGTATATCTTTATTGAGATTGAACTTATGTCTATTTTTAAAAATATATATACATATTTCAAATATAAACAAAGACGTTAAAGTTAAAATTTTATACTGCACAAAAATGGTTCTGCAGGTATGTTTGTTAGGCACATTCGCTATGTTACGTAAGATACGTTTTTGCGATATAAAAACAGTTTGAGATAGTGTGGACACACCTCAGAAACAGACACCATAGCGTAGTCGTGACTCTACCTTTGCATAATATAAATTAATTAATTGTTGTTTATTTAAAATTTCCTTCATATTTCTAAGTAAGAAATTAATTGAACTCATATAGGAAACAAGAAAATTACAATGAGCTTTCCAGTTGAGACATTCATCTATATGAATTCCTAAAAAACTAATACTAGCAGTACCATCGTTTTCAATTTTACAGTTATTGATATTAACCGCTACAGTGTCACACTTTTTTTGCCTATTGTGAAATCTAATTATTTGTGTTTTATTTGCATCGAAATGTAAATAATTCTGTCTGAACCAACTGCAGACATGTTCCAAAGTTTTGTTTATGTCTAAATGTAAATTATCAAGCGATTTGTTTGAGATAATTAAAGACAAATCATCAGCATACATAGTGAAAAAAGTTTTACCTAATACAGACTCTAATGAGTTTACATATAAGATAAATAGTACAGGGCCCAGGACGGAGCCTTGCGGTACGCCCATATCTACTAAAGAAAAATCAGAATTAACCCCATTTACGGAATCGTGATCACTATATTGTATTGAAACATATTGTTTCCGAGAATGTATGAAAGAAGATATCCAATTCAAAGGAACACCCCGTATGCCGTAATCGTAAAGTTTATTGAGTAAACTGTCATGATCTACGCAGTCAAACGCCCTACTGAGGACACAGAAGACTCCAACAGGGCATTCGCCTGCATCAATACATCTAATAACTTCTTCGTAAAAGGAATGTGTAGCCGTTATGGTACACTCAAAGAAAATGATAGGTAAATTCAACCAAAAAGAGCATATGAAATCGCGCCTATCTAGTTTCATAGTAAAATCAATCAGTAAAGAATAGTCATACAACTTTATTTGTTTTCGTAAACAAATAGTAGTTTAATAATCATATCTTCTTGTAACAAATTAAATAGTACAATGACATTTTTTTGTGTTCACTAACCATTTTCAATTTGGTCTACAATTAAATAGTACAACGACTTTGTTTTTTGTTCACCAACTAATTTTTAGGTTGATCTACACTTTATTGTATCATGAAGTTTTTTTTTGGTTAGCCAAAATCTCAGTATTGAGACATCAGACCACCCAAACCAAAGATTAGAGATCGTTTCTAAGATCCATCCAAATATATCGATGATCCCTGAGAGAATTTGAACACTGCAATCATGTTATTAATTTTCTATAAATTCATAAGAGTGCAAGATAATGCATGATGGATTATTGTTAGTGATTTGTATGTGGCGTCATCTGGGAATGATTTCTGTAATAGACTACGTGGTAAGCAAGCAAATTTTATGGTAATTCTTTTAGAACTTCTAGAAGACGACAATAATATTGGTTTGTCTACCAAGTACAATTGTACAGCGAACTAATACTGGGTTAGAATTACAATTCGATAATAGTTAAAAATAAAATATACTATTATCTAGTTTAATTTGACAGAATTCAACAAAATAATAGTCAGACGAACAAAATAATAGTCTTATTCATCTATTTTTTAAGTTAATGTTTGTTTTGTTGTACGACAACTTTTTATTAATTAAAATAACAATCACCTCTTGTTTAAAAATACCATCAGTATAGTTTGGTTTAACAAAATTAACGATATTGTTAGTTAACCATTTGTTTTTGTTGAATTTACCCATACTATTTCTTTGAGTGTAGACATTCCAGAGCGAAAACCATGTTGATTATTAGATAAAGTTTTTAATTTGTTTACAAATATTGTTAAACTATTTAAGTACGCATACTCAAAAACCTTTGAAAAGCTTAAAGGGACGGTAACCGGCCTATAATTTTCTAAAGCCATTCGATCATTTTTTTTTTTTTTAAATAGGTACTTTACCCGTCTTCAGTAGTTCAGGGAAAATACCAGTTTCGAATGATAAATTCACTAGGTATGTTAAAGGGTTTATTAATAACTTTAAAACATGTTTAATAAGAAACATTGGAACATCGTCCGGTCCTGCCGATTTTTTACTTTTTAATTTATTATTTAATAAATTAAACAGTTCATCATCAGTAAATGGATCGAGAAACAAACTTTGATTTACTTTTAAATTAGTTTGATTTACATTAGTAACGGTACTTATCACGGGTGGGGGGGTGGAAAATTGTTCTACCCAAAAGATGTCCCCTTCTGAATGGAACAACTTTTGTCTGAAACATTTTTCGCTAATCTCCTTTTCTGAGGAGATATTTCTGTGGATTAATTAAAATGGCCTAACCATATTGTCTAATAAAATCAATACTTCTGAAGCAAAAAAAAATAATTGAGAGCCAAGCTAAAAGTAGTAGTATATTTTTTTGATTATTGGCTTCCAAATGAGTAGGAATTAAGTGACTTAGCACTTAATTTTTTTTTTGTGTGCCTGTGTTCATTACCTAGATTTATATTTTTAAGCATTTTCTCCCAATTTGACCTTGAAGTAATTTTTACACACGATAATTATGTTAGTGTTAAATAATATATATTTTTTTGGTAGGTGTCACTCGAGGGGTTGATATATAAACAGCACCCTCAAAAATTAAATTATTTTTCTTATATACTAAATGACGTAATAGGAATGTAAAAAAAAATGAAAACTATAAAGCTATTTTACATCAACGTTTCCTATTCATTTCAATTAATTATCTTCAATAGTTTTAAAAAAATTTAATTTTAAAGTTGACTCATATAGGGGATAGAGGTTTGTTATATATTTTATTGTGCATTCCTAGTCATAAGCAATATTCATGTGATTGAATAGTCCAATAAGCCGCTGGGCCCAATTCCATATACTTAACCGGCGAGACCCTTTAATATTGTGGTGCAGTTGTATTAATTTTATTTCCATCTACTGAAACATATAAGTACACATTTCTAAATTGTTTTGTGAGGAATTAACTTAACTATCTCTTTCCAGTAGATAGTTTTTTATTTGGAAGCTGGTTTACTCTTTTATTGTATTACATCGAAATATTAAGAAAATCATAAAACTGAATAATCAAAAATTTTGTTTAAACGAACTCGTACATACCCCCGTCTCGAAATATCGACTACACTCTTCATTTGACATGATACGACTGCTGACGCTCCTTAAATTGTTGGATTTCCCAGTTTCAGTCCGTCCCCGGCCTACTACAGTACCAATTTTGTCTGCATAGCTCTCTCCTCCTCTGGCATATACCACTATGCTACGGTTTTGGTTTAGTTTGAAGGATCCTGATAATTTTATTAGAGCTATGTCATTTTTAGTGAAGTTTCCATCAGAGTAATAGTCCTCGTGAGATATAAACTCGTCAGCGCCCATTTTATCATCTTTAGTGTAGTGTTGGACATCACCCGAAATAATAATAATAAACGGAAGATATCTAAGAAAATAAATTTAAATTAATTTGCCACTAATAATATCCCAAGTAGCACAGATATCTTTAAGAAGTTCTATTTACCGCCCGCGAGGATATCTTGTATTTATGTACTCTAGAAGTCCTTCCGAAATCAAAATGAGAAATCTTTATATGTGCTCAACTTTTATGCACTGGGGAAATGTAAACTGGGCATTATATAGGAATTTCAACTTTTGTTAACCCACAGATATCTACTAGAAGTTCTAAAAGGGAATTACCATACAGTTCAATTTTCTAAGTATTATTGAAATCAAATAAAGTATTAAAAGGGAAATAGTATTGTTATCCTTAACAGAATACTTGTAGACATCTTCTAGAAGTTCTAAAAGGGAATTACCATACAGCTCAATTTTCTATGTATTACAGAGATCAAATAAAGTATTAAAATGGAAATATTATTATTATCGCTAATAGAACACCTATAGAAATCGCAAGAAGAAATTCTTTTAATGCATAAAATTTGTTTGCTTACCACGTAGTTTGTTACAGAAATTATTCCTAGATGACGCCACGTACAAACCACTGACGATAATCAGTCATACATTATCTTATACTCATGAATTTATAGAACATTAATAACATTACTGCAACGTTCAAATTCTCTCAGGGATCATCGATTTATTTGGATGAATCTTATAACGATCTCTAATCTTTGGTTTGGTTTGGGCCTGATGTCTCATACTGAGATTTTGATTAACCAACATTTCACCAGCTGCCGCTGGCAATTCTATAAGATGTGTATGTTGGTACATCTAATAGAAATCATATAAAGATGTTCGCAGTACCGTTTATATTGGTAAGCGATAAAATACCCGAAAGATTACTACAGGAATTAAATCTGTTTGCAGTGTTTGCAGGTTCGATGCGGTACATCTAACAGAAATCCTATAAAGATGTCCTCGGGACCATTTATATTGGCAAGCGATAAGATATCCTAAAGATTACTATGGGAATTCTATAGGTATGCAAAAGGCTGCTCACAGGATTCTATACTAATAGCTTTTTTCGATTACCATGTGAAGTACTATTTAATACTGATATGCTGACATTTGCCCATCTTAGGGAACTCTTACAGATCTCTAGAAGATATTTACTAATTCCTAAATTTTTATCCTCGGGATATCTTGAGGATTTAATTGTGCTACTTGGGATATGACATGAAAAATATTTTAATAAATCTTTAAGCACTGGACATTACTTAATAGGTACAAATTTAAAAATTCTTTCATTGAAAACAGATCGAGGAAAATGCAAACATGTATTCTACCTGGTACTAATAATCCTAGAATCAAAAAATCGGTAGCTACGGCTAGAACCGGCTGGAACCTCCCCACCCAGTGGATCTTTGAAGCCGAAGAAAGCACTAAAAAATATGAACGATCTCATTTAATTCATTCATTGCTGATCCAGATGATCCTTCAGACTAATTGTGACTGTGTTACTAGTCTAGACAAAATTTGTTGACAACCTAGGCTTTCCTTTCAATTTTTTAGCAGTATATACGGTGGCTGTGGTCAAAGGGTTAACTGTTATGAATTTTATGAAAAATACTACATAAATTAAACAATGAAGGACTGAAGTACTGTGAACTAGTTGAAATATGTAAAAAAGTGTACACAATGTCTTCCAGTGTTGACCTCTTGCCTATGATATACCTATAGATTGAACTATACAAATCATTGTACCTAATTTGTGCAAGAACTTTTTGTTATCATGTCTTATTAATGTTATAGAATATATCTAACATGTACTTTATTTTTTTCATGTAGGTTAATTGGCAACTATCTCTTGTATTTTATTAAATATCACTTTTTTTTTATTATAAATTTTATTTATCAGTCCTATTATCGTTAGCAGTAAATTGATATAGTCGATTATGTTGAACATGCATCTAACTGAAAGTAAAAAAGATGGATAGCCGCGATTAAAAGGGCTGATCTAACACCTTCCATCGTTTTTACATCTCGATTTTCCAACATTAACTTCTTGAAATACTCACTCTGCATAATTAAATAAAGTTTATTACTTGAAAACAATCAAAAACGCCTTGCCACAATCCACAAAAAAAAACTATATTGTTAAAATTTCAAGATACTTAGCCAGGCCAACGGAAAAACACAAACTGTTTTGACAAACGTTTAACGACTGTCAACAAATGTTTGACCGCCACGCAAAGTTGGAAGTCACGTGGTTTGGATTAATAAAGATAGACTGCTAATTACAGGTTAGTTTTCCAACCTACAAAAAGAGTCCCATTTTATTAGGACAAAGTATTTAGAACTTCATAAACATTACACTGTACTAGATTTTAGTTGAAAGTATGGGAACCAGGCAGACATTTTAATAATTAGTAATATTCTTAAATCTTAAGAAATATATATTTTTCAGGTTAGCTGTAACGTCACGTACCATAACCTATAAATCAACATTCACAAAGGTTACCAACCCAAATATTTTTGACAGATGGCAAAATACATTTTCCCCTAACAATAATACCAATAATATTTTTTGGATGCTGTCAGGTGTGCACATATAACGAATTCTTTTTAATTCTTTTAACGGAACGAAATCGAAAGGGTGCAATCGCTGAAATTGGAATTTTTACTGCTTTTCAGTGGTTCGATTACAAATTGTAAGTAATCATAAAATAAACAACTTGTTGTGCCAAAACGGCACTAAACATAATCCGATCTCAACCAAAAACTTTTCAGATCTTCTTGAGCACTAAAGAAACCCTCATACAAAGTTTCATCCAAATCCGTTTAGTAGCTCCGCCGCTATCGTGCTAACATACACACATACATATACACACACACAGACATTTTTTAAAAACCATTATTTTGGGTTCCGTGAATCTCAAAACGTAAAGATTTGATATTATCTCAATTTTCGATTTTGGACTAAATGTAGTAACCTCCCAATTTTATTGTGGGGAGGTTAAAAAATTGCCTCTGACCGAAAAAATTCCAAAATATCCTAGGTGGAATAAGACGTCACATTTTATTTTCTATTTGTTTTTATACATTTTTTTATAGTGTCCTCAATTTAATTATACACTGCTTTCGAAAAGTAGTGGATAAATTCGATAAATTCTTTTTTTTTTTTTTGAGAAATCAATCCGGTCATGCCAAACGGTTCACATTGACCGCCGTCTTGTTATATATTTTTAAACTTTGTTTGACAATTTTCAAAAAGCTATGACGTCATCATTTTTTTTAAATAGCAACCCGCTTTTTTGTTACGGGATTTGAGAGAGTGTATTTTTTTACATACAATACGATAAATATCAATGCAGGTTGAATGAGGGAATTTTAAGAAAAACTATCTTAATATTTAAACATATGGGTACTAACTTTACTAAAAATGAAAAAAATTAAAACCACTTAAATGTTCAAATTAGGTACGCTCCATTGGCAGCCTAACAATAGCCAAGGTGCCTAATAAACTCTCTTTGAACGTCATCGATAACACAGCCACACAAAAAAAATAAAGTGTCTTGACCCCAGAGACTGACTAGGTAGACTTTATGTTTTTCGGATTGCTGAATCCGAATCCGGGGTCCATTTGATCCCATGTCATCAGGTTTAAGATCATT
The DNA here is from genome assembly GCA_936432065.2 of Rutpela maculata. NCBI lineage: Eukaryota > Metazoa > Arthropoda > Insecta > Coleoptera > Cerambycidae > Rutpela > Rutpela maculata. The sequence goes on along the minus strand of OW386292.2, from coordinate 25,143,195 downwards.
TGAAGGTCAAATTGAGATATGACCGTGAAAAATTCCGTAAAAAATTTACGTTTATGTTTTTGAGGTTACTGAATCCGAATCCGGGGTCCATTTGATCCCATGTCATCAAGTTTAAGGTTATTTGAAGGTCAAATTGAGATAGGAAAGTGAAAAATTTCGCAAAAAATTTATGTTTATGTTTTTGAGGTTGCTGAATCCGAATACCATCATGTCAGAATCAAGGTCAAATGAAGGTCTAACACATGAAATTCAATAATACAATCTTTTTTGACCCCGGATTCTGAAAAAGCAGAAAATTTTACGTCCAAATACATCCTGAACGGTTCATGAAACCAATTTCTTGGGTCATTTGTTGGTTATCAAGCGGTCAAATGCTTATTTTCCATCTCTTAGCTGATATATCGATTGTAAATCGAAAACTTGCGTCTATGACTAGTGACCTTCAAGTTTTTGTGGTAGCTTATCACGATCCCGGTATCTATTTGATACCATGACGTATAAACCAAGGTCAATCGAAGGTCAAACGCCATAATTCGAATGATATAAATTTTTTAACCCCGTATTCTCAAAGAACAAAAAATCTTATGTCCAAATGCGTCTTGATCTGACTCGAACCGAACTTTGGGTTTCATATGGAGGTATTAAACTATTTTGAGATGTTTTAAACTACATTTTTAAGTCCAAAGACCTAAATCCAAATCTGCTGAATTCAAAAGCCTCAAAATTCGATAACCGAATAACCTAATAGCTCTAAAAACTTGATCCCGTAGCTATAAAATGGGGATTACAGACGATGAAAGCTGATGAATCCGTTTACTCGAATGACCACATTGCTCAATAATCCCATAACCGAGTAACCCCATAATTTTATTACTTAGTCTCTCATAGCAAAAATTCTGTTCTTTATAAATAAAGTTGTTGAGCTTCACAACTCTAAACCATGCCACTGTAATTATGGAACACATTTTCTCGCTCTGCATCATGAAATTTCTTTGCATGGAACAACCTTTACACTCAAATCAGCATAGCACTTGTGTCTGCATCCAGGGCACCTCCTCGCGGTGACGGCGGGCAACGGAGTAAGCCCGTTATGATGTACAAAATCCGTTCACGCAACCTCCTCGTGGTGTACATCGGGTAACGCTAATTCTGACGGTTTCACAATTCAGTTGAAAGATTCAAAAGAAATCTGTATTTGACCTGCAGATGATCTTTCAGGGTCCAAAAAATTATATCATTCGAATTATAGCGTTTGACCTCAGTTTATACATCATGGTATCAAATGGATATCTGGATCATGATAAGTCACCACAAAAACTTAAAGGTCACTAGTCATAGACGCAAGTTTTCGATTTACAATCGATATATCAGCTAATAAATGGAAAATAAGCATTTGACCGCTTGATAACCAACAAATGACCTAAGAAATCGGTTCCATAAACCGTTCAGGATGTCTTTGGATGTAAAATTTTCTGCTTTTTCAGAATCCGGGGTCAAAAAAGATTGTATTATTGAATTTCATGTGTTTGACCTTCATTTGACCGTGATTCTGACATGATGGTATCAAATAAACCCCGGATTCGGATTCAGCAACCTCAGAAACATAAACATAAATTTTTTACGGAATTTTTCACGGTCATATCTCAATTTGACCTTCAAATGACCTTAAACCTGATGGCATGGGATCAAATGGACCCCGGATTCGGATTCAGCGACCCGAAAAACATAAAGTCTACATAGTCAGTCTCTGGGGTCAAGACACTTTATTTTATTTGTGTGGCTGTGTAATTTCCGGTGATATGTGCCGCATTTCTTTAATTCTTCCACATTGGTTAATGTAGAGGTGCCCCATCTTGTTGAAAAAATAAGTCGTTTTCCGGAGGATTGGGTATTTCTGTATCTGGATACAAGGTTACCCAGCGCGGGAATGAAAATGTCTCGCACCGGCTAAAATATGGTCAAAAAAATAAGACCCAGAATTCTTTCATCAACTATTTCACACCACACATTAAATTTTTGAAGCTTCTGAATGTAACACTCCCTCATCCAGTGGGGATTCTCTGCAGCCCAATAACCACAATTTTGTCTATTGATATGGCCATTTAAAACATTTGTAGCTTATTTCGAAAAAGATATTCTTTCTATGCAGTTGTTATCATTATCGCATAATTCTTGTAATTGGTTGCAAAATTAATGTCGCCGATTTAAATCATCTACACGCAGTTCATGAACTAGGTATACCTTATAAGAATGATAATTTGCTTTTTTGAGTATTTTATGAAAAGTAGACACTGCCATATTAGAATTAGACTCAATGTTATTAAGTGTGAATTGATGACTTTCTTGCACCGTCGACAAAACATTAAACTGATTTTCTTCTTGTGGTGATGCCGACGAGATTTAGAGAAATCGCGAACATGCCTCTGAATTTTGACTTTACTCTGCTTACCAGGCTTTGGCTAATAGATTGCCGATCAAAGTGAGTTGCATTGAACAATTCAACTGCTTCTGTTTGGGTGCGAATCCTGTTATGAAAACCAATCGTGGAAATAATTTCATTTCACTCCCTTAGTTTTAAGATTACACGGTAAAAAAAAATATGGAGTTGTTTGTAAGAGAGCTCCAGTGTCAGCCTTTTGAAAAACCATTATTGACTCCATTATTATTCAAAATCGCATACACCGAAGACAATAGATGGTGCTTGTCATCAATCCAATCAGATCTTGTTTTGAGGGCGGTGTTGAATATTTCAATTTCATTTCATTTTTTCACGACACTATCATATATTTTGCCGAATTTTTTCATATTCTTATTATGCGGTTCGTGTTCTACGATATTAGGTATGCCAAAACTACACGTCTTAAAGTTTTTAAAGTCTCCCTATAGGCGTCTGAATTTAAGATGCCAGCGCCGAAGTGGAGAACTCGTGAACTAATTATAGGCTTTTTATTTATTTGTGTGGAGAATACTTATATTGATATTTTTCTGTTTATTGTTATTTTTGGCGTTAAAAATAATAACATTAATAATATATGATCTAAAGGTTTGTAAGATTTTGTTGTAAGTGATTTGCAAGACGTTAATGGCATTATTCAGCAAAATTCATATATTTTTTAGGTTATCTAGTTTTTCCCTTGAAAAGTACAGTTTCTTCGACATAAACGGTGCCTGGCTAGTTAAATAATAAACTTAAATATTTCTAAATTTATGTACAGTTGTAGTTTAAATTACTTTTTTTTTTCAGGAAACATGAGTGACATTTAGGTTAAGCATATTGCAATGTATGGAACATTTGTAAAGCACTAAAAATGTAAAAATTCTAAGTGTGTGTATGAAGGGGAATATGATTTAAATGCAGGATATATTATTTTGTGTGGTACAACCCATATTCAACACAAAACTTAATAAATAAATGTGTATGCTCTATGTTTACAAACAAGTGTATCAGATTCAAATACCCAAGAAATTAGTGGTACATTGAATATAACTGAAAAGACATTTATTAATTCTTTAAGTAAAATAAATGAAACAGTATTTTGTAAAATATGAAATAGAAATATTCAGGGGTTAAAACATAATAGTGCATGGTGCAATAGTATACATTACTTTTAGATATACTGGAATTACATATATTTACTTATTTCAAAAATTTCACTTACAATGTGTGATTGTCTAGGACATTATTATTGCTACCCGGGCCAAGGTTATTTGCACCAGCTTTTTCCCTCTCAATGCCTGGTTAAAGGTGTCTACACCAAAGGGGGTATGTTTTGAACATTGTCGTGCCAACTCAACTTTCACGAGTTGTCCCTGCAATCTACAAAGGATACCGACTAGGTTGGCTCCAGCAAATTGTAGCCCCTTTAAACGCTATCATATTTTTAATAACTTAGCATCTCAGTTTATCATTTTACTTATTGTTGATATTATCGTACACTAAAGAGACAATGACAGAAAAGCCCATAATTAGTTTTACTATAGACCACCAGGTGGCGTACTCCTTATTTTCAGACGCCTATTATAAAAAAATTACCGACAAGTGCGATAGAAACTTAAATTTACTTACGGTGCTTTGCAGTGCGCAGCGGTAAGCACCCAATCGGTAGATATGAGAGTGCCACCGCATTCTGCAAACAGTGATGCAATAGTTACAAAAAATGGATAAGCACTTGGTGCAACTATCTCTCCTCCAATAATTCGTCCTGACACTTTTCGATCTTCCGGAAAAACGATCACGTCTGAAGAACTGACATTTTGCTTAATTTTCTGAAATTAAAACAAATCTTATATTAAACAGATATTACTCATTATCAACGAACGGAATTTTTCAGCGTTTACAGAGTCGGGCTTAACATGTAATTCTTCAGTAAATAGTATAACTGTGTTGTGTTTTGACGCATGTACATCTGTAATTTTAATTTATTTCTCTTTGTCGTCTCCCTGACAAGATTTTCATTGGCCCATGGAGTTTAAAGAGTTTGACCTCAGAATCTTAATAGGTTAGGGTTCCATGAGGACCACATTCCAGAAAGTAGGATAAAGTCCGCCATATTAGTTTTTGTATCAAAGTGGATGTGCGTTCTATCTAATTTTGTTTTTTATAGTTCCACTACAAATTTTACGTCAAAATATAAAAGCTTTTTTAAATTGTTTTTGCATATCTTAAGATAACGGAGTAAAAAACCCGCTGCCTAAGGAATCATTACTTCCACAACCAGATTTTCTATCCAAGTCTCTCGCAACGGAAAAAAATTGTATGTGGAAATAATTGTTTATGGAAATTTTATAACACAAAAGAATAACTTTTATTTTTTCTTCCTCATTTAGTGTCTGATGTTCCTGCGTCGAACGACCACTTTATCTTTTTAGAAAACCTAACCGACTTTTATACAGGGCCAGTCGAAAAGTGAGAAATTTTAAATTTGGCTATTGAATAACAAACACCCTATATGAGGCATCGAGCTAAAATTTTGTATGGAGTATTTAAGATAACTGCGAATCGAATACGCTATCCAATTTGCCAATAAAAAATTGCCTAATAGTCGACCTCGAAATTTCGACCCATTTAGAGGAGCATGGTATACCTTGAAAATATGAAAATTACAAAATTTTCAAAACAGTCAATCGGTGCTATTACCAGTTCAGTCGATAAAATTATCGACTCTGTTTAACCCATTTTATCTACTCGTCTGTAGAAACCCTATTACGAGTTTATGGCATCGGTAAAAATAACTCTTTTTACATATTATTTTGAGCTAAGTTCACTCCATTATTATCGAGTAGATAAAAATTAATCGCTCTCGGTGGAATTTATCGATGTTGGTTCTGTAATTGACTTTTAGGACAAACTCGATAAAAAAAATTATCTACATTAAAGTTATCGATGGTCGATATTTTTAGCGATGGAGACTGGTAATAGCACTGAAATAAAGCTCATCGAGCACTATATCTCGAAAAAAAAAAAATTAAAATCGACCAACGTGTTCCAAAATAACGGGGTGTTGCAGTCTTAAATCGCACACACTGTATACTAAATACCAATTTTATGGGCTCTTGCTTGCTTGATTTACCTATTTACACCAATTTACCCCTCAACCCTTCAACGGAATGGGATCAAAATATAATTTAGTTCCAGATCCCATTAAAGTACATACGTGTCAATATATTAAACGGTTCCAGAGTAATCGTAAGCACAAAAAAGTTACAGACAGAACGACAAACAGAAATTTTTTCTTGTTCAAACTTAAAATCTCGACGTTTCATGACATTCTAAGTCTACTTGAACAATAAAAATTTTCAGATTTTTTTCTTTTTACGTTACCTACCTACTTCCAGTGGACGTGGAACTAAAATTGATATATAAATAGAAATAAAAATTACCAATCAACATTTTCTTAATCCTAAACGTCCACCTTTTTTCATTGTAATGTTTTCAAAATATTTGCTTAATATAAGTTGTAGTCCAACATTTTGGCTATAAAATCGCGTTTTTTCCACCCCATTACCTCTAAAAATCAGAAAGATCCCAAGCAGCATTCAAAGTGATGGGAACTGGCATCTGAGGCATCGGAACTTTAATATAGTAGGAATGACATAACTGTTACTAATTTTGCGACTTCAGGCTAATATTCACTTTGTGGTATGCATTTGTAGTGACAATTATGTAGATTCTACTGAATTTAGGCATTGTATAGTTATAACACACAAATAACTGCTGGAGAATCTGCAACGACGCGGATACTACTCTGCATTACTTTGAAGCATCCTCAACTGCAAAGTGAAAATTGGTAGTAATGCCGACTGCACAGCTTTACCAAAGGACCACTTCAAAGTAACTTGTTAGTGACATCTCGAGTAAAAATGAGGTTATTTCTACGAACATAGGGGCTTTGAAGTTATTTTTACTACTCCCCACTAATTGAAAATGACTTAAAAGTTACATATACCTTGAAAATCTACGAAAGAGTAATATTAACTTTTACGACAATTTATATAATTATTGGCAGTGAATAAAATGGCGGCATCTGAAATGCTCAGTAAAAGCGAAATAAAGTTTATCGGCACTCATCCACGTTTTATAAAAAACTGAAGAAACAGTTAAACAGTAGTAGAGAAATAGTGATTCTTCAGAATATGATGCAAACATGAAAGATTATTTCGCCACAGCAAAACCATCATCTTTGGCAACAAGTGCAAAAGTGCTCCCATCAACACAAGAAGAGTAATCGAAAACTATAACAGTTGTAGTGATTAATGATACTGTGTACTGCTCGAAAATTACAACTTGTCTTTAACACACAGATTGACCCATAGTTCAGTTAGTGATCCACTGAGCATATTAAAAGAATTTGCCGATTAAAAACTCCAAATTTAATAAATATTGTGTCGATGGGGAACGGACAATGTCGGTATAACGGCATAAGACATTATTTATGTACAATAAATTGAATTGAATGAAATTAAATGTAAACTGTTATGTATTTTACTTCCACGTCCAGTGGAAGTATAGTAACGACAAAAAAATTTTTAAAAATTTTTATTGCCCAAATAGGCTTAAAATGTCATGAAACGTCGAGATTTTAAGTTTGAGCGAAAAAAAATTTTCTGTCTGTCGGTCGGTCTGTCTGTCTGTCGGTCTGTCTGTCTGTCGGTCTGTCTGTCTGTCTGTAACTTTTGCGCACGTTTACTCTGGAACCGTTTGAGATATTGACTTGAAATTTGGTACACATATGTACTTTAACGAGATCTAGAACTAGATTATATTTTCATCTTGTTCCGTCGAAGGGTTGGGGGGTAAATGGGGGTAAATTTGGGGTAAATGGGTAAATCAAGCAGGTAAGAGTCAATAAAATTGGTATTTAGTATATACAAGAGAAGCTGAGGTCTCAAAAAAATTTTTGGCATTAGCCACCCCCATTACCACCCCCACCTCCTTATTAGAGGGGATGAAAAAAAAATGTGATTTAGTGCATGTACAGGAACCAGAAACCTCAAAATATTTTTTTACTTCATCCACCCCTCACTACCACCCCCCTATCACCACCCCCACCCCACTACCGATGTGGGGTATCGTTTTATGGGTTTTTGGGGTAGAGGATTTCAAATATTATATTATTAAAGTTCCATAAACAATTATTTTCACATACAAAGTTTTTTCGTTGTGAGTGACTTGGATAGAGAATCTGGATGTGGAAGTAGTGATTCCTTGGGCAGCGGTTTTTTCCATTATTACACACCTTACGTTAATAAATATATTTATCCAACACTTTCATATAAAGTGATCTTTATTGATAAGACTTTGAAGGTATAAAGTGACCCATAAGTCACTAGTGAGATAAAGTAGTAAGCTAAAGTGAGGCAAAGTGATTTAGTCACTAAAGAGTAATTTTAATATAAAATAAAGTCCAAGGAATTTATTTATTATCTCCAATTTATGGAAAATTAACAAAACAAAGAATCCATGCACTAACACTTATTTATATTTATGTTAACATTTATTGTCATCCTATTCGATTTTTCACAAAGAAAACTGCTCTTCTGTACACAATTTTTCTCTATACTAGTAACGACGTCTGTATTGCCTGACTCGTGCTGCTCTCCCTGAATTTTTTTAGCAATAACAATCTTGTTGAGACTGAATCTTCCAAATAACCCTCCGCCACGGTGGATGATTTCCACACACCGTGACGTTTAAGGGTGGTAATGTCACCCCCAGCATTGGCCAAGAGTTGATGAGGAACGGCGCATGCTATGGCCAGTATACAAATCTGCATCAAGCAATTGCAAATAATCAGCTACAATTCTTGGAATTTTTGAGAGCTTATTTAATGCAACGCATTGGACAGTGCACTTTCCCTTTTGAAAATTTACGAAAAATCTTTTGTGAGACACATTTTGCGGTCTTAAAGACATATTTCCTAATAGAATCAAGTGGGTTCACCGAAAATCCTTCATTTAAAACTGTGAAACTTCTTGATTTATTCGTCTTGGTATCTGGTATGGATATATATATAGATATTATTCTTTATCGCATATCTTCGACGCTTAAGAAGGTCAGTTCACCGCAACGGCAGGCACCGCAAACTCCCAATATCAATGCAACCTAAAAAACCCAAACATTTAAATAGGTACATAAAAGCAAGATCATAATAAATACCTCTGACATAAGATGCTCACCGTCAGGGGCATCCATCAAATATTGTTCGATATGTGCTCTTTCCAAATAATATCAGATAATAAAAAGTACTTAAAAAGTATAATAATTGTTATTTTTAATCCACATATTCCCATCACACAAAGTGACAGTGACACTTTAACAGTTATTACCGCATTGCCAATTAAAAAAAAATTACCTATATCGATTCTGCCAATTCTACCAACATGAAAATAAGTTGGTAGCAACAGTTACTAAGATCTTATAGCGTCATTGGTCCCATTTGCTACATCTAGGTAAATATAACTACACAGTGAAATTGTTGCAGTTGCCGTCACCACTTTTAAAGTAACAACAACTATAACGTTGGTGGCATCTGCTACTTTATAGTAAATGTAACTTGTAGGGAAATAATTTTGGTTTTTTAACCTCTAAGTTACTGCAATTAAAATCGTCATTTTTCTGTTGTTGAATGAAGACGCCATATTGACACGGATAAAAATATAATTCAATAAAAAATTTCTTTTTATTATAGTCATTTACAAATATGTTTTCTAAATAGATTATTACTTTATAATATATAAAATTTAAAAAAAAACGTTTTCCATAAAAAATTTTGCAGTTTTGCTTGTACACATAATTTTTGCAAAAAATTTTTTTTCCGAAAAAACCATTTTCTCGAGGGGGCGTCTTTTTTATCGAAGCATCATGATAACATTTTACAGAAAACAAGTGGTGGTATTAATATCCACACCCAGGGTAAATGCAAAACATCATGATTTATAATATATGCTTATGCATGTTGTATATAATCACCTTAACTTGGACCTTGGACATATCATGTGCTTAAACTCAGTAAGTCATTAATTTGCTATTCGAATAACAGAGAGCCAAATATATAGTTTGCGCTCTCATTTCGGTCAGCTGAGCTGTTCCAAAAGTTAGTCATTTCTACCACTTGGTTACGTCCCGTTTACGTAATAACCTAGTCTTCAACACGGTAATGGTAGAAGTACCGGAATAGTAATTTGCTACGTAATTATTATTCCCCATTTTGGTGAATACTTGGTAGAAGGATGGTTCCCATTACGTAACAGTCCTTAGTTGCGGAAACCTTTAAAGTTCCCCTAATGGCAACTATTACGTATAAACTACTAAAATTGCTGCTTGGGATCGTCATTTTCACCAGCGGCGCGAACTTAATTAATACACACTACTAGTTGCACTAATTGTAAGAAATCTGCAAGAGAAATGATTTATTCCATTAAAGTTTGGTTTTTGTTATAAAATAAAATAAGGCCTTTATGGTTAGGTACTACTATCATTTTTATTGGTTGTGTGGACACAAATTAAAATTAATGCATTTACAGAATTTTAAACAAGGTACGTCATATTTTTTAAAAACTCAACGAGCACATTAAAAAACTCTCCGGAATGCAATGCAAATTATTAATTGATTTGAAAAATTCGTTATAAGTTTCTAATCAAAACCATATTATTTAGTGACATCTAATGGCTCATAGTTAACTTCTCTATAATAGTTCAAACAAATTAACACAATGGTATTATGCTTTTAATATGAATGAGGTAGATGGTGAATAAAATTTTTTGATTTACAATAATACAAAGCGATCAGTTGATCAAACTATTTAGAAGATGAAGAGGCTTTATTGTTGACACTGGGAATTATTCAGTCTGTGCATTGTGTGCTCCCGTACAGAGATTTTATGTAAAAAATATAGCGCAGAAATATCTCTCCGCAGATGGCAGGTGGTCGGGGCCACATTACACTATGCAGGAGATTCCCTCTTTTTTGTTTGACGCCATTTTGTGGCTCTAGGGTTGCACCATTGAAAAAAAAATAGTAATAGAAAAAATATTGGTAATCTTATGGTGAACAAACTTTATTTGAAACTGTTTTCGATACACTAAATATTTTTGAAAAAATTGTTAGACTGAATTTTGACCGTCATCTTCCAGGATTTAGGTCGTAGTACAGCTTTGATTTTTCTGGGAATTTTAGTATGTTAGTATTTCTTTATCACATGTCTGGAAAACGATTAATGGATTCGTAAATTTCAGAAAAAATGCTACCAGAATAGCGATTCATTTTGACGGCACACCTAAACCGTTTCAGTAAAAAAATCACAAAACAATTTAGCGCATCACACTAACCAGACATTATTCATGGAACAGTTTATATAGAAACTCCAAATTTTGCATAGAGGTACCTCGAATGGCGTAGGCATCTAAAACTAAGAAGGGATTTTTCGAAATTCGACCCCCAAGAGGGGGAAAAAGGGGGTTGACATTTTAGGCTTTTTCGGAAACGGTTAAATCTAGATGCGTGAAATTTGCCAGAAATTTTGTTTGTTGAAATCTATTAGTTATAGTGGCTTTTGTGAGTCGGACAGACATGTAACAAATTTATAACCTAACGAGACTATATCCCCCCCCGTTCTCGAGGATGCTGAATACGATGGTGGTGGTTTAAACTCTTTTCGAGTTAACCCCACCCCCCAAATGGTCAAGAACCACCCCCCAAAGGGGTTAACGCAGATACGGCGTTTCATACCGACTAAACCTGCGTCACCCCCCATTTTCGAGGATGCTGAACACGATGGCGGTGGTTTAAACTCTTTCCGAGTTAACCCCACCCCCCAAACGGCCAAAAACCACCCCGTTGGGGGGTAGTTTCTGGCCGTTTAATCCAGAAATATTATTATTGTGTTTCATATATGCTGTTATTATCAATTCCAATGTCTCCAATGGTTGCAAGGATTGGGAAATCTGTGAATTTTTACATTTTTTAACGAAATGACTAAAGAAAATCTAAGTATTAATGGAGAAGTTGTACAACAAACTGTTGTTCCAATTGTTTATTTCGTTCCCTTTCATTCTTAATGTACGGCTCACAAGAAGGTTAGTAATCAAATAGTCAGCTTTGTGTTAGACAACTGGAACGAATTTTTAATTATGTCCCATAACAGTGAAGGCGATAATTACTCCTCATGAGCTGAAGTATCCGTATCTCTGAAATCGCGTAAGTCAGAGTGATCTTCTGAGGAAATAAGGAGAGACGTATTCGACGGCTTTCAAAAAGAAACCCCCCTCCCGAACGGGTGAACAGGTAGAGGGATGTTTTTAAGCATGAAATTTGACACATACCCACCCATGTGCTCTATTGTGGATTAAAATAATTATTTTTTTCGATGGGAAGACGGCTCCCTTAAATGCAATGAATGTGCAGTGGGTTAGTATCTCAATGTTCTTAATTCTACGCAGACGAAGTTCCACCCGAACGAAGTTCCATGCTGACGAAGTGGCGGGCATCAGCTAGTATAACATATTTGCATACGCGATTTTCTATAAAATGGTGGAGAATCCGGTGATACTCATATGGTACACATACATATACACACATACAGGTGCGGCAATAATTGTGTGGACACTGGACATTTCGCCAAAAAATGGTGTTATTACGTAATCAATACTCACCATTTCGAGGGCTTTCTAACTTTATTTTCAAAATTATTGTTAACAAATGCTACAGAAATTGTTTAAACAAAGCATGCCCGAAGAGTGCACGGTAAATTTCAGTATCGAGACATTTTAAAAACTATTATAGATAGATGCATACTTCTATGATATGAAATTTGCGGAATAGAATGGAGCAGTTTTTGGTGAAAGAATTATCTGCATTGTTTTATTGTTGTAAAAGATATGACTATTTTTGTACAGCGCTCCGTTATTTCCGCTATCGTTTTGGCTGACACGTTCGCGCGCTGTGGCCGATCGGTAACTTGCTGACAATATACTGTGATTGCAAAAAAATTACGATGCGTATTACTTATACGTAAATATTATCATTTGTCATTATGAAAAAAAACGAAGGTATTTAAAGAGTAGTTTACTTGAGAACCAAAATTATTATATTTTAACTTAAAATATTGATTAGAGACAGAAAACCATATAATTAATTAAATGAACTTAAATTTACTTTTTGTGCTTGAGAAATAGAAATACAAAAATAATAATATACATACATACATTATACTTAAACTAAATTAACAGCTAATACATTTACCCTCTCAGTAGCAATTATGCATTCCAACCCAGCTTTGCTACGACTGCAGTTTCCGATGCATTTTTTAAATTTACATTTACAAAATACATTTTGAGAAGTTATATTGGGACGAACATTTATAGTTATTAATTTAGGAATAAGTACGTTATTTTTCAAATCCCAACCAAAATTAATTGGATCGGGAATTTCTGGATTTATCTCAGTTGCACTCTTCCACAGAATAATTTGATACGCAGCTCTCAACATATGTTGATAAAAAGAATCTTCAGTAGGCGATAAATTCCTTATATCAGACTTATCGTCGACCATATAACATTTACTTCCACATCCAGTGGAAGTATAGTAACGACAAGAAAAAATTTGAAAAATTTTATTGTTCAAATAGGCTTAGAATGTCATAAAACGTCGAGATTTTAAGTTTGAGTGAAAAAAAATTATGTTTGTCGATCTGTCTGTCTGTAACGTTTTTTGTGCGCACGATTACTCTGGAACCGTTTTAAGTTATTGACTTGAAATTTGGTACGTACACGTATGTATTTGAAGGTGATCTGGAACTAGATTATAATTTCATCTTATTCCGTTGAAGGGATGGGGAGTAAACTCGAGTAAATAGATAAATCAAGCAGGAAAAAGTTCATAAAATTGGTATTTAGTATTTACAAGAGAAGCTATAAGGTCTCAAAAGTTTTTTTGGCATTAGCCACCCCCATTACCACCCCCACCCCAATTTAAAGGGAATTAAACAATTGCAATTTAGTGTGTGTAGACTAGTATTACTATGAGAAGATGCCAGGGCGGAGCCAAAATGCGCAAATATTTTTACCAGTGGCATAGCTTTATCTGGGGTATACGGATGTGTAATTGCAATAAAAGTTTCGCGGTCAAGGAACTGTGAAAATAGAGTAGATTAAAACTTGCCAACTGTTACGAGTAACCTTTGTTCAGGAGAAGTGTAAGTATAGTAAGTTCTACTAAACTTTGCCTAATAAAGTTGTTTTATTATTATTATTATTACCGTCGCCGCCGCTCTACTGCAAGGCACCGCCGCCACTGGTGTTGACATTGAATATCACGTACTTCTTTCTCATTGGCTTAGAATGATGGAGGGCACAAACTCGTTTCTGCGCATATTTTTTGCTGGCATCTTCTCATAGTAATACTACTTTACAAGAATCAAAAACCTCAGAATATTTTTTTACTTCATCCACCCCCAGTACCACCCCCTCTGTCACCACCTCCGCCCCACTACGGATGAGGGATATCGTTTCATGGGTTTTTGGGGGTAGATGATTTCAAAAATTATATTATTAAAGTTCCATAAACAATTATTTCCACATAAAAAATGTATTCGTTCTGAGAGACATGGATGGAAAATCTGGATGTGGAAGTAGTGAATTCCTTGGGCAGCGGTTTTTAAAAAAATACCGGGCCAGACTTTGAAAAGTAATGAAATCATTGAAGTATTCTTTGTAGTTCTTTATCTTCTGTATGTCTTAAACATTTTTTACAGTGTTAGTTTTTCCTCTTTTAAATAGAAAACTGACTGTATCACAGTCAGTCAAAGCATAAATGCACAAAAATAAATTACCCAAATTCATTTGAGCACTTATTGTCTTCTCTATAGTTAGTTCTCGCACAGCATGATGAATCGGTATAAATAAATACATCAAATCTACGACACCATTATTCTAGACACAAAATACAGGGATAAGACAAAAATATCTGTTATAGTTTCTATTATTATTCTACCATACTCCAGATTTGATAATATAGGATGATCGCAAATATTCTAGTGTCGGCTTCATTATGATTCTGATGAGAAAAATGCAATTGCGCTATTATTTTTGTAATTTCATCGCATACTCTGCAATAATAATGGAAATATACAGGATATTAAACTAATACAAAAATTATTTTAAATATATTTTACATGAATTTATAAACAACACACAACACAGTTACTGTATAGGCTACTCATAAGATTTTTTGTTATTACACTACACCTCAGCAGGTAGTCAACAAGCCTAAAGAGAGCGAGGCAATGCGAGACATACATGTACACTGTATATCTACCAAAAGACGAGCCAGATCACAACGCGCGCTGTACAAACATAATCGTATCTTTTACAACAATAACGCAATGTAGATAATTCTTTCTCTAAAAACTGCTCCATTATGTTTTGCAGATTTCATGTCATAGAAGTATGCATCTATCGATAATAGTTTTAAAAATGTCTCGATGCTGAAATTTACCGTGCACTCTTTGGGCTCTATTTGTTTAAACAATTTCTGTAGCATTTGTTAACAACAATTATGAGAAGTATTTAGCAGCACCGGAATCTAGAAAGAATAAGCTTTCAGTTGGTTTGAAAATCATTAAGAAATGTTAAAAATTAAGCCTGTAAATGCGATGGGAATATAAAATTAATCAATAATTAGCGACACAAAAATTTTCGGAAAAAATTTTTTTACGCTTTTTTGCAATCGCGGACAGAATGGCGCCCTCTGGATTCAGATCCGCAAGGTCATTTCGGATAATGTATGTATTTTTTTAAAAACTATATCTTCGAGTGCACACCCTATGATCGATTTAGTGGCTCCTGATTCCTGACTACCCGGTAATTCATTACAAAAAAAATAATTGTGATGTTTTATTTCAGGTACATGTTTTTCATATTAAAAAATCTGTAAATGTTTATTTATGCACTTTCCGTCGCCTTTGCTACTTCAGGATTACAATACTTACGTTATGCTAGAAGGGAAATTTTTTTATTCTAAAATAAATATAATCATGTGGATTATGTATCATATTAGGTACTGCATTATTCCATGATTAGTAGGATGCCTGTATTTGAATTGTAAAGCTTAGGGTATTGATCGGGTATTGTTTATCAAAATAAATAAATAAAAAATGCAGTGTTTTTGACAATTCTCTTTAAAACAAGTGTCATATCAGTGTTCGTTATTTCTTGCAATTTTATAGTATTCAGGAAAATTACGTTTAAAGATTTATTCCCATTGCTATAAGGCTTTTGTTACATAACAACTGATTCCCAAGCGAAAGAAATGTATAGAGAAAAGTCTTTGATTATCGCAATCCTTTTAATATGACTAGTTTCGAAGCTTTATAAGAACTGTTTTCCAAATTTTATTACTCTAACGGCCCCTTGTACCGTATTGTTTAATAGAGGATTAAACTTAAACCTCCGTTAAATTTAAAATTTGCTTTGCACCGTTCTTTAATCCTTGATTAAATTAGCTTAAACTTGCGTTAACTTAAACTCCAAAGTTGGTCGCTTAAAGGGCGATTAAATTTAATCGCAATTCCTGCGCAGTCGTCGATGTTGTGCATAACCTCAATTTTTAGTATATTTTCATTTTTTATTTTTGTTAACAAATATTTGCATTTTCTTGAGACGTTACGTTATTTGTTTGTTTATTTTCCAATACATTGTTGCATTTTGTGGCCGTATTATAAGCAAAAGTTTTAAACTAATGAAAAATTATCGGATCTTGATCTTTTATTTTTATTATGGTTTTCCATATTTATAAAGATCTTGTAAACAGATAACTAGTAGTAAAAATGTACATACACAGATTCACGTTTTTTTCTGAAAGAACAAATATTTGACAATAGTTGACAGAAATAAGTTTATAATTTTGAAAGAGAAGTTAGCAGAATACCAAATTCCCTAAAATCACAGGTTAACTATCAACTTAAGTAAACCACAAACAATAAAGCACGATGCAATAAGACGCAAGTTAAACCTGGTTTAAAAATTAAACTTCGATTAGTTATTTATCGCTTAAAATGAAAACGGTGCAAATGGCTGTTTTAGTTATTCAAATAATGCATATTTGCATATTAAGGGCGGAAAGTGGTCTATTACAGCTTGGGCATGAATATTGCTGCATATTGCAATCATGAAAATTTGGCATGCGTACTTTCCATTTGAAATATACACACCATTTTTTACGATTGCAGAAAAATTGACAAAAAAGCACTGATTTTTATTATTATTTTATTATTAAGCCTCAAGCGCTACATTTCAAAAAAGAAATTCTTTGGGCTAAGCGGGCAACTTTAGTTCTCAGATGATAGAAAGTCTATTTTCAATGACAGCCGTAGAAAGAAACGAGATTGTGATGCAACATTTTATAAGTGGTGTCCAGGATAGGCTAACTGAAAAAGAAAATATGTATATAAGAAGCCAATTCAATTATTGTCAAAAATTTACATGCCAAATATTTACCTTTTCTCCCCAACACCTTCTGCATATTGATTTTATGTATTTTAAACCAGAGCATATTTTAACATTCAACGCTATCTATTATGGAGCCAAGATATATTACTTTTAATAAAGAAAACAAAGACTATTACCGGATGAGTTCTATCTTTAGTGGGCTTCATTCTTAAAAAAAATTAATATTTCCTAATAGATTTTCTGAATTCCCGGTAGGTTTTCCTGTGTCCTCTTTGAGACATAGAAATAAACATTTGAATCGAGGCACGTTATGACGGAGAGAATTGCGTATTTCTTGCCCGTTCTGACGATGTCTTAGGTATATCTTTTACTTTTACGGATTTTTTGTAATTTTAATAACATATAAATTTTCGAAAGTCACGACATATATTGTCGTAGGGTCTTCTTGTATGGCCCAATGAATATATCTTTTGTCGTTTCTGTCATTTTCATGAATTATATTAAAGCATATCAAAATCCAGTTAGGTAGTTATTGATATTTATAAGGGGGCAACATTGTTATCCATCGGTGGATTTTTAACATACTTTATTTAAAATAACGGGTAATAACAGTAAAACCCAATAGAAAAAGATAGGAAAACGTATAGTAGTATATCGTAAGGGCTTTTTTTGATTCTTATAGCTCAAGAGGGTAGAGAAAAATCAATCGATGAACGGGTATACTTTCGAATATTGTGTAATTAAAATATAATTCTTTAAAAGTATTTATACAAAACTTCCTTCTTTCTCGTTTTTCTTAAAACCAACAAATAAAAATGAAATTTGTGACATCATTAAAAGCCTAAAAAATTGTAAATCTCCGGGCATAGATGAAATTCGAGCTGAAACATTAAAAGAACTACGAGAATACATTGCAGAACCAATAACCTATTTAGATAATAAAATATTTGAAAAAAGCATCTGTCCAACAGCATTTAAAATTAGTATTGTCAAGCCGCTTTTTAAGAGTGGTGATAAAACAGAAATAACAAATTATAGACCGGTGTCCCTTATAACTAACCTAACAAAAGTATTCGAAAAGGTTTTAAAACGGAGAATTGACGTATATATATCAAAAAGTTTAATCTTATGTCGCAAATGCAATTCGGGTTCGAAGGGTTCCACTCAAGATGCTATATCATGTTTAACAACTAAGATTTATGAAGCCTTAGATGCAAGTAAACCAGCATTATGCATATTTTTAGATCTTACTAAGGCGTTTAATTCAGTTAGCCACTCAAAGTTATTAGATTCATTAGAAGATATAGGTATCAGAGGAAGGAATTTAGATTTAATTAAGAGTTACCTGACTGCGAGAGTACAATTTGTCGACGTTAACTCTGTCAGAAGCGAAGCAAGAACTATAAAATACGGGGTTCCTCAGGGCACAGTTTTAGGCCCTTTACTTTTCAGTATCTACGTCAATAATCTTTTTAGCCTTAAAATCAATGGGGATATAATTGGTTTCGCCGACGACCCTGCAATTGTGTATCAAAACAGTTCCTGGGACCAAATAAAAGAAATTGCTGAGAAAGATCTCATCGTTCTTAAAGAGTGGTTTGACCATAAACTTCTGACGATAAATTTTAAGAAAAGTAAATATTTACCCTTTTCTTGTGATAAAAGGGGCTTACCAAATTTCACAACACTTAAAATAAATAATAATAACACAACTTTAAGAATTATTTCAGACGATACAATAAAATACTTGGGTGTTATCATTGATAAACATCTAAGGTGGGAACAGCACATTAATTCCGTTGCACAAACAGTTCGGTCATTATTATTTAAATTCAAAAATATGAGTGCTATTTTGGATGCTACTTACTTAAGAATGATATATTATGCACTATTAGAATCTAGGCTATCGTATGGAATCGTGGCATGGGGTAGTGCTGCGTACTGCCACATAAGAAAGCTAGAAATATTACAAAAGAAGATACTAAAAATAATGTTACATAAAAGTAGTACTTACTCGTCCGATGAACTATATATAACCACGAAACTGTTAGATTTAAGACAATTGTTTTTTCTATACGTAACTATCTTCTTTCAATATAAAAAAATACATTAATAAGAATTGATCATATGCATGATACAAGATACAGTAGAAGAAATTACAAAACTCCTACAAGTAAAAAAAATATTGGGCAGCGTAATTACTATTATCTTGCTCCGAGGTTATTTAATTACTTGCCATCTGAAATAAGCAACAGCAAATCCCTAAATGTATTTAAAACAAAAACTAAAAGATTCCTATTAAATAGCGATAGAGCAGAGATAAAGAAACTAATTGAAATGAAATAATCTCATAACTTTAGCTTTAATTTTGTTAAATATAACTTTGCATTCAACAGTCAAAAAAAAATTTATATATCGGACATTTTAAGTACTTTTATAAATTAAGTTAAATTAGTTATTAGAAGTAGATATATTGGTAAACAAGGTTAATTATTAATTGTTATGTTCTCGAATTTGTATTGTACCCATTAACTTAACTGTGCAAATGTAAGTGCAAATGGATTAATTATCCCACGGCCAGTCGTAGACTTTGTGGGTTTTTCAGTTTATTTGCGATTTCTCTAGCAATTGTTATGTTATTTTCTTCATTGTTTGGTGTATGGGAACTGTGAAATTTGTACCATAGTTCCACTGAGTGTGAATTTTAATCATGCAAATAAACTATTATTATTATATTATTATTATTATTATTTAGTTCATGATATGTATGAAGAAAACTACGCTTAGGTGAAAGTAGACAGCAGTAAGTCAGACAAATGTAAAGTTGGGTAGCAGAGTGGTGTAGCTCTAGGCGGAACCAAGATTTATAGCTTGAGAACTCTAAATGACACAATTTAGTTGCAGCAAGCAAGGATTAGCTCATACACCTGCTGGCCAGGCTCCAAAATAAGCTCTGATTATGGTTTAAGTGTAGGTAAATTACAACAGAATGAAAATTATGATTCTAGACCAAGCAAATGACAACCACAGACATTTTACGTATTACTGTGTGGTAATAAATAAAATGGTATACTTTGGAGCCCTCATCGACAATACTGGCAACTGCGAGTATGAGATTCGGCGAGGAATACAGATGGAAAAATCGGTAACGTGCCAGTTGAGCAAAATTTGTTATAACAGAAATATCATGAAAAGTACTAAGATCAAATTACCTAACGCCCCAATTTTCTCCATCTCTTTTCACGCCTCTGAGTTATGGATGTAGACATACGGCGTACTGATGCTTTCGGGATGTGGGTTTAGAGAGCTCGATTCTCTAAGATATACGTTCTCAAAAGCGACTTTCCAGCATCGTATTCTCTCGAATTCTTTCATTTTTTGGCGAAGACCTTTCATTGTTTTAAAATATATTTAAATAAAAATTTCGACTTTTTAAAATTTTGATCATCTTTACAAAACTGGGTATTTGACTTATCTACAAAGAAAGTTGAGTTTATGTAACATTTCTTATCTTTTTGGAATCGTAGTTTAAATTTTGATTTTTATTATGTGAATATTATTTTTTCTATAAGCAAATTTCTATTCTTCTAGTTGGTCTCCCTCTAATAAAGTTAATTTCTAAAACATAATGTGACAATTTTCGCTATCTGTTACACAAATCATGAACATACTGTGTATTCAAATTTATATTGAAATATTCCATTTTTTCTTCAAATTATTATAAAAAAAGAAAAAGCTACTTAATATGGCCTTGTAAATACTTGTAATATTATAAAATTTTCTACTTGTTAAGCATTACTTCCCACAATACACAGTTTTTCCAGCTATTCGCATATTAAAACACCCTTAACTACTGCCCCTAGCGAAAAAATGAATAGAATCTTTTTTATAGACAATTTACTTTCATTTTGTATGGGTTGACCTTTTCGCCAGGATGCTTAGTTTTCGAGATAATAACGAAAAACCTACAAACCGACCCTTTCCACCCCCCTCCCGCCTAACGCAGGAGGCCCACGGCTGGGGACTTTTGGTATGTCACTTCTATTAAACACATACACATATTAAAAGAATAATCCGTTGAGCACTATTTATTTCCAAATTAATGTCTTCGTTTCCTGGCCTATTGGTGTACCCGACGTACTATAAGGAGTTTACTGATGCGAAAAAATACAATGGAGGTTTTTTTTTGAAAACGGAAAACGGTTTCACAATTTTGCCCAAGTTTTGTACGATTATAGTACAAAGCCTAACACTTTATTGGCTTTTCCGGAAAATTCACATGAACAAAAATGTTTGTTAGTCACATGAGAAAATAAATGTGGTGTGACTGTACAATTTATTACAAGTACAGTTGTCATATTTTGTTGCTATTGTGTTTGACATTTTAGATAAGGATTTTTTAGTAGCAGACATCCGACTTACATTTTTTTAACTAACTCTTGTCGTAATTCTAGCAGAAACATACTTCTGTAATCAAAACTAATCATTGTAAGTCATTTAATCAGCTTTCCACGTTATAAAATAACTAATTCAGAGTAACCGAGTTAGTAAGAATCCTCTATCTCGTAGTAAAAATAAAATCATGTTGCAGATAATTTCATCTTTGCTGTCTTGAAATTTTTTGGCAGTTCCACATTCACGAAAAAAACATTTTGTGCCCTTTTTTTCAAAATGGCGCCTTGACTGACAAGATACCGCGACTACGCATTTTGACACTAAAATTAACCGAACAACGAATAACTTTAAGTATAAGTACCGCACAATGTTTCAATAAAATATTTTTAATATAGGCAATTGGACATCTATAAAATAATACTTACTTGCGAAGAGTAGGCATTTTGAAAGAACGATAGCAATACCATACACAGCGTTAATTTCATTAATATACAATACACGAACTGCATCCTTATTAATTACAGGGTAATTCCAGCTAGTGAGATTAACGATTTAATTCCCAAGATATATTTCAAAACGTATAATTTTTCTATGCTGTCCTCATTCCCAGTGCAATCCTAAGGGAAAATATACAGTTCTTGTGTACTTATACATACAGTGTGTCCCCGGATGGGGTACCGCACCCTTGTAAACTTTCTTATTTTTGATTTGACGGGAAAAATTCATTATATATAAGAAAGTTTGGCTTGTCTCAGGAAGCCATAAACAGTTGTCAAACGAGATAAATTATACACAGTATTCTAGAAATTAGAAAATATGAAATCGAATTTAAGCAAAATACATTTTTTTACATTTTTATTGAAAACTCTATTTAACAAAGTTTTTTCAATTATAAATAAAAGCTTAAATACGGAGTTTAATTGCAAAATAAGAGAATAACAATTTTCAAAAAAAAATTGCATTTTATTCAACTAGGTTGAAAACGATTCCACATGTAACTTTCTACTAGTAAATATTTTTCTAATCTTTTTCTAAATTCTTTATAGACAGATGAGATTACATCTGTAATTACAAGTAATGCCATGGATTAATGTCAATATCAGTGTAATAGATATTTATTCATATTTTGTATTTTCTATAAAAATATTAATTACTGATTATTGAATTATGCTGACGGAAAAACGAATTTTCTTGGTCAAATGCTCAGGCGCGTGCTGGCCCACCGGGATACCGGGAGTTTCCCGGTGGGCCCTCGATAAAGGAGCCCTCCCCTCTCGAATAATTTTTATTTTGTAGGGTGGAGGTTATTTTTTTGAGACCCCCCCCCTCATCAATTTTTCAAGCGGTAGGATTTTTTTTTCTCCCCCCTCGCTCATCAATTTTCTGCCTGGGGCGCTTGCTAAGGGTATTTTCCCGGGGCCCAATATCGTCCCAGCACGCGCCTGCAAATATCATGGAATCGGAAATGTTTCTTACTAATACAATAACACAGGTTTACAAAAAAAAAAGTTGTCTGGATCTGGGGTCAGACCATACGTTTCTTACGTATTCTTCGACGCTGAATTCGAATCTATTTTTATTTTTGCTCTATCACGTCAGGATTTTGAGATATCCTAACCTAAAAGTGCAAAAAATACGGTTTTTTGACATATTTGAGGTTACGTAGCTTTACGAATTTTTTTTCTCGAAAAACCATTATGTGATCTTAAAGTACAAATCTTCCTCTTTAAAATGCCGGTGAGTTTGCTCAATTATCTTTTTTTTTCGCTGAGATATCGAATTTTTGAAATTGTCTGTTCGTATCATATCTTTCCCAATTAGTACAGTAACTAGAGGTTTTAACTTCGGAATAATGTCATGTTAAACGGATTTCGTTAATTTTTGGCAGTATAAGTAATAGTAAATGCTTCACAGAAAAGTTTCTATATTATGCGGTGGCTTGCTAATTTATAGAGGGTGGATGCCACCTCGTTTCAGGCTTTATTTTTGGTCTCTACCCATTTTTCAATAAAACTAATATTTATTGAGTTATTTGCAAAAGGAAAAAGAAATTACGTTTTCTCGAAAATACCTTTATAGTTTAAACTGTAATTTTTTCTAAAACAAGTGCTGTATACAAACGAAAAAATTTGAGCATCTACGACATGCTATATATTAGTGAGAAACAGTGTTTGAAATTCCTTTTTTTATTATTTACTGTCTAATTACAGTAACAAAATGACGACTTTGTTATTAAAAAAATGTGAACACGCACATTGCTGCTTCGGTCATAACTTCTTTGTCTTTTATGCTACAGAAACAAATTGAAAAACAGTTGAAAGCTTAATTAATAACCTATTATTCTACTTATTAGCATTCTTGACGTAGGTGTCACAGTTTCTGAGATATTTAACTCTCACTCTAAAAATAATTATCTTATGAACAAATATAAACTTAAATATCTCCGGAATAATTAATCCTACATCAATAAACAAAAAATATAATTAATTCCCAGTTTGTACTTTCTGTAATTGGTCTGTAACATTTTTTCGATAAAGTAATACTTTTCGAGATACTTGCGGAAGCCGTTTGTAAATACCTTTTTTTTAAAGCTAAAATCGCAATTTTGAAGGCGTTATAACTTAAATACTATCAATTTATGTGAAAAATTTTCTTCTTAAAATTTGATTCTTATTCAGCTCTAAAATATATATATATATATATATATATATATATATATATTTTTTTTTTTTTTAAGTGCCACCCCCTGAAAAGGTGGCAATCCACCTCCTATAAATTATCAAGCCCCCGCACAATATAGAAACTTTTCTGTGAAGCATTTACTATTATACTGCCAAAAATGAACGAAATCCGTTCAATATGAGATATTCCGAAGTTTTGCATATTTTTTACCTCTAGGTACAGTATTATAATTCATGGAAAATATCTACGAGTTAACTAATTTTAGTATAGCTGGATTTTTATGGATGCCTAAGTCGAAAGCTCCAATAAAAATAAGACTATTTTCGTAGCTTCATATAGTTTTTTGCGTTCATTTTCTAAAATGGGAGTCGACGAACTTTACATTTTTACATAGTCAATAGAATCCACTTTTAAATATATATATCACATAAAAAAAAGATGTATTTATTCAAGAGCTGCTTATGCCCCTGAGCTATTTATTAGTAGTTATAGAAATTTGAATTATTTCATAGTACGGCAGCCCGTTACCAAAAACCCCTATCAAAACAGCGAGCTGGCAAACGACTTTCTGCCTGTCGAAAAAAATGTAATTTTTATACCACGGCGAAGCAGTTTTCGATTAATTCTAGTTAAAAATGATGAACAAGACATGAATTAATCGAGAACTGCCATTTTTCATTGGCCTAAGTTCCAATAATATCAATCAAAGTTTTATCAAATTGGAGGCTAAAATTATCAAAGCTGCGAGGCTAAAACTTAACTATTTATAGAGTAGGGTGTATAAAACACAGTGTTACCAATTGGTGGGTATTTACCCGAATTGCGGGGATTTTAGTGATGTGTGGGTATTTTGGTAGGTAATGGCTCCATGTGGGTAAAATGCGGGTAGCTTGAGATCTGGCACCAGTGAGCTTTATACATACTGGAGTGTGCGCGCAAATGAGGTGAAGCTCGCATCCGCAGGTTCTCTGACTCTGTTGCCTAATACATAGTTTAACTAGCTGACCCAGCAAACGTTGTTTTGCCATATAAATTATAAATTTTTGTCCAAAAAATAAAAAGAAAATTTCTGGATAGGGCCACCCTTATCACCCAGGGGTATAAAAAAATAGCCTACGACCTATTCTCAGACCTACCAAATATACACCAAAAATTTCATAAAAATCGGTCAAGCCGTTTCGGAGGAGTTCGATAACAAACACTGTGACACGAGATTTTTATATATTAGACAAGTGCGAGGGAGACACAGAAACATTCCCCTATTGTTCATGCTCGTTCAAAGGAACACAATCACTAAGCGACCAATAGAGATCAAGGATTTCAAAGATACCTCGATTTGATTGGCTGTTTAGTGATTGCAATCAGTTCGTTCAGCACGAAAGAAAACAGCTATTACATACAGAGCTACTGGCTGGCGCTGTGTCATTACTCATTATATTTATTTTTGTATTATATTTATATTTTGTTATTACATTGTTAGAGTTTTGTTATTTTTTTAATAGTTTCTATTGAGTTTTATATATTTATTTACAAAATACCCATTGAGTTATGTATTTATATTGTTTTATAATCTTCCCATTCCTTCGTACTAGCATCACTATTAAATCGGTAAAAAACGTTAGCACCAAACCAAGGCACAAACAACCAAAAAAATTGCAATGCCTATCTGTTTTTCCAATGTGGGTAATTTTATGTAATGGGCGGGTAATGCGGGTATTTTCTTTGTGATTTTGCGGGTATTTAAAATCAATGGCAACACTGATAAAACGATAAAAAAATGCGGACTGCTGTTTTCCGTTGGCAGTAACTGAGCAAAGTCGAATGGAGTCGCATATACGTGAGGACGTGCTGGCGCGACGGCACGCGGAGGACATAGAGAATAGAGATGCTAGATGACTTCGTTGCCTATGGCAACGACATGGAGTGTATCCGAAGCCATGTAGCATCTCCAGCAGAAGGTATAGAACGCGTATATACGTAAATAAAAGATAGCAGCTGCTGGGACCGAGGATGCTGCGTTGTCGTTATACAGGGATGGTATACTCCGTATAGTGCCAACGCAGCATCCTCGGTCTATGATTACTGTATGTCCAGAACCTTGAAATTCAATTCCAATTCCATTTAAACAATTTCTCCGAGAGCTTGTGCTTACAAACAGCCTTAATTTGTGTTTTTTTGTCGGGCGGAAATCATTTTTCTCAAATATGAACTGGGAAAAAGTTCAGTTCATATTTTTTTCGTCTTCTTAATGATATTTGGAATAGCCTGAAGTGGAGAACTGCCTCGTCGCCATGACTTAATCAGCCCTCAAAATTAAGCAACATGCGAATGTAATCACTCGTAACTGAACTAGCAAAAAGTTCCATTCGAACTTCCATATGGTCAAGACACATCGAAACTACTCGATGAGCAAAACTGCCTCGCCGCGGTGACCAGAATTTTGACCGATGGCTATTTGGTCATTATTTTGGTCTTTGAAACTCGGCGTATCGGTCAAAAGGGCAGTTCTCAATTTTTCCTTATCACATTTACTTCCCTCGAAAAGAAGACAAAGGAAACTGCCTCGCTGCGAAGACCGAGATAACCGGTTTTTCTTTACGCGTTCAAAACTCGATTTGAACCTTTAGGACAGGTAACACGTTCCGTCACCCTGAACGTTTCTTCTCAGCTCTCCCAGAACTGATGAGAAACGCATTATCTTCGCTAAAGTAACTCGAAAATCTTGGTAGCGGGCTGCCGTACTATCAGGTTCAAACAACTAACAGAAAACTCTTTTTTGAGAAGACGCGTAATAAACAACCCTTTCCTGCATAAAAAGTTACGTGATAATTCTACACTCAGGCTTATTGACTTCTGGATATTTTTGACGCACTTATCACTACAGAACATTTTATACTCTATTCCATTTCACAAAGTAGGTATTTTAAATTATCTTACTATTACCTTACATTACATTACCTTCTTATATAATCATTCTCATTCTCTTACGGCAACTAACTCTATTTTCATGACAGTAATTTAAAATTAGAATTATTATTGTACTGTCACTGTCACTTATGTTTGTTATGTTTCTTCTCTGTACGCCTGCTGCGTATCTTTGACACGAGGAAAGCGCCGCGTAGTAGACAAAAATTGAAGCGATAAGTTCTCGATAAAGCCGGCAATAAAATGTACGCAAATTAAAAATAATTGCCAACTTAGTTTTTTATTTGCGACAGGTTAGCATAAAGAGTAACCTTTTAGTAGGGTCGGCAAACACTCAAACGTGTGACTATACGGCATTTGATGATAAAAACAGTTCTTTTGAAACAGGTATTCTACAAGCCATAGAAAACGATATTTGAAAGAAAAATTCCCTTAGAACAGTATACGTACAGGGTTTACGTAAAGTCACTACCTCCACAACTATTTTCCCTTAATTTTCATCCCACTGATTTCAGACCATCTGTTCTACTGTACCACGTGTTGTTTGTTTTATGGTGTTAGAATGTTTTACCGTCATCTTGGATCCACCATATTGAATTCGAATTTTTATTTTAAGGTATTTCTACCGAGAAAGTCGTTAACGTCAGATTGTTTTCAAATTTCGACAGGATGTAGATAATGGTTTGGTGAAACCACTAGCAAATTTTGAGAACGATCTTGTGTCTACTTTTCCAGTTATGATACATCAAAATTCATATTATTAGCAAGGAAACGATAGGGAAGGGTAATTTCCCGTGAATTTATCGCCATAATTTATATCTCAAACGTCAGATTCTCTTAAATTTTTAATCGTGAGTTTTAATGGTTGTTACAAAAGTGTACCCCCAGTTTGAGAAACTTCTTGTGTCTGGTTTTTAAGTAATTCGTGATACAATGTCTGAACGCGATGGGAATTTCACACATATATGAAAACTGGCAACACCGCATTAGCCAGTCTCGCTCGATCTTCAAACAGATCCTTCGCTAAATAACGATATCTTTAGAATCGTTCGTATCTTGCGCTAGAGACAAAAACCAATTTTTCATCGCACGTTAGATAACGTATGCACGTTAACAGCCATCGTTTCAAAGTAAGCGTGCGCTCATACAGTGCTATAAATCACAAATATCAATACAATGTCAGCAATAACTTTTTATTAACATTAATATAATTTATGCTAATATTATTTATGGCAATAAATACGTATAAGTAAAAATAAATATATATAAAACAAATATCAAACCCAAAAAAATATAATATGAATCAACATTTTATTAGAATAATGCATGATTTTTTTGAGCGATAATTGTCAGTACGTTCATTTGAAACAAGTTTTATTTTCATTAATTTGTTAATATCACTTAAGATTTTTAATTTTAACTTTCCCACAAAATTGTTAGAGGTTCTAGAATTGGCCCAAAGTCGGAAATCGAGACAACATCAAATCTTTACGTTTTGAGGTCCCAGGAACCCAAAAAATTGTTTTTTGAAAAATATCTATCTGTGTGTGTGTGTACTAAACGGATTTAGATGAAACTTTGCATGAGGGCTTCTTTAGTGCTCCAGAAGATCTGAAAAGGTATTGGTTGAGATCGGACGGCCAAAGCCAAAGCCAAAGCTTTGGCCAAACAAGTTGTTTATTTTATAATTACTTACAATTTCTATTCGAACAAAAACAGTAAATTGTTTCCCGGTTTATAATCTTTACTTGGGAGATTTCTATTTTTTTGCTAGGAGTGATACTTTTCGATTTGTTTGACAAAAACCGTGTTGAAGCCACTGAACTCTACTATATAAATGGAAGGTCAATATCTATACCAATTTTTACGTGAAATTGAACCTCGCGCAAGTATGGCGACCTTAAAGCCAAGCGCAATCGCACTACAAAATACGTCAGAGCCGGTCTTATTGTTACTGCAACTGTTTAAAACCCGGGACTTTGCAACGATTCTTGCAACACAGTACCATACAAGATTGCACCATATTGTCTCAATTAACTGTTTATAACATTCACAAAATATATTTCACAAAATAATCAATTTATAACAACTTTACATAAATGACAGAAATAAACAAAGAATAAAATGAGTGACACCGACTCTGGAAATTACATCTAATCCAAGACTTACGCTACGGAATCTATGGGAAACGAATAAAACACGTCAGCGCATAACTTCCGTAGACAGCCGTTTGGTTCAAGCACAGACATCAATTTCTCTACTGCGTCGACGCGTGGCTTTATATTTTGAGTTTTAATCTGTGGCGTAATTGCCGTATTTTGTTCACGCGCATATACCTATTCACGCCTTCCATTTATAATAGTAGAGTTCAGTGGTTGAAGCGTCCGTTTTCGCAATCTGCAAAGAAGGCAAAACACGAAATCTTTGAACGTTCAGATCTTTTTTAATATATGAGTTGAAGAATCATACTATGTCATTATGGAATGAGGAAGAATTGCATGTAATGGACATCGTGAATCACACCGACGAAATCGATAATTCGCGCCTACAAGAGCGTACGAAAAGTGACATTTTTTGACATTCTCATGTCATCGTTTACGTGAGAGATGAAAGTTGCGATGTTGCCACGTTTCGTCGCCACGCGCTATCTCGCTCCCACCGTGTATCACTCTCTCTCTCTCTCTCTCTCTCTCTCTCTCTCTCTCTCTCGCTCCGATAGAAATACCTTAATATTAATAATAATTCTAAATAAAATTCTATTAAACCGAAGCGTGGTATTATGAATTCTAATGCACTAGTGTATTAAAGGGCCTTTAATCCACGGAAAATAGACGTATTATACCTTCCTAATATAGTGGTCGTGGATAATAGAATATAGACTCATTACCAACATAATTATATATTCCGCACATGGCTAAATGCCTTTTTTAGGGCCACAGTGAAAATGTGCCTACTACAACACATATGTATACATGACATGTTTAAATGATGACATCACTCAACTTGATTCTATACAGTTTGGTTACGAAGATGTAGGTGATTGTCTACAGCCCTCACGTACAACTTCACTATTCCCTCTCAGCAACGAACTTGTGACTAGTTGCTCATATCTAAAGTGTGCAAGAGATTCATGTTTATGTTTTTCAAATGGAATATCTTGTTGCGTTTACTGTCATTGCAAAAGTGTAACCATTATTGATTGTCGTAATAAGTATTCTAATATTGCAACGTAAACTAATACGTCTGCTGTTTAAAATTTTAAAGAGTTATATATTGTTTTTTGTTATATATTAGTCATGTCATATAATTAAACTAGTGATGTCATTGACTTATTCATTTTATGTTACTTCTTGTTTTATAAAACAATGTAAATCCCTTTAGTATGGAAATAAAAGATATCGGTTCGTATCTGTCTTACTTAATAATGATTAGTAACCACTTTTCAGTATTTTTTCTGAAATCGATCGGGAATGTCTACATTTTCGGCGCGATTTCAGATAGAAAAATGCACAATTTCAGTGTTTTAGTCCGCTGCTAAGAAACTATCACAAAACAGACCGGAAAAGATCCGTTGCCAAGCAACAATCAACAAAACTGTACTGGAATGTTACTTTCCCGGCCTAGGCCGGGAAAGTAACATTCCCGTACGGTTTTTTTATGTATATTTTGGACAGTAAATAAATACACGCAGACAAACCAACTCACATTAAGATTGCATTTATTAGTAAGCAGTTAGATTGTGATGAAGAAATGTTATGCATTAATACAAATTCCTTAATTTATAATAATATTGATTGTGATTTCAGAAAAAATAGTATGTGTACTTCGGTGTGAAAGCACATTCCCGGACTTCGATGCTTGTTGGCCTCGGCTAGCGCCTCGGCCAACAATTTGCATCGTCGTCCGGGAATGTATTGCTTTCACACCTAAATACACAATATACTATATACTATCGGGAACATGATCAGCATTCTACAAAAAAAGGAAAATGACACCTCACATGCCTATGCAGTCCATTTTCAATAAGAATCAAAGATGGCGTAGATTTTTCAAAATGGCCACTCGCACAGACCATCACCCATTTTTTTATTTGCTGGACAATTACCAACAATATCCAAATTGGTGAATCTCTGGTAAATGAATGACATACAGAAATGTGCTCAGCGATTGTGTTATTATCCCGGATAACAGACCGGTGAAGCATACAGTGTCAGAAAATGTTTCATTTGGGTCGGCAATGTGAGCAACCGAGAACGAAGCAACTAGGCTATTCTTTTTTATCGTATAACACATCCTACTCGTGCCACCTGGTTTCCCCACCACATGTACGTGGGCAGCTCTGTCTGCGGGAAATGTAAAGAATTATTTGACTCGTTTTTAAAGTATAACGAGTTAAATAATTTTAGTTATTAAAGCACGTAATAATATTACCTATACTGAACAGAGCCAACTACAATAAATGGTACTGAAATTTTTAATAGCAATGATGTACGTGTTTTCCTGATCGCGCGTCATTATTTGCTCCCTCTACTAGAGCACTGGACCACGCCTTTATTGTAGGCGGTCTGTCAAGCCGTTGAAACTATGCCTGCCACCCAAATCCAAAATCTTCCGATACTGTATGTGAGAACTGGGTGTAAATAACATTTATAGATGATGGTTGCAACGTGGGCGGGGCTCAATAGGGGGGGGGGGGGGGGAAGGCGACAGTTCGTCTCTCAAATTTGCTAATAATGTTATCCAGGTGTTTTTTGAAGGTAAGTTGCAACTTGAAAATCAAACAGATTTTTTTTCGGTTTACCATTCTTCTCTACAAATATTTTTGAAAACATCGTGCATTTGTAAGCAAACGTTTATAAAATTACAATTTTTATGTTATACAATTGATGCAAACTCTTTAACCCTGCTCAAAAGTGATTATAAATAGAATGGTAACTCGGTATGAAGTTTGAGAGCACGATTAACAATACTCGTTGAGAAAAAATAAATAAAATTGACTTTGAATTTCTCCAGTTGTGCAACAAGGTCATCGCAATGAATTATTTATACCTATTGGGCAAATAAAATGTACAAGAATGGACTATATTAGTGTGACGTCACATAATTATGCAACTCGCGTGAACAAGCAGTGACGCACGGGTTGCCAGAAAATGACAACCAGAATATGACCCTTATTCACGTCTACAATAAAGGCGTCATCCTTAGGCCATTTGTATTAGCACACAATTTTATTTATTTTCTCCCTTAGAAGAAATATCTTATAAGTTCCAGTTACCATTCATCATGCACAAAGAATACTAGAATATATACAAGTATTGTGGATTATAAAAACTTTATTATTAATATACAAAAATAGACCTGCAATATGGTCGAAGCCTGCAATCGCAATTCATGTTAGGAAGTGGTTTTGGTTTAATCTTTATGCAGCTAACTTCAGATTATTTTACTTTGTATAATGTCAACATAAGATTCTAACCTAATTCTTTGGCGGTTTTACAGAAGTGTTTGTTGTTTCCTGCTTTTTGTTTAAAAGGACCTTTGGTTAATTTCATTGTAAAATGGCGCGTCAACCAGTGTTAAATATGTCTGCTAGATTTGAGTTCTTCAAAGAAAGCAAAATACTCTGGAAAGGAGAAAATTCCGTTTCGTCCGGATTTGTTTATCAAATGTTATTTGATAATGAATTATCGACAATTCGAAGGCAGGTACATGCAAGCAAGAAAAATAATATGTAAAAAGTGGAGGTAGGTACTTCTACTTATTAAGGTTTTAAAGGTATTTGATATTGAAAGTTTTGTTTTAGATAGTTTTGTCTGGAGCAAATATTATTAAACGTTCATACGATTATCCAAAAGGTTTAGATGTGTGTCACCATATGTGTGCTTTAGCAATCTTTGCACATAATAATTTGTCGATCACAGATGTAGCATGCAAATTGAGTAAACCTAAAAGTTCACTTAAATAGGTTATGGTGCCATTAGGTGCTACACCCACTAAACCTTTTGAGGTATTCTTATGTTTATAATTGCTATATGTTGATTTTTGTTTATCCAATTGGCTTGGCACAGCGGCAGCAAAATTTTGTTGTTGTGTGTATTTGGACGTCTTGAATAACACGTGGTAGTTACACCTGGAGGATTTCTTGAAAATCGCGTCGGAAGGTCGCGGAAACCGCGGATTCGTGATTAACTCAGTTTTTATGGCTCAAACGGGTATTATAAAAGTTGTACGTCTGTAAATTCTCTACCTTAAAGATCCTATACATTTCTTTCGTACGCCTAATCGTTTTGGAGATATGACGCGGAGTAAGTGAAAAATGCATTTAGTTCCACCAAACCTCTTTCGCAGCACATATTTCGCAATTATCTTGTTTTCTATGTCTAAGAATGAAAATTAAATATTATCAAGTTCAAACCTGATTGGGAAAAGACATTTATCCTGAGCAGTGAGGCTGGATTAAGAAGAATGATATTTTGCAGCCAGTACCAACGCAGTTACCACCAGCACCAGACATATTGTTAAATTCAATTTTTTGCAACTGTACGAAGGGTTGTGCAAAATAATGTAGCTTTAGGAAAGTAGGACTGAATTGTTCAACAGCTTGTGGCCATTGCCACGGTCACTCCTGCTTGCATATCGCACCTATAATACAGGTGTTTCGTGGCGTAACTACCAAGTGTTATTCAAGACGTCCAAATAAACATAATAAAGAAAAAATTTTTCGTAGGGCACGAATTTAGCATAATCTCCTGGATTAACAACGTTTTGCTTTGAAACTGTTAATAAAAATGCAATCAAACCTTCTTCCACAAAGCTGTTTATTTTTTAGTTAGGACAAGGTACAATATTGAAGAAATAAAATAATGCTTGAAATGAATTAGTTTTCCCCACATCAGGTTTTCAAGCCATTTAGCAATTAAAGTATGATTGTCATATACCTAACACAACACATAAATTTTACCAAATAAGCTAAACAGAGGAATTGAAATTGAATTGGTCTAGGCAAATTTCCGTTGTTTGCTGTGTGTTTGCCGTCGTTTGCTGTGTATTTTCGTATCCAGTCTTGAAAGTATGATACTCTAGTAAAAACTGAAAGTTCTCCGACACAGTCACTAGATCCGAAAGAAGTAATGCCTACTAACACGTTGTTCACCAAGAGAGGTCCTCCTGAGTCTCCGATACAAGTCCCACCTTGGCCCGATATGCACAAGTGACAGTCGGTAATCGCCTGAAAAACAAGACAGTTATTTGGCTAATGTTAGCATAATTCATGAACTAATAGTAGAGTAGATATGGGTTTTTGGGTGGAACTAATTTCCACAAAGACGGGGTTTGAATTTTTTTGTTCGTTGTTGGTATCTTTTTGACATACTAAAAGTCTAGAAAAATCTGAATGTGCAAAATACGTTTTTTTGCCGCCATCTTGAAATTTTTTTAAAAAATCATAAAAAAACGTGTGTGGTATCAATTTACAGAAAAAACTAGTTTTTTGTACGATCAAAAATGTAGGCTCCAGATTGTTTTGTTTAACGCACCAAAATGGAACGCGTAGACACGTAAGTACAGCAAGCGAGCGCGCGTGGCCTCGGGCGCCCTACACTAAATTTGTTGTAACTGTTGAATTAATTAATGAAATTGGCTCACAAAAGCTTATATGAAAGAAGAAACATTTAGCTATTGGATTAATGTATTTTCAAATATAAAAATGAATATATGTAGGAATAGTACATATATGAAGTCGGAACATAAAGAGATTTGCAATGAAATCGGTAAAAGCTCTACCACTTCTAAAATTTTTAAGATAAAAACCTGGGTATTTCACATTTTACTCTTGAAATAATGTATAAAAAGATCCGATGAGCGAAGAAAATCTCAAAAATGTATTTTTGAAGTTGTACACTTACAAAATTTCAAAATGTCAAAATGACAAAATTTGATATATATGACTAACTTTAACCACCTATTACTCTGGTTTAAATCGCATTATTAGATCTCTCTAGGTGCCATTTTTAAAACTTGAAATGTGTACTTTAAGATGCTTCAATGGGATTTACCCCAAAAATTAAATTAACCCTCTCACTTTTACGAAAATAAAAACAATTTTTTTTGCTCGAAAATTCGTGAAATTATGGGTAAAATAAACATTAATAAACTTTATAAAAAAAATATTTAGCGTACCTATTCAGCATACCTTTATAGTAAAACCTCAAAGTAAGTAAATCTGATGTAAAAAATATTTTTCTGAAATCTTTCGGCAATGTCTACATTTTCGGCGCGATTTCAGATCGAAAAATGCACAATTCCAGTATTTTAGTCCGTTGCTAAGAAACTATCACAAAACAGACCGGAAAAGATCTGTTGCCAAGCAACGATCAACAAAACCGTACGGGAATGTTACTTTCCCGGCCTAGGCCAGGAATAGTATATTCTTCGATGCTTGTTGGCCTCGGCTAGCGCCTCGGCCAACAATTGCATCGTCGTCCGGGAATGTATCACTTTCACACCGAAGTACACATACTATTTTTTCTGAAATCACAATAAATACTATTTTAAACGTATAAAAATCCAAAAAAATATGAACATTTAAAAGAAAAATTCTGAAATCACAATACTATTTTAAACGTATAAAAATCAAAAATATTAACATATTAAAATATATATAAAAAAGCGTACGGGAATGTTACTTCCCGGCCTAGGCCGGGAAGTAACATTCCCGTACGGCTTTGTTGATCGTTGCTTGGCAACAGATCTTTTGCGGTCTGTTTTCTGATAGTTTCCTAGCAACAGACTAAAATACTGGAATTGTGCATTTTTACCGTACGGGAATGTTACTTCCCGGCCTAGGCCGGGAAGTAACATTCCCGTACGGCTTTGTTGATCGTTGCTTGGCAACAGATCTTTTGCGGTCTGTTTTCTGATAGTTTCCTAGCAACAGACTAAAATACTGGAATTGTGCATTTTTCGCTCTAAAATCGCACCGAAAATGTAGACATTCCCGATCGATTTCAGAAAAAGTAACATTCCCGTAAATAATAATAATAATACTCACTACGAGACGTTATTGTCAAAATAAACACTTTACTTGAAACACTAAAGTAAACCCGAAACACACTGAAAATCTTGGACACACAATGATAAACAAACAGTAAGTGAGCTTTTGTATACCCTTCGGACAGCTGCGTCAAATTCACGTGACCGAAAAATTTGCATACTACAAACTGATGCGCACTGCGATATGCGAATGCCAGTACTTCTCAGCGATCTGTTATTTTTAAATTGATATTTCAAAACAGCAGAAGCAGTTTAAACCTGTTATTAAAAAATAGCAGCTTGTACCCTTCTCTAGAAAACAAAATAATTAGTTGTGTGCCCTCCACGTCGACAGCGTGACGTCAACTGAAAATGATCTATACAAAACAAACCAAATTTTCAAAAAATTAGGTTAGAAGATAAAACAGCAATTCTGTAAATCACAGCGTGGGCGAAGGTCTACGTGCCGGATAGGCTGTCCTAGGGATAAGGCATATTTATGTGGTGGATATCACCATTTGTAAGTGAAATACCGATATTTCTCTTATCTCCAGGATAAACCTTATTCTGCAGATTAAATATCACTATCTGTAGATGAAAGTACCGGGCCTAAGGGCATAATCTACAAACCATCAAATTTCCAAGGAATATTTTTGATATTTTTACCCAGACTACAAGTGAATAGTCAAAAGCTTTATTTAACACGTTCAGTGCCATGGCGGACACAGTTAGATCAGGCCATAGCGGTCACCGGTATCCGCCTTGCTTAGCCATTAGCATTGGTCAGCAGACACTCACATTTGAAGAGTTTTTATCATTAATTGCCGGCCATGACCCTGTATAATGCCATATATGTCATGGGTTCTTAATAAAAAAAATTGTAGAGATTTTGAAAGCTGTGTCCGCCATTGTGACCGCTGTGGCCTGCTGAGAATAACTTAAAATTATATGTATTCTAGGCCAGGGCGGACACACTATTATATGAGTAAGAAACTAGACAGCATAGCGCGGTGTCCGCCGATTTATTTGTGTCCGCTAAAATGACCGCTGTGGCCTAGGAAATTAACCAATTTTTCGATAAATAGTGGAAGTAAGGAGTCGGAAAGTATGCAAAATTGTGTTAAAAATAGAAATAGAAATAGAAAATTTATTGGTGCCAAGAAACAAGAGTTTTACACAAGTCAAAAAAACAAGGGGTTCATAAATACAATACAATACATGCATATACAAACAAAATACAATATAAATATAAAATAATAATACAATGAGTTGTATATTCTCTCAAGGTATTAAAATTGCCAGTCTGAAAAATCATTATTATAAAAATCTTCCATAGAATAGAAACATTTGGATATAAGATATTTTTTTGTTACATATTTAAAACTTTTAGAAGGCAACAGTTTCACAGGGGATGGTAGCAGGTTAAATAACTTCGGACCAAAATATGATATTCCGGATCTAGTTTTATGTACTCTGTGGAAGTCTATGTAAATATTTGCTTTATGTCTTGTATCGTATGAGTGAATTTCTTCATGAGTTACGTAACTTGGTAGGTTATCTTTAACATATAAGAGACACTGTAAGATATATAGTGATGGTACTGTGAGAATTTTCAGATCAATATAAGATTGTCTACAATCTTCTCTATACCCTAGCTTATTTATAATTCGTACTGCCTTCCTTTGTAATCCAAAAACGCGTTTCATGTTTGGAGCGTGACCCCAAGCATGAATTGCATATGATATTTTTGATTGAATAAGTGCATGGTAAGTTATTAAGAGTACTTGCTTGGACACTATTAATGACATATTTCTAATTGCATAGATACAAGGAGTTAACTTATTACATAGTTTATCAATGTGAGAGTTCCATGAGAGCTTAGGGTCAATATGTATCCCAAGAAATTTTACAGACTCTGGATTATTATTTACTCCCATATTACCTAAACTAAAAAACATGATTTCAGTTTTAGTAGCATTTAAGCTTAATCGATTCGCGACAAACCAAGCAGAGACCCTTGATCGTGTCTGTTCCAATTGTAACTGCAGTTCATTGCGATTTTCATTTTTATTAATTGTTGTTGCATCATCCGCGAAGAGAATGAAGTCGGCTCTTGGGTCGGCAAGCACCAAGTCGTTGACGTATATGAGGAATAATACTGGTCCCAGCACCGACCCCTGTGGTACTCCATATTCTAGTGTCCTCATCTGAGAAAGATTATTACCAGTTTCTACTAGTTGCGTGCGACTCATTAGATATGACTGCATTAAGTTCACACTTGCATCAGAAAATTTATAAAAACTAAGTTTTTTTATAAGTATACTAGGACAAACACAGTCAAAAGCCTTGCTTAGATCGCAAAACAAAGCCCCTGCGCAACATCCTGTCTCATATCCAATGTTTATGACTTCCGCTAGTTTGTTGATAGCCATAGTGGTTGAGCGTGCATTACGAAAACCATACTGATTTTTATTAAACAGACTATTTCCTTCAAAAAAAGAACATATTCTGAATTTTAGGGCTTTTTCAAAAACTTTTGCTATGATTGGAATGAGCGAAATTGGTCGGTAGTTATCAAGTAAATTTGTGGGACCTTTTTTGTGTATTGGCACAACCCGGGAAATTTTAAAGGCTTTTGGGAAGATGGAATGTCTTATACATAAGTTAAATAACTTTGTAAGAGGAATAACAATGATATTGGCTATACTCTTAAGTATCTTAGTGTTAAGGTTATAATAATCTTTACTATTTTTGTTTTTTAAATTGAATATTATGTCCCTAACTTCAATAAAAGTTATTTCACTGAAAATAAATTCTCGCAGGCCTGCGTGAGATATTGTATTAGCATTATTATATAGAAATTCTTCTGCGGTAAAGTCACTATCAGGCAGCTCATCAATAATATTCTTAGCAATATCTGCAAAGAAATTATTGAAATCATCTGGACTTATGCTGCTGTCTGCCGTTCGATTTTTTGACTGCGTATTCGTATTTGCTCGTACCACCTGCCAGATCGCTTTAGATTTATTAGAATGACTTTTAATGTACGTATCATTAGCTTTGAGTTTAGCATTTCCGAGTGCAATGTTATATTTTTTCCTATATTTTTGCATTATTTCTCTGAGTTCCGGAGAGTTAGTAGCTTTTACGGTTTCCTGCATAAAGTGTAAAATATCTCTCATATCACTTAGTTCCTTGGTGAACCAGGTCGTGCAAGGTATATTGCTTTGTTTGTATGTTTTTTCTGGAAAGGCCAGATCAACTGCATTGCTCAAGAAAGTCATAAACATTTCAGATTTAATTTCAATATTTATATTTGGATCGTCAATGAAATCCCAACATATATTCCCTACAAGATTGTTTAGAGTAAGTAAACCCTCATCTGTTACAGGTCTGTGCTTAAAATTTGTAATATTGTCATTTTCGGTACTGTTCATATGAAAGTTAATTGTAATGGCCAGATGATCTGATAAATTTGTGTCAATTTGAGAAGTTTGAAAAGTACTTTGTAAGTTTGTTAAGAAGTTGTCCAAACAAGAATTCCCTCTAGTATTTGCATCTATTGTTATAAACAAACCATACGTTTTTATTAAATCAGTAAAGGTGACAGTATGATAATTATTTTTATTGTTGAAGTTTATATTAAAGTCACCATTTATTATGACAGTATATTGTTTATACCTACTGATAATGTTTAAAGCCTTTGTAAGTGTATCGAGAAAGGTGTTGAAATCACCTAATGGAGATCGATATATAGTAATTATTAATAGTTTATGTTTCTCAGATTGTACCGCACATATTTCACAGTGGATCTCAGTTGATAGCAGACATATATCCTCCCTTCTAGCGAAGTCATTTGCAATCTTGCGATTGATTAATACTGCTACACCCCCATGAATATGAAGCTTCCTACAAAAATAACTAATAACATCGTAATTGTTAAGTTTAGTTTGAGTAATTTCATTTTGAGACATCCAATGTTCGCTTAGGCAGATGACATCGTAAATATGGTTTTGTGCTTCAAATTCCATCTTCTTGTTTCGAAGAGATTGAATATTTAGATGAAAAATTGAGAAATTTTTAGATTTAGGGGGAGTTGTTCGGGATTTATCGGTTGGTCTTTTATTTAATGATTCAGAAAAACCGAATTTTCAGTAGTGAATGAGCTGTCTTCCATTCCAGACTTTCTTTGGCGGAAGTTATGAAACATCCCCCATTTTCGAGGGTACTAAACACGAACAGGGTGAAAAAAGTTTTTAGCCATGAAACGGCCAAAAACCACCCCTTCTTGCTTATTTCTCATATAACGGCTTGGCATCGACTATTTTTGCAGGGATTTTTTATTTTTCTATGGAGAATACAACAGACGATGAAAGGTGATGTCAGAAAGTAGACCGCAACCACCCTGTCAGGGGGTGTAAAATTTCTTCTTTTTTTGTTGTTAAAGACGTTTACTATCCGTTTTCGAGGATGCTGATCAAGGACAATGGTAAGAGTGTATTTTGACAACCTCAAGAGGTTGGTCTCTCAAAAAAGTTATTTCCAAACGGCTTTCGTCAAGTATCTCGAAAAGTATTACTTTATCGAAAAAATGTTACAGACCAATTACAGAAAGTACAAACTGGGAATTAATTATATTTTTTGTTTATTGATGTAGGATTATTTGGCATCCAAGTGTTCATAAGATAATTATTTAGAGTGAGAGTTAAATATCTCAGAAACTGTGACACCTACGTCAAGGATGCTAATAGGTAGAATAATAGGTTATTAATTAAGCTTTCAACTGTTTTTTATTTGTTTCTGTAGCATAAAAAACAAAGAAGTTATGACCGAAGCAATGTGCGTCTACACATTTTTTTTAATAACAATGTCGCCATTTTATTACTGTAATTAGCCAGTAATTAAAAAAAAAGAATTTCCAACACTGTTTCTCATTAATGACGCAGATACTCAAATTTTTTGGTTGGTATACAGCACTTGCTTTAGAAAAAAATACAGTTTAAACTATAAAGGTAAAACGTAGTTTTTTTTTCTTTTCCAATTATCTCAATAAATATTAGTTTTTTTGAAAAATGAGTAGAGACCAAAAATAAAGCTCATAAACTGATAATGAATTTCGCTTGTTTATTTATTTAAATAGATTTAATAGTTTCGGAGATATGAAAGTTTACAAATGGCGTCCGAACGTTTATAAGACGAAAAATGCAGTTTGAATGTTAAATATCTCAGAAATTGTGACACCTAAGTCACGCATGCTAAGAAATGAAATTAAAGACAATTAATTGCGCTTTCAAATTATTTTTTACTCGTTCCTGTAGAATAAGAAATAAAGAAGTTATGACGAAAAAATATGCGTATTTATATTTTTCTACAGAAAAAGGTCGCCATTTTGTTACTCTAATTAGCCAGTAATTTAAAAAAATTGCCTCAAATACAGTTTTTCGTTAAGATGTAGCATTACCTAGATGCTCAATTTTTTTTGCTCATTTAAAGCACTTGCTTTAGAAAAAAATGCATTTTAAACTTAAAAGGTAATTTCGAAACACTTGGATACCAAATATAAACTTAAATATCTCCAAAATTATTAATCCTACATCAATAAACAAAAAATATAATTAATTCCCAGTTTGTACTTTCTGTAATTGTTCTGTAACATTTTTTCGATAAAGTAATACTTTTCGAGATACTTGACGAAAGCCATTTGGAAATACCTTTTTTTTGAGCTAAATCGCAATTTTGAAGTCGTTATAACTTAAAAACTATCAATTTATGTGAAAAATTGCATAGAACCTTTTCTTCTTAAAATTTGATTCTATTTCAGCTCCAATAAATATATCTATTTTTTAAGTGCCACCCCCTGAGAGGGGGTGGCATTCATCCCCTATAAATTAGCAAGCCCCCCCCACAATATAGAAACTTTTCTGTGAGGCATTTACTATAATACTGCCAAAAATGAACGAAATCCGTTCATTATTCCGAAGTTAAAACCTCTAGTTACTGTACTATATAGAATTCGTCTGTTTCTATGCTTGGTTCATCGTCTTCATCCTCTGACTGGGGTTTTCAATCCCGGGACGGGATTAGGCTTTCGGGATTATCGGAATTACAAATTCCAAATGCCGGGATTACAAATTTCCAGGCTCAAAATACATTGTCAAATATTAACATAAAATTAAAACTAACATTTTTTTTTAATTTAT
The DNA here is from genome assembly GCA_936432065.2 of Rutpela maculata. Taxonomy (NCBI): domain Eukaryota; kingdom Metazoa; phylum Arthropoda; class Insecta; order Coleoptera; family Cerambycidae; genus Rutpela; species Rutpela maculata. The sequence continues at coordinate 25,101,018 of OW386292.2, read as the reverse complement.
TTGAATGAAACAGTAATAGAACAAAAACGAACAGTTTAAAATTTATTTTTTAAAAAGGGTCTTAGAAGAACTAATGTATCTAATGTTTCTCCCCTAGTCTGGGCCGGATCTTTGTACAGAGCCCACCAGCATTAGAAAAGGCCCTCTCCGACTCTACACTTGTGGGAGGTATAATTGTTAAATTTTGATATGCAATTTTTAAATTTTTTTCCTAAAAAGATAGATTTTCAAATAAGGCTATTTCTTGTTTTACAACTGTTTGTAGGCTTAATGGCCCCATCACCGCTCTTTCCTTCTGCTTCATACTGCTTTGAAGTTCTTCATTTATTTCATGCGTTTCTGTTTATACGTTTTTGTGTAATTATTACTTCCACGTCCAGTGGAAGTATAGTAACGACAAAAAAATTTTTAAAAATTTTTATTGTCCAAATAGGCTTAAAATGTGATGAAACGTCGAGATTTTAAGTTTGAGCGAAAAAAAAATTTCTGTCTGTCTGTCGGTCTGTCTGTAACTTTTTTTTTGTGCGCACGTTTACTCTGGAACCGTTTAAGATATTGACTTGAAATTTGGTACACATATGTACTTTAACGAGATCTAGAACTAGATTATATTTTCATCTTGTTCTGTCGAAGGGTTGGGGGGTAAATTGGGGTAAATTTGGGGTAAATAGGTCAATCAAGCAGGTAATAGTCCATAAAATTGGAATTTAGTATATACAAGAGAAGCTAAGGTCTCAAAAAATTTTTGGCATTAGCCACCCCCATTACCACCCCCACCCCCTTATTAAAGGAGATGAAAAAAATTGTGATTTAGTGTACCTATGTACAGGAACCAGAAACCTCAAAATATTTTTTTACTTCATCTACCCCCACTACCACCACCCTATCACTACCCCCCACCCCACTACCGATGTGGGGTATCGTTTTATGGGTTTTTGGGGTAGAGGATTTCAAATATTATATTATTAAAGTTCCATAAACAGTTATTTTCACATACAAAGTTTTTTTCGTTGTGAGTGACTTGAACAGAGAATCTGGATGTGGAAGTAGTGATTCCTTGGGCAGCGGTTTTTTTTACGTTTATTGGTACGTATATACGAATGTACAATAATATGAAGCAAACAAATCAGTAAAGCCGCTTATATCAAATTTTGCTTGAAAACAACAATATTTCCGAGCATACTCCAATCCTGAAGAATGCGCGGGATTGATTTTTGAAATCCTGGGATTTTTGGGAACACAAATTCGTTCGGGATCTCGGGATTGGTGATCCCGAGATTTAAAACCTACGGATACCTTGAGTATACATGATTTACCCAGAAAATAGTAAAGACGGAAAAAACAAATAAAATGATAGTACGAGTCCCTAATATCAGCCAAGTCACTAACTATTATTATTATTATCACGACAATTTAAGGTTGAAGGAAGGATCGAACCAGCGTATAACCATTTTTTTCTTGATCAGCGTCCTCGAAAACGGGGAGTAAACGTCTTTAACAAGAAAAAGAAGCAATTTACACCCCCTGACAGGGTAGATTTCACCAAGCCCGGGTGCGGTCTACTACCTGACATCACCTTTCACCATCTGTTATATATCCGTGAAAAAATAAAGAATCCCTGCAAAAATAGTTGTTATAGTTGTTAGATGAGAAATAATAGTACAGTAAATTTAGTAAATATCCAATAGGTATAGGCAATTCTTGGTTGTAATCCCAGGTTGTTCATTATCCTCATTACAACAGGCCATGAAAAATCCCGAAGTTTCTGGTGTCGGGTTTGGCACGGGGGAGGGCGGGGGTATCACTGACTATCCTTTTTCCGCAGTTTGGCTCTGATATCTCCAAAACTATTAGGTTTACCAAGATCATGAACGTAAACAAAGTTGTTGTACATAAAATTTCTGACAAAATTGGTCCTATTCGTATTTTTGATCAACCTCATAGTTATCGAGATATGGAGGGGAGAAATCTGTGAAATGTTAAAAATTTACAAATAAAGCTAAAAATTGCCTTAAATTTGTCTGATTTGAGCTTAAATTGTTTGGATTGAAGTAGAGCATGAATAAGTACTAAATTATAGTAACCATGGTACCAGGGGGGACGGGAAGACGGTTAAATGTAAGAAACAGTAAAAGTTGAGATTTGAAAAAGACAAAAAGACAAAAAAGACAAATCTTGACGTGTTTTACATTTATTACAAGATAATAATGTATTTTCAAGATTATTGCAAGATCAGAAAGTATTATCAAACTTATTCGATTTCATCATCATCATTGTTCTCTTCTTCACTGCCATCCGAGTCATAGTCCTTTCCTAGTAGAAGAACATCATCTAACACTAAGATTTGCTCAGCATCGAACTCTTCAGGTTCGTCTCTATTGGTGCAGTCAATACCTACTCACGTTATGCACATTCTTGAACATTGCAGACCATTCTTCCTGCACTCACAGTTTCGAGTGCAATCATCGTGCAACAACAGGAAATAAGCCGCAGTAATTCATCTGGTGCAGCAGCCATTGATGTAGTCTCTGGGCGGAGTTGCCTTTCAATCTTCGTCCAACCCCACTATAAAGTATCTTTTGCAACACCATGCCAGAGCTGCACTTGATGGTACACTCGTAAAGAGTGTTCTCGTGCAGCGTCCTCTGTCGGTGGAAGTGTGGCTAGTTTGAAGTTAGCATGTACGGGTTGTTTACCAATTGTTGTCAAGTAACGTTTGAATCGTAAGGCATTCAAGTTTTCAGTCTCTTTTGCTCCATATAACACCTCAAAATAGCTACTTAGTCTCTTATTTGCTCACAGTCGATTACACAAAAACTCGCGTTTATAAATAGTACACGCTTCCAAACTAAACAACATTCCCGAGTAGATAGGTACGCCCTACTGAACGGTACGCTGTCGCACAACTAGGGTCGTAAAACGGGAGGGGTCGGGTCGGCTACCACACCTCTCCCTTCAAGCAGCGCACCTGCTCTTCATTGTATTCAAGGCCGTCATCCTTTCTCTTCTCCGGATTCCTTTTTCAACTCTATCCCACTTCAATTCAAACAATTTAAGCTCAAATCAGACAAATTTAAGGCAATTTTTAGCTTCAGTTGTCAATTTTTTGACATTTCACAGGTTTCTCCCCTCCATATCTCGATAACTATTAGGTTGATCAAAAATATGAATAGGACCAATTTTATCAGAAATTTTATGTACAACAACTTTGTTTACGTTCATGATCTTGATAAACCTAATAGTTTTGGAGATATCAGAGCAGAACTGAGGAAAAAGAATAGTCAGTGATACTCCCGCCCACCCCCCTGTCAAACCCGAGGCCACAAACTTCGGGATTTTTCATGGCGTGTTGTACTGAGGATAGTGAACAACCTGGGACAAGAATTGCCTATAACTTTTGGATGTTTAGGTTTAGGTAATTTTTGTTTATATTTACTGTACTATAAGCAAGAAGGGGTGGTTTTTGGCCGTTTCAGGGAGTGCGCATGACTAAAAACTTTTTTCACCCTGTTATTCGTCTTCAGCAATAGGTTTCATTTTAGCACAATTTTACACTATTTAGGGAAAATTCCGATTCCTTACTTCCACTAAAACGTGTCCAGCCAAGTGTGTAAAAAATATGCATTATTTTGGTATAGTGCCAGATCAGACACCGGTGTCTACCAAGCTCGTCTTATGGGTCACTTCGTGCGTAGATTCAACAATATTAGCTTGGTGCTGAATGTGTCATACTCGTACTTACCCCTTTCCTGTGTACTCGAATACATTCACTGTTTGACATAATACGACTGCTGACTTTCCTTAAAATGTAATCGGGTTTCTTATCAAATCCAGTTTGTCCCCGGCCTAATGCAGTGCCGATCTTACCTGCATAGCTCTCACTTCCTCTAGCATATTCCACGATGCTGTGCCTTTTGTTTAGTCCGATGGATTTTGGCAATTTCACTAGAGCTATGTCGTTCCTAACAGGGTAGTTGTGATAGTAATATCTCTCATGAATTATGAATCTGTAACTGCGCATTATATCATTTATAGTGGCTTTTTCGACGTCTCCCATAATAACCACGACGAAAAAAAGATCTCTAAGAAATTAAATTTAAATTAATTCGCCACTACATGACGTGTAAAATATTTTAAGTACTTAAGAACTGGACATTACTTGAGGTACAAATTTAAGAAAAAATTCTGCATTGAATACAAATCGAAGAAGGGGTAAAATATTTAAATATTTTACCCGGCAATTAGTATACAGAAAAATAAGAAAAAAATAAAGCAACAACTTCCAAAACATTGAGCCAAACGGTTTTTTATGTGGAATCCTAAAATAATGGTAATTTTACTTTCTCGAGTGGCCGATGAGCTATTTTAAATTTGGTATATAACAATAGGTACCTTTCAAGTTCTTTAAATCTTTGTTTATATGAACAGTGTAGTTTCAGAGATGAAGTTCTGGGAAGTTAGAGCTAAAATTGTTTATTTCGTATATACAGGATGGACCATTTTAATCTATTATTGCAAATATCTAATAATAATAATAATAATAATAATAATAATAATAATTGTTATTATTATTATTATTATTATTATTATTATTATTGGTGTTAATGTACAAAAGTACTTACACAAGTCAGTTAGAGTAGGTTAGGTAATTTCATAAATTACATATCACAAATAAATATAAAAAATAAACAACAAAAAAACATATATTGTTGACAGTGTGTATATAACAAAATTTTACAAACGAACATGAACACTAACATACATTCATTGTCAAAATATCACATTCCAAAAATTCCCTGTAGTGGTAGAATGCCTTTCCTATGAGAAAATTTTTTATTGCGTTTCGAAATTTTTTTAGATTATCGATGTTTTTTATGTCTGATGGTAATTTATTAAACATTTGAATTGCTAGATAATTTGGTCCGTTTTGTGACTTACTTAATCTATAATATGGGGTAATAATGTTATCCTTAGTTCTTGTATTATGGTCATGTTGGTTCACATAAGTAGGGTAGTTATTTATATTTGTTTTAATATATGTTAAACATTCCAAGACATATAGCGAAGGTAATGTTAATATGCTAAATTCAATAAAACAATCCTCTGTATATCCTAAACATGCTATAATTCGGATTAACTTTCTCTGAATAGCAAATACCTTATCAAAGTCCGCAGCATCTCCCCAGACTATTATAGCATAACTCATAATTGAATGACACAATGCAAAGTTAGCTGACTTCAATGTATCTGTGCACAGAGTGCCTGATAAGTTACGAATAATGAAAGTTCTACTACTCAGTTTTCGACAGATATTATCAATGTGTATATTCCGTCTTAAATGAGAATCCAAATAAACACCTAAAAATTTTACGCTAGATATTACATCAGTAGAAATTTCGAAATTGCGTAACGTGAACATCATACCTTGTGATTTGGTTTTATTACAAATCAAATTATTAGAACCAAGCCATTGTTCAGTTTTTGAGTGTATTTCGCTTTTTTTTACTTCAATGTCATATAAATTATCGGATCTAATGGAAATTGTGGTATCGTCTGCATACAAAATATATGTGAGAAATTTTTTTGACATGGGCATATCGTTAATATAAGTCAAAAAGAGTAAGGGTCCTAATATAGAACCCTGAAGCACACCTGTCTTTAAAACTTCTTTACTTGACATTATGCTATTGAATTTGACAATTTGAATGCGATTGTATAAATATGATTTTAATAGTTTTATACTATTTACACCGATTTTATATTTTAGTAACTTTTCGATTAAAATTTCATGCGAAACACAATCAAAAGCCTTACTAAGGTCTAGGAATATTGTATCATTAAATTCGAGATTTTCATATGCGTCGAGGACATTATTAACAAAGGCCAATATGGCACTATTAGTGCTGCGGTTCTTTCGAAAGCCATGTTCACATTCAAGAAAAAGACCGTTTGTTTCAAAATATGTAATTAATCTATTATACATGCATTTTTCCAGTATTTTTGAAAAAACTGGAAGAATTGATATGGGCCGGTAGTTTGTAAGATCATCCATATCACCACTCTTAAAAATGGGCGTAACTACTGCTTCTTTTAACATGCATGGGAATATACCCTTTAAGAGACATTCGTTTATCAATTTTGTTAGAGGATATATTATAAGATTTTTTATAGTTTTTATGACTTTCACACTCAAACCATATACATCTTTACTGGATTTGCTTTTTAGATTTGTGATTATGGGTAAATTCAAAGTCGGTTTTTGGCAAGTTATTATAGTTAAAATTTAAATATGGATCTAAATTGTCATTTGGAGGAAGTACAGTGCACTCATTTAAAATTTTTTGAGCTGCAGTGACAAAGTGTTCATTAAATTCATCCGGTTTTATGTCAACATTATTTTTTTTTTGACTTATTTTATTTCTCTGTTTATTTATAATATCCCGCATACATTTATTAGGGTTGCTTGCATTTTTATCAATTTGTCATTTGCTTCTTTTTTTGCCTTCTTTATTTCAAGTTTATAACGCATGCGATAAACATTTTTTTGTGTCTTATTCGCAGGACATGGATTTTGTTTATATATTAAATCAAGAAATTTTAGTTGTTCACGCATATTTCTTAATTTATCATTAAACCAGGGTGGCCCATTTGTATTGTGTTTATTTGTGTATTTTTTTTCTGGAAATGCTGTTATGACATTCTCTAAAAATATCTGAAATTTTGAATTAATATCCACCACCTTTTCATCAACAAATGTCCAGTCAATGTTTTCAACTAGGTTATAAAATGTAAGCTTACCCATCTCTGTAATCGGTCTATATATTTTTTGTTTAATTTCCTGTACATAGTTTCCTTTCAAGTGAGGTACATTAATAATAATACCGTTATGATCTAAGAAATCACAATCAACAGTGGAAATTTTCATTTCCATGTCAAAATTAATGAACACATTATCATTGCAGTTATTTTTTCTGGTATTTTCTTTTACCTTTTTTTGAAATCCAAATGTACTCAACAAGTTACATAAATGAGCGCAGTAGCCTGACTCCTTATCCGAGTCAATCTCAAAGAGTACATTGAAATCGCCTACAATTATTTTTTTTTCCTTATTATTTACATTTAGTAAAATTTGCTCAAGTATTTCAAGGAATATTTTAAAATCGCTACTTGGAACTCTATAGATATTAATTAAATATATATCTAAAGAACTAACCATAACACCACTAACCATTGACATATTTATAGCAGATAATGAAGTATAATTCAAACCTTCTTTTACTAAAATGACGGTACCACCACTTTTGTGCGCCTGTCTACTAAAGTATGAAGCAACATTATATTTTCCCAAGGTCAGGCATTCCATCTCTGCAGGATAAAGCCATGTCTCACTAAAACATAAAATTTGAAAATTTTTATCAAATAGATAACAGTCAATTTCATTAAGTTTGTTTCTTAAGGATTGAACATTTACGTAGAATATATTGAATATATCACGATCAAAGTTTTTTTCTTCTTTATCTTTGGTAGGTGCGTTATTTTTTTCTTTGGCTAGAGACGTCAGTTCGGTAAAATTGTCCTTTTCTTCAGGAATAAAAAACGGCTAACGCAAGCTCCATGCGGCCACATTTCTGGGTCCATTGTTTTTTCAAAGTTCTCTTCTAAAATAGTGACTTTGAAAGATGTGTAGAGATCGGGATATTTTGGTGTAATTGCTTCTACTACCACTTCAGGGAAATTTTGTTTTACGAGTTTTGTAAGGAATTCTACTGTGGTATTCTTATCCACACATGTAGCACAGTTTCTTTTGGGACACCCTGTACTATTTTATTATCTTTATTACTTCCAATAATTGTTTGTCTTTTATGTCTCCTCGTGTAAGCCGCCAATTAAGAAATGACCTCTACAAAAGTTGTTAGGTTCTAAGGGGGCCATCTGATTCTGCCATCGGGCACCGGGTCTGTGACCTTGGTGAGGCCCTGTGATACCCAACTTTGTTTTTTTTCTTATTCCAGAATCTAATTGTACGGAAAGAATACGTTCAAATATGTTTTTCAAAAATTTTTCCAGTGGGCCTTACTCGGGCCCAATACCAACAATTGAAATCACAAGAACCCAATTATCTCGCCGGTTAAGCTCCCAGCAAACATTTTTATTAAAATTAGCTCTAATTCGACTTGGTAAAAGAGGAATTTACTTGTTAAGGTAATTATGACGTAAAATTGACTAGAAAAATACACTTCCGATAAAAATTTACCAATTGGTCTTACTTTAGATTTCAGTTTACGTAAATAATACCAATTAATTAATCTACCTCATACACACTTTTCCTTGAAAGTAAATTTAACGAAAAATGCGAGTGAAAAACTACTAAAGAAATCTACCAAAAATGCCCTGAAGGATAAATTTACAATAGGGTAGAAATAGGTAATATAATTAGGTAGTATTTACCTTATTAGCGACTAAAAATATTCCCATTAGTCAAATATCTTACTAGGTAGATTTTGTTGTAAATTCTACGTAATGTATACCTAAATAGCAACCTATTTGGTCACTATTATTATACACCTTTGAAGTAATATTAGGTCGACAAAATAGATAAATTCTACCTGGCTTATCTACCTGATTTCAATCATTAAGTCAATTATCTTTTGTAGCTGCATTTACAACGTTAAATTAGCTCAAGACGCCATATTTTCTTAGCAGGGTTGAAATATGATTCCAAATTAGAATTTTAAAAATGAGTGTGTATGGAAACAAACTGACGAAAAGCTAAAAAAAATACGTAATTATACCTCTAAACTCATATTTAACAAGTGTAGCATACTTTTCGGCTCAAATTATTACTATAATTTTTTTTACTTGGCAATAAGAATTTCCTTATTGATGAATATTTTGGAGGCGCATTGTTATTTTACGAAGTACAGCTGCTATTATGCACAAAAAAATTTTCGTCGCATTGATTTCAACAAGCGAGTACTGCAAATACTTTACTTATAAATTGGATTTATTTTAGTTACCGACATTCATCTTGTATCGTCATTGTGAGTTAGGTATCTCTTCAAATTTGTAGGTGACTGACAACAATATTACAGAGAAAATTACCAAACAGGTATAAAAACCTCATTTTTTCCTCTTGGTGTCACTTTCCAATTTCACATACTTAAATACGTAAGTTCTACCTATAGGTAGTCAACTCGATGTCGAATTGACATCGAATTTAAGTAAAATTTACCTAAACAGGTATTACTAACCAAATATATTGTGCGACTACAAGTACGATTTATGTGTAATTTTACCTGTCTTAGTCGATATAACCTGATTTCGACGTCGTCTTATTCTCCACTTATGTCGATTCCACGTAGCCTCAACGTAAATTTTACCAAAACATGGTTAATTTTAATTTTGCGACTAAATTTATTATACATAATTTAGGTAGTTTTGATGTCAAATAATACCTAAATGTTTGCTGGGCTAACAATAAAAGTTGTAGATGACCCCATCGAATCCTACAACTTTTATTTAAGTTATTTTTCAATTGTTAGATTAACCGGCGAGATAATTGGGTTCTTGTGATTTCAATTGTTGGTATTGGACCCGAGTAAGGCCCACTGGAAAAAAATTTTGAAAATCATATTTAAACGTATTTTTCTCCGTAGATTCTGCAATAAAAAGAACAAAGTTGGGTATCACAGGGCCTCGCCAAGGTCACGGACCCGGTGCCCGACCACAAAATCAGATGGTCCCCTTATAGTCCGGGAGCCCGTGTATAAAATGACTGACTATCCGGCGAACTTTGACAATATAAAAAATGGATTGTTCGTATATAAGTTAGCAATGAATGGACCGTCAGCTGGTTGGGTAGCGGTGGGGGTGGCTGTCAAAGGGTTGAAAACACGTAAAAAAAATTGAGAAAAAAAACTATCCGGCGAACGCTGAAACTTATATGAGGGGAAGATTATGTCATATAATGAAAGTAGAACATAGTCAGCTGGACGGGGGGCGGTGGATTTACCGTCAGCTGATCGATCAAACAGGTCCAAAAACATGAAAATTTAAATTATTCGGCGAACTTTAAAATTTGGGTATAAGATAATATTTATACTGGAATTCACGAAAAACATAGTCAGCTGCAAGTATGTGGGTGGAAAAGTCGTCAGCTGGTACAGAACAGTGCTGAGTATTGATGGCCTGCGAGGCAGAGCGCATCACCTTTCTTGCATCAACTGACGAATTTTCCACTCACATACTTGCAGCTGACTGTGTTTATCGTTAATCCTAGTATTAATATTATCATATACCCGAATTTCAAAGTTCCCCATAAAGATTTAATTAGTAATATCGATATTGATATCTTAATGTTAGAAAACGTGCGTGCGGCATTCTCGAGTTTCTTTTTTTAATTTGATTAAATATTCAAGTTATTATTAATATACATTATTTTATGAGAATACAAATTAATACATTCGTACATTTCAAAATTATACAGAACGATCTGCTCAGAAAATTTATTTAGTTTAGAGAAAATAAAAATAAATTTATTCGGCTTCCGATAACAGATCTTCCCCATTGTCATTTTCATCCAACCCATCACTCTCTTGATGCTTAGTGGGTGAAAGATCATTTTTCTCTTTGTCACTCCCATCTAAAAAAAATAATTATTTATAAAAAATTTATTAAAATTATAATAGGATGAAAAGTGAAGAGCACAAATGATATAATACCTTCACTATTTTCTGCATCTCGGATAATCATTTCCACTTATGGAGGTAACTGATCTCCATCAAACCACTTGCGAGTTAAATTTGTTTTTCTCAAGCTGTCACCCATAACCAAGGGATCTAATGTAGATGGCACTTATTTTTGTGCGTCGTTCCAAATCGTATACATACATACACAGTTCTTAAAACGTACTGTACAATTTCGGATTTCGACGGAGGCGAGAGAGATGCATCAAAATTTTTGTCTGGTAACTGAAATTCGTTATTATTTTCGCTAAATTTAGATACCTTAGTAAAGGTAGCTACACGAGCATCAATGACGTTTTTTATAGCTTTAAACCCATACATCGTGCAAACAAACTTTTCTATTATGTTAACGACATTATTTACGTTCTCCTCTGGTAAATTATTCAAACTTTTAAATGCTTCAATAATTTCTTTTAGAAGCTCTTTCAATGTATTGGGCAAGTGATGAAATGGCTCCGTTCTTAGGTAGTAAAACCCTAAATGCTGAAAACTGCTATAGTTATTGAGTTCGAAACGACGATATCCAATCTAGTGTCACTCAAGAAACCGTCGTGTTCTAGTCACGAGGAGGCGGACACTAAAATGATTTTTCACGTATAAATGAGAACACCAGTGTGGTCATAAGTTCAAATATTGACATTCCTATCATCATGCTGGGAAACATGGAAAATGTACATAATAATGTGAAAATTTCGATAAAACTGGAGATAAAGGAACGTAGGAAATAAAGAACGATTTTTATACCTAAACGATTTGTATTCAACACTTGGCGACGGCTTGTGTAACGCATTGCCTGCTTTCCACGGTTTCGCGGAATGTGATTATAATCCCGCATTTTTTAAGAAAGGACAAAAGCATTTTACTATATTAAGAAAAGATCAAGAGTTTATTGAAGGATTTAAAAGTTCGAATAATTTACCAGAGGAGAACCTAAATAATGTCGTTAACATAATAGAGAAGTTTGTTTGTACGATTTATGGGTTTAAAGCTATAAAAAACGTCAATGATGCTCATGTAGCTACCTTCACGAAGGTGTATAAATTTAGCGAAAATGATAACGAATTCCGGTTACCAGACAAAAATTTTGATGCATCTCTCTCGTCACCGTCGAAATTGGAACTTGTACAGCACGTTTTAAGGACTGTGTATATATGTATACGATTTGGAACAACGCACACAAACAAGGGCCATCTACTTTAGATCCCTTGGTTATGGGTGACAGCTTAAGGAAAACAAATTTAACTTGCAAGTGGTTAGATGGAGATCAATTACCTCCATAAGAGGAAATGATTATCCGAGATGCCGAAAATACTGAAGGCATTATATCATTTGTGATTTTCACTTTTCGTCCTATTATAATCTTAGTCAATTTTTTATAAATAATTATTTTTTTTTAGATGCGAGTGACAAAGAGAAAAATGATCTTTCACCCATTGAGCATCAAGAGAGTGATGAGTTGGATGAAAATGAGAATGAGGAAGATCTGTTATCGGAAGCCGAATAAATTTATTTTTATTTTCTCTAAACTAAATAAATTTTCTGAGCAGATCATTCTGTATAATTTTGAAATGTACGAATGTATTAATTTGTATTCTCATAAAATAATGTATATTAATAACAAATTGAATATTTAATCAAATTAAAAGAGAAACTCGGAAATGCACATTTTTTAACATTAAGTTTTCAATAACGATATTACTAATTAAATCTTTATGACGGACTTTGAAATTCGGGTATATGCTAATATTCATAATAAGATTAACGATAAACACAATCAGCTGCAAGTATGTGGGTGGAAAATTCGTCAGCTGGTGCAAGAAAGGTGATGCGCGCTGCCTCGCAGGCGATCAACACTCAGCACTGTTCTGTACCAGCTGACGACTTTTCCACCCACATACTTGGAGCTGACTATGTTTTTCGTGAATTCCAGTATAAATATTATCTTATACCCAAATTTTAAAGTTCGCCGAATAATTTAAATTTTCATGTTTTTGGACCTGTTTGATCGATCAGCTGACGGTAAATCCACCGCCCCCCGTCCAGCTGACTATGTTCTACTTTCATTATATAACATAATCTTCCCTTCATATAAGTTTCAGCGTTCGCCGGATAGTTTTTTTTTCTCAATTTTTTTTACGTGTTTTTAACCCTTTGACAGCCACCCCCACCGCTACCCAACCAGCTGACGGTCCATTCATTGCTTATTTATATACGAACAATCCATTTCACATATTTTTAAAGTTCGCCGGATAGTCAGTCATTTTATACACGGGCTCCCGGCCTATTAGAACCCAATAACTTTTGTAGAGGTCATTTCTTAATTCTGCCCAAAAAAGGTAAAAGGCAGTAAGTGACAAATGTTGAAAAATTACATTTTTATTGATTATGAAAGAGCAGTAAGTGACGCATCAGCTTCTGAATTAATCCTGTTTTAAAAATTCCTACGTTTAACCGAATAAAATGGAATGGCAAACAGCAGTATGTGGCATTATTTTACGGAAGGGCCATAAATTTCATTAAAGTTCGATTTATTCAGATTCGATGTTTTGTCACTTACTGCCTTTTGCCTTTTTTGGGCAGAATTAGGAAGTTTCCATTTTTCTCATTTTCTCGTAATAAATAGTCGTAAAAATCTAAAAAATATCTGTAATTTTTTTTTAAATTATCTCTATAAATAAAAAAGTTATGGTCCTTCCAAGTTCAAAATACTGCGATCATCTGGGCTGAGGTCGATTACGTCACAATACATGATTCCGCCAACAGCGAGCGGGCGCAGGCACCTTTATACTCGCTGGCAGGCACCGGCAGTTTATAGCCAGCTTGCATTTGAGAGCCGAAAAAATTGCTAAAACATGCTATTTTGGCACGTTCATATTTTTCGAAAAACACCATCGGGACGGCCGTATGATGTCGCGACGTAAAGAGGAAGTCTTCCAGATAAACCTGATCGTAAATTGCACGTCGAAATTCGAAAATTCGGCTCGGCACGAACGAATCAAAAGTGACATTTTGTGACATTTCAGAAAATCGAGCACATACACTAAATAGGTCGCGTGCGCGTGACGTCACAGGTCCCAGACCTTAGGAAAAACAAACCGCTGCCATTAGCTGTCAATAGGCGACTGACTGAACCTCAGAATTAAATTTTTCGTAATCCTAGAGTTTTTATCGATATTATATCATACAAAATGGCTAGTTTTTATTGTATTATTAATTGTGGAAGTGTGGCAATCCGAGATCAGTTTTTGTAAAATAACGTCGATTTACAGCCAGAAGAGGTTAGGTTAAACAATTCCAGGCATTTAAAAGAAATGCTTTAAGTTAATGCATAAGAATGATTGTGATAGTAATAACTGCTGCTCAAACAAGCAATAAACAATCCATGGTAAAGAAAATTAACATTTTATATTGGTTTATCTCTATTTTTAATAACTATTTCTTATTTAAATTTTAGATGAGCGAAGCATGAACTGCACGGAGGGAGAGTATATTTAAGAGAATACAAGTCATAATTAACAATTGACCTACATAAAATAGTAAAATACATGTTAAACATTTTATATAATATATTATAATAAAAAATTTACAAAAATTACAACGGTTTGCGTAGTCCAATCTATAGGTATATAAGGTATAGACGAAGGGTTAACCGCTGGAAGAAATTGTGTACATTACATACTTCAAACAGTTTACAGTAGGTACGTCAGTCTTTCATTGTTTATTTTATAAAGTGTCTTTTTCACAAAATTTACAGCGGTTAATCTCCAACCATAGCCATGTTCATTGCTAAAAAACTAAAAGGAAAGATTTTCTGTTAAGTGGTGAACATGTTTTGTCTAGACTGGCAACACAATCCCAGTGAGCATTAAGGAACCATCTGAATCTGCAATAGCCCAAGCAGTCAATGGCTTTTATTCATGGTGCCTAAGAGTTCATATCGTGAAAAATAAATTTCTGCATTAGGAATTATTTATAAAACAACATTTAATTAGGCAAGCATATATGAAAAAAATGGTTGATAACTAATTCTTACCGTTGTAACAAGCTTTTATCCTGCAAATTTCTTGCAGAGTACTTCTTTCACCTAACCACAAACAGCTTCAAGACTCCTCAATGCCTTGAATTTGTCCTTCTCTCTACGTAATTCTTTCAAAAATCAAGTAATTTGCAACATCCCTATGTGTAACATTTGGAATTACATCAATATTTGTACTAAGTATTTTTTTCTCAAAATATAAGGATTTAATTCGATGGCAGCCGTGTACCTAACCTCTACATCAGGAGACAATTCTGCAAAATACGAACTAACCGTCATCCTGACGAACAAAATTGTTTATATAACAGTATTAAGAATAGTTGTAGATGTTAAATAATCCAACAATAAGTTCTTAAACGGCACAAACACTACAAAATTCACTTTAAAGAAACACGTTTAATCGGCGGATTTCTCAATGACAGCTGTTTGTTTTTCCTAAGGTCTCAAAATCTGTGACGTCGGCGCACGCGACCCATTAAGGGAACATACGGCGGGCCGCCGGCATGGCAAGTCAGCGCGTTATGTATTGTGACGTCACGGTGGACTTCAGCCGAGACGAAGTATTCAAATAAGAAATTGAATAAGTTCGTGAGTTTTTCAGATATCGAGATAATTTTTTTTTTGTTTGACTAGTTATCTGAAAGACAACTAAATGAGGTTGAATGTACATGATATTTCTAAAATAGGAAACTTCCTATTTGCAATAATAGATTAAAATCTACCCTGTATTTCGGTAGGAAAAAAGACAAAAATTTGACTAGAATTTCTCGATTGGGGTGTTAATTCTTTTTTTTTTAATTGAAAATACACTTTTTATACGGGTTAATATACCATCACACGTATGACAAATTTCAACATCTGACAACCAGAAGTGCGTTATTTTCAAGATAGCCGCCGCTAACCATGAAAATCGGTAAAACTCCTGTAACTTTCTTCTTTTTAAGCATAGAACAATATTTTTTCTATCATGGTTTTAGTACACGCAAATTAGATTAAAAAACACTGAGTAGGAAAAATAATTTATAAAGTAATATTTGAGATGCGTACTCTGGATGGGGTTAGAAATAGATACCCGAAAAGTTCCCCCCAAATTTAAGGATGGAACGCAAAAAACCACCCCTAACGGGGACTTAAAGCTAGTTTTTCACTTCTATCTTGTAAACCGTTGTCGGAAGAGAAAAACGTATAGGAAATAAAAAAATTGTCGTTAAAATCTGCATAAAAAATGTCTTATTAACATTGTAGCTTATCCTCACCTATTTTGCGCTAACAGCGTCCGAACAAAGGAGTAGTTTGGAGCGCACAGATAAAAATCAATCCTGTTCGAAGTTTCACAGAGAATATTTTATCTCCGTATGATATTTTCAATAAATAAAGAAAATTAAATAAAAATAAATAAATAAATAAATAAAATTCATTCCTGTACATTTTTCTCGTTAAAGTAACCTGTTTTAAGATATTCGCTGTGAAACTTCGAATAGGATCGATTTTTACCTATGCGCTCCAAACTACCCCTCTATTCGGTCGCTGTTAGCGCAAAATAGGTGAGGATAAGCTACCAAGGTTAATAAGACATTTTTTATGCAGAATTTAACGACATTTTTTTTTATTTCCTATACGTTTTTCTCTTTCGACGACGCGCGACGGTTTACAAGATAAAAGTCAAAAACCAGCTTTAAGTCCCCATTAGGGGTGGTTTTTTTTACAAAAAAAAGGGACATTCCATCCAGGGATCCGGACCGAAATGAAATAACGGTTCCGGTTCGGTTCAGGTTTTTATGAACAAAAAAATTTCGGTTGCGGTCCGGTTCTGCTGATTTTTTTCGGTTCTTTTCGGTTCTTTTCGGTTTTTTTCGGTTGTCGCATTGTATATTCATTTCTGGTAAATACAGCTATATTGATTGGGTAGGAGAAACGAGGAAGGAAGGCAATGATAAGAGGTATTTTAACTGTTTTGTGCAAGTTTAGAGGCAAATTTCATTCCACGGGTATTACATAACCCGTAGGTATTATATTATTATTAAATAGTCCACTCAAATTAGGAAAAAAAACGCCGTTTTAAAGAAACATTTTGAACAGCAGTTTCTTTGCATAGATAGTAAGTACTCAACTTTTAGAACAATTTTTTGCTTATACGCAGAAAAAAAAGACATACGTTTTTTCGGGTTTTTTTTTTCATTTAGACTTTCATATCTCAAAAAGTACGCATTTTTAAGGCTAAATGAACATATGTAAACGTGTTCAGAATACGATTTCTTACAAAAAAGGTTCTATACATTTTCCCGATTATCCCATTGGTTTTTCCGGAAAAGCGACTTGAAAAATACATCTGCGTGTTTTTTCGTGTTTTTTTTATTTTGAATGCAAGTATCTCGAAAAGCACACGATTTTAATAAATAAATAAACTTGTTCAGAATGAGATTTTCTACAAAAAACCTCCTATACATTTTTCGATTATCCCATTGGTTTTTCCGGAAAAGCTTCTTGAAGAATATATATACTTTTTCGTATTTTTTTTTTTTCATTTGGACATCTCGGAAAGTGCTCATTTTTAAGACTAAATGAACATTACTAAACTTGTTCAGAATATGATTTCCTACAAAAAAGGTTCTATATATTTGAGAGATATATACGTCAAAATGAAAAAAAAAACACGAAAAAGCAAATATATATATTTTTCAAGAAGCTTTTCCGGAAAAACCAATGGGATAATCGGAAAAATGTATAGGAGCTTTTTTGCAGGAAATTTCATTCTGAACAAGTTTACTTCATTTACTTAGTTCATTTGGCCCTAAAATAGCGCACTTTTCGAGATATTTGCATTCAAAATAAAAAATACACGAAAAAAACACATATATATATTTTTCAAATCGCTTTTCCAGAAAAGCCAATGGGATAATCGGAAAAATGTATAGAACCTTTTTTGTAGAAAGTCGTATTCTGAACACGTTTACTTATGTTCGTTTAGCCTTAAAAATGCGTACTTTTCGAGATATACACGTCTAAATGAAAAAAAACACGAAAAAACGTATATACAGGCTGTCCATTTTATCAGGGCCCTCGAGAATATCTCACTTGATATTGGTCGTGCAAAAAAATTGTTTCTACAAAAATTGTTCCGATTTTTATAAGTTACAAAATGGTTTAAAGACATTTGAAATCCATGGCCTACTTTATGAGTTATGGCGGGAAATATCGAAAATGCCGAATAGGTCTAAGTAAAATATCTCCGTTATTTGAAGAGATACGACAAAAACTCTAAGGCGAAATTTTTTTGCAAAACAGAGTATTTTAACGAGGTTTTATCTAAATTTTTTCAAAGCCGCTGTATTTTGAGATTTACACTTCAGGGTGTTAAAAAATTTTTTTGAAACGGGCGGGAAATGGCGGCATTAAATAGAGTATTTTCCCTTTTCAACGATATATCACATGCCATATTTATTCATTGAAACTGAGCAAGTAATTATAAAAACATTTTTTAAACCAATAATTTTTTTTTAGCTAGCGTCATACTTGCCGTGGGGAAGTATGATTAAGTAAAACGATTAAAGAATTTAGTAAGTTTTACAAATATTTACTATAATCAAACATTAACACACCGTGGAGAAGTATGATTAAATAAAACGATTAAAAAATGTAGTAACAATTTTTTTGCACGACCGATATTAAGTGAGATATTCTCGAGGGCCCTGATAAAATGGACAGCCTGTATATGTATATACAGGGTCATTCACGGAAAGCGGGTATTAGACGTTTCTTGGGATCTGTCGAGTTTAGAAATTTGAAAATTGGTATGAGGGGGTTTTTGGATATGGCGGATCCAACGAAAATATTTTCATGCTTGTGCTACTTCCGCTTATACCGGATGTAGCACCTAACTTTGTTATTTTAAATGGAACTGTTAAGGTACATAAACTTAAACTAAAATTTTATGAGGAATCGAAATAAGCAATAAAATACAGGGTGTTCCATTTAAAATAACAAAGTTAGGTACTACATTCGGTATAAGCGGAAGTAGCACAAGCATGAAAATATTTTAGTTGGATCCGCCATATCTAAAAACCCCCTCATACCAATTTTCAAATTTCTAAACTCGACAGATCTCAAGAAACGTCTAATACCCGCTTTCCGTGAATGACCCTGTAATCATTTTTTTTTCTGCGCATAAGCAAAACCTTGTTCTAAAAATTGAATACTTACTTCCTATGCAGAGAAACTGCTGTTCAGAATTTTTCTCCGCTTTTTTCCTAATTTGAGTGGACTAAAATTGAATACAATTTTGAATCAACATCTTTATTTGGCGTGGCACGATAGCGGTCACGTACGCATTGCACATTGCACAGCCGGCGATAAAACAAAAACAGCCGATGCCTAGAGGAGCAGGAGGGGGGGATAGAGAGTAGAGACACAGGCTGTGGTAGAGACGAAACAAAATATGCGCATAATCATAATACAAAAACAAAACATTAAATTGAAAATTGAAAAGCTAGGTATCGGGCTCAGAACCGAAAAATAACGAAAAGAACCGTTTTATATAATCTAAAACGGTTCCGGTTCGGACAACCAAGTTGGCGTCTGATGAAATGAGGGTTTCGGTTCGGTTCCGGTCCGGTTTTCGGTCCAATAAGGGTTTGGTACGGATCCCTGGTTCCATCCCTTGAGGGGGAACTTTTCGGATATCTATTTATAACTCTATCTAGAGTACGCATCTCAAATATTATTACTTTATAAATTATTTCTTCTAAAATGTCTAATTTGCGCGGTCAGGGAATCCATTTCAACCAATAAATTTGGTCCATAAAATCAAAATTATCCATAATATATCGGAAACTAGTCATAGGATCGAGTTGGGCCCGTGAGAGGTTTTGATCAGAAAGTCGAAATCTACAACATATTAAAAATCAGCCAATTTCACCGAAGGCCACTTCCCATAAAATAAGATCTGAGCGGGGCTTTCCAAGTGAATATCATAAACGGTTCCAGAGTAAACGTGCGCACAAAAAAAAGTTACAGACAGACAGTCCGACAGACCGGCAGACACAGACATTTTTATTTCTCAAACTTAAACTCTCGATAGTCGGAGAGCAGCCAATCTGTAGGAAGCATTTTAAAAGTAGTCTATACAACTCGCGAACACCCACCTAAAAAACAGATGATATTATGTAAAATGACCTTCTGGATTTGATTTTTGAGTTCGCCCGCTAATTTGAGATTGCCAAATCGGTCAATTCGCAAATTTTTTGAAAAATGTTAAAATTATGTGTTAATTTTTGTTTTGCACATAACACATCATATCTTTTTTATTTTAATTCCGATTTAGCCCAGTATTTTAAACATTATCCTTCCAATATTCTTGGATAGGCTGAAGGCAAAGAATATAGTGTAACTAATAATATAGTGCCTAAAAAATATATAATTACCCTCTATTGTCGCGGTTTTTTAAAATTTGCATTGAAAAATACCCGATCGAGATAACTTTTTTATTTTTAAAGAGAGAGTTATAGTATAAACGAGAAAAATGTTCCGTATACTGTAAACAAACTTTTTTATAAAGAGATTTTTTTTAAATTCGGCTCATGTAACGAGATGACGCTGTTGAATGCGGCCGCGCAACTCGTCCGCATTAATTTAAAGCATAACTTCTGTTAACGCCCATCTATGGTGTCGTTTAAGCGATCTAGTGAGTACCGATTATTTAGTTTCTATTTGCAATTGAATGTTATAAAACTATGTAGATAATCTCGAAACATACACATTAAAAAATACGTTTTCATCAATTATAACAGCAAGTGGGTACCAAAGAATACATTTTCCTTCGCATAAACAACTTATGTTACATTGCACGTTTGCTTTGCTACACTTGCAGCTTGTAGTAGGTACAGTTATATAATTTACAATTACAAAATGGAGTTACCTCCATAAAATTCTGTTTTGGGCTTTTTGAAATCATCTTTGGAAATAAGATTTCCTCCTTTAGGTATGTACCATCCAAAATCTAAAACATTTGGAATTCTGGGCTTAATTTGGTAGGCAGCCTTGTAAATAGCACATTGCAGAAATGTCCTTTTTACTTGTATTCTCTGTACTAGGATTTACAATTTCTAATTTTCTTTTATAAGCAGTTCGGGTATACGATCTTCTACATTGTACATGGTAAACTGAATTTAGTAATAAAAATAAATCTTTCTGTTCTAAATATTGTTTTAGAGCCACAGAAATGTCATCGGATTTTGCATTTGATCGGTACATTTCTAAAACCGTAAATATCGCTCGCAGACAAAAAATTTTCATACCATTGTGTTAGTGAACGAATTCTGAACAACTTTCAAAATGTCCGTCTGTCCGTCCGTCACGTTTCTTGTAAGCACGATAACTTAAGAAAAAAAATTCCGATTGTACTGAAATTTGGACAGTAAAATAGTGTTAGCTAGAGGAAGAACCCTATTTGAACAAAAAATATTTTTTAATTTTTATGTTTTTGTAATTGAATAGAAATCTGGTGAAATGATATTTCATTTTAATATCTAAATATTTATATATTTTACAAATATACATTTCATAATGTAATATACAACCGTTTTAGCTCGTGTCTTATAATGTAAAAATTTACATTCTTTTACGTGTAAGGTGGTGGTGTAGTTCTTTTGACTCGGAATCCAAGGGTCCCGGGTTCGAAACCCAACTGGGGTTTGTTATAGTGTTTTTACCAAGTCTTTTACCAACTAAGATCGTACTATAAAATTAAAAATGTCTAAAAGTAACATTATTTACAAAAAAATGCAAAAAGTATCCTATTGAATGTATAACAATTATATAAAAATCCAGTGAACAGGCGAAGAGTACGTTTTTAGCTTGTTTCCTTTGATTTCCTATCCGAGTAATTATAATTTATTATGCCAAACTATGTGTTTATAACGCACTAAATATAAGGAATGGACAAAAAGCACTTTCAACTTAACATAAATGGACACTGGAAAATAATAATCACCCGGCACTTGCCTGCGTTTAGCTCTAGATGCAATTGCGGCCGATTCATAGTAGCGCGCATTCGTTCGGACGCTGAAACAATCAATGAATATTTCGATAAGGGAGCAAAATTTCAAAAAAAACTTCTTATAAAAGATTTTATTTGGTTCATTCGGAACATTTTCTTCGATTATAGTAGGCACCTAACTTTAAAAATAAAAAAGATACCTCGATCGGACATTTTACTCTGCAAATTTTAAAGATTTTGCTTCAAAAAAAAGTTGTTATTTTTTTTTGCCAACTAATTATTTTTTAGGTAAAGTTTTTTACTTTCAACATATCAAAGAATAGTTAGTGAACATTATGTAAGAAAATTTAAAAAATCTGAAGTAAAATAAAAAATATATGACGTGTTATATGAAAAACAAAAAATAACACTTAATTTTTATTTTTTTTTAGAAAATTGCCAATTTGGTCATTTTGGCAATCTCAAATCAATGGGCGAATTCAAAAATCAAATTTAGCAGGTTATTTTACATCAGATTACCTATTTTTTAGGTGGGTGTTCGCGAGTTGTATAGAGGGTGTCGAATTCAGAGGGTCTGGTCTTCCACTACGACGTTTTATGACATTCTAAGTCTATTTGAACAATAAAAATGTTCACACATTTTTTTTGCGTTACTATACTTTATCTTTATATGTGAGATTGTTCCTAAATTTTACATTTTTTGCCTCTAGGTACATAACGATTACGTTACTCTTTGCTTCCTGGAATTATTGTTTGCAAAATAAATTCATAAAAACATTTTTTTGTGAGGGGAAACTAAAAATTTGTAGTGTCAGACGACCAGAAACATGCTCTTCCGGGGTTTTTGGATGAGTAATTAGAAAATATAATGCCAATTAAAAAAAGTAGGTGTTGAAGAAGGCAATAAAAATTTAAATTCACTTACTTTGCTAAGCAATGCGCAGCGGTAAGCACCCAATCGGTTGATATGAGAGTGCCACCGCAATTGCCAATCTTTCCCTTAACAGTTACATAAAATGGATAAGCACTTGGAGCAACTACCTTTCCCCCAGTAATTCGTCCTGACACCTTTCGATCTTTCGCAAAAACCATCACGTCCGATGAACTGACATTTTGCGTAATTTCCTAAAATTAAAACAATGCTTTTAATCGACATTATTCATGAAATACAAAAAAAAAAATTGGAAGATCGGTGTTTCTTATTTTAGAATACCGATTGTTGGTATTAATACCATTAACGACATTTAAAAAATATAACAGAAGAAAAAATATTTCTAATTAATATTAATACCTTTAATTGTAAAGACAATACAAAATAAACATTCCTTTATATAAACAAAAAAGTGGCCCAGCAAACATTTTTGTTAAAATTAGCTCCAATTCGACTTGGTAAGAGAGGAATATACTTGTTAAGGTAATTATGACGTAAAATTGACTAGAAAAATACACTTCAGATAAAAATTTACCAATTGGTCTTACTTTAGATTTCAGTTTACGTAAATAATACCAATTAATCTACCTCATACACAATTTTCCTTGAAAGTAAATTTAACGAAAGCAGCGAGTGAAAAACTACTAAAAATATCTACTAAAAATGACCTGAAGGATAAATTTACAATAAGGTAGAAATAGGTAATATAATTAGGTA
The DNA here is from genome assembly GCA_936432065.2 of Rutpela maculata. Classification (NCBI taxonomy): domain Eukaryota; kingdom Metazoa; phylum Arthropoda; class Insecta; order Coleoptera; family Cerambycidae; genus Rutpela; species Rutpela maculata. The sequence continues at coordinate 25,077,595 of OW386292.2, read as the reverse complement.
GTATTTACCTTTTTAGCGACTAAAAATATTCCTAATAGTCGAATATCTTACTAGGTAGATTTTGTTGTAAATCCTACGTAATGTATACCTAAATAGCAACCTATTTAGTCACTGTTATTATACACCTTTGAAGTAATATTAGGTCGACAAAATAGATAAATTCTACCTGGCTTATCTACCTGATTTCAATCATTAAGTCAATTATCTTTTGTAGTTACATTTACAAAGGCAGTTAACTTTAAGGTTAAATTAGCTCAAGACGCCATATTTTCTTAGCACAGTTGAAATATGATTCAAAATTAGAATTTTAAAAATGAGTGTGTATGGAAACAAACTGACGAAAAGCTAAAAAAATACATAATTATACCTGTAAACTCATATTTAATAAGTATAGCATACTTTTCGGGTCAAATTATTACTATAATTTTTTTACTTGGCAATAAGAATTTCCTTATAGATGAATATTTTAGAGGCGCATTGTTATTTTACGAAGTACAGCTGCTATTATACACAAAAAAATTTTCGTCGCATTGATTTCAACAAGCGAGTACTGCAAATACTTCACTTATAAATTGGATTTATTTTAGTTACCGACATTCATCTTGTATCGTCATTGTGAGTTAGGTATCTCCTCAAATTTGTAGGTGACTGACAACAATATTATAGAGAAAATTACCAAATAGGTATAAAAACCTCATTTTTTCCCTCTTGGTGTCTTTTTCCAATTTCACATACTTAAATACGTAAGTTCTACCTAAAGCTAGTCAACTCGATGTCGAATTGACATCGAATTTAAGTCAAATTTACCTAAACAGGTATTACTGACCAAATATATTGTGCGACTACAAGTACGATTTATGTGTAATTTTACCTGTCTTAGTCGATATAACCTAATTTCGACGTCGTCTTATTCTCCACTTATGTCGATTCCACGTAGCGTCAACGTAAATTTTACCAAAACATGGTTAATTTTAATTTTGCGACTAAATTTATTGTACATAATTTAGGTAGTTTTGACGTCAAATAATACCTAAATGTTTGCTGGGGGCAAATATAATACTTAAATTGACACTGGCAATATTGCTTTAAACATATTCACAGTCGAGTAAACTTTAACTCGGCGCGTCCAAATGTCGCTTCATCATATAAACTAATAGGATCAGACCTCAGATAAACAAAGAAATATATGGATAAATAATACTTTCCGTCTCCGCGTAAGATATATAACGTGTTCATTGTTTACATGTCTATCGAGGCGTTCATTGGTTCTCTTCCGAAGGACATTGACCGTTGTTTACATTTTCTTGTGCCGCCATATTGTTTTATTGCTTTTAACGCTGTTTTTATCCAGTTATAAACAATTTTGTTGATTTTGCAGTTTAATCACGTTTTGTACGGTTTTAAAATGACTAAGGATTGTTTAATTTACTGAAAGACCTACAAAGGGGAGCAATGTCGTTCGTTTTATATGCAAGCATAGTTGTGTACATAGTCGTAGGTTAGGGTTATAGTTAGGTTTATTGTCTTATTGTTTTGCTGATCTAGCAATAAATAATTTTTCCTTCTGCCTCTCTCGTCTTTACACTCAAGTAAAAAACGTAAAAAGACAGTTGTGTGATTATCAGATAGATAGATAGATTAATAGATTTAGATTTATTTCTCTAAATTTAAATGTTACATAAGTATACCTATTTAAATTTGGTACGAGTATTTCAAACTTTACAGAATGTTTACATTATTACATAATAATGGACTGTATTAACTTTTCAAAATAATAATGCACTGGGTTCGATCCCCAGCTTTAAAATTGGCAACGTTGATATGTAATGGATGTATATCTGCGTTTTTCTAAATGTGTAACCCCCTTCTGAACAGTCTTGACTTTGAAATTGTTGGGGGTTGCCTGATATATGTGCTACGTTATGTTGTTATTCCGTAGGCTCCCAGAAAATATTACGCTTAGAAAAAAGTGACTCGCTGTCCTACAGGTAACTGACCAAAATTTGAAGCATTTACAATTACGTAAGCTTTAATCGTTTCAAGTTTGATGACTTTTATGTAACCCGGACAGGAAAAAGATGTTTAAGAAAAATGTTTGTTTCCTAGTAGTTTTATCAAGAGACTCATTTCACTTCCCTTCCAAGGGTGTCTCATATAATTTGCTTTTTAATACTAACAAGAGTCGAGTCGAGGCTACTCTCTGCTTTATCTTTGCTTTTACTGGAATTAATTCAGAATCGATACCTACACAATGAGAGAGGAAGGGTGCGGCGGGGTGATGCCCTCGGGCTTGTCTAGGGGGCCCGAAAATTTTAAAAATTTTTTCGGATTTCTCCCCCCCGCTCATCAAAAAATTAAAATTTTTTGAGGGTCCATATTTTCTCTCCACGACCCTGCCAAGATACCGATATAAATTAAATTTACCAAGTTAAAAAATTAACTGCAATTTATTATATTTGCCATATCAGATTGAAATAATTTGATGCATTGTATCGAAAACAGATTTGATAAGGAATCTGTATTATCTTTATCGTAACTATATTCAACAATATTAAAATTAAAAACTGGAAGTAATGGTGTGGGAGCTAAGTGGCTTTTTCGGACACTCATCGTTACAAGCATTTTCTATGCGCTGATTAATTCTATCGAACTTGACAAAATAGACTTCTGGCATATGTCAGCCCGTCGAGTTGACCATGGTTCAAGATATAAAAATCAGTGAAATTATATCATCGTTACAAAGCCAAGTTTTTTGTGTGTACAAATTTTATGTTTAGAATGAATAAAATAAGATCGTCAGAAAGTGTGGGCCATCAGGGGCGCAACCAGAAAGGTCAAAGAGGTAAAAAAATGGAGTTATATAACATCATCGTTACAAACTTTTTTAAGGTTGAACATGTTTTATGTTTTGAACACAGGAAAAAATTCCCAGAGAGAAATTCCCGTCAGTAAGGCTAGCCAGAAAGAAAATGTTTAGGATTTTTGAAGAAAATTGGATTTTTTTAAGCATATTTCATCTCAGAACTCTAAACTCATCGTTACAAGTTCTGGCACGCTACTTGTGTCCGCGGAACAGGTCCGGGACGATTGTCTGTTAATGTTTGGGCTTGGATAAGCGTGTTTGGCCCTGGTGTAGCGTGGCATATCATGGGTAATGGTAGATTTAATGGACAGGTTTATAGGGATATTTTGGAAAACGTTATGCTTCCGTCGGTGGAGCAATTATATCCAAACAATACATTCGTTTATCAACAAGATAACTGCCCTATTCATACTGCCAGGATAATTACGTAAATTTTTACATTTGCTGTAAATCGAAATCATTAAATCATTAACATTTTTCCAAATACCTTACTTATGACATTTCACGATCAATGTCCCTTTTTTATAACCTATATAATAAAAAAAATTAAATTCCAAAAAGACGATTCACATCACTTTGTATTAGTAAAAACTGGATTACTTGATTTTTCAGGTGTACGGGATTTGATTGCACAGAAGTGTACATCTGTAATTTTAATTTATTTCTTTTAGTCCTCTCCCTGACAAGATTTTCAATGACCCATGGAGTATACAGCATCTTAATTGTTGACATACATAGGTCTGGGTTCCATGAGGAGCACATTTCTGAAACTAGGAGAACGTCCGCCATATTGGTTCTTGTATCGAACTGAATGTGCGTTCTATTTCCGCAAACAGCGATTTTAATTTTGTTTTTTATTGTTCCACTGACAAGCAGCCACGTCTATCCATTTTGACGCGATCCCTGTCAAAAAATCCTTAAAAAAAAATGTAAGTTTTTATAATTTTTGATGTGTGTATTTGAAATGTGTTTTAACTGTAAATTCTCATATGGTATCTACCAATATTGATGAGTTGTTATAGTATATTTAACTAAAAGTTTTTATAGGTTTTTATAGTGTTTTGAATATAAATTTCCATTTGATATCTATTAATATTGATGAGTTTTTATAGTACATATAATTAAAAGTTTCTATAGGTTTTTATAGGTTTGTATAGTGTTCTGAATGTAAATTTCCCATAGAAATTCTATTCGTTTTAATAGGTTTTTTTTACAGATTTTGATTGTGATTTGAAATATATTTTTATTGCCAAATCCCATAAACTTACATAGATAAGTAAATATTATTTACTTACTATTAATATTTCAAATATCAATAGTAATATAGTGGTAAACACTAAATCAGAGAACTTATAACATAGAGAAGCGACAGCAGGGCTTTCCGCGTATACCATGGCATATGACAAATAGATTGTTTAGTTGTCAGTTCCACATGTTTACATTGCGTCAAAGATGACCCAACCACCATTGGTCTAATTCTCTGAGTTAGAGAACAGAACACCAGTGGTGTGTCCCTTGCTGTGAAAGTTATCGTCAATCGGGTATATATCTAGTGATTTCTAAAGATTTTTTTTTAATATTTCAAGAACGAATCTGCGTAATTTAAATCTGATTAAGCACATTGGTAGAGGTATATTTAGGGATTTTAATCTAAAAAAAGTAAATTAAAGTGAGCAATATGTTTTTTTTATTATTTTTTAAATGTGTCCGATACAACCTCTGGTTTGGAGATGTATTGGAAAATTGTATTTTTCCATTTAAAATGTGTATATTTTAATATTTTTTCGATATAGAATTTATTATACACACGAATCAGATAATTTTGTTCAAAAAAATATAGGTAAATACTATTAAAAATAGACTTGAAGAGGAAAGTAAAAAAGTAAAATTTAAAATATATTTTATTTTAACACATGTACAAATAGAATTAAAACTCGATAAACAAAAAACTATTTTCATTCTGATCACATGAATTGCAAGGATGATTTAGATGAATTATTAATGACTATAAAATCTACTAACATAACTGACATGATTAATAAAGAGGAAGAAGAGAAACCTCCAAAAGCCCTTGTTTTTCCTGATTACAGCTATACGAAAGAAAATATATCCACGCAAAATGCTTTCACTTATGTTTGCGGATATCTTTTGAAAAAACCCTTGAAGTACACTCTTGCGATATTTGTAAATCTTTTGGGAAATAATGCGAGACACTAAATATAAATAACTTATTAATTTATTTCAAAGCTTTTAACACCGAAAAAATATTTACGGGAACCTGCTATCACCTCCAGAGGAATTTGTCAATTTTATTTACAAATTAGAAGATATATTTAATTCTCAATTTGAGGAAATTTGTATTGGTCGAGCGGTTTCTAATACGTTATTTAACATAATAACCAACACAGATTTTATTCATCCATGTTTAGAAAAGCATATGTTAAAAATTTGTTTATAAGAATGAAGATTTTTATACCATTAAATACACAAATCGGGATTTAAAAACTACTAAAACCGACAAAAAAGTAAACAGAAAGGTTACAATTTTGTCACATTTATAATTTTTAGTGTATATATCGAGTCAATATCAAGTAGATTATTTGGTTTATATAAACTAATTGGGTATGTGCATCATATAACTAACATAACCTCAAATTTTAAGTTTTTTAAGTTTATTCTTATTTTTAATGTTTCTACACGCATTTTTAGCTTGGAGCCATATTGGCTCCAAGCAAATATTTAAAAATTCATGCAAATAATTTTTCAATATTGTTGACTAATAAAAATAGACTTCTAATTATAGGATATATTTCTAACCTGCAAAAAGTGTCTTATTTTATTGGGACCAACTATTTAAAACTTCATAAACATTACATTAAACTAGCTTTTGGTTGAAAGTACAGGAACTAGGCAGACATTTTAATAATATCTACGTAATACATGTAAATCTTAAGAAATATATATTTATGAGGTTAGTTGTGACGTCACGTGCACATGCCCTATTGTAGGTTCCAAGTATGGAAGATTGTAGATACATTTTATAGCTTTCTTATTTTGTAATGTTTTTAAAGGTTTCATAACAGAATTATTGGCTGTGACCCAAATAGAAGTTAAATATTGTAAGTGTGAATATAAGAGGCAATAATATATAAATATTTTCTATTATATGTGAATGTAAATATTTGATATTTAATATATTATTTACATTTTTTTTACGTTTTTTTAACCTTTTTTAGAAACTAACAGTATTTAAAACATAAATTATTATTTAATTATATTTAATATGTGATATAGTAACATATTATACTGAATTACTTTCAGTGTACATCTAACTTTAAAGTTCTCTCAGTGTAAGAAATTGTGTTGAGTACATATTATACTGAATTACTTTCAGTGTACATCAAACTTTACAGTTCTCTCAGTGTAAGAGGTTGTCTTTCACTCATATCAATGTCATTAGAACCGGGCCATAAAATGTCGCTAATGTCGCCGATATTGTCGCTTCTCTGACTAAATACTGCAAAAGTCCTCTTGTTTCCTCTAGCGTTCTAGACTAAACGCAGTTAATAAGTTAGCAGTAAAAGAAACTGCTTTACTTTCAATTTAACAAGCCCACGCTAGTTTCTTAGGTCACATTAGATTAGATATGAATTAGCGACATGTAACTCCCTCTACTGGAGGCTGGAGTATGTAACACTAAACTTTCATAAGTTTTAATTATGTGTGTATGTTTGTTTGAAATGTACATTCCTCGTAAACCTATTAGTATACGTAAGTTTTTATAGTATTTGAAATACGAAGTTTTTTTATCAGTTCTAAATGTGGTCTGATATGCGGCTATTTAAATGTGTTTTTAATGTGAATCCTTGCCTGAGGTCTATCAGCATTTGCATATATTAACAGGAAATGCGAAGTTTTTATAATATTTGCTGCGTACAATGGGTTTTTAATGTAAATTACCTATATGGAGTCTATCAGTAGTTATATGTATTAGTATATTTAAGTTTTTATAGTATTTGAAATACAAAGTTTTATATAAGTTCTGAATATGGTTTGATATGGCTATTTGAGATCTGTTTTTAATATAAATTCCTTACCTGAGGTCTATCAGCATTTGCATATATTAATAGAAAATACGAAGTTTTTATAAGATTTGCTGCGTACAATGGGTTTCTAACGTAAATTCCCTATATGGAGTCTATCAGTAGTTATACGTTTTCACAGTAATTGAAATATGAAGTGTTATAGATATTTTATATGTATTATAAAAATATTTTTAATGAAAATTCTCCATACGAGGCCCATCAGTATTTGTAACTTCTTATATGGTGTTTGAAATACGAAGATTTTAAAGGTTCAGATATGTCTAAGTTCTTGAAGTGTTTGAAATGTGTTTTGAATGTAAATTCCTTGCCTGAAGTCTATCAACACGCACGTTTTAATAATAAACACGAAGTTTTTATAAAATTCTATGAGGATATGCAATGAGGTTTTAAAGTAAATTCTCTGAATGAAGTCTATCAGTATATTTATAAGTATTTACGGTAATTAAATTGCGAAGTTTTGTAGGTTTTTATATGAATTTGAAAGATATTAATGTAAACTCTCAGTGCGAGGCCTATAAGTATTTATAAGTTTATATGGCGTTTGAAACACGAAAATTTTATAGATTCTGTGAGTTTTTAATGTATATTCCTCGGTTGACGTCTATTGTAGCACTTTTATGCTTTTATGGGAATACAATGTGTATATACTTACAATGATTTTAATGTAAATTATATGAAATCTATTGTATTAGTAAGTTTAGTTTAGTAAGTATTGTAACTTTTATAAGTTGACTACTATTGAAATCCCATGAAAACTTTTCAAATTAATAGTTGTAAATAATACTTTTCAATGGGTGCACTGAGAAATCCTTATTAAATTCTTATATAAAACTAAACTAATAATGACCCTTCAAATCTTATATATACTAATTATTTTTTATTAAATGTTATAAAATTCATCCCTGGTTTCCTGATGAAACATTATTAGTTTTACTACTAATTGGAATCCCATGAACACTTATCAAATTAATAGTTGTAAATCATTATTAATACTTTTTAAAAGATGTCCCTATATTAAATTCTTATATAAACTAAACTGATATGGACCCATGAAGTCTTATAAAAATAAGTACAAATATGTCCTTATAAAAATGTATAAAATGCCTACTAGGAACTCCTTGGTATATCATTTCAATTCCATTACTCTTCAGATTCCAAAAAAACTCACAAAAGTATTCGATAATACCTTATTCATACTTTTTAAAATGCATCCTTACACGTTTCCATTAAATTCTTATATAAACTAAACTGATATATACCCATGAAGTCTTATAAAAATAAGAACAAATATATCCTTATAAAAATGTATAACATGTCTGCTAGGAACTCCTTAATATATCTTTTCAATTTCATTACTCTTCAGATCCCATAAAAAGCCACAAAAATATTCGATGTAATAACTTATTAACACTTTTTAATACGTATCCTTATAAATCCTCATTAAATTATTATATAAACTAAACTGATAACAACCCCTTAGATCTTACAAAAACCATATACTAATTGTTTCTTATAAAAGATTACAAAACTCGTATTTGATTTTACTGATGAAACTTTTTCAGTTTCAACACTATTCAGATCCCATGAGAACTTATCAAATTAAAAGTTGTAATGTCATATAAAAACTGTTTTTAGTATAAACACTTATGGAAACATACCAATAACAACATGGGTATTCCAACTCAATTAAGACTTCTTTAGATACTCATTCATCCCAATATAATTTCTATATGGCAAAATTAATGTACTGTATAAAACCTTATAAACCAGATAGGCTCTTATGATTACCCATAAAAAATTTATAATTATCTATAAGTTTGAAATAGGATTTTTTGACAGGGATAACATTAATCCTTGTTTATTAATAATGAATAACTTTCCCTCATTCCAATTGCATATTTCTTACTCACGTACACTTTTAAGTGCTAATTTTTTGATAAAATATCTTTAATTTTGGTAATTAGACGTTTATAAGATAATACTTACCTGCGATGAGTGGGCATTTTGAAAGAATGAAAGAACTACCACACACAGCCTTAACTTCATTACACAATATGCGAACTGCATTCCTATTAATTCCAGAAAATGTGATTAACTATTTAATTCCAAAATTTATTTCAAAATTTATACTTTTTCTATACTCTCTTCATCCCCGGTGTAATCCTGAAGAAAATAATTCAGTTATTTTATCCTTAAATTTTAAAATAATGTAAGCGTCATTATTATAGTTATTGGGTATTCAGCATATCAATGGATATCCAACCGTTCACAAAAAATTTTATAAACCAAGTCATGCTGCCTTTACTTGTCAATCCGACTATCAAAATAATTCATAAAAATTGCATAATTCAGGAAAAATGCATCTAAGAGTTAGCCAATTTTATTATAACTTGATTTTTATGGATGCCTAATACGAAAGCGCCAAAATGCGGTAGGCAGACATAGGTAATCGGTTAGTTTCTAGAAATGGCGTCTCGAGCCGGCGAGCTATCAGCAGTGGATTCAAAGTCAAAGGTCACCAAAAATTGGTTTTCGTGAATATCTCGTTAACAGTCACTTTTAAAGAAAAGAATGAATTATCAAAGTAGCTTAGGAAATTTCCAACAAAAAAGATATTATGACTTTTATTCGTAAGAGTGACCGTTTTGGCGATAATTCGATTTGCAAAGTTGGAAACTGTATGTTTCTCATGAAACGTGTACTCCTGTCCCCACCACCTTCGAGGCAGAGTAAAAGGTGCGATTTTTTGTTTGGGCTATTTGCTTTTGTTTGAAAAATGTTTACTTTCAAAAAATATTATTAATTTGTTAATTAATTAATTTTTTATGCAAAACAGTAGTTACAAAAAATAGTACTCAGCAGAATGTCTGGAGTAGGTGGAAAAAAAGTTTGAATTGGCTCCACAATGTTGTCCCTTAACGTCCATCCCCAGTCTTCAGGAGGAAGCTCGTTGTCTAGCCACATTCGAACTTGGTAGTAGATCCGATATAAATGTTGCCAAGCAGCACTAGATGTTGACGGAAGATAGATAATTATACTGTTTTTTTGAACTGTGTAGATTTTACAAAAGTTCAATATCTGTCAGTATCAATAGATACTTCATTTACCGGTGCTTTATCCATATAGTACGTCGGGTACACCAAAAAAAGCTGCACGTTTTGATTGGAATGTGCCACTTTCTGTGATCATAGCTGATGTCAAAAGGTAACCCTTCAGATAGAGAGCCACTTGAAAATCCATTCAGAACACCTAAATGGCGGCCATTAAAGATGGCCGCCCTTAGCCGCATTAATTTTTTTTTGTATCTCAGCTCCGATGGTCCGATGTCGATTTTCTTCTTTTTTTTTTTTGTTTGAAAGCTCTTGTGAAGAGGGCACTTTTTTTGTTCCTATACATTTATCTCTACACCTTAAGAGTTCTGGGCCATTTTCAAAAACCTGAAACTTTCACTTTTCTCACGAGTTTTATTGATAAGTAAGTTTTTTTTAATTGTGCTCAATATTATTTTCTTTACCCCACAAAAAAGGGTATATGTATATGGGGTTCTGTAAATGTCAAGAAAGAATTATTTTCAAAAATACCAGTGATTTTAATTATTTTGAAAAAATTTATTACATTTAGGAAATACATTTTTACAAATAAAAAACGACTAAATACTAAGAAATACGCATGTAAATGAACTGCTTCTAAACATCTCTTATGACTCTGGATCACGCAATCATCTTCTTCATCTTCCAATTCATTCCCGGAACAAAATAATTATATATTATTATTATTATATTAAGGCATTGGAAAAACAAAGCAATATTATGCTATTGAAACTGTGAATTGAATTTAAAAATGATCAATTAAATGCATACCTTTTATTGCATTTATTACTGCATTGTTGACCCACAAAGCAGATCATGCAAAGTAGCGTGCATGGAACCTTTGAACAGGAGCATCGTGTACGGCATTCAGAGCAACTACACTTAACCAATTCTCTGCAGGTTGCCATAATAGAAGGAAGGGAAGACCACTCCTCAACAACCATGGTCCATCTCCATCTTTCTGGCCCTGGAATGTTGTCCATCACTGAGCACGTACGACCCCAAACTTGTCCTGCCTGGTATGCTGAATGAAGACAACAGTGTCTTAGTGCTCCTTTTGTTGGGGGCAGACTTTGAAGACTGTGATTTTTTGAAGTAAAGAGAAGCTTTCTAACATGATAGACAGATAAGTCTTCTATGTCGTTGTAGTCAAGCAAAACAGTAATCTTCTCCAGAACTTGAAAGGTCTCGTCAGAAATAAACTGTTGTGGTAGAGAGATAGCTTGGAAGGTTTTAGCAGCTTCAAAAAATGATTTCCACACTTTTCCATTGCAAATGGTGACATTACATCTGATCCAGTGAATGCACGGAATCCTCTCAATGGACAGATGTATGTTCACCCATAGTTATAAGCATGACATTAATGCTCAGTATCTCCGACCCTTCCCAGCGCCAAAGAGAATCCACATCTCTTGAAGTCCCGCAGAGAATGTGAAAGAAAGAGATTGCCGAAACAACTACATCAGTACAAATAATAATTTTTTTGCTCCATGTTCGACACTGTCTTTAGCATGGAGAAAAATTCTGCCGTTTGCTTCTTCCTGTTGGATGCATTGTAATTCAATAATTGAAGTTTCATCCGGCCGGGATGAACGAATGATGCCATCAATCTCAGTACTGATGTGAGCCCAATTAAACCTTAAAAATGCAGTTCTCCAAGTAACTTCAACAGTTCTGTCTTGTTCTGATCGCAGCAGAGAAAGTCATTCCAATTTTTTAACATATTTCTTTGTGCTACTTAGCGACGAATACCAACTCTTATCTCTTATTCGTTTCTTCAGACAAGTTTTTGAGTACATATCCCAGGAAATGCGTATTCTATTTGCATGGAACTTCTCAGCATTATTCAAATTTCTGTTTTTGAATTTCGTAACCCAGTATTCTCCAAAAGTCCAAATGTTTTTTTTGAAAATTGTGCAGAATCCTTAAGCTGTAGAGATAAATGTACAGGGACAAAAAAGTGCCCTCTTCACACGAGCTTTCAAACAAAAAAGAAAATCGAAATCGAACCAATATGAGCTGAGATACAAGAAAATATAGGGCGGCTAGTGGCAGCCATCTTTAATGGCCGCCATTTTGGTGTTCTACACGGATTTTCAAGTGGCTTCCTATCTGAAAAGTTGTCTTTTGGCATCAACTATCATCACAGAAAGTGGCTCATTCCAATTAAAAAGTGCAGCTTTTTGGCTTTTTTAGCCATGTACCCGACGTACTAATAGCCAGGAGAAAAGGAATTCTATTGTCGAAAATCACGTCTTAGTAAAAATGCCTGGTTAATTTACCAATTCCTTATCTTTTTCAAATAATTTGAACATTCATTTTACCTTTCTTAAATATTACTGAAGCAATGTCGCAACCTGTCATTACATGTAAAAATAAAATATGATCTTGACACTTTCGATATGACTTCAAACTTTACGAAGAATAAATACATTTTCGTTTCTATTTTGGTTTTTCCAGGTTTCAAAAAATAAATGATTTTGTCAACAGGGGTTTGTGAAATCAATATTACTAATACGTCTTCACCTACAACAATATTTGTTCTTCTGTCGGATTCTTCGATTGCTATTTCAATGATGGAAACATCAGCATCATTTTGAGTTTGTTTGACATTGACATTAACAGCTTCAACTTTTTCACATAGATTGGAAATTAAACGATGGAGTGCATAGTGTTCGTTACAACTTTGTAAATCGAATTATACCTAAAACGGTTACTCTTACGATAAAAGTCATAATATCTATTTTGTAAGAAATTTACTAGCTACAAGTTTGATAATCAATTTTTTTTTCTGTAAAAGTAACCGATATAAAAGATATTCACGAAAAACTGTTTCTAGTGACTTTTGACCCAGCGTAAAATTTTTAGCGGGACTCCTAACATTTTGTTTAGAACCACAATATCAAAGTTCATGCCAAAATCCAGCTTTCCGGGAATTTTTCCGAAGTTGGGCCTTTTTTTGTCTAATTTCTCTGGATTAAAAAGCCAGTTTTAAATAGATACCACAGAAACAAGTTTAGGGTTTATTTATTCGGAAACTGATGTGACTATGTCACTGAGCTATTTATTACTAATCATAGAAATTTGAATTGTTTCAAAAGAAAGTTTGTTTTTTTTAGATAGTTTAATAAATAGCCTATTCATGCATAAAAAGTTACATATAGTGGAAGTAAGGAGTCGGATGTACCCTTTGTCAAATATTAAACTGCCGAAACGGCAGTTTATAAATAAGTTGCGGTATTACTATAGTGTACATATTGCACATACCTAAGATTCGGACGAGTACTTTAACAACTAAGTTGGCGTTATAACCAAGGATCGGAATCCGAGCGTCATTTGAGGGCCGGCTTTGCACTTACCGCTATGATCGACTGTGGGTGTTACTTGTGAACGAGATATTAATGGCTGCTACATATATACCTACTCGGAAACCATTTTAACGTCACCACCCCATCGCCCATATACATTAACTGACCGGATTATATAATTTTTCAAAATAATATAGGTTATTGTTAGAAACGGAAATTACTGTTTTTTAATTCACTTACATATTACCTACTTATAACTGCATCTCTAGAGAATTGCTAAAGTAACATTATTGAATCATAAAACTTAGCATAGGTACTCCCCCAGCAGTTTATAACTATAAGTTAAAAAAATTTATTTTCGTCGAAGAATTAAAATAAGAATGAGTAACACAAACTACCACGGCCAATGCTTGAGAAATACTAACAAAAATCAGTTCCAACTTCCAACCAACTAGAGATGAGTTGCTATTTAGTAACCTGTTATTTTATAACTGTTATTTGTAAATAGCATTGACACACTGTTATTTCTGTTCGAAAGTAACAGATAAGAAACACGACGTAGTAAAAATGTTCTTGCTGACTGCTGTTAAACTGTTATTCAGAAAACAGCAGCAGCAGATAATGAAATTGCACCGCAACCGCGTAGACTTATGTGAAATAAATGAAAACGTAGTTGAATATTATTGTGGATATCTTGAGTCATCGGCTTTATGTACACATATTTTAGTTGCTTTTTAATCATAATATATTTAGATCTTTCCCATTTTCTTCTCAATGTGTATATTTTCGATTACCCACATACCGAGTTTAAAAATGAAGGGCTACTAGAGTTGAATATTTTTGTAGAAATCTCGAACCATCCGTTTTATATACTGACTTTTAGCTGTTTTTTAATCATAAATATGTTCAGAGCTTTTATATTTTCTTCTCCATATATATATTTTCCTGCATCTCCTGCGTGTTTGGCCTTTTGGCGTGTTTATTTCAGCAACAACTATTATTCTGATATTTCTTTATTAATTTAACATGAAATTGATTCTTAAAATATAATTTATGTAAATAAACTTATTTATATTTTTTTTACATGTATATGAACGTAAAAAAAAATCAATTAATATCTCTATAAAACATAAAAATCAAAGAATTTTTCATGCCCGTTGGCCAGCGACAGTAGCACGATGAATAAAATAACATCTCTGAAATAACATTTGCAAACTGCGCGCTGGGGTTTGCGAATGCCATTACTTCAGCTACATGTTGCAAGCATTATGGGTAACTGATATACCGCTGTCAAAAATAAAATATTCTCCTATGATGACAGTTGACTGCGAAAGATTGTTCTCGGTACAATAGTGGATATTGAATCCTCATCGAAACAGGTTAAACAAGGAAAATTCGGAAAAAAATTATTACAGTACTTTGCGACTCAATACATACTTAATTAATTTTCAAGACATACTTGACTGAAAAAGTATAGCATATTTGTTTTTTAAATATTTGTTTAATTAATTCGTTTTTTTACTTATTTCAACCCACTATTATTATCGTATGTACTATAATGTAACATAGAGGCATATTGTATTGTGGCTGTTTGAAATAAAGTAATATTATTTTTATTATTGTTAGTAATATTATTATTATTATTACTATTTTATTATTATTGTAAAAATAATGAACACATAATTTTTGACAATAAGTATTCCTAATAAATATTTTCCATTTTGCGTATTTTTTTACACTATTACCTTAGTACGGTCCTGGAATGACGCCCAAAATTCCGATCTTTGGTTATAACATTAAAAATGCTTAAAATAAATATAATTTGGTTTATTAACAAAATCGATCGGTATAAAAAGTTATTAACCATTTAAAATTAAAATAGTATATTATATTACTAGGAGTAGAACGCACTCTTTTTTTGTGTTGAGCCCAGGATTTGCGGCTGAGGCGAAGCCGAAGCCGCAAACTGGGCGAAACACAAAAAAAGGCGTTCTACTCCGTGTAATATATACTATTTTTTCTTCAAGCGTATTAAAATGCAAAAATTCATTTATTTATCATAAATGTACAAATATTCAAACTACAGTCTTACATGTTGACACAATATGACAAGTGGCTAGTGGATAGCGCGCCACCGGTGGCTTTCGGTATTAATATTATGTTACTAGTAAAACAATACCCACTACGGCGGCGCTTTCGGAACTAACATTATGTTACTAGTAAAATAATGTCCACTACGGTGGCGTTCGGTACTAACATTTTGTTACTAGTAAAACAATGTTCTACTTCTACTTCTGTCTTTGGTGACATAATTTAAACATTTTAATACGCTTGAAGAAAAAAATTATTTTCTGATTTTTTAAAATTTGTAATGAAATAGAATTTTTTTAAAATGCTATTTTCTATATTTATTTATATATTTAACTAATATATATTTTATAACAATATAAAATTAAAACGTAGATATGATTTTCAAATACTGACATTATATTATCGTCTTCGGAAACAGGGTATGGTGGTGTAATAGGTAGAATTATAGCTTGAAATCCAAGGATCGCAAGTTTGAAACACAGACAGGTTATTATAGATGTACTTGCTCCCTTATACTTTTTTTTATACTGATAAGTGTTTTATCAAATAAGTTCAAAAATGTTAAAAAATTAACATTTCCAAAAAACTGGGAACAGTATTCTAAAGAATGTGCAACAATTATATAAAAAGTTAAACAAATCGACGAGGAGCATGATTTTTACTGTAGTTTTTTTAGTTTTTAATTTACCAACCGTGAAGGGGTGACACTTTTAGAGATTGAAGAGGGAATATATGCAAAACTTATTTAATGATAAAGAGATCATAACGAACGTGGAAGCCTAATAGCAATTAATTGCAGTACCGGGCCAACAATCACTGATTTGCAATTTTCTCGAAAACTGCTAATGCTAGAAAAAAACTTTCAAATAAAAAAGTTACGCCAATTGCCCTCGATATACTTGGTATCTATTCCGAAAGATAAAAGAGTTTCCCGCATGTTACATTTGAGAATGCAAATTTTCGATATAGCCTTAAAAAACAAAGTAATGATTTCTACACTTATTAAAATTTAACCTACATATTAACACATTTTATTAATGAATATAAAGTGATAACACGACAAAAGTTTAAGAGTAATCCATCGTGCCGTTTTTGAGTTAGAGCGAGTTAAACGGAAAAATAATTGTTTTATACAGGGTGTCCCGTAAATAATGGATAATCCTGAAAATGGTAATAGGCCAGACTATAACCTATCAGAATATCACAACTTGACCTTATTGAAAACCCTACGGTTTTCGAGATATGGACACTTTTTTGAAATTTTGAAAATTCCTGCTCTAGGATAGTGTATTGCATGCCACTGCCACAAGGTAAGGATGTTTTCATTCTGTTTTTTTGTGAGTATTCTAGAACAATTGTGCTATCAAACGTGTATAGGAGTTTTGAGATAACGACGACGGTTTTCTCAAAAAAAATGTATTTCTTAACTTTCGGTTCCACCAAGATTCTGTCTGCTGAATTTAACTTTTTACGGTGTAAAGAAAAGTGCCAAGCGAAACTTGCCACTTATCTTAAAAACTTGCTCACTTATTATTATGTTCTAAAATGTTTAAAAATTCCGATTCTTCCTGTTAGAAAAAAAGATATAGCTGTTTGAATAGCGGAGGAGCTAAATTTATCGATTTAAAATTTTTAACAAGTAAGCCTTGTTTTTAATTGCATGTGACGCATGTCATTTTGTACGCGGTGTTACCGATTCAAACTTTGTTTGTTTGTCGATAATAACGAATTAGCATTTCTTTGGACTTATTGGAACTTGTTAAGAACAACAATGCCTCGTAAACAGTATACACAACGTGAGTATGCTAATATGCGTACTATTTACGGCGAATGTAGAAGCAATGCCAGGGCATCCGCTGTGCGTTATCGAGAAAGGTACCTGAACGCACGCCATCCTGACTATCGTATATTTATTAGGGTGCATAACGCGTACTGCGAGGGAAGGGTTTCTAGTCTTCATGGTATTTGTGGTGCCAGTGATGGAAGACCTCGTCAAGATTTCGACGACGAAGTGCTGAATGAAATTAATGATGATCCATCTACTTCTGTGCGTACCATATCACGACGCACTGGCGTATCTAAAACAACGGTGCACTGAATTTTAAAACGATACCAACTCCATCCTTTCCATGTACAAAGTGTGCAAACTCTACTACCCAGAGATTATCCCTTGAGAGTGGTATTTTGCCGGCGAACGCTGTGGATGATACGAGAGGATCCAGATTTTTTAAATAAAATTTTGTGGTCTGTCGAATCATCGTACAGAAGAGATGGCTTTGTAAATTTACATAATCTGCAAAGTTAGCAGTTTGAAAATTCCCACTCGATGAGAGCAGATTGGTCACAATACCAATTTAAAGTAAATTTGTGGACAGGTATCCTAAATGGTCAAGTGGTAGGCCCATTCGAACTGCCACCAACATTAACGTCAGACAATTATTTGGAATTCCTTCAAAACGACCCACCGGTCTTATTAGAAGACTTTCCTTTATTCCTGAGGCTGACAATGTGGTTACAGAACGACGGATGCCATGCACATCATGGAAGAGAGGTGAGAGCATATCAAAATTTGAAATATCCACGAAGATGGATCGGTCGCTTAGCTTCAATTCTGAGGCCATCCAGACCAGGTCACCAGACCTAAACCCTTTAGATTTTTTTTACTGGGGATGCATGAAGGAAAAGGTGTACTTCCGACCTGTTCAATCCTTGAATTGCATGAGCGCATCGGAGTAGCCGCTGAAAAAATCAGACGATGCGGATATTCACACCATTTAAAACGTTCCTTTATTAAAAGGGCTAGAGGAGAGCAATTCGAACATTTATTATGTTGTTTGACTATTTCTTTTTAATAATGTTCAATAAATGCAGGTGAAATTACTTCTTGTTTTATGTCGATCTTTCTTCGTCCTCTTATCTCAGAATTTTTAAACATTTTAGAATATATACTCGATAACGCACAGCGGATGCACTGGCGCTGCCTCAACATTCGCCGTAAATAGTATGCATATTAGCATACTCACGTTGTGTATACTGTATACGAGGTATTGTTATTCTCAACAAGTTCCAATAAGTCCAAAGAAACGCTAATTCGTTATTATCGACAAACAAAGTCTGAATCGGTAACACCAGACGTACAGCTATATCTTTTTTTCTAAGAAGAAGAATCAGAATTTTTAAACATTTTAGAGCATAATAATAAGTGGGCAAGTTTTTAAGATAAGTGGCAAGTTTCGCTTGGCACTTTTCTTTACACTATCAAAGGTCAAAGTCAGCAGATGGAATCTTGGTGGAACCGAAATTTGAGCAATACATTTTTTTTTGAGAATATTGTCGTCTTTATCTAAAAACTCCTATATACGTCTGATAGCACAACTATTCTAGAATACTCATCAAAAAACAGAATGAAAAAATCCCTACCTGGTGGCAGTGGCATGCAAAATACTATTCTAGAGTAGAAATTTTCAAAATTTCAAAAAAGTGCCCATATCTCGAAAACCGTAGGGTTTTCAATAAGGTCAAGTTGTGATATTCTGATAGGTTATAGTCTGGCCTATTACCATTTTCAGGATTATCCATTATTTACGGGACACTCTGTATATTCAATAGACTACCTAAAACTAGAGAAATGGGCCGCGCAAACTGGTGACGGCGCACAGTGGAAAAAAAAAGCCTTTTTTGGCCAAAAATCTGCCTACAAGTCAAATCTTAATCAATTTTGATCTACCTTGGCTTAAAATCTAGGTTATTGGCTACACTTTCAGAGTATACTGCCTAAATTTCCTAACCTCAAAAAATGTATCAAATATGAGAGTAATCACTTTTTTCTATTTCTACAAGTCAAATCTTGATCAATTTTGACAATCCTGGGGTTCATAATTTGAGGAGGTGATTTTCAAAACGTAGTTTTTGAAACATAACACATTTTGAAATAATTACGAAATACTGTAAGTGAAAATATTGTTGGCAGGGCTAAAATAGTAGAAATTGAGTGTATTTTTTGTCTGAAAAGCAATCGATTTGCAGTATTAGCTGAAATCGTTTTTTTGAAATTTGAGGTACAAAAATTTTTGAAAATAAAAAAATTGCGTTTTGAAAAACATGATCAAATAGCTGCGTTTTGAAATTCCAATATTGCACAGAAAGTGCGTTTTGAAATTCAGGCGAAGACAAAAATTCAGACAATTTTATTATTAACGCAACAAAATAAACATTCAATTTTCATAAAGTAACGCAGAATGAAAAAATATATATTTTCCTTATTTTATTAGGTCTAATTAAAATAATTCGGTTAACATTATATTAAGGTTATACTATAATAATATTGGTTAAACTTGAAGACCAATATCATCTTCACAACAGTCACATTCCTCTGAGTCATGAATTTCAGGATCAATATCACCTCCAATAGCTTCATCTGAAGAACAAGGGTGATTTTGAATTATATCCTTATACCACGAGAGCTTGACGTCTTGTTCCCATTTTTCATTACAACTACTCAGTAAACTTGCCACATTATCAAATTTTATTTTCAAGGGGTAGTTCTTTTAGACAATAATTACCTTTCAAAGTTTTTCCTCTTTTCAATAATGTGACGAATTTTTTTGTGCTATCATCAGATCGGTAGTTTATCTCCATTTTCATAACTGGATTTTGGTAATGCATTGCAGTTTTTTGTGATCAGGTTTTTTAATTAGTATTCTCTTTGAATCCTTAATTCCGTCAGTTTTGTTTAGAATATCCAACATAGCTTTCATATCATACAATTTCCAATCTTTTCCTAAAATATTAACAGACTTTCCAACTTCTTTGAAAAATTCCCAGTACTCTTCCTTGGTTAATATTACAGAATGGTTCCGCATTATTTTTTCTAATCTGCCGAACACCCTGTCTGCCGGCAAGAAAGTATGTCCTCTTACAGGAAAATATAAATTTATGTATTTTACATTTTGTGGTGAGTTGTTGCAGAGCCAATAAAGTAGCATGTGTACTATGTGGGCATTTTTATTTTGCCCCCCGCAACCATCTGCGAACAACCTTATTGTGTCGCAGTTTTCAGGAATTTGCAATGAATTTAAAAAGTGGTATAAAGCCGAACCGACTTGTACGGCTCCGCGTCCCGACTGCACTTCAGTCCACGTGTATAGGTGAGCATTATTAGTCGATCTATCTGTCACACACAAGTTGTACAATGCTAATTGACGTAAATAAAATGCCTCTTGAACGTTGATTTTAGGTAATGAATGGACTTGTTGGAGGTCAAAACAGAAACTTAGACTATTTTCCGGTTCTTCTTTCAAGAAAATATGAAACTGCTTCGCCCTAAGCTTGTGAACTCTTTTGTTTGTGATTGCTTTATTTTTTACTTTCTGACACTTTGTATTTTTAATTATGTTATCGAGCTTGAGGCAAGCACTGCACATATCTGTGGCTGGACTGCCAAACCCAATATTGAAATCATTCACAAAAATGTTATAGAAAAATCTGTATTTCACTTTTAAATTATCTGAGACTGTGTTGTTGTACATTTTATGGAGTTTAGCCACAGATAATTCAGACGACAGATACAATCGCTTAGATTTTTTTCGGTTATAATGGCTCTCCTTGGCTCGTAGGTTTCCTATGAAAGATTTTACTTTTATTCGTTTCTGTTCGTGGGATTTGGACCTATGATCGCCACCTCGGTTTTCCTTTATTTCCCCCAATATCAGTTTTTGTTTCGCGATAGTTATTACATTTCGCTGAGAAAGTCTAGTAACCGCCAGAAAAAATTTTTGGCAAACCTTGACTAATCCACCATCGTTTTTTTTAGCACATATTTGATTCGCACTTGTTTTTCCTTAAAATTCTTCTTCACTTTAGGAGGTTGAACAGTCAGCATATGACTAACTTTTTCGTTAACAGCTTTTCTCACTGGCTGGCTATGTAATTTTTGGCGAATTATTATAATATCCTGCTTAAGTATTTCTACGCAGTGATAAGATTTACTGTTATGCTTACAGTACTTGACGTCTTCAGCTTCCGGGAAATAATTTGAATATCTAAAATAAAATGAGACAATTTTAGTGTAACCTAACCTCAATCATTTATAATTCGTTAATACCTAATTTTTTTCTCCCGATCTCTTTTACTTTCACCTTGACGTCGTTTTCTGGACCCATGAGATCCTTCACTCACAATTACCCCTTCCTCAATCATTTTAAAAGGAGCAAAAAGTGCCAAAACTAAAGAGACAACAGTAATATGAGAACACGGTAAACACTGACAATATTTTATAATCCCGCAATCACATCGATAATGCGTTTTGAACGACAAGAAAAAAAACTGCACTTTGAAATACCAGACACCTTAGAAAAACTGCGATTTGTTTTACAACTGAATTTTGTAACGGCAAATTTAATGCGAAGTACAGCATTTTGTAAATCAAGGATTAGATTACCAGATAAAGTAGGCTTTAAGGTACGTAATGCCATCTCTATCATATTTTCTGTACTAGTGTCAAAAACTGCGTTTTGAAAATCACCTCCTCATTTAGGCAGTATACACTCAAAGAAATAGTATGGGTAAATTCAACAAAAAAAAATGGTTAACTAACAATATCGTTAATTTTGTTAAAACAAACTATATTGATGGTATTTTTAAACAAGAGGTGATTGTTATTTTAACTAATATAAAGTTGTCGTACAACAAAACAAACATTAACTTAAAAAATAGATGAATAAGACTATTATTTTGTTCGTCTGACTATTATTTTGTTGAATTCTGTCAAATTAAACTAGATAATAGTATATTATGTATTATTGTACTTGGTAGACAAACCAATATTATTGTCGTCTGCTAGAAGTTCTAAAAGAATTACCATAAAATTTGCTTGCTTACCACGTAGTCTATTACAGAAATTATTCCCAGATGACGCCACATACAAATCACTGACAATAATCAATCATGCATTATCTTATACTCTTATGAATTTATAGAAATTTAATAATATGATTGCAATGTTCAAATTCTCTCAGGGATCATCGATATATTTGGATGGATCTTATAAACGATCTCTAATCTTTGGTTTGGGTGGTCTGATGTCTCAATACTGAGATTTTGGCTAACAAAAAAAACTTCATCATACAATAAAGTGTAGATCAACCTAAAAATTAGTTGTACTATTTAATTGTAAACCAAATTGAAAATGGTTAGTGAACATAAAAAAATGTCATTGTACTATTTAATTTGTTACAAGAAGATATGATTATTAAACTGCTATTTGTTTACGAAAACAAATAAAGTTGCATGACTATTCTTTTCTGATTGATTTAACTATGAAACTAGATAGGCGCGATTTCATATGCTCTTTTTGGTTGAATTTACCTATCATTTTCTTTGAGTGTACGCTGAAAGGGTAACTAATAACCTGCATTTTAAGCCCAGGATTGTCAAAATTGATCAAGATTTGATACATTTTTTGAGGTTAGGAAATCGGGGTTCACATCTTAGGCAGTATACACTGAAAGGGTAGCTAATAACCTGAATTTTAAGCCTAGGATTGTCAAAATCGATCAAGATTTGACTTGTAGAAATAGAAAAAAGTGAGTCATATTTGATACATTTTTGGAGGTTAGGAATTCGGGGTTTGTAATTTAGGCAGTATACTCTGAAAGTGTAGCCAATAACCTACATTTTCAGCCAAGGTAGATCGAAATTAATTAAGATTTGACTTGTAGGCAGATTTTTGTCCAAAAAAGGCTTTTTTTTCCACTGTTCGGCGCGGCGTTAAATAATTATTTATAATAAGTTTAATATTTGATAAAGGTAGATTGATAAAATATTAAGATGGGATAAGATTTATATTGCAGAATATCAGGGTCCGAAGTTCCTATCCCTTTTCCTTAACCCTTTATTCCCGCAAACGCATTATGTCCCCTCTCTCTCTCTTCCTATTGCTTGGATTGTGATATTTTTTTTTATAAAGATAAAAAAAGATCCTCACTTACCTATAAAAAAGTTTCTCCTCTGAACCCTTTCCTACGTAAAAAAAAACATTTGAAAAAAAATGCAAAAAGTTTTTCCCCTTCCACAAATTTGTTTATTTGAAAAAAAATTTAAAAATGAATCAGTCCAATACTAGAGATAACAGCGAACAAATTCCATTTTGGTTTTTCAAAATCGCACGACAGGGAAAAAAGTTCGGAGAGGTTGAATAATTTTCCTTTCCCTACCTCCACCCCCTCCCCTAATTGGTCCACCACCTCCATCCACCGACTCCATCAATTCTTATCTATTTAACCTACCTCCAAAAAATCTCAGCCCCCTAACTCCTTTTTTTTCGTGAAAAAATTAAGGAATTACTTTTTTGTACATTAGTGTTACGACAAAAAACCGTGTATTTAAAAAAAAAAGTTTCACGAAAAGTTGCCGTCCGATTTGAAAATTTTACCAGATTATGCACTTCCGCGAGGTCTTCAATTTTTAATTTAACTTTTTTTTCGTCAAGTCAGTAATAACAAAGTTATCGTAAAAAACGTGTTTTTGCGAATTTTAAATACGAATTTGAAATACGAAATGGCGCCGGGAGTTTTAAGCGGGACACCCTGTATAAATGCAATTTAATGACATGCTGTATTGCATTTGTAAGCAAACATTTATAAAATCACAATTTTTATGTTTTTAATTGTGTATTGATGCATTAACAATACTCGTTGAGAAAAATAAATAAAATTGACTTTGAATTTCTCAAATTGTGCAAGGTAATCGTAATGAAATATTTATATTGGGCAAATAAAATGTACAAGAATAATGCACAATTAAGTAAAATGTATAAAATTATACAACGTTTTGCTTTGAAACTCTTGATAAAAATGCAATCAAACCTTCTTCCACAAAGCTGTTTATTTTCTATTTAAAAGGACAATTTACAATATTGAAGAAATAAAATAATGCTTGAAATTAATTAGTTTTCCCCACATCAGATTTTCAAGCCACTCAGCAATTAAAGTACGATTGTCATATACCTAACACATAAATTTTACCAAATAAGCTAAACAAAGGAACTGAAATTGAATTGGACTAGGCAAATTTCCGTTGTTTGCTGTATGTTTGCCGTCGTTTCCTGTGTTTTTTCGTATCCAGTCTTCGAAGTATGTTACTCTAGTAAAAACTGAAGGTTCTCCGGGAGCACAGAATTTGGATCCGAAAGAAGTAATGCCTACTAACACGTTGTTCACCAAGAGAGGTCCTCCTGAGTCTCCCATACAAGTCCCACCTTCGCCCGATGTGCACAAATGACTTTTGGTAATCATCTGAAAAATCAGACAGTTATTTGGTTAGTGTTACCATTACACAGGTCTGCAAAAAAAATTCTGCTCCAAGGACAAATCTATCATGCCTTAAGTATTTTTGTGCTGAATCCGAATTTTCAATTAAAAAATTTTCTACCGCGTAGATTTCGAGTAAATTTTGGTTTTTATTGTCACGTTCACGAAAGAAAGTGTAGGCTTCTCGTTTGGCACTATTGGCATCCATTTTAAAATAAAATAAACGCAAAAAAAAAACGGAAAAATCGATTTACACACCCTTCTGCACGCGTCGACTGCCTAAAATTTGCGTTTCTGGCATATTCATGGTAATTGCATTCATACACTATCGGCAAGTCCTGGATTAGGTATGTATAGTTTCAACGATTTAATCGACCGCATAAAACAATTATTTTTCCGCTTAACTCGCTCTAACTCAAAAACGGCACAATGGATTACTCTCAAATTTTTATTGGGTAATCACTAGATATTTGTTAACATAATGTGTTAATATGTAGGTCAAATTTTAAAGCATTATTTTTTTTCTAAGGCTATGTCGAAAATTTGCATTCTCAAATGTAACATGCGGGAAACTTTTTTATCTTTCGAAATAGACACCAAGTATATCGAGAAGTAACAAAGACAAAAGATGGACGTAACTGTTTTATTTGAACTTTTGTTTCTAAAATTAGCAGTTTTCGAGAAAATTGTAAATGAGTGATTGTTGGCCAGGTACTGCAATTAATTGCTATTAGATGTCCACGTTCTTTATGATCTCTTTATCATTAAATAGGTTTTGCATGTAGTCCCACTTCAATCTCTAAAAGTGTCACTCCTTCACGGTTGGAATTTCGACATAGCGTTAGAAAAAAAATTAGTTAAGCGGAAAAATAATTGTTTTATGCAGTCGGTTAAGTCGTTAAAACTATACATAACCTAATCCAGGACTTGCTGATACTGTATGTATGATTGGCATGCATTTTAAAAACGTTGCACCTGACTGGTCATGTACCGCCAGTCTTTTAGCTCCAATAGGTGCAGACGGGCGTTTCTAGGAGTAAAGGGATGAAAAATGCGTTTTTTAAAAGTACCTAAAAAAATAGCTATTTGTATGACAAGGGAGAAAAGTGCATAATTTTCTCCCGCGGATAGTCAATATCCAAGGGAGGAAATGGCACTTTGCTCCTGTGTAATACATATGATTTTTTCTACGACCATTTACAGTGTTTTTACATTGGTTTTACATATATTTTATTATATTTTCTTATGCATGACAATCAAAAAACCAAATATGTCAAAATGTCATAATAGGTATTTAGATAAGTAAATATTTTAAAAAATCAAAGTACATGGAACGTTGCTAAGGTTGCTTCTTGTTTTCAAAATAAACAAACTTCCAAAAAGTTTATAATAATATATTCCGAATGTGAAGATGAAGTTCCTCAAGATATTCTGGAAGAAGCAAACGTGGTTTCGTTAAATCTATTACCGTTAAAGTTTCCTGAAAAATATGAAAAAGAGTACCAGCTATTTAAATGTTGGATGGAGACTAGGCAAATAAGAAAAATATGTGAAGAAGTGGTCTTATTTTACTTTTCCAAAAAATGCGCCGGTTTGAAACCTTCAACATTATGGAGCAAATACAGCATGTTGCAATCTACACTCCAAATTAAAGACAATATCGACATTAAGTTTCCTAAATTAGTAGCTTTTTTAAAAAGGAGATCTGCTGGATATATAAAGCCAAGAAAGCCAATACTTTTTCAAGGGAGGATATCAACAAGTTTATTGCAGAAGCTCCAGATGAAACTTACTTACATATGAAGGTAAGATTGATCGTTATTGTTGAATAATAAATAAAAACGTAACGCAGTCACAGAAGAAGGAACTACCAGAAGCGGCACTCTCAGCACCGCCTTTGATGTTTTTTTGTGACCTTCGCCATTTTGTTGTTGGTAATTTTGGCGGGAAATTTAAACAGTATGTTTATAAACAAACTTTACACAAGCTGAATACAATCACCTTATTCGAAGAATTCTACTTATAATGGACATTAAAGCTATTAAAGTAAACTGGATAAATTTGTCTCTACGAACAATTGTATTCTTAATATAAATAAAATCACAAAATGTATTAAAATCAATACAATATCTCGAGAAAATCTGTAATTTCTTACTGGGAGGTTGTTCTGAGGAAATATTAATTTCTCTTCTGTTTAAACTACCAAATTGAGGAAAAATAGTAGGTAAGTGCTATTGGTAGCAATCTATTCTGATACATATTTGTCGTGCGCAGAAATTAAAATTGTTATAAAGTTCGGTTGAACTTTTACTTGCCAAATCCACACGATCGCATGCTTCCAACCACAATAAGGACCTTAAAAGAAGAAAGGTTCACAACTACTTGGAAATATCTTATAATTTACATCAATAATAAAATACCTTTGGGAATCCTTAGGAAACTTAAATAAACTAATGTCTTTTCCTGTCGTGCTACTTGTACATTCCTTAAGAGCGCAAACGGTTCCACCTCGTTTACTCATATCGCTAATAAAAATTACTATGAACACAGCACAATAATACTAAAACCTTTTAAGAATTTATTTCGGTATTATGTCACAGACTGTCATTTACCGCACTTTATTGTTTTAACCTAAAACAATAAATGAACTGACGGATGTACTAACAACAAAATGGCGGCAATGGAATTTTGGCGGGTAGCTCAAGTGTCGTTTCTGGTAGTTCTCTTTTCTGTGACGCAGTATTAGAAAGTATATATAAAATGACAATTAAGTGACATTTTAGGCAGTTGTCATAAGTGCATTTTCCTTTTTCAGGTCGTGCTTATATTTGGAATTGCTGGGGCATGCCGTAGCGATGAATTAGTTAATATGGTACTTGAGGATATCAGTGATAAAGGCGATATTTTGGTGGTGAAAATACCCGACTCAAAAACTGATATCAAAAGGACATTTACAATAACAAATGAGATTTTAAACGGAGTATCTGTCTTGGATATGTATAGAAAATATCTGGACTGTAGGTCCCCTTAAACATGTCATTCTAGATTTTTTGTAACTTATGCTAAAGGGAAATGTACAAACCAGGTAATTGGCAAAAACTCAATTGCCAAAATTCTATACAGAATAGCAATATTTTTAAATTTGGATGATTCGAAAGGCTATACTGGACACAGTTTTCGCCGTACTTCAGCTACGTTATTAGTCAATGCTGGAAGTGACATTCTCACTTTAAAAAGACATGGGGGATGGCGAACAAACGTAGTAGCAAAAGGGTACTTAGATGATTGTATTTCTAAAAAATGTGAGGTAGCCAGCCAAATAATTACGGGAGAAAGTACTACTTCAAGTACCAAAAAACGTCTTGTTTTTGAAAATTTTGTTTCTACAAGTACTTCATCAGCGACCAAGACTTTGGAAAACAACAAACAGGAACTGATCTCCACCAGCAGAGCCAATATTTCTTCAGGGGGAATCTCCATTAGTAATTTAACTAATTGTACCATAAATTTTAACAATATTTAGTTACTGATGTTAATTTAAACCTTGATTTAAACTGTTTTCAATTTTTATAAATAAAAATAAGTAATAAAAAATCTGTTTCAATGAAAAGCATAATTATACATTTTCAGGAAGTTTGTGTATCAATAAAAGAAGTCTATACACTACTATTACAGCTATTTGAAGTTTTTACTTGTTTGCTTTCAGAGGGAGCCAAAGTATTTTCCTCCCGAGGGAGGAAAAGTACTACTTTGCTCCCTGAAATGAGGGAGCAAAATAGTATTTTCTATGTAGGGAGTAGAAAAAATATATTTTTTAAATTCCTCCTTTCTTGCTAATGGTTGAGTCAAATACCTTCAATTTAATCATTTACTGACCTCCGCCTCATGGAAATTTACCGAGATACAGAGAGTTGAAGGTGGAGTAATTTTACACCCACATTAAAAACTACTTTTTAGTGGAGGATCGTTACAGCTTTATCTGTCATTAAAGCACTGATTTTAACATTCTTGTCTTGTCAATTGTCATCGTACAGACTTCAGTAGAAAACTGAATTAAAGGTCTATTACACTATCACATCTTTCATAAAATATCTTTTGTAAAAGATCTTTGTAAGAAAACTTTTAGGTACGATACTTTCATCTATAGATATAGAGCGGGAGCTAGGTGGCTTTTTCGGCACATCATCGTTTTATGAACTTTGAGATATTTTTATGGTTTAATGGATGATAACGATTCATAAAATCGACTTCTGGCGGGGCACCTCCTGTCAGGTGCGTCACGAACACTGTCTAGAAATCAGCGAAATTATTTCATCGTTACAAGGCTCATTTTTTTTCGTGTGTACACATTTTATGTTTGGAATTAATAAAATAAGATCGCCAGAAAGTGTGGGCCGTCAGGAGGTGCAACCAGAAAGGTAATAATGATACAATACATCTGTGGCATGGTAGGAAGTCAAGTTAGCCGAAAGTGTTAAATTCCTGTATATATATTTAAGAGCCTATGATACTTTTGTTGACACTAATAACTTTCTAGGGAGGCTATTCTATTGTTGAAGGAGCTTATATTTACGTTTTAAAAAGGAGCCAGAACTTGTAACGATGAGTTTAGAGTTCTGAGATGAAATATGCGAAAAAATCCAATTTTCTTAAAAAATCCTAAACGTTTTCTTTCTGGCTAGCCTTATTGACGGGTGTTTCTTTCTGGGAATTTTTTTCTGTGTTCAAAACATTTAAATAAACATGCTCAGCCTAAAAAAAAGCTTGTAACGATCATGTTATATAACTCCATTTTTTTTACATCTTTGACCTTTCTGGCTGCACCCCTGTCGGCCCACACTTTCTAGCGATCTTATTTTATTCATTCTAAACATAAAATGTGTACACACAAAAAAAATTTGCCTTGTAACGATGATATAATTTCACTGATTTTTATATCTTGAACCATGGCCAACTCGACGTGCTGACATATGCCAGAAGTCTATTTTGTCGTTATTTAAGTTGGATAGAATTAATCAACGCATAGAAAATGCTTGTAACGATGAGTTTCCGAAAAAGCCACTTAGCTCCCGCACCAAAAGTGATATTAAGGGCCGGTACTATCGCTTAAGTATAAATAGACTTTATTCGGCGAGTAACTATCCGACCGATAAGATAACCGGAACTTGCTATCTGCAGGATAACTTGCATAGTACTTTCATTCAAAATATACCCTCGGTTATCTGTCCAATAGATATGACTTTAGATACTTCCCAAAGTAAGTATTGCCAACTTAAGACACTGTAAAGTAAGGAAGTTTTATGCTTCAAATAGATATAGAATAGATCCCCCTACTATGGTGTTGTTGCCGGTTTATGACAAGGTTTATCCCAGAGATAAGCAAAGAAATCAGTAAATTCACCTACAAATAGTGATATCCACCAGAGGAATATGCCATATCCCTAGGATACCTTATCCGGCACCTAGACCTTCGGATAACTATCTGACAGATAAGATAACCAGAGCTTGCTAACTGTAAAAAAGTAATAGACTAGGCGGAATTGGGTTGTTGACGAATTTTCAAAAATTGTGAAATATGGTAGTGGAGGACTTAATTTAGTTATATATTTAATTTGGAAGAAAAATTCTTAGCGCAACATATTTTAAAAAATTGTTAAACTTCGACTATTTGAATGTGCTGCGAAAACGGTAGTGACATCATAACGGCAGTTAAATGTGAACTTATAAGCAGAACAGATGAAGACGAATAAGTTGACATTGCTGACAAGAAGGAAAATAACCTCTTATGTCAAAAGTAAATTTGACGTTTAGCTAGCAGTGATTGATGTTTGCAGTTATTGTTAATATTTTTTTACAAAACGACTAAGGCAGTATGTCTGTAAAAGCTAATTCTGACATTCTACTTGCGGTAGATATATTTATGGTCAGCGAATTTTTAAAAAGAGAGGATCGTTTTGACATTGCAATGGTTGGAAGTGTAAAAGCTGCAAGGTACTTACGTTACAGCTGCTGTAGACAGTACCAACTATTGTAATTTCTGCAAGAACTTCCTTTATCTTATCTTATTAATATTACATAATATGTCTAATATGTATTTTATTATTTAATTTAAATGAATTTGTTAACTATACTTTGTATTTTATTAAATAGGTATTTCCTTTTCATTGTTTTATTTCCTATTAGCTATATACATGCGTATCTAACTGAAAACAACAAAATAAGTTTATCTACTAAAGAAATTATTTATTATCCATTGATACTCACTTCTAAGAAGAGTCAGAATGAGACTTACGAAGATATCAAGAAAGGTCTGTATTATAACAAAAAATAATAAATAGGTAAGTACTTTATGCTAGTATCTATCTAAGCAATAAACAATGATATGTATTTATAACACACATAATTCAAAGGGCATTTATAACTACAATCCAACGCATTCGTAGCCATTTCCGACTGATTGTGTTCACAGACTTTAGACGACTTTCACAGTTTGTTTCATATAGTTTTTTAACGGCGAGTTTTTAAATTTCCTTTCTTAATTTATTCATCATCCTAGTATTATGGGGCGTCTAGGGAGCTTCATAAATAATCAATAGCTAACAAAAACAACTGCACTTTATTCCAACATAAACTAGATAAAATACATAAAAGCAGATTAAAGCCATTTCCCTCCTTTTAGGAAGTCAAAACATGAATAACATTCTAATCTAGAGCCGTTAAGAATACAGTAATACACCCTGTATTATCCACCAGTTTGGCGGGTAATTTAAATTTGTAACAGCTAGAACGCCACACAAGTCTTGTAATGCGGCCGTTTTTCCTACAACATAAACCCATATTAAAAATCAAATTCCTACATTAAGATACAACTTACCACAAACAAAACGCTTAGAATACATTGTAATTTGTAACTTTACTTGACATTGAAATGGTCTCCACATTAAGAAGACTTGGTCCTTCTCTGGTGGATTTGAATCATTCATTATTACGTTCAGCGTTTATTATCGGAACACAACAGTTTTCCTGGTGAATTGGTGGTATTATTTATACAGTGCGGCAGAAAACACTATCTGTACTTATATTTATCCATAACTAGATGCTGTTAAACTATACCGAATTGTAACCTATGAACGTCAGTTGAATTTGACGTTAAATATAATGTCAGATTAAACTGTCGTGATTGTCTTTTTTCTCCGTCGCTATCAGCGAGTTTCTAAATTAGTACCCGTTTCTCGTCGTTTTATAACTAACTTCTCTACAGACTGCCGTTATTATGTCATCTCCGTTTTAAATGCATGTATTTTTGTAATTAATATTATAATATTATAAGACTTTCTTTTCAACTTCTACATGTTTCTAATGATTTTTTATGAATAATTGTTATTGTTTAACATAGATTCTCCTCAAATTTTAACTTAGTGCAACAACCCAATTATGCCGTACAAGAAGTTATACGAAGATATATATAAATTGCAATTATGTGGACGGGCTAGGTGCCCGTCGACTACTAGGTTAACTATCCGATAGATATGACTTTGGGTACTTCCCAAAGTAAGTGTTGCCAACTTAAGGCACTGTAAAGTAAGGAAGTTTTATGCTTCAAATAGAAAAGATCCCTCTGCTATGGTTTGTTTTCGGTTGACATTTACGCCATATTCATGATTGTTTGAAATATTTATGCATCATATAACCTAACCTAACCTGAAATTTTAAGTTTTTTAAGTTTATTTTCATTTTCAATGTTTGTATCGCCTTTTTAGCTTGTAGCCATATGCTGGTTCCAGGCGAACTTTCAAAGATATACTCAAATAATTTCTGAATATTGATGATTAATAAAATAGACTGTTAATTATAGGTTAGATTTCGAACCTACAAAAATAGTCTTATTTTGTCAGGACAACATATTTTAATATATCCATCTTACAACATAAGTAGTCTATGATACAATTTTATAAAGGTTTTTTTTTATTTAATATGATTATTTTTATCTAAAAATTTTCAAAAGTAGGATTAGAAGGTAAAATAGTAATTCTGTCAATCACAGCGGAACGCGTGGGCGTGGTTATTTTTATCAGGTAGATAAAACCGTTATCCGAAGGTCTACGTGCCGGATATGCTGTCCTAGGGATGAGACATATTTATCTGGATATCACTATTTGTAAGTGAAATACCGATGTTTTTCTTATCTCCAGGACAAACCTTATTCTGCAGATTAAATATCACCATCTATAGATGAAAGTACCGGGCCTAAAGGCAAAATCTACAAACCCTCAAATTTACATTAACACCCAAAGTTTTTCTATTTCCAAGGAATATTTTTGATATTTTTATCCAGACTACAAGTGAAGAGTCAAAAGTTTTATTTAAACATACTCGTACTTACCCCTTTCCTGAGTAATGGAATACATTCACTGTTTGACATAATACGACTGCTGACTTTCCTTAAAATGTTATCGAGTTTCTTATCAAATCCAGTTTGTCCCCGGCCTAATGCGGTGCCGATCTTTCCTGTATAGCTCTCACTTCCTCTAGCATATTCCACTATGCTGTGCCTCTCGTTTAGTTCGATGGATTTTGGTAATTTCACTAGAGCTATGTCGTTCCTAACAGGGTATTTATGACCGTAATATCTCTCGTGAATGATGAATTTGTAACTGCGCATTTTATCATCTCCAGTGGCTTTTTCGACGTCTCCAATAATAACCAAGACGAAAGGAGGATCGCTAAGAAATTAATTTTAAATTAATTCGTCACTACATGATGTGAAATCAATATATTATTCAACGAGGGGTAATGTAGGTAATAACTCACACAGATGAAGTTTACGGCGAGTACTGTAATTCATCAAGTGAGTTGTTACCATTACCGCAAGTTGAATACTATACTTTATGTACTCTTATTAGGTTATATACTAATTAATGGACTGCTTTTGAACAACAAATAGCGTGAGTTATACTGAGTGAGTTATTATAAATTACTAGGTACAAAGCCAATCACCTTTATCTTCATGCCTAGCCTGCCCAATCGACGTAAGCGCGACACGAAGAAGGTGGCTCTGTCCGAGAGAAATTCTTTTCCAATACGGTGAACTAGAACGGTCCATTATTATTGAGGGGAGGAAGGTGATTTATCATGTTTGAATAATTTCAAAGTTTTTAAATCAAGTTGAGTAATAACTGTGCCAAAAATGATGAATTCGGTTAGTGAAGATGAACTAATATGTAGGTACACCACCAGAATGAAGACAAGTAGTTACAATATATAATTTATTACCCGAAAAATCGCAGATTAAATATTAGTGCGTACAAAAATTTAATTTTACAGTTAAGTTTGTTTAAACAAACTGAGTAATTTAAACCAAATTTTCTCAATTTAATATCTATTGTAATAATCGTAGATAAAGTATAGTATTTAACTTGCGGTAATGGTAATAACTCACTTGATAAATTACAGCTCATTACATTTCATCTGCGTGAGTTATTACCTACATTACCGCTCGTTTAATAATATACTATATTCTGACGTCATATCCTAAAATACCATTTATTTTGACAGTCTCAATGCATCAAAGCAATGTCATTATTGACAAGTAGTGTAAAATAAAGAAAAAAGGGCGAAATAAAGAAATTTTATATCACAGTGTGAAATAAAACTTATTGGTTTCTATGGAAACAGTAATAGAATTTAGTCTATGTTTACAAAATTATATTGTTTTCTAATTTCGAATGGCGATACAAAAAATTTTGTATATAACTCGAAACTAAAATGTGTTTTTTTTTTACTAGTGTGGTTTATAGCACTCGCCTTCGGCTCATACTATAAACGCCCCACTCGTAAAAAAAAATACCATTTTAGCCACTTGTTATATAAAATACTATTATTTCACACTTTTTTCTTTATTTTACACTTATCAATAATGACATTGTTTTGATTCATTAAAACTGTCAAATAAATGTCATTTAAGAACTGGACATTACTTGATAGGTACAAATTTAAAAAATATTCTGCGTTGAATACAATCGGTGTTTATATGAAGAGTGTAGTTTCACAGATGAAGTTCTGGGAAGTTAGAGCTAAAATTTGTTTATTTCGTATATATTTCGGTAGGAAGAGAGACAACATTTTGACTAGAATTTCTCAATTGACGATTTGCACGAAAGAAAGTTTGGTAAAAAGTGTCATGGCGCACAGTATAACCATGTTGACCAACTCGTCTAGTTTCCAAACTTTGCAACAATTAAATACCTATAATATAATAATCATAACATTGTTTTCATTATCTTTAATGTTAAACCTACTTCCATTGAATATAAATCATCTTTATTAGGTTGTTTAGTAGTCTACAATATTTAAAAAATGTCGAATTATGCAATTTGTCAATCACTGCTGCCAACTGTTCTAAACTGAGAGTTGGAAACAGTGTTTGACAAATTGCATAATTCGACATTTTTTAAATATTTTAGACTACGAAACAACCTAATAAAGATAATTTATATTCAATGGAAGTAGGTTTAACATTAAAGATAATGAAAACAATGTTATGATTATTATATTATAGGTATTTAATTGTTGCAAAGTTTGGAAATTAGACGAGTTGGTCAACATGTGCAGTGAATTACAATGATACCAATCTCGACACTTTTTACCAAACTTTCTTTCGTGCAAATCGTCAATTGGGGTGTTAATTTATTTTTTTTTTTTTAATTTAAAATACTTTTAGACGGGTTAATATACCATCAGAAGTAGTACAAATTCCAACAAAAGGTCTGTGAACGGTTTTTGTCATTATTAGGTGTACTGATCGACAGAAAAGTACTCTACCAATATCATATCTGACAACCAGAAGTGCGTTATTTTCAAGATGGCCGTCGCTAACCACGAAACTCGGTAAAACTTTTATAACTTTCTTATTTTTAAGCGTAGAACAATAATTTTTCTATCAAACTTATGGTTTCTATGGTCAGGGAATCCATTTCAACATGCTACAACTGCTTTTGCGGTGCAGAGAAAAGCAGTAAGGGTGATCGCGGTTGGTTGCAGGAAGGAGTGGAAGGAATACTTTAAAACACTGAAAATACCAACATTATATAGCATCTATATTTTGCAATGCCTTCTTTATGTAAGAAAAAATGAATCAAAATATTTGTTTCGCTCCTAGGTACATTCTTATTTCACCCGAAGTAATGGGAATACATTTTCATTTTTTAAGTTTATTGAAAACACAAAATGGCACAGCGTACTATGCAATAAGGTTTTTCAACGCATTACGATGCAATATCAGGGAACTAGGTTATAAACATTTTAAAACGGTCGTAAAATCATTTTTAATTGAAGAGCTAAGTGGATAAAGGTATTATGTGACATTTTTGAAAATTTTGAGATTTCTACACAGACAACTATTTTAACTTATAATCTATCATTTCAATAAGTTTTTGGGATAATAACCCTTTCCTAAATGCGTTTTAATGTTTGATAAAGGTGTTATGTACATATGGTTTTTATATAATTTAATGGATAAAGGTATCATGATCACATACCACCTTTATCCATTACTG
The DNA here is from genome assembly GCA_936432065.2 of Rutpela maculata. Lineage (NCBI taxonomy): Eukaryota > Metazoa > Arthropoda > Insecta > Coleoptera > Cerambycidae > Rutpela > Rutpela maculata. The sequence goes on along the minus strand of OW386292.2, from coordinate 25,041,275 downwards.
TGCGATATTAAATTGTTTTCATCCAAAACATTTTGCTTTTAAAGTTATGTTATATTGACATTAATGTGACAAGTTGTGTTCAGTGTTTCTTACTATTATAGTGAAAATGGCCAGTCGTAGTAAACTGATATTACAAATGGCAATGAATAAACGATTTCATGAATCATGTAAGATGTTTATAAATTGGCTGATATTTGGAAATAGTGCTTATAGTGTTTTAATCCATATATTCATTTCGTTCAATTTCGAAATGGTATGAGATAGTACTTGAGTATCTAATTGCTGTAAACACATTTATACCTTTTGGCAATTTAGCAGAAATCAGTCACATAGTGGCAATTTCTTCCCAGGCAAGTTTTAATAATGTTTTAAAAACAAAACATTATCAATATAAAATGCAATAATAAAATACGAATTTAGCAAAGTATTCTAGCAAATTAGTCTGTAAATCAGAAATACTGGAAAGTGACGCTTTGCGATGTTGATTTTTGTACAAACATTTTTATGCTGACAAGTAGAAGAGGGCTGGACCGTAGAAATTTTTATGACAAGAGCAAAACTGATATCTGGTATGGCTTCTGCCCACCCAATATTTTGAAAGAGCATTACATTGTTTAAGGCAAATCTGGCGAATTCCGAAATTCTTGCGGAAAAAGTAATAAGTATGATAATTACGCCAATCAAGTCAAAGGTCATTTGGGTTTGTAAGGTTATCGTTTAAGAATTACAGGGTTTGCTATGCTTACATCTATTGGGTTATCTGTGAAAAATCTCTGCCTACCCAATAAAAATGCTGAAATTACGTCCATAGTATTCAAAATTATTTAATTGAGATCATGAAATGACTCACATTTTTTCCCAAATGTGATGCTGGAAATAATACTAAAGAATACGAAGAAAATTATAAACTAGCTTTCGAACAACAAAAGCGTGACGGAGCAAAAGTTACAGTAGATAGAACGATTTGCTTTCTTACTTTAGATCTTAAGCAAACCATGCCATGCCGCTGCCAAAATTAAGTACATCGAAAGCATTTTACCTTCATCAAATGTGGTTTTACAACCTTGACATACATACATTGAGGAATACTGAAAAAAAAATGTTCTTTTTCACATGGACTGAAGATATGGCCAGCCGTGGAAGCCTAGAAATTGCTAGTTGCTTACACACCTTTTCACAAATTTACAATGAATATTTCCAAGAAAAGATCGATCACATTATAATATGGCCCGACTTCTGTGGTGAACAAAATAAAAACTTCAATATCATTACACTTTACCAGTTGTTGATTTTAAAGAGAAAATTTTCAAGTTATCGATCATAAATTTTCGGAGGTGGAACATTCATATTTAGATTCAGACAGAGACTTTGGCAGAATCGAGAAAATTTTAAGGAAACATCAAGACATCTACGTTCCGGACCAGTATCGAGAAATTTTAAGAACTCTCAAAGACGCCGTTGTCATAGATATGAAGAATCATTTCAAGGATATTGATGGAATTGCCTCAAAACTCAATTTGTACAACAGGAAGAAAAACTTGAACAACGAAAAGGTTAATTTTCGCGACGGTATAAAATGACACCTATGGGTGCTATTATTACATCACTAGATGAAATGACTCCATTTTACAAAGTCGATATTTTAAAGAAAAGGAATATGCATAAGATAAATTCCGACGGTATTGCTCTAACGGTGTTTAATGAAAACAAGGGCAGCCTAAGTGTAGGAAAACTGGCCAATCTTAAAGAACAATTACCATTCATAAATGAATGGTAAGGCCGTATTATCACAACATACTTGGAAATGACCAAACTGTGGCTCAAAACCGTAGAACTGTCCGACTACCTAAAAATTGTACAATGTTTTAATAATAATAAAATATGTTTAATTTGTTAATACTTTTATTCACTAATTCCTTATTCATTTCAGAGAAACTTATGAACGGATAAAGGTGTTATGTACATTAATTTTTTTAAATTTTCGAAAATAATGACAACTGACAACTTTAGTTATTTGTCTCTGAAAAGTACATCAAATGTCAATATCGTAAAATGCAAGCTATATAGTCGTTATAACAAAAAAGTTCTCGCCTAAAAACTTTCGAGTTAAATTACTCAATAACGTGTTTTTGTGACATAACATCTTTATCCACTTAGCTCTTCAATTGACAATGCATTTTTTTCATTGAATGAGTTTCTTACAACTGATTTTTCTACTTTATGTAAGTAACATAAATACATGTTTGTTTGTTAAAAACTATATTTGTTCGTTGTTTTTTTAAATAATATTTATTACACTTCCAGTCATATTTGTTTGTGACCATGTATATATGTGCGTATGTGTGTGTAATGTGTATATGTATATGCATGTGAATGATATATATGTGTACATATTATTATTATCTTTCATAATACAATTTTCTTATTCTGTATACATGTATACATTTTTTTATACATTTTTTCTTTTTTACCTTGTATTATTGACTTGTGTAAATACTTTATTGTATAATGCATCAATAAATACTATCTATCTATATATCTATCTATAACTTTGGTCCATAGAATCAAAACTATCCATAATATCTCGGAAACTAGTTATAGGATCGAGTTGGGCCCATGAGAGTTTTTGATCAGGAAGTCGAAATCTACAACATATTAAAAATTCAGCCAATTTTACCGGGGGCCACTTCCCATAAGATCTGAGCGAGGTCCTTTCAAGTGTATCTTAAACGGTTCCAGAATAAACGCGCGCACAAAAAAGTTACAGGCAGACAGACCGACAGACAGATAGAAATCTTTTTTCTCAAACTTAAAATCTCGACGTTTTATGACATTCTAAGCCTATTTCAACAATAAAAATTTTCAAACATTTTTTTTACATTACTATTCTTCCACTGGATGTGGCAGCAATTATCATTATACATTATTCCTAAATTTTACATTTTTGCCTCTAGGTACATAAATTTTACAGTACTCTTTGTTTCCTGGAATTATTGTTTGCAAAATAAATTTTATAAACATTTTTCTGGGAGGGAAACTGAAAATTTGTAGTGTCAGACACCCAGAAACATGCTCTTCCGGGGCTTTTGGATGAGTAATTAAAAAGTATGATGCCAATTATAAGAAATCTTGAACAAGGCAATAAAAATTTAAATTCACTTACCTTACTAAGCAATGCGCAGCGGTAAGCACCCAATCGATCGATATGAGAGTGGCACCGCAATTGCCATGATTGCCTTTAACAGTTACATAAAATGGATAAGCACTTGGAGCAACTACCTCGCCCCCAGTAATTCGTCCTGACACCTTTCGATCTTTTGCAAAAACCATCATGTCTGATGAACTGACATTTTGCGTAATTTCCTAAAATTAAAAATAATGTTTTTAATCGACATTATTCATTAGACTATGAAACACCAAAAAAAAAATTCCAAGATCGGTATTTTCTGTTTTAAAATACCGATCTTTGGTATTAATACTATTACCGCCATTTATACAGTATAACAGAAAAAAAAAATTTCTAATTAATATTAATACATTTAATTCTAAAGACAATAACACAATAAACATTCCTTTATATAAACAAAAAAGTGGCAAATATAATACTTAAATTAACACTTAATGGACTCAACAGAGCCAGAAAATATGCATTATTTCGGAATAATTACAGAAAGCTTCGATTTTCCTAAAACCTTTTGATATCACTTTTACATAGCTTAAAATAAAAAGTTATAAACATATAATCGTGAGGAAATTGTTTATTAACTATTTAAACAAAAATGAACTTTTTTTTAACAAAATTATTATAAGTTGAAAAATTTTAAAGCAATTTAATTCAAATTGACATATAAGGGGATTTCCGAGGTCGCTGAAACAGATTATGATATCAAAAAAGGGTAATTCAAAATGGCTGATCCAATATGGCCGACTTCCATCAAGCAATAAAATAATTCAAAACACTATTCAATTAAAAACACAAGTATTCACATAAAAACTTTTAAAAAAAGCTGAGAAAACGTGATATTGTCCATAGCATTACAAGATCTGTGAAAAAGTGCCCAAACTACTTTTAATAGCTCTGCGGACACACACACAGCGCAGCGTGCGGGGCAGGTGATGCGTACTGCTTGCCGCGAAGATGGTTTACTTTCAATCTCTTTCTATTAGTCAAGCATTATAATTTGACTCATGACCCTGCACCATGTGAATATTTTTAATATTTTAAACACGATAAAAATTGTAGAAACAATCAACATTGAGTCGATTTACCGAAAAAAATTGATTATTTCAATATTCCCTGAAAAGTATAGGTTTATATATTAGTGGGGTCGGGTAGCTGAAAATTATACCAAAATATTTCACATCTGGCAACCAATGCGCCCCTTTGGATTCAGATAATACATGAGTAAACGAGTCTAAAAAGCCCGGGACACAAATTTTCCTGGCCCTCTAGCGCTGTTGATGACGTAATCAATATGGCCGCCAAAGTTTTGTGGCACGCTTCTACATTTCCCTATATAACTCGGGTTTGTATTTTGATTATTAGTGATTATTAATCAGGAGATAACGGGCTTTCCAACGGTATATTGACATCATTGTTTAGGTTCATAATACCAGAAATATTTGTAACATTATAAAATTTTTGTTTTTATTTTAATTTTTTCGAAACATTTTGCTAAATAACTTGGAATCCATTACATGTAGCTGAAAACGTGTCCTATACTATTAAGCATGTATATTACGGCTGCTCCATCAAATATTTTAGCTGTTACATTCGGCTGGCTGTGATTAAAGCTAATGTTAGATTTTGTTTGAATGCAGTCAATAATATCCGACTTGTTGGTTGGTTTTCGGAGTTTTCCATCATCTGAAATAGATAGAGGGTACATTTGGTTTTCATGCGAAAAGAACTCATCAATGTTGCCATCCCGTGCTTCAGACGCGACATACAATCTGCAGAACAAGTTGGAGTTTTTACGCAAATTGGCAATCTTGGACTTTGCCTTATCTGTTTTTCTTGGTATAGTCTTGAAGATGTGAATACTGTCGAGGAATGATTTCATGAGTTGAATTTTGAACTTGATCGAGACGGAACACGACATATTCATCATACTGTTTTAGTCCTCCAGTAAATGCTTCCGTAACACACGTGACAACTTCGGCACTTGGAATTAGTTTGGAGCTCCCTACTGACACCAAATCGGTTTCTTCAAACGGATATCCTTGTTCGGTTAAGACGTTAATCATTTGTTTAGCATGGGCCAAGAACCTTTTCTCAAATGAATTGTTATCTTCATGATGCTTTGCGCCCACGTTTTTGTCATCTTTTAAATTTGATTTCTCTTCAAATTCCTCAATTAAAGAGCTGATCCTAGGGCCTACTACCATCCACTTAAGCAGAGCATTTCTACTATCAAGGATTCCAATAGCTCCACCTTCACTCTTTATAACTTTGTTATTGTGTTCATGAAGCTGATCGTGTATACATCAAATTTTATCATTTTGTCAAAATTTTTGAATTTTGAAAGTGTACATCTTCAAAAATAAATATGAGATTTTTTTCACTCATCATATCTTTTTATTCATTACTTCAAGAGTAAAATGAGAAGATCTAAGATTTTATCTTTAAATTTTTAGAAATGGTAGAGCTTTTACCTATTTCATCGCAAATCTCTTTATGTTCCGACTTCATATATGTACTATTCCTACATACATTAATTTATATTTGAAAATATAATAATCCAATAGCTACGTGTTTCTTCTTTCATTTGAGCTTTTGTGAGGTCAACTTCATTAATTAGTTCAAAAGTTATAACAAATTTAGTGTAGCGCGCCCGAGGCCGCGCGCGCTTCGCTTGCCGTACTTATGTGTCTCCGCGTTCCATTTTCGTGCGTTAAACAAAAAAATCTACAGTCTACATTTTTGATCGTACAAAAAATAGTCCGGTCAAGTTAGCCCTAAAAATGCATAAATTCCCAAGAAGCTGAAAATTTACATGAACGTTAGGAATACCATTATAATGAAGTTGTGAAAAGTCCCCATTGATCCCGTGTGTGCAACAAATTTTATGCGAGGTCAAAGTTCGCAAAAATGGGTTTTTTGGATCTTTTAGCGAAACGGTTAGTTTTATGATAAAAATACCTTAGACAAAAATTGTAGATCTTTCAATTCTCTACAAAAATGGCCCTTACACTTTTTTCCTAAAATTCACCTTTCTTGAGAAAAAGCCATTCTAAAATTATATTCTCCATAATATGCACACGTTTCCACGCCACCTATGAGGTAGTGTACTTGGCGCGTCTTTTTTTAATGTGGTTTCCCCGGTAGGCCTACTCCACGGTCTTTTTATTGAAGTTTAATATAATATTAGGTCTTCTTATTCAACTTCTTCTTCTTCTCTTCCTTCACCTTCTTTTTCTTCTTCATCTTCATCTTCCTGAGTTGACGTAAATTGTTCAAACAGCGATACATCAGTTGTTTCGTCATTGATGTAAGGATCATCTTCTGTTGGAGATTCAGTATTTGAACACGACTGGCCTTGACAGCTGGTGCATGCTGGTGAACAAAGTAAGCCTACTTTTTTGCAGCCGCATTTCGAATTACACCGCTTTTTGCAGTTGCAAAAAATAGTATTAAGGAGCTTTTCTGGTGCCGGTGGAAGTAGAGTGTGGATTGGTTCCAATACATTATTAATTAGCTTCCAACCCCATTCTTCTGTGTCCAGTTGATTACCAAGCCACACTTGAACCTGGTAATATACTCGATAAAAATGTTGATGAGTAGAAGCCGAGGTTGGAGGAAGACAAGGTAATTGAACTCTTTTTTTATTACGTGTATGTTTTGCAAACGATACGTAACGTAACTTATCTATGGAAGTAATTTTTTTTTTTGAAGCTCCATATACAGAAAGCAGAAAGCGAATTCCATTGGTGATTAGAGTTTCTGGAGCAGAGTTCATATCTTCAAAAGCTTTTGCACATGTAATTAAATCTTGTTTTTAAAAGGCCGAACAGCAGTCATAATACTATGACTAATGTTAGTACAGACTAATTTTAAATGCTCTAAATTAAGTCGTTTATTTTTTAAAATAATGTGTTCCAAAAAATAAGTCAATGACTCTGGATATCACTGTTAATATTTTCAAACATACGACCTGGTGGGGGGTAATAAGAATTATCGATGACTACTGATTGAATATCTTCCCGAATGATTGCTGCCGCAGCTTCCAGGATCTTGAATCGCTCTTCTTTGTCAATACATTTTTTTTTCATCTCAAGCTTGATTCAAGATATCATAATGATTATCAATGAAACATATAAATGTCAATTGTCCCGGTTTTTCAGTGATTATAACTTTATCACCATAATTTCATTTCAATCGTAGTTTGATAGTTCTGTTATCTACATTTAAATTTTTACATACATTTTTCAATTCTTCCAATGTAAATTGACAGTCATCACTATTTTTGATGTATGTAAAAATTTCTTTCATGGCGAGATTTAATGCTTCATCTCGAGGACGGCCGGCTTTACTTCCAGTGGTCGGTTTTAAAAAGGAAACATAACAGTCATTATGATACCTGGCCTCAGCAGCAACTAAATCATGCTCGAACCCGATGCGAGAAACAATAGTTTTTGCTGTGTCATCAGAACGAGACTGAGCTACTTGAAGAACTGATTCTTTGAATGAAAGTGTAGTAACCTTACAAATTCTACGCCGAAATTTCAGTGCTCGCTTTTTTTTTCATATTCTTCATTCAATTCATCGCCGCAAAAGAAACAACAATTTTTAAGGCAGAAATCTGATTCACTTACGCGTGCTCTACTACGAGGAGGACTTATTTTAGAAGTACTGGCTTGTTTCTCTTCATGTTGTCTCTTCACTGCAGCAATAGTACTCTTCCGAGTGTAGTTTTTACGACATTGCACATGAATTTTCACTGGTCTTTTAAGTAGTCAGTAAATTCATCACCTCTTTCAACACTACATGTGTCAATCAACGTCTTCATGCTACGATCAACAGTAACAAATTTATTTGCATGCAGAGGTTGATTACAAAGGAAGCAAATTTGCGGCATTTTTTAAAAACTGAATACAGCACAAACTTTAGTTAGGAATATTTGCAATAACCACGTGTTTTTGTAGAAGAATGCACTACCGGGAGTCAAAATGACGCGACACCAATTTATTTCTCAGGGGGCGCCAGTCGCGTATTACCCCGTTCTTCTACCTCCCAGGCGGGTTCGAGATAAGATGCATTTCGATAGCCGGATAATGGACCAAGGCTGCACTACCACAGATCGGTAATGACGCTCTCTCTGGACCTGAATTTCCTCGTTAGAGGTTTAGGCTTAATTTCCTGAATTTTTGCATAAAAAAATCCCAACCGAAGAATTTCTCTGCGGAGGGATTCGTTTTGGGCTGCTAATAACGGACTCTGTTTCTCAAAAAACGCATAAAAAAATCCCTATCAAACTTCCGTAGGGCAACCAGAAGGTCAAGTGTTAATGTGAATTAACTCGACACATCCGGTTTTCGATACGAAAGTTCCAAGGATTATAGACCGTCAACAGGCCTCAAGATCAATTAAGAAACAATAGTTCAAAGAATCCGTTTATTTAACAGAAGCGGTTATACAAAATCCTCAAGATAAGAATCGTGCCTTCCCCAATCAAGGTAATGGCTTTCAGACCATACAAACGAGAGCGCTTACGCTAACGATCGATTAGGTAGAAAAGATTCATGCATACCTTTTCAGAATCAAAATGCGAGCTTTTTTGAGAAGTCTGAGGCTATTTGTAATTCATAATTACGGCTGACTGATATTAACTTAAAAAAGTTTTACTAAATGAATTTAGTTTCGCTAGAGACTACTTAGTTTTAAAGTTCTTGTATAGTGGAAATTCACGTACTCAAACACATTCGTGAGGACTTATAACTGCATAAGTTTAATAGCATTCGATCAGTCCACGATTTACTTGCTCCTATGCAGTTGTTCAATATTATCGATATGGCAGCAACCCACCTTCGAGCGACTTTTAGGCAAAATTGAATTTTTGGATTTTTATGCACAAGGCGTTTTCCTCTATAACTTTGTTATTTGGAAAGCCCTGCTATTGGCTTTCCTACCATTGCTTTGTCTGGACCACTCAACGCGCTCGACCAAATTGCGAGCCGCTAAGTCAATCCCAACTCTTTCTATGCGAGAAACCGGCCTTGTACATGTGCATTGATTTTTATCAATTTTTGCTTATCGGCACTACGCCGGCTTTGTCAAAATCTTCTATTTTGCCTTTCGGATGCAGTGCATCGCTAAAATTTTATGCTCATACTTTAGAATTGGGCTTTCAATGACCGTACATCAAAGGTCAATGTCTTTGGTGGAGGAATAAAAAATAAAAAATATTTCAAAGTATATTTTCGTGGTACTTTTTAAACTGACTTTGTGGTACTTTTGAAAAATCAATTTTCGAGCCAAATTTCAAGGTACTTTTGAAAAACTAATCTGCGGGTGAAATTTCGCCGTACTTTTGAAAAATCGATTTTCAAGCCAAATTTCAAGGTAGTTTTGAAAAATTAATCTGCGGGTGAAATTTTGGCGTACTTTTGAAAAATCGATTTTCAAGCCAAATTTCAACGCAGTTTTGAAAAATTAGTCTGCAAGTGAAATTTTGGCGTACTTTCGATAAATCGATTCTTGAGCCAAATTTTGACGCCCTATCAAAAATATTATTTTTCAAAGTCCAATTTGTGGTACCTTTGAAAAAGTATATTATTCATAATTCTTTGTCATTATATACTTCTGCTCTCATATCCTGAACCAAAAACATTTTTCCTAAGTGAAAATTCGGTGTTTCTTCGAATTTTCACCTGGTCATTTCCAACGCCTTATAGAACCCAAAACGGTCCTTATGGACTGATCTGTGCCTCTGCAGACTCTTAAAAATGTCTTTAAATGAAATTTTTGCCTAAGTCGAATTTTGATTCTGTCTTCAACTTAGGACAATTTTGGAGAGTTCTACAACATTTTCACTACGAGGGAACGTTTAAGACTAACGGTATTTCGTTGGGACCTTAGAAAAAGGAGCAGGTAGACGGACACTGCCACGTTCACAATTGAACAGCAGACAGATGTTGCTCAAGGCCACGTGGTCACAAAATTAGGGACTGGGTTTCTTTTCATCTCATATTCTTAGAATTATCAGTCAATATTAATGTATTAGTCACGCAGACTAATAGTTTTACTTATACGTCCATAATATACATAGGCAGCGTAGTCATGGGTATTATGGAGAATATAACTTTGGAATGGCTTTTTCTCAAAAAAGGTGAATTTTAGGAAAAAAGGACCATTTTTGTAGAGAATGGAAAGATCTACAGTTTTTGTCTAAGCTATTTTTATCATAAAACTCACCGCTTCGCTAAAAAATCCAAAAAACCCATTTTTGCGAACTTTGACTTCGCATAAAATTTTTTGCATACACGGGATCAATGGGGACTTTTCACAACTTCATTATAATGGTATCCCTAACGTTCATGTAAATTTTCAGCTTCTTGGGAATTTATGCAAGGGTGAATGTATTTTGACCGGAGTAAAAACTTCATATACATTATTGATGTGAAATTTCCCGTACTTTCGAATGGCGCAATTACTTTTTGCAAGAAAAAAAATATTTTAAGATATATTTGACAAAGACTGGTATTTTGCAACTAATTTGTTTAATAACAAATTACGCTCAAGGACTATTGTTGGTAACTTTTGGTATTTTGTTCCTGACATGTTCAGGGATGTATTCTCAAAAGTTACCGCTTCCCGGAATTTTTCCGAAGTGAAAATCTCTATTGACTCCACTAATAACAGGTTGTCAAAACTAGATAATTTCCATCGAGAGAAAATGCGGCGTGGTTGTATCATTTACTTACATTTAGTGTAAAGCAGTATCATATTTTGTTGTCTTACATTGGTGTGAAAGAATTTTTCAGTAGTATATCAGCGAACTGTATTTTTTTAACTAGATTGTTTAAAGGGATCGGTCTTTTGTGAATTTTTTCTTGTCCTAATTTTAACAGAAACATTCTTCTATTATCAAAACTAATAATTGTAAGCCATTTAATCAGCTTTCAACCCTGTAAAAAAAAATTACTTTCGCCTATAAGTATTTAATAATAATCCGCTATATCAAAATAAAAAGAAAATCTTATTGCAGATAATTTTATTTTTTGGCAGTCCCACATTCACGAGAAATCTGTTTTCGCTGCGCTTTTTTCAAAATGGTGTTTTGACCTGGCCACGACTACCCATTTTGACATGATAAAATTAATCCTTGTATAATAATAATGAATAACTTTCCCCCATTCCAGTTGCATATTTCTTATTCACGTACACTTTTAAGTGCTAATTTTTTGATACAATATTTTTAATTTAGGCAATTGGACGTCTATAAGATAATACTTACTTGCGATGAGTGGGCATTTTGAAAGAATGAAAGAAATATCACACACAGCTTTAACTTCATAACACAATATGCGAACTGCATTCCTGTTGATTTCAGAGTAACGCCAGAAAATGTGATTAGCTATTTAATTCCAAAATTTATCTCAAAATTTATACTTTTTCTATGCTCTCTTCATCCCCGGTGTAATCCTGAAGAAAATAATTCAGTTCTTTTGTGCTTAAATGTTAAAATAATGTAAGCGTCATTATTATAGTTATTGGGCATTCAGCATATCCAACCGTTCACAAAAATTTTTATCAACCAAGTCATGCCTTTACATGTCAATCTAGACTATCAAAATGATCCATAAAAATTTTATAATTCAGGAAAAATGCATCTAAGAGTTAGCCAATTTTATTATAACTTGATTTTTATGGATGCCTAATACGATAGCTCCAAAATGGGGCAGAGGGCAAAAGGGAGAGATAGGTAATCGGTTAGTTTCTCAAAATGGCTTCTCGAGTCGACGAGCTATCAGAAGTGAATTCAAAGTCAAAGGTCACCAAAAACTGGTTTTCGTGAATATCTCGTTAACAGTCACTTTTACAAAAAAGAATATGAATTATCAAAGTAGCTTAGGAAATTTCCAACAAAAAAGATATTATGACTTTTATTTGTAAGAGTTACCGTTTTGGCGATAATTCGATTTGCAGAATTGTAAACTGTGTGTTTCTCATGAAACGTGTACCCCTGTCCCCACCACCGGCACCACCTTCGAGGCAGAGTAAAAGGTGCGATTTTTTGTTTGAGCTGTTTGCTTTTGTTTGAAAAATGTTTACTTTTAAAAAATAATATTAATTTGTTAATTAACTAATTTTTTATGCAAAACAGGAGTTACAAAAAATAGTACTCAGCAGAATGTCTGGAGTAGGTGGAAAATGAGTTTGAATTGGCTACACAATGTTGTCCTCTAACGTCCATCCCCAGTATTCAGGAGGAAGCTCGTTGTCTAGCCACATTCGAACTTGGTAGTAGATCCGATATAAATGTTGCCAAGCAGCACTAGATGTTGACGGAAGAATAGATAATTATACTGTTTTTCTGAACTGTGCAGATTTTACAAAAGTTCAATATCTGTCAGTATCAATAGATACTTCATTTACCGGTGCTTTATCCATAAAGTACGTCGGGTACACCAAAAAAAGCTGCACGTTTTGATTGGAATGTGCCACTTTCTGTGGTCATAGCTGATGTCAAAAGGTAACCCTTCAGATAGAGAGCCACTTGAAAATCCATTCAGAACACCAAAATGGCAGCCATTAAAGATGGCCGCCCTTAGCCGCATTAATTCTTTTTTGTATCTCAGCTCCGATGGTCCGATGTCGATTTTCTTCTTTTTTTTTGTTTGAAAGCTCTTGTGAAGAGGGCACTTTTTTTGCTCCTATACATTTATCTCTACACCTTAAGAGTTCTGGGCAATTTTCAAAAACCTGAAACTTTCACTTTTCTCACGAGTTTCATTGATAAGTAAGTTTTTCTTAATTGTGCTCAATATTACTTTCTTTACCCCACAAAAAAGGGTATATGTATATGGGGTTCTGTAAATGTCAAGAAAGAATTATTTTCAAAAATACCAGTGATTTTAATTATTTTGAAAAAATTTATTACATTTAGGAAATACATTTTTACAAATAAAAAACGACTAAATACTAAGAAATACGCATGTAAATGAACTGCTTCTAAACATCTCTTATGACTCTGGATCACGCAATCATCTTCTTCATCTTCCAATTCATCCCCGGAACAAAATAATTATATATTATTATTATTATATTAAGGCATTGGAAAAACAAAGCAATATTATGCTATTGAAACTGTGAATCGAATTTAAAAATGATCAATTAAATGCATACCTTTTATTGCATTTATTACTGCATTGTTGACCCACAAAGCAGATCATGCAAAGTAGCGTGCATGGAACCTTTGAACAGGAGCATCGTGTACGGCATTCAGAGCAACTACACTTAACCAATTCTCTGCAGGTTGCCATAATAGAAGGAAGGGAAGACCACTCCTCAACAACCATGGTCCATCCCCATCTTTCTGGCCCTGGAATGTTGTCCATCACTGAGCACGTACGACCCCAAACTTGTCCTGCCTGGTATGCTGAATGAAGACAACAGTGCCTTAGTGCTTCTTTTGTTGGGGGCAGACTTTGAAGACTGTGATTTTTTGAAGTAAAGAGAAGCTTTCTAATATGATAGATAGATAAGTCTTCTACGTCGTTGTAGTCAAGCAAAACAGTAATCTTCTCCAGAACTTGAAAGGTCTCGTCAGAAATAAAATGTTGTGGTAGAGAGATAGCTTGGAAGGTTTCAGCAGCTTCAAGAAATGATTTCCACACTTTGCAAATGGTGACATTACATCTGATCCACTGAATGCACGGAATCCTCTCAATGGACAGATGTATGTTCACCCATAGTTATAAGCATGACATTAATGCTCAGTATCTCCGACCCTTCCCAGCGCCAAAGAGAATCTACATCTCTTGAAGTCCCGCAGAGAATGTGAAAGAAAGAGATTGCCGAAACAACTACATCAGTACAAATAATAATTTTTTTGCTCAATGTTCGTCACTGTCTTTAGCATGGAGAAAAATCCTGCCATTTGCTTCTTCCTGTTGGATGCATTGTACTTCAATAATTGAAGTTTCATCCGGCCGGGATGAAAGAATGATGCCATCAATCTCAGTACTGATGTGAGCCCAATTAAACTTTAAAAATGCATGTTCTCCAAGTATCTTGAACAGTTCTGTCTTGTTCTGATTGCAGCAGAGAAAGTCGTTCCAATTTTTTAACATATTTCTTTGTGCTACTTAGCGACGAACACCAACTCTTATCTCTCATTCGTTTCTTCAGATAAGTTTTTCAGTACATATCCCAGGAAATGCGTATTCTGTTTGCATGGAACTTCTCAGCATTATTCAAATTTCTGTTTTTGAATTTCGTAACCCAGTATTCTCCAAAAGTCCGTGAAAATTAGAAAATGTTTTTTTTTGAAAATTGTGCAGAATCCTTAAGCTGTAGAGATAAATGTATAGGAACAAAAAAGTGTCGTCTTCACAAGAGCATTCAAACAAAAAAGACAATCGAAATCGAACCATTAGGAGCTGAGATACAAGAAAATTTAACGCGGCTAAAGGCGGCCATCGTTAATGGCCACCATTTTGTTGCTCTACACGGATTTTCAAGTGGCTCCCTATCTGAAAAGTTATTTTTTGGCATCAACTATCATCGCAGAAAGTGGCAGATTCCAATAAAAAAGTGCAGCTTTTTGGCTTTTCTAGCCATGTACCCGACGAATTAATAGCCAGGAGAAAAGGAATTCTATTGTCGAAAATCACGTCTGGCAAACATTGTCTTAGTAAAAATGTTAGTGCTTAATTTACCAATTCCTTATCTGTTTCAAATAATTTGAAGACATTAATTTTACCTTTCTTAAAAATTACTGTCATTGCATGTAAAAATAAAATATTATGATCTTGACACTTTCGGCACAGAATAAGGAACTACCAGAAGCGGCACTCTCAGCACCGCCTTTGATGTTTTTTGTGACCTTCGCCATTTTGTTGTTGGTAATTTTGGCGGGAAATTTAAACAGCATATTTATAAACAAGTTTTACAGAGGCTGAATACAATTACGTTATTCGAAGATTTCTATTTATAATGGGTATTAAAATTATTAAAGTAAACTGAATAAAATTATCTCTACGAACAATTGTATTCTTAATATAAAGTTGCAAAATGTATTGAAATCAATACAACGTCTCGCCTGAGAAAATCTGTAATTTCTTACTGGGATGTTGTTCTGGGGAAACATTTTTTTTTCCTTATAAACTATTAAGTTGAGAAAAAATAGTAAGTAGTGCTGTTGGTAACAATCTATTTTGATATACATATTTGTCGTGCGCACAACTTAAAATTGTTGTAAAGTTCGGCTAAACTTTTATTTGCCAAATCCCGACGACTGCATGCTTTCAACCAAAATACGGACCTTAAAAGGAGAAAGGTTTACAATTACTTGGAAATATCTTATAATTTACATCAATAATAAAATACCTTTGGGGATCCTTAGGACACCTAAATAAACTAATGTCTTTTCTTGTCGTATCACTTGGACATTCCTTAATAGCGCAAACGGTTCCACATTACCCCCCCCCCAAGATTCTGTAAATCATCAATTTTTGTTTTAAAATAGTATGATCCTTGTTAATTTTGGGAAGAAAAAAATTTTAACAGGGTAATTACCCCCCCAAGAAATTTTCATTTTAAATTTTTTAGGATGAAAAAATTATTATTTTTTGGATTTCTCCCCCCCCCCCCCCGCTCTTCAAAAAAATTTTGGGACGAAAAAATGTTTAGAGTGAAAAATTTTTTTTCGGATTTCTTCCCCCCGCTCTTCAGAAAATTTTTTTTTGGATTTCTCCCCCCCCCCCGCTCATATCAAAAAATTTTAGGTTCAGTGTTACTGTTGTAGAACTCTCCAAAATCGTCCTAGAGTTGAAGACATAATCAAAATTCGACTTAGGCAAAAATTTCATTTAAAGACATTTTTGGGAGTCTGCAGAGGCGCAGATCAGTCCATAAGGACCGTTTTGGGTTCTATAAGGCATTGGAAATGACCAGGTGAAAATTCGAAGAAACACCGAATTTTCACTTAGGAAAAATGTTTTTGGTTCAGAATATGAGAGTAGAAGTATATAATGACAAAGATTTATGAATAATATACTTTTTCAAAGGTACCGTAAATTGGACTTTGAAAAATAATATTTTTGGAAGGGCGTCAAAATTTGGCCCAGGAATCGATTTATCGAAAGTACGCCAAAGTTTCACTTGCAGACTAATTTTTCAAAACTGCGTTGAAATTTGGCTTGAAGATCGATTTTTCAAAAGTACGCCAAAATTTCACCCGCATATTAACTTTTCAAAAGTACCTTGAAATTTGGCTTGAAAATCGATTTTTCAAAAGTACGCCAAAATTTCACCCGCGGATTAACTTTTCAAAAGTACCTTGAAATTTGGCTTGAAAATCGATTTTTCAAAAGTACGCCAAAATTTCACCCGCAGATTAGTTTTTCAAAAGTACCTTGAAATTTGGCTCGAAAATCGATTTTTCAAAAGTACGCTAAAATTGGTCTTAAAATGGATTTTTCAAAAGTACCACAAAGTCAGTTTAAAAAGTACCACGAAAATATAATTTAAATTATTTTTTATTTTTTATTCCTCAACCAAAGACATTGACCTTTGAGGTACGGTCATTGAAAGCCCAATTCTAAAGTATGAGCCTAAAATTTTAACGATGCACTGCATCCGAAAGGCAAAATAGAAGATTTTGTCAAAGCCGGCGTAGTGCCGATAAGCAAAAATTGATAAAAATCAATGCACATGTACAAGGCCGGTTTCTCGCATAGAAAGAGTTTGGATTGACCCAGCGGCTCGCAATTTGGTCGAGCGCGTTGAGTGGTCCAGACAAAGCAATGGTAGAAAAGCCGATAACGGGGCTTTTCAAATGACAAAGTTATAGAGGAAAACGCCTTGTGCATAAAAATCCAAAAATTCAATTTTGCCTAAAAGTCGCTCGAAGGTGAGACGCTGCCAAATCGATAATATTAATCGACTGTGATAAGGGTAAGTAAGTCGTGGACTGATCAAACGCCACTCAACTTATGCAGTAATAAGTCCTCTGAATGTGTTTGAGTACGTGAATCTCCACGATACAAGAACTTTAAAGCTAAGTAGTCTCTAGCGAAACTAAATTCATTTAGTAAAACTTTTTTAAGTTAATTTCAGTCAGCCTTAATTATTCATTTACCCAGAGTCTGAAATGATTCTAAAAGCTCGCATTTTGATTCTGAGAAGGTATGTATGAATCTTTTTTACCTAATCGATCGTTAGCGTGAGCGCTCTCGCTTGTATGGTCTGAAAGTCACTACCTTGATTGGGGAAGGCACGATTCTTTTCTTGAGAATTTTGTATAACCAATTCTGTTAAATAAACGGATTCTTTGAACTAATATTTCTTAATTGATCTTGAGGCCTGTTGACGGTCTATAATCCCTGGAACTTTCGTATAGAAAACCGGATGTGTCGAGTTAATTCGCATTAACGTTCGACCTTCTGGTTGCTTTACGGAGGTTTGATAGGGATTTTTTTATGCGTTTTTTGAGAAATATATTCCGTTATTAATGGACCAAAACGTGATTTTCGCGTACCAAAACTAATCCCTCCGCAGAGAAATTCTTCGGTTGGGATTTTTTTATGCAAAAATTCAGGAAATTAAGAGGTGCCTAAACCCCTAACGAGGGAATTCGGGTCCAGAGAGAGCGTAGTTTCCGATCTGTGGTAGTGCAGCCTTGGTCCCATTACTCGGCTACCGAAGTGCATCTTATCTCGAACCCGCCTGGGAGGTAGAAGAACGGGGTAATACGCGACTGGCGCCCCCTGAGAAATAAATTGGTGTCGCGTCATTTTGACGCCCGGTAGTGCGTTCTTCTACATTACCCCCCCCCCCAAGCTCAAGGTCCAGATCCCCCTTGGTTCCACCTCGTTTACTCATATCGCCAATAAAAATTACTATTAACAACACTTTCCCGCTATGATATTTTACCTATTCACAGCACAATAAAACTAAAACCTTTTAAAAATTTATTTCAGTATTATGTGAAAGACTGTCATTTAACGTATTTTTCTAAAATCCCCATTGGGAGGTGGATAAAATACGAAGCTGATTGGCTATATTTTTCAAAATAGCCAATCATCTAACATTATTGTTTACCGGTGCGCTCTACCGGTGAATTTAGAAATCTACGGTTATCATTATAACCTAAAACAATAAATGAACTGACGGATATACCAACAACAAAATAGAGGCAATTGAATTTTGGCGGGAAGCCCAAGTGTCGTTTCTGGTAGTTCTCTTTTCTGTGCTTTCGGTATGACTTCAGACTTTGTGAAGAATACATTTTCGTTTCTATTTTGGTTTTTCCAGGTTTCAAAAAATAAGTGATTTTGTCAACAGAGGTTCGTGAAATCAATATTACTAATATATCTACGTCTTTACCTATATCAATATTTGTTTTTCTATTGGATTCTTCGATTGCTATTTCAATGATGAAAACATGAGCATTATTTTGAGTTTGTTTGACATTGACATTAGCAACTTCAACTTTTTCACATAGCTTGGAAATTAAACAATGAAGTGCATAGTGTTCATTACAACTCTGTAAATCGACTTATGTCTAAAACGTTTACTCTTACTAGTCTAAGATCCGTACTAAGAACGACCTTCACCGATCAGGTAACCGAATGAAATCTATTTTTTATGAAAAAAAATATGCTAACAAAAGTGACGGTGATGGGTTGCTTAACGAAATATGTTCAAGGCTATATTCAAGGCTATATTTAATTGAAAATACTATATACTATATTTAATTGAAAATACACCACAAGGGGTACCAAATCAAATCAAATCAAAGATATTTTATTAATGTTTAAAGACATGAATGTGCCTCAGCTGGGTCCAGTATAGAGCCGATCACCTTACCGCGGCGTGCAACGTCGCGGTAGGTAGGTGATCGGGTGGAGGGGTTTAGCTTCGGCTGTAACAACAGATGAAATTGGGGCGTTAGGGCTCCTGCTTAACATATATAAAAAAAACTTAAACCTAACAATTTCGTTGAACAATAATCTGGGAAGATATTAAAATACTTAGAAATAGCTAGAACTACGAAGAAACAATTGCATTTTTAACACACGCGCACTGTCGCACGCGTGCACTAAATTTATGAAGGAGATTTTGTTGTCCATACGGGAAAAACTTAGTGAAAAAACCCGTTCGAGAGTCACGGATTTATCCAGTGGTCTACCTGCCTCTAGAAGGATGGGGTGAGGGGAGATTATGATTTTAAAAGTTGGGATTTACTAGCAGTTATTGGTCTAAAGGGAATTTGGAAGAAGAACAAAAAGGGACAAAAGAACAAAAATTGACAAAAATAATAAAAATGAAACCAATGGGGGAATAGAGGTGGTCAAAATAAAAGGTGGTGGTGAAAGGAAATTGTGGCTAGGGAGGTTGCCGAAAGATAGGCAACGCCTGGTATGGTAATGAGTGTTTCAGGTTGAAAAGTAGGCATTATGCTGTCTGATTCGTGTGATGTCTCGGGTTAGCGGACTTTCGTCCAGTTTGAATTGGTAGAATCTTTGGGAAGTTTCCCGGACGAAGTCCGCTAGTGGGGTTATGTCGTGGCAACGTGCATAGAGAGGGAGGTGTACTTACCGGAGTCTGAAATGAGGCGCATACATTTATGTTATAAAACTCTTGTGTCATGGCCGGGATGCTGCACCACACCGGCGCCGCGTATGTGAGGGTACCACTTTCGATTCACCTATTTAAACCTATCACCTTTCGATTCACCTATTTAAACCTAGCAACCGTATAGCCTTGAACGGAAAAGGTAAGTAACCTTTGTTTCTTACTTTCGATTAGTGTTAAATTTGGTTAGAAGATCGGTGAATGTATGGAAAAAAAATTAATTATTGAATTTTCAATTAAATATAGCCGTGAACATATTTCGTTAAGCAACCCATCACCGTTACTTTTGTTAGCATTTTTTTTTTCATAAAAAATAGATTCCATTCGGTTACCTGATCGGTGAAGTCGTAATATCTTTTTTATAGGAAATTTGCTAAGCTACAAAGATAATCAATATTTTTTTTCTGTAAAAGTAACCATTAACGAGATATTCACAAAAATCGGCTCGGTGGCGCAGTGCTTAAGGTGTTAGGCTTGCGACCACGAGGTCCCAGGTTCGAATCCTCGCTAGGGTATGGATGTGGAGTGGCGTTTTTCTCGTGTTGCCGAGACGGTAGCAGTGGGCTAGGCTGCGGTTGTGTGAGAGACAACACGGCCTAGCCGCTCTCCTCTCCTGAGTTCGAGTCTCAGCTGCGGCAGATGGCAATGTCGCAGGGAATGGGTGTTGTGATGCTGTCTATGTGTGTGTCCGTCCTGGTTGAGTGGTAGAATAGCCATCGGCTAAACTCCGCCAGGACATTAAAATAAATAAGGCGATTAAAAAAAAAACAGTTTTTAGTCACTTTTGACCCAGCGTAAAATTTTTAGCAGCACTCGGATCAATGGGGACTCGACATTTTGTTTAGAACCACAATATCAAAGTTCATACCAAAATGCAGCTTTCCGAGAATTTTTCCGAAGTTGGGCCTTTTTTTGTCTAATTTCTCTGAATTAAAAACTCGGAAATTGATGTGCCTATGTCATTGAGCTATTTATTACTAAATATAGAAATTTGAATTGTTTCAAAAGAAATTTTTTTCTTTTTTTAGAAATAGTTTAACAAATAGCCTATTCATGCATAAAAAGTTACATATAGTGGAAGTAAGGAGTCGGAAGGTATGCAAAATCGTGCTAAAGTTAGGAAACCTACCCCCCCGTTTTCGAGGGTGCTAAACACGTATACTAGGGTGAAAAAAGTTTTTAGTCATGAAACGGTCAAGAACCACCCCTCATTACTTATTCCTCATATGAGAGCTTGGCATCGACTGTTTTTGCAGGGATTATTTTTTCATGGGGATATAACAGATGGTGAAAGGTGATGTCTGGTAGTAGGCCGCAAGTGCCCTCGGGGGTGGAATCTACGAATCTACCCTATGATGTTCAAGGACGATGGTAAGAGTGAATTGTGACCACCTCAAGGGGGTTGGTCTCGGGCAAAAGAAGAAGTTTACAGCATTATCATAACTATTATCATTGGATTCGTTTGTTTCTATTTTCGAGGATGATGTTCAAGGACAATGGTAAGAGTAAATTGTGACCACCTCAAGGGGTTGGTCTCGGGTAAAAAAAGAAGTTTACAGCATTATCATAACTATTATCATTGGATTCGTTTGTTTCTATGCTTGGATCATCATCTGCATCCTCTGGCGCAAAATTCTCACAAAATTTACCTTGACAAGTCTTACAAAAAACGCTACGTCGTGAACCTAATTTTATACAATCGCAAATCCGTCCTTACAATTACAAATTTAGTCTTTAAAAAAAGAAAGGAATGGTTTCCGATAGCTTGAGAGTGAAGGGTGAAGGAAGGGTCAAACCAGCGTAAAACCATTTTTTTCTTGAACAGCATCCACGAAAACGGGGGGTAAACATCTTTAGAAAGAAAAAAAAGAAACAATTTTACACCCCCTGACAGGATAGATTCCACCCCCGAGGGTGGTTGTGGTTTATTACCTGACCATCAGTTTTCACCATCTGTTATACCCTCATGAAAAAACAAAGAATCCCTGCAAAAATAGTCGATCCCAAGCTGTCATATGAGGGCGGCAAAACATATGCAAATTAGAAAGTTTTGTCATCTTGGTGTTACTTCCGCATCCACATCTTTATATTGATAATATAAATAAACATTTTTGCTTTTGTTTGAAAGAAAGTAATACCACAGAAGACTCAAACCAGAAGCGACGTTCCCGCTTCCCACCAAAATGAAATTTGTTAACGCATGTCGCCATTATTTTGTACGTTTCCTTCAACCTAAAATCATGACAAAAACTTGAAACAACCAGATATCATTAATGATTGATAATATGATTGATAATAATAAAAAATTAATGCCAATATTTAATACAATGCTAATTTGAACACATTATTAATAGTTGAAATCGACTGTGTAATAATCTTTGGTTAGGAACATTTTCGGCTATTAAACTTAAATAGGCATTTTCATCATAGTTGCGTGCACGCGCCGTCGCCATGTTTGTTTGCTAGTAAGTAGTCTTTTATTTGCATGAGGATTAGTTCACTTGGGTCACATCTGACCGGGTCAAAATTGACCTGACTTGAAGCAAATAAAATAAAACAGTTTTGTTTTGACTTTTGACAACTTAAAAAGTTAATTCAAGGCTGCATTCGATAGACGGGTTTACCACGGTCGGACCTGTCAAAAGCGTTCGGACTGATGGTCCGACTTGATCAGCTGAGTGGTCGATGTGGTCACATTTTAAAACCTGATTTGTGTTGTCACTGCTGTCAGAATCGTTCGACCTGTTTGAATTCCCTTCTTAAAATGGCGACAATAAATAAGTCTGTGATAAATAAGGAACAATATACATTTGTGGAAATTACACATCATACCGGAGTAAAATTTAAGGTCCGATTACTATTCAAATCTATGATAAATCACTGTTAAAGTTAAAATACCGGTTTTTGAGGTTATGGTTGACGTTCATGGAGATTGGAAAAATACTTAAAATTCTGGCGCGTTCGACCGCAAGTTCGGTTCGACCACAGTGGGCGGACCACATCGGTCAGACGTCGAATGTAGCCCAATATTCTTGGTGTGTAGGATTATACGCAGCATTTCATTCTTGGATATTTTTAGGTTATTTCGACGAAAAAAACTGTCAAACGTCGGTATTTCTACCCCACCACTTAACTAACCAAAAGTTCAGAAGTGAGTATCCTGTGCGGGGTGGAGCAGCAACGGGAAGGGGGGATCTGACCTGATTACTTGTGACTTTAGATCATTTGTAAATAAAATATGACAAACTGCTGAATTATGTGACAAAACTCAGAAGTGACCTGATCCTCATGCAAATAAAAGACTACTGAAGAAATGTTCGGACATTTTAGTATGTCAAAATGGCTGGTATTCCAGTCACAGAATAAGGAACTACAAGAAGCGCTACTCAGCACCACCTTTGATATTTTCATATCAATTTTTGTGACCTTCGCCATTTTGTTGTTGATACTTTTCGCGAGAAATTTAAACAGCATATTTATAAACAAACTTTACACAATATTCTGAATACAATTACGTTATTCGAAGAATTCTATTTATAATGAGTATTAAAACTATTAAAGTAAACTGGATAAAATTATCTCTAACGAACAATTGTATTCTTAATATAGTCACAAAATTGAAATCAATACAATGTCTTACCTGAGAAAATCTGTAATTTCTTACTGGGAGGTTGTTCTGGGGAAATATTAAAATTTTTCCTTTTTAAACTACCAAGTTGAGGGAAAATAGTAGGTAGCGCTGTCGGTAGTAATCTATTTTGATACATATTTGTCATGATACTATGAAATATAAGATACGCTCGGTACGACTACCAGCTTTCGACCTGCTGTGCGCATAGCGTCACCCTCTAGTCAACTTCAAATCGAGCCCGCGCCAGCGACCATCTACCTAAAAATACACCTAAAAATACATCGAAAACCGTAATATAAGTCCTAGAAAGCTAATTGGAGGCAATTTTACTTTTTAATATCATAGAAATCTATGACTGCTTTTGTCAGCACTTTTCATTTCGCATAAGGCCGTTGTGGATTTAAATGTTTGTGAAAAAAACCTCCAAAATAAGTACGTATGATCTTTTGTACTGATGATTTTTCAACGTGTAAGCTATTTATTTTGTTTTTATTTAATATTAAATTTTAATTCATTTAATTAAACACAATAAATAGTAGTAGTAAATAATATACTACTTTAATTAGTTTAATTATGAAACAGTGCATTTATCTAACGTTATTCAGGAAAATAAACAAACAGTCAAGAATGAGAAATATTTATTCTGTTATTTCAAGATAAATTGCCGGATTCTTTAATGTTTTTATTATGAAAAACATTTTGCATCTGCAAAATAGCGTTTTCGCAGTATGACTTAATCCAATAGCGTGGGATATATCAATGTGTTCTCTCATGGTAATTATTACAAATATTTAATAACCTCCATTGATTTGCTGAAACATCTCAAGAAAATCTGAATTCGATTTCATTAAACAACACTAACGTACATTAGTTCTCACATCGCAATCTCTGCGCTGTATCGTTCGCGAGGGGGTTCCGTATACTTAATTGCAATTTTCTCGGAAACTGTTAATTCTAGAAAAAAAAGTTTCAAATAAAAAAGTTAGCTCCATCCTTTGTCTTCATATGCCCTCGATATACTTGGTATCTATTTCGAAAGACAAAAAAGTTTCTCGTTTGTTGTATTCCCACCTGTAAATTTTCACAGTTTATCGACATAGCCTTAGAAAAAAAATCATATTTTCTACACTTATTAAAACCTGACCTCCATATTAACACATTTTGTTAACAAATATGGATTCATCACACGGTAAAAATTTGAGATTAATTCGTTGTCCCGTTTTTTATTTTGAGCGAGTTAAAGAAAAAAATAATTGTATCTATTATTTTATAATTTTCTCACATTTTTGGCTCTATCTTTTGTCTCGAACAACCAAAAGAGTCGTAATTTTTTATTTTATCGAAGGATAAGCTTCTAAACACTTCGGTTGAGGTAATTTTAGTTTAAATCTAAACTAAAAATTGACCGCTGAACTAGTTGACTTTTACGTGACGTAACAGCGGGAACTGCAGTAAGGGGAGGTATGCGTGAGAGCGTATCTCTATTTCTTAGTATCATGCATATTTGTATAGATTTTCGCTTCAAAATGTCGTGCGCATAACTTAAAATTGTTATAAAGTTGAGCTGAGCTTTTTTCTACCAAATCCCCACGATCGCATGCTTCTAACCACAATACGGACCTTAAAAGAAGAAAGGTTCACAATTACTTGGAAATATCTTATAATTTACATCAATAATAAATTTGGGGATGATAAAAAACCTAAATAAATTAATGTCTTTTCCTGTCGTACTACTTGGACATTCCTTAACAGCGCAAACGGTTCCACCTCGTTTACTCATATCGCTAATAAAAATTACTGTTAACACAACACTTTCCCCCTATGATCCTTTACCTATTTACAGCACAATAACACTAAAACCTTTTAAAAATTTATTTAGGTATTATGTCACAGACTGTCATGTAGCGCACTTTACTAAATTAAATTCACCGTTGGGATAAAATACCAAGCTATGTTTTTCAAAATAGTCGATCATATAATATTATTGTTTACCGGTGCACTCCACCGATGAATTTAGAAGTCTGCGGTCATTGTTTTAACCTAAAACAATAAATGAACTAACGGATGTACCAACAACAAAATGGCGGCAATGAAACTTTGGTGGGAAGCCCAAGTGTCGTTTCTGCTAGTTCTCTTTTCTGTGGTCCAGTCATTAGGTAGTTTCTTGAAAACAAATCGTGGAGTAGTTATGAGTTTTTGCTCCTCTATGTTTTTTGGGATGCTGATTACGAATCTGAGGTTTGCCAACAAAAATTTTTCCTGGAATTTCAGTTATAGCCAAGAAACATGAAGAAAAAGATTTTTCCCGATATTTTGCTTATAATTCAAAAACTATAGACTTGGGCGTTGATTGAAGGTAAACTTTTCACTCAACGCTTTGGGTAAAACATAATGGGCCTTTCCCACTTTTTTTTTAATTGAATATTTGAGAAGTTCACTCTGGAAAACGCATAGATAGCGAGATAATTGAGGAAAACTATATACATATATACAGTGTGTCCCCGGATAGAGTTGACAAGAGGAAAAACATCTCTATTATTGATTTTATGACGCAAAGTCATTCTTTATGCTTCTCTGCTTGTCGAAAAAATGAATTTACCATATAAAAATTTTAGATCAGATGTACCGAGTACCATCAAAATGCCTTAAGAGAGAAGTACCTTCATTTATTATTTCGGACAAAATGTTTATAAAACAAAGTTGTTTATAATCCAAAATAAAGCCTAAATACAAATTATGAAGTCTGTTTTTTGACTTTTATATTTTTATTGTGTTTATCTTTTTACGTTGAGTTGAATTTATTTATATGAATTCAAATTAAGAAACAAAGTGTGCTGTTGATAATATTGAACTGACAAACGTCATTGTGACATTGTGTAGAATACTACTATCTTAGATCTGCATTTATTAGTGTTCTGTTGACCATTTAAAAAATGTTTACCAAACAAAAAAGAATTTATTTGATCAAATGTTATGGGATTGGAGACGTCTCTTATAGATATGCAGTTAACCTTATGCTTATTTTACGAACGTATTTGCATTTTTTGCTAAAAAAACATATATATAACATATAAGAATATTTTGCGACATGTTTGGAATTTTTTTAGTATTGTTTTATTATTATGTTTTTACATAAAGGGTCCAAAATCATCTGCTAAGCGTGCTACTAGCCTTGACTGCT
This sequence comes from Rutpela maculata, assembly GCA_936432065.2. Lineage (NCBI taxonomy): Eukaryota > Metazoa > Arthropoda > Insecta > Coleoptera > Cerambycidae > Rutpela > Rutpela maculata. The sequence continues at coordinate 25,014,659 of OW386292.2, read as the reverse complement.
TGGTTCTGATTATTATTGATCATATATTCATATATTATTATTATTACCATGTTTATGCTTAATAAATTTCCTTTCCAAATTATTGAAGTTTCATTTTGTATTAAATTTTTGAAGTTATACGAGATAGTCTAGGTGCCCGCGTACGTAAATGCAATTTATACATATCCTCGTATAACTTCTTGTACGGCATAATTGCATAATCACTTTTTTCCTCTGCGAAAATTTTCGTAAACGCGGCGTTCCTCCTGGGCATGAAAAAGACGATTTCCACGCGTCGGACTAGAAAACCGGCAAATATATTTTGTTGGACAATTTCATGTTTTTGGACCTGTTCGATCGATCAGCTGACGGTAAATCCACCGCCCCCCGTCCAGCTGACTATGTTCTACTTTAATTATATGACATAATCTTCCCCTCATATAAGTTTCAGCGTTCGCCGGATAGTTTTTTTTCTAATTTTTTTTACGTGTTTTCAACCCTTTGACAGCCACCTCCACCGCTACCCAACCAGCTGACGGTCCATTCATTGCTAACTTATATAAGAACAATCCATTTTTCATATTTTCAAAGTTCGCCGGATAGTCAGCCATTTGATACACGGGCTCCTGGCCAGGTTGCTATAATATAAATAACATAATACATAATCACAAATTTTAAGTTTCTCAAGTTTAATCTCACTTTTAATGCTTATATCCGCACATGGCACCAAGTGAACATTTAAAAATTCACGCAAATGATAACATTCTATAAAAACCTATAATTACCAATACCTACCAACCAAATGGCGCTATAAGGCCGGCCCTCGGTGTATTCCCTGATATAACCATAGATTTCATAGATTATTCAACAGATTGTGTAAATAAAGATGGCTCCTATTAGTCCTATTAGCTCAAGTTGAATATATAATATGTAAAAACTTTCAGTGTAATATACAGGCTGCCCATTTTATCAGGACCCTCAAGAATATCTCGCTTATTGTCAATCACATTAAAATTTTGTTTACAAATATTGCACCAATTTTTACAAACTTCAAATGGTTTAAAGAAATTAAAAATCCATGGCCTACTTTAAAAGTTATGACAGAATCTCACAAATGCGATATGTATCTAATAGACCAGGAGCCAGCCGACCACTAATTGGGTGTCATAGGTTTACTCCCAAAGTGTGTGAATTGTTGTTAATTTGGAGCAGTAGAGCATAGACATGACCATTTTTTTGGGACAGGGGCGTACGGCAGGCCCCCAAAAGTGAAACAAATATGACTTGTAAAAGTAAAAAAAAAGTCACAAATAAGTTATAAGTTTACGCATGGGGGTTGGAGGTTCTTAATTTTCGAATGTACGTTATTTTATCTTCTTTTAGGGAATAGAGTTCATTTTTTTCTTTAATTCTCAAAAACAGTGCGTTTTTTTTTAATTTCAAAAAAATGCATTTTTACAATTCTCAAAAATGTATTTTCTTTACCCTCCTTTTTTTACTCAATTTTGATCGAAACAAAATGAAATATGCTATAGAAAGTCTTAGTCTAGGCACAGAAGCGTCACTGTCGGAGGCACGTTCGATGTTTGGGAGTGTTTGCACGCGTTCAGTAATTTAGTCGAGTAGAGAGACGGTCCAGTAATTTAGTAATTGCTTTCCACTAAATTACTTGACTAAAACACGCTGTCCACATTGGTCGAGTACTAAATTACTAAGCGAGTCGACTAAATTACTGAGTGCGTGCAAACACACCCTTTCATTGATAAATTGGGGTGACCTTCGGCCATCTTGTCGGTGGTATTGTCAACCTATAAATCCGCACCTTTCTAAATTCACCGCTGGACGCATTAGTAGATAAAATTCGAAGCTGATTTTGGCTTTGGTTTTCAAAATAGCCAATCATATAATGTTATTGCTTACCGGTACGCTCCACCGGTGAATTTAGAAACCTGCGGATTTATAGGTTGACAATAATACCACCGACATATGACATATGCGCATAAAATTCAATATTGGCGGGAAGGCCAGAGAGTCTTTTCTGGTATAGATCTTCTGTGGTCTAGGTGCCCGCGTATATAAATGCAATTTATACATATCCTCGTATAACTTCTTGTGCGGCATAATTGCGCTCAGTCTATCACTTTTTTCCTCTGCGAAAATTTTCGTAAACGCGGTGTTCCTCCTCGGCATGAAAAAGACGATTTCCACGCGTCGGACTGGAAAATCGCCAAATATATTTTGTCCGACAATTCGAAAATTGGATTCTACATATTTTTATTAAGCAATCTTGAAAACATCAGCTGATTATCAATAAATGTTTTAAAGTTATGTTATGTTATGTTTAGACTGGTAACGCTCCAAAATTTTTGTCGGACAGTTTATAGAAATATATAGTATATATATATATATATATATATATATATATATATATATATATATATATATATATATATATATATATATATATATATATATATATATATTTGTCCAGCAAATAATGCTGCGTCCGTACATGTGCACGGTACCATACACTGCTGCGTCCTGTACAATACTGCGTCTGTATACCGGACGCAGTATTGTTTTCCCGTGTTATCTTCAACAAATCTCTGAAGTGGTCGATTTTCAGCACCTCAAAATGTTCTTCGTCTCCTGGGTTATATGTAGACATAGAAATAAATTCTGTTTCGTTTCAATTAAGCAAAATATCGACCCGAGTTTTTTTTGGATTCGGACGCAGTATCATATGTTCCGTGAAACTAAAAGTATATTTTTAGTTCCATCGAATTATGTTTGGGGGCGCATAGATTTGTGAACAGAAATATACTTCAAATATTCTCTATTCAAAAATCGTATAATGCTGCGTCCGACATTTGACAACATCGGCTAATAATTATCTAGTCATTCTTTCATTCTTACTTGGAAAGCCGGTGAGTTCGAATTATTGTAACATGCACCTTACCGCAGTTCGGCACTCAACGTGACATTTTCAGATGATTAAAGTGAATGAACATACAAAGGCAGTCAGTCTACAGGACATTATACTAATTTTATGGTTACTGTTTTGAATAAGGAAATAGGAGAATTACAGGCAATATTGTGAATGTAAATAGGATTACAAATATTAATAAGATATTGTAGGTAATATTCTAGATATGCTAAGTTAGGAGCAAAAAAAACTATGACTAATATATACTACTTTTGGTTATTTTATCTACTCTTATTAGGGTATATACTAATTAATGAACTGCTTTTGAACAATTAATAGTATCCTTAAACAAATAACGTGAGTTACAATGAGTGAGTTATTATAAATCACCGGGTTACAGTGCCAATCACCTTTATCTTCATGCCTAGCCTATCCAATCGACGTAACGCGGTTCACGAAGGTGTGGCTCTGTCCGAGAGAAATTCTTAAATTAAATTAAATTAAATTTTACCGTCAATTATATTAATAAAGAAATTGAGTACCTAATTTAAACAAAATTTTCTCAATTTAATATTTATTGTTGTAATCGTAAAAAAAGTATAGTATTCAACTTGCGGTAATGGTAATAACTCACTTGATGAATTACAGCACTCGCCTGCGGCTCGTACTGTAAACTTCATCTGCGTGAGTTATTACCATTCGTTGAATAATATACTAAGTTCATCAAATATTGTCAAATAGTGTGGTTTATTATAAGTCTAATAACTATAAATAGAACCATTATTATACCTTTTTGTTTGATAAAAAGGGGGTTGAAATTTTAGGTTTTTCCGGAAAGGTTAGATCTAGATGCATGAAATTCGGCAGAAATATTTTTTGTTGAAATCTATTAGATCGTGTAAGACGAAATTTCGATTTTCAATTTTTGAAAACGGGGGTTCGGAAACGTGATTATTCGAGCGATGGACTCTTCTGAGGAAATAAGAAGACGGTTTTCAAAAAAAGACTCCCGAACGGATGAACGGGGAGGGGAAAGTTTTTAAGCATTTCGGAAACGGTTAGACCCAGAAGCATGAAATTTGACAGAAGTACTCTTTATTGGAATCTATTAGACACGAGTAGGGCGAAATTTCGATTTTCACTTTTTGAAGTGGTGAAAACGGAGGTGGTAGATAGTCTAAAGAGTACCCGTATCTCTGAAATCGCGTAAGTCAGAAACGCGATATTCCAGCGACAGGCTTTCCTGAGAAAATAAGGAGACACGTATTCGACGGTTTTTTAAAAGAGACGCCGCGAACGGGTGAACAGGGAGACGGATGTTTTTAAGCATGAAATTTGACAGATACCCTCCCATGTGCTCTGTGCGCAGTGGGTTTCCTCGACTTCAATGGATGCGCAGTGGGTTTCGTCGAGTGCAATGAATGCACAGTGGGTTTTCCCGAGTACCATGTATGCATAGAAGTTTTCCTTGAATGCAATTAATGAGCAGTAGGTTTCTCCGGGTACCATGGATGCGCAGTGGATTTCCAGGAGTACTATTAATGCGTACTGGGTTTCCTCGAGTACAATGGATGCGTAGTGGGTTTCCCCGAGCACCATGGATGCGCAGTGGGTTTCCTCAAGTGCAATGGATGCGCAGTGGGTCTCTCCACATAACGTGGATGCGCAGGTTGTTGCCGGTAACTAGAATGTTTGTATCATCAACATAACATCATATGAACATTTGGTATTTTTTGTAGATGACTGACCACATAGTTAGTAAATATAATATATAAAAGTGGTCCCAAAATTGACCCCTGTGGAACTCCTTGTTTAATATCACAAATATTACTTTCAACTACACAAGCCATTTTTATAATTTGTGTCCTGTTGTCTAAGTAGAAGGAAAATATTTGTAAATCAGTTCCTCGAATATCGTATAGTGCTAGTTTGGCCTTAAGCAGCTGATGGTCTATCAAATCAAAAGCTCGTGAGAAATCTTCGAAAAGACCTATAACTGATTTCTTGTTGTCTAAAGCTTTAATGGTTTTGTGATGAAAATCACACAACGCAGACTTAGTGCTTTTGTTTGTAGTGAAACCATGTTCAGTAGGAGACAGTAACATATTCTGATGTAAAAAATCTTATAATTGCTCCTTGAGATGAAGTTCTAAAATTTTAGAGAAACTACATAGTAGACTAATGGCTCCATAATAATTATTATAGTGATTTGGATCTCCCTTCTTGTATAATGGAGAGACTATGGCTCTTTTAAATTTACTGGGAAATACACCTTTCTCTATAGAAAGGTATATTATATAACATAATGGACCGCTTATCCGATATTTGCATTTTTTAACCAAATTATTAGAAATATTATCATGACCACTAGAATTTGAAGACTTTAATTTGTTTACAAGGAGTTCAACACCCTTAGTTGAAACTGGAGATAGATATGAAAGAAAATAATCCCCTCTTTTTCCGATAATATTTGGTTTCTGGTTTAGAGAAGAATTAAATTAAATTAATTAATTAAATTGATATTAAACTTTTATCTTCATAAAAACAGTTTTTAAAAATTCTAACGTGGAAGCCATTTTTTTTTTACTAATTTTGTCGTTGTCCGTTTTGGCGAAAAATCTACATATGTACTTTAACGAGATCTGGAACTAGATTATATTTTCATCTTGTTTCGTCGAAGAGTTGGAGGGTAAATTGGGGTAAATAGGTAAATCAAGCAGGTAAGAGTCCATAAAATTGGTATTTAGTATATACAAGAGAAGCTAAGGGCTCAAAAAATTTTTTGGCATTAGCCACCCCCATTACCACGCCCACCCCATTTTTAAAGGGGATGAAAAGAAAATGTGATTTAGTGTGTGTATAAGAACCAGAAATCTCAAAATATTTTTTTACTTCATCCACCCCCATCACCACCCCCATCCAACAACCGATGTGGGGTATCGTTTTATGGGTTTTCGGGGTAGAGGATTGCAAATATTATACAGAGTGTAATCAGTTCCATGTCATTAAAAAAAAACTGGTAATGGGGACCAACCAGACAAACAAAAAACCTTTATGACCCCTAGGGGCACTTTGAAAAAAAAAACTGACCTAGGTCAATAATTTGAATATTAGGGCAGGAAACATTTGAGAACCACTGCCTTTCTGGGTCAATGGACGTGTAGTAGTTCCCAATTATACAACTTTTAAATTGACATAAAAAAAGTGCAAAGATTACCGACCGACTCGTTTTCGCCGGGCGGTTCAAAGCAAAGAAGCGCGGCACCTTTGATGACCACCTCAACCGAACCAATTGTAAAAATGTAAATAATTCGTTATCTCTTTTTGCAGAACTGCAAAAGCAAATGATGGGCATAGAAGTTAAACACAGCATTTCTTTACATGTGTTTTTTAAATTTAGAACAAAATATTGGAGCTTTTATTGTTGTTTATAATTTATCAGATTTAAATGTGGTTTATTAACATTTGTAACCTAAATGAGTGTTCTGGGTTAAAAGCTTAAAGAGTGAATAATTATTGCATGACATTGGGAAATAAAGAGTTAGACGTCTGAGATACGATAACAGAAAATAATTATGTGCATTTTAAGTTAAGAAAAAATCTGATTTATTTAACGAATTGCCGATCAGGTATCTGAAACTAAAATATTCGATAAGTCTAGAACTTACCAATTATGTTGATTTAGAAAAATAGTGCGAAATGGCTTCCGTCTGCATCAATACACTTTTCGGCACGTCGAACTAAGGACATACGCACTCCGTTCAACACAATTGGTAAATTAGGATCATTTTTTATGGTTTCCATGCACATTAAAATACCACATTAAACTATCAACTAAAGTTGTTAAAAAAAAATAATAATAAAAATAAAAACATGGTCCAAAATCCAAAAAGTAACACAAAAAGGACGAACAAATATTGTCTGTACGTCTGGTTGCGTGGAAGAGCGAGTGATCGTACGTCGCCACCATTTCATAACATTATTTTGTTAATTTCTTTGGTATTAAATAAAGGCTATTATTATTATTATTAATCAAGAACTTAACGACTTGAACGGTAAGTCAATAAAATAAATCTTAACTGTAAATACGTGGCCTAAAATTCAAAAAGAACGAAAACAATGAACGGGTTCGACGTGTGTACTTAATGAAGTGCCCACAGAAACTAAAATATTGCACAAGAGGGAGTATAGTTTTCTTCCGATCTACTAAGCACTCAGAAAACGCCGACGTCTTTCACCTTTACCGCAACGCTAAAGACCTTACCTTACCTACTTTTAAAAAGTCATAAAGAAGTATGATTATCAACTTGTATCCTCGCCAACGCGCGGTCTCTAACAAAGGAGCGCGATACTTTGAAAAAGCCGTATTAGCGTATTTGATGGTTAGAGGCGCCGACATACGCGAAAATAAAAGCCTATTCCAACATTCTAGCAGTTCTCAAACAATTTATTGAAAACTTTCGAAATTTTTGTCTATTTTTTTCTATATGGGTTTTAGACCCCATGTTATATAAGGTTTTTTGTTCGTTTAGTTGTTCCTCACCACTAGTTTTTTTTAGTGACATGAAACTGATTACACCCTGTATTATTAAAGTTCCATAAACAATTATTTCCACATACACAATTTTTTCGTTGTGAGTGACTTGGATAGAAAATATGGATGTAGAAGTAGTGATTCCTTGGGCAGCGGTTTTTACTTACCTAATGAAACTGAGTATGAAAGAATTTCCTGCACTAAAGAATAACTTTTTCTTGCAAGTTCTAATATCAATTTCAATAAGAGTTGTTTTTTTACTGTCTTCCCGATGTTTTTAGCCAATTTGGATGACAGATTCGTAATCAGCACCCCAAAATTAGTAAAAATGTGGTTTCCACACTTCACTGTGGATGGGCCAAAAAAGGAGTTTTCCCTTGTTTCCCTCACCCTTCACCACCCATAAGAACGGTGTAAGTTACAATATGTAATAAACGGTTATTTATTTATTAAAAAAAAAAAACAAAACTCCTTATTAAATGGCTATTATCAGGTTATAATGTGATTACTATGTGATTACTTCTGAATACTCTTACACATCCTCACCAATTAAGGTGGTGGATTTTATCTTTTTAGAGTTTCTATTGGTTTTAATTGCAATAGAATTCCCTAATCACCCAGTTTGATGTTTTTTTGTCATAATAAGGTGATTTAGTCAATTCAGATGAATATTTCTCATCCCTGAATATTTATCACACTTTTGGGGTGTACGGTGTGCTATCACTATCCAGAAAATATTAATTGTTTTCTTTAATTATTTAAATGACTTTTGATTTGGAAAATGAGAATCTTCACTTTGTGGCATCCAAATAGAGATTGTGTTTCATGTGTTTCCGAGACTTTTCGCCAAAGCGGGTGACGGATTCGTTTTCAGCATCCCAAAATTAGTAAAAAAGATGGCTTCCACTCTTTACCACGGATGGGCCAAAAAAGCATTGTTCCTTACAAAAGAACAAATCCGAAGGCATTTATTATTAAACACATTTGTACTTCAAACTTCAAGAAACGTGGTTTTCAACTTTCAAGACTAAAACGCTTATCATTCGAGATATGTGCAAAAAGAAAGAGAAAGAAACATATGCTCTCTCTTCTATTCTAAGGTGAACTTATCGCTTCCTAAAGGAGTAAATAAAAATGAACATCTATGCAAAATTTCATTGATCTCCTAAATATATCATTTTATATTGCAAATTTGAGGCTACTTTTAGTGCACAATTGAAAAACTGATCCTAAAGTAATAATCAACAGAAAAATCATATTTCGAATTCTACTGACATTTAGAAATAACTGACGGCTAGAGATTTGTTCTACTACAAGTGCAATAGAATTATTAGGGTAAATATGACAACCGCGCCGGACGCAGTAATATACTAAGCTTCACAAAAAGTAGTCATCTCGGACGCAGCATTGTATTGAAGAAAAATAAAATTATTCTCGGACGCAATAACGTGCTGTTTTTGAAAGGACGCAGTATTGTCTTGTATATTAAACTTTTTTATTTCTTGAGTTATTACAGTTTTAAAACCAGATGTTAACTGAATTTGATTAGGAGATTCAATATACTTCATTAGATTTGAGCTAACTGACGTATTTCTGGGAGACGCAGTAAGGTTGGCTTGTGAAAGGACGCAGCATTGATAGCGGGATGTGTATATATATATATATATAATTTTAATGTGATTAACAATAAGCGAGATATTCTGAGGGTCCTGATAAAATGGGCAGCCTGTATATTACACTGAAAGTTTTTACATATTATATATTCAACTTGAGCTAATAGGACTAATAGGAGCCATCTTTATTTACACAATCTGTTGAATAATCTATGAAATCTATGGTTATATCAGAGAATACACCGAGGGCCGGCCTTATAGCGCCATTTGGTTGGTAGGTATTGGTAATTATAGGTTTTTATAGAATGTTATCATTTGCGTGAATTTTTAAATGTTCACTTGGTGCCATGTGCGGATATAAGCATTAAAAGTGAGATTAAACTTGAGAAACTTAAAATTTGTGATTATGTATTATGTTATTTATATTATAGCAACCTGGCCAGGAGCCCGTGTATCAAATGGCTGACTATCCGGCGAACTTTGAAAATATGAAAAATGGATTGTTCTTATATAAGTTAGCAATGAATGGACCGTCAGCTGGTTGGGTAGCGGTGGAGGTGGCTGTCAAAGAGTTGAAAACACGTAAAAAAAAATTAGAAAAAAAACTATCCGGCGAACGCTGAAACTTATATGAGGGGAAGATTATGTCATATAATTAAAGTAGAACATAGTCAGCTGGACGGGGGGCGGTGGATTTACCGTCAACTGATCGATCAAACAGGTCCAAAAACATGAAAAATTTAAATTATTCGGCGAACTTTAAAATTTGGGTAAAAGATAATATTTACACTGAGATTCACAGAACAGTGTCGAGTGTTGATCACCTGCGAGGCAGCGCGCATCACCTTTCTTGCATCAGCTGACGACTTTTGCACCCACATACTTGCAGCTGACTGTGTTTATCGTTAATCTTAGTATGAATATTATTATATACCCGAATTTCAAAGTTCGCCATAAAGATTTAATTAGTAATATCGATATTGATAACTTAATGTTAGAAAACGTGCGTGCGGCACTCCCGAATTTCTTTTTTAATTTGATTAAATATTCAATTTATTATTAATATACATTATTTTATGAGAATACAAATTAATACATTCTATATTTCAAAATTATACAGGATGATCTGCTCAGAAAATTTATTTAGTTTAGTGAAAATAAAAATAAATTTATTCGGCTTCCGATAACAGATCTTCCTCATTCTCATTTTCATCCAACTCATCACTCTCTTGATGCTCAGTGGGTGAAAGATCATTTTTCTCTTTGTCACTCGCATCTAAAAAAAATATTATTTATAAAAAATTGATTAAGGTTATAATAGGATGAAAAGTGAAAAGCACAAATGAATAATACCTTCAGTATTTGTGGAATCTCGGATAATCATTTCCACTTATGGAGGTAATTGATCTCCATCAAACCACTTGCAAGTTACATTTGTTTTCCTCAAGCTGTCACCCATAACCAAGGGATCTAATGTAGATGGCACTTGTTTGTGTGCGTTGTTCCAAATCGTATACATACATACACAGTTCTTAAAATGTGCTGTACAGGTTCCGATTTCGACTGAGGCGAGAGAGATGCATCAAAATTTTTGTGTGGTAACCGAAATTCGTTATCATTTTCGCTAAATTTATACACCTTAGTGAAGGTAGCTACACGAGCATCATTGACGTGTTTTATAGCTTTAAACCCATACATCGTGCAAGCAAACTTCTCTATTATGTTAACGACTATTTATGCGTTACACAATGCACAATGCGTTACACAAGTCGTCGCCAAGTGCTGAATACAAATCGTTTAGATATAAAAATCGTTCTTTATTTCCTACGTTTCTTTATTTCCATTTTTATCCGAATTTTCACATTATTATGTACATTTTTCATGTTTCCCGGCATGATGATAGGAATGTCAGTATCCGAACTTATGACAACACTAGTGTTCTCATTTATACGTGAAAAATCATTTTAGTGTCCGCCTCCTCGTGACTAGAACACGATAAGCTTTCCACGGTTTCTTAGGTGACACTAGATTGGATATAGTCGTTTCGAACTCAATAACTATAGCAGTTTTCAGTATTTAGGTATAGGGTTTTATTACCTAAGAACGGAGCCATTTCATCACTTGCTCAATACATTGAAAGAAACTTGATTAGAGCTTCTAGAAGAAGATATTGAAGCATTTAAAAGTTTGAATAATTTACCAGAGGAGAACCTAAATAATGTCATTAACATAATAGAGAAGTTTGTTTGCACGATGTATGGGTGTAAAGCTATAAAAAACGTCAATGATGCTCGTGTAGCTAGCTACCTTCACTAAGATGCATAAATTTAGCGAAAATTATAACGAATTTCGGTTACCAGACAAAAATGTTGATGCATCTCTTTCGCCTCCGTCGAAATCGGAACTTGTACAGCACGTTTTACGAACTGTGTATGTATATATACGATTTGGAACAACACACACAAACAAGTGCCATCTACATTAGACCCCTTGGTTATGGGTGACAGCTTGAGGAAAACAAATTTAACTTGCAAGTGGTTTGATGGTGATCAATTACCTCCATAAGAGGAAATGATTATCCGAGATGCCGAAGATACTGAAGGTATTATATCATTTGTGCTTTTCACTTTTCATCCTAATCAATTTTTTATAAATAATTTTTTTTTAGATGCGAGTGACAAAGAGAAAAATGATCTTTCACCCACTGAGCAGCAAGATAGTAATGAGTTGGATGAAAATGAGAATGAGGAAGGTCTGTTATCGGAAGCCGAACAAATTTATTTTTATTTTCACTAAACTAAATAAATTTTCTGAGCAGATCCATCCTATATAATTTTGAAATGTACGACTGTATTAATTTGTATTCTCATGAAATAATGTATATTAATAATAAACTGAATGTTTAATTAAAAAAAGAGACTCGGGAATACCGCACGCACGTTTTCTAACATTAAGTTATTAATATCGATATTACTAATTAAATCTTTATGGCGAACTTTGAAATTCGGGTATATGATAATATTCATACCAAGATTAACGATAAACACAGTCAGCTGCAAGTATGTGGGTGGAAAAGTCGTCAGCTGATGCAAGAAAGGTGATGCGCGCTGCCTCGCAGGTGATCAACACTCGGCACTGTTCTGTACCAGCTGACGACTTTTCCACCCACATACTTGCAGCTGACTATGTTTTTCGTGAATCTCAGTGTAAATATTATCTTATACCCAAATTTTAAAAGTTCGCCGAATAATTTAAATTTTTCATGTTTTTGGACCTGTTTGATCGATCAGCTGACGGTAAATCTACCGCCCCCCATCCAGCTGACTATGTTCTACTTTCATTATACAATATAATCTTCCCCTCATATAAGTTTCAGCGTTCGCCGGATAGTTTTTTTTTTCTCAATTTTTTTCACGTGTTTTCAACCCTTTGACAGCCACCCCCACCGCTACCCAACCAGCTGACGGTCCATTCATTGCTAACTTATATAAGAACAATCCATTTTTCATATTTTCGCCGGATAGTCAGCCATTTTATACACAGACTCCCGGCCTACTATGGCATCACCGTCAATCACAGCGCGTTTTGTATATCCGTTCGATTATTCAAATTTTATGTTATTTATTTGTTGAAATTTTAAAGTGATAGAAGACGAGCTGTTTAAATGTTAGGAAGTACTTTAGTGTATTAACTATTTCATTTTATCAACATAAAAAAGCAAATTTGCATATAGTGGAAACATCTAATTCAACGTAAGCATGCGTAAGCCTAAGTTTGTAGTAAGAGTACCCACTACCCACCGTTTGGCGTTTAAACTTAAGATTGACAGTTACTGATAGCTATAAAACGTACTTTTCGACAACACTTAATAGTCCAGTCAACGAAAGAGTTGTAGAGAACATTGAGGAGGGAAGAATATTCCTCTTCAGGAATGTGTTGGTAATTAGGAGGTAAACATACTAGTAAGTCGCCGCCCCTAGCCCCGCCGCTTCAGGGGGGGGGGTGAAAAGGTTCCTTTTTTCGATTCTTCGCTTCAAGGGCGGATCTATGGGGGGTAATTTCGTAAACCATCAACTTTCGTTTTAAAATTTCATAATTTTTATTATTTTATTTTATATTTTTGAACGTGTATCCTATTTAGTTGTGTTTCTAAAACTTTTTTTGAGATTTTTTCTATATTGGATATAATTGCTCCTGAAGGAAGCATAACGTTATCAAAATATGAATGAATACCTATATAGCGATATAGTAGCTATATTAATAAAAATAAACGTTTTAAATAAATATTTATATTCAGATTGAAAGATGTAAATTTTATAATAATGTGTTTTGTTATATATTATCCATGGTGATGGTATCAGTATGTAGGCTAGTACCCTACATTACTCCCCCTTACAACGAAGAAACCAACTTACCAAGGTATCAGATTTAAAAAGTTAGAAATGACATTAATAAAAAGAAAAGTCATATTTGATTGATAGGTGACATAATAACGTAAAACAAGGACATTTATTTTTGTAATAACATTATCCTTAATGTATGTTATATGTCATTGATAAATTGAAATAAAATAGCAAGCGTGTGCTAAGTAAATGAAAGTTTGCAATCATAATTGGATTGAGCGTCTTTCAAAGATGTCGCACCAGCTATAGCAGCATTGGCTAAAGAAAAGCTGTCGAGACAATTAAAATAGTGAATGAGTTTGCAATCATAATTGAATTGAGCTTCAGCTATAGCAGCTTTGACTAAAGAAAAGCTGGCGAGACAATTAAAATAGTGAATGAGTTTGCAATCATAATTGGATTGAGCTTTTCTCAAAGATGTCGCACCAACTATAGCAGCTTTGGCTAAAGAAAAACTGTCAAGACAGTCGGTAGGCCAATCGTTTATTATTTTAACTTTATCATGCAGTAATTTAGTACAAAGTGCATGTAAAGGAATTAATATTTCAGCGAAAGAAGGTATGAAACGATGATAAAAGTTAACCATACCTATGAAACGCTGAAGTTGTTTGACTGTAGTAGGTAAGGGAAAATTATTTATGACATCATTACGTTCAGAAGAAGGTAAAATGCCGGCTGAAGAAATATTGTGTCCTACAAATGTCAAATGACTGACACCTAATATGCATTTTGACGGTTTAATATTTATGCCGTACAATTCTAACCTCTGAAAAACAAGTTTTAAGTGCTCTAAATGTTCCGAACTAGATTTACTTGCAATCAGGATGTCATCTAAATAGACGAAAATAAAAGGTAAACCTACTAAAACTTCGTTCATAAAACGTTAGAAAGTTTGACCGGCGTTACGTAAGCCGAAAGGCATACGACCAAATTCAAACAAACCGAAAGGAGTAGTAATCGCTGTTTTAAAAATGTCGCTTTTTGCGACAGGTATCTGGTGATAAGCACGTACCAAATCTATTTTTGAAAAAATAACACAATTATACAACTGCGAGTTAAAATCATGGAGGTGGGGCAACGGGTATCTGTCAGGAACAGTAATTGAATTTAGACGACGATAGTCCCCACAAGGTCTCCAGTCGCAGCTTTCTTTTTTTTCAACCATATGCAATGGTGAGGAAACGGAAGAAGAAGAAGGTGCACAAATACCTAATTCTACCATATTATTGAATTCGTCCTGTGCTATCTTGAATTTAACGCTATCCAACCTACGTGGACGTGAGAAAGGTAAATGACCTTCTGTAACAATGTGATGCTCAACTGAATGTTTAACTGGCAAATTGTAATTTGGGGAGCTAATTAAAGTAGGAAATTGTAAAAGTAATGTAGTGAATTCATTTGAAATGCTAAATAACTTAGGAGAATGTAACGGACCATTGTTTGAAAATAAATATGTTGACAAACTAGTCATATTGTCGATTAAACATTTATGTTTCAAATCAACAACTAAACCAAAATGAGCTAAAAAGTCTGCTCCGATAATGGCGATATTTATATCTGCTATATCAAAAACGAAAGGAAATAACCTACGTAAGTTTAAATCAATTTTCAAAAATTTCTTCCCGAAGGTATCTATAACTGAACCATTAGCTGCTGTTAGTACAACATCAGGGTTTCTCTTAGTATTCGTTAATAGATTCCGAGGTATAATTGATAAATCAGCGCCCGTGTCAATGAGGAATTCAGTTTTATTAGTATTATCAAATATAAAGAGACGAGGTTTACTATTCGAAATTTTAACGTCAGTTGTCAAAATATTATTGACATTTAGTCATCTCTGATTGTCGGTTTTGACATTTTTGGCGAACGTGCACCAATCTCCGAGACACTTAAATGCTTTACGACCATAAAGTTGATGGTAATAGCAAACTTTGGCATTAGAAGGATTATATCTAACGCTGGTACCACTTCGACTATTAGAACGGGGCCTTGAGCCTCTGCGATTTCTTGAGCCGAGTCAACTACTACAACTATCGCAAAAAGTGCCAGAAACTGTAGGAGTAGTGGAAGGAATTGAAGAAACTTTAGATTCAATAGCAAGTAATTGAGATGTAAAGATTTCTTGTTTGTGTAAGACTTGATTTAACGTGTCTTGAAATGTTGCGATCAAACTAGATGTAGAAACTGTTGGATTGATGTTACAAATAGAATTCGAGGTAAGGGAAGTCATAGAATTCTGACACGACTCCCATATACGATCGGCAATGTCGATTAACTTCTTAATCTCAGTTTTTCCCGACGCTGTAATTGCAATGAAGATTGTTTTGGGTAGTCGCCGCTTCCACAACTTGCCCAGGAGCTCCTGGCTCACCACATGGGAACCTCCGACCGTTGATAGCATTGATCGGTAAAAATCTGATGGTTTTTGGTCTCCCATCTGGGAACCAGAGAGTAGGTCCTCCAACCGCTTTTCCTCGCTTGAGGTCAAACGAGAAATTAGTATATTTTTTAAGTTGTCATATAGATCTTTTTCTGGCTGATTAGTGACAACGTCATACACCGTGGTAATAATTTCAGGGGGTAAACTGGCAATGACATAATCGTATTTTTTATGATCGCTAACAATCCTGTGAATATAAAATTGCGACTCAATTTGAGTAAACCATATTTCTGGTTTAGATACCCAGAAAGGTGGTAATTTAATGGTCGCGACGTAATTACCATTAGATGTCCCTGCACCTGATGAAATTTGAATGTCATCTAATAAAATATTATCTGTTGGTGGTGCCATTTTTAAAACAAAGAAATAATAAATCGATGACTAATTGATTGAATGATTAATTGATTGTATATATTATGCTTTTTGCTATGTTTTTGAATGAAATTTTTTAAAGACGTCAACGTTGAATGACTGACATGATTCCCTTTAATAACGAAGAAATAATGATCAATGGCAAAACAATTCACTTACCAGATAAATAAAGCGATCTTTCTTAGCAGTCGTCCTTATATACTTTCTTGGTTGTTGAAGAAATAGATTCCAAATAGAGACGTTCAAAAATCAAATTATATTTTCAGGAGGTATACGTGAACATGCCTGGGGTAACTAATTAATAATCCAATTCAGACCTTCCAATTCAATTTATAGGACCAATTTGCAGGAATCGTCAGGGGTCACCAATTTATAGCGATATAGTAGCTATATTAATAAAAATAAACGTTTTAAATAAATATTTATATTCAGATTGAAAGATGTAAATTTTATAATAATGTGTTTTGTTATATATTATCCATGGTGATGGTATCAGTATGTAGGCTAGTACCCTACAACCTACACAGGACTGTGAACTTTTCAGTTAATTTATTTTACTTTTTCATCTATAGGCAAATTGACGTGTACAAATCCAAATTTCAGATTACGAGGAAATGGAATTTCTGAAATTTTTGACATGAGATCTGGGAAGTTTAAGGTAAAACGTTGTTGAATATTATTGCAATCGGTGCACCAGGGCGGCTCCAGGGAGAGCCTAAAAACAATTGTCGGATCTATAAATATTTTAAATAGAAATTGTTTAGAATGAGAAGAATCACTTAAAAGCGTATCTTAGTGCACTCGGTCGTATGTGATAAGGAAGTACTGTCGAGGTGAATCTAACCGAACCTGATATGTACTTATCTTGTACCAATTATTAATTTATATAATATTGTGTTTAATAACATAAATGTATACATATTTCAATTGATTTTCAAATTTTTTTAATTTTAAAATACAATGTTGGCAGATAACAGAATCCATATCAAAATAAAAAAGTTATGAAAAATGAAAGATAATATAACAAAATTTAAATCTCAATACACTTTCTTCATCTAATTCAAATATATTTTTATTGACATAGTTGACTACACAATTCTTATGCGTGTAAAAAATGTCGGCGTCTTTGATCTTTACCGCACCGCCAGAGAAACAGACATTTTTTACACGTATAGGAATAATTGTGTAGTCAACTTTAAGTAGTTTTTTATTTCTTCTGAACGAGGAGTTCTTGCAGGACAAGAACAAACCTTACTGCCTCACTCTAAAAGAAAAGAATTTTTAAAACATCAAATATCTAACGACTTATATAAGTTCGTAATACTGAATTAAGTGTGCGAGTAGCGTTCTTTTATGTACCTATATGTATATTTTCCCTTCCTTTCCCTTCCGTTCCTTTCCTTTCCCTTTCCTTCCCTTCCCTTCCTTTCCCTTCCCTTCCCTTCCCTTCCCTTCCCTCCCCTCCCCTCCCCTCCCCTCCCCTTCCCCTCCCCCTCCCCCTCCCCCTCCCCTCCCCTCCCCTCCCC